>CM061921.1:67528780-68962898 GCA_031002005.1 Vandiemenella viatica | reverse complement strand
CTGCAAAAAATGTATCGTAATCTCCAAATACTCGGTGTTATTCTGTAATAACAATAAAAAAAATTCTTTACACTGTCAGGTTCTTCGGTGGTTTTAATTTAATATAGTAATTAATTACGTAGTCCACCATAAGGTTCAGTTTACGATTGTTTATTTCCAAAACAACGTCAGCGATCTTGTTTACATTACCAAAGCTACAATTCAGAGATACTACTGACGCAGTTCTGACTGTTGAAGGAAGGAGTAGGATACGCTTATTAGCCCACATACTAATGAGTTCGACAAAACATTATACCTGCAGAGACATCCATTTCACAGCGGAAACTACAGCCATGTGCGCAGCCATCAAGTACGGGCTAGACAAGCACTTTCAAGAATCTTAATACTTACTGACGCTAAGAGTGCTTTCCAGAAATTACAGAACCCAGTATGGAGTAACCAAACGCACCAATACCTTTATGAAATAATAAGATTAATTTCAGAAGCTTCTTCAGATGGCATACAAATACACTTTCTCTGGATCAAAGGTCACATAGGAATAGTACACAATGAAATCGTCGACCAATTAGCGAAACAGAGCATCAACGAAGGGCACTTTGCAGGCATCCAGCTATCTTGGAGGGATTTAATCCCAAAAGTCTCTAGGAAGGACACACCTCAATTGGAATGAAGACTGGTCCCGGACGCAGCTACTCAGAGAAAGACACTATGCAGCAGTACAGCCTACAATACCGAAGACACCCTGGTCGCAGAGTACAAAATAGCACGAAGACCCGTAACAACCATTATTTAGAATGAGATTAGGACACGGTGTTACCCACAGCACCTATACAGCCTCAAATAATAGAAACACCTACTGTATATGCACTTTCGACTAAGAGATCGCCGACCTTATCACATTATGCTGTGCTGTTCGCGGTTCCGATCGCAGCGCAGGCGTTCTACAGGCGCCTAGAACAGCTTAAAGCCAAATTCCAGCGAGCGTCACCACCATTCTACAGTCAAGAAATGTGCAGATCTACAGGGCCATCGTTCGCTTCCTTCGAGACACGGAAGTCAAGATTTGAAGCCTCCAATATGTTGTAACAAGACAAACAATAAAACAAGTTAATGTAGAATGCTGGCTAAATGGTTCCAGACCAAAGGCCAAATAAATAAATTTAAAAAAAGAGAGAATCTGCATATACTGCTGTAATTAACTATAAAACTAAACTCTGTTCTTCTGCCGATTCTTTATATAGGCTCTATCGAAATTTCTGGAATTTTTTCAAAAGCTTCCGCGCGATATTTCTCGAACATTAACAATTACTCAAACAATTAAACATATTAAAAGCAATCAGAATTAATACATAATCACTTAACATCATTACAAAATGGTTCAGAAATGGAAATTAAAGATACTTAACACAAAATTCTTTACAGAAATCATTTTAAACTGTAGAAAATTGTCCTGTAGACATCGTTACTTGCATTAATACTTGGAATTACACACATTTAAGCAATTCTCTTGCACAATCGGTTCTTAAACATATTAAATGACCTTTAAATAATTTCCTTTCATAAAACAAAGTCTATATACACTGGGGGTGTAAGGGTTTGGGACGAGGCTATACTAGCCTTTTCAACCAAATGCCAACTTCCTTCACGTGGCGCACCCTGTGTTGCACGGACGAGGTTCTGGCGACTGAAAGATTCCCGGTATAAGGAATCACACACTGCTTGCCAACGACCTCTGAAAGGAGGGCGGAAGAGCGGGGAGCGGTTCAGGGCAACCTCTTGCCCTTGGGGTTGGAAACGGCCCCTAAAGGGGATGAATCAGAAATGATCAACGGCATGGGGATGCAGAAGGCAACGGGAAACCACTGCATTAAAGACCCAATGGGTATCCCGAGGACATGTAATCCTCTCAAATTACATATATCATGATGGCTTCTCCTGGATAAAATATTCCGGAGGTAAAATAGTCTCCCAATCGGATCTCCGGGCGGGGACTGCTCAGGGAGGAGTCATCAGAATGGATAGAAACATTCTACGAGTCGGAGCGTGGAATGTTAGAAGTATGAATAGGGCAGGTAGGTTAGAAAATTTAAAAAGGGAGATGGAACAACTTAAGTTAGATGTTGTGGGATTAGTGAGATTAAATGGAAGGACCCACAGGATTTCTGGTCTGGGGAACACAGGATAATTAGCACACAAGCTGTCAATGGAGTCACTGGTGTAGGATTTTTAATGAACAAGAAATTAGGGAAACGGGTGAGTTATTATGAACAGTTTAGTGACAGGATTATTTTGATGAGGAGAAACTAAGCCCGTCCCAACCACATTTAGTACAAGTGTATATGCAACGTCACAGGAAAATAACGAAGAAATAGAAGAAATATACGCTGTAATTGAAGAATTAATCCAATATTTGAAGGGGGAGGAAAATCTAATAATCATGGGTGATTGGAATGCAATAGTGGGAGAAGGAAAAGAGGGGAATACTGTAGGAAGTTTTGGTCTAGGACAGCGATTCTCAAAGTGTGGTACGCGAACCCCTAGGGGTTCGCGAGTTGATCATAGGGGGTTCGCGGCGAGATTTACGTAATGGTGGCAGACTGATTGTATCACGCGTGTGATATGCATCATTTAATACAATGCCTTCAAAGAAATATCGCTCCTTTCACTCGATGTGCCGAATAAGTATTAATAGATAATATGTAAATTTTTGAACGCCAAATATCTTTCAAGGTTCAAATTCTACATTATGCTATATATTTCCATTATTCGGCACCACTCACAATCGTGTTAGGTTTGGTAACAATAGGGCGGAAAATAATGCCTTAAGAAAGGGCTACAATGGCTTGAAATTACGTAATAATTTTGACTGACAAAAAGCGCGCGGCATTGTTTAGTATAGTTGTTTCTCAAGTCAGACTTATTTCGGCCGGCTGAAATAAAGTTGATAAGTAATTTTGATTAAAAAGTAAGTGAAAACATGAACCAGTGGTTAAAAACCGGATCAATACGCGGAAAATGCCCAGATACTCAAAAGTTATCCAGTTCGTTGAGTCAAATTGTGTCTACGTCTACTGAAAGTTCAATTTCGAAAGAAAATACGCGGAAAACAAGTAAACCAGAAGAACACTTCATTCCATCGACAAAGAAAAGAAAATATGATGAAGATTATCTGAAAATTGGATTTGTGTGCAAAGAAGACACCCAGTACCCAGAGCCACAGTGTGTAATAGTTCAGAAGTTCTCGCAAATAGCTCGATGAAGCCATCATTGCTGCGAAGACATTTGGAGACAAAACATCAGCAGTACGTAAACAAATCTTTAGATTTTTTGTTCGAAAAAAAGAGGGAGTTGGAATCTTCAAAAAAAAACTGTGACAAATACTGCAACTACCAACGCTGATTATTTACGTGCGTCTTTCCTAGTGGCATACAAAATTGCAAAGACCGGCAAGTCATACAATATTGCTGAGGAATTAATTTTGCCAGCTGCTAAAGATATGGTCAGTTGCGTGCTAGGAGACAAATTAGCAAAATTGCTGGATAAAATACCACTTTCAAATGACACAATCGCAAGGCGCATTCACGACATGGCACTCAATGTTGAAAATCAACTAGCAGAACGACTGCAAAATACTTATTTTGCAATTCAAGTTGACGAATCAACAGATTACTGGACTACGAATGTACTAGTTTTGTTAGATATGTACACAGAAACATTTCTGAAGAAGATTTTCTGTTATGCAAGAACTTGGAGACTACGACAAAAGGAGAAGATATTTTCAACGTCATCAATGATTTTTTTGAAGAACATGGCATAGACTGGAGAAGGTGTGTTGGTGTTTCGACTGATGGTGCCAAGGCCATGACAGGTAGGATATCTGGACTAATCACTAGAATTAAACATCTTGCTCCTGAAGCCAAAAGTATGCACTGTGCATTGCACAGAGTGACACTGGCGTGCAACAAAATGCCTGATTATTTAAAAACAGTATTGTCAGAGGTCGTAAAGATAATAAATTACATAAAAGCACGTCCGCTCAACTCGAGACTTTTTGCATTATTATGTCGGGACATGGGCAGTGAACATGTTTCATTACTCTTACATTGTGAAGTGCGTTGGTTGTCAAGAGGCAGGATGTTAGCTAGGTTTTTGAACTGCGTCATGAAGTCTATTTATTTGTGAAGGACAGTGACTTCAACCTCAAGTTAAGATTTGAAGATGAAACCTGGCTTATAAGGGTGTCATATCTAGCTGATATTTTCTCTTCTCTCAACGAAACGAAAGCTTCTATGCAAGGCTCCACGTGTAACATATTCATTGTGCAGGATAAAATACAAGCCCTCATAAGAAAAATTGAATTTTGGAAAACTTGCATGATATCAGGTGTTATTGAATGTTTTCCTCTTCTGCATGAATTTGTTTCGACCAACACCTTATCACTGGATGCCGAAGTAAAAGCTGAAATTATTGTACATTTGTCTCAGCTCTCTGATGAACTGAAAAGGTATTTTCCAGATATCGGTAATGCTGAAGACTGGGTTCGAAATCCATTTATGGTCACAACCAAAAGCATAAATTCTGGTTTGAGCATTAAGCAACATGAATCATTGCTGGAAATGTCCACAGATCGTACTCTTCATGCTGATTTTAAAAAGATGTCTTTAATTGTTTTTTTGGGCAGCAAGACAGGAAGAATATCCGGAGCTCTCACGTAAAGCAGTTAATTTCCTTTTACCCTTCGTGACAACTTACTTATGTGAGAGTGGGTTTTCACACCTGGTTATGATAAAAACGAAATACAGGAATCGAAGAATGTCGATATGAAATGAGACTGAGATTGAGTAAAACTGTTCCTGATATGACTCAACATGCGACAAAAAAAGCTCATCTATCACATTAACTGACAACAATCTTCTGTATAAGTGTATTACTTTTATGAAAAAAAAATTCTTATTTTTTTAAAGCTTTTTTTAATTTTTTTTAGGGGGTTCGCCACTGTCTGGAAAATTTAAAAGGGGTTCGCGGAGCATAAAAGTTTGAGAACCGCTGGCTCGGAGAAAGAAATGAGCGAGGAAGCAGGTTGCTAGAATTTTGTGAAAGATATAAGCTAGTAGTGGCGAACACACTGTTTAAGAACCATGCAAGAAGAATATACACCTGGAAACGTCCTGGGGATACAGGCAGATATCAGCTAGATTATATCATGGTCAAACAGAGATTCAGGAATCAAGTTCTAGACTGTAAAGCGTACCCAGGAGCAGACATAGACTCGGACCATAATTTGATAGTAATGAAGTGCAGGCTGAAATTCAAGCGAATAAGGAAGCAGTATAAGCAAAACAGACTGGAAATGAAAAAACTGAAACAATCTAGCAGAAGAGACAATTTGCAGGAATGGTAGAACTTAGGTCTAAGAAGTAACTGTGAAAGGAGCTCAACAAGGACGAATGGAATGCATTAAAGACCGAAATAATGAAGCTAGGCAATAGTAACATTAGGCTTTAGGGAACAAGCTGCCCGAAAACCTTGGATCACAGAAGAAATTTTGCAGCTGATGGATCAGAGGAGAAGGTACAAAAATGCTCAGGATGAGGCAGGAAGAGAGCAGTACAGGCAATTTAGAAATAAAATAAATAGGAATGCAAAATAGCAAAATAAAATGGCTACAAGCCAAAGTGTGAAGAAGTAGAAAAGGAAATGGTCGTTTGCCTAAGAAAGATCAAACAGAATTTTGGGAGAAATTTAGAAAAGAGGTTATGAACATTAAAGCTGCCGATGGGAAACCTCTTTTAAGCTCAGAAGATAGAGCTAACCGATGGAAGAATACATTGAGAAACTGTATGTTGGGGACGACTTGAACAATAGTGTATGGAAAAGGAAGGTGATGTCGACATTGATGACTTAGGAGATCCTGTTTGAGGACAGAATTTAATAAAGCTCTGAATGACTTAAAGCAAATAAGGCAGTTGGAATTGATGAGATTCCTGCAGAACTTCTTACATCTCTAGGAGAGGAAGGAATTGAAAGATTATTCAAGCTGATATCAAAAGTTATGAAACAGGTGAAATTCCAACTGATTTTAATAAAAATATCATCTTCACAATTCCAAAAGAAAGCAACAAGCCGACAAATGTGAGAATTATCGCACCATTAGTCTAACATCACATGCTTCAAAAATTACTAACCAGAATAATATACAGAAGGATGGAAAGGGTAGTAGAAGAGATAGTAGGTGAGATCAGTTTGGGTTTAGGAAAATCGCGGTACAAGGGAAGCAATTCTGTCTTAAGGTTATATACTTGAAGGGTGGATCAAGAAAAACAAAGATACTTTTATGGCATTTGTTGATTTAGAAAAAGCTTTTGATAATGTTAAGGTGCGACAAGATGTTCAAAATTTTAAAGAAGTCAGGTCTAAAGCACTTGAGATAGAAGAATACTCTATAAACTATATAAGAATCAAGTGGCTATAATAAAAGTAGAGAATCATCGAGAGACATGCATCAGTGAAAAAGGCGTGAGACAAGGTTGTAGTCTATCCACGTTAATATTCACCTTGTATGTAGAAGAAGCAATGACGAAAGTCAAAGAAAAATTTCCATGTGGCATAAGTTTTCAGGGAGAAAAAATCAGTATGCTACGATTTGCTGATGACATTGTCTTGTTAGCAGAGAGGGCTGAGGATATTGAGAAGTTACTGAATGGCCTGAACAAAATACTGAAGGAAGATTTTGGACTGAATATAAATCAAAGCAAGACAAAAGTGATGAAATGTAGCAGAAATGATACCAATACTAGTAGATTAAATATAAAAATAGGATCGGATGCAATAGGAGAATAAGTGAATTATGTTACTTGGGAAGCAAAATTACAACCGATGGACGAAGCAGGAATGATGTTAAAAGCAGAATAGCATTAGCGAAAAGTAGCCTTCATGAAAAAGAGAAACCTTTTAGTTTGAAATATTGATCTGGGAATTAGAAAGAACTTTTAAAACTGTTTGTGTGGAGCACAGCACTTTATGGTAGCGAAACAGGGACTTGAGGAAAAACGGAAATAAAGAAAATTGAAGCATTTGATATGTGGTGCTACAGAAGAATGCTGAAAATTAAGTGGACAGACAAAGTAAGAAATGAACGAGTTTTGGAACTAATGGGTGAGAAAAGAAATTTGTGGAAGAAGCTTACGGAAAGAAGAGACAGGCTGGTAGGTCATATTTTGAGACATGCTGGATTGGTTAATTTTTAGGTGGAGGGAACAGTCAAAGGTAAGAACTGTAGAGGACGACAGAGATTAGAATATATGAAACAGATAATTGAGGACGTGGGTTGTAAGGGGTGTGTAGAAATGAAGAGGTTAGCACAGGATAGGAAAGGATGGAGGATTGCATCAAACCAGTCGAAAGACTGATGACAGCAAAAAAAAAAATCTTATATTCAGAAATTTAACCTTAAAAGTGCAAAACATCTAAAATCCTATTATTCCACAAATCAAGTCAGACACCTAGAGTAAGGAATATGTCATCATAGTCGAGATCATCCGTTTTTTACCGTCAAATGTGAGTTTTGCATGAATCTGACCGTAACGAACGTATTTCGGAGTGGGATTTACGTCTTTACTCTAGGATGTTAGCTCACTACTGCTGTATAACACCAGTTTTGCCAGATTAAATTCTTTCACATTTTCTTTCATAATGAATCTGCTGTGACTAAACCACATGGATTCCCAGATTTCCTTCCATATTTGATGTTCTTTCAACAATCACGAGTATTAATGTAACAAGCTCATCTATTAAGGCGTCTGGCGGGAAATCGAAACGTCCCTGGTTCGAATTCCTGTCTCGGCGGGGTTTTCAAAGGCCGTTAACACGACCTCTGGCACACTTTATTGTGTAATGTGAAGTGCACCAGAACGCTTCCGTGATTCGCATTCCACATTAAACATAGAATTACCAGCCCCGACAGAGGCGCACGCTCGCCAATCGAAACACTTTACATCACAGGACGAACCTTCGGAGATATTTCGGCCAATAATGTCAGTAAGATATTTACTCAGTGCAATCAACTATAATTCTAGCGAGTTATTACAATTCATTAACGAATGTACTATAGTGACGAATAGGTGTTGCCTGTGGCTGAGTTTGCTGTGTGTGAGTTTTGGTATGTGTGAATTTTGTGTGTTTGGTCTGCTGGTTCCTGTATTTTTTAGTCTGTTAAAAGAGACTGGGTGTCTGTGTATGTGAGCGAGTTTGGTGTGGTTGACATTGGTGTGTAAGTTAGTGCGTAGACATCATAGGACACCAATTCACTCACCGTCAACTCTCTCATTCCATACGCATTACGCCGAGGTGTAGGATTTATTCCAGACCTTTGGAGCATAATATGTTGATTAGTAAATGAGCACCACACAATACTACCCTGTTATTGGAGTTCCAGCACCGGGGTTTGAACTACCACAGTGTCAATTACCAGGCACAAAAACAGCGCTTCAGTCGTGTCAGGCAGGAAGGAACTATTATATTCAGAACTAACCCGTACCCGCGACTTCATACTCGTGGATTAAGAATTTTTTTGCCAGAATTAAATATAGAAAGTTGTTGGTAACGAAGGATTGGTCCCAAACAATATCGAGTCGGAATAATATGACAGGAAAGCTATCACTATATAATTGTACCGTAGAACCTGTCTCTTGAAGAGAATCAATTTCCAACATATTTCTGTCATCATTCGATAAGGCCTCAAAATTTCGTGACTACAACTCTTAATCATACTGGAAAAATATATCCTGCGCCCTTCATACAGATTTTCTTATCAAATTCCATCAATATCGATATAGCCATTTAGTCGTCAAAACGTAACAAAAAGACAGAGACTTACTTCCGTATTTATAATAATATTACTGTGATTCACACTCACACACTGACTGCGAACAACACCTGAGGGATCATTATAACGTAAAAAAGTGTACACCTACAACATTGCAAGACTACCTACGATTTGCCTCGCATTGCACCACTAACTTTCTAATATCTACAGTTTAACATTCAATCCGAATAACCTACGGCCCTGGCCTGACTCTTACGATGAAAAACAATTTTTAAAAATCTTAGCCTCCACGGAGATTTGAACCGGAGACCACGACGTTCATAAGCAAGCGCTTTAACCACTTTTTTGTGTGTGTTTATTTCTCTTCAAGTGAATTTTTTAGTTTTTCCAGTGCGTTTTATGCTTCCTATGTATAGACAGCACAGGACGGACAGGACATTCACACAGACACACAACACTTAAACATCCATGCCCGCGGCCGGATTTGAACCGCGACCTTCGGCACGTGGAGCTAGTACTCTAGCCCCTACGCTACCGAGGCCGGCCTAACCACTGAGCTGCCAGTCCACTACACGGAAACACGGTACGGAGACGTCCATATCCAACGTTTCTGTCTATCGCCGTATTTCGAAGTTATGAGACAACATGTGTTATTTATACAGATAATTTTTCAACCAAATGTAGACAGTATTTTTCTCCTTATTTCAAAGGATAAGTGTGCAAAGTTTCATCGAAATCGGATGAAAACTGTGGATTTGTATGAAGAACAAATTAACAAACAAACAAACAAACAAACCAACCAACAAACAAACAAACATTCATCTTTATATATAAAGACAACTGTGGTTCACACTGACTGCGAACAACACCTGAGGGATCATTATAACGTAAAAAAGTGTACACCTACAACACTGTAAGACTACCTACGATTTGCCTTGTATTGCACCCCTAAGTTTCTAATATCTCCAGTTAAACATTCAATACGAATAACCTACGGCCCAGGCCTCACTCTTACGATGAAAAACAATTTTTAAAAATCTTAGCATCCACGGAGATTTCAACCGGAGACCACGACGTTCGTAAGGAAGCGCTTTAACCACTGAGCTGGCAGTCCAGTACACGGAAGCACGCTACGTTGACGTCCACATCCAACGTGTCTGTCTATCGCCGTATTTCGAAGTTATGAGACAACATTTGTTATTTATACACATAATATTTCAACAAAATGTAGACAGTATTTTTCTCCTTGTTTCAAAGGATAAGTATGCAAAGTTTCATCGAAATCGGATGAAAACTGTGGATTTGTATGAAGAACAAACAAACTAACAAACAAACATACATTCATCTTTATATATAAAGATGTAGTCAGATATGAAACTTCTCGAAAAGTAAAATCTTGTTTCTGTTAATGTCGTCGAGCGGTGGTTGAACTCTGCTATGATTTTGCCTTTCCTGTAAAAAAATGGATCCCATTTCGTTGATGGTGCGTATGGAGTGAGAGCATACGACACTGCAGACCGAGCGTGGTGGGTGAACGGTTAACGTTCCGGCTTCGCATTAGGGAGGACGCGGGTTCGAATCCCCGTCCGGGCATCCAGATTTGGGTTTTCCATTGTTTCCCCAAATCACTCCAGGCAAATGCCAGTATGCTTCCTTCAAAATGGTCATGGCTGAATTCCTTCCCGTTCCTTGTACCTAGTCCTATCCCGCTTCTAATGACTTTAGCCGTCGACGAGGAGTAAAGTAAAAAAAAATATATAATAAATAAAAAAAGAGACTGCACTCGCTGTAATTCGTCCGTTGCATTGCGAATTTCAGAAGATTATTGCTAAATAGGCCGATAGTGATATCAACCTCTCCCTTCTTTCAATTCTCACAAAGAACAGGCTGCAGTGAATACACAAATATTTCAATCATCCACGGCAAAAAAGCATACGAAGATAGGGAAATATAAGTTTCTTGACACATTTTGTAAATTTATACGTCGTTACTACCTAGAATAATTGGCATCTTCAAGTAGGGAAGAGAGCGAGAATTTTTCTGAAACGATAGAACTCATTAATCAATTCTTAAAAAAACTTAACTTAGTCCACAACCCGAAGGTTGGTTGGATCCTCCCGAAGGAGGCATACTAAGCCATTGTGTCAGAGGTAGGATGGCCCGTTCCTTTCCTCTGGGACCTACAGTTTAACGTGGAATCCGAACAAAAAAACTTTTTATACGGCAGCGAGATAACATGGTCGTTCTGGTATTGTGGAATGGCTATGTTAGTAGTTTAGGCGTTTCTAATTATTATAAACGAAAAGAGAGGTTCCTATGAGTGATAGAGCTGTTCTGATTACGAGAGACACGCGTAACTGAGGAAGCTCGCTGAGATCTAGCACAGAGGACGCATAAGCGTATCGAGATGGCGCACGACACTGTTACGAAATATACGTGAAAGTGGAGTGGCGCAACGCCGATTAGACTGTCCTCGCGGGCCTTCACAAACTGGGAACAATTCCTCAGCCTGACAGCATCCTGTCGACCCATTTGCGTCCTTTCACAAGCGTTTCATTCAAATGCAATACTTGCTTACATCTTTACTTGCGTGGGACAGAGAATTTACTTGCGCATCAAATTACTGCGCCGTAATTTCATCAGATTTCTCAAGTCTGTAAGATCTTAACATCACTATGATCAACACTTCGAGGAGAGAATTGATGGAAAAGTCGCATACACAAAATCTCGACATGCCCAGCATCACAAAAACACCACCGGGCCTCAACCTTCACGGAAGACGTGGGCGAGTCTGAACAGAATCAGAACAAACAGTGGAAAATGTGCTGATAAACTCTATCACTGGGAACAAGTAGACTGCCGTTCGGAGAAACAAACAAGCTAACACACTATAGAAGAATTTAAGCTTAGGGCGTACACAGGCTACGAAAAGGACTTTCTGAAGGCAACCAAACAGATATATCGAGTATGTAAGAAATTTAGGATATTTTTTAATTAGATATCTGTTTTCATATATGAATCACTCATAATGTGATTTGTATTTTTGCCATACGACAAAAAAGAGACGTTTTTATACTATCGGGTAATGTGGCCCAAAACGTGATAGAACAGCAAGATGGCAGTGGCGATGTTACGGTGCATGGGAAATGACGCTAAAGCACAATACTAAAAAATTACGAAAAAGTGGAGAAAAATTTAAATTTAAACTAAAGAAGAGCACACCAAAAACTTTTTTCCCTAACGCCTCGTCGTCATCCAGATCACTCGAGGCGGGAAAGGTGAAAGGAATGGGAAGGAATTTGGCCATGGCCTTTTGAAGGAACCATCCAGGCATTCGCCTGGAGTGATTTCGGGAAACAGGGGAAAACCTTAATGTGGATGAGCGGACGGGGATTCAAATCCGCGTCCTTCCGAATGCGAGGCCAGAGCGTTACCGCTCACCCACCTCGCTCTGTACCAAAAACCATTCTAGGAATGGCGGGAATAGGAAACTGAATTTTGATGATCTTAACGTAAGTTCATCGTTGTATTCGGCATCCGTTAGTATTGTAAATACCAGAGATTCAACAAAAGATTATAAAAATACTGTCGGTATTTCTTTAAGTAACTGTCGAAATGATTCAACTCTCCATAAGAAAAGGGCTGTTTTGTGTGTGTGTGTGTGTGTGTGCCATAAATGTGTTCGCAAATCAATGCTATAAGGCAATGACAAGAAGAATTTACATAAACAAAATGGTAATAATGATCAGCATATCCATTAAAAAAAAAAATAAATAAATGAAAAGCCGATGCGAGTGTGGCTGTTTAAAAGAAAGTGCACGGATATACATTCAATAATTGCAAAAACGTAGAGTGTAAAGAAAATATAAAAAATTATGCTGAGAACCGTTAAAACGCATGTAAGTACCACTTCCAGCGAGTGACTAGCTAGTGACATACAATACTACAATTGTGTTTTTGTTTTCAGATAGTATCATGATATCTGCTCTAGACTGAGACCTATTCAAATCGAGTATATTAAAAATCAATTTTTCGATGACGTTTTAAAACTTTGCAGCTGGAAAAAGATGTACGCAGTTAGTAGACTCGTGTTAGAATTCAGGGATGCACAAAGCCACAGCACTATAAGCTTTCGTTCCTAATGATTTTCACGTTGGTCATGCTGAAATTTTCGCTGAGCGTGTTTGGTTGCCTACCTCCGAGGGACCGTGTCAAACACTCGGACGCTGTCCTAAACGCGTTCATATCTGGGGGAACGTAATTCTGTATTCTGCGACTATCTCTACACATAAGCTTTGACTATCTATCATACCTGGTTATTTCTATACCCGCTAACCAGAATATCAAAGTTTTGTGGGTATGTAATTTTTTTTAACACGACCAAAAAACAATGGTTAAAAATTAACATCACAAAACAAAAATACAAAATTATTTGGTTTTGTCTGATAAATATTACGCTACAGAGATAAGTGAATTTAAGTTCAGAGGTGCGTTGCAGTGACTGAAACTACCAGAGCCGAAATTCTGTATTATTCTCGGTATACAGGGTGAGTTTTTTATCTTGAGACAACTAAATATCTCGAAAACTACAAATCCGATCAAAAAAAGTGGGTAATAAAAATTGTTCGTCTCGACGGGGGACATCCGATGATACCAAATTTGACTCCCCACCCCCACCCCCTAGGGGTGGGGGAAGGGGGAGAAAAAAAACTTAAATAGGAACCCCCATTTTTTATTGCAGATTCTGATTCCCCGGAAAAAACTACCCCTATTTCACCCCCAATTCGAGTCATTTTGGTCGATAGATGGCGCTGCAATCGACAAAAATCAAAATAAGCAAAAATTCATTTAAAAATGAGGATATCTCGTGAAATACACATCAGATCAGCAAAATACAAGTTAATGTGATTGATATTTTTCAAAAACTATTCAATAACACCACCCACCTCCAAACTTGAGGGATGGGAATGGACATTATTTCAAAATGCACTGATGCAAATTCTTTAGCAGATAGCGAAAGTCAAACATTACTTTTTGCGTTACCCAGGAACAACGACGTGGACGTAGTAATTTTCTGTTCCCTTTGGGGTGCTAGATTTAGGTGAGTCCCCTCGCCTCTCACCATCGGGGTGCTTGTTTTTGGTGAGTCCCCTCGCCTCTCACCATCGGGGTGCTTGTTTTTGGTGAGTCCCCTCGCCTCTCACCATCGGGGTGCTTGTTTTTGGTGAGTCCCCTCGCCTCTCACCATCGGGGTGCTTGTTTTTGGTGAGTCCCCTCGCCTCTCACCATCGGGGTGCTTGTTTTTGGTGAGTCCCCTCGCCTCTCACGTGTTTGTTTCTAACAACAATTCTAAAGCAAGTGCTCGAAAATATCACCACCGACATCGATGCATTTATTTACCCGCTCTTGGAATGATTCGACGCAACTAAGAAGCATATCCGGCGTGATTTTTTGACAAGCGTTGGTAATTCGTTCAATCATGTTTTCAGGCGTTGTTGGCACTTCACTGTAAACTTCATTCTTCAAGTATCCCCATAAAAAAAAATCAGGCGAAGTGAGATCTGGTGATCTTGCAGGCCACGGCACTGGACCTCCTCTTCCGATCCATCGACGATTGTACAGACGATCTAACACTTCCCGCGATCTTACAGCAAAATGTGCTGGACAACCGTCATGTTGAAACCACATTGTTTGTCGCACGTCTAAGGGTACGTCTTCAAGCAATGTTGGCAGTACGTCCTCTAAGAGTTGTTGATATTTCTCCCCATTGAAATGTCCATGGATAAAATGTGGACCAATAAGTTTGTCCCCAATTATCCCACACCAAACATTTACATTCCACGGACGCTGATGTTCAACTTGGCGTAACCAATGCGGGTTTTCCACACTCCAATAATGCATGTTGTGTCGATTAATGGTGCCGTGGTTAGTAAAAGTGGATTCATCCGAAAACAGTACTCGAGCAAAGAAATGGGGTTCTTCTTGTATTTTCTGTAGCGACCATCGGCAAAATGTCAATCGATTATCGAAATCATTGCCGTGAAGTTCTTGATGCAACGAAACATGGAACGGATGGTATTTTCGTTTGTTTGTGTGCACACTTCCCTCCTGAGTGAACTGTTGGATAATACGGTAAAAAGAAGCGCGCGATCGAGGCTGGTCTGGAAAACGATGAGCATAAAGATCAACAGCATTATCGATATTCTTGCGACATTCTCCATAAATGTAGACCATTTCAATTTTTTCTTGCAACGTTATAGCCTGCATTCTCATTGACACGTGCAACAGAACGAAGTAAATAAATCAGAGATGTTATGAACGCAATGGAAGTACATCAAGTAATGAGAAAACTCTGAGAAATGCAGCGCCATCTATCGACCAAAATGACTCGAATTGGGGGTCAAATAGGGGTAGTTTTTTCCGGGGAATCAGAATCTGCAATAAAAAATGGGGGTTCCTATTTAAGTTTTTTTTCTCCCCCTTCCCCCACCCCTAGGGGGTGGGGGTGGGGAGTCAAATTTGGTATCATCGGATGTCCCCCGTCGAGACGAACAATTTTTATTACCCACTTTTTTTGATCGGATTTGTAGTTTTCGAGATATTTAGTTGTCTCAAGATAAAAAACTCACCCGGTATATATATATATATATATATATATATATATATATATATATACACAACTGAAAAGTTGTCAGTAATTATAGTGTAGTCCTTTAGTATTGCTGCCTTTTGAATTACTAAACTAATTTTAAAAGATCTGTTGTAAGTTACATACTATGGTTTATGACAAGAACAGTGTACTGTATGTAAATATGCAAGTTCCTTGATGTGTTTACTGTAACAATATGGAATTTTAAATTATTGATACAGTTGTAATTTTCTTAGTACAATAACTTCGCTCGCATTATTAATAAAATACAAAATTATGTAAGAAGTATCACACATAGTAATGGTGAGATATAAACCAACTAGTTCCCTGGCTCATTTTGCCTTCAGTTGAAAATCATTTTTGCACATAAACATTTAGTATTTTTCGTAGTATAAAAAAAAAATCAATTATTTACACATGGCGCAATATTTTGAAACATCAATTTTAAGATCTGTTAAAACTATCTGCTGCTAAGTGAAAAATAGTCTTAGAAATCAATGAAAAACTCCCGTACTTAGATAGTGAGAGGGTTACTCGATGAGACAATGCCATTGTTTCCAAAGATCATAAAGTCTTTACGTACCGCTATTAAGACGATAGTATCGTAAATGTTTAAAGTTTCGGAGCTTACGCTCGCGTCTAGCTAGTGGCAGGTCTGAAATTTAGAATTTATTGCCAATAACATGTTCATAGGAAGAATTATTTTGCGAGCTCAAAATAATATTTTGCTTTCTGTCTGGGGCCGGATAGCGTACTGTAGTTAGTTGAAATAGTGATTAGAATTAATAGTAACGAAATATATAATATTACGGTAAAACTGATACTTAAATGTGGAAACGTGATTGTGGTTTGCGATCTAAGCTACGACTTTGGTGCACATTCTGGTGATAAGTATGGTGCACCACCACCACTTCTACCCTGCCGACTAGATCACCACTGGGGATGGAACCAACTAATTCTGTGTCAGGCGCTGCACACCATTATTGTGCCGAAACGACCTGAGCGAAAGGAGGGGGCCAAACAAGATTTATTGCAGCTAAAAATGAGCAATAATTTTACCTTATTGCATGTTTAAGTATTCAGTGAAATTAGCGTCATGCAAATCTTTAGATGCAGATGCTGTATGATTGTTATCTCTTGTTTACTGTAATCGGTAAAGGAGGAAATATTTCTCTACTATCGGAAAATAATACTCCTAACGCCAGAACATGCAGATTAAAGCCGAAGAATATTTGGGCTGAGGAACGGGAAATAAATCTGTTATGGCCTGCCATCCAGAAGATTGCTTGGAGTTATTTCGGTGAACAATGGAAAACTGGCCGGAACGAAATGCGATCCCGTGTTCTACCACTCACTGTGTTATGGAGCAAATCATAATCTCAGATAGTGACATTCTTACATGAAGCCGCAAAATTTGCTCCAAATCAACACGAATTTAGGAGGAACTGCTCGCGTGGGAATCAAATATTTCCTCTTGTAGCATGGTGATGCCCTACGAAAGGTATACAGAGTTAAACACGAAGCTCTTAAAGAAAAAACAAAAATGTCCAAGTAAGGACCTAACGAGAACAGTCACAGCATGACGTTGTGGTCAGAGAAGCTTTTCGTCCCTCAAGGAAGTGTGTGAATGCACTTCCTGTTATGTCATTATTAAAAAAAAAGTAGCCTTGGAGACAGTACGAAAAAAAAGTGAAAATTAGTCTCATATGCTATTTTTATCTAACATAAAATAATAGGTGACCTTTTTAATTTAAGTAACATCCGTGATCTTAATGTTATTCAACGTACCACTCAGTTTAAAGTGCAACAAGTGCAACGTAATGAGGATGTAGAACAGTTGGAATATCACGTAACCTGAAAGCAGTGAATTCTTTCAAATACTGGCGGTAATAATAGAAAGCAACATGACGTCGAAGGAGTGCATAATGTCGTGGCACTACACTCTACATTACAGTTAACACAGAAATGAAGTGGAGCACAAAATTCTAACACAGCCTCGCTTATCGTAGAAGTGGATTTCTTATGGCTTAACGCCTCGTCGACGTTGAGGTCATTATAGGCGGAAAGGAGTGGGGACAAGGAATTCAGCCATGGCCGTTTGAAGGAACCATCCCGACATTCGGGGAAACCATAGAAAACCCAAATCTAAATGACCGACGGGGACTTGAACACGCGTCTTCCCGAATGCGAGACCAGAGTGTTATCACTCACCCATCACGCTCAGTGTGGAATTCGCATTGCAAATTGCTCTTAGATAGAATACAAAAAGTGAAAAGAAGAACTCCTTGGTTCAGAACTGACGTGAAATTTTCTGACTAGATACAGACAAGGCTTTATTTTTCACATAAAGTGGAACAGAATATGGTATTGAGTTTCACTTTTACTGCACTGGACTGCATTTATTACAACATGTCTGAGTATTTTTCTGTTTTTATACATCATTTGTTTGTTCTTTAATTTCATGTCACTCTCAGACGTAACGCGAAATTTAGTTGGTTTCTTTCCTCTGCTCCGAAGTTCTGTTTCTATCAGAAAATCGTGATAAGTTCTGCGATTGACATTATGATGCTCTTTCTAAAGATGTATCAAAACGAAAGTTTCTTGAGGAAAGCTTGGAATTAAAAAGTGAAAACCGTTTTGTCATGGGATAAGCTAGTCAAGTCTGCCAAATTCCACAAAATTGAAAAAGAAAACTTGTCAAAACAGAAAGCATTAACATTTTTAGCGTGACATTTGGACCTTTTCACAACTAACGGCGTCTCATGCTCTATTTAATATCAGAAAAGATCGTCAAACATCCATTAAGAAATTTTGAAAATTTTAAAAAGTTTTGAATCATTATTTTACTGAGAATTAATGAACTTTATTTGTGGAAACGATGGTTATAACATTATAACCGGCCCATTATTTAAAAATTACCCAAAAATAAAACAAACATACAATTACACTTCTTAATTTTAAATTTCGTTGAATTTGTATCTGTGTGAATGTAGTTTAATGCGGAATACTATTCAATTAACATAAAGCCGGCTACAGAGATGTTAGTGCATTTTAAAGAAACTTATAAACGAAGGTTACTAGGCAGAATTTTTTTAAAATCTGATATCTGGCATTCTAGTGATTCTCACAGCACAAAACTTGATACTACTACTGTTATCGCGGACACGAATACTAAAACAAACGACAATTCAATACTAAAAATGTATCAAAAATTCAAAATTGCTCCTAGTACTTAGGCAGCCACAGTGGCTTCACACATTGCTGGTTGTCAGTCTTCAGTACGGCTCGTCAAACTCCCAGTGATTTGAGTCAGCAGTGCATTGCAGGATAGTAAAGGGAAAGAAGTAGGCCATAGCCTGTATGATGTAACCATCGCAGCTTTCGTCTGAAGTTTTTTGTGGAATCTATGGAAATCCGAAATTTGTACTGGGAATCAAAGGCGGTTCCTCACCCAGCAGGCTAGGACAAGTCTCGGTAAATGTTTCTGACCGCTTTCAAGGTCTTCGTCTATCGTGCTTCACTCGATTATTGAGAGATGCTATGGTCGAGTCTAAAGCCATCGGTCACATATTCGTTACAGGTGGAGGTGTTGGCATTTTAAATCGTTCTGCTTATTCTATTGTTCTGTATATAAAACTAAGATGAATATCAAAATGATTCAGTCCCAATACTGTGTGAAAAGTAAACTGCTTTGTGAAGATCGACTCAACTTATAAATTCAGGATAATATTATTTTGATACTAGATACTACATTTAATCTGACAACTGAAGGGTAAGAATAAATGGAACAGTTCGACAGTTTTGTTGTTTCTGATTAGTAACTTCTCCAACTATCTTAGAGAACCTGATGTGTAGCCTGATATTCTGAACGACTCGTGTTCGGGTCCCACTCCGTTCATCCTAATCTCAGATTTCCAAGGTTCCCTACAATCAGTCCAGGCGAATGCCGGAACGATTTCTTGCTACAATTCTCTAATGACCAAGTCGTCGACTAGCTGTAAAGCTCAACTACTTTCTTCGGTTATTGTCTCCGTTGCTCGTATGTACGAATACACAACAGCTGTGGCAAAATGAAATTCACCTATAATATTTGTTCTCTTCTGAAGGTTGATGTGTTGGATGTCATAGGTAATTCTGGAAATTAATGGGTTTCTTCATGTGAATCAATGAACTTGTTTAATTTTAATCATTTCTATGTCACTAGATAATTTGCCCTGTGATGGTTAAACCTTGCGAGATTTACTCATCTTACTCTTGAAGGGAAAATGGGCTGTTCCAAGGCAACATTTTTATGGTATTACGAATTATTATAATTTTCTATAAGCTGTGAAAGGAATTACACGATAAGTTGGGTGGTTTCACATTTCTGAAGTCAACAATGTTGAAAGATCTGTAAATGTTTTTTCGTGACACTGCGAGAGAATTTTTTCAGCTATTTATAAGACAATCAGTATCATCGTTAATCAAAATACTTCACTCAGTCACAGAGAATCTAAGAAAATTGAGTATTCTATACCAAATTTCTAAACACTAAAAATGTAAACCATAAACCTTAAATCCTTATATAAACAAAAATACAAACAAGAAACTAATATCGTTATAACACACTTCACTTTAAATTGTAAGTGTCCGTTATTTCCGTCAGAATGTAAGCTTACAATTGAACCATTACAATAATGTTATTAGTGATCAGATTGATTGTTCTAACGATTTTTCATTTGAACTGTATTAGTTCAGTTGCTCATACACATTGAAATTATCCTTGGAACAGAACTAGCTTTATCTTTGTCCTCGCGCTAGATACAAACAAAGAATTGATCCAGGTGAGGTTTAGATGGTCCAGCCATTGTCAGTTATATCCATTCCTTAAACACCTGGCAATAAATCTAGTACCAAATTTTCATCTTTTTTTTTTTGTTAGTTCTACAAAGTTCAGGTTAATTAACTGATAGAAGGGACGAAACATTTTTTTAGTTCTGTATTACTTTAGATGAACAGTACCTTTGTTAGACATTCACGTATTTATATTATTTAGTACTGATGTGAATTAGTTGATGTATTATGCAGCGAGCTAATTGTTGCTTTATTTACCTGGTGCATCTTCGACGATAATGACGTTAACCTTGGATGCAGACACAACAGCCATACTGCAGATGCACAGGATCATCTTCATGTTCGAGGAATACATTCTATATTTACCGAATACCGGTAGGTAGAACTACTTTCACCTCAGAAGATGTACGAATGAGAAAATAAAATAATAAGAGAGCGTAAATGTATTACAGTTTCCTTCGCGTTGCAAGGGCCAGGCTAACAGAAATGGCACACCTGTTACTTCTTCGCGTTTCTATTGACTATTTAACGTGCTATACTGTTTAGGTGTTTCGGCGCGGCGCCTGTATGGGACTGAAGAGTAGTGGGTCAGCGTAGTCTCATATAGTCCGGCCTCGGCGGGGAGGGGGGAGTGGCCAGGGCTACAACATAGCAATAGCGCGTTCACAAGTCCACTTCAGCTAATGATCATGTTCAGAGCCCACTATGGTTGATTTCAGACTTTTAAAGAAGAATGGACTACTACTAGGTCATTAGACCCGAGAGGCGATTGTGGACAAGGAACGGGGAGGAATTCGGCAATGGCGTTTTAAAGGAATATGCCTCGAGCAATTTCGGAAAGCCATGGAAACCGGAAATATGGATAGTCGGAGCGGGGATCGAACCTGGGTCCTGCCTCATTATGCTCTGTATCAGTACGCGCAACGGTTACAAACCCCTATAAGGACTCAAATTACATGGTAACAATAATCAAAACGAAAGAAAAAATCCGCATGTAGGCTCTCAGTTTGATAAATCGACGTTGTACAAAAAGCACAAACTGAATGAAGGATATGCAAGATGCTGTCGTAAAAAAAAAAAACATTTATTGAGCGTTTAAAACGAGACCTGTAGTAAATTTTACGCTTTTTAAGCAACTAACAAATGTAAAGGTGAGAAATTTATGTCGTCTATTTGAGTTTCTCCATCACCATTCGTTTTGTTATTTCGTTATTTATTGAACGTTTTCCTCAGTAATTCGATAAGATCAAATGTATGTACACCGCTTATCGTCATAAGAAACGTGGTGGTGTAACGGATAGCGTTCTGGCCTCGCATTCGGGAGGATGGCGGTTCGAATCCCCGTCCGGGCATCCAGATTTGGGTTTTCCATGGTTTCCCAAATCACTCCAGGTAAATGCCGGGATGCTTCCTTAAAAAGGCCATGGCCGAATTCCTTCCCATTCCTTGTCCCCATCCTTTCCCGTCTCTAAAGACCTCGCTGTTGAGAGACGTAAAGCAGTTAAAAAAAAAGTCATAAGAAAATTGCCTTACCATTTACTAAGCTCACACCAATGTTGAGTAGTTTCTTTCGGAATTTATTACAGCAACAACTGGAAGCAAATTTCAGCCATTAAATTTAAGATGCATTGCCTACTTTACAGCCACATAAAACTTCAAACCACTTAAGGTGGAACTGTCGTTTAACCACTAAAATTATTATGCCGTATTGAAATCGAGTTTATAATCCCTCGAAGACACCATCAAGGCTAAAAATATTCCCCAGGTGATGCAGGATTATATGTTCGCTTTTGATCAAATATGTGAACAGCCTGCAGATGTGTAAAACAATCATGCTACTTATTACTGATTTATATCGGTTAATTACTTCGCATCCCAAAATTACAAGAAATTTCCGTTGTCAATTACAAACATGTAATATTCCATTTTAGTTACTATAAATTTCCAAACACTCTTGTTAATTGCTACATTTGTACATAAAAAAATAATCGTAAATGACATCAATGACTGTGGATAACTTTATTACGTTCCCCTTCAGTAAACCAAAACATTATTTGCTCAGTCTTTCAGATATTAATGTCAAATAAGAAAATTATTTCACAGATTAAAATGGATTATGAAGCAAAAACTCCTTAGGTATGGATTTAATGATGTAATTTGGTAGGTAAAATTTTATTTCCCGTGGCAGGAAATTGATAAAAGAAGTTCTTTAGAATATTTCCCTCTCTGTATCAGAGTCGTCATCAGTACAAAAAGGCAATAATCTACTCTGCAATGATGGAATTCTTCAGATAATAGTCAATGTATTCACGCCGATGGAAGTTGTCGCAAACTATTTATGAGTCATATACAAAAATCAAGGAATATTACACTATGATGTTAACACCTCCAACAAACACGCTCTTATGCTATACAGTTTAATAGGTGCTATATAGAAAAGGAAAAAAAAAACAAATGTCGGTTCTTGTGACGGATATTTTAAGAGTAACTGTAAAGCTTGTTTTGAATTGATATAGGGAATAGAGCATCGTATTGACCCGGCTTTCATATTTTCACGGACGTCAAGAGGAAAACACGCAACACACGTGACTATAAAGACAGGTAGTGGAGGCTGAGTGGCAGCTATCGCACTCCATCTTCCGTACAAAGACAAAAGACTGTTTAGCGCGTCCTTGGCCGGGTGCTATCCACAAACAGTTCGCGGCAAGAATACACACTAGCTCACTAGCCCTCCCATACAGCTAAGCACTTATCGCACACTTCTACGTAGAACCTGTCCCAGCCAAAAGAAAAAGATATCGTTAAATACCTGGTACGCACTGTTCTGAAATGGATGTTTAATTTTTTTATATATATTATATACGAAGCTAACATCTGTTACGTAAATTATAATAAAATGTAAATTAACTTCGGGCGTGATTGTTATTAAAAATGAAAGAATTTCGGATAAAATTCATACTGCAATCTGCGCAGTGAGAATGTCTTTACGAAAGCTGAACAACGGGTTTCCACCGCAGCAGACGTAATTTTGTAACAAATAAAACATGTTGTTTATGAAATTAACGGTATAAAATGCAATTATGTGTGTGTCAAATGGTGTCCCAAATAGATCATCTGACGTGATAATTATCCTTTGAGTAGTTTTAAAGAGTTCTCCGAAGATTAATAAAATTATGAGAATAGTCCAGTATAATGCTTTCCTTATAACTGAGGAAAAAAACTTTCTTTGAGACCAACGGAATAATATTTATACTTACGAGGGTGAGAACATTTACTGATCGAATTCTCAAGACAGTTGAAGAATTTACCTATGATGTGTTGATATGTTCCCAACTTTTTTTTACTGCGTTGTATGTTTTTGTATTACGTATTATTGTGAATAAATTTACAGAATCTTGTAAGAAACTTCAATTTCTTTCAAGAGAATTACAATCACCAAATGTTTTGTGGAAATAATGTACGGTCCTAATAAATTACTCCCTTCTTTATTTATTTTTATGCTATTTGTCTAGAATTTTTCATATTATCAAGATGCTTATTTCATACCATCAGACGGTATTTTTTTTCTTCTATGAAAGTGAATATATTAATTCTCTGATGTAATGTTTTTTTTTTTTTTGACGAGAACAGACATTAAATAAAAGAGTACACATAAAATTCCATGCCTGAGGCCTGACTTAAAGAGGAGATCGCTGAAACTCAAGGATAAGCTGCTAATTTCTATGATACTGCATTATACAAAATGAGTACAGAGCCTGGAATCACTGATAAATTCTCTCCAGAGTCGCTTTTCCTGAGAACCTCAATAGAAAGACTTAGATTCTAAATTTTTGAATCACCTCCGAACTATAAAAATCTGTGATGCTTAGTTCATAAAAAGCGAAGTATATTGTAACGAAATTTCGCTTCTTCTCAGCACGATACGTGTGTAAAAGAAAAACAAAGAGATGTGTGTTATTTTACATTTTTTACAGATTGGAAGCGAATATTCTTTTTGTTTGTTTGCTTCTCAGCGTCATTTTTATATTTTTCTGCGCTCTGCATCTTGTGTGCATTCAGTAATCTATTCATGCACTTCCTTTTTTTTTATCAATTACACATCAGTTCTTCGTCGTTTTGCCGTTTTGCTGAGCCTTCGTAAATTATGATTACTCGTTCTTTATATCAATTCGTCATTTTTTGTTCTCTTTATGTGCCCGATTTTCACTGTATAACCCCGCGATAATTTTATGATTTATTTAACCACCCAAGATAGCTTTTTTGTCATTTCGACAGCTATTTATAGGAATACTGAGTGTTTTTATACAATCCTTTGTTGAATGAATTCCATTTTGATCGTTAATGTACGATGATAGCAACGAAAAATTTAGGTTAAGATAGATGCATTACACCTTTTCGTTCTCGAAACTGAAGACACGGTTTTTAATGGGCTGTTATTTTATACACATTTTTACGTAATTATTGTAATATCGCTGAGTGTCGTTGGTGACTTAATGCCATCTGTTGGGCTTGAAGATATAATATTATTACCTGATAGTTACAGACAATAATCAATAGATGGAGTTATGATAGCGTCACGTGTCTTTGGAATACAGTGGCATTACCTTTCACCTAAGTATGCTAAAGAAATTACACACGAAAAAAAAAAGAGATTTCTGGTACTTTACAAGTTTTAAAATTCAATAACATGTTCTTATTACGGAAACTCTTATACGAAAAGAAGATTCAATGAAAGTTAAATGTTTTAATGAGTGTTTCATCGGCGTTATCCAAGGCAACCATCACATATGTAAATCAGAATAGATACCCAAAATTCAAGTCTGTTGTATAGTAATAAAAGTGGCTAACATACTAAAAGGCAAATATAATGAATCTGGAGTTAAATAAATAGCTCAATAAGAAATACTATTTACAGAAAGCTATATTTTTATTGTGTTTGACGTGTGTAAGTAAAGCTGTGAGATTCACAAATGGCAAATACGGTTAAAGAGAAAGAGGTGTAAGAAAAATGATTAAGGAATTTGACAAAGAAAGATCTTTCACCAATAACAGCTGTTTTTGGATTAATGATGACATATTTTAACAGTACCGTACTAACATTATACTGGCATCGACATTTATGTTACGAAACGATAAGGACGAAAAACTAACAAATTAAAACCAGAACTGATTTTTTCATGCATTGCTTTTCTGTATGTATTAGAGAAGTGGAATAGGATGAGTCCAAAGAAATTATGTCTTATCACGAGACAACGTTGCCATGCTCGACATGGGAAGGTATTGGAACTATGCACTATGCGTAGCGGCCAAATCGATTACGTATTTTAGGCTGTGTCACGTAGACATGTAAGTGAATGCTGGGATTTTCCCACTTTCTTCCTCAAACATTACAAAAAATAAAGACACATTAGCACAAAAGCTTATAGTGTTCACCAACCAATGGCAACACCTACTATACTCTCTTGGGTTGGATCGTTCTTAATGAACTTGACGTCGACATAATGTGAAATCCTGCAAAAATCTACAAAGGCCGGTGTTGTTTATCCTGGTCTTATATTCGTGAGATCTTTCCAAATAAATTCCTGTAGGATTGCAACAGATAAGCGCATTAGCGAATTCGAAAACTATACCCATAAAATAATTGCCTCTTACAGATTTGAAATGGCCTCAACAGCTCCGTAACTTCATTTAACTCTCAACAATGGGCAACCCTGAAGATAGTAAACAACTATCTCCAGTATTCAAAGGCTCACGCAAATGATTGATATCGGTCATAAATTCAATAAGCGTTTTAAGTGGTGCAGCTGGAGTAGTTTGTCGGTCCAAAATGAATCGACCGTTATATTTTTCCAATATTTGGCTGGAAAAACTATACCCAGTGCTGTGGTATTGCGTATTCCTTCACATGTAGGGATTCTTCAGACACGGTTAAGTTATACTTCTGGCTACTACACAAAGGTAAAATGTCAGTGATATGACATCTCACCCAATGATAACCGTTCCGAAAGGTGCTTCCAGCTACGGAACGATGGCAAAGCAAATGGTGGAAGCAGAGTTTTCCCGCTTTGAAGGAAGAATGCAAACCAACAACCCCAATCAAGTAAATTCTTTTATCGCCATAAGTTCCACCTTCAGAATAGATACCCGCAATTCAAGTCTGTTGTACAGTAATAAAAGTGGCTAACATACTAAAAGGCAGTTCCCGGGGTTTGATTATAACGAAACCGTAAGTTATATACATAATTGTTTTTTCCTTACATTTCTATTGGTAGAATGATACGCTAACGCCTTTAGCATATGCAATTAAGCAACACAGCTGTGGTGCATATCACAAATGAGAAAGTAGCTCTCTTTCTCTTTGTTTCGTTTTCACGGCTCAGCTGGGAAATACTATGTACCATTAGCAAGGACATACAACACTTTTTTCGGGATAAATAACATATTTTGTCGTGAAAGTTTGAAAACTAACCGAACGGTGACATACAGACGGATAACGCGTTTGTGTCTCTATAATGTCGTATCGGTTGCTCAGGTTTTGTTTATGATCGGTCGCAGAACTGCTACTTTTTTTGAGACAGGTTTAGTGGTAGAATGGAATGGTGAGGAATTCCCTGTCATTTTATCCCGACTTTGTGCTTTTTGGAACCCTTTTTACGTAACTTAAAGCTTTATATATCCAATTCCAGCAATAAAATTCTATGTTCACGCGTGCGAAGTCATGAATAACAGCTAGTAGTATATAAATAAATCCTTCGGTTAAAATTTAGAGAAAATCCGAAACTTTTCCTGTTGTTATTACCAGGACCTGTTTTTTTTTCTGTCACTCTAATGGGTATAACGAACATTCAAAATACGAATCAGAAGGGAAAAAATCATATAATACACCCAGTGCGAAAATTTCTATCATTGCCTTTTTATTTATCACTCACACATGCTACCTTTCAGCATTGGGGAAGACTTCCATAAAAACTAATACCTGCACTTATGTTCGCGTATCGTAGAGGAGAATCGGGTAATATTGAATAGTCGTGTAATATGGTATACCGAGGTTTCTCCTCTGCTGAATGCTGCTGTATAGTGGAAGTACCATCATCAACTGCTGCTCAAAACTCCTATGATGTTTTTTTTGTGACGGTCGGTCATTTGGGAGCTGAATTGTGTTTGCTGTCCAACAAAGTTTGTTTTTCCACTTTCGAGAATTTTTGCACATAAGTTTTCTAAAATATATATAAAATATTAGATTTATTTCATCGATCGCTAGTCTTAGTATATTGTGTACTAAAAGAGTGTTGGTTTGTTGTACATTTCTCTTTTCTGGCTGGCATCCTTTTTTATAATATCATCAAGCCTATTTTGTCAAAGATGGCAATTCGGGTAATATGAGATACTTAGTATTCCACAAGACCAGACATAAAACTGTGGTATTTCATACAACCCGAAAAATAATTACTGAGTTGTAATACATTTTTAATAAAATATGACTGTGGGTAATACGATTTTTGTTAATATTGACTGAAAATAATAAAATAACAATTGAGAAAGTAAATATTTCTGAATTAATTCATTAATTATGTTTTGTTTTAAGAATAACCGAAAAAGAAAGCTATTGAATCGGACAAAGATGATGATGATGTTGACTAAAAAGTATCATTAAATCCGTTTTTTCTCAATTCCAGATACTTTCTATTCCATATTACCTGCCTATTCCATATTAGCCTCCAAACGACATTTTTTTTAAAACTAAATTTTACTAATTAAAAAATCTGTTTTGACAGCTTTTTATTAGATATATCTTGTCAGAAGAAGTTGAAGGTTGTATTGGTTTTAGTTTCAGGTGTTAAATTATTTTCAGTGCTGTTTTGTACAACAAAACATAAATGGTATTCCATATTACCCGATTCTCCTCTATGTGTTTTTAAGTTTGAATACAATTCAGGTAACATTCTACTTTATTTCGTTATATCCATCTGTAGGGAGGGATTATAACATCATTCAATTCTCAATACTCAACGAGAAAATATGACCGAGCATGGGGGAAAACGCTCTGGCCTCGCATTCGGGAGGACGCGGGTTCGAATCCCATCCGGGAATCCAGCTTTGGGTTTTCCATGGTTTCCCCAAATTACTCCAGGCGAATGTCGGGATGCTTCCATCAGAATGCCATGGCCGAATTCCTTTCCGTTCCTTCCTCCCAATCCTTTCCCGTTTCTAATGACCTCGACGTCGGCAAGGCGTAAAGCCAAAAGTAAAAAAGAAAAGAAAAAAGTTTATTACATTCCTTTTTGATTATGGACATTTGTTGTCCAAACGGTCTGCATAAACCCTAGGCCACAGTTTAGAAAACTTGTTATGGTGAAGTGTCAGAGAATTGGCTAGTCATTAAAGCTGGGAGAGGAATCTATGGGCTCGGAGCTTCGAAATAGAGTACCGAACCTTTTTCGCGAAATCAATTATTCAGCGAAACTTGATCATTTACTTACCTCTTCTCCGAACTAACTCCCTGTTTCTCATTCTTATTTGAGCACTGACATGAAAACACGAAATTCCAGATTTTAAAGAAATACGTACATTCTGTAACACTTATGTCTGTTTGAAACGCACCGATGAAACGTGTTATAGGGGTAGCAGCCCCGACAAGAATTACAAATTCAAAATGAGTTTGAGATCGTGATGAAACATTGTATTTGCTTAATACATCTGATGTGCCTCCTCGCAATAGCGAAACCTCCAGCCAATGTGAATGGTACGATGCACTGATAGGAAATATCTCATGATGTATTTGTTCCATTGATAATATCCTTCATTTCAATCCTGATTACGTTAACATGAAGAAATCAAAGATACTCGGCTACCCATTTCTAACACACACTGTTCACACGTCTTTTAATGTGATTCTTCGTGTTCTGACCTAGAGACAAGCTGAAAAAATAAGCCCCGCGGGATGATAAATGCTTAGAATAACATCTTGAAATAATATCTTTAAACTCAGTAAAACAAAGAGAGCGGATATGCAAATAGTCAGTGAATGAATATCATGGAATATTTTTCTGTATAGAAGCAGATTGGAACCAGTTCTGAATTCCAGCTACTTTGGAAACATCATCTCATAGAAAACACAATATAGCAAAAATATTCAAAATAACTCAAAAACCGTTTCATTTGTTCAGTCACGAAGGGGTCGTTCGTGAGAAAAGTAAAACTCCAGAAAGGAAAATTGTTTAAGTTCAGCAGTTATTTGTAACCTATGTGCTACGACGACCAAACGAAAAAACCAATTATTTCTGTTCATCAAAATCGTAAAGACTAGGAATTGTAAAATGAAATATCAAGTAAATAGGAATGAATCTATCATCAAATTACCGTGAGTCTGCTTTTGTCCATACAAATTTGATTCTTTTAGTCTATACGCTGCGGAGGTTATAGTCCCACCACGGAAATTTGCAGCTTTTCTTTAGTTTTGAAGCCAAAAAGCTCTTCATAGAGTTAAAACCTATTCCACAGCGTTCTCAGTGAAATATTCGTCTACGCTTATCACCAACCGCAATACCGCGGTATATAGGAAATTTCAATTCTAAACTCATTTAACTTCAGTGTCAAATTAGTTAAGATCATTACCGTAATATAATTAAACTGAAAGCAAGCGAAAAAGTGTAAACTATTTTGTTGACCTCTTTCAACATTTAGATCTGCCGTCTGCATAGCTTAACTAGATGTGAGCAGGCGACCATGTCTAGGATAATTCAGGTCACGAAAGTAGCACTAAATAGATACAAAGTAATTAATTACATTTTTTAGTAACAAATTTTTTTTTAGTAACGAAATAGTTTGATCGTTATTGGACTACTTAAGATTGTTTTAAACCAAAAATGCATTACACAGAGTCTATAAGGACAAAAAAACTTTTAGGGACAAAAACATAAGTTTTTAGGATGAAAGTTGATGACCGCGTGACATGAAATTGACCTGCATTTTCCTAAGGATTCACTCTGCAAACTATGAAGAATTTCTATTGAGTCTAAAGCCATAGACAGCGATGACCTCCCTATATAGCGGATACTGAGTCATCCATATACTTCGAGTAAACATATTCTGATTTTTACATTGGTCAATCTAACAAGTAAAAATTGACCCAAGTACGCATTTTAAGAACAAAATAACAATTCTTTCGTCACGGGATGAATAAACTTTTTTATCGTTTTGCGAAACATTCCTATGTGGATGAAAATTATTATGAGCAATAACTTCAGTGATTCGTTGCTCTTTTACAGCGATCTTCAACTTTTGATACTGATGTTTGACTTTGCACAGAGTTTGTTTTGGTGGAAAAAAAATAGCAAGCTTCCACTAGAGTCGATTTAGTAACTAACACTTAAGACCCCAGTGAGTATTATAGTGGTCTCTCAGATAGCCACTTATTCTGATTTCTATATTCCGAGAAAAACAATTTTTCACAGAGTAAAAATTGCTCTGAAACAGAGGGTTCGTCATTCCAGAATCATAGCTGTTTTTGTAGTAAAATATCATTTTTGTGGCAGGAAGTTGAGTAAAGAAGCTGCAGAGAATTTTATTCCTCTATGTACTGATGACATGTAATATATGTGACTGTTAAAATCTGTTCATATATCAAGGCTGTGTAGGCTATATGCTGGCACTGTATATTATGGAGAAAGTGATATGTCACGTATCGACATTAGAAATGAATTTGGTTTCTAGTACGACAAGGAATTATGACCAGCTAGCTCGAGAGGAAAGAGAGGTGCTTGCGACATTGTATAATAATAGAGCGATAACAAGGGAAAGTATTTAACGAGAAGCAAAATGCACATTAGGACAGTATGATTAAGCAAAACAATAACTTAAGTACATGGACCATAATTTCCGGAATGAATTTGATCCACAAAATAATAAATGAGGTTGCTTTGACGTTAAGATATTACAGAAAACAGAACTACCAATAATAAAAACACACCAAGTAAATTGTATATATAAAAAAAGCCATTTTTGTTCCAGGAAAACGTTGTGCTATCGTGAAGTATATTTACAGGCGGTAACAACAGATAGCGCTATCGTAAATTGGGTTTATAGTTAGCACTAGACATTATATTGTTTTTGGATGCCAAATACATAATCTGTGTAATCATAAGTAGGTAATATACCAGGTTTTAAAAAAATCATCATATACCGTTCCAAATCCCCAAGAAGTGTAAAAAAGCGATTTTTTTTTACGCCTCATTGACGGCTAAGGTCATTAGAGGTGGGATGGGACTGGGGAGAAGGAACGGGAAGGAATTCGGCCATGGTGTTTTTGAAGGAAGCATCCCGGCATTCGCCTGGAGTGATTTGGGGAAACCATGGAAAACCCAAATCTGGATGCCAGGATGGGGATTCGAACCCGCGTCCTCCCGAATGCGAGGCCAGAACGTTAACCGTTCACCTACCACGCTCGGTGGACTGAAAGCAATATAGAGTGAATAGGTATTTAACCAGGAACGAAAATAGCAAGTCTATGAGATGTCACCTTTTCTTACAGAACGATGACATCGGGAATATAGTTCACAGTATAATTTTACCTTCAAGACTCCAAACAAACAATAAAATAACTTGAAAAAGATCACTTAATAGGCGATTCTGTTACGTAAGATACTGCAAAGAGGCATAAAAATAACAATACTTTGAGGCTTATTGTTTCTTAAAGCATCTTTTGAAGGTCACTCTTTTTCCTGAGTAATCGGGGAAACTACAATCTAGTGTAACATGAGTCAGAATGAGTTCAGAAGTGAACCTTCTTCTGTACCGTGAAGAAACTGCACAGAAACCGAGCTGTTTCGATTCGAAACCTTAGAATGCCGGAGGCGGATTTCTCGGTAGTGTGTGCTTGGAGCAGCGGTGAAGGAACCTGGGGCTATTGTTCTGTTGGCACAGACCTTGAGCTCAACAACGAAGCGCATTCAACGGGCCGAGACGCCGACAAAAATCGGCTGTGTTTCTTGTCAGAGTCAGTGCAATCGCTCTTCCATGAAAAAACAACTGCTTCGCGAACGAGTAGCGTCACTTCTGCAAGACAACTGAAATATCGACATTGTACTGGTTCCCAAAGAAGTTTCATAAAAAAAAAGTTTCAACTGAAGGCCAGGATCCTCATTACTTCCGCCACGGGATGCAAGTTAGTACCAATATCGATAAATATATCGATACTTAGTCGATGCAAGGCACATATCGATAATATAAGCCGCATCAAGCCGATATTGTCGATGTTTTCCGATATTTGTATATATTATATTAGAAATAAGTATGAAAGTCCAATAATAAATTTGAGGTAGTTTAATGAAGAAAAAAAAAAAAACAAAAAAAAAAAAACAGGTCTGAAAATATTCAACGCCAATAGACCCTGAAAACAGTGGTTTGCTTAACCTGTTCCCCGTGGAGTCAATTCCTAGTTTAAGTGACAGTAGCTCCTACCTTTCAGAAGAGGCGTTCAGGGGGTACTGACGAGGCTACTTTGAGTAAATGGTCGACTGCAATTTTTTAAGATGTCTTAATCCAACTCGTATACCAATCATCACTGATTTTAATTATTCATTTTGCAGCATAAAATGTACCTTAATCTCCAAATAGCCAGTGTTACTCTAGATCAGATATATGTATTGATAGAAAAATGTTTCACACTTTTCAACTTCTCCTTCACAACTTTTGAATTTTTAAAATATTTTTATCAATTTTTGTTTTGATAGTTCCACGAGAAGGAACTTTGTATAATGGTGCTAAATACTTAAATACTTTGCGTTCCACTGCTTTAAAAAACCTATTATCAACACTGACAAAATAAGCAACTGCATCAGTCATATTTTTTTTTTTTACCCCGTTTAGAATATTGTAATAAGTCCTAGAGAGAAACAAGAACAAACGAACGCTAGCGTAAACAACAGATTTAATAATAAAATGGTGAACGTAAATGAATGAGGAACGAATAATGCGCACGAAACGGAGTTGAATCATAGTGTAGGAAAGGACGTTTTCGATTTTGTTATCGAGCTAATTCAGTATCTAGCATTGTAAAGTTTGATCCTTGCCAAACATACATTTATTTGCAGCATTTTTTAGTGCTAAGAGGTTTGTAGTTTTCGATACGTCACTGCATCATATCGATATTATTGTATCGACCATGTAAAAATAACGATATTATTGATCCAATACTATCGATTTCACTTCTTGACCGATATATCGTTGCAACCCTACTTCCATTCTCTCCAATGACGTCGACAGCTCGTTATTCAAACAAAACTCTCCAACGACTAAGTGCGACACGTACAAAACATAATTTTAAACATTATTAACCTGCCAAAATACGAATTGTAATACAGAACATATGGATCACATCGTTGCTGAACATTTCTATTCTCATTGCTTTAACAACTTCACTGCTAGTCTTACGGTAATGTCAGAGAATCGTCTTGTCTCTGCTCAGCCAGACATGAAGAGTCAGCGTGGAAGATTTGATACCAAAGTTTGAACTTCCATGTTTCTCTCGTCCATTCGTCACGTCTCCAAAATCTTCTGCAATATCCGTCAATTTTTTTTTTTTTTTTTTTTTGTTACTGCTTTACGTCTCTTTTTAACATCGAGGTCTTTAGAGACGGGAAAGGATGGGGGCAAGGAATGGGAAGGAATTTGTCCATGGCCTTTTGAAGGAAGCATCCCGGCATTTGCCTGGAGTGATTTGGGGAAACCATGGAAAACCCAAATCTGGATGCCCGGAAGGGGATTCGAACCGCCGTCCTCCCGAATGCGAGGCGAGAACGCTAACCGTTACACCGCCACGCTCGGTAATATCCGTCAAGCCTCATGAGCAACACCTAGCACTCTCTTCACCCATCACCCATCACCTATCTTCCAATGATTCACAATTCAGCTCCTTTATCAAATCAATATCTGACTGGATTTTATCGCAATTTTCGCAAATAACTCTAGCTGCTCTCTCTTGCTCCACTTTGATATTAATTACGTGGATCCCATTTTACCTCATCATATTCAATCTAAGGTGTGTTCGCTCAATTATACGCCACATCCCTTTCATAAACGGGGGTGAGGTATTAAAAAATGCTCATCTGAAATCCGTCAGTATGAAATTGCGTTATGTATCTATAGCTACCCGCCTCGTGACCGTTGTAAATATACCTGGTGCTCAATATAAAATAACTGGTTCGAGTCGACGGTGGAAGGAATTTTCATCTTCCGGTTCTTGGGCTGTAATTCGCAATGATGGATTGTTTACCAGAGACGAAAATTGACGGCAGCGTTTATGGTATCAAGATGAACGACACAGCCAGATGAACTCATTAAGGCTGTAGAGCCAGTTGGAATTGGTCCTATAGGATTTTTACCCTCATTCTTCCTTTCTCGCCATACACAATGAAAGAAAACATTACATTTAACACACACTTCAGAATCACGAGACACACGGGAGAAGCATCAGATTCCAATTTCATTTGGATTAGTAATAATACCACAGGATTCTAACTATAGGTACATACGTACATGGCAACCACAACGAGCGTAATGATGTCATCACCTAATTGTCATAAAAATATAAAACAAGCACATTTTTATTCAAATGATAGGAAAGCCCTGTAATTCAGACTATAATGTTCAGGAACTATAATGCGTGACGGCCACCAACAGTGTGGTTTCACGTTTTTCATCTTTGAAAATAGCAGGTCACCACGCCTTTACTGCTTCGAATCTCATATTTTACAAAAAGCAGTACATGAGAAACATCCATGTTATTAACTTCAAGGGTGGAACCCATTACACGGGTAGCATGCGTGGCTTCTAAATACTTTTTTTAAAAGTTCATACCCAAAAGCACCTAATAAGTTGTAATAAAAAATGCTTTTATGTACAGTAAAATCCCGTTCTGCCCTTCGTTTCTTCGATGCTTTTTCCGCAATAGGCATTGGGGGTAAAGTCAATACACAATGGTTAAAGCAGACTCGCAGTGAGAAAATGAACATCGCGCCTCTGCCTGGCATTATAATGTTTTATAGCTCTGTTCTCCATTTTTGTACTACTTCCAGTTACTTCAACAAGCCCGTCGAAAAAGACGGAAAATTTTATTTTTATGAAAATGTTTATAAGGAATACCGACTATTAATTTGTTTGAGATATTTCATGACTTTTTACATTTCGTATAAACCTTCTACGGTTTTTAATAAATTTTCCTGTTTCTTATATTATGTCAAAAATTCTTGGGGTTTGTTGTGACCTGGCGCTAGTAACGGTAACAGAGAATAGAATGCAAACATCATATACTTTGTATAAACTGCTCTCGGGTGACTAGCCGAGTCAAGAGTGCGTTGTCACACGATATTTCGGCGACTAGATTCATTGCCGCCATCTTCTGGTTCAGAAGATGGCGGCAATGAATCTAGTCGCCGAAATATCGTGTGACAACGCACTCTTGACTCGGCTAGTCACCCGAGAGCAGTTTATACATTCTCAACGCCGAGAAAGACTTCGTTCTTATATATCATATACTTTTCTCCTTACACGACTTTATGAATTTAAACGTCGTAAATACCAGTAAACAAATAAAGGAAAAAGCAATGGATTTTCACAGCTTTCAAGCCGTATTCCCGTAGGATTAGCGGCGGTAGAGCTCCTCACTCCCGTTTCCTGACCGTAGACACTATAGTGGACGTGCCGTGGTCAGCAACACGTCCCGGCTCTTTTTCTTTACCTTCCCGCGGAGCTTCCTCCACGGTACAGTACTTATTGGATAGCAGGCTGAGTGTGCCTGGGAAACCGTTCCGGACGTTCAGATTAGAGGAAAAATCTTCGACTTCATCAAGGATCAAATCCCGCTCGTCCGGGCCGTTGAGCTACGCGGCCTCCCTAAATAAACAAACAGCAACATGAAAATATAAACGAACGCCGCATAATTTTCTGCCTTGTACTATAATCTTTTATCTCTTCCCTTCGTACTTGTGTTCAGTCACTTCCTCAAGACAGTTGCTTTTTAGCTGGCATCGAAGTTACACTTCCCTTTAACAATACAAGTGCAAATAAAATAAAATCCAGTTATTTGTTTGAAATTTCCTGGTTAGACAAGCAGCCAGCGTAGCTAACACTTCGGGTTATCGAGACTTGCCGAATGTTGCGGGGCTATTCCATTCACGTCCAGTCTCCATGTGCAAAGCATTTTATTAATATGGATACAGGAAGATTCTCTCATCTCTACCGTACTAGCCATCACAACGATTTATCTCCGGAAACAAAAGATCCAGTCAACACCAGTACTAAAAGTATACCAACAGTCATGATTTCAATTACCAGCAATCACACTAAAAGCGCAGAAGATGACGACGCTTTTTCACTTGTCACTAGAGTGGTATTTCTTGGTGTGTAGAGAAAATCTCGTCTCGTGTCCTCCCTGTATTAGGCTGGCGTGACGGAAGCTGGCCATGTACCGTAGCCTCGTGACATCACGGATTCGTTATGCAATGCGACACAACGGAATTACCCCCATTTTTTAGAGGCGTTATGCAAAAAGCTCAACCTCAACCAGCGGCACATTAGGATCCGGAGACAACCGCATCACCGCGACAAAACAGCGCAAACCCTACTCACCGTGACTTTCAATTCGGAGTGAAAGTTAGCAGTAAAATCATGGGCTTCTAAACTCAAAGATTTTGCTTTTCGTTTTCATCAAACTGAGAAAAATCAACCTATCATGACCAGACTATTTTTTGGACTCTCATATCCACATTTGATACATCAAAGACGTGCATTCTTCATTTATGAAAAATATAATTATCCCGAGTGTTTTAATGATACACAACGCGGTTTTATAAAGACTAAATCAATTTTTAAGATAATATTGAGTCACTATATTTATTGAAAGGTGTTGTTCAATGATATACCCTTGAAAGAACATTTCAGTTAATATTGAAGTTATGTAACAAAAAACTTTATAGTTGACTAAATTAAGCCAATAGAAGTTAAAATGATCTTCACAGGGATAAAAAGCCGTTGTCATTTGTTCAAAAAGGAATTAGATATTCAATAAGCTCCCAACACATCTTAAATGTCTGGCAGAAGATATGATTAAATTGAGGAAAAAATTAAAGAAATATTTAATTGAGAACTCCTACACCAAGGAAGATTTTTTTTCGAAGGTATCTCCAAATAATTGTCCATATGTAACGGAACTGCAGTAATTAGGTACTAATTGGTGGTTTCTTAAACTATTTGGATGGTCTGATATTTGTGAGTCATGTAAAGTTTGAAAGTCCGGTTCAAACAGTTGCCACTGACGAGTTATTTCACTAGTTACCGAAAACGATTGAGGGTTATCTAAACGATGTTTGAGGCACAGTTTATAGTCCTCGCACACTTTAATTATTTCTTATTAACACATATTTGTGACAACGGCACCAAATACAGTATACTAATGTGTATCGGCTTTCGTTTCTTCAGACTGCAAGTTCTTGCCAGTCACTGACAAGCCGTATAGTTCTCTATAGTGCCGAATAATGTTTTGTTTGAGCACACAGTCAATTTTCTACTTCGAGCACCCTTCTTACGTTTTTGTAGCCTCTGTTTCTATTAATGTGAATTCTCCAGATTTATATTCCACCATGATACGTTCTGTTTCCTGTAACTGATAGGTATTTCCGAATAGTCACATTGCAACTTCACCACTTCATTCAGTTCGCGGCTAATAACTGTCAGCTAACTTCAAACACGAGGTCTGTGGCATTAAATATTAACTATCAGTTCTTCTTCTTCTCCCTTGCAGACGGTATCTTTAGTACGAAAATATTTATGTCTCCTCTGCTTTCTCGCGTTCCTCCATCTTCTTCACTTTATACACGGCACATAATCACTTCTTAACTAAAGGAAATACTCTCTCAACAGTTTCTCAAATAAATTAGTACGTCTTTTTTTTCTTCTATTTTGAATACGATGATGGTACATTGCCTTTTATATGGAGATCTATTATCCCACAGCCTTCATATTGAAGACTAAACTCGATGACTTTAACGCTACTTAACATTGGCTAATCAGCCTCCAATGGCCTTGGTTCCCCCTATCAAAACTTCTTCTTTTTCTTCTTCACAACCTTTTCCCAATATTTTGGGGTCGCCTGCCTTTGATGAGTTTAATCTCCGTTGGCACGATCAGATTTGGAGCTTTGGTTTTAAGGCTGCATGCCCTTGCTGGTTATTCTTTTTTTTATGGGGGAAGTGAAGTCTTGCCATCTGTCTGTGAAAGATGTATGTTTGTTCAGCGTGTGTTTAGTGTAAGTGGAGATTACATTCGCCTTGATGACCGCAGTCAGGACGTCAGTTAGGCGGGGACGTGGGCTCGTGCCCGGTCCGTTGCACCTCCCATATACTGATCCACACTGGCGGGTTTCCCCCACTCAAAACTACTTCTTACTAAACCAGAACCAAACGGAATATGCCTTATCGAACATTTTGAATATTAAACAATACTATAACTAATTCCTAAATGCTTTCACCACGACCGAAACAAATTCATTTTATGTTACTAGGAATTCTAGAAAATATTTTACAAAATACCTCTGACACAAGCTTAGCATCTCCCAGGCGCACCTCTATCGTAACGTTACAAGTATCTTGCATAAATGCACTTGTTATAGTTAATGCATATATTATTTTGCGACAGTTCACATTCTGGTGTATTCATCTGCTTTGTTACGTAATTATTTTGCTGTAAATTAACTCCTTTCCAGGAACACAGTCTCTTACACTGCGAACTATTCAAAAGCTTGTATTGTATCATTTTCAGTTCTGTGAACAAGTAAACACAACCACAACAAATCAGTGATATCTGATGTAACAGTTTCTTACAGTTTCATTGATACTAGAAATTTAACACTATTAAAATGACAGAAATAAGGTTCGACACTCTTATATAGCTCTGTTATATCCAAATATCAGTCGGGACACGAATAAAGCTGACACTTTAAGAACAATTTTGACGAACTACAAAGATCTTTAACAGAAAATGTAAATGCCTGGAGTTTCTCATATTCGTTCAGAGTCTAAACCGATATAAAGTATCAGAATAGCTTTATAAATTCAAAATCAACAAGGATGGTGTATCAGTATGTGTAACACAACATGCCGAACTAAAATTCTTACATACGAGCAAATATTACATAGAGTAGGATTTTGTATCTTTGATCGAACGAAAATAATAGCAAGTCTGTATTATTTATGTCTGTCGAGGCAGAATTTGAAAATAAATATTAACACGTCTGTTGTATTCTTCATGAACTAAAATGGAAAATATTCTCTCTGATAAGGTCAATTTTATTTATTCAGATATTTGCCAAAGAAAAATAGCTTCCCAAAAAGTTTTAGTTGTTCAGTAGTTGTACCAGATTGTTTTCCTTATGGTTCAGTGGTTAATGCGCCTGACTGGATAGCGAAAGGTCCCCTATTTGAATCCCTGTATGGGCGGGGATTTTCAAAGTACCTTAAACCGACCTTCACTTCTGGCACAGCTTGCCGTGTAATGTGAAGTACGCCAGAACGCTTCCGAGGTTCGGATTCCACGTTAAATTGCACGATTGCCGGGTTGGGTTATTTAAGGAAGAAAGGACCTGCCAGTCCTGCCTCTGATGCCTTGTTAAGTATACCTCCTATGCGAGTTTCAAACCAATTTTTGGGTTGAGAACGACGTTTAGTTATTTAGCTTTACCTTAAGTAAAAAATTTCAATGGGGGCATGTAAAGACTGTATGCATGTAAGATGACACTTCAACAGCAATTTCATTTGCTTAGAGCAAATATTTCTTGGATCTTTTTTTTTTTTTTAAAAAATCCTGGAAAACTGGCTACTGTAAAATATGAGAACTAAGATAAATTGACTTATGATAATTACTAAAATTGTTTTTAGTCCGAAAAGTAAAAATGTATTTCTACATTACATTGGCCTTAAAAATAAAATTGTTTATCTATGAAGATATGTTTTACAGTACAGCACCAAAATCAACAGCATAGTGTATTACGTTTACAACTGCTTTTGTAGGCAGTACCGTACTTTAAAAGCAGTATTTAAAAATTGCTTAGGAACTTTCTATGATCTAGTTACAAATTTTGAAAGTTGTTCTTTATATTTATAATATTAGAATTTCAAAAGCTAAATTCAGCTTTCATGTATCCAAAAACAGATGTCGTTAAAAACACACACACAGGAATCAATTTAAAATGACACCTCACATGGATCAGTTCTCAATACTCTACATCAGCGATATTTCACTCGTCTGCGGTAGTGAAAATACTGTTGATACAGTCATCTTATTAAAGGAACCAACCATTAACTAAACTCTATGTCAAACAATTGTGCCAACGTCTATAAATTATTACTTAGTATAAACAAGAAGTAACTCTTTACAATGGGTATGTGTAATGTAATGTTTTAATATCGTACATAATAAATTAAACTTCTCCAAATCCTTAGTTTTGGAATAAACTCAATAAAATTAAATATAGATTAATTGATTCAGAAGCAATAAAGGAGGGAAAATTTCAATCATTGTAAACGTTTCAAAGATCCAGAAGTTATAACAAGTATACGACTTGATGATAGTGCACTTTTTTTTAGCTCTAGGCTTTACGGCTCAACGACGTCGAGGTCAGTAAAGCCATGAGAAAATTGGGGACGAGGAACGGGAAAGAATTTGGTCATGACATTCTGAAGGAAACATTGCGCCATTTGCCTGAAATCATGGGAAATCGAATTTAGAGTAGCTGGTGCGAGATGGAACCTGCGTCCTCCGGGATTCAAGTGCAAGCTTAACGGTGCTGGGTCGCACTTACATCTCAGTACCTCACGGAGCCAGGATGATGGATGCCAATATTCGCCTCTGGAATTTGGAAGGACGCGGGATGGAGTCCCTGTTCGCCCATCCAGACATCGCTTTTCCACGATTTCCCGAAATCACTCCAAACAAATGCTGATATGGTTTCTTCAAAATGCGACCGGTTTTCATACCGTTCATTGTCTCTAACCGTTTCCCGACTTTAATGACACCGATGAGCCTTAAAGCCGTAAATAAAAAAGTGTACTTTAATATTAATGTCGAAATACGCAATGTAAAGTGTTGCTGCAAGTATATCAACAAATCGTTAGGGTGGTGTTATTTGTACAGAGAGGTGTAAGATATTATGCAGCCTCCTGATGTATTTATCGTTCTCCCAAAAAGAATGAAATGTTCGTAATAACAACAATATGCAAACACATTTAAACCCGTACTAATGCAGTTTTCAGTGTCGCATTCAAGTTTAATTTGTAAACTAATTTCTAACTTTTGAAAACAAAAAGAAGTAATAATGTCTGACAAAAAAAGAAGAAGAAAGAAACTCTATGCAAGATAGTAAAAATAAATCATATGGTGCATGTGTCTGTGAAAATGACGTACATGACATTAGTTGTTAAGTGATTATGCGTTAAATTAGTGTGTGTTTGAGTGGAATAATTGTTAAATTTCCGATCACTTATTTGTAATAACACTTCAAAAAGCAAAAGAGATAATATGTTTAATTTTGAATTTTGATGTAACTTTATTGAACTTTACTTTGATAATATACCTTAAAGTCAGTCGAGTCAAAGTGAAGAACACACGATTTTTTACGCAACTTTTTTTCTTGCCGAAATGCCCGAGGGAAATTTTTGCCTTCCACACCTGATGCCAATTTGAAGGCATTTTCGTTTTTATATTTTTCTGCTTGTAATAGGATAACGTGATCATCGTGTTAATTATAATATGAAGCCAGATTAATTAACTTGGAGAATTGTCAGCTATCAGCATCCACTTTCTCATAGATTAGTTACAGCAAACCTAATACAGGCTAAGAGAACAAATTACAGAGTTCAGATTTGAAAGTTTGTTATATTGTTATTCACATTGTGTTGTTTTGGCGAAATAACAGAAATGTAAAAAACAAGAGTATTGGTGACATACTGTTAGCAAGGGACATGATGCTTTTGTTTTTGTATGAAACATCGTCGGCTTGCTTAGTAATTGTACCAATGAGAATAAGCTATTGAAGCCAATATTAAACATATTGTGGTGAAATGGATAAGTGATTTCAATTTCGTATAATTATGTTATCATAGGTAACGTTTTTTAATGTAAATGAATATGGCAGTAAAAAAAATCAGTGAAACAATTTAGTAAAATTATACCGGAAATGGTAACCATAAATTCAATTTTTCGTAATACCATTTAATTTATCGCTGTTCAGGAATACAACAGAAATTTCTTATGATTTTAACGACCGAGTGACAAAGTCCGAAGATTGACTGTTTCTATGGCTGGATTAACAGTTTCATTTTGACTGCAAGTTACGGATTACCCAACATACATAAAGCAACCTTTGTCGCAATGGTAGGTCGGATATTTCATTCTGGACCGGGATTCGAACCTGGAGCCTTAAAATCCTTAAGAAGTAATAATAATGTGTTTGAAACCTTTTTACATACCAGGTGGTGGGGATGAGTATGAAGAATTTGTCACTGAAACTAACGACTAATTTAAAACCACATTTGCTTCTGTAAAAGATTATTGATTCCTTAAACAAGTTCTATTACAAAACAGTAACGGTGCTGTGTCTGTACATTGAAGAAATTCTTAGGGGGCGGGGGGGGGGGGAGGAGAGGGACTTTAAGGAGTCAGTGTTTAGAATTCTGGTTTTTTATGGAACGACGAAGAAATCATGGTGGGTTTTCCACTCTACGAAAACTTCGTGTCTGGCTAAAAATGTAAGGTATATCTCATCATGTAAAGTCACCGGGTGGCGCGATAGGAATTTAAAATCCGTTCTGTGCTCTAAACTTTTTAATTATGGTCTGGCCTAACTTAGAAATTACTGAACGTATATTGATGAGACAGAAACTTCGGATCTTGGAGTCATCAGAACGAATAGAAACATTCTACGGATCGGAGCGTCGAATTTTAGGAAGTATGAATAGGGTAGGTTGATTAGAAAACTTAAAAAAGAAGATTGCGCGATTAAAGATAGATTTTGTTGGAATTATTGAGATTAAATGGAAGAATGCACGGGATGTTTTGCCTGCACACAAGCTGTGATTGGAATTACCGATATGGGATTTGTAATTAACAAGAATGTAGAAAAACTGGTGAGTTATTAAGTACAGTTTAGTGACAGGAGTATTAAGATTAGGATAGAAACTAAACCTGAGCCAACCAATTTAGTACAAGTAAATTTTACAACGAACTATAGAAAATATACCATGAAAGTGAACAATTAAACCACTATGTGTAGGGGAAGAAAATCTAATAGTCATGGGCGATTACAAAGAGGTACTGGGAGAAGGAAAAGAGAGGATATAGTAGAAAGATTTGGTCTAGGAGAAAGAAATGAGCGAGGAAGCCGATTGTTAGAACTTTGTGAAAAAATAAACTGATCATAGGAAACAATATTTAAGATGATATACACCTGGGATACAGGTCGATATCAACCAGCTTATATCTTGGTCAAACAGAGATTCAGAAGCCAAATTCTATTCTGTAAAGCATACCCCGTTGCCAATATAGACTCTGATTGTTATGAAGTGCATATTGAAATTCAAGAAGGTAAAGAATAGGCAGAACGGACTGGAAGTGAACAAATTGAAAGAATCTAAAATAAGAGAAAAAATGGCAGAGATTGTAGACGTGGGTATAAAAGTAACTCTGAAAAGAATCTAACAGAGGATGAATGGAATGCACTGAAGAGATATATTACCAATGCTGGTAAAGAAGGAAGATGATCAAAAACCTTGGATTACAGAAGTAATTTTGGAGTGGTTGGATCATAGGAAAAGGTAAAGAAATACTCAGGATGAAGCCTCGCAAGAACAATAGAGATATTTCAGAAACCAAATAAACCAGAATTGTAGGAAAACAAAGGTAATGTGATGAAAGAAAAGGTGAACAAGTAGAAAAGAAACCGGTCGTAGGTAAAGGAGATACATCCTTTAGGAGGATTAGACAGGATTCCGGAGAAATGATGAAAAGATGTATAAACATTAAAGACGCTAATGTGAAACCTCTTTTAAGCTCAGAAGACAGAGCTAACCGACGGAGTAACACACAGCTAAACTGTAAGATGAGGATGATTTGAGCAATAGTCTGCTGAAAGTAAAGACGAAGTCGACATTAATGATTTATGAGATCATTTTTAAGGAATAAATTTGACGAAGCTTTGAAAAGTTTGAGCACAGAAAAATCTGCTAGAATTGATGAGATTTCAGAAGAATTTCTAAAATCTCTTGGAGAAGGAAGACTCTAAATAGTATTCAAACTTAATTTATATAATGTTCTCTGATGACTAGCACAGTTAACGGTATTTCAGCGATCAAACACACTGTCACCACCTTCTGGTGAAGTTGATGACTTAAATATCTTATGCAAAACACCTCGTTCACTCGGCTAATCATTCGAGAACAATTTCTTAATTCTCAACACCGAGAAAAACTTCGGTCTAATGGATTATTCAAACTGATATCAAAAAGATACGAAACAGAAAAGTTCGCAATTGATTTTAATAAAAGATTCATCTTTCGATGCCTGAAGAAAGAACAAGCTGACAAGTGTGTCTAACATCACATGCTGATTATTCTAAATCGAAGTGAGACATAAATTTATAAAATGTCTAGGGGGAGTTTATATTTGTCTTTTGCGATTGATTGTCATAAAAGTTTCGTGAGAATCAACTTTTCGTAGTTTGCCTCAAAGTATGAACAGGAATCACGTAAATGGGTATCGCTAGACCACAAGACAAACCAAAACGGTGCCACTTGCTTGGCCCGAAAAGCAAGTCCTTCACAGACCGCCGAGAAGGCAAACGGAAAGCGCCTTACCGTAAACTACCCGCAAGACCGTCACTTATCCCTTGTTCACAGACCTGGTTAGGCGTGGAATTGTGATTTTCTGATAAAGGTGATGGAGTTTCAATTCAGAACATCCCAGGTACGACCACAACTCACAAACTATGACAACGAAAATTGGTTACAAGTAACAAACATTGCGGTCATGCTTCAAATAAAAAACTTTAGTCTCGTGTGCAGTGTGCTTAGAACATTTATGATTCATGAGAGGTTTCACAAAGGTGAAAAACAACCAAATATTCTAATTTCAGCACTATTTTAGCCACGTACCTCATGCAAATAAACTATGAGTCGTGGTTAATTTCCGTAGTTTCACAAAACCGATGATTAAGAGCAATCAATGAAAGCTACAAGGATTGGCAGAATTTAAATCCTGTCAGTGATACTCAATTATGCACATTAGCCGTTTATGCTAATGGACAGTTATGGAATTGTTCAAGTAATCAATGTAGCCGCGTACCTTTTACGGAATAAATAAAGTAATTGATTCTCCAACTGAGCGATGAATGCTGACTAAATATCAAACAAAATCGCATTCATAAGCAAGTTATCTCAACGGATACATGTATGATACTAGGTTTTATTGATTATACGAGTTCAAAGTCGTCATGAGACTACTAGCTGCGTGCAAAGACGGTGCAACCTCTACGACGACTGGATATAATTACCAAGATTAAATTCTACAGAAAAACATATGTTGATTGCGAGATCGCACACACTGCTTTGGAATAAATCGTTTTTATACGCATCAGTCGAGACGCAACACAATTTAAGACAGGTTCCCTGAAGTTACCGTGACCGTGCATGTACTATGAACACACAGTTACTACAGTTCAAAATGACGAAGATACAGCCCAGCGATCTTACCTGGTTTGAGGGCGGGTGGCGGAAAAAAATTCGACAATTCGGAACGACCAGCTAGGTAGCAGAGGTAGTGGTATACGATTTCTATTAACCAGATTGTGTATCAAGGTCCTCGGTTGAATCTCAAACCTCCACAGAGCGTATGTAGTGAGCGCGTACTACATTTTTGATAGTGATTCCTCCGTCGTACGAGGACGTTAAAAGTGTTGAAACTTTCCAAAAAGGAGGTCTGAATGGGATGGCACCGAGTTTCACACTCTAGCCTCATAGACACAAGGAGAGGGAACTGACCGACCTACCCCTGTAAAAAGAACCATGAAACGGTGTGTCTGTCACTTATTAGACCCCGAATTCTAATTATAACGTAAATTTGAACGGCACTAATGCTTCAACAACCCATTTCAACATTCCAAAATGGCGTAATAAAGAATGACGTATTATCAGTAACTGTAAAAACCAGTCGAATAATTGGCACTTGCATCTAGTTCACCTCTTTAACCTGAGCACTACTTTTGTGGTTCTAGCGAAAAAGGGTAACGCTTATGGTGTAAAGTGAGTGACGTTATGTATGTCTGAATCATTCAAATTTTTTTAAAAAACTCATGACCGTGGCCAGAAATATCACTAGATATTTACGTCGAATTTATAGTGAATTAATGACAGTTTACAGGAAAAATATCACTAGCAAGAATTTAAGGAACATGCACAAAACCTGAAAGCATGTCAAATAAGTTATAAAACAGTGAAATCATTGCAAAGGATGAAATAATTCGTCTTTTTGTAGTGATATATCATTAATGGTGGTATATCAGCGTTCTCGCAAGAATTAAATTCGGGAGAGCAGAGTTTCCAATCATATTTCGGTGTTGGAAGGAAACGAGCGCCGCCGTAATTTGTTTCGTGATACTACACATGCGGACGATGACGTTCAAGATGTGTAAACTATAGGTAAACTATACGGACCCCAGTCTCAGCAGGAATTTTCAAAGGTTCTTCGGCTCTGACACAGCTTTCTTTGTGTTTGCGAAGTATGTTGGAACGCTTACACATGAAAGTGTAGATCCAGGTCACTCTGTAGGGTTGTTAAGTTATGTTGGGCAAACTGAGAAATCAGTACGAAACCCTGACATTGTATTCAAGACTACACGGAATTATTACTGTTGATTAGTAGCGAGCAGTATGCGACAGTGTATTGGTTCAGATCTTCATTTTAGTTTACTAGAGTAGACTCTTTGTCAGAATGGTATAGAAAATAGAAGTGTAACAACATAGTTCACTTTACTCATTAATCTGATTTACAAATATTGACGTGTTTATAAAATAAATTAATGCAGTAGAAAACAAGGATCTCAGTTCTAGCCCATTTAGGAAGATACATAGCAAAAGGTAACTGGATTGTTAGTACACCAAGTCTACGGAGTAACTGTTGGCTATGATAAAGGGCAAGACAGTGGCAATAAAAACGAGAAGGGCCAACACACAGTGAAACCTCGTATTAGATGGGAAAGCGTTATGTAGAAGAATGAAGGGTAAAAAATGGAAGTGCATAACGGTGTTACGGAACTCTCTTCCAAAAGTGGAGTGTAATTTCGGATAAGGATGTTCCTTTTAGAGCTAAGCAGGCTGTGTAAGAGCCATAATTTCTGCCAGTGCAATAAAAGAATGAGAAGTAAATTACAAAACCACGAAATCAAGTTTCTGAGCTCAGCTGTACAGAAAAACGAGAGCGGCAAAGTTAGTAATGAATATACGCGGAGGGGGATTACTAACTTTGCCGCTGGCTATGGAAGAAAGAATGCGCAGTGGAAGGTTCAAGTTGTTTGGCCATGTCAAACTGAGTCTCAAAATGGAATTTGAGTAGGACTGAGCGGGGAATAAGAACATTAGGATATGGTTGTACCATATTAATTACGGTTTGCAAAACACTTAGGTAGGACGATATCCTAAGAATAGGAATTTATATGCCGAAAAAATAAAAAAATATCGTTCCTAAAAGTAGTAATCTACCCGCTGTTAGGATAAGAAGATTATGGTTTAGTAAAAGAAGAAGCACGAAGGGTCAAAAAAGAAAGCCGGTCAGATCCGGACTATAAACAAAGAGTAAAACAAAGTGAAATCTAGGGGGAAGAGGAACAACACCAAAAGCTCAAGCGAACACCGACTCAATAGGGATCATCCTTTTTAATTTTCTTCATGAGTGGGAAACATTCTTTGGCGTGTATTATTGTGTCCTTTTCCACAAAACAAGTACAGCTTATAAGTATATGCCTTTTTTTTTTATGGAACCTTACATCACAGCTTTAACTGAGGTAAAAATGCGAAAATAAACTAGAAAGAGATGGAACACGCTTTTTATAGAGTTATGCTTTCATTTGTTTGAATCAGTGAGAAAAACTTTGTGAATTCAGTCATTCCACAGTAATTGTTTTCAACAAAAATCGGAGTTGTTTGCTATAAGACCATTAAAAAGTGATCCAATGACAAAAAGTTGTAACGGAATATTCATACGAAGCTTATCTATCGGTATTTCTACAATATTTCTGTAAATAAAAATTCTGTTTTATATTTTATTATCCTAACCCTCTACCGCAATAATCTGGATGTCAACCACAAATAATCTCATTACCCGCTATGTACTGATTCAATTATTTTTTTTTTTTTGCTGTCATCAGTCTTTTGACTGGTTTGATGCAATCCTATCCTCCACCCCTTCCTTTCTTGTGCTAACCTCAGGATCTCTAAATACCTCTTACAACCGACGTACTCAATTATCTGCTTCATATATTCTAATCTCTGTATTCGTCTACAGTTCTTACCTTCGACTGTTCCCTCAACTAACAAATTAACCAATCCATCATGTCTCAAAATATGATCTACCAGCCTGTCTCTTCTTTCTGTAAGCTTCTTCCACAAACTTCTTTCCTCATCCATCATTTCCAAAACTCGTTGATTTCGTACTTTGTCTTTCAACTTAATTTTCAGCGTGCTTCAATTTTATTTATTTCTGGTATTCCTAAAGTCCATGCTGATTCTATAAGTGAGTTCATATAGAAAGTGTGAAGCTGCATAAAAACGATGAGAGTTACGGGAGGCCATTGTGAGCAGGAAATTGTACCCGCTCACAATTGAACCACGTGTCAATGGGTCAGTGAAACATGAAAACAGGCAGTAAAAGCAGCTTACGCAACAGATGCGCCACGGTGTGTGCAGCTGAATTCCGCTTAGCAATCTCGTGTCTGGAATGGCATGAACTGCTACTAACATTCGTAATATGTCTGGGTTGCCATACTTTTACTTCGGGTGACGGTTTCAAGATCGTCGCATATAGGCGAATTATGTGTTCCTTTATCAGTATATGTAACTAACTGAGTACCCAGCATTGCTAGGGGGCTGGATATAAAAGTTCTGAATTATTATCCCGTTTGATTGGATTGTCGTATAAAGTCTCCATCATCATCCACTTTTGCCGATTTCCCTACCGCTTTCGAGATATATGCAAAAAAAGAAAGGTTGGAGGTGTAAATTTGTCATAGGAGGATGAAGGGGGAGAGCGGATGCAAGTTCGTAAACCAAAAGGAAACATTAGTTTTCCACTTATTTTAAAGCACACGTGTGAAATGTTAGTTTGAGATTGGAAAAAACTTTTTTAAAAATTTTAAATCTGAGTGTTGGATTTCTCGGTCACTAATTGTCCAACCGGAACCGGTCCAACGCCGATAAAAAGGAAATGTTATGGGCTTTCAGGATATGTCAATCCACTTTGACCGATTTCCCCACCTTTTTTGAGACATTTGCAGAAAACTGAGCAGTTACAAGTGTAATTTTTGATTAAAGGGATAAAGGGGGAGAGGGGTTCCGTATTTGTAAACCAAATGTAGACACTATTTTTCGTTTTGTTTTAAAGTATACGTGTGCAATGTTCCATCAAAATCCGATAAAAGCAGTGGGTTTTTGCATGTTCACACCAACTTTAAAAGAAGTTTTAAAATGCAATTTCGAATTTCTCGGTCATTAATTGTGCAACCGGAACCGGTCCAACGAAGATAAAAAGGAAATTTTATGGGCTTTCAGGATATGCACATACACTTTGGCCAATTTCCCCACCGTTTTCGAGATATTTTCAAAATATTGAACCATTGCACGTGTGCATAAATATTCCTGGGGGGGGGGGTGTCATGGGGGAGAGTAGGTGACTTTTTGTAAACCAAATATGTACAATATGTTTCCCTTATACGTGGGTAATGTTTCTATGATGTCGGATAAAAACTGTGGATTTGTATAAAGAATATATCAACACATGTACACACATCCATTTCTATAATATAGAGATGACTTGCAAGCGGCTAGGGTAGTAGCGAAAAACCTGTCGGTTGCGAAAGTAATTTAGAGGGTACAAATGGCAATGAGAAACGGCATAACCGCAGTAATTAAATCGTACTTAGTATTTGTGCAGAAACTGCCAATCTGTATCCAAAGACTTCCTAGTTAAATCTTTTATAATTGTAACTCCCGCATAATTATTATTTACAGAATTCGAAACTACCGCATTTTCTGTTTGTCATTGTTATTTATCCAGAAAAAAAAAACCATTGTATTCGATGCGTGCAGATCATTCAGTAGATCTGGAGATCGTTTTGTTTTAGCATATGATTTGGGCTACTAAATATTTCTCTAAACATTTTTGGTTGAAACTTTTTTTTTTTTTTTTTTTTTTTTTGTAACAGTTTAACGTCCCTTTTTAACAACGTGGTCTTTAGAGACGGGAAAGGATGGGGGCAAGGAATAGGAAGGAATTCGGCCATGGCCTTTTGAAGGAAGCATCCCGGCATTCGCCTGGAGTGATTTGGGGAAACCATGGAAAACCCAAATCTGGATGCCCGGACGGGGATTCGAACCGCCGTCCTCCCGAATGCGAGGCCAGAACGCTATCCGTTACCTTACCACGCTCGGTTTGAAACTGTTGTTGCTAAATTAATTTCGCTTCTTGTGAAGGAGTGTAATGAGTTCAAATATGTCTTTTATTGCGTAACACGGTAACTGTATTCAATACTAGATTTTTTTTTCAGTGTGGGCATGACAAATCAGGTGTAAGCATGTTTACGCTGTGGTCATGAAGCTGTCTTAATCATCGGAAAATTTAACACCGGTTGTTTTTAACCAATCGTGAACAGCGTAGGTGTTAGGGAGCGTTCATAAACTACGTGGTTCGGTCTACGGGGGGAGGACGGGTTGACTTGAAAGCTACGCTGGGCCACGTGGGGGGCGGGGTGTTTCTGAGCCAGGCCAATTAACTTTCCATTTATATTATTTTTCACAGTTAAAATGAGGTACAGAACACATAACAGCATGTGAATATTTATTTCCGTCATTTAATCAGCTCCGTATGTAATTTACAATAGTCTGACAATAAAAAACAGTACAAAAAGTCTTCTGGAATCAATAGGAGCAAAAGCTACTTGCTTCGTGGGGGAGGGGGTGTAGAGACAAAAGCCACGTCGGGGTAGTGTGGGGGGAGGGGGTCACAGAAGACCAAAATGGAGCTACGTGGTTTTTTTGGACACTCCATTATTGCCTGTGAGGATGATTGTGTAGGCGATCAGTGCAGCGTGTTCGTAAAGATGGATGAAGGGAGATTTAAAAAAAAAACTGCTTAACGTCTCTTAACGGCGAGGTCTACAGACGAGAAAGGAAGGGGGGGGGGCAAGGAATGGGAAGGAATTCGGCCATGGCCTTTTGAAGGAAGCATCACGGCATTTGCCTGGAGTGATTTGGGAAACCATGGAAAACCCAAATCTGGATGCCCGGACGGGGATTCGAACCGGCGTACTCCCGAATGCGAGGCGAGAACGCTAATCGTTACACTACCACGCTCGGTATGAAGGGAGAAGGTGGAACCTGGTGTCTGCGTATTCAGGGGCAGCCTTGGTTAACTTCCCCATTCGACAGATGAATCACCACCAGCAGGGTTGTATTCTCTGCTGAGAGGTTTGCGACTGGTAAGGGAGCGTCCATAAACTACGTGGCCCGGTCTATTTCGACTAGTGCCACTGAATAGAACAATACATACCGAATACAAATATATCCTTACATATTTTGAGGGAGACGACTTATAGTGGACGTGTCGGGAGAAAGGAAGTATTCAAGTACAAGTCTTACGGCTGTGTCTAAGAACATAGCCCTGGCCATAATACGCAACATTCTAAGGATGTTATATTTTTCCACTAAATATCCACCGGGCAATGCCATATTTTATGTTCTATTCAGTCTCGAATCAAACTGATACCAGGAAAGCAGACTATCGACTGACATTTGTTTCGCGATGATCGTATAACAATCTATTCATAGTGACGAACTAAAATTACCTCACGAAACGGCCACGACTGTCTTACTCGCTCATATGTGGTTTCATGGATGTCAGTGGATTGCTGCTTATACCCACTTTCAAGCCTTGAACATTACCAATAATTTTAGTTGGCTTTTTGACATCTATAGACCAACGCTGTGCAAATATTATTTATTTTCAGCTTCAACGCTTACTTCATCATAAGCATTCACCACTTTATGCAGACGCAACCTACATATTTTGACGGGAGATTACCGTTTGTAACTGCGAGGTGCATCGTGTCTCGATAGTCGGAAGTTATACAGCTCCGGAACCCAAAATGGTGGCGTGCCGACCTGGTAATACGGTCTCCATTCAGAGTGAAATTTTTTTGATCATTTGGCGACTGCATGTTTCGAAGGGTTTTTTTTCCAAAGGATAGATTTGGTGTTGCAATGCAAAATATATAACCAGATTTTTTTTTATCTTCGCGTTTTCTGGAGTGGCCCCAAAAGTATGGAGGAAATTTTATGGCAATATTCAAATCGATATATTTATTGTCAAAATCGCATGTTGAGAACCTTCCTGGAATTTACCTATAGTGATACTGGGAAATCACGGAAAACCGATAACTGGATGGTCGGAGCCGGTATCGAACCCGCGTCCTCCCGAATCCAAGGCCCACCCACCACTCTATATGATAAAGAACAGTAATTTAATTTAATTGCCATGAAGCGCACACTCCGGTGGCAATTTCTCTACACACCCATTTTTTCCCCTTTTTTTCCCATCTACTTTTGCCCTCTACTAATTTCAAAATTAAATTCTTTTAGCGCTGTTCGGTAAATTATTCATCTTTTCTCTTGGTAATTTATTCCAATCCCTGTCCCTTACCTACGAACGAAAATTTTCCCACTTTCTTATGCCAGTTTGTGGTCATAGTCATCTTTTCCCTTCCATACACTTCTCCTAATTCTTCCACGCCTCATCACCAATATATGCCTTGCACATTGCAATGACCCTCTTCACCCTCCTCCTGTCTTCCGATGAATCCCATTTCAGCTCCTTTATCATATCAGTTACTGATTGTGTTCTATGGTAATTTCCAGAGACAGATCTAGCAGCCCTTTTTGCACCACCTCCAACGCCTGTATTTGATACCCAAAATGTAGGTCCCATTCTACACTACCATATTCAAGCAATGGTCTAACCAAAGTTTTGTTACCCAATTCCCTTACTTCTCTGGAACATCCCTTCAACAAGTGAAGCATTTTGAAACACTTTCCAACTACCTGTCGCCGGCCTCGGTAGCGTAGGGGCTAGAGTGCTAGCTCCACGTGCCGAAGGTCGCCGGTTCGAATCCGGCCGCGGGCCTGGATGTTAAGTGTTGTGTGTCTGTGTGTGTGTCCTGTCCGTCCTGTGGCGTCCGCACTTTGAAGACTATATAAACACTGGATTTAACGGATTCACTGGAAGCTTTAATATAACACATTGAGCTGGCTGTATGGCCTCAGCTGCCAAAAGCCATTTAAACAATTAAAAAAAAAAAAAAAAAAAAAATAATAAAAAAACTACCTGTCCAATGCGTCCTGCCCTGCTGAGTTTGTTATCAAATGTTATCAGTTACCAGGAACAATTTAACCATTCATCTATTATGTATTTTTAGTGACTATTCGTTATTTCCCAGAGCGTGCAATGCATAGTAATTATAAACCAGGTCAAGAACATTAGATATCGATAAACGCGGGTCATACACTGAATTTATGCCGTTGATGCACCGCTGACTTCCTGTAAATATACAGGACAGGAAGCTAGACCAGATTACCTTGAGCCCCGCTATGCGAGCGGCCTTCGCATCAATGTGAACATTCATCACGCCAAAACGCATCCTGCTGACACACATTTTTCAAATCCACCAAGCTAAAAATAAAAATCGATTTTTAATAGGGTAGTTAATTCTGGGGCTATGTTTAATACCGCTTGTCGTAGCTCTGATTTCAGCAGGCTCAGGTTTTACCAAATTAATAGTAAACTACATGCTTCATACACTAAATGAGGGGTGGGTTTGGTGGCTCAGTGGTTAAGAGATCTGACTGCAAATCGAAAGGTCCTCCGTTCGAATCCCTGTCTCGTAGGAGATTTTCACTCTGGCACAGCTTGTTGTGTGATGTGAAGTACGGCAGTACGCTTCCATGGTTCGTTTTTTTTTAACTGCTTAACGTCTCTAAACATCCATGGTTCGGATTCCACATTATACTGTAGGTTTCCTATACTTGGTAGGATTACCGGGTTAGGCTAAGAGACTGTTATAGATATATTATTAATTTAATTGCGATGGAACACACGTTCCGGTGGCAATTCTCTTTAGTCATCAAATTATATATTTTTTTTTTTAGTTTTTTTTTATTACCTTATATAATTTGAGTGTTAAATTCCTCCCCATCTGCTTTTGCGATTTACAAATTTTAAATTTCTTTACCGTTTTTGGTACAATAGTCATCACTTCACTTGGTAATTTGTTCCAATCCCTGACACCCTTACCTACAAAAGAAAATTTTCCTTATGCATGAAATCGAGTCAGCTTGTGTTCATGGTCATGTTTCCCGTTCCATGCACTATTCCTAATTCTTCGACCAATATCCCTCCACGCCCCATCACCAACTCATACTTTGTACATTCCCAGCACTTTCTACACCCTCCTCCTGCCCCCCACTGACTTCCAGTCCAGCTCCTTTATTGGAGCTAATTGCGCAGCGGATAAGAAGCCCTCTCACCAGGTCATTACGACCACACGAATTTACTTTTTATCCAGTAAGTTCTTGGCATTATCAGGAAAGCGAAATTTTACTATCGTGCGAATATTCTGCATAAGTCTTTAGACGTTTGTAGAATAGTTCACAAAATTACGAAAGCCTCTCGTGGACCATTATTTTGTTACAGGAGTTGAATGTGGGTGAGTTTTAAATTTAAATTTATTTGGAGAAGAAAGAAATTTGTGCTACGGTATAATATTTGTGTAGGAAAGAGACGTTACCAAACGACATTCATGACAACGTTAGAAACGGTGCTTAAGCGTTCAGCGTAATAATAAGCTGGCATTTTCTAACAAAACCATAGGTGAGGTGCGCGTGTAAGATATTAATATCAGTGGTTAGTTTGTAAGTAGGGATTTTCTAAAATATTTCTAAATTTTCCTGTTAATTCTAGAGGGATATATTTCAGCCATAGTCAAAGCATTCAGTTATTTTAATTCAGTAATTACATTGATTAGAGTTTGTAAAGAACTTGAAGCATTGCAACGTATTTGGCGAGTTGTTTCGGTAGCGAGTAGTGTGATTGGCGAAGCCACGATCACGCGAAATTGATCAGTCAATGATGGAAGGCTTCCGAAGGTCTGCTTGGCAGTAAATCAGGTTAGTATGCTAAGAGTTCAGTCTCCATAATTGTAGCGAGAAGATCGACATCGAACCGCGAGCAAGAAGAGTTAGTAATTTATTTGTGACACTGAAGAAATAAACATATAAGTGTGTATACGCCTCATTAGAAGTTTTGAGAAGCGGGGGAAAGGCGAGCCAGAAGCCAGTCTCAGAGCTGTTGTCTTGCAGATACCGACTGCCTCAAGGAAGGTTTAAATGTGTCGGATAGGGACTCAACGTTAAGCGATTTGATAAAAGGAGAAATTATAATTGTAGAAGCCATGAACTCATATATTTGAAGTCATAAAAACCGCGTGGTGAAGTGATGATTGGGGAGTACTTTTTGTTTCAAGAATTAACTGAAATACAGGGCGTTCGCCGGGAAACGCAACCCACTGTTAGCGCTACAAGGAAGAAACTGCTCCCGGCGAGCGAGCGCTCAGTTTCCGGCATTGTTCGACCGTCGGCCGCGGACTATTTCATAATAATTACGCTTCATAAACTTCATAAACTTGTGTGCTAAGCATTTAAATGTGACGTAATTCATTAGCTTACCTTATAAAAGATGCTGGAAGTGTTGACCCTCTTGTGTAATGCACATTTCACATCTTCTGAACATATTTCGAGACACACGCTGCCCTAACTGACTTAATGATTTTTTGGGTGACTGTTCTAGTCGAAAAGCGATATCGTTAATTTTCTCCTCTGTGAGAATACGGTTGACCGACAGTCTCTTTTTGTTAAAAAATGAACCCGTTTCTCTTACTTTTTTAACCAGACGCAGAATTGTTGATTTAGCTGGCAGTAAAGCGCCAGGAAATTCGCGACGAAATTTACTGCGACACTTTTTAAACGACTTCTTCTTCACATATGTATCGTAGAGAAATATTCTTTGTTGCAAACTGTAACGTACCATAATTTTACTCACACTCAAACACGGTACAGATTAATAAGAGTATGAAGCCCCAAACCAGCCAAACCGCAAAGAAACGTTTATTCACAACACTGATTAATAAGAGACTGAAGTCACAAACTATCTACAATGCAAAGAAACCGTTCTTAACAATGTAAGGGTCACTGCACTGCACTGTTGGGGCAGCGGAGGTGTTAAACAGTGCGGTGATTCACGGTGCCGGTTGGCGGAAACTGCTGGCGGGACTGACCGAGCAAGTTGCCGACGGCAACAGACTGGGAGGGTAGCGTTTTCCGGCGAACGCCCTGTACTATGGAACAATATTTGGAGAACTCCAAACAAATTTAACGTGAGGCTATGATTGAAAGCAATATATATAAATGGTTTATGGCGAAACAAGCGAATCGATAGCATCAACTGTCTGTGTGTCACCTTTTCATATACTCATCACATCACTCACAGGAGAAGCGAATCACCGAGCTTGGGTGAGCGGTAGCGCTATGGCCTCGCGTTCCAATTCCCGTCCGGCATCCAGATATTGGTTTTCCATGGTTTCCCCAAATCTCTTCAGGTGAATGTCGGGACGGTTCCTTCAAAAGGCCATGACCGAATTCCTTTCCGTCCCTTGCCTTGGCCCCACTCCTTACCCTTCTCTTATGACACCGACGAGGTGTAAAACCATAAGAAAAAAAATTAAAACTGATTGGATCGTTTTCTCAAATGCACATTTAAAGTACTTGTCATTAATTAATAAATAACAGCGTAGCAGGTGATTCCATGGAACGCACGGATTAATGTTAACTAGCTATCATACCATCTTCGCAAGTATACAGTTTACTGTCCACCATGAGTGATATACTGATTGTTGTAGGAATTTACTGGTTGTTGATATGAAGTTTTTTCAGATTATCATAATGTTTTACTTGGGATGAAAGGGAACCTATTGATTGACCTCTTTTACATATCGTCTAAAAGATTAAAGAAGTTGCTGATTTGTTTCATAACGAATGGCTACCAAAACGTTGAGGTGTATAATGTTATCATTTAATCCTCTTCTTTTCTCATGGTAAACAATATAGGTGCAATTAAAAACCATACTATCGTTAAGTGTCAAGTTTCAAATAGCACTTGAGTAATACGTAGTGAAGCATCTTATTTACTTAAGATAAGTATGCCTGGAAAACTTATATAGATGCATACTTACATTATGGAGATCTTATTTACAGTATACACGTATGTACAAATGAATAACCCATTTGGCAATAGTGCCAACACGCTGTTTTTCGGTCAGTTTCTAATATCTTATCTTGAGACAACAACCAGAGTTTACCAACGTTAGTGCCACCCCTCTTATTGCATCTTATCATTCATTTTGGTTTACTAATCCCAGTGCCGACATATTTACCATTCTCAAGATAGCATTCGACGGCCAGTTTTTTTATATTTTCTGACAATATCAATATTTATGTTTACCAGCTTTGCCAGCATACGACCCACCTGTACCATCCCACGCCGTCCAGTCAATATTTGAATTATCTCTCTTCCCCCACCAGTAATCTTCGTCCATGTAATGCCACGTTCACACACCTGCAGCAATCTCACAAATTCGCCTTTTCGCGTCAACATTCCTATAGAATTCATGTGATTCAAAATGTCATATCATGAGATCGTCATCGAAACAAGAATTTTATCCGGTTGTGGTGGCTAAAAAAGTTCGACACAACAATGTTACTCTATCATGTGAAGAATGAGACAAGCTGATCCATGTGTTGGATACTGTATCGGATTTATTTACCAGTAATTAGAAAGTGAGCATTCGACATGGTGGCCACATAGTCTGTGGGCGAACTGTGCCTGAACAAAAAGAAATGCTTTTTACTCACAATACGGATTCTACCGGTGACAACTTGTTCTGCGAATCAACATGATTGAACTGACATAATTCCTAGCCTGCAACGACCAGCGCCATGACCATGAAGTTGTGGTATCAGTAGGTTACCATACTCTACGAGGTTGCAAATACTTTAAGTGTTACGTGACATTTATCATGCTCTGATTAAACATCTATTGATATAAAAATTTATAATGATTATTTGAGTCAAGTTCATCACTGGACTATTCACTGTTAAAAAAATGAAATCGATGACTATAACAATTTACTATATTGTTTAGATTAGACACAATTTAGAGTACTGTAAAGTTGGTTATGATGAAGGAGAAGATGTAAACTTACTATTTTAAAATATACATGTAATAGGATAAAAAAATAATAACATGACATCTCATTTTATTGATTTTTTTCTATTTTACCCGCCACTGGGTGATTAAAAATAAGACTAACTTAATACCGGTAGTAAATGAAATGTGATCTTAAGATAAATGAAGTGTAAATTACCTGTACCACCATATAAACACTTCAACCTTGTCACAAATAAAAAATCTATATAAACTGGTAGCCACAAATAATAGTGTTACAATCAACATTACTGCCGTAAAAAATGCACATAATAAGCAAACATCTCCAGGTGGAAATGTATAGCAAACACTATGAGATTTTAATGGTGAATTAATAATGGTAAATACAACAAATCTAAATTATTGGAGTGATTCCGCTGCATGTAATCCTGTCATTGTTCTTTTGTAGAGCTATCAACTTAGTGCGAGTAGCTTATGCGAGAAATACAATTCTGTTAGGATACCGTTTTGCATAACTGAATCTAAAAATAGCATTGTGAAAGCATTTTACATTTTTGTGGTTGAGTATGTTGTCTTGTTCAGGTTCAGGATTATGATCCTTGTCAACATGAGCTGTTTGGTGGATCAGAGGATAAGGTATCTCGGGATTGAAAATTATCCAGTTCGAATATCTTTCTCTGGCACAGCTTGCTGTGTAAGGTGAAGTACGACAGAACGCTTCCATGGTTCGGACTCATATTAAACTGTAGGTTCCCTGTACATGTTAAGACTGCCAGATGAGGTTTAGGTGGCTATGATGGGTGAAATGTGCAGCCAATAGAAATCTCATCACCAGGTCATTACGACCACACGAAATTATTATTATAGTTAGCATGTGCAATAATAAATTTCCAACAGTTGAAACTTTCACACCGAGCGTGGTGGTGTAACGGATAGCGTTCTGGCCTCGCATTCGGGAGGACGGCGGTTCGAATCCCCGTCCGGGCATCCAGATTTGGGTTTTCCATGGTTTCCCCAAATCACTCCAGGCGAATGCCGGGATGCTTCCTTCAAAAAAAGGCCATGGCCGAATTCCTTCCCATTCCTTGCCCCCATCCTTTCCCGTCTCTAAAGACCACGTTGTTAAATAGGGACGTTAACTGTTACAAAAAAAAAAAAAAAAAAAAAAAACTTTCACATGGATTCTCTTTATTGATAAACACTGACAAAGCACCAGTTTTGATGGTAGATGTAGATATGTACTTTTAACACTTTCTATATATTGTATACCAAAATTTTCTTCTACCTATATGAGTTATCATGGGCAACATATAATTGGAAACAACTTCTGAAGTCGTAATATCTATGACCCTCCAAGAAACCAAATATAGCCTTTCAGGTGGGCAATATTTATTGACAGAATCAGAAATAACTGTATGGTCTGGATTCTTTTGTACAACATATCGCTGCAAGTAGGAGTTGACATGCCGCTATTAACATTAGCTCCATATTTTTAACATATATTTCTGCGGCATCCTTTAACATTGTGGAAAGTTTTTTTATTCATCCTTTGCCGTCATTTTAGCAATAGCCATATAATTTCCAGTTCAAACATGAAATACTGTAATGAGAACTCGTGAAAAGCAGATTTAGCTTATGTCTGAGAACTTTAAATCTTTGAACAAACACATTCCAACGACGAGCATACATCGTAAGTCAAAGGTTTCCACTCTTTAGAGCTATAACTTACGCCTGAGTGATAAGCATGGAAGAATGATGCCTGCTGCTAATCAAAACTATTCTGATGGCTTTTGTAGACAATCGGCTGTGGTCTCCAACTGGTGGACGGTACAGGGCTACGGCCCACCACTGCTGCTGTAGAGGCGACGGAATACTCCAACCTGAAGAGGCCACAGATGTATCCAAACTTGTAGAGGCAAGCGGCATATTACGGCTTGTAGGTGTGACCGGAAGGATGGGCATTAGCGGTAGAGCAGACATATTCGGACATGCCCCGACTTATAGACATTCTTCTGTCACAGGACGGTGGCTGGCAGGCTGTGGGAGGAAGATATAGGCGACGAGCAGGATGGGCATGCTTGGCAAAGCAAACGTGTCTGGCGCCCATGATGATGCGATGTCTCCAAATGCTTGCCCCAGAACGGACTAATGAACTATCTGAGAAGACAGTGCTTTATGTATCCCTGGGCTAGTGCACGTGCGCCGCATGTTGGTAAATATAAATATTGAACCAGGATTTTGATAGAAGAGGAAAGTAATCTGGCTGAAGATCGCCGACTAGAGGATGGTAAGCATGCCGACACTGGGATTAGTAAACACGCCGATAGTAGGTAGCACTGACGTTAGTTAATATTGGATATTGACTGAGATTAGAAACTGAACATGAACGCCGTGTTGGCCCTACTGTTACCTTCACGTATCCTCGGAAAGTAAAATCTGAAGAATATACTAGACGCCTCCAACGAGGAATATTGCTGAGGTTGACAGGAGCATATAGAACCGTGGCAGCAAATACATTAACTGTTGCCATTGGTGTCAGGCCTCTAGAGACGGGATGCCACGTACTGGCTAAGAAAAGCGAAAACTTAAAGGTAACAGAAATTGTAGTTTGTCAAACAACATCGGAGAAGTACGTTCGTTCAGAAGATACTTTCAACAAGAGTGGAGTAGCAGGAAAACGGGCAGACGAACATACTTTCTCTGGGGTTAGCGCCCTATATTACGGTTTTAATTTAAATTAAATTAATTTAATTTCAATTGCGAAGGATTACACACGCTTCTGTTAGGGGGCATCCAAAAATTACGTGAGGTGTTTTTTCCGCAATTTCCGGACCCCCCCCCCTCTAGTGAGATTTCGTGAGATCTGATCCGACCCCCCCCCCCTTTCTGGTGAGATCTGGTTCTGGTCAGTGAGACCCCCTCCCCCTAGAAATCGCCCTCGCAACTTTTTGAGATCTTTTCTTTTTAGGTTTCACCCACACTTTTCTACGAAATACTCCCCCTAAAATCGACTTTCGCGTCATTTGTAGACCTTTTTTTTTAGCTCTACAGTCCAATAACAAATTTCTGAAACCTCACGTGAGATTTCCGTTGACCCCCCTTCCCTTACCCTTGGTGAGATTTAGCCGGACCCCCCCCCCCCCCCTATTTCACCTCGCGTAATTTATGGACTCCCCCTCACAGTGTCCCTACACCCTCACCTTTACATGTCTTCATTTCATTCCGTTTTTTTTATGTTTCGCGTACCAGCCAGTGAATTGCGCTAAGCTGGCAACCCAATTATATCAATCACTGTTTTAACGGATGTTTAACCCAGTCAGCGCGTGGTAATGTATATAAACCCGTCGCTGGGAGGGGTACCGACAGAGATCGCTCGACCCACCGAATTAGTGCACTCCTCTGGACTGGCTGGCTGGCTGCAGCGGCTCCTCACAACTCAAAAAGTAAGCTGACTTATTGTATTTTCTATCTTTCGGCCTTAAAGATAGCTCAAGTTGTTCGGGTGCATAAAGGTTGTGACTGGAGGTTGTCAATAAACTCCTAAGACTATCAATTGTGGGACTTAGTCTGCCTAATCACCCCCTCCCGCTCTGAAATTGTCTAACCCGAAGGTTCTATCACCGCTCGGCAATACCAGGGTTAGCTATAGCCACTGTAGATGCGTTGCCCGGAGTTCTAAGAGAACCGGGAACGCGACATATTTTCCGAACAGTTACTTCCTTCGGAGTTGGAATATCGTGCGAGTGTGGTGATCAGAGTACGTGGTGTGGGAATGCCAGTCTCAGAGGACGCCAGTAAAATTTTCTGCAAGGGAGGAGTGTATTGTGTATTTGAGATACAATGTGATAATAGCATGACACATCTGTTGCAGGAGGCAGCTGATACTGTGTTACCTTGGTGGTGGGGCCGGGGCCGGGGCCGGGGCGGTGGTTGCGTGGGCGGTGTGGTGGGGTATGTGGGAGGAGGTGGCTCCCTGCAGACCGTCTTCTTGATGTACACGTCGTAGTCTGGATGCTCCAGCAGCGCTCCAGCTGGAGGCACTCGCTCCGCTAGCTCACACGTGCCGTTACCCACGCTGCTAACCCTGCAAACACATCATTCAGCTTACAGCCAAATATACAAACCCATTCGTCTCGACAATCATCAAGAGATCAGTCGGATCCCTTGTCTGTGACCTCATATCGAGAAAATAGGTTAAATCTTAACTTATACGCTATTCATCCTCAACTGGCGGCTCAAGGTCATGTTCCCCCCGCCCCGCTCCACACCTCACCACCCCCTCCCGCTGTGTCAAGCCAGGCAGTCGAATTGCAAATTTGTCAGCGGGCACTGTTTCCCCTTCGCATGTAGGTGTAAGGGCAGCGGAGTGGGGATAGCGTAGACTGACCTTGAGCCGCCTCTGTTAACAGAATGCGCCATAGTAAAGGAACATTTCAAGCAGTATAGACTATCTTCTCTTAGTATTGTAGCAAATATTCTGACTGAACACTGAGCATAGTTCATCTAGATTTATCCTTATATTTACTTTGTGATCAAGGTTACTGTGAAGGAAACACACGGCGTACACATAAACTATTGGTTATTTAATGGTAAACAATTGTGAAGGAACACACACTAGACAAACACTTCAAATAAAGATGTTATTTCGTAAACGCGCTAAATACAAGACAATTACGACGACCCTGATAATATTACGATATAATGGCATTAGGCTTGAAATGGATTAGATCTATAACATCTGTTGTAGGATTGAATGACTTAAGATGGAATAATTCATACTTTGATGTGATCAGGAAAACTAAGTTTGCTCAATATGGAATACATATAGCAAGCAGCAGATTTACCTCAGTGATGTTATGAGTCTGCAAGATGGGCCGTGACTGAAGAATTATTACGCTCTGTATTCGAGCGAGGGGAATTTCCTTGGTAGAGGGGTAAGGCTAGTTTCTAATATTGGCTGGTTAGTATTCTAGTAACAACAAGTGCTCTGGTTGGCTACGTGATACTAGGAGTAGGGGAAGAGTCTCGTTGCTGATGGTTGGTTCTCATGACTTCAGATCCCACGCGAAGCTGTGCAGCCGCAAGGAAATGGTGTAATGTCACATGAGTCGTGGTTGATAAGACTCGACAAGCTGGGAAAATAGATCTGCGCTCCTCTCGACTGTTACGAATGAAGCTATTGCTATATCCCAGAAAACAATCATGTGACACACCTTTTTCTGCTTTGAGCTTTATAGATCGTCTAGATCGAGGAGAGGGTGGAAACATGGAACAGGAAGGAAATCGGGGGAGGAATGATTTCAGGGATCCATGGAAAACCGAAATCAGAATGGACAGACAGGGGTTTGAACTCGCATCCTTCCGATTGATAGGCCAGATAGTTACTGCTCTTCCAGCACGCAAGGTTACCATCTTTGCACTCGTTATCAATCAACTACTCAATTGAAAACGTTACATGAATGTGATATATTGACGCGGTTGGTAGCTCGAAATTTTTTTATCAACATACAAACCCTTTGTCTTTTATTATTAAATTTTAGTCTTTCCTACCGTCAGTATGACATTCAGTCTTTATTAGCATGTGACTTTTCCATTTTCAAATATAGGCATTCGTTAGCTGAAATATTATTCAAATTGTATCTCGTTGTCCTTAAATTTCAGGGTTATAGTTTTGTTTTACTGACAGAGAGTAGTCAAGTATAAATATTTTGTCTACTGGCTTAAAAGAAAGTAAGTCCATTCAATTTTTAAATTATTTGTAGCAGATTGGCAGTCACAAATTCCACATAAAAATTTATTTCACTGTATTTACTATCGATAACAGAAATATATAGTTAGAACAGAAATCAAGTTTCGTGATGAATTGACAAACAAGCTCTGGCTTTTACATTATGCTTAGGGATTTAGTCCACAAATCCAATAATTAATCTGTTAGTTTGCTCGGCTATGTTAGTCAACCCATGTTCTCCAAGCGGAGGGAAGGAGTGGATGCGAATTTCCAATAAATCATCGCCTTGCTTCAACTTTACTGTGTTCATATTTGCCTGGAGTAATAAATATCCGATCGCATTTGTGAGTCGATATGAGATTTTCTAAATGATCGGTGGCAGTATGTTTCGTTAAAGGAGAAGCCTCTACTAATCTACATATAACATACAGCGTTCCTCTAGAGAGTGTAATAGGAACTTTTTTCTCAATTTTTATAAACGATTAACAGCGTTGATAGCAGTTTGAGATTGTTGGCTGACGATGCAGTTATCTATAGAGAAGCAAGGAATTCGGTCGACTGCTTAAAAATTTAACCCTATCTGGACGTTATTTCGGCATGGTGCGATCAATGGAAACTTCAAATAAATTGCAAAAAGTTCAAGGAAATGTGCATAACTAACAAAAAGAATTAGTTTGTTCATGAGTACAAAGTAAACAATTCAGTTATTGAAATGGCAGATTCCCTGAAGTATTTGGGCGTAACAGTACAAAGCAACATGAAATGGGACCTGCACATAACTACGGTCGAAATTCTAGGCTGCGATTCATATGCCGAATTTTGAAGAATTGTAACTCTTATGCAAAGGAGATAGCGTACAAAACCCTCGCCTGTCCACATTTGGACTATTGCTGTTCCGTTAGGGATCCATATAGCCAGGGATTGATTAATAGCATAGAGAACGTACATACAATAGCTGTTCGATTCGTGACTACTTGCCACAGTCATAACGAAAGCGTCACAGAATTGATACATATATTAGGCTGGCCTTGGATTGTCTGGCTAACAGACAACGTAAGTTTCATTTGAATTTATTGGCAAACATCGGAAAAACACCTTTCATTTACGAGGGTGACAAAATACTTGAACCAAGATCCTTGGCTTGCAATGACAGGAGAAATAATAGAGAAATTAGGTGTTGTACTGATGCTTACATGGATTAATTCTTCCCTTTATTCGCGATTGGAATGCACAGTCAGTACTAGTGCAACGCACTCCCTGCCACCCATAATTTTGTGAATAGTGGAGAATAGATATAGATGTAGAAATAACATAATTTGCAAATTGTCATACGGCATTGACTGTAGAGATATCCCTGAAGGTGTTGGTCCGCAAAGTGACAGAATTTTGACATGCCGAGCATTCCGTCTCAGTTGTGGATTCCTAATCACGGATGCCTGTTGTTCTGTTATCACAGCTTTGATTCTACAGATCTGCAAATTGACTTTACTATGCTTCTATCGAACTACCAACTATAGTACAGTCGGAGACACAATTTGCGAGACCCCTCCCCTTTCGATTATTCTCCACTCTAGCACGACCAGTTCAACTTTTTTTTATTTTTTCTTATCTGCTTAACATCTCTCTAACAGCGAGGTCTTTAGAGACGGGAAAGGATGGGAGGCAAGGAATGGGAAGGAATTCGGCCATGGCCTTATGAAGGAAGTATCCCGGCATTTGCCTGGAGTGTTTTGGGAAACCATGGAATACCCAAATCTGGATGCCTAGACGGGGATTCGAACCGCCGTCCTCCAGAATGCGAAGCCAGAACGCTAGCCGTTACACCACCTCGCTCGGTCGCGACCAGTTCAAGGTACAGCATAATTGGCAGGTGGTACACTCTACTCAAGATATAACAGATCATCAATTCTCAATACTTTATCAGATCACAAACATAAAAATATGTATTCCAGATCGCAGGAGTCTCGCAGACGCAAAGAGATTAAGTACCACATAAAAATAAATAAAAATATCCCTTTTAAAGATATAACTATGATTAAAATAATGAAATAACTTCATTTTGTAGGAATTTAACGCCGTTTCGTATAATTATGATAACCGTCGCAACGTTTGAATAACAACCAGACACTAATATCACGCAACGAAATGAAAATAACTGAAACAACTCGATACAGATTGCACTGAAATGAAACACATAGAGCCAGTCAGAGCGTTCGAAGGAGCTGGCACACACTTTCTATCAGTTCTCACGTTAACAGTAACAATTTGAGGTTATTGAACGGTATATTCAAATAAATCCATACAACGGTGGATTAGACGTAAGCAGAAAGGACTTCAACAAAATCACGGAAACGGTGACGTAATACACGAACTGGAAATTAGTTTGTTTTTTTTACTTATGGCTTTGCGCATCGTCGACGTCGACGTCGAGGTCATTAGAGGCCGGATGGGAGTGGGGAGAAGGAACGGGAAGGAATTCAGTCATGGCCTTTTGAAGGAAGCATCCCGGCATTCACCTGGAGTGATTTGGGGAAACCATGGAAAACCCAAATCTGGATGCCCGGACGGGGATTAAAACCCGCGTCCTCCTGAATGCGAGGCCAGAACGTTAACCGTTTACCCACCACTCTCGGTGTGTCAATTAGTTAGCTTTCCCAGTTTCAGTATACAAACGCTTTGATTTTAACTGAGAATACTATATTAAAGTTAATCTTGTTATCGGTAGAGACTACTATCTTTTACCGAGCGTGGTGGTGTAACGGTTAGCGTTCTGGCCTCGCATTCGGGAGGACGGCGGTTCGAATCCCCGTCCGGGCATCCCGATTTGGATTTTCCATGGTTTCCCAAATCACTCCAGGCATATGCCGGGTAGCTTCCTTCAAAAGGCCATGGCCGAATTCCTTCACCTTCCTTGCCCCCCATCCTTTTCCGTCTCTAAAGATCTCGCTGTTAAGAGACGTTAAGCAATTTAAAAAAAATACTATCTTTTAAAAAACATTCTTAAATTCCAAAGTGATCTGTTCATTGCAAACGTGGAATATATCTGAAAATTAATTATTAAAAAAGAATTATAGTAATAATGGAATGTATACCCGTCTGGAATGTGAATTAGTAGTTTCAGGTTTGGTGTTAAGAGAATTGCAATTGGAATCTTTCATATCTTCCATTACTTTTACCTTACATTGATAATTAATTATCCTATTACGCCATACATTACCTCTATCGAACACGCTCTCAATTGCTGTTATATATGAAGCCATGGAAAACCGAAATCACGGGCGCACCGGGAATCGAGCCTCGTCCTCACTAATGCCAGACCGAGCATTCGGGAAGATGCGGATGCGAATCCCCATCCCGCCACCAGATTTGGATTATCCATGGCTTTTCCAAATTACTCCAGGTGGATGACGGGAAGATTCCTTCAAAAGGCCAAAGCCGTATTCCTTCCCGTTCGTTGTCCCCAGTACTTCCCCGCCTACAATGACGTCGACAAGGCGTAAAACCATGAGCAAAAAAATCCGAATATCACAACCAGGCTTGGTCTGTTTGAAGTAGCGATGCACCAAATTTATGCTGCAACAGTTGCAAGACTTCTGGCTGGCAACCAAAGGGGTTATGTGTCTTCTACAGAAAGTAGTTCCACCGTACTTTGGCAGTCAGCCATTCGACCAACTGACACAAACATGAGAGAAAGATTTATCGGATGTGGTGTATCTGTCGACCTGTAACAACGCCAGATAAATCAATTTTTTAGTTTTTCTTGTATCCTGTTATGACTAACGTCAATTCACCGATGAAATGGTTAAAAACAAACCAAAGAGACGTAATAATTTTAATTTGAGAAATTTCTTCACAATAAATCGTTTTAGAGGGAGGAAATGATGGGCTTTGTAAGAAATGCCGAAGTTTTTATTTATGCTACCAGTCCGCTGAAATCATGAATGTTTGATGAATTACGTACGCTAAGCCGTACCAGGGGGTGTAAGAGTTTGGGAGAGACTATACTAGTCTTTTCTAACCAAATGTCAACCTCTCCTTCACGTGGTGCACCCTGTTTGCACGGACGAGGCTCTGGCGACTGAAAGATTCCCGGTATAAGGAGTCACCCACTGCTTGCCAACGGCCTCCGAAAGGAGGGCGGAAGAGCGGGGAGCGGTTCAGGGCACCCTCTTGCCCTTGGGGTTGGAAACGGCCCCTAAAGGCGGATGAATCAGAAATGATCAACGGCATGGGGATGCAGAAGGCAACGGGAAACCACTGCATTAAAGACCCAAAGGGTATCCCGAGGACATGTAATCCTCTCAAATTACATATATCATGATGGCTACTTCCTGGGTAAAATATTCCGGAGGTAAAATAGTCCCCCAATCGGATCTCCGGGTGGGGACTGCTCAGGGAGGAGTCATCAGAATGGATAGAAACATTCTACGAGTCGGAGCGTGGAATGTTAGAAGTCTGAATAGGGCAGGTAGGTTAGAAAACTTAAAAAGGGAGATGGAACAACTTAAGTTAGATGTTGTTGGGATTAGTGAGATTAAATGGAAGGACGCACAGGATTTCTGGTCTGGGGAACACAGGATAATTAGCACACAAGCTGTCAATGGAGTCACTGGTGTTGGATTTGTAATGAACAAGAATGTAGGGAAACGGGTGAGTTATTATGAACAGTTTAGTGACAGGATTATTTTGATGAGGTTAGAAACTAAGCCCGTCTCAACCACATTAGTACAAGTGTATATGCCAACCTCACAGGAAGATGACGAAGAAATAGAAAAAATATACGCTGAAATTGAAGAATTAATCCAATATGTGAAGGGGGAGGAAAATCTAATAATCATGGGTGATTGGAATGCAATAGTGGGAGAAGGAAAAGAGGGGAATACTGTAGGAAGTTTTGGTCTAGGAGAAAGAAATGAGCGAGGAAGCAGGTTGCTAGAATTTTGTGAAAGATTTAAGCTAGTAGTGGCGAACACACTGTTTAAGAACCATGCAAGAAGAATATACACCTGGAAACGTCCTGGGGATACAGGCAGATATCAGCTAGATTATATCATGGTCAAACAGAGATTCAGGAATCAAGTTCTAGACTGTAAAGTGTACCCAGGAGCAGACATAGACTCTGACCATAATTTGATAATAATGAAGTGCAGGCTGAAATTCAAGCGAATAAGGAAACAGTATAAGCAGAACAGACTGGAAGTGAATAAACTGAAACAATCTAGCACAAGAGAAAAATTTGCAGAAATGGTAGACTTAGGTCTAAGAATTAACTGTGAAAGGAGCTCAACCGAGGACGAATGGAATGCATTAAAGACCGAAATAGTGAAAGCTGGCAAAGAAACATTAGGCTTTAGGGAACAAGCTGCCCGAAAACCTTGGATCACAGAAGAAATTTTGCAGCTGATGGATCAGAGGAGAAGGTACAAACATGCTCAGGATGAAGCAGGAAGAGAGCAGTACAGGCAATTTAGAAATCAAATAAATATGAAATGCAAATTAGCAAAAGAAAAATGGCTACAAGAAAATTGTGAAGAAATAGAAAAGGAAATGGTCGCAGGAAAAGTAGACGTTGCATATAGAAAGATCAAACAGAATTTTGGAGAAATGTAGAAAAGAGGTATGAACATTAAAACTGCCGATGGGAAACCTCTTTTAAGCTCAGAAGATAGAGCTAACCGATGGAAGGAATACATTGAGAAACTGTATATTGGGGACGACTTGAACAATAGTGTATTGGAAAAGGATGGCGATGTCGACATTGATGACTTTGGAGATCCTGTTTTGAGGACAGAATTTAATAAAGCTCTGAATGACTTGAAAGCAAATAAGGCAGTTGGAATTGATGAGATCCCTGCAGAACTTCTTAAATCTCTAGGAGAGGAAGGAATTGAAAGATTATTCAAGCTGATATCAAAAAGCTATGAAACAGGAGAAATTCAAACTGATTTTAATAAAAATATCATCTTCACACTTCCAAAGAAAGCACAAGCTGACAAATGTGAGAATTATCGCACCATTAGTCTAACATCACATGCTACAAAATTAATGACCAGAATAATATACAGAAGGATTGAAAGGGTGGTAGAAGAGATACTAGATGAAGATCAGTTTGGGTTTAGGAAAAATCGCGGTACAAGGGAAGCCATTCTGTCTTTAAGATTAATACTTGAAGGGCGGATCAAGAAAAACAAAGATACTTTTATGGCATTTGTTGATTTAGAAAAAGCTTTTGATAATGTTAGGTGGGACAAGATGTTCAAAATTTTAAAGAAGTCAGGTCTAAAGTATCGAGATAGAAGAATACTCTATAAACTATATAAGAATCAAGTGGCTGTAATAAAAGTAGAGAATCACGAGAGACATGCATCAGTTAAAAAGGGTGTTAGACAAGGTTGTAGTCTATCCCCGTTAATATTCAACTTGTATGTAGAAGAAGCAATGAAGAAAGTCAAAGAAAAATTTCCATGTGGCATAAGTTTTCAGGGAGAAAAAATCAGTATGCTACGATTTGCGGATGACATTGTTTTATTAGCAGAGAGGGCTGAGGATATTGAGAAATTATTGAATGGCATAAACAAAATACTGAAGGAAGATTTTGGACTGAATATAAATCAAAGTAAAACAAAAGTGATGAAATGTAGCAGAAATGATACCAATACTAGCAGATTAAATATAAAAATAGGGTCGGATGCAATAGGAGAAGTGAGTGAGTTCTGTTACTTGGGAAGCAAAATTACAACCGATGGCCGAAGCAGGAATGATGTTAAAAGCAGAATAGCTCTAGCAAAAAGAGCCTTCATGAAAAAGAGAAACCTTTTAGTTTCAAATATTGATCTGGGAATTAGAAAGAACTTCTTAAAACTCTATGTGTGGAGCACAGCACTTTACGGTAGCGAAACATGGACTTTAGGAATACCGGAAAGGAAGAAACTTGAAGCATTTGAAATGTGGTGCTACAGAAGAAAATTAGGTGGACAGACAAAGTAAGAAATGAACGAGTTTTGGGAATGATGGGTGAGAAAAGAAGTTTATGGAAGAAGCTTACAGGAAGAAGAGACAGACTGGTAGGTCATATTTTGAGACATACTGGATTGGTGAATTTGTTAGTGGAGGGAACAGTCGAAGGTAAGAACTGTAGAGGTAGACAGAGATTAGAATATATGAAGCAGATAATTGAGGACGTGGGTTGTAAGGGGTATGTAGAAATGAAAAAAAAAAAAAAAAGCCGTACCAAAAACTCCGCACCTGTCGTGACGTGAATTATATTTTTATATTTACAAGACAAATTAAAGGGGGAAAGAAAAGCCCTCACACATTTACGCAGTCAATGTTATAGCCATATTACCGGAAATATTTCCAGGCAGTCATTTTGAGTTTTGAAATAAAAAAATGAAAGTTATGATGCCAATATTAAGACTACCGGTAACGTTATTAAAAATTGTATTGCAGCTTAGAAATAGGACTTTAAAGGAAACAGTAGTATTCAAACGAACACAATCACAGACTACTGAGTGCTATTTTGCATTAGTTATTAAGTATAGTTTGTCTTTAAATCTACAGAGCTCTGTTTACATCAGTGAGTGTCACATTCTTTTATGCAACCATTCCTGCTCGACAGCTGTTGAATTATAAAATGACAACAATGGAGTGTGTGTTCGGCAACAGGAAATATATGAAATTTTTTAAATAAATTATCAAAGGCAGGTAAAAGTAATGGTAGACATAGAAGTTTTCCTGTTGAAATTATTTGAACTCCAATATCTGAAACTGCTAACTCATATACGAGACAGGTATACTTTTTGTTATTATTATTATCACTATTAATTATTATTAATGAGGGGGTGAATATGCAGGGAAATGTCTTTCGTAGATGGCGCTAGGAAACATGAATGTACTAAGTATAATTCTATTTTTCCTAATTGTTTTACTATATGTATTCTTTTCAGATCAGCTTGATAATTTAAAACCATATTCTAAAGATGTTAGTTTGCAACGATATAAAGCTTTACTTTCCTCCCAAAAAATCTGAAGCCTAGTTAAAGAAAAACGAAGGGTTTGTTTTCCGAAAGATGGAAGGCGATATTTATAATCTGTGGATTACTTGACGGTTTACGTACTTCCGCTGAAGTGCTCTGTACTGTGTTTATTTGCAGCTCTGCTGCACCCATGTTAAAGAGAATACAATGAGGCACTACGAGAAATTGCACGTTTTGGTGTGCTTGGCATCAACAAGCTGTATATCGCGTGTGTGCACAAGATATAAAAACGAAACAATTATTTAAAAAATAAAAAACTAGAAAATACATGTCTGATTCTTTGCTGCATGTTAGCAGTTTAAAAGAAAGATCACAAGAGTTTCTGATCTTTTTTTGTGGGCAGTATTAAGTCTCTTGAGACAGACCCGATGTGCTGGCACAAGCTGAATATCAGTCATCGTCAGGGCCACATAATGTACAAGAAACACAAACCCACTTTTTCTAATTGTTTTTCTTGATCTGACATTGAGAGTAACAGCGTGAGACATCATCGAATCTATGAAATATACAATATTTAGGTTTAGTTTCAGTTGTTACTTTATCTGTACGAAAATGTATAGTTTTCATTTTTTTCCGCCTACGGAAAAGAAAATTGTTGCAAATTAGCTACCGTGCACATCCCTAAACTTGCTTCAGCAAACTATGGGAAACTGAAGTATAGTCATCTGGTAAAAGAATAAAATTTCACTCCAATGTGAATGGAATAAAGTGATGTATTTAACAATTTACTGCTTTTTTTTCAGCGCTATTCCTAATTCATGACTTTTGAATATAAGTATGAAAAAACATACCAAATCGTAGCTTTAATTCCATTTTATTTATAGATCTGACAGTAGGTGTTCCAAATTTGACAAAAATTTCGTTCTTGTACCTGGATGTACTATAAATCGTTTCACATGTGAGACAGATTCTATTTCCTCTTCTGGGAGTCGATTAAAGTTTATGATACTGTTACTTCATATTTAAGGTGCAGCGAACATTGACAGAAAAAACTATAGTTGGAGTTAACATGATTTGGTAAAAAGATCTATTATTGTTTATTGGATGATTGTCCTTCGGTTTTGGAAATTTTCGAAATTCCAAATAACGTAAATCGTTTAGTTAGAGCAGTAATCCAATAAGCGAGCAATACGTCCAACTGTCCATAGATTTCAGAATGAAATTCTGATACAAAAATTAAAGTATTATGATGTAGGTGGCATTGTTAATAAAATGCTTAGTTCTTATATTTTGAAACAAAACAGGAAGTGTGACTGGAATATTTTAATACTGCGTCATGTGGTCCACTGTTTTCTGAGTGAGGATTTATCAGATGTGGAGTACCTCAGGGATCAATATTTCAGCCACTATTTATTGATTATGATACATGCAAATGATCTACCCCCTTTTACGTCTCAAAACTCAAAATTTCTCCAATTAGTAGATGATATAAGAAAACGAATTTAAAAAACTCCAAATTTCTCTACAGAACATATTTCAAATTATGCCATTGACCTTATAAATAATTGAGTTACAGCGAATGGCTTGTCATTAAACATTGATAAAACTCAATACATGCAATTCAGTAAATTACACAGATTAACAACAGAAATAGACACAAAATTTTCAGGCCAGTACAGTCAAGAGGTAGAGAGTGTGAAATTTCTAGGTTTGCATATTGACCATAATTTAAATTAGAGGATGCATACCTCTGACTTATTGAAGAGATTGGGTTCAGCCACATTTGCAATTTGTACAATTTCAGCAATAAGTGATCATCGTATGAGGAAACTAGTTTATTTTTCTTGTTTTCACTCCTTAATGTTATATGCAATAACATTCTGTGGCTATTCTATTCATAGAACAAAGTATTCAGAGCACAAAAACGAGTTTTAAGAATTATGTGTGGGTTCAGCAATAGAACTTCATGCAAAGTAGTGTTGTGTTGTTGTTGTTTTGTTGTTGTTGTTGTTTTGTTGTTGTGTTGTTGTTGTTGTGTTGTTGTTGTGTTGTTGTTGTTTTGTTGTTGTTGTTGTTTTTGTTGTTGTGTTGTTGTTGTGTTGTTGTTGTGTTGTTGTTGTTTTGTTGTTGTTGTTGTTGTGTTGTTGTTGTGTTGTTGTGTTGTTGTTGTGTTGTTGTTGTGTTGTTGTGTTGTTGTTGTGTTGTTGTTGTGTTGTTGTTGTGTTGTTGTTGTGTTGTTGTTGTGTTGTTGTTGTGTTGTTGTTGTTGTGTTGTTGTTGTTTTGTTGTTGTTTTGTTGTTGTTGTTGTTTGTTGTTGTTGTGGTTTTTTGTGTTGTTGTTGTTGTTTGTGTTGTGTTGTTGTTGTTGTTTTGTTGTTGTTTTGTTGTTTTGTGTTGTGTATTTGTTGTTGTGTTGTTGTGTTTTGTGTTGTTGTGTTGTTGTATTGTTGTTGTGTAGTGTTGTTGTTGTTGTTGTGGTTGTTGTGTTGTTGTTGTTGTTGTTTGTTGTTGTTGTTGTTGTTGTTGTTTTGTTGTTGTGTTGTTGTTGTTGTTGTTGTTGTTGTTGTTTTGTTGTTGTTGTTGTTGTTGTTTTGTTGTTGTTGTTGTTGTTGTTGATACTTTGTTCACTGAAAATTGCAAGTTATAAGAAACTAAGATAGTTGTAAACCCGTCCCGTAACCTAAACCACTAGATCGTAACTGTGCCCGCGATTTACTCAAAATTATAGTGCGTTCAATTAACAGAGGCGGTTCAAGGTCACTCTGCTCTATCCCCACTTCCCTGCCCTCACCCCTACATACGAAGAGGAAAGAGTGTACGCTGAAAAATTTACCTTTTTTATCTGCTTAATGTCAGCGAGGTCTTTAGAGACCAGAAAGGATGGGGGGCAAGGAAAGGGAAGGAATTCGGCCATGGCCTTTTGAAGGAAGCATCCCGGCGTTTACCTGGAGTGATTTGGGAAACCATGGAAAACACAAATCTGGATGCCCGGACGGGGATTCGAACCGCCATTCTCCCGAATGCGAGGCCTGAACGCTAGCCGTTACACCACCACGCTCGGTAAAAATTTACCACACTCTTACTGGACACAGAGAAGAGATAGTCAACAGGAGGGGGTAGTGAGGTGAGGAGCAGGGCAAGGATAACATGACCTTGAGCCGCCAATTGAGGGTGAACAGAGTATAGCTAAAGAAGAACTGTAAGAGAGACATTCGGCTAAAGTACTGGGTTAAGCCCCCAAAGCTGTAGTAGTACAGCTGGTGCCAGCGAGGTAATTCAGACACATGTATATTGTTAGCAACTTTCATTCATCTGGAATTTGCAAATCAGTGAAGTGCTTTTAGTCTACCAAATATTTGGCCGTTTAAATTGAAGCAATTATTTATTTCCTGTCAAATTGACCCTAACCTGTCTCACCTTCCCAAAGGAGGCACAATTAATCATAATCATAGAGCTGAGGTTGGTGTTACCCGAAGCTGAAGGCGTTGCACTTGTGCCCGTCGGCGTCGCATTCCTTCTCGCAGTCTCTGACGAGCTGCAGGTCAGCTGTCCTCCGGACCAGGGTCTCCGGCAGCCGCTGCCCAATAGCTGATCGCTCGTAGCAGTCTGAAACACACCACACACCGTTACAACTCGTATCTCATCAAGATTTAAGGTCAAAGCTACGACGTCTCTTATAGCGTATATTTAATATTTTTAAAGAATTAGTATTGTAAGAAACCGCTGGAGTTGTTTCCAAACGGTAAGTGCCGTAAAATAAATACATCGTATACTAGACATACTGTAATGAGACCTGCAAAGTCGCACAATATGTCAATACCTTGTACAGTTTTTATTTAGCGAGTTTTTGAGATCGTCATTTCCCTCTTCTTCGATGTGTGCAAGCGTAGGCGTTACCATGTGGAGTGTTTACCCTTCACGGGCTCGTCTGGAAAGATGTTTTCGCTGCCTTGTTCGTAAGTGGTGTTGCAATTGAGGATCACTGTGTTATGTGTAAAGTAATGTTTGCGGTATGGATGAGAGAGTGAAACCCGGTGCAGGTCCATTCAGGCCTACTCTTCCTGAAGACACCGAGGGGTCAGCCAAGTTTAACGTTTCCAACCAACATCAACAGTGTCTTATGCCCTCATTCCATACGCACTGCGGAGGCGTTTGGCATTTAACCCAGTACTTTGGCGCACCCCTCCTACCCTGCCGGCCAAGTTCTGATGATGAACATTTCTTCCACCACCAGTACTCGAACCAGCTAACTAGGGGTGTCCACTTAGAAAGTACATCGATGTTTTTTATTTGATGTAAAACATCGGAACCCTGCATATATGTTTTTAGATGCATCACTTAAAAACATCGATGTATTTTCAACACCGAATACTTTTATGTTTTTCTTAGCTCAACAAATACAAACCAACAATTTTCGTGGGCAAATGTCGTTTCATTTATGTTTTACCTGTTCCTTTAAAATCGCCAAGAGAAAATTCCAATTACAGTTGAACGCAGATAGTTCATTGTCTTTCGTTTGTTCCGTGTGAACACAGGGTAACACTATATCAGCAGTGGAATAATGTAGCTGTAATGATGTCTTTAATTTTATGCTTTTTTGTTTATCGCTTTACGCCTCGTCAACGTCGAGGTCATTAGAGGCGGGAAAGGACAGGAAGCAAGCAACTGGAAGGAATTCGGTCACGGTCCTTTTAAAGCATTCACTTGGAGTGGTTTGGGGAAACCACGGAAAACCCAAATCTGGATGCCTGGACGAGGATTCGATCCCGCGTCCTTCCGAATGTGAAGCCAGAGCGTTACCTTAATTTTATGATCTTGTGTGATGGTTAAGCAGTGTTGTATTAGTGAGGAATGGCTTTGTGAGTTAAACAGAAACTACAAATTAACAGAAATATTTTATTACGATACCAGATCATTACTACAAAAAACCAGACATTGAATACTAAATTCTAAATATGCATAGAAATATTAATTTTAAGACTTTTAACCTCTTAACACCGATGGTGTTTAGGCAAAAATTATAGAAACAAAAGTTTTTCTCAATCGTTTACCTTTCATTCTGTTCCTTTGCTGACTGACTATTTGAACAGCCTTCTAAAATAAACGTTCGGTTGCAACAGAAGTCGCAATAATATTCAATCAGATGTTGCCCCAATCCGGCTTATATTTAAATATTGAGTAGTATCACGTAATACATAGCTGTTTTAGAGTAATAATATCTTATTTCGATTCACAGCAAACACGGCAAACAGTAGGAGAGAGCCTAAGAAATTGATTTTATTCATTCTCTGATACGGACAGGATAGCCAACCACAACAAAAATTCAGCTTTACCGTTGTTATGTTCCGCTAATTGCTCACAAGTGTCACCACCTGTTAATGACAATTACTTAAACTGAAATAATTTGATTTAATCTTGAATACATTTAGTAATCTTAATATTAATTTCTATTATTTTTTTCATTATTAGCCAGAGTTAGTTTTTTTTTATTAATTCGATGTTTTTACTAAAAACATCGATGCATCGAATAGAAAAATTGTTCGTCAAAACATCGAATCAATCCGATTTATCGTATGGTAAACATGGAATGGATACGATGCATCGGTGTTTAGTGAATATCCCTACAGCCAACCCCGTGTCAGCGCCGGACACCGTCAAGGTGCCGCAACCAACTCAGCCGACCGGGCGAACTATTTTACTATAACTGAGTGTAAATAGTTAATGGCAGCATAGTTCAGCCAATTATAAAAGAGTTTGATTCGTCTTGAAGTCGGGGTCTATACAGTGCGAGAAAAACCACTATGCGACTCTGTGCTAGGCCATCAGTAAGTTCATCATCAGCCATGGAGACGTAGTTTTTTTTTTTTTACTTTTTTTTACTTATGACTTTACTCCTCGTCGACGTCGAGGTCATTAGAGGCGGGATGCGACTGGAACTGGAAGGAATTCAGCCATGGCCTTTTTGGAGGTAGCATCCCGCCATTCTCCTGGAGTTATTTGGGAAACCATAGAAAACTCAAATCTGGATGCCCGGACGGGGATTCGAACCGGCGTCCTCCTGAATGCGAAGCCAGAACGTTAACCGTTCACCTACCACGCTCTGTAAGACGTAGTTAACAGCTAAAACAATATTAAAAGGCATCAGTGTGGCCCTTTTTGTTTGTTTTGAGAGCTTACGGAAATGATTCCTGTAATTTATTTTACCACGGCATTTCCTAATTCCAGATATATTCCGAGAATTATTGCCCGATTTTATAATTGTTTCTATACATTGCCTATATAGCAATTACTAAAATTCTCAATAAAACCTTTTTTAGCTTTCATCATGGTTTGATTATAACTATAAAAGTTTTTTCTTGCCAACGCTAAGATCACACTGAACCACCTCCCTCACGTACTACAATACGTCACGTTTTTACATTTTGGGACGTAGAGTTTCTGGTCTTTATGTGTAGACTCGTGAGAAGCTCCGTGCCAGAGGACTGAATAATTGAAACTCGCTTATGTGATGCTTTCTTGTGTTCAGCAGTCCCAGTTCCTGAGAACTGACGAGATCAGCACTTACCTCTAAGCTGACCACGGGCTGTTATTTAGAAATAATTGGTGTTGCTAGCCAATTCCTCTCAATAATGAGAGGGAATTTCCGCTATATCCGACCACAATCTACCACTCTATTTTGTTAATTCTACGTAATTGGCTGGAGTATCATTTCTCGACAATACAGCAGCAAATGTGGCAAATCTGGGAAGAGAAAAACTAGTATGCACTTTGCCAGAAGTTTCTCTTCAGGCAGGGCTGTTTAGGCCAACAGGATTCATTCTACAATCCACATCTCTTTTTCTTGGCACACGATGTGTGATACAATCACTTTCTTTGGTCTTCCAATTTTTCCTGTAAAAATCTAGTCATTCAGTAAACTATAAAAAATTTCCTCTTCTACTATTTTATTTCTTCATATGAACTGCAGCCAAGCTCATAACGTGACAGGCAGATGTTAAGAAAACAGTTAAACCAGTAATTTAAAAATAAACGACATTTTTAATTTCTCAACTTTAAAGCGAAATGTAAAGAAGACATACAAGTCGCCAACTAGTAGTGTGAGCCAATACCATCACGTCCTTGAAGTAATCTACACGTTAGGCGCCGTTGTACACACATTGACCTTACTTCTGTATTATTTCTTCATGTGAACTAGATAGAAGAGCTAATTGCCGATTATTTTGATTTGATGACACTCTCTGTTTCAACATTAGTCAACATTATATCGCAGCTATAAGTAACGCAATCCAAAGAGAATATAGCAGAAATGCTACCAAATATTTCCATATTTATCTGCCTTGGGACCGAGGTCTGTAAGTAAAATTATTTCTACCTTGTACCAGGCATGGAATTAGCCTCGAGCTAATCATCAGATTATCCAGGGTTAAATCCAGTGCGAATGGAGCGAGGATATTTGACACTGTTGATGGCGGTTGTTCGTCGGATTTGAACGATAAACTTGGTAGTTTCATTGTGTCTTTCGGTAGAGCAGGGCAAGGGGAGCGGGTTTCGGCCTCTTCCTTCCTGCATCGTCATAATCACAAATAACAAAGCAATGTATGTAACCTGTCTGCGGAGGAATTCTTCTACACTATTCTTCAGAACAACTCTTAGACACACGTACGAAAGGAACTGCTCACCCTAACTCCGGTTCTGGTCTAGTACGACTCCAATAAGAGCCTCTGACCTACTTCAGGTCAGAAAACCATAATTACTTACCCCTTTCATGCATTCAACTTTTGTCGTGGAAAAACAATAACACCCTATGTATCACAAAATGTTAAGATGGCCTTCGCTTAACATTTCAGAAGTACAACTTTCAAAAAGAGAATCTATATATATTAGCGTTTAGAATAAATCTTACAGCTAACAGAAAGACAACACTCAGTTCATGTGGTTATCTTATATCGTTCTCAGAGACACTTGAGATGCCAGTAGCACGTTTAGCACCGGATGAAAGTAGCGGTCTGAATGGTCAAGGAAAGGTCCAAGGTTCGAATCCCTGTTACGGCTGAGATTTTCATTGACTATTAATCCGATCTTCACCTCTGACACAGTTTGCTGTGTAATGTGTAGTACGCCAGAACGCTTCCGTGGTTCGAATTCCACATTAAACTGTAACCCCATAGAATTACCGGGATAGGCCAGGCGGCTACGATAGGGGCGGATTGCGCAGCCGATAATGTTTTCATGTTCCCCAGACAATAATTACCGACCGAGCGTGGTGGGTGAGCGGTAACACTCTCGCCTCGCATTCGAGAGTACGCCGGTTCGAATCCCCGTCCGGGAATCCAGATTTGAATTTTCAATGGTTTCCGCAAGTCACTCCAGTCAAATGTCAGGATGCTTCCTTCAGAAAGGCCATTGCCGAATTCCTTCCCATTCCTTGCCCCAGTCCTTTCCGGCCTCTAATGAAGTCGACGAGACGTAAAGCCATAACAAAAAAGCGATATATACTTTCCTAATAGTATATACTCTACTAATGTAATTACTATAAAACGGACAGCAACGTCTCCCGGCTAGGGTAAACAATATCACTTTGTTTTAACAGGAAAGCAAAAAATCTGAAAAAAATGATCTTCTTAGCAATATATCCAGGTCAATGTATTTCTTTCGATGTGTACATTTAATATCAGCGTAATTATTTTTCTTTCATACAACACTTAGTTAAAACTAGCCATGCAATCGGCCGGACTCGAACTGGCGATCCCTGTAATGCACTGTCGTACGAGTTTCCTTGTCAGGCTAATAAACGGCCAGATGATGCACTGTTATCTGTTAAATGTCGCACAAAGTATAATCGCGATACAGAATAGTTCCTCAGCGGCGTCTTTACAGAATATAAGTTTCCTCTTGAATTAATCTGTATTTAATACCCTCAGAAACCATTATTAAAAAAAAAAGATCTGGAATCACGTATCACACTTTTCATGAGAGAAATGTGACCTGTCTGAAATTCTATGGAAGGGATATAATGACCTCCTACAGACTGGATTTTTAGCACAGAAATATGACCCAGAAGCATTACTAATTTAACTCTAGTTTATTTCTTGCTGTGTTTGGTTGCATCGGGTGTAGACTTTAAGCCCCTTTACCTGATTCTACGTTAATACTTTCGTAAACCTGTCTGATAAATAATTTGCATGAAAATTGCAAGTTTAAAACAAGTTTTTACGGCCATACATTGCAATTTTTATAGTAATTTTATCAAAAATTGTTGCATGAAAATTGCAAGTTTAAAAAAACTTTTTACGGCCATACATTGCAATTTTTATAATAATTTTATCAAAAATTGTATCATTCTAACAGTGTGATAGCATGGCGTCGAATGATGTGGTTTCTAATGTGAGAAACCATCATTACCTTATGCAGTAACATGATAGCATAAAATCTTACAGGTAGCTTTAAAATATATTCCTAACTGACTGTGACTTTTGACTTGATGCCGAGAACAATACACAAAGTTCGACTCTTTTGTAGGTTTACAAACTGATTGGGGGGGGGGGGGACAAATTAACGTTTCACGGGCGTTTATCAGTCTCCAATGTTAGCTAATGAGTGTACTTATCATTCAAATTAATATAGCGTCAGTAGAATGATGATAACTGTATCGTAAAGACCGAGCGTGGTGGGTGAACGGTAACTCTTGACCCCCTATTCGGGAGGACGCAGGTTCGAATCCCCGTCCGGCCATCTAGATATGCATTTTCCGTGGATTCCCCAGACATATGCTGGGATGGTTCCTTCAAAAAGTTCATGGCCGAATTCCTTCCAGTTCCTTGCCTCCATTCCTTTCCCGCCTCTAATGACCTCGCCGTCGACGTAGATTAAAATGTGACGAAAAGAAGAAACGCTCTAGTTGGGATTTTGCAGTATACCTCCACTGAGTGGAAGAATACTAAATAGGACTGAAGTCATCACGGGTGTACCGCCGGATAGTGTTTTGAAAACACGATATTTCGACGACTAGCTCCGTCGTCTTCATCAGGTGTTGGGACCTCTGCACGGGTCGGCTGACACATGTATCCGACGTTCAGCCGTTGAAATATCGTGTTTTCAAAACACTATCCGGCGGTACACCCGTGAAGACTTCATTTCAAGCATCCGCCGGGAAAGTCTCCGTTCTTACACTAAATAGGACGTTTGCAGACTTTTCCATTCTGTAAGTTGTTTACAGATACCATAAACATTTTCAGGGTTACGGCTACGCATGTCGGCAGTAAGGATTGCAATCCCGCAGTGTTTTCAATACCGCATTTGCGGATTGCGGGATTGGTCAATCCCGCGGGATCTGGCAGGTTTTTAGTGTTATCAAATTAAGCAATAAATGTAAGTTTATTAAATTAATAAATCAACTTTAATGTTAAATAATATAAATCAACAGTTAACAATATTTTAACTGGCAAAATAACATTAAATTAAAAGTTTGTAGGCTTCCTTAAATATACGAGTACTTTGCACTTTTGTTTTAAATGTAATTCTAGATATTAAGTAAATAATCAAATATGGTTAGTATTCAGGTCACAGTACATGTCGTATAGTAAACCACATCAGTTGCAAAAATAATCTGTCTACTAAGCAGTCAAACTATCACTTTATATGGAAAGAATTGCGTATATAGCCAGCGGCCAAGAATACCATTTCAGTCTTGTTTCTGTGCCTTCGACCTTTCAGTAGCATTTTTTTTTTATTTTTGGTATAATACGGCCAATTGTGTACTGTGTGAAAAAGCACAATTGCAGGTATCAAGGCAGTACGTAGTTCACCAACTTTTGCCATAACACTTGTTCCGTCAGATCTTAAGCCAACAACATGTGTTTAGAGATCGGAACCGAAGCTCGTCAGCCGTTCTTTGACTACACCTCACGAACTGAGTATTTATACTAAGCAAGCCAAGAATAATTTATTTATTTATTTATTATTATTATTATTATTATTTTTTTTTTTTTTTTTTTTTTTTTTTTTTTTTTTTTTTTTTTTTTTTGCGGTAAACAAAAATTGGTAATTTTGTGGGACGTCCACTCATTAAAACTCAATGAAGATCTTTTATATTGTTTCTTGAGATACTCAGACTGAACAATCAAGTCAACGTTTACGCTATTTGAAAACTTTTGTAACTATAGATCTTATAATATTAGCAGAATGAGAAAGCTGAAATCCACTTTTTAAATACAGATATCTCAAATCTGATGAAGTACAGAAACAATTTATGGTAAAAACATTTTTTAAAAGCCATTTATTCCATAGATTTTTCCTTTTTTGAAATAGCTGTCAATAGTTTTAACCTTCTTTTAGTACTTTTCTACTTCCTTCTCAGAAGCCAGTTCTATCATTTTTGTGTGCGATCTGGGAGCTAATTTTGCAATAAGACTACCTACTCAAATTATAGAAATGCTTGCAACAAAAACAAACAAGAGTTATTATAAAAACGTAGAAGTGAATGTAATTACTTACAAATCACGAAATATGACAAATACATATTTGTAACTGCGAGTCAAATATGAACTTGAAGGGTACGGGTAAACGAGGCAATACAGTCGGCAGAGATCGAGTCCGGCCGGAAAGTGACGAAGGCAATGCAAGGTCACGCAGACTGACACGTTTACGCCCCATTTTACGGATTGCGGATCCGCTTGATTTTTTGCGGGATCCGTCAGACTGTCAAATGATGCGGGATTGCGGGATCCCGCATTGCGTGATTGCGGGATCCCGCATTGCTGGATTGCAATCCCTCTCGGCAGTAAAACTCCCAAATTGATATTGCCTCCAAGATAGTACTGTGGATATGTACTATTCGCCACAGAAAATATACCAAAATCTTTTAAAAAACTTGTGGATGATTTCAATAATTTTAACTGACGCATGCTTCATGGAATGTCTTACGGAACTAATGACTTTGGTTATGATTAAAAAAAAGTAAAGAATGAAAACTAAACCAGATATACTACTTCTATGTTTTTTTATTGAAGAAGTTGTCAGATGTGTTGTTTACTGTTGTACTTTACATATCTAGGCCTATACACGTATGAAAGTAATGTGCTTCCATCAACTGTTTACCATTCGTAATACAGATTACAGTTGCATTAAGCCTTATTTTTTTTATAACCTTGATTAGCCCCATACTTAATGCATTAAGAATTTACTTACTGAAACCGAACCACGTATATCAATCACTAGCTATATGTTAGAGAACTTGTGTTGATTCGGTTTTGATGAGATTAAATGTATTAATTCCATCTATAACAAAGATAATGAATCTTCTACTGGAGTCTTATTAAATAAAGACATTCCTTTAAAATCCACAAAACAATAATCCATTATTTCTATTCTTATTTCTCTAGTCCAGCGATATTACGCTGCAGTGACTCCTTTGTTCCAGAGAGTTTTCAACAATCGGTACCAAATATACACACACAAATGTAGATAATGATTCGTTATCTCACAATATCAAGACGCGTTATATTGTCACTACATTTTAAGTTGATTTTTATGTGATTTTGCATATATTAAGGACAACAAAGGTCCAAAGAATCATCCCTGGTAGATATTGTCCTACCCACGTTATTGCCTTGTGCATATTCCTCATATTAAAAAATGTGAAGGAGCATGTACGTTGTTGTGTTAAGAATACATGGCACAAGATTATCAAAGAGCATAGTGCATTGAGGAAGCGTCCACAAGGAAAGCACAGGAATATCTAGAACAGGGGGCACGTTACTGAAGCTTAGCCCATGAAGTGAAGATAGCCTAATTGATTCGAAGTTTTTACCTGCATGAGAAAGTATCAGAAAGCAAATAGCTTACATATCATTAATTATCGATATAATCTCCACCATACTGAATGTAATGGTTTCATCTTCTCCGCATCATACGTTAACCTCAAGAAAAAGAATCTACTGACCCTTTCCCGAAATAGAGAGTGAGGTTCATTCTCGAAAAGTTCTAGACCTACTTCGAATGCTTTACTCCATTAATAAACGCTTATTATGTTTTAAAGAGGTACTAAATGAACTTATTGTGTGTGCACCTTGTGTCGAAGAAATTTTTACTGTTGTGGGCAATCAACTTCATTCTTTCTTTTCAGACAATAACATTGCATGCTGCTTGCTGAAAGGCTGAAAGGTTAGTTTCTATTCCCGCGCACCAGGCAATATTACCAACCTCGGAATTTGTTTCTTTTTATAAGACACTAAATTCAAATTATAAAATAAATTTTAAAAACCGTCGTAGTTTTCAGACTTAACAGAAGCAACCAGTGTACACTTTAAAATTCACTTCACATTACTACAGGGCGTTCGCCGGAAAACGCTACCCTCCCAGTCTGTTGCCGTCGGCAACTTGCTCGGTCAGTGATGCCAGCAACTCCCGCCACACGGCACCGTGAATCACCGCACTGTTTAACACCTCCGCTGCAGTGACGCAGTGTAATGGGACCCTTACATTGTTAAGAACGGTTTCTTTGCATTATGGCTAGTTTGTGACTTCAGTCTCTCATTAATCAGTGTTGTGAATAAACGTTTCTTTGCGGTTTGGCTGGTTTGGGGCTTCATACTCTTACTAATCTGTACCGTGTTTGAGTGTGAGTAAAATTATGGTACGTTACAGTTTGCAACAAAGAATATTTCTCTACGATACATATGTGAAGAAGAAGTCGTTTAAAAAGTGTCGCAGTAAATTTCGTCGCGAATTTCCTGGCGCTTTACTGCCAGCTAAATCAACAATTCTGCGTCTGGTTAAAAAAGTAAGAGAAACGGGTTCATTTTTTAACAAAAAGAGACTGTCGGTCAACCGTATTCTCACAGAGGAGAAAATTGACGATATCGCTTTTCGACTAGAACAGTCACCCAAAAAATCATTAAGTCAGTTAGGGCAGCGTGTGTCTCGAAATATGTTCAGAAGATGTGAAATGTGCATTACACAAGAGGGTCAACACTTCCAGCATCTTTTATAAGGTAAGCTAATGAATTACGTCACATTTAAATGCTTAGCACATACAAGTTTATGAAGTTTATGAAGCGTTATTATTATGAAATAGTCCGCGGCCGACGGTAGAACAATGCCGGAAGCTGACCGCTCGCTCGCCGGGAGCAGTTTCTTCCTTGTAGCGCTAACAGTGGGTTGCGTTTCCCGGCGAACGCCCTGTATAAAGTCATTGTTGGTACATTATGGGACACAAAAAAATGAAGTAATCACCCGTTACCGATTTAGGTATCGAACGGGCGATTCACATAATGTATTGTCACCGTGCTACTCAATAAGTTGACAAGGTGCCAAATAGATATTTCAGACCAATGGCCAAATGATAAACTATATCTAGACTGAACGATTATTTATGAGGAATTACCGTCTAAGCGATTTATGGTATTTTGTTCTTTTATAAAGTTCAATTGGGGTTTAAAGGTTTGGGAGAGATTAAATTAGCCTCTTCCAACGAAACGTCAATCTTTCCTTCACGCGATGCACCCCGTTTGCATGGATGAAGCTCTGGCGGCTGGATGAGTCTCGGAATAAGGAGTCACTGTTCGCCAAAGGCTTCAAGAACGGGGAGTGGTCTAGGGCACCATCTTGCTCTTGGGATTAGAAGCGGCCCCTAAAGGAGGATGAATCGGAAATGATCAACGGCATGGGGATACAGAAGACAACAGGACTCAAAGGTTATCTACAGGCCATATAATAGTCTCAAATTACATATAGAATGATGGCATCTTCTTGGGTAAAATATTCCGGAGATAAAATAGTCCCTCTATCGGATTTCCGGGTGGGGATTGCTCAGGAAGGAGTCATCAGAATGGCTAGAAATAGTCTACGAGTCGGAGAGTGGAATGTTAGAAGTCTAAATAGGGCATGTAGATTAGAAAACTTAAAAAGGGCGATGGAACGACTTAGTTAGATGTTGTTGGGATTAGTGAGACTAAGTGGAAGGACGCAAAGGATTTGACGGACTTTTCCCATTGCACTCCGACGTCATAACGCCAGTTGAACAAAATCTCAAAGCATTCGGTTTCTCGCTAACGGACCCGAAGAATGGCTGCAGTTGTTAAGGACTCGCTATATGACCACAACGTCTTCAGAAAAATCCATACAATTGCTGATGAATTCCTGTGTGACTTAGTCTGTACGGTACCTTTAGATATTCCATAAGTACACAAGAAAATAATAAATTTGTATTAAGTAGCTCAACGGCATACCTCTAGTTTCCCAAGGTTTTACCATACCTAAAGGGTAACGTTCGGGCCTGGAATTACGGAACTCAGTCCTGCTTGTAATAGAAAAAGGGTGTTTTGTGGGTCTTATTTATAATTATTATTATTAAATTTTGATTTAATTAATTTTATTTTATGAAGAAGGTGTAAATTTGAACGGCACCTAGACATGTGCCATAACCTGACCAATTTATTTCATAAAAAAACGTGTGGCCTGTAAGCAAAGGTGTACTTAACGTTAAGTACTTATAAACAACCAGAAATTCAAAATAAGCTCCTTGCCCTACAACAGCGGTCGTACATTCTAAAAACTGAATAAAACTTAATCAGACTTTACAAAATCACCTCCAAAAAAAAAAATTAAATAATACAAGAACGATTTTACAATGCCAGTAGTCACGCAGGGTTATTGGGTTCGCCGTACAATTCAAAAGCGTCATCACTAGAGTTCATTCTTGATAGTTAAAGTTTTCTTTGCTCTCAGCATTATCTTTAGTTCAGTTTTATACAGTTGGTAGAGGTTGGTACCCAACACTCAAAGCGTTGTATAGGCGAGAACTAACTTATGCGAACACTGTGTCCGGCCAAAGGTGAGAACTTTGCCGTTTATAATTGCAGCAAATGTCGTCAGTAGCGCAACGACTCATCTAATCGTTGTCAGCCTGAACTACCTAATTGGGGCTACAAAACTTTCAGCACTTCAAGTCTGACTGCTTAATACAGCTCACGATGTCCGAACAGACCCCGTCTCTGGAGTTGAAAACTGGCTTCTGCTTTCTCTTTCTCCGGCGTCCTTCTTGAACCACCAATCGCAGCATCTCTGGGTCATTTGCGAACAGAATTTCCAGAATGGTAATCACATGTTTCAAATAAAAGATTTTTATTTGGTAATACTCTCTCTCCCACTCATCCATGTCACCAAACTTTCTGTACAGAGATTGGCCAACATTGTTATCTTCGCCCCTGACTTTCCAGGCTCGAAGTCCCCGTAATTCCCTTGGGTCAACTGCTGTCGTTGTCCGGCCGTAAATCTTTGTGAATCTGCGTGTTCGCTCGGGCGTAATACCTGCCGAGGATCAGCTCAGCTAGGTGTTTGCCGCTCTCCACCCGCTCCCATCAAAACAAGTTTTGTGTTGGGTGTCGTCCTATTGTTCGGAGCTACACGATCCTTGGTCGCCGATTTCTTAAACGATTAGGGAACAGCCGTTTGCCAACTACGAGTCTAGACGTTCAGTCCACAAGAACTGGTCTTGCGTAATAATAAAACTTATTACAGTGCAATTACCACTCTGTTTTATTCATTGTATGAGTACTCTAATTACATGCTATCACGGTATGGATTTCCCCGTAACCACACCAGGTGGGATGGAAGGAAGCGGGTGGATTTCTTCCTGTTCCTCTGTCAGCTCTAATGACCTCATCGCCGACGAACCGAACCGAAGTCCTAATCCGCCGTTAATATCAGCTGCATCACTGTTTCTTTTTGTCTACTCTTGTAGTTAACTGTAAATCTAGCCGAGAAGACATAAAATATCCGAGCAGTCCGTTTTGTTACGGGAAATAAATCTGTTTTGCTTGGACAAAGCTCGAAGGCTGGTCGGAACGTGCTCACGGGGCGTGCAGCAATTAGCGCCTGGCCTCGAGGGCGGAACACGTAACGCGAGGCTGCTTAGCACAAACACAAGATGTTACGAGACAAGACAACTAACAAATATCACAACTAACGTAAACTATGAACCAAATCGTAAGTTTCAAATCTATTGACTAGAATATACTGCAGAGGAACGGAAATGAAACTGGAGAATCAGCTAAACTAAACATCCAGGAATGAATAGATAACCCTGCAACCACTGATAGGCCTCATCATTTCCTACTAGATGACAAAATTTTACTATGGTAAAAGTCACCATTTTCGAGATACTGATTTAAAAAAAAAAATTCGAAACATGTGACTATGTTCAATTTAATCCTTGTCATTTCTAAAAATTAAAATTATTTTTTCAACACTTAAAAAAAAAAAAGATGTTTCGAAGATGTTTGAGCCATTTAAAACAATGTTCTTTTTTTCTTAAAACGTTAAAAAAATATTTTTTTAAAATCATTATCATCATTTTTTTACTACATGTTTAAAATGCACAATAGTCTATTTGGCAGATTGAAATACCATAACACAATCATTTTAAAGGTAATATAAAATAATTAAACCATTTAAGATGTTTTTATAGGTTTTTTTTTTAACTTTCTTAAAAAAAGAACATTTTTTTTGGAAGACTCAAATATCTTTGAGTAAATTAAAAAAAAAAAAACAGGGTTCAAAAGTCTTAATTTGTAGAAATGGCATGCAATAAACTGAACAAAGTCGCACGTTTCGAAAAAATATTAAAAAAATCAATATCTCGAAAATGGTGAGACTTTTACTAAAATAAAATTTTGTTATATATTTGGAAATGATGTGACCGATCTGCGGTTGCAGGATTATTCTGTATATTAATGACTTTTGTAGGTTAAGGAAAAGCTTTTGGTAATGTGAAATGACGCCAAATATTAGGAATTTTAAAGACTTAATATTATTCCATGACGATTGTATCCAATTCTACTTCTATAGTACTAAATTTTCCCCCTAGATTACATACCAAGTTACCGTTATGTACAGTAAGAAAGTTGGAGGTAAGAGTATTACAACTATTTGATAAACGATAAGATTCAGAAAAACTCAGGAGAAGTCAGAATCTAAAAAGGTGTTAGTTAAGGGTACATTCTTTTCATTGTTTTGTTCAGTCGGCCCATAGAAGACGTTCTTAGCAACGTTAAAGAGAAACTGAAAAGAGTATTGGTAAAAGGATAAATATTTAAAATGTCGAGAACTACAGAGGACTTAGCTCTCATTGATGACTTAGGAACGGAACTTAAAAACCAATATGCTTACAACGAACGAAGTTCCAAGAAATCATAATCTAAAGATAAATTTTAATAATACAAAGATACGTGGTGTAGCAAAAACGGAAAGACTACCGTGAATATATCAGGATGCTACGGATGGAATCCCAATAAGAGTATTTTCAGTTTCTCTTTAACGTTGCTAAGAACGTCTTCTATGGGCAAAGTTAAATCCGATTTTCAAGAAACTAGATCAAAGAGATGCTAGTAACTGCCATCTCGTATCTATAACATCTGGTTGTAGTAGAATAATGGAACATATTATACGTTCCGTTATGAATTTTCTAGACGAAAACAATTTGCTTACACCGAACCAACGCGGATTTTGGAAGATACGATCATGTGAAACACAGCTCGCCCTATTTACAAACGATGCAATTAAAGGTATTGAAATTGAAGCATTTTTCTGGATTTTTCAGAAAGCCTTCTACTCTGTGCCTCACAACCGACTTTTACCGAAGCTTCTAGCGTACGGTATATCCAATCAGCTTTATGAATGAGTAAAGGCTTTTCTAACTGATCGGTCGCAGCATGTCGCCGTTGAAGGAGAAACCTCTTCTAATATAGATGTTACATCGGGTGTATCTCTAGGAAGTGTAATATTTCGGCATGGTGCGACAAATGGCAACTTACATTAAATTGTAAAAAGTGCAAGGCAATGCGCATAACTAACAAAAAGAATCCGTTTACGCAGAAATTCAAAGTAAACAGTTTAGTTATTGATATAAAGTATTTGCGCGTAACGGTACAGAACAATATGAAATGGGACTTACACATTAATTCGGTAGAAGGTAGAGCTAATTCTATGCTGCGATTTATAGATCGAATCATGAAAATTTGTAATGCACAAACAAACGAGATATCGTACAAAACTCTCGTGCGTCCACATTTTGATTACTGCTGCGCCGTTTGAGAACCGTTTCGTTGGGGGCTGATGGACAGTATGAAGTACAGAAAAGATCCGCTCGATTTGTGACTGCTTGCCACAGTTCGTATGAAAGCGTCACAGCATTGATTCGTAGATTGGGCTGGGATACTCTGGTAGACAGACGACGTAGTTTTCGTTTGAACTTATCGGTAAACATTCGTACATCCACTTTCATTTACGAGTGCGATGAAATACTTCGTCCACCAATCTATTACAGGAGTGATAAAATAAAAGAAATAAGATGTCACACTAATACTTTTTTCCTTCGTGCAACTCGGGCCTGGAATGCACAGAGAGTAAATTTGGTGCAAAGCACCCTCTGTCACCCACAATTTTGTGAGTTGCACTGTACATTGTAGATGTAGAATATATCATTAAGCGGAGAAAACGCAAATTGAAGAATTTAAGTATTTAGGAGGTATTATTATTAAAAACGTACGAAGCAAGAGAAAAAGTTGCGTTTAATACGTAATTGATATTGTTAACTATCAAAGAAACCATGCCAGTTTTAGCCCAAAACTTCCAAACAGACGGTTGTGTGTGTGCAGGTACATTGTCATGGTGGAAGAACCAGTCTCCTGTCTGTCACAAATCGGGTCTTTTTGACGAACACTGTCGCGTAAGCTCCTTAACACTTCCAAATAAAAGGTTTGATTGACGGTCTAATCTGGGGGAACAAACTCTGAAAGAGCTTGGCATAAAAAAAGCAAATGAGCATTGTTTTGATGTTTGATTTGACGACATTTTTTTGGACGGGGTGACAATGACGTCTTCCACTGGCTTGACTGTTGATTTGTTCCTGGTCGTAACCATAGCACCATGACTCATCACCAGTAATAACCTTTGACAGAAAATATGGATCAATTTCAAGCTGTTGTTTTAAAGCACGACATGTTTCAACTCGACGTCCTTTCTGACTGTCAGTCAGAACCCGAGGAACAAATTGGCAGCAAACCTTTTCATTCCCAAATGCAATGAAAAGGTTTGCTGCATTCGCAATACCGAGCTCCAAGATAACCCACTAATCTCTGACAGTTGATCAATTGTCTGTAGACGGTCTGAGAACACAAGCTCTCGAAGAACGTGATTCAGGGCCGCATTTAGGCTTTGTGGGCCCCCTTGTTGGCAGTGGTTCCTCCGACCAGGGGCTGCCTCCGGCTGTGAATGCTTAATTTCGAAATTTGGCACCAAAAAATGTATGGGGGATTTTTTCTGGGGTTGTGGTGTGGGCCCCCTCTTTGTGGTGCGGGCCCCCCTTTGTGGTGCGGGCCCCTACGCTACAGCCTAGGTAGCCTTTGCTTAGATGCGGCCCTGACGAGGTATGTCATCAATCTACATGTCGCCATTTTTAATCCGAGCAAACCACTCGTACACTTGAGTTTTTCCCACAGCGTCATCTTTGTAAGCAATTTTTAACATTAAAACAGTTTCAACAGCATTTTTACTGAGTAGAAAACAAAATTTCACAGCTGCACGTTGTTCACTTAAACATGCCATCATAAAAATAACAAAACAGCGCTAGCAAAAACAATGACTGCAGGTTAACAGAACAAGCCAGGTCGACAACACAGACGGCACTGAACTGACAATGAGTTGCGTTATAAACGCCTAGCTGAAGAAACGCTTACTACACAAGCTCCACCCATGCTATTCCTGTTATTTTTGGGTATCCCCTCGTAGATGAATTCCTGATGATAGGCAGAAGTTAAACTCAGCAGATACAAGGAATTTAAAAAATAACAGTAGATGTATACTGATGCATTATCTGGACGCGATAATGATTTCTGTCCGATAGGTTAAGATAATTTTGACAGCAGATCAAAAAATAGTGAGGAGGCGGGTGTGTGCCATCAATATAGTACTCTTTGGAGCCAATCCAGTAGATTTGCTGAATGATTTGTGACTATAGGTGACACCTGAACCCATCGAACCAAAGCAACAGTCAATACAGTGAAAAGACGCAATTGCTCCCTATCAAAAGAACGCCAAGGATGTTCTTTCTAAGGGTTTACTGCTTCTAGATTTCCTGAAAAGTGGTAAGATAAATACGATAATTGATTAATTTATTACTGGAGATAAAAGCTGAATGGAAGATCTGAAGAGGAACATTGGTTAGATTTCATGAAGCAGTTAATTGAGGACTTGGATTGTGATAGGCTTGTCGAGATGAAAAGATCAGTTCATTATAGGAAGGTATGGAGAACTGCATCAAAATAGTCACGAGACAGATGTAAAAAAGAAAAACCACGCAGTTGGTGGATTGAGAGTGCACGTGACTCCAACGAATTATTCAGCTTATCAGTCATATTAATGCTACCCCACCGTAGAAATGGAAACAGGGATTGCAAGAAGTCATTCACCATTTGCGTTATAATTTGGGGAGAGAAAGAAGAGCATGGTGTCCTTGGTCAACGAACACACATTCCGCCAGAAGACTGAATCGGACCTTCAACTGCTATCAACGTGATCAAAGCCTGAGGTAACGTCTTGGTATGGTGTCCCCAGGGCCGGCGCTAGGAATTTCGGGCCCGGGGTAAAAATGGGCGACTTTTTTTTTTTTTTAGCTCTACAAAATGGCCAGGTGACAATGGGTCTGAGGGCCCCTATAGTCGATGATCGGGGCCCCCGTCATCCCGCGGGGCCCGGGTACTTTTGACCCGCTTCCCCCCCCCCCCCCTAACGCCGGCCCTGGGTGTCCCTTGCAGTCAGGACATGGAGTCGTTTGCCGCGACTAATTCCGTCAAATGAAGTGTGTGGGCTAGAGAAGGCAACCAGTTGTCTAATATCAAGTCCATAAAAATGCCAATCACGTTTGGTACTCATTACTGCCCGCCGGCTGATTGAGGAACTTCGCATATTTACAGTAATTTTAATCTCTGTTATCGTTAAGTGCAGGATTTTTACTTAGGTATTAAAAAGACATTTCCAGTGGAAGTTTCGGTGTCGGTAGCTCTAATATCATCGGAAGGCATTTTTCCCCAATTATTTTCATGTCAGCGTCCATGTTTCTGGGGTGTTCATTGTTGTTTTGGGGGAATCAGGCTAACGAATTAACGCACTGTCACATCCTACATGAGAGCAGCTACCTTCAGTCATCTAGTTTAATCTTGTTTCACAGATTCTGTTTCAGAATTTCACAGACAGCAGATAGCTAGTAACAGGTTGGACATTGAAACATTAAAGTAGGAAAACTCCGGTGGAAGCTTGCACCTTACGGAGACGAGGTTTAGTGACTAATGGCGTTTAAATTTAAATTATTGTTGAATTTAGTGCCAAAAAAAAAACAAAAAAAAAACGAAATAACTCAGTTGGTAAAACTGCCCTGTATGCGGTAACAGTTACTAATCTAATGCAGTCTTTAAGCAGGTGGAGCGTAATGTTGTTTGTATGATAGGTCTCACTGAAACAGAAGGGCATACAAATGCCGGCCTCGGTAGCGTAGGGGCTAGAGTGCTAGCTCCGCGTGCCGAAGGCCGCTGGTTCGAATCCGGACGCGGGCATGGATGTTAAGTGTTGTGTGTCTGTGTGAATGTCCTGTCCGTCCTGTGACGTCCATACACTGAAAGCAATTATAATTACCTTGAGCTGGCTGTATGGCCTCCGTTGCCAAATGCCATTAAAAAAAAAAAGTGCATACAAACATCATACCGTTCATTATTATTAAATTCCTCACATAAGAAAATATCTTCGAATTTTGTGATAAACTTTTATTTTCTTTTTCTGGAAGGCATTTGGCTGTTTAGAACAGTCAGCTACAGCAATATTTATATGCATTCTCAGCAAGTGTATGTATTTCTTGTGAAAATGTAGTGCACAGTATGAAAGACACAAGACAACGTAATACCGAGCGTAAAGGGTGAACGGTTAACGTCCTTGCCTCGCAGTCGGGAGGGCGTGGGTTCGAATCCTCGTCCGGGCATCCAGATTTGAGTTTACCACGATTTCCCCAATCGAGAGATTAATAGAACAAATATATTAGTGTATATGATTTTATTTAAACTTAAAATAGTTTTTAATGTATAATTAGTGATTGTAACAGTTATTAATTGTTAGCAATGATTAATTTAAAAGATTTTATTGTAAACGCTTGCAGTAGCTATCGTATTATCAGTTGTTGTTAGCGGTTTATTACACTTAAAGGAATTAAGCTTTTAAATTATTTGTGTTAATGTCTGAAGCCATTATCTCGCCGTTTTTATTGAAATTATTTGGATTGTTAAACCATAAATTAACAACAACAGAGTGTTTGCTCCGACATCCAGTAATTGCTGTTCTGCATCAGTCGTATCTATACTGCAAATCTACTGGCGGTCATCCAGTTGTGACTGATTTTCCTCACACGCACCAAACAAGAGTTTTCCAGCCTCCCAAAAATTTAGTGCACTTCGAATCGAACCTCGTAACAGTAATTTGTCCCTTCCTTGCTGTCGTCACAAGAAATTAATTGGCAAGTTCTTTATTTATAGAAGACCCACATCTCATTCAGGAGAGGTCAAAACCAAATGGTAACAAAAATCTAATATCATCGAATTAAATAATGAATAACGTAGGTGACTGATGTCGCACTAAGCTACTGGGAACATGAGTAGGGGGGCACAACTGGAAAATAAACAGTATCTGATTTATTTCACTTCTTGATTATATATTAAATTAAAATTATGAATCTATTATCTCAAGGCGGTAAGCCGTGGTTAGAAAATAATCGTCAAGTATTTTAATTAGGGTTAATGAGAAGTCACTCTTATTATGAAGGAAAAGTGTGACTCTTGTGCAGTGGGAGAGTGATTTAACTATGGCTGCGTGACGTGATGTCGCCATAAGATGTCCTTGGGAGGGTCGCAGGCAGCACTTGCTTTGTTTAATGCCTAAAACAACCAAGTGAGACTGAATAATTACCGCACTTTGATAAGTATCACCAGCGTCCAGGGTCACAAAATTATTATCAAACAGGAAACATATACTATTAAGACTCGTATATAGAGGATGCGAGATAATCTTGCTGCCGTAGTACCAGTAACAGGGATTGCTGTTTTTGCACAAAACTGGTACAAACCTATAATATTCAAAAAATTCTTCCTCAAGCAACACAGGCTGAATCGCTAGCTCAGTGCTTTGAAGTAATAAACTTGGCAGTTAGGCCATTAGCTGGCAAGAATTTTCCTCGCAAATCAGACCTCAAATGTTTTTAACTCGGCCTTTCACTTAACCCTGGCAGTTGCCTCGTCCGTAAATTGAGTGCGTCAAAGATCATTATTACAGTTACTCGCCTCGTGTAGACTTAAAGCTAACAACTGAAGTAGCGTGAGCCATTTCGTTTGGCTGAATTACATAAAAATTATCCGTTGTTATTCAATCCAAAAGACAAGAACCAAACCAAAAGAAAAGATGCTTGGAGGGCGGTAATGACCACGTTGTCGACATGCTCTGAAGCCCTTATAATAGTAATAAAAAAACAAAATATGCTTGGGAAGGAGATAAAACAAATGATGTGTAGGAGCTCAATAATATCTCTCCGTTACAACCTCCCTCATAAAGATGACCATTTTAACTATTTTAGGAGCAATCAGTGGTTCTTGTGACTAAATCCTCAACAGTCATTTTGGCAATTTTTTTTTTATTGCTTCGTCAGTTTAATCAACTGTCGTGTTTTGAAGTAGTCTTTTGCCATACTGGAGCCGTTGAGAAAAAATTCCATAACTCACCAGCGGCGTTTGCGTTGTTTCTCGATTTGTTGTAACCACATCATCATCATCATCAGCCAGTTCAATCTTTTACTGATGTGGCCTCTTAAAGTCATGATTTCAGGTAGAACTTGAGCACTTTTCTCCAGGTCGCACGATCTTGGGCGATCCTCTGTCAGTTAACTCCGACAACCCTGCGTATGTTCTCGTCCCATCTGGTGGTCTTCCTCTAGGTCTGTGGTGATCTCTTGGGCTCCAATCTTAACACTGCTTTTTTCCATCTTTTGGTCTTTTCTCCGCGCAATATGGCCGGCCCATTTCCACTTCAAGGATGCTAATGTCGGTTGCTCTTTTCTTGTCTTTTCTCGTTGAGCCTAGCGTTGACCTTTCCAATGCTCTTGGGGCAGTCCTTGGTTTACCTTTTGTAAATTCATTTAGAGTCCAGGTCTCACAGCAGCATGAGAGCACAGAAAAAATGCACTGGTCAAAAACTATTTTCTTTAGATTTATAAGCATATTAGATTTGAGGATACCAGAATGCCTTCCAAATGCTTGCCATCCCAGCTTAATGAGACGAAAAATTTTGGGTCTACATCACCTCTCATGTTTACGAGCTGGCCAAGATAAATGCACTCACTGACATTTTCTAAAGATTTATTATCTAGTTGCACACTCCCGTCTGCGCACCATTTGTTAGACATAATTTTTGCAATTACATACACGGTAGAAATTGCCAACTCTATAGAATAACGAGTAACAAGTGCTACTTAAGAAACACTATCCGCAGCCGACCGCTCACTCTTGATTCGTACTGACTCGCAAATTACATTCTTAGCTCATTTATGTGCCTGATTCGTAATTAATACTACTATGATGGTTCGCAGGGATACCTCTCGCTGTCCAAACCGGGCTTTAAAATACCGTCTTGTACAATACATCTTCTTCAGCATTTTTTCCAACCTTACGGTTCGGCTGCCTTTGACGAATTTTACTCATAATTAGCATGGTCAAATTTGGAGCTTTAGTTTTACCGCCGCACGCCATTGCTGAGTCCAAGCACTTTATACCAACTGCCAAGTCGTACTAAGTACAAATGGAGGAAGTGAAGTTTGCCATCTGTCTGCGAAATGTATAACTATGTTCTGTGTGCGATAAGTGTATTTTTTGTTTGTGAAATGTATAGTTTATAGGGTGAAGATTGGGCTCCGTCCCGGCATTCGCCCTAATGTTTGCGAAAAACCGTTTTCGCTTCGACAAAAAACTTAACGTACAGGTCAAGACAAAAATTAACCTTCACTAGGTCTCTGAGCCGCATGTGGCGATATTCATAGACTCGGAAATCATATTCCCTTCCAAGACTTCAACATTACGAGGATATTCCTACCGCATTCGAGATCTGACGCTAATGCACGAAAAGAATAGTTGTAATCTACTTTTATGTGTATCCCCTCTTAGCTCTAGACACTTCCAATAACAATGCTTTCATACAATCCGCATAAAATGATTATCAAGACTGTCAAAGAAGTTCCAATCACGACCTAAGCAGAAAACACTTTGACAAATTGGCTCTTCTCTTTTCTTTGATAGCTGCACCGTGATCATTGAGGTCGTGATCATCGTGAGGTGTTTCTTTGTAAATCTGGATCCCCCCTCTCCCTCGCCCTCCCCCCAAACGTGAGATCAACCTCATAATTTTTTAGCCTTTTTTTAGCTCCACTGTTGTTTGAAGGGCGATAGTAAAAAGTTAACGTGAGATTCTTTTGACCCCTTTCTTTATTTGAGTTCACGTAATTAATGAACGCCCCCTTACGCTCTAACCTGGCATTCGGGAGGACGCGGGTTCAAATCCCTATCCAGATATCGGGTTTCCCGAAACACTCCAGGCGAATGTCCAGATGGTTCCTTCAAACGGCTGTGAGCCTGGCTTGAAGAATAAATGTTTTAATCTTACATGTGTCAAGATAGTCAATCATTCATTAACATGCATAAGTTATTGCATTCTGATATTTGAAAATTAAATTATGTACGAGGGGTGATCGAAATTAATGTTACAAAGCCTGCAGTGAACCTTGTCCATTTTATTTCATACAACTAATACAGCCAACTGATAGTACATACATTATGTTATTTTTCGACATAGTCTCCATAATGGTTTAGGCACTTGTCGCTTTGTGGGATGAGTTTGAATATTTTCTCTCGGTATAAATCCTACCCTTGCGTGTTCAGCCCCGTTGTCGCAAAGTATTTCACCTCCTCGTCTGAAGTTAATCGTCGCGTCGGCCTCCTAGTGGCTCCTTCAAGTTAGGAAAAACGTGAAAGTCTCTTGGAGGGAGGTCTGGGCTGTAGGGAGGGTGGTCGATAATGTCCCAGCGTGGTGGTCTTCCGGCTGCAAACTTTCGACACCATTCTGCGACTTGCTGACGAGACATTACATTCTCTCGGTTAATCTCTACCAGCTGCTGGTGAATTTCAGCCGTGGTTACATTATCCGCTCACATAAATCTTATAACTGAGTGGATTTCTTCGCGGTTTACCTATAACTAGCGCTGTAGTCGGCGGATGGTTCAAACTCTGCACAGCACTCTACCGCATGTATTCAGCTGACTTCCCACGACCCGCGCATTTGCCGGCCGGGCCGATCCAGCTACCCAGGAGTGGACCGAGGGAAGAGTCCCGCCTGTGCTTGCAGGGATTACGCGCCTCTATACGTCTCCCAGTCGGTAAAGACCAGAGGCCCGGGTAGCTGAAACGACACTACGCAAGGTGGTGTGAAGGCGGCGAGGGCTAGCCTCTGGCGCGTGTTGATCCTTCCACTTCAGCTGATATGACCAGGCCTACAAAACCACTCGCCGTGGGAACCCACCTTTAGAATTACCAAACACTACTAATTACTCTATAAGAGATGACATTCCAAGAATATCGCCCTAGTAACATTACCTTCTGATCACCCCTCGATAATTAATAATAATTAGGGACTTTCTCCCCTCCAATTCATCATTTGAATAGTGACCCTATTACAGCAGCTTGCGGAAAGATCTTTCTGAATGCAGCTCATGTTGCAGCATAAACATAAATTCCGGTCAAATTACCTTCGCAATGGACAGATGTTAGATAATTCCTAACATATATTTCCCGTACTTGTCTCCCCAAAATTCAAGACGAACTATAAGGGGAACAAAAGCGTCATTAAATAAGTTGCTCCCCTTTAACATTCAAAAATAAAGGTTTCGTATTTTAAAACAGTTAAAAATCTACCGCTTCGTTATTATTATTATTATTACTCCGCGATTCACTAAAAGTGGGTGGTGGAGGGTGCATTGGACCTATCCGAAAGTGTAATAGTTTTGAATGAATATACGGGATATGGCAGAAGGCGGCCATGGGCTATTTTGAGGAACCTTCCCGGCATTCTACTGGAGCTATCTGGGAAAATCATAGAAAACCCAGATCAGGATGGTCGGAGTGATTTATCGAGATCTATTCCATTCGGATTTTAAGTTTACTCTCGCGCTAAATCCTTCCTATTCCATTCCCTAATCACTACTGGAAAAAATGAGTACAGAAATGAATCGGTTCTGGCCCTGGTTTCTCTTATCTTATTTTCTCGATCATTCTTAGATATGAATCTTTCTGGTAGTAATATTTGTTTGCTGTCATTTCGAAATAAGTCAGACGTAAATTTTTCAATTAGTTTCTGTCGAGAGCAACGCCTTCGGTGTTCCAGGTCTTCCTAACCTAAATCCTTCAACTTCACACTTGCGCTTTCCCTCTAGCTATATATACCTGTCACAAATCAAGTGGCTCTTCTTTGAACCTTCTCCAATGCCTCAATTAACCTCTTTTGATGGGGACCCCTTACACAACAACAGTATTCTAAGTGAGGACACACAGTGCTCTCTATATGCAATCGATTTAACTTCCGGTGTTCACTGTTTTAAATTACGACCTAGAAATCGGAGCATATGATTTGCTTTCCTAATTACCTTCTCGATATGTTCATTTCGTGGTGTAAGGGTTTTGGAGATGCTATACTAGCCTTTTCCAACCAAATGTAAACCTCTCCTTCACGAGGTGCACCCTGTTTGCAGGGACGAGGCTCTGGCGACTGAAAGATTCCCGGTATAAGGAGTCACCCACTGCTTGCCAACGGCCTCCGAAAGGAGGGTGGAAGAGTGGGGAGTGGTTCAGGGCACCCTCTTGCCCTTGGGGTTGGAAACGGCCCCTAAAGGCGGATGAATCAGAAATGATCAACGGCATGGGGATGCAGAAGGCAACGGGAAACCACTGCATTTAAGACACAAGGGGTATCCCGAGGACATGCAATCCTCTCAAATTACATATATCATGATGGCTTCTTCCTGAGTAAAATATTCTGGAGGTAAAATAGTCCCCCAATCGTATCTCCGGGTGGGGAATGCTCAGGGAGGAGTCATCAGAATGGTTAGAAACATTCTACGAGTCGGAGCGTGGAATGTTAGAAGTCTGAATAGGGCAGGTAGGTTAGAAAACTTAAAAAGGGAGATGGAACAACTAAAGTTAGATGTTGATGGGATTAGTGAGATTAAATGGAAGGACGCACAGGATTTCTGGTCTGGGGAACACAGGATAATTAGCACACAAGCTGTCAATGGATTCACTGTGCAGGATTTGTAATGAACAAGAAAGTAGGGAAATGGGTGAGTTATTGTGAACAGTTTAGTGACAGGAGTATTTTGATGAGGTTAGAAACTAAGCCCGTCCCAACCACATTAGTACAAGTGTATATGCCAACGTCACAGGAAGATGACGAAGAAATAGACAAAATATATGCTAAAATTGAAGAATTAATCCAATATAAGAAGAGGGTGGAAAATCTAATAATCATGGGTGATTGGAATGCAATAGGGGGAGAGGGAAAAGAGGGGAATACTGTAGGAAGTTTTGGTCTAGGAGAAAGAAATGAGCGACGACGAAGGTTGCTAGATTTTTGTGAAAGATATAAGCTAGTAGTGGCAAACGCACTGTTTAAAAACCACCCAAGAAGAATATACACCTGGACACGTCTTGGAGATACAGGCAGATATCAGCTAGATTATATGATGGTCAAACAGCGATTCAGGAATCAAGTTCTAGACTGTAAAGCGTACCCAGGAACAGACATAGACTCTGACCATAATTTGATAATAATGAAGTGCTGGCTGAAATTTAAGCGAATAAGGAAGCAATATAAACAGAACAGACTGGAAGTGAATAAACTGAAACAATCTAACACAAGAGAAAAATTTGCAGGAATGGTAGACTTAATATAAGAAGTAACTCTGAAAGGAGTTCAACCGAGGACTAATGGAATGCATAAAAGACCGAAATAATGAAAGCTGGTAAAGAAACACTAGGCTTTAGGGAACAAGCTGCCCGAAAACCTTGGATCACAGAAGAAATTTTGGAGCTGATGGATCAGAGGAGAAGGTACAAAAATGCTCAGGATGAAAAAGGAACAGAGCAGTACAGGCAATTTAGAAATCAAATAAATAAGAAATGCAAAATAGCAAAAGAAAAATGGCTACAAGAAAAATGTGAAGAAGTAGAAAAGGAAATGCTCGTAGGTAAAGTAGATGTTGCATATAGAATGATGAAACAGAATTTTGGAGAAATGAAGAAAAGAGGTATGAACATAAAAGCTGCCGATGGGAAACCTCTTTTAAGCTCAGAAGATAGAGCTAACCGATGGAAAAAATACATTGAGAAACTGTATGTTGGGGACGACTTGAACAATAGTGTAATGGAAAGGAAGGCGATATCGACATTGATGACTTAGGAGATCCTGTTTTGAGGACAGAATTTAATAAAGCTCCGAATGACTTGAAAGCAAATAAGGCAGATGGAATTGATGAGATCCCTCAAGAACTTCTTAAATCCCTAGGAGAAGAAGGAATCAAAAGATTATTCAAGTTGATATCAAAAAGTTATGAAACAGGAGAAATTCCAACTGATTTTAATGAAAATATCAGCTTCACACTTCCAAAGAAAGCACAAGCCGACAAATGTGAGAATTATCGTACCATTAGTCTAACATCACCTGCTTCAAAATTACTGACCAGAAAAATATACAGAAGAATGGAAAGGGTAGTAGAAGAGATAGTAGGTGAAGATCAGTTTGGGTTTAGGAAAAATCGCGGTACAAGGGAAGCCATTCTGTCTTTAAGATTAATACTTGAAGGGCAGATCAAGAAAAACAAAGATACTTTTATGGCATTTGTTGATTTAGAAAAAGCATTTGATAATGTTAGGTGGGACAAGATGTTCAAAATTTTAAAGAAGTCAGTGCTAAAGTATCGAGATAGAAGAATAGATTTTAAACTATATAAGAATCAAGTGGCTATAATAAAAGTAGAGAATCATGAGAGACAATCATCAGTTAAAAAGGGCGTGAGACAAGGTTGTAGTCTATCCCCGTTAATATTTAACTTGTATCTAGAGGAAGCAATAAAGAAAGTAAAAGAAAAGTTTCCATGTGTCATAAGTGTTCAGGGAGAAAAAATTAGTATGCTACGATTTGCTGATGACATTGTCTTGTTAACAGAAAGGGCTGAGGACTTTGAGAAATTATTGAATGGCATGAACAAAATACTGAAGGAAGATTTTGGACTGAATATAAATCAAAGCAAGACTAAAGTGATGAAATGTAGCAGAAATGATACCAATAATAGTTGATTGAATATAAATATAGGATCGGATGAAATTGGAGAAGTAAGTGAATTCTGTTACTTAGGAAGCAAAATTACAACCGATGGCTGAAGCAAGAATGATTTTAAAAGCAGAATAGCACTAGCAAAAAGAGCCTTCATGAAAAAGAGAAATCTTTTAGTTTCAAATATTAATCTAGGAATTAGAAAAAACTTTTTAAAACTCTATGCGTGGAGCACAGCACTTTACGGTAGCGAAATATGGACTTTAGGAATACCGGAAAGAAGGAAGATTGAAGCATTTGAAATGTGGTGTTACAGAAGAATGCTGAAAATTAAGTGGAAAGACAAAGTAAGAAATGAACGAGTTTTGGAAATGGTGGGTGAGGAAAGAAGTTCGTGGGAGAAGCTTACAGAAAGAAGAGACAGACTGGTAGGTCGTATTTTGAGACATGATGGATTAGTTAATTTGCGGGTGGAGGGAACTTTCGAAGGTAAGAACTGTAGAGGAAGACAGAGATTAGAATATATGAAGCAGATAATTAAGGACGTGGGTTGTAAGGGGTATGTAGAGATGAAGAGGTTAGCACAGGATAGGAAGAGATGGAGGATTGCATCAAACCAGTCGAAAGACTGACGACAGCAAAAAAAAAAAAAAAAAAAAAAATGTTAATTCCACGACAAATTATTACGAATTGTTACGCCTAGTTATTTAGCGGAATTTACCGTTTTCTGAACAGTGCCATTGATTATATATTCAGAGCTAAATGGTGTAAAACTTGTTTTTACTTATACGCATGACTTGGCCTTTTTCAGCGTTTAACTCCAACTGCCAATCTTTACAATACGCGATTAATTTTCATAATATCATCTTGTAACAAAGCGCTGTCGTTGTTTTATCATTCTAATTAACATTAGTAAGTTACTTTATCGCTTTTAATATTGATTGTTTATATTTCTTATCAAACTCAAAATGTAGTGTTCAGTTCCTTCATAATCATGCCCTGATATTCGGTTGGTAGAAACTGAAATATTCATAAAGACAAAGATTGAACGATGTCATTGTAAGGTGTATATTGCTAAGACACTTAACGGTCAACATCACGCTTATTTACAGATGAAAAAAAAAACTCTGCGATTTTAACGATTTTCTGTATATCACGCACTGTACCATCTTACTGCACTACAGTCATGCTTCGGCATATATTAATATACGTATCAGCAGTAACAATATTCTCTCGATGAACACATATTTTCCGTTATTAGTTAAAATGAATAATTATATTTGGCAAATACATGATTCATAAGCCATATTTTAAAAAAATATGCCCTTTGATGTTAGACAAAATGCTACCAGAAAATATTATAGTCTAGTGTAAACCCTGTATCTCTGTAACAGCTTGCTGTGTAATGTGAAGTACGCCAGAAAACTTCCGTATCTCTGATTCCACATTAAACTGTAGGTTCCCCAAATCCGGTACGATTATTGAGTTAGGCTAAGGCGACTACGACAGGGGCGGATTGCGGAGCCAATAAAAGCCCTGTCACCAGATGATTACAACCACACGATTCTTTACTGCGTACCAATGTCCCTAGTTTTAAATACCAAATTGCTCGGCAGTGCACATGCAGTGATAACATACAACACCGTAGATGGGGACGTTATAATTTGCGGCCTGTAAGGTGTCTTTCGGAGAAGTAGGCTTGAATGGGCCAGAACGGGGTTTCATCATCCTTAATATTTTAACTCTCATTCACACACAAATGCACTCACCCAAACATACACTATGAAACAGCTTCACATTGAAATCTCACCAGGAAATTGCTGTGGTTGGGTCATACACTCCACTACACCTATCTACGCGCAAATACCAAATATTAATAAACACATGCCTGTTAAGTAAAGAATTAAGCCAGTTGTTTACGGAAATAATGAGTATTGTTTCAGATTGAAACGTTATGACTGAAGGAAATACAGTTTTCATATATAACTGATTACTACACAGACGGAAAAAAAATCCCAACACCAAGAAAAAATTATTGTAGAGTAATGAAATTTGGACAATGCATTTGTCAAGTTAACATGTTTAATTGATTAAATTTTCAAGATCACAGGTTAATTTAAGCTCAAGAAAATGCATTTCAAATGTGAAATACTGTTAAATTAATAGCCGGTGTAACCTCCAGAATTTTGAATGCAAGCCTGCAAACGTGAATGCATTGTGTCATACAGGTTTCGAATGTCACTTTGTGGTATGGAGTTCCATGCTTGTTGTACTTGTGCTGTCAATACTGGGACGGTCAGTGCTGGCTGTGGATGATGCTGGAGTTGTCGTCCAATGATATCCCATACGTGTTCAATTGGAGACAGATCTGGTGATCTCGCAGGCCAAGGTAACATGTCGACACTCTGTAGAGCACGTTGCGAGACAACAGCGGTATGAGGGCGAGCGTTATCCTGTTGAAAAACTCCCCCTTGAATGCTGTTCATGAATGGCAGCACTACAGAAATTCCAGCTGCAGTTGGTACCACAGTGACACAACGAACTGTTAGAAATCGGTTACTTCAAGGACAGCTCCGAGCCAGGCGCCCTGTAGCGTGCATTCCACTGACTACAAGCCATCGCCGTTTGCGACTCCAGTGGTGTCAAGCCAGAGCTCATTGGAGGACGGAGTGGAGATCTGTTGTGTTTTCTGATGAAAGCAGGTTCTGCCTTGGTGCCAGTGATGGCCGAGTGTTGGTCAGAAGGAGGCCAGGGGAACGCCTGCAACCAAACTGTCTGCGGCCTAGACACACTGGACCTACACCTGGAGTCATGGTCTGGGGAGCAATTTCCTATGACAGCAGGAGCACTCTTGTGGTTATACCAAACACACTGACTGCAAATTTGTACGTCAGTCTGGTAATTCAACCTGTAGTGCTGCCATTCATGAACAGCATTCAAGGGGGAGTTTTTCAACAGGATAACGCTCGCCCTCATACCGCTGTTGTCTCGCAACGTGTTCTACAGAGTGTCGACATGTTACCTTGGCCTGCGAGATCACCAGATCTGTCTCCAATTGAACACGTATGGGATATCATTGGACGACAACTCCAGCATCATCCACAGCCAGCACTGACCGTCCCAGTATTGACAGCACAAGTACAACAAGCATGGAACTCCATACCACAAAGTGACATTCGAAACCTGTATGACACAATGCATTCACGTTTGCAGGCTTGCATTCAAAATTCTGGAGGTTACACCGGCTATTAATTTAACAGTATTTCACATTTGAAATGCATTTTCTTGAGCTTAAATTAACCTGTGATCTTGAAAATTTAATCAATTAAACATGTTAACTTGACAAATGCATTGTCCAAATTTCATTACTCTACAATAATTTTTTCTTGGTGTTGGGATTTTTTTTTCCGTCTGTGTATATAGTATTTGACATTAATTTGATGTGTGTGTTTTGTTATGTTTATAATACCATTACCAAATATATGTTTAAAATAATAATTTTTAGCTTTTCATCAGTCCCGTTCATAATTTTGGGTGCTATCAAGGAAAAATCTCTGTTATTATTCTAGAATGAATGAGTTCTCTTTAATTTGACTAACTATGCTGTCTTAAATAGTTTTTCACTATTCAGGCCCCTCATGCCATTCAGATTGGACTGGAGGAGGTAGAAATCATTCATTATCGTGACACCGGAATGTTGAGTAGGTCCCGCTTTTCTCCACGATACACATTTAGCACAAAGGCATGGGGAGCCATTCTGAAAGTTTAGCAACAAAAAAATAAAAATAAATTGTTGGCTTTGAGGAAAAGAGACTTGGTGGAGGAACACGATATTAAAATCTGTTCAGAACTATAATCTGGCATCACTTAAAGCAACTGAAAGAAGTTTGGTGGTGTTTTTCACCCTTTGAAAGGTGAAGATTTTACTTTGTACGTACCATCAATCTCTTCTGGGAAAAGAACAGAACATTAAAATTGGATCAACATTATCAAAGAAATGCACTAATGCCATCCATCGGTTATTTTTTTTTTTATATAGGAATCGCGTCTTTAAACACGATAGTTACCTTAGTGTGACAATATGTCAGGAGTTGATGGCAATGACTCACGAGGAAAATACACGGGAAAGAATCATAATTAAAAATGGAACTAAACAACCACCAGGGAAAACTGTAACGTCAATTTCGACGACGAAAAATAAAAGTGTATTTCGTAGCTCGTAATGCAACTTCGACGTTCCTTCCGACATTCAACAAAGGTTATACAGGGCGTTCGCCGGGAAACGCAACCCACTGTTAGCGCTACAAGGAAGAAACTGCTCCCGGCGAGCGAGCGGTCAGTTTCCGGCATTGTTCGACCGTCGGCCGCGGACTATTTCATAATAATTACGCTTCATAAACTTCATAAACTTGTGTGCTAAGCATTTAAATGTGACGTAATTCATTAGCTTACCTTATAAAAGATGCTGGAAGTGTTGACCCTCTTGTGTAATGCACATTTCACATCTTCTGAACATATTTCGAGACACACGCTGCCCTAACTGACTTAATGATTTTTTGGGTGACTGTTCTAGTCGAAAAGCGATATCGTCAATTTTCTCCTCTGTGAGAATACGGTTGACCGACAGTCTTTTTTTGTTAAAAAATGAACCCGTTTCTCTTACTTTTTTAACCAGACGCAGAATTGTTGATTTAGCTGGCAGTAAAGCGCCAGGAAATTCGCGACGAAATTTACTGCGACACTTTTTAAACGACTTCTTCTTCACATATGTATCGTAGAGAAATATTCTTTGTTGCAAACTGTAACGTACCATAATTTTACTCACACTCAAACACGGTACAGATTAATAAGAGTATTCTTTGCCAAACCGCAAAGAAACGTTTATTCACAACACTGATTAATAAGAGACTGAAGTCACAAACTATCTACAATGCAAAGAAACCGTTCTTAACAATGTAAGGGTCACTGCACTGCACTGTTGGGGCAGCGGAGGTGTTAAACAGTGCGGTGATTCACGGTGCCGCGTGGCGGAAACTGCTGGCACGACTGACCGAGCAAGTTGCCGACGGCAACAGACTGGGAGGGTAGCGTTTTCCGGCGAACGCCCTGTACAAGTATACTAGTTATTTATTTACGCTTGTATTCATTGGTCAATGAATAGATGCGCTAGGTACAGTTTATATCGGGGTAGTATCGCTGATGTTAAGAGGAGTCTGAGGTTCATGTTTAAGTAAGCACAAATTTTATTTTCAGTGTTAAAAAATTCTAGTTAAAAAAAAAACTAAAAACACGCTTATGAACTAAAAGGTGAAAATAATCTTTAAATATAATGATTTCGATCAACACTGATAGGATATTACACAATTTAATACAACTTAACTTTTTAATAAGCTTAAAATGTGAATAAAACCACTGACCGAAAAATAAAATAAAAAAAGCGTGAGGTGATCTCTGCTTACTTCTCATAATGACTCTACCTTTAGAATAACTAGCGATAAAAACATAAGACAACTCATATCTGGCAGCCCACGCTTTTTTTTCACATTAATTTTTTGGTCAATGACTTTAATCTCATTTTAAACTTATTCAAAGAAATAACGCTATACTGAATTGTGGAACATCCTATCACTGTTGAAGAAAATCATTTCATTTAAAGATTATTTTTAACCTTTTAATTCACACTGCTACAAAAGCGTGTTTTTGCTTCTAACTATAATGACTTTTCTCCAACCGATCGTACAATATTTTTTATCCCTCTGCTACGGCATGATCAAAGTGCAACTTTACATCTGTTCGGTTTCAGTTCAGACATTACACAGACAATTTGGAACATTGTTTTAGTAAGGAACGCTAGCACGTAGCACGATGCAAGTTATGTAACGTTTGTAAAGAAAAATTCAGCTACAGCCAGAAATCAATTCCAGAACCCATCAAGCATACAGTTGCTTGATGACAACTATTTTACCCAACACTTGGATCATTGTCAACCAACAGTACCTTGAATTTAATTTAGACAATGATTTAACAGTGGTGAAATAATCGGGTCGGGCAGTTTGCTAAAGCCACATTCTTGAGCCGTTTTATATAAAAAGCATAATTGTTCACTTAATTAAGCAATGCGCAGTAGTAATTACGTCAGATTACTTAAATAGGAAAATGTTACCGAGTTTGAATGAAAACACTATCATCGAACATGTGGAACCATGTGTTAAAGAAAGATTAGGCAGATATAATAAAGGCATTAATGACATTAACAAAATACTAGGAAAAGAATTTGGGCGAAATATAAACCAAAGCAAGAAAAAAGTCATGAAATATATGAAAATAATAGAAATGACGACATAAAATATAAGAATAGTTTCAGCTGTAAAAGGGTATGTATCTGAATCAAGTGACTAAAGGGAAACTGATTGCCATTGCACGATGGGAAAACAATTAATACTAAACAAATTGTCGAATCTGATGAATAAATAAAAGACGGGTCGCAAATGGAAAGGTGAAGGATAATTCTAAAAACATCACAAATACAGTTATAAGAATGTTACTAGTGTACTGTAGAACAAATAACATCTTTTTGTTGTTTATGGCCTTACGCCTCGTCGACTTAGAGGTCATTAGAGGCGGCAGAGGATGGGGGCAAGGAACGGGAAGGAATTCGGTCATGACTTTTTGAAGGAAGCATCCCGGTATTCTCCTGGAGTTACTTGGGGAAACCGTGGAAAACCCAAATCTGGATGCCAGGACGGGCATTCGAGCCCGCGTCCTCCAGAGAGTTACTACAATGAACAAAGTAATAGAGTTGTGTAACTTCATAGAGATACACAAATGAGCACTCCCCGCATCTGATTGGGAAAACATAACTGATAACTGTTTTGCTGATTAACTGTCTAAAAGGCGTAGTTCTTCATCTACTGACCTGCGTTTGAGAATCCACATCAATCTGTTTGTCAGAAAGAAAATAATTGGCCGTTCTAACTGTGAAACATTTCGAACAATACTTAATGCTGTTATTCACAAAAGATGCCTTAATTTCTTATTTTCGAATTACTTTTTTTGCTCCCGCCAGTTCAGCAGTACGGTTACACAGTAGTAAAATGTGGCGCTGTGAGAATCATGGAGGAAGGAATAATATGGAGACGACGCAAGAGACCTTTACCACGCATGGGAGTGAAGCAGGCCGGCGGAGGAGTGGGGGGGCATGGCCGGAGTGGTGGGGGCTTGACCGCTTCCCAACAAACACGGGGAATATGTACAAACACCTCAAGGGGACTCTAGGATAAACATGACGCCACAATCTGGTGATGGATTATTATGTAACTCGATGAGACAAATAAAAAATGAAGAATAAAATTTTTTGATATCCTGCTTAGTTTTCGAGATATTCTGTCTCAAATTGTAAATGGTTTTGGTTGAAATTCAGAAGAAAAAATTATTCAAAGTCAAATTTTATGATGAATTTTTATTTAAAAAGACGAGACAAATAAAAAATAAAGAGTAAAATTTTTCGATATTTCACCTAGTTCTCGAGATATACTGTCTCAAAAGTGAGGTGTCTTGAGTTGAAATGCAGAAGAAAAATTTCGCAAAAGTCAAATTTAATGATGGATTCTTATGTAACACGACGAAAAAACTCGATAATAAGGAATAAATGTTTTCGATATCTTGCTTAGTTTGGGGGATATACAACATCCAAATTGAGGGGTTTAGGTTTGGATGCAGGCTGGACCAAAAATTAATTCTGTCAAAGCCACAATGATTACATGGTTGACATGCAGAATGGATATTTCAGTTTTATTACTACCACTTGTGGTTAGTCTGAAATGTGTCCTAGACCAGAAAAAAGTAAGAGGACCCACTCTAGGGATGAGCAACCCAGACATTTTGTAGGCTGGTACCAGAAATAAAATGTTTATTCAGTCACCTTAATGAACATTCTCTTGATCAAGATGTGTTGTCTAATTTCACAGCCCTACTTATTAGGACAATTGTAAAAAAATTATCTCTCAGTTAGATTTAGATACGGGGGGGGGGGGGGGGGGAGGGTTGTACAAAAAAAAGAGACTAAATTAGAAACACATTCCCCAAATTGATTTTGTTCAAAGGCCAATAACTTCTTTATTTATGAAGCCCATTTTTATTTCTGCATGAACCTGTTTCGACATAAATAGATGAGAAAGATTTCAAAATCGGTAAAAATAGGTATAGACGTATTTACAAACAGAAACAAGTCTTACATGAAGCTTTAAAAATAACCTAAGTCAATGGCCTGAAATAGCTATTTAAAAAATTAATAAAACTCACAGCTTCTCACATAACAGTTAATTTCATCATCCATTGTCAGTATAATCAGCAACGTGACGAAAGAAATCGTAATAGTAAATTCACTGAATCGCGAAGTAAAACACGCCCCTTTAAATCTCATTTTAAACACTCGTTAAAAAATAATGCTAGTCTATTATGTGCAAAATAGCAAGTTTGCTGATTTTCTACACTACACCAAGAAAAATTTGAGAACAAAGTCATCCCATTGAGAGCTATGACTAAATATTTATAGACGTGCTGCAAAGTTTGCGGTGTCTACCGCTCACTTCAACAACGATAATTACAATTCAACTTACTTATGAAATGATATTCCAGGTTCTTTCCTGTCTGGCCTATTTGTGCAACCGTACGCAACACAAGCTGGCATTTTTAAACACTTATACACAATACTAAATGAAATAATCACTGCATCTACCACAATGTGAACACCTTAATTGTTGGGAAGCGCCATATGGTCGCTGCCGGTGCTGCCACCATGCGGGAGAGTTTAGTGCTTGCTTCACCGATTTAACGTCACTTCTCCTCCATATAATTCCTTCCTCCATGGTGAGAATTATGGAATTACAGTAATTATCTCTGGAGACAAAGATGTTCATATTAGCGATGCCCCGATATACCTCTCTTAACACTGCCTTCTGTAACTAATTTCTTAACATTCCAGTTGATTCATCAGAATATGTGTCCCTCAATTCTCGGAAATAAAGTGTTTAAGCATATGATGAAGCACACCTATAACGAAATTTGTTTTCTTGTGTCCGTAAGGTTGTATGGTGCACTAACAACAACATTCAAACTCTTTTCACACCAAAAGTGTTTTAAAAACTTTAAATTCCTCTGGTTACTATCTTCTGAATAAAATAAAATTCTGCAGTTTCGACAGATATAAAAAATAGACTTGCCCTTCAAAATAAAGTAAAAGTTCTTATATTTCGAGTGCTCTCTCTGAAGAAGATGCGAGTAATTCGAACAATAAGTTATTTATACTCTACTAAATGGGAGAGTTTCTGTTTACAGAGGACGTTTTGAAAAAAAAATCAGTTGGAATCGATAGTCACTCGTCTTATATCATTTGTCGCTAGTTATTGGTAAAGGCACAGTCACTATGAAAAGTAAAGAACACCGAACTCTTCATTTTTGCATTAAAGTTCATGTTTTGGTCAGTGAATTTATTGTCTATTAAGCTTAATGAAAAGAAAATATTTATTCTGAATTGTGGGACTGAAGTCTAGGTCCACGCTACATTTCAACCTAACTACAACCGCTAGTATCAAAAAATTAAAATAACTTAAATGCTCTGTTTGGTTGCGGTAGAAACTATCTTTCATCCCGTAATGTATTCTACCACGCGATATATCTTTGCACGAAATTTAATATGCCGGCTACGCACAGAGAAGTACCCGCAATTTTCATCTGGAAAACAGTTTTTATCCAGCAATGAAGACTACACGTGGAATAAATATCAACAGCTATTAAAGTGTATTTATTGCGTAATAAAATGTATGTATCAGTGATTGCCCTGCTGAAACCTGGAAAAGAAGGGAACAATCCCAAAGATTTTAGACCTATAGCGCTCTTGTATCACCTTTACAAAATAACGATTAATTCTGAATCGTATCCAGCCTGTGATTGATCCAAAACTTATACCACAGCAAGCTGGCTTTCGCCCTGGTAAAAGTTGTACCGGACAATTTCTGAGTCTAACAGAGTTTATGGAGGATGGATTTCAGACCCGTAAGGCCACTGGCGTGGTCTTTCAGCAGCATACGATATCGTTAATCACTAACTACTGCTAGACAAGGACTACAACCTGACAAAGGCCACCAGATTAACTAAGCTCATCGCTATTCTTCTTCAGAACCGTAGGTTTGACTTTCAAGGACAGCGCAGCCGATGGAGGGTACAAAAAAAAATGGTCTACCCCAAGGTAGTGTGCTGGCCCCAATCCTTTTCAACATTTACACAAACGATCAGCTATTACATCCAGTTACCAGGAGCTTCGTCTACGCTGAAGACCTTGCCCTAGCCTCACAGAGCACAAAGCTTGAAGTTGTAGAATGAAATTTGTTTCCTACCCTTGAAGGCTTATCAAGCTATTACAGGGAAAATCACTTAAGACCTCCTTCAAAAACAGAAGTGTGTGCCTTTCACCTGAAAAATAGGAAAGCTCAGCGTAAGTTTAAAGCAATGTGGTCAGGTATCGAACTGCAGACATGTAACACCCCAAAATATCTGGGAGTGACATTCGACAGAACACTCACATATAATAAGCACTGCATGAATTGCAAAATGAAGATCTCTACAAGAAACTACTTACTGCGCAAACTAGCTGGATCACAGTGGAGCAGTCAGCCACAAACTATACGTACATCAGCAACGGCCCTTTGTTACTTTGTAGCAGAATATATATGCCCAGTTTGGTACTCATAATCTCACACCAAATAGGTGGACGTAGCCCTCAATAATACCTGTAGACCATTGACAGGCTGCCTAAAACCTACCCCAGTTGACAGGCTTTACCAGCTATCGTGGATTGTACCACCCAGTCTCCAGAGAGGAGTGGCTGCGAACAAGGAGAGGACTAAAGTAGATCGGGAAAACGCTCATCCACTGCACGGCCATACACCACCAGCCCAGAGACTCAAGTCCAGAAAATGCTTCCCTTAGAACATCGCGAGAACTAATTGCGTCAGCTGAAAAGTCAAAAGTATAGTTGTGCAAAATGAAGGTCCCTAATATCTCGGGACCGCTGACAGTTGCAGAGCGCTTGCCACCAGGTCACGCAGAGGAATGGAACGTCTCGTGCTCCTTAAATCGATTGCAAACAGGAGTGGGCAGGTCCAAGGAAAACCTAGTGAAATGGGGTTATACTGATGCTACCAGTATTAAGTGCGAGTGTGGTGAGGACTGAACCATATGCTGGAGTGCCCGATCTGCCCATCATCCTAAAACAAAGATGATCTGTTTCGAGCTGCACTGAATGCACTTGAGGTTGCGAAGTACTGGGCCAAATGTGTTTAAAGTTGCTGTGTATTTGATGTATATGATTCGAGAATAATAATAATAAGGTATGTTTCGACCGACATTTCGAGTAATTTTACTCATTTCCACATATTCGAAGCTTACTTTCTACACATTTAGTCAAATATTATCGCCTAAGGAACGTGTGTACCAAATTTCAGACCGATAGGACAATTTTTGTAAGTTCCGACTTCTTACTGTGGAGACGTCTTTATATTTGAAGATTATTTTTAACTTTTTGTGTATTTTTAGTTTTTTTTTAACTATAATTATACTTTTGACTTTTTAGTTCACATTGCTACAAAAACGTGTTTGTTTTTAGTGTTTGCGTTTTCTTCGCGAATCTTATTTTACTTTCTGCTGTAGATGCATCTTTCATTATTATTCCCACAAGTAATAGACAGTTAAATGGTCAGCCGTACAAGAGATCCAATAGCAGGGTAAGCTTAGAAGACTACTCTTCTATAACTACTCAAAACGATGTAGCGAATTTATCACTGATCAACATCTGCCAAAGTGACAGCGGACACAATTGGAGCTGGCTGCATCAAAGCATCTTTACGTGCACATGCGCAGAAGGTTGTGCATCAAAACGACTTTTCTATTGTTACTGTCAAAGTAATGGGAATAACTGGAAAAAGCTGTGAAATTATTGTGTTGCTATGGGTTCCTAATACGTGTTTAAAATTTCAAACAATTCGGAATTCTGAAAGTGGGCATAAATTGAATTGAAAGACAACATTACATTCAACCACTTTTCTGATGTTACTTTATTATTAATTTAATTGCAAGGAGAATACCATGACATAGCTATGAGAATGATTGAACTGAAATATAACATTGTAGTAAACCACTTTTCTGCTGTTTCTCTTAGAGTAATGAGAATGCCAAAACTTAGCGATGAGATTATTGTATTGTGTTCGGTTCTTAATACGTGTGCAACATTTAAAAAAAAAAAAAAAAAAAAAATCTCGGACGCTTGGAGGTGGATGAAAATTTCATTTAAACATTCGAATACATTCAAACAGATCTTTGTTGTTACTGTAAAAGTAATAAAAAATACCAGAATGTATCTAGGAAATTAATGTATTTTCATCGGTTCTTAATTCGTGCGAAAAATTTCAAACAGTTCAGATGTCTGGAAGTGGGTGAAAATACGACTGAAATATAACATTCAACCACTTTTCCCTTGTTGCTGTCAAAATAATGAGAATACCAGGACTTAGTTATTAGATTGCTGTATTGTAATCGGTTCTTAATACGTGCGCAAATTTTCAAACAATTCGGGAAAATTGAATCGAAAAAATCAAAAACTGTTTTGTTGTTACTTTCACTGTGATTCGAATACCAGAACATAACTATGAAATTACTATATTGCCATCGGTCCTTAATACGTGTGAATAACTTCAAACAATTTGGATATTTGGAAGTGGGCGAGAATTGAAAGATTCGATTACATTCAATGACTTCTATATTGTTACTGTCAAAGCAATGAGAGTAGCAGGAGATTTCTATGAAATTATTGTATTATCTTCGGTTCTTAATATGTGTGCGAAATTACAAACAATTAGAATGTCTGGAAGTAGGGGAAAATTGAATTTAAATGGTCGATTACATTCAACCACTTTTTTGTTGCTACTGTCAAAGTAATGAGAATATCAGGACATAGCTATAAGATTATTGTATTGTCATCGGTTTTTATTACATGTGCAAAATATTAAACAATTATTACTTCTCGCAGTAGGAGAAAATTTAATTGAAAGATTCCATTAAATTACATTCATACGGATTTCATACATACAGAGCACGCTAATATAAAGCGTATAAAAATACTATAATCACTTTTTTTATTTACATTCAGTTTGACTAGTCTACGCAGTTGAAGTCACAGGAAAAATTTGATATTACGATACAAAAGTATTAATGCTTTTTTTAAAAAAAAGAATCTCTGAGGCGTATGTTGAAAAACATTTCGACATTCCTAGCAGAGACATTTTGACATTCGTAGCATAGACATTTTGACATTCGTAGCATTATTAAGAGAAGCCATTACTTAATGTTGTAGTATGCACGACTTATGTTTGAGTGTTAACACAATTTGGAAGTAGTATATAATAGTTTTTCACTAACTAAAACCAATGAATAGGGGGCGGGGGTGTAACTTGGCTATAGAGGTGTCCTTATGAAATCATCTAGTTATTCTATCCATACTCTAGATCATTTGAAAACATAAATGTTACTATCCTATAAATTACTCTGAGTAACAACGTATCAATTATCTCGATACAACAGTTTTTTCCTCTTAATGAAAGAGTTCATACAGAAACGCCGTTCATCAAGCAGCCGACCAGATAAACAATTATTGTTACTAAACTAAGATCTTCTGAAGCAACACCATATTAATTACGTGAGCTCAAACTAGGGGAGGGGGTAGATGAAAATCTCAGATCAACTTTTAATTTCAGACTGCCGCCCTTCAAAGAGCAATAGAGCTAAAAAAAGCGTCATCAAAATTACGAGTTCAATTTCACGTTGGGGAGTGGGGGGAGTCTGCGTCCCACCAGATTTCACCAAACCTCACTTAGGGGAAGGGGGTGCAAATTTAAGAAAACCACCTCGTTTAATTAATGGACGTCCGATTACGGAAAATGTCGTTTATAATTCTGAAATACACACCAGATTATTAACGGAAATAGAAAGTTACAAGTAATTCAACTCACTCGATACTAAAAGGCTAAATGTGAACTTACATAAAATTATGAGAGCAATATAGCGGTCTGATGGCTCAGTGGTTAAAGCGTCTGACTGGAGATCGAAAGGTCCGCAGTTCGAATTCCTGTGTCGGCGGGGATTTTCATAGGCCCTTAACCCGTCCTTCACCTCTGGCACAGCTTGCTGTGTAATATGAAGTACGCCAGAATGCTTCCGTGGTTCGGATTCCACTTTAAACTGTAGGTCCCCTGTACCCGGGTTAGGTTAAGGTGGCTACGACAGGAGCGGAATGCGCAGCCAGTGCCGGCTCTGTAACTGGTAAAATTTTGAGTTCCTTTCCACATCTTAACACAGAACACCGGCAGTGTATTTGTTCACATACACAAAGCAAGCTTCGACTGAGGTGAAGGCCACGACACGAGCCTGACGGAATTTTGGTCGGAACCGGGATCTTCAGTCACATACCTTACCACTGAGCCACCGGCGCTGCTGACTAATGCACGATGCTGTACAATCAATAGGTAATTAAAACCAAGATGGCAGACTGACCGCTGTCGACTGCAGCCACCTGCCCGTCGATCGTGATGGCAGCGTGAGTGGTGGCCAGGAACAGCAGCTGCAGTGGTACGCACGCGGCCATGGCGGAGCCAGAGCGGAGACTGACGCTTCACGGCTCCCACAGGGAGTCACGCCTCGCGGACTACAACCAGCTGCGCCCCGGTCAAGTGGGGCCGTCAAATGAGTACCGGGGTGGATGTGGTCGACGCGTCCAGCTCAATCTGCAGGGGCAATCCGGCAGGGGCACTGCAAATTGGGTCTGGTACTCGTAATATCGGGAGATAGGCAGAGCCCGACAAACAATTCACAGATTTTCCCTGCATACAGGAGCAAATTGAGAAGTGCGTAGCGCGATTGCAGCGATTGGAACAATTTCGGCTTAGTCGGCTTGGAGCAGGGAGCGAGTACGTTTTGTGCCATTAGTCGTGTGTGTCGTTAGAAATGTTTAAAGAGAAAGAGGTATGTACGAAAATTTTAGAAATTTATAACAATATACCCCAATTGTGGGACAAACACAACAAAAACTATATAAACCGCAAAATGCAAAAGAAGGATTTCAGGTTTTGCTCGAAATTTACAAGGATTTGGACAAGGAGGTAACACTTGCAGTCTTTTTTCTTCCTTAATGTAGTGTTTTAGACATTTTTAGATAGCCCAACATGTTTCAGGTGTGATGTCTGAAAGCATTTGTGGTGAAATCGGCGAACTAAATTTCATATCTTCATAGAAATGCTACTTGTCAAAAATTGCGAAGTAACGAATAATCGTTCTCTGGCGCTTATAGTTTCACGCATTAGTGTATATATATATATATATCAGGGGTCACTAAGCAGAGTATTTCTGCAAAACTTTCAGAATCTACTCCCAGAAAATTTCTAAAATCTGGCTTTAGGCTTCTTAAAATGTTCATGTAAGATAACTTTTTTCTTAATAAAATCCATCTCTTCAACCAGTATCTTCTTTTTCTCTCAATACAAACTGTAGTACAGGTTATTGTTAAAACGATGTCTACTTTTTGTTGATTTGACATTAAAGGAGCCATTTTTAGCGCTTGCAACTAGCAGTCATGTGATCACAATGTAAACTAAAATTGGGAGCGAAATTGTGATGTGTGGAGGGAAGCCCCATATGATTGCCCTGCTGATTGTCCCTGCAGATTGGGACCGAAATTGGCTCGTGTGTAGCCGACTTTATTAAGTAAGCACTCTGTCTCCCTGACCCATGCAACATGAAGCCCATAAAGTAGACTGACATAAAATTACCTCCACTCAAACAAATTTTTCCGCAGCTATTCAATTCCTAATCGCTCTCTCGTGACTAACATCAGTGTCAGTCTACACCCTAATTTCCCAACCAGGAGCGCATCCAGTATTTTCGATTTTGGTTTGGCAGGGGCTTGAGCGGATTTTGGTTTGGGGGGGGGGAAGGGGCTTGAGTAGACTTTGGTTGAGGGGGGGCCTTGAGTCGGGCAAGGGTAGTCTTTATAGTCTCCCCCCTGGGTCAGCTCCAGTTCCTGTTCCCAACCTCTTTCGGCCTAACGCAAATTACTCACCGCCCCCTTTTTAGAAAAAAAAAAAGAAACACCGAATCGTCGTCTTGTAAAGGCGGGTACATATAAAAACGAGGCAACTCACGAACGGGACCGAGGCGAGGAGAGGCGGAACGTATGTACACTCTGGTTGCACGAACTCAGTTCGCCGAGGCATCGAACGAGACCGGTATCTGTCCATTCGTTTGTTCTAAGGAGTTGGCAGTGCTGTGACGTTAGAGCATGGATATGGAGCGCGGTGACAATTTAACAGTGGCTAGGGCTTCAATTGTAATTGCAGTTGATGTTTCTCGAAAATCAGCTGCATCATCTTAGAATTTTAAACTTTCCCAAGCGAATCACTTAGAAACATAAATGTCATTCCGACCTGACAATATATCACTTTAATCATTTAAAATTATTTAAAATTACTTTGGAAACAAAAAAAACTTAAGTCTTAAATTATTAATTAATAATTATTGTAAATATTACTCTAGAATTCATTGAAAAAAAAAAAAATTAAGCTTTAATATTTTGTCTTTATTTTCATTTGTTTCAAATACTAAATATTATGGACTAACTTACCTTTGCCTGTTTCCACGCTGTTAAGAACTCTATTTTTGTTTTCCTCTCCTGCGCGATCCTGGATGACTTCCCATTTTTCTTTTTTGAAAACTTTAGTTTCTTTCCAGTAAGTGCTCTTGTTTCGCGCTAAACATCCTATTTTTTTAATGCATTATGTCAAAATTTTACTGTCCTTCTACAATATGGAACGACTTACATACTCTTTAATAAAAGAGAGTACCTTTTCGTTGTACCAACTCATGATTAAAATTGGTCAGAACAAAACTAAAAAACAATAACGAAAAACTCCTTAACTTAAATATAGTGGTTTTATTTCATTTCAACGCACAACGTGCCTAAATGACGACTGAGTACCAGTGTGCCAGAATGAACGAAGGAGGCAGTCGCACGACTAGAAATACCCGTCCCCATAGCATGCGGCTATTTGAAGTACCGACTCGGGATGGATGGCGTTCGAACCGCCTCGGGTCGGTCGGCGAACGGCAAGAATCGGTTTGCCGCTCCTCGGCTACAGGTACGCACTGGTATGCTCACCTCGCCTCGGACCCGTTCGTGATGTGTACCCACCTTATAAATAAGATTTATTGGAAGGCATTAAGAATATTGATGTACTCTTTACAATTTTGATTAACAAATACATATTATAAGAAATGATATTTATTAGAGGACTGGGCTATGTTTAATTATAGACTAATTTTTCATATATAGGGGCTCATTTGCCAAGAGCAATCTTAAATCACCGTGTTCCACTATTGACAATTTGTTTCTTTTCTTAGCTAGTAAGTAGCTGACTATGTTAAATCCTCTTTTGGCTCCACATGATCATGGAGATGCAATGAAAAACTGCTATGATGCAGCCCTTATCGCTGGATGTAGTACTGAAAACAGAGGAAAGGGGGGGGGGGGTTGGTCGTCAAGCCCCCCCCAAATTTGCCTTGGACTAGAACCCCCCCCCCCCCCAAGATCTCTTCAACGCTCCCTGGTGGGTGGTACCACCCCCGTCTGGAACCACTGGTCTACACAAACATTAACAAGTAAAATATATATTTGTGCTTTCTATTTTTTTGTTTTCGCATCATGTAAATTTTTACTTTCTACTCACGCATTTATGAATGTATTTATTAATCACAAGTATTATTCGTAGAAGTTGCTTCGTAAAGCCCGTTCATAGAAAAAATTATTAGAAACCACACAGAAACATTGCAGCAGTTCCTATTGGTCAAATCAATTTAATTGAATCCAGTGTTGTTGTAGGCCATTTTTCTGCAGTTGCTTAGCAAATTAAAGCATTAAAGCTACAGAAACAGTTGCATTGGCGTCATTTTAGCATTCAATTTAAATTGCTAGCAGACATTTTTGGGAAGGGTATAAGGGGTAAAAAACCAGGAAAAAACTAGATCCATAAACATTTTCACTCAGAAAATAGTAAATGAAAAAAAGTGTTAGCCTAAATTTAGAGACCAATGTAACATTAAATAATGACGAGAAAGCTTATGACAGTATTTCAACAGTGAACTCACTGAAATAGTTGAAAGATACAGATGACTACAAACAATGAGTATATGCAACACAACAGTATTACAATGATAATGTAACATGAATTGTGTTTGTTTCAGAACTACTAAGTGTCTATAGTAAATCAAAGGGACTATGTCACGGCTGCTGCCTATGCCCTATACTATACAAAATATGCCTATAATGATTTTTGACCAAGTAGAGAAGAAAACCAAATGTGGTGGGTGAGCTGTAACGCTCTGGCCTCGCATTCGGGAAGACGTGGGTTCGAATCCCCGTACGGACATCCAGATTTGGGTTTTCCATGGTTTCCCCAAATCAATCCAGGCGAATGCCAAAGCCAAATTCCTTCCCGTTCCTTGTCTCCAGTCCCATCCCACCTCTAATGACCTCGACGTCGACGAGGCATTAAACCATAAGCAAAAAAAAAAGGAACTGTCCTTCCTACCTCCATACCTGGAAGAATATGACTCTAACAGGAGTATGGAACCTGTCTTCGGTAGGAAGACTTTACTTACAATACCCCGTCCGGGCAAACAGATTTGGGTTTTCCTTGGTTTTCCCAAATTACTGCAGGCGAATGCCGGGATGCTTCCTTGAAAAGACCATGCCAAGTTCCTTCCAGTTCCTTGTCCCCTGTCCCATCCCACATCTAATGACCTCGACGTCGACGAGGCGTAAAGCCATAAGTTTAAAAAAAAAACTTATGGCTGGGATGGTAAGTGGTTTGGGTTCACCTTCAGCCGTAAATGGCAGGATTAATAGTGTCTATTTTAGCCACGACACAGGTCGAATGCGCAGAAACGAAATTTAGTTACCTGACGCTTAAAGCAGTATCAATATTTGGCCTTGCAGTCAGTTGTACAAACCCAGTAACCATTCATGTTTGAAGAGAATCATTTGATTTGCATTACAATCGTTACACCATTTACAAACCCCACTGAGTTAGCAACAGAACAAACTCATCAGAAACAGGTGTTACCTGATTGTATCCCTGAACCTTTAGTTCAACATAGCATGATTGCTTCGCTTAGTCTTTAGGATCTTTCCTTTCAAAGAAGTTGTTTGTTACTGCTTTTCTCAAGTAAATCCCAGTAGGTCCCAAAATGGCCACAAGATTAAAGAAATGTTGTTTCGCCTTTGAACCTGGCTTGACTTCCTGAGTTCAAGTATGAAGTGTGTGAAACTTGATTGATTTTTTCTCCGATGGGGCTTTACGACATCAAGGTTATTAGAGGAGGGAGAATATGATCGACAAGGAACGGTAGGAACTCCGCCTTCTCCTTTAATGAGGAACTATCCCGTAATTCGCCTAGAATGATTTTGGGAAATATGAAAAACCAGAACGAGGATAGCATCCTCTCCAATGGCAGGCTGCAACGCTACCGCTGATAAAGCAGCTCTATTAACTTACAGGGAAACATTCACTAACTTTAATTTGGCATTAAGTAAAACAAAACTACTAAAATTTAGGATAGTATACGTAACTTCTCGGTTATTTTGTTTGTAGCAGGAAGTTGATTACGTTCCAGCTAGAAATTAATCGTAAAGTTGGGTGAATTGACGAGTAATAAATCCTTACAGGTTTAAAAAAAATCTATTGCCTGTGATTGAATGCACTCACAGAAAAGAAATAGGTAAGTACTCAGAACTGGTCACATTTGGACGTAAAGTGGTTCACGTTTATATCGGCTATATGTATGTAAATGATTCTATTGATACAAAGCCGACACGTTAAGATCGGCTACCAGAGGGCATAGGCCATAAACACGCGAAATGATAGTGAGAACTAGCAATGGCTGTAGCGTACTATAGTCAGTCGACATCGTGAGAGAAGGTCGCCACACTAATAAGATGCCTAGTGGATGCATCAGACATAATTTCTATCATCGGAAGGAGATACATAGGGGTCGCATTGTGGGATTGGTCGTATCGGCCAATTGCCTGTACTGCTGGCCGCAGTGGCGGATCCAGGATTTTGGTTTTGGGGGCGGGGGGGCTTGAGCGGATTTTGGTTTTGGGGCTTGAACAGATTTATCGTTTCAGGGGGGGGGCTTTAATCGGGCAGGGGTAGGCTTTATAATCATGCCGCCCTTAAAATATCAGGAGCGCCCCCAAGCCCCCCCCCCCCCTACTTGGATCCGTCACTGCTGGTGGGCATACAGATTGTACAGTGACTGTTGTTGGAACCAACGGGTTTGTTAGGGCACCAGCACACCGTTGCGTTACGTTTTGACAATTTTTTTTATTAATTCTGACTGATGTTGCTGTTGATGGTTGATATACACTAGTGGAATTTTTAGTTGCAACACCCCCAAGGACTTTAAAATTAAAGCAAGAGATAATAAATCGTGGTAGCATTACATGATAACAAATTCATAGGAAATGCAGCAGGCGTTTCACAGTACGGGCTGTATCATCAGTACTCAGTGTACCTTCCTCAGGCAGCGACACAGGCTTGTATTCTGCATGCAGAAAATCACACAGGTGGCGAATGGCATCTTGCGATACACTGTCCCAAGCACCTTGCACCTGCTGCCATAATTCCGCTATGGTTGTTGCTGGCCATGGAGACCGCGTCAATTGATGTCCCATTTCCCATACGTTTTCTAAAGGGGGAAGGGGAGAGATCTTTACGCAAACCAATGGACCTGCCTTTCGGACACTGGTACTGGATTCACTACAACTCTCCGCTTCATCCTACACCTTGTCTTCTCGACTGACCGAGGCCAGATTACAGATACACCGTCCCCTTTGTCGGCTGCGATTGGACTGGTGCCGGATCTGGGCATGGACGAGGCATGAGTGGCTCCTCATCATGTCTTTGCAATGATAGGTACGAGGAGCAGTCGTTTGAGGTGTCGGAGCGGACACAGCTCTAGTAACCGAGACTAGCTCCCGGCAGACTGCACGGTGCTACCCATAAAGCTATTGGTGAGCTACCCAATCCGAATTATCGGGCAATGGATGCTTATCAGTATGCATTAGATGTGCGGCAGGGAGATAACAAAAGTGAGACCGGTGGTGACTCTTCAAACGCTTCAAGGGAAGCCTTGCTAGGTGTTATTGCTTTGGGGGGCGTGAGCCCACCAGCGCCGTCCCACAGGGTAACTGAGTAGGGCGGTCACTTAGGCTGTCGGGATTTACCGAACGTGTCGGCTCCTCGTGTCCGAGACTAACCCTCAGCAGACCACACGGTGCTTACCCTTAAGGCTGCTGGTGGAATACCCAATCCCACTTTGTGGGTAACGGGGATTGCCAGTAGATGAGATGTGCAGTAGAGGGTGAGAGCAAGTTCTGACTGATGTCGCCATGTTGCTGTTGATGGTTGATATACACTAGTGGAATTTTTAGTTGCAACACCCCCAAGGACTTTAAAATTAAAGTAAGAGATAATAAATCGTGGTAGCATTACATGATAACAAATTCAGAGAAAATGCAGCAGGCGTTTCACAGTACGGGCTGTACCATCAGTACTCAGTGTACCTTCCTCAGGCAGCGACACAGGCTTGTATTCTGCATGCAGACAATCACACAGGTAGCGAATGGCATCTTGCGATACACTGTCCCAAGCACCTTGTACCTGCTGCCATAATTCAGGTATGGTTGTTGCTGGCCATGGAGACCGCGTCAATTGATGTCCCATGTCCCATACGTTTTCTAGAGGGGGGAGGGGAGAGATCTGGTGATCTTGCCAGCCAGGACTTGTCGCACACCACGAACAGCACATTGCGTTGCTGCAGCCATTTGTGGTGTTGCATTATCCTGCTGGAACAGCATATCTCCTTCCTGTCGAAGGAATGGCAGCAGAATGGGATTAACAACCCGACGGATGTTTTCCTTTCCATCCACAAACACCAAAGGCGAACGCGAGTTGTATGTAACTTATTGCCTTCATCAACATGAAGCCAGCGATTGGTGCTGTCTTTCGGGGGCTAATACAAACTGGAAGATGACGCTCACTGGGTCTACTTCGCACACGTACACGACCATCACTAGCATACAGGCAGAACCTACTCTCATCACTGAAGACAAGAGATCCATCCTCGGCACCAGAAGGGACGTGCACGGCGGTGTTGTGGTGTAAGGCCCTCTTCATGCTGTGCAATTCCGAAGCGACGCGACTAAGAACTGAGTGTCGTAAAGTTTGAGTTGCTTGCGAGTACAATACCCACAGGCGACCTAGTCTCACACACTGGGGATACTGTGAAGCGATACACTTTCTTCAGTCTGCCTCTAGCAGTGGTGAGCGTCGTTCTAATAACCATCCCTGTTGTGGCTTCTAACAGAGTTTTTCATTAAGTGGCGATGATGTTACTGCCGCCTATGCTTACTACAACTATTATAAAAAAAGAAAAATCCGAAGAATGTGTTGTCATTCTTAAATCATACACAAAAGAGAAAAAGAATGGAAAAACATAGAGTAGGTAAATAAATTTAATAAAATATATCGATTACCTATGAAATTTTGAAATAACACTAGTGATAAGAAGTAATAAAAATCAAATAAATGTGAAAGATTTTTAACGTGGTATTAATGAATGAAATTATTCTTGATGTTACATCACACATGCCCAACAAGATTCGATATTTCCTACGGAAGAAAGCATTCTCTCACAATAGATAATTATAATTTTCTGAATTTCTTTATCAAATGACACGTTGCAACTATACAACTGATCACAAAAAATAAATTCAATTGTTCGTTAATTCTTTCACATATACATCTGACTACTATAAAAATGCTTGCTGTTGATTAACATTGCTTGTTAACTATTTAAACTAACCAAACGATGAAGACTGAATGTTTCCTCCACTTTTTGAATTGAATATTATTACACTATCCCCGATAATGAGTACAAGTAACAATCTAGCATTTTCAGAATCTTACACAACAGTCTATTAAAGCCAAATAAAGGATGATTCAAAATGATTGTCGGGGTTTCATGAATTTTTTACCGGCTGTGTACTAAACATACAAGTATTATCTTTACATGGATGAATAGACAAACTCTCAAAGTTTTGTTTTGTAGCAGCCGCTAAACTTGTAGTTAAGTTTTGTTCCGCCAGATGTCAGTGTTTGCAATATGGGAGCTAACGCTATACAGAAGGCTTCTTGCCCTCTAGATTTTCACGTGTGTCAGACAGTTACCGTTGTCCAACGGCACTTTCGAAAAACATTTATGAAGGATGCACCTTCAGACAATTCCATTTGGAGGTGGTATGCGCAGTTCGTGGAGAAGGGCTGCTTATGCAAAGGGAAAAGCAGTGGGCGTCCTTCTGTGTCGGAAGTCGACGTGCGTCAGAGAAGTTTATGAACGTAGCCCGCGGGAATCAACAAGAAGAGGCAGCAGAGAACTGAACATTCCGCAGTTTGGCGCGTGATACGAAAACGCCTAAAAATTAAAGCCTATCGCCTAGGGCTGCTTCAGGCTTCAACACCTGACGACCATCGCAAACGTCTCACGTTTTGCAACATTATGCAAGAAAAAATGGAAGAAGAATGAACAGACAGTAACAGGACTAACTTACCTCGATATGGTCTCTGAGTGGTTGCTGCCTCTGCTGAAAGAGGTGGATGATTTCATATTCCAACAAGATGGTGCTCCACCTCATTTCCATCAGGAGGTCAGAACATTTCTTAACTAACAATTGCCGCAGCGATGGACAGGACGCGGAGCCGACAGTGACCAAATGCTCATGGCTTGGCCACCTCGTTCACCAGATTTAACCCCATGTGATTTTTTTTCTGTGGGGTTACGTCAAGGATCAAGTTTATCTTCCTTCTCTACCTGCGACTATCCCGCAAATGAGAGAACGGATCTGGGCCGCCTTTCTAAACATTTCTGATGACATGCTGCGTCGCGTGTGGGATGAAATGGACTATCGCATAAATGTGTGCAGGGTGACACATACGAACATTTGTAATGGATGGTAAAAAAAAAATTGATGAGTTTCTTTACACATCAAAATAAGACCCAAATTCGTATCTCAATTTTGCTAAGTGTAGGAATTTTTTGAACCCCGACAATCATTTTGAATCACCCTGTATTAATTAAAATCCGTTTGAAATAGTTTTAAATTATAAAGAAAATTACTGGATACTAATTACAAGTACTTTTTTCTCAAATTCACCCTCAAACTTAACGTTTAATGTGTGTTCATCCGCCATGTTTCACAAGACTGGCCGCCGACTTGCTTGCAGGTCGCGTGGACTGGTAGGATACGCGTCTCTTGGGAGTCGCGCCGTTTGTGCCTCCCCATTACACAACATTGGAAGTGATTTGGTGGCTACTCTCAAGACACTCCAGTCTCAGTCGCGTCGCCTGAGAATGGGGTACTTGACACTAACTATGAAACCATGAAACCTTAATTTACACTGATAGAGTAAGTTGTTAGGATACCGAAAATCAACTTCATTTTTTGGATAGTAGTTAAAAACATACTATTTTTAATAAAATAAAAATGTAAAAAGACAGCTGTTAGTCACGTGACACGAAACACCAATCGGAGCGCATGACGTCAGTTGTTGGGCCGCGCCAGTTTAGCTGCCGTGTATTCTCATGCGGTGAACACCTTTCCGTCGCTTATTTAAGTTTGTTAAGGTTTCAATGCTGGCTGTAAAACATTTGTTCTTCTTAAACTCGCAATGGAAGTTGGTTTTATCAAGGCAAATAGCTCTAATTTGCCCAGAATTGGCGTGATGATGCTGGGAGTGTTTTTGCATCAAACACCGATTTCTGATCACCAGAATTTCGGAATGTCAAAACGTCCAAGTAAATACTTACTTGTTATATGTTATACATAATACCATATTACGATAAAATGTTAGAATATAAGGTATTTTAGAAGCGTGTGTGTTAGTGGTGCGTTTTACTTAATACAGATTGGTAATTTGCGATTTTAATCAACAGGTCTACATTTCGAGTATTTCATTGTAGTATCTTTTAAAATGTGTTTAATATGACTGTTGCTTCGCAGAATCATGTGCAGTATTTAATTGTTAGTATAATTACTATTTTAAAAAATCCTTGAGTGATTTCTACAACTATTTTTTGCCGCGCTGGGTTAGTTAAAGATAAGTCTGTTCACATTCGTTCGACGCTATTTTTTCGGAAGTAATGTTGTGAATATAAAGCTTTTTCTTTCTATATTAGAGGTTATACAAGTTTTTGTATAGCTAGAAAAATATTTTGATCATTTTTTCTAAACTATCGTCCTATTCAGGTCGAAATATTTTTCGATATTCGTTGAAGCGGGGATTCTACGATAATCGTAGCGCCGCAATTTGATGGTAGATTCTTAAGTAACGTGACAAATTGATTGTAAGGAATAACATTTTTTGATATCTCGCTTAGTTCTCGAGATATAACTATCTCAAAAGTGGTTAGGTCGAAATGCAGCCTCGACCAGAAGAAAAATTTCTCCAAATCTAAATTCGATGATGGATTCTTCAGTAACTCGAAGACAGAAATCAAAAGTAAAGAATATTTTTTTTAAATTCATTAGTACTTTTGATACTGATCCCATTATATGATACTCTATATAGTTTTCCAAATCGTTCGGCAACTATATCAAAAAATAAAAAAAATTGATGCATTTACAACGAACAGCATTTTAACCTCCAGGGTCGTAATTTATTTACCGGTAATAATTTAAGTTTATCATAGCACAAAATATTGACGTACATAGCTTATTAAACATAATAAAATATTAAGCACAAACTTTCGTCAAAATGTTCTTCATAAAAATATATTGAGGGTGTTGTAGACACATAAGCCGGATCGCGTCGTGCAAGCTATTAACCACTTTTTCCAACTACTTCGTTGCGTGGAACGGAAACAAATAATTTGTTTGGTGCATTAAAGGTCGTGTTTACACACAGAGGCACCACACACCATTTGTAAACTCTAGAACTCATTTTATTAATAAAATAAGCATACCGTCTATATGTTTACAATGGCACGAGCCAACAACTGACGTCACAAGAGACCAACTGACAGCTAGGAGCGTTTTGGCGCCAATATTCAAATCATCGCATAAAAATGCAAAATTTTGCTATTTTCCGTTCGTTATTTCAAGAAATAATATTTTTTTTGTTTATAGTAGATGACCAGCTACAATACTGACTACTTTCCCAAAATTAGTCAAGTACCCCATTGCGCAGTGTGAAGAGTGCCTAAGAGGAAGCCTGGCCAGAGACACGCGTGAGTTTAGTCCATCTTCCAGCAGACGGTCCCTTAGGGTCCGTATAAATCATAATGCACTAAATGTAGATTCAGGGTATACTTTATGTATGCCAGTATCTAAAGATAACTTTTTATGTTTTGGGTTTCGTTGTACTGTGTTCTAATCTCATGATTTGTAATGCTTCCGTTACATATGTTTATCAAACACATACACGTCTATGATCTTACAAAAAATGTTGGCAGTAGTCACCTGATACACTGTAGATTCGAGGATGTCGCTGCTGTACAATCTTGTCCAGTTTTCTATGATGTACCATCCGGGTTACACGATTCGGGCGAGGAAGACATTATGTACTATTCCTGCATTACCGAGCCTTCGCTTGTCTGCCAAGCCTTCGTTTGACAATCGAGCCTGGGAAAGATCCAGCGGCCACAGCTCGCCCAAGTGGGCTGGTCACAGGAATAACCGAACGAGTTCGAGCGTGAATAGGCGGCAATTTGCACGACATTAATACACACTACAACCCCTCAACGCGCACATGGTACTCGCGCGTTGCAAACTTTTTCCCCGCTAGTGTAAGTATGCGTGAATAAGATTGTCATTGCATTTATTACTTTCTATTTTTGCTCTTCAGCCTATACCACTGAGCTCTTTAACTGTCATTCATATGAGGTTCGCGAAGAGAAGCTCTTTCCTTTTTCCGTTGCCAGCCAACTCTACCATTTTCTATTTCAAGTGTCTGCCTAGCTCGGCCCATATCGGCCTCTGTACTGTCGCAGCTCACTGTCTCTCAACTACTCTCTTGTTATCAAATCCCAGATCCCTTATACATCAGAATGCCCAGCTGTTTGTAACCTTCGAGCAAAATATCCGGCTTAGAAGGTACTGCTACCCACTGTCTCGGACGGATTGGCCCAATAGCCGTCGTTCACATTATGCTTCTATGAACTGAACATTTAAGCAATACTTTTTAACTAAAAGGTGGAACAAACTAGGCGTACTTAAGGACATTGTCATTACAACGCGTCGTGTAGGTTCTAAATCAGACCACACCAATGAAGGTCGTTGCATCACGAAACATGCTTTATGCAAACCAATGGAATTTGCACCTGCCTTTCGGACACTGGTACTGGATTCACTACAACTCTCCGCTTCATCCTACACCTTGTCTTCTCGACTGACCGAGGCCAGATTTTAGATACACCGTCCCCTTTGTCGGCTGCGTTTGGACTGGTGCCGGATCTGGGCATGGACGGGGCATGAGTGGCTTCTCATCATGTCTTGCAATGATAGGTACGAGGAGCAGTCGTTTGAGGTGTCGGAGCGGACGCACCTCTAGTAACCGAGAATAGCTCCTGGCAGACTGCACGGTGCTACCCATAAAGCTATTGGCGAGCTACCCAATCCGAATTATTGGGAAATAGATGCTTGTCAGTATGCATTAGACGTGCGGCAGGGAGATAACAAAAGTGAGACCGGTGGTGACTCTTCAAACGCTTCAAGGGAAGCCTTGCTAGGCGTTATTTCTTTGGGGGGCGTGAGCCCACCAGCGCCGTCCTACAGGGTAACTGAGTAGGGCGGTCACTTACTCTGTCGGGACTTACCGAACTTGTCGGCTCCTCGTGTCCGAGACTAACCCTCAGCAGACCACACGGTGTTTACCCTTAAGGCTGCTGGTGGACTACCCAATCCCACTTTGTGGGTAACGAGGGTTGCCAGTAGCATGAGATGTGCAGTAGGGGTGAGCGCAAGTGGATCCGATGGTGACTCTTCAAAAGTTGCGAGGGAAGCAGAATCGTGTGTGTGGGTCAATTACTTGCTGCGACAATAGAAGCTAGGAGTTGATCCACACGCAAGAATTGGCCTAGATGCTGTCAGGAGGCTTCCGTAGAAACATCGTAACAAGCGAATTTGACACAGCTCAACGTGACCCAACAAGCGAAGAACAAATGGTTCATTGTTATCAAAGTTACCGCATCACATGATGACTAATCTCGGAAGTTAATCATAACATCGATAGCACCTGCCGTGTTTAAGGACACAATTATGGAGATCATACACGCCTCGTTGCCAATGTCGCTTAGACACTGTGACGTAGTCTAGCGCTCGCCTCTGGGTTAGCTGATTCAAGGTGGTGGCGGGAGGAATTTTCACCATTCAGAGTCAGAGCTAAATCTCAAATCCTTCCGCAGTTCCTGTGGATCAAAGACATTCGACACTGTTGATTCGTTTTTCAGCCGGGGACGTAAAACTTGGTGGCCTGTTGATTTCCTACTGAAGAGAAGGCCTGAATGATATGGCGCCAAGCTTCACCCTTTTAACTTCATATACACGAAACAACACAATACACTCAGCCACAGTCATCTAAACACACACAACAACACCCAGATACACGTATGAGTGATATTATATTGCGTTCATTTAACAGAGGCGGCTCAAGGTCATTCTACTATATCCTCCCTCCACTGCCCATAGTCCATTGCCAAATGTGCCACTTGAATATCTGGACACAGTGGTCTGCTTGGAGAGGTAGGCAACGGGAGGTCAGGAGGGATCAAGGGGAACATGAACCGCCAGTTGAGGGTGAATTTGTTTTATTTTTAAAATGGCTTTTGGCTACGAGGTCATACAGCGACCACTATGTAATTTTGTAGTTTGCATGTATGTTTTGGATCACTCAAAGTATTATAGATTCTGCATAGTATAGACGATACAAGATAAACATAACACTTAATTAAAACCATCCATGTCCGAAGCCGGACTCGAACCGGCGACCCCTGTAACGCGAGGCTAGCACGCTATCCCTTAAGCTGTCAGGGTTGGGCTTTTTGGTGCTGAAACCCGGGAACGAAGAGGGTGAATTGCCTCTGCATCAAGGAAACATTTAGGCGCATCACAACACATTCAGCTACATAACATCATAGATATCACTCCGTTACTATCCGCTAGTAGAAAGTAAACAAAAACGATGATTAAATAACGAACAGCGAGCCGGAATTACTATTTCGATTTTACCACTTCCGTTGATTAATACAACTAGAACCATCATTAATCTGATTTCCAGGCGGCTTTTGACAGTGATTGTTATTTCATTCTTCATAGTGGTCAAAATGTAAGCTGGATAATGGTTGTATCATATTACAACTTCTAGTTTATAAAGATGCGGTTGATTGAATCTGGTTGATGGGCCACGCCATTTAAACCATTACTTACTAAGGAAATTATTGATTCACGTCTTTATATGCAGTGAGAAAATTACAAAACACTTTCTACCATCCGACGTTTGTGGCTGCAGAATTCCCATTTCCGGAGTGCAGACAGATAAGGAGCTAATACCAGCCACTTGCTTGTTCCTTTCCTGAGAGCCGAGCACAGAAGTGCGGAAACAACGCTCAAGGTCAGACGCTGAGTCAGCCTCCAAGTGCATTGAGCTCGCAACAATGGCTGACTTCCCACGCGGAATCAACTTGCCTCCTTCGGCTTATCTAATTCATGAACAACCCAATTTATGCTAAGTTCGTATAATTACTAACATAGTCCAAGCAGGAAACTGTTTTACGGGTCATTTAACTTCCCCGCGCTACTTGTTCCGACAATTCTGTTCTTTGACCTCTGTTTCGCCCACCGCCCACTAGACGTCTGTTTAAAGTGTATGCCGTGGCCTGTGTCCCACGGTTTACCATAAAAGACGTTAACCTTGCACAGGACTGAATATGGCGAATGAGCAGTGTTCGGGAGGACACGGGTTCAACTCCCCGTCCAAGCATATCGATTTCTTTTTTTTTTACTTATGGCTTTATGCCTCGTCGACGTCGAGGTCATTAGAGGCGGGATGGGACGGGGGATAATGAACGGGAAGGAATTCGGTCATGGCCTTTAGAAGGAAGCATCCCAGCATTTGCCTGGAGTGATTTGGGGAAACCATGGAAAACCCAAATCTGGATGCCCGGACGGGGATTCGAACGGCCGTCCTCCCGAATGCGAGGCCAGAGCGCTAACCGCTCACCCATCACGCTCGGTCATATCGATTTCGATTTTCCATTCAAATACTGGGATGGTTCCTTCAAAAGAATAATGCCGAATTCTTTCCCGTTCCTTACCCCAATGCTACCTCGACTCTAGTGGCCTCGATGTCGTCCAGCCTTAAAGCCCCAAGCAAAAAAAAGCAAATTCAGAAAAATTTTAGTTGGGTGGTTTCTCTTGCATTAAAAATAACAGTTAATATATGTGAAAATTGGCCCTGACACCATTACTGCTGATTCTTATATAAAATGACCTCCTGTATCCGAATATGAACCCCGTTTTCCACCATCACACCCCCACCTATTTTTATCAACTTTCGATAATTTGGAGGGATGAAAAGATCTAAGACCAGTTCCTCACATTGAATCTTTGCCAATCCCAGTGTCCCCAACAACCTATAATCTAGTGCCAGAAACCGATTAGAAAGATTTTGAGCCACTGCCTAGACCATCAAATGATAAGTCAGGGCAAAGATGAAGTACTCTATAATTGCAGTCAACTTGGTTGTATTTGTTACCAAGTTTGCTGTAATCATAGAGTTAACAAAAAAGAAGGGGAAAGAAAAAAGCATGGTAAATTCCTAAGAAAACCTGTAGGTGGGAGGTTTTGAGTGTGGCAGTGTAATACAGTGAATTTCTGAACCCTTGCTCGTAGTTTTTATTTATTGTTGCTATATATTTTTTGGGGTGTTTGGGGGAGGATGAGGAAGACAGGAAACTGGAATATGTACAAAATAAATGAAAAAATTTGCGGAAAAACCAGAAACAGTCAACCATTTTTTTTTACAATTTAAGGGGCAAGCCCCCACCCCCCAAAACCCACCTCCTTGCAAAAAATGTTAAAGTTTTAGTATTTTTCACCTCTCTCGCCCCTTAGAAGAAATGTAAAGACTAAAATAATCCTTTTCATCCCACCAAATTATCGAACATTGATAAGGCTTCCTCCAAAAACTGTGGGTAATCTTTTAATCATTACTGTGGCTTTTTTTCTATCTACCAAGATCGCTGGTTGAGTGGTTAACCATAGGCCTGACTTTCGGGAGGACGCGGTTTCGAATCCTGGTCTGGTAATCCTGATTTTGGTTTTTCATGGTCTCGAAATCTTTACAGGCGACTGTCGGGATGACTCTTTCAGGAGGTCATGGCTGAATTTCTTTCCGTTTCTTACCCATCATCCTTTCCAGACTGTAATCAACTCAACGTCAACGAGCGGTAAAACCCTAAGAAGGAAAACAAGGTAAATTTTGATTCTGAGAAATGAGGTTATTACAGAAAACTTCCTATTTCTGATCAGGATTACCCTTGTGGATATGAGGAATAGTTCTACTCTGTCTGAATAGGTCTCGGGTACAGAAGGCGATTCTAGCGACAAACCACGAAACTTGGGCGTAAGTCTCTACACGCAAATATAAGTTGCCAGAGTCACAATGGAAATATATTTATCATCACGACTTAAAACTATTGGCATCCCAACAATGACCAAGGAAGAAACAGGGTATTACAGTGGAACCAACTGAGTGTTATAGTTAACAAAAGCTATTTAAAACAGCAGAACTTGAAAGGCTCAGACCGTTTTCCCACGACGCAAGCTCCTGTTTGTTTTACTTCAAGTGAGAAGCCAAACCAGTTTAGTCGTAGCGTTCTCACGCTATGTTTTATAGTAAATATGTTATAGGCTACGTAGCCGGCCAGATTATTGCTGCAAATCCACAAAAACAGTCAGTACTGTTGCTAAAAAAAAACTGCAGATTAAATTGTTTTCTCAACAGATTCAGTTCAGAGTCCATCTTTGTAGATTATGTTTTTGCATATAGCAATCAATTAGCGATGAAGCACAATTACGTATAGGGCCTAACTTATCAGCCACGATAGCTAACATAATCTCATTATTTAGATGAATTTTGAAACATATTGCTCAGAAGAATATCACAATGGATAAATAATTATGAACAGAGACACAAATAAATCAATACTAATATTTTACAGATCGGTTTATCCAACAAATAATACAGGGTGATTAAAAAATAATACTCCATATTTGAAAGGCTGTATCTCTGCAACCAAACTACTCAGCAGAACGCGGAAATGCGGGATTTCATATGTTTGGTACCAGATGTCGCTAGGAGCGTTCTTCTTCGCACTACGAGAGTTTGTTTTTTATATAGAAGGATGCTGAAAATTAAGTGGACAGATAAAGTACGAAAGGAACGTATTTTGTGAATGATGGGTGGGGAAAGAAGTTTGTAGAAGAGTCGTACAGAAAGAAGAGACAGGATGGTGAGTCATATTTTAAGACGTGCTGGATTGTTTGTGAAGGGAACAATCAAAGGTAAGAAGTGTATAGGTAGACAAAGATTAGAATGTATGAAGAAGAAAATTGAAGATGTAGGTTGGTATGGGCTATGTTGATATCAAGAGGCTAGTGCGATGGAGGATTGCAAACCAGTCGAGATAATGACAGCCAAAAAAAAAAAAAAAAAAAAAAATTCGTTCTCCCGATAGGTGGAATATTGTACGTTAATTTCTTAGTTTCAAACATAGCGGAAAACAATTACTTTTACAAAGGTTTACAATAATTCCTGTTAGTTGAGAGTGTCCAAAGAAAATTTGCAACGTGTTCAGCAAACTAATAATTTGGTTCTTTCCTCAGCTGGGCTAGAAGAAGAAGTTGAGGACTTCGTTTTACAATAGGATAGACCATCATATCTTTTCGCTGATGCTTGAACCAACATACTTTTTTTGGCTTTACGCTTCGTCGACGTCGAGGGTCTTTAGAGGCGGGAAAGGACTGAGGATAAATAACGAGCAGGAATTCGGCCATGGCGTTTTGAAGGAAGAATCCCGGCATTCTAGAGTGATTTGGGGAAACCATGGAAAACCCAAATCTGGATGCCCGGACGGGGATTCGAACCCGCGTCCTCCCAAATGCGAAGCCAGAGTGTTACCCAGGTGAGACTGAATACCGATTAGGTATCGTTCGTGTTTGTTGTGGTGGCCAAATTGAACACTTATGAATTTTTGGTATTTACAACTTTTCAGTGTTCTTTTTAAAGTTAATGGTCAACCAAGGTTGTAACTGATTTCGTTTGTAAACATACCCTATCAAAGTTTTGGAATTCTTTAGTATTCACCCCGTAAAGTGAAAATTTTAATGAGAAGCAAATCTTTTGCGCTTTAGACGAATAAACGCTTTACAGCAGGTCGATGACGAAATGAATAGAGCTGGGAAATTACTGGCCCTTATGAACTATTAGCAGCGACATTTTTTTTGCAGCGTCTTGGGAAAAATGAAATCTGGATGACAGAGATTTGGACTGAACCCGCATCCTTAAGAATGCCAGACGTTATTGTTCTTGGAATTTTTTTTACCGATGGTAGTAAAAACAGAGTGGGAGGGAAACAGCTGTTGCCAGACGTGTAGTTCTGCTGGTATAATGACATGTTGAACACCTTTGATCATGCTGGTTTCGGTCTCGCAGTGAGATTATTGAAAGCGGCGTAACGTTATTACAACCGATTTCTTCCGCGGCTCTTTTGCTTTTGGTACGGACAGTAAAACCATTTGGCGATGTTCTTGGGTCAATATATGTGCAGCTGCACTAGCAGACTCGTCAGTCATTTCTGAAGGTAGTTTTTTTTAGGAATTTTCTTTGCACAAATAACTGCCAAAAGAGCTTCATCACCAGCAAAGCGACCGAACATGGTGGATGAGCAGTAACGTTCTGGACTCGCATTCGAGAGAACGCGGATTCGCATACCCGTCCTGGCATCCAAGGCCATGGCTGAATTCCTTCGCGTACCTTGCCCCAAATTCCTTCGGTTCGATTTTAATATAATATTTCGTCAATGTGAGCACCAGCAAGCTTGTCTCTGAGCGTTAGTGGGATGGGAATGCTGTGAAATGTGTAATTTATGATCTGTATAAGCGGAAGCTGGGGACTTGATGAATGCTGTTATTATACGTACGTTGTTATGACTGTGATGATGAGAGGTAAAAAACGATGAAACATGATGCGGGTCCATCTCGACATACTCTTCCGAAAGCAACTAAGGGTCACCAAATATGTCTTCCCCGTAACAAAACAGTTAAATCATAATTTAACTGATGGCATTGTAAGGAAATATAAGAATAGACCAACCATCTGTGACATGGTTTCAGTGTTCTGCCGAATCTGTCTCTGTATTGATATTATAACCAGTTTAGGTGTAATGAGAACAACAGAAGTGTTCTGGAGTATTTGACACACACCAATTAAGGTATGCTGGTAATGGAGGACAGGTCTTGAGAATCCTAGTAGAAATTTGGAATTGAACCAATTTTTTTTTTTTGCTTGGGCTTTACGCCTCGTCGACAGCGAGGTCATTAGAGGCGAGATGGCATTGGGGCAAGGAACGGGAAGGAATTCGGCCATGGCATTTTGAAAGAAGTATCCCAGCATTCGCCTGGAGTGATTAGGGGAAACCATGGAAACCCCAAATCTGGATGCTCGGAAGGGGATTCGAACCCGCGTCCTCCCGAATGAGAGGCCAGAATGTTAACCGTTCACCCACCACACTCGGCGGAATTGAACCGAGGATCTCTCGATACTCTGTTAGTCACCATACCATTGAGCTACTACAGCCTGCAACTCGTCACAAGTAACTCTCCAAAAACCAGTGAATCCGGAAATATAGTAGATCAAGTTTCGTTTGAATGCTCACTTCATCAAGTTTTGTAATGTTGCCTATTGAAACAGTATTATCATTCAGCTTGTACAGCGACACACCCAGTTTGGTTTGTATATATGGTTTCCAACTTAATATACTTCTCGTTTACAGAATTTCGTAGAAATCAACTTAGTAAAGACACCAAAGGACAGTAACTGAAGTGAAACCGACAATCCTGTAAGCCAGACTCGAACCGGCGACCCGCGAAACGGGAGGCTGGTGAGCTGGCCAAAAATCTGCAACCGTAGACGTTAGAATTGTTACTGCTTATTACACTGCTGTTCCTTCAAATTTCCAGTTCAACTATATTAGACAACGTAAACGAGGTCAAGGCGATAACATCTACTGTAGACATCAATCAATAAGGTCGCCTGTAAACACCAAGATTGCACATTCTATGGTACTGTATTAGGTCAGCTTTACAATAACCGTAGTACCTATTTGTAACGAATCCATTCCTAACTACACACGGCGTGCAAAAATAGATTTTCTTCAGTGAATGAAATTTTATATTGAATGCTAAATATATCAGCCTTGTAGTCGCTTTAATTAATCTCACTGTGGTGGGTGAGTGGTTAACGCTCTGACCTCCCATTCGGCAAGACGCGGGTTAGAATCCCCGTCCGGGCGTCCAGATTTGGGTTTTCCATGGTTTCCCCAAATCATTCCAGGCGACTGCCGGAATGTTTTCTTGAAAAGGCCATGGGTTGAACCCCTTCCCGTTCCTTGTCCCCGTTCCCACCCCGCCTCTAATGACCTAGACGTCGACGAGGTGTAAACCCATAAATAAAAAAAATAATCTCACAACCATTGCGTAGGTCTGACTTTTATTACGTACGAGCAAAATTTCTTTGGTCTTTCTGCAAGGCCCTCAGTAGGCGAAATGCAAAGAAAATCGTTAAAGGCCTCACGCGTCGCATTTTTACCTCGTCCTCCCAACCAGTTTTTCTGGGTCCCTGATGTCCCCGTTTTTCTGGGGCTAGAGTGTATCCACCTTGATTTCTTATTACCTTTTCATCTCACGCGTATTCCACTGTGAATATTTTCCTTCTGCTATTACTCGTTTCGATATATATGTGTGTCAATACATTCCTTGGTTATACATACAGGTCGAAGCTAAATCTTCTCAACGGTGCCTCGTGCTTGTTTTAAAGACATCTTAAGGACAACTACTTGTCTTTCAGGTGTGTTCTAAAAAAATTGTTATGAAGCTTTTCGGAATCTGTAAACGATGTTTTCTTTCTTGTAACATTCAGTTGTTGATTTTACGGTTGCACTTATCTCCTTGCGTTCGAATACTCCTGTTGTCTTTGAAATGTCTGTGAATAAGTCTGGACTGTTTTTACCATAAACTAGAAAATATTTTCATTACCGTTAAAATTCCACGGTGGTTCGGTAACAAGCCGTTCAATATGATAACCTGCGAACAGATCGAAAATGATTTCACAAATTGTTTTATCCTGCCACCAGGTCTGTATACGTAATTTCTCCAGACAATATTACTGCATGATCCAGAAACAGACGGACTACATGATGTACATTATGTTTCAACATATCTGCTAGAGTTATGTTGCCGTGTGGAGGAAAGTAGAAGAATAACACAAATTTTGTCTAGGCTACTTTATTTCCCATGGAGTATCGACGACTATTTCCTAAACAGGAGGCTTTTACATACCTCCTCCATGAGATGTTTTCGAATGAAGGCATTCTTTGGGAATTGGTCTCTCTGATTATTGCAGAGATGTTGTTTGGCTTTTCTTTTCGCATTTTTCATGTCCTCAACTTTACCGTTAGATCCGTCTAGCTTTTCCTTTAAAGTTGATGCTTGTATTGAAACTATGAATTCTCATTCGGCATGGCACAAGTAATTATAGCCAATTCTTGACGTTCACTCAGGCGTTGATGGTTACCAAGGACCAACTCCCAGAATAAATTATTTTTGGCGTGGTTTCCCCTTGTCTCCCACAGCAACGTCAGCATTATTAAGTTTTATATTATGCACAGAAGACAGTCTGTCTTAGGAGTGATGACTTGATTATGTTGTGCTTAAGAGGCCAAAGAAGGAAAAGGGTTAATTATGGTATAGGCCCATTCAAGCTTACTCTTCAGGAAGATAACAAGGTGGCAGCCAAGTTCAACGTCTTCATTATACAGACGAAACGCCGCCAACAATTCTCTCACTACAAAAACACAGCAAAGGGATTTGACATTTAACTCACATATTTGGTACACATTCTAATATTTATGAATCGTATACCACCAAATCGCTTACCCCACTGATCGTGTGATGAGAAATTCTTCCACCGCTGGGATAAGAACTATTATGCTAGTTTCCCAAGGCCTGCGCATTTGGCGGCCGGGCCGATCCAGCTACCAAGAGCGGGCCGAGGGAAGGGAATCGCCTGTGCTTGCAGGGATGGCGCGACTCTATCCGTCGCCCAGTCGGTAAACATCAAACGCCCGGGTTGCTGAAACGACACTAGGCAGGGTGGTGTGAAGGCAGCGAGGGCTAGCCTGTGGCGCGTGCTGATCCGGACACTTCGGCTGATGAGGCGCGGCCTACAAAACCACGCGACGTGAGAAACCACCTTTAGACATCGTAAGGCGTAATTATTGCGCATTATGGGGCGTCCATTAATTACGTGAGGTGTTTTTCGGTAATTCCGGCCCCCCTCCTTCTGGCGAGATTTCGTGAGATTTGGTCGGATTTCCCCCCCCCCCTGTAAAATGACGTGAAATATTGACGGTGACTCCCCCCCCCCCTTACGAATGGACCTCGCAACTTTCTGATACTTTTTTTTTTAGGTCTCATGCTCTCAAGGGCGGTTATAACCCCCTAAAGTCGGTTTTTACCCCCCTAAAATCGACTTTCGCGTCATTTGTAGACTTTTTTCAGCTCTACCATTCTACAGGAATTTTAGAACGTCACGCCCCCTCCCCCTTGGTGAGGTTTCGTGAGATTTTGCCGGACACCCCCCCCCCATTTCAATTCACGTAATTAATGGACACCCTCTTATCTACAAGACGGGCACATAAACTACCACTTCAATTAAATCTGCTATCTAAGATGAAATAAAGGTCTTATTCCAACGAAATAAGGAACTGCACACAATCCTAATTAAAGTTGCCGCCTCATCGACGTCGAGGACATTAGAGGCAGGAAAGGACTGGTGGCAAAGAACGGAAAGGAATTCCGCCATGACCTTTTAAAGGAACCATCCCGGCATTCACCTGGAGTGATTTAGGGAAAACCCAAGTTTGAATGGCCAGACGGGGATTCGAACCCTCATCCTCCCGATAGCGATGTCAGAGCGTTACCGCTCACCCTCCATGCTAAGTCTGCACTAATTCAATAATTGAATTAGAATATCGTTATTGGATTTTATGTGTAGGTTGTGCAGTAGTTAAATATTTGCTAATAATCAATCATATTTTATAAGAAACGTGCGAGATTATGCTATCTTGTTAGCAGATGAAACGACTAAAGGGAAGGTCTCTAGAAGGAAACGAAGTTTACAGTGAATGAATAAGTAGTCAAAGATATTACTGTAAGGGGTATGTGGAAATTGAGAGATTAACTCAAGATTGGAAGTGAAGGCGGACAGCACGATAAAAAATTTCACACTTTACGTTGAAAAGAAGATATGAAAGGCACAGCACTTTTTATTTAAAACTCTATCGGTCTTACGCTTGTAAATTCAAGTTGACACTAAAGTAGAAAAGAGACAGGTTAGAGGTTTACTCAGAATATACGCAAATGAAGAAGGAGGAGCGATCGTTGATTTGATCAGCAATGTCGTTAGTGACGTACAAATCACTTTATTTCGTGATTGTGATGTTTGTGCAGGTGCGACCACAATCGATACGGAGTCCCGTACTCACATTCTCTGCCAAGTAAACGAACCAGTACGAAGTATATTTCTCGTCACTTCGACCGTGGACAAGGCAGATCAAGGTAATCTATTTATTGTTTCAAGTTTTCTCGCTATATCACACTTAAACCTCGCAAAATAGAAAACACAGGGAACAAAACTATTTTTTTATAAAGTTAAAAGAAATGGCATATGGCTACTAGAGCATTCAGCCAGCTCAAGTACAGTAATTTTCTCAAAGCGAATGTGACTAAATATCTATACTATATTGATTCGAACAAGTACAGACAACACAGGGTGGACACAACAATTAGTTAAAACCACCCATGCGCAAAGACGAACTCGAAACGGTGATCCCTGTAATGCTAGGCTAACGTGATAGCCTCTGCACACAACTGGTTCTATCATCTAATGACCGTTGCGTAGTGCTAAACTGGCAGAAATACTGCAGACTGCACCGCAATATCACAGCTTAATGCGCTACACTCTTCCATCTCTCCAATAATTCTTATCGAAGTTTCTGAATTTCTGTTACTGGAATTATTCCGAACAAAAATAATCCTTGTCAAGGAAAATAAACATACTGGCATAAAAATAATCTGAAGAAAATGATTTTAATGGAATGAGTTATATAAATTGATTTTCAAATATTTTATACAAGTTTTATTACAAAAAAATGCGGCAGTAAGCTTTAATATCCTGCGAACGCTTAAGTGGAACTAACTGACTAACTGTTAACCACAAAAATAAATATTTAAATTTGGTGTAGTAATTTCAGAGCTGTGTTTCAATTACGGAAGTTTTTGAAGGATTCCTATAAGGTATTGCAATTTTCTTCCTTGAAATATTTGTTTCAGTGTTTTTGTGATGCAGAGTCTACATCTACATCTATACTCCGTAATTCACGATATGCGGGTGGCAGAGGGTGCTAAGCACCCATCCTAATTCTATGCATTCCAATCCCGAACAGAACGAGGGAAGAATAAATAAAAGCATCAGTACGGCATCTTATTTCTCTAATCTTATCTCTACAGTCATTGCGACCTAAATAGGTTGGCGTAGTATTTCGTAGCACTCGTAAATTAAATAATTTCGCATATTCTCCAATAAATTCAAACTAGTAGCACTAATAATTCTAAAATTATTTTACTGCCTTGCTTGTCAGTCTTTGAATGTTTATAATACACCAAAACAACTAGACCAAAAATAAACCTTTGGTTAAGACACAAGATAGTGAATAACGTGAATCCTACATTTTCTGCTGTAGGCTACTATAATAAAGAAAGTGCTAGAGCCATTGCTCTACAAATTTCCTATATTCCGTCTTCGTGCCTCTTGTTGTGCAGTACACTGTGAGAGAAATTCTCGGCCTTGGCTATAGCAGAGTATGGCGATAATTCTACGTCTTAATAAAAAGTAACTTTACAAAACTGTCTCGATAAAGATGAAATTCCAGATTTCGTATTTTGCAAATGGCATCGACATTATTGTGGCCAAGACCTAGAAGTTTTCGGAGAGAGTAGCACATGCAGTGCTGATCTCGCGTACGATGTGTCACTATTTTCAGTGCAACCTGAGGATGATTGGTTTTCGTTAAATATTGAGTTTTTACACTGAAGGTATAACTATGAACAAGATACACTATTCATAGTCAATGAAAACCGTGCCTTTCAATGAAAGCACTAGAACTGTCTGAAATAAATAAAGATAAGAATTTTTTTGCAAAATTTCGCAAATTTACTCTTATCACAAACGATATTTACTCCCTCCATATCATGAATCCGTTTTTCAAGAACCTTAATACAAAATAAACTTTTCTCATGTTGTGATACGAATGCGGTAGAGTAAATCAAAATTATAAAAATCTGCCCCGCTGCATTGGTTAGATAAGATTTAATTTTCTCTTAGATTCCGTGTGAGAACAGTACCCGTCATTCTTAAAACTTATAAGGTTACCAACTGCTGGTTACAGCTTACTTACTTAGCATCCATGAACCAAGTTTCATGTTTTAATTACAAATACTTAATTCCCGTGTTAATTTTTAAAATGGAATATATAGTGACTCATTTTAAATGCTACATATGTAAACCGGTTTAACAAAAGATTTAACTATACAACACATCCGTGAAAGTAATTACATGTTAGCCTCCCTTTCTTATCCCAATGCGTTAATTATTTTAGCAGTACTCGTTAGCTTCATACTCCTTTCACAGAGTTAAATGGAGTTAATCTCTTTGGACTCAAACCTGTCAAGTTTTCTACAGTTTCTTCTTTTCTGTCATCAGTTTCTTGACTTGTTTGATGCAATCCTCCATCTGTACCTGTCTTGCGTTAACCTCTCCACGTCAACATACCACTTACTACCTAAATTCTCAGTTATTTGCTTCATTTATTCTAATCTTTGTTTTCTTCTACAGTTTATTAATTCCACTGTTACCTCCAATAAAAAATTAACCAATCCGGCATGTCTTAAAATATATCTGCCCTTTCTGCAAGATCCCTCTCCCCCCCCCCTCGCCCATTCTTTAAGAAAAATACGTTCATCTCGTACTCTATCTGTCAGCTTAATTTTCAAATGTCCAATTTTCCAATTTCTGATATCCCTAAAGTCCATTATTCACTAAAGTACATACATTTTAATAATTTTTTTTTTTTTTTTTTTTTTACTTATGGCTTTACACCCCGTCGACGTCGAGGTTATTAGAGGCGGGATGGAACCGGGAACAGGGAACGGGAAGGATTTCGGCCATGGCCTTTTCAAGAAAGCAACCTGGCATTCGCCTGGAGTGATCTGGGGAAACCATGGAAAAGCCAAATCTGGATACCCGGACGGGGATTCGAACCTGCGTCCTCCCGAAAGCTAGGCCTAAGCGTTAACCACTCACTCACCACGCTCGGTATATATTCTTCGAGAATGATACTGAAATATTGTGTTTGCTATGATCAGTTTATATTTTTCACCAAATTCTAATAACCTGCTACCTCGCTCAGTTCTATCTCCTAGACCAAAACTTTCTGCAGTAGTCCCCTCTCTTCTATTATCTATTATTGCATTCCAAACACCCAGGATTATTGCGTTTGCCTTCTTCTTCACATATTTGATTAATTCTTTAATTAATTTAGTCGTATATTTTCTCTATTTCGTCATCACTTGTTAGTGCGGGCTTAGTTTTTTCCATCCTCATAAAAATAATCCTGACACTAAAATGTTCGTAATAACTCATTCGTTTAATCTCCTGTACATTGTAAATCAAACGCCAGCAACTCGACTGACAACTTTTGTGTTAATTAATCTGGTTTCCTCTAAACGAAACTCCTGTGCATCCTATTCAATCTCACTAATCCCAATCACATTTAAATTAAGTCATTCTATCTCCCTGTTTAAGCTTTCTAATCTTCCTGTCTATTTCAGACTTCTAATATTCGTAGAATGTTTCTATCCATTCTAATAACTAGAGACCGGATTATATGCATTTACATGTTTGCATCAGCATCTGCACATTAAGCCCATTTTCACCGGTTATTGCATATTTTAAGTAAAACCTAGTGATGATGCATATTTTCGTTATATGTAGTGGCCTATTTAACATGAAATGGGACTTGCACATAACTTCCGTCGTAGGCAAAGCTAATTCTAGATTACGATTCAAATTCATATTTTGAGAAGTTGTAATGCTTACACAAAGGAAATAGCATACAAAACACTAGTGCGTCCGCATTTGGATTATTGTTGTGGAATTTGGGATCCGTATCGCAAGGAATTGATCGACACGTTACAGAAGTACAGAAGAGAGCCACTTGATTCGTGACTGCTAGTTACAGTCCTTACGAAAGTGTCGCAGAATCGATACTATGGGCAGACAGACGACGTGGTTTTCATTTGAATTTATTGGAGAATATGCAAAATTCTTTAATTTAAGAGTGCAATGAAATACTTCTTGCCGGCCTCGGTAGCGTAGGGGCTAGCTCCGCGTACCGAAGGTCGCCGGTTCGTGTCCGGCCGAGGGCATGGGTGTTTAGTGTTGTGTCTGTGAATGTCTTGTCCGTGTTGTAGTGTCCTTGTGTCAATACTTGATAGCAACAAACCACATTAAGCTGGCTGTATGGCCCAGTAGCCGAATGCCATTAAAAAAAAAAAAAAAATACTTCTTCCGCCAACCTATTCAGGTCGCAATGACAGGAGGGATAAGATTAGAGAAATAAGATTCCCTACTGATGCTTTCATGTAATCTTTCATTCCTCGTTCTGTTTGGGATTAGAATGCACGGAATTAGGATTGGTGCTTAGCACCCTCTGCCACGCACAATATTTGTGAATTACAGAGTATAGATGTACGTAGATGAAAAAAAAGTAGAGCGACCAATTCACGGTCCAACTTTAGGGCATCCGTAGTGTGCACTCACCCATTCATGCTACTAGAAGGGGTCTAATCAAATGTTCCAAGCAGTCCTATCCACTCGCGCTTTCTCGCCGCACACCAATGTCCTTATCACACAGTTGTAGGATGTTTCCTCCAATCACGAGCCAATGCTATAGCTTGTTGTACTGCAGGGACCAGTGTTGGTTGTCTGGGAGTCCAGTAACATCCAGCATGCAACCCCTTTCACGGACCAACAAGGGTCGGAATGTCGGATCATCGTAGGTCCTATAAGCTGCACTGTGAATGGGCCGCTAGAGCGATGGAAGGGCGGGTGGCGGGCACGGAGATGTGCGGTGGCGTGGCCTTGTGCTTGACGCTTGAATTAGTCGAGCCTCAAACTCCGCAAAGTTCGTATGACAAGGACTGTTTTTAGACGCGTGCGTAGTTATGTAAATAATTTAATTCACTTGTGAAATTATACCATGTTTTTTTGTTGTTAAAAGATGAGGAAAACAATATGTCAATGTGTCAGTATTATATGGAAATATTAAAAATGTAGAATTTGGCGTAAAAAATATACTTGTTTTAATTTTAAGTTTATTTTTGATAAAATATTAAAATCTAAATAATTATAAATTTATTTTTCCACTTCCGCTTCCGCAAAACATACACATCCGCCTCCGCATCCGCATCCGCAAATATGACTTCTGTCACAACTCTATTGCACACTAGTGAAAGTTGTCATTTTAACCGTATATTGAGGTGGATGAATTCTGTACCACGGCATATTCCGCTGTGCGGTTGATATAGTGGCTTTAGGATTTTAAGTTTATGTCAGCTGGATATATTTGACATGGATTTAATTGGTATAATGGTTTAATGTTGTGTCTTTCCAGAGCGACCTGTATGGCGGAGAGTGTGCTACGGGAATATCTGCTGAGCACATCACTGCATGGGCCTCGCTACCTAGCTCTACCATCACTCACCTGGCCCCACAAGTACTCAGCCCTCACATCATTATTCTTCCTTACGACAAGGATTTTAATTTAGGATTATATGCACAGAAAAACACACTGTGGTATTGTAATATATTTTTAATTCTTTTTTAAGGAATTACGAGCGTGAGTAAAAAATTATCCAGACTTTTCGTAAAATAATTTATTTACATAAAAAATACAATTTGGCTTATTCATTATTTTTCAATACAGTCTCCTTCCTTTGGTCCAGCGGTCCACAAGCTTGTGTATTCCTGCCAAAAAGAAAATTTTCGGTTGATTGCAAATCCACTGATGTACCGCTTCCAGCGCCTCTTGGTCTGAAGAAAGTAGATGACCTAAGAAAGTGTCTTTCAGCGGCCCAAACGAATGAAAGTCCGATGGAGCAGGATCTGGACTGTAAGGTGGATGTTCCAGCACCTCAAAACCCAATCGAGCAACAGCAACACTTACTTTGACGAAAGACCTCGTCGCTTGCTGCGAATTGCTGGTTTAAGTTTGTTAGACAACAATGCACAGTAATACTCCTTGTTAATAGTTTTACTCTTCTCCATGTAATCTTCCAGTACAGGCCCTTTGCGTCCCAAAACACAGTTAGCATAACCTTTCCCGCCGATGGCGCAGTCTTGAATTTTTTCTTCACCGGTGATACAGGGTGTTTCCATACTCTGGCGTTTTGATTCTGGCTCATGGTGATGAACCCACGTTTCATCACAGGATACTATTCTTTCCAAAATTGAGTCACCTTCTTTGTTGTAACCGTCGAGTAAGCGTTGGCAGATCTCAAGACGTTTGAGTGTGTTTTTCAGTAAATTGTCTTGGCATCCATCGCGAACAAACTTTACGAAAGCCTGTCAGAGTACAACGTTACAGTTTTCTGCTTTAATATGCGTGATTATGATGGGCAATAGTTGAAGCCTCTTTGCATTACACTGTTCAGACACTTAATATAAATCACTTAATAACGTCAAGCCTTGTAGTAAATCCAAACATCCTTTATTAGAACTGTCCACAAATAAAATAAATCACTACTGACCAGCAATCGAACATGAAGCCACAAAAGCCATAATCAACTTATTCCGTACCAGTCTACTCCATTGTTCTCACTTCCCTTTTTTTTTTTTTTTTTTTTTTTTTTTTTTTTTTTTTTTTTAGAGAGTGTTATATCCTTACTACATCTCATATAACTCCTATAATATGCTCTTATAATAATTTTACCAACCTAAAACCTAAGATATTTTATTATAAATTAGTACAATTCAAAGTAGCGTTTAACTACTTGTGATTTGACAAGCCAAGTTAATCATGGATAACGTTATAGGCAGAACCATGACTGATGCTCAAAGTAGACGGTACGTCATCGATAGTAACTCGCCTATTTGTGAAAATCATCAATTGAGCTTGCTCAATTTTGTCGTCCGTGGTGGACGTTGACGGATGCCCTGCTACCTCTTTTTGCGTCACAGTTGTCCGACCACTTTTAAACTTCTCGATCCACTCAAAAACACTTGTCCGCAACCATGTAGTCTCTGCAGTGTGCTAAAAGCCTACGGTGAGTTTCATCCACTTTTACTCCTTCTGACCAAAGAAATCGTGTCACTGCCCTTTGTTCCTCCTGCGTGCAAACTGCTAGCGGAGCGGAGATGTTTACGCTGTCACTGCCGGGTCGATATTGTTGCGATCGAGGTCGAGTGAGGCACGCATCGCCACAGTAGTATCAACTATAAACACGCATTCGCGAAAAGCAGTACGACTACTGAAAAAAGTATTTTATTACGAAAGTCCGGATAAATTTTTACTTTCCCTCATAGTATGGCAAGAAACTTTTGCAGTTCTTACCGATCGAGAGATACTATAAAGACACAATCCCGAAAAATCCTCTTATCGGAGCACGCATGTAAAAGTAAACCACCTTCAAGATTTATGGGAGCTGAAGTATATCCCATCTCTCTCGCATAGCGTTAGAAGAGTGTATGAAGTCTTTCAGTAAGTGTCATCTTCTTCTATGTTAATGTCAAACAGTACTGACAGCATGGGCCGGTCGATTATAACAGAGCACGTCGCATCCACGTGGACTCCATTGTCCTTTCAGTAGTGAGAACTCCCATCAAACGATACGACGCACGCGACCCTAACATAGTTCATCAGTCGTGGTTAATTACGACATCACTATAGTGCGTTCAATTAGAAGAGGTGGCTCAAGGTCACTCTGGTCTATCCCCACTCAACTGCACGTACCCCTACATGCGAAGGGGAAAGAGTCCCCGCTTATAAATTTACCACCCGCTAGCCTGGACACAGGGTCTGCTCGCGGGGATATGCAGTGGGAGGGGACGGTGAGGTAAGGAGGGGGGCAAGGGGATCGTGACCTTGAGTCACCAGTGAGCGTGAACAGAGCGAACGGTAACAACTCTAATAACTGAGTATCATTCTAAATGTGTTACTGATGCATTTCCTGGGCCAGGACATTATATACTGTGTGCTATTGCCAAATTTTTCTGTTCTTTGCCTGTATCTTAGTTTCTGTACGTATCAGAAAACCCTAATAATTTTCCATTACTTCCGGTTTTTATTTCTAATACTACCCTAGCTACTTTTTATTAGCAATAAGAAAAAAGTTTTATTTTACTATTCAGCCCTAAGAACACATATTAGAGGGAATTTACTAGGTGACCGCTGGGACGAAACCACCTGACTGCAGATGTCTAGCCTTTCAGATGCTCCTGTATTACTGGTACTCGCCGTTTGGAAGTGAAGTTACTTTTATTTGAGTGCTGTCTAGCTTTTTTTTTAATTGTAATAAGAGTACACGTTTTGAGCTAAATTGAATGGGTGTTTTACTTGATTGTAATTATAAAAATAATTTATTGCTTAAGATATTAATTCCAAAATTAAGCTTTTTATAGTTTCTCATTTTCCTCGTTCCTCATAGGCCTTAAGGAAACACTTCAACAGTAATATATATATTGAAGTAGGTTAGCGGTCGTAGAGTAGATTGGCTAAGCAAGCACAGGGTATTATCATTTACTGACGAATTTTCAGAGAGTTATAATGCACATAGCTCAGCACACTATGACAATCCCAAGCAGTATATAATAGGATGGTTATAGCAACGGATCCGAGTGTTAGCCAAGCTGCGAGGGTGGCGTTCAGTATCTTCTCGTCTCATTCTGTGTCGCCAGCTCCCTGAGCTGAGTAGACAAACATCGGTACCCCGAGAATTATCGTAATTGGTGGCGGAGGGACACTCGACATGCTATTCACCACGAGCACCCTGTAGAGAGAGATGACTCATTTGGACAATTATTTATTAAAATACCAAGAGTATTTGTATAATTAATTTTGGACAATCAACATTTAGGCCGATTGAAGACAACACAGGTTATGATAACTGCCACTATTACGCACTACATTTTGCGATCCTGGAAACTGACGACACCATTTTCTGTCGCCAGTTCTTTTAATCACACTTAATTTTATCTTAACTTTTCATAATTATTTCCTTCCATGCATTGTTTACATAAATCTAGAATTCTTTTGTAAGCAACAAAACGCTTCACTCAGTCAACCAGGGGCGGATCCAGGGGGGGGGGGGGCCACGACATTCTCCGACATTGTAATTTTGGAGACTTTTTTTTTTCGTTCTACGGATTCGAGGCCCGAGGAGACTATAAATTGCCCCACTCAAGCCCACTAAAGGAAGGCAAGCTCCCCCAGCCAAAATCCACTCAAGCCAAGCCCCCCACCAAACCAAAGTCCGATCAAGCCCCTCCCAAAACAAAATCCTGGACCCGCCCCTGCGAGTCAGCTTCTGCCATTTTGCAATTTCCAATTTCAATTCTATCTATGAGATTTAAACACCTGGAAGTTATACACTGATCAGCCAAAACATTATGACCATCTATCTAATAGCCGGAATGTCCGCCTTTGGCACGGATAACAGCGGTGACGCGTCCTGGCATGGAAGCAATGAGTCCTTGGTAGGTCCCTGGAGGGAGTTGCCACCACATCTGCACACACAAGTCACCTAATTCGCGTAAATTCCAGGGAGGGGGGTGTTCTGTGCACTGTGTGTTCAGACACACTTGTTCTCTGCCTAGCATTAAAGTATGATGTTAGTTCCGCCACAGTTCACCGCCTCCACAGTTTTACCAGTCTGCCCAGCCTACCACGTCCGACATCTGTAATGAGGGCTGGCCGCCCAACCCCTCGACGTTTCGACGTGTTTTCACCTTGGTTTCTCACTTGTTGAAGACAATCATAACAGCACTCCTCGAACACCCGACAAGTCATGTAATTTCCGAAATGTCCGTGCCGACACTCCAGGCCATCACAATCTCCTCTCGGTCAAACTCAGCACCTTCCCCGTGATAAACACGGATAGCACGCTCCCTAATACTACATGCACCGTGCGTGTGTCTGACTAGCAATCATTCCTCGGCAGGGACGCTACTATCGCATGGACGGGTTTATATCGAGAGTAGGTAGATGATCATAATCTTATAGCTGATCATGCATTGCAATTGCTCATCACAGATTCACCAAATGTTGTATGAAGGAAGAGTCAAAAAGCGTGCAATACACCTCGTCGACGTTCAAATTATTAGAGACGGGAGAGGACTGGGTGCAACGAACGGGAAGCAATTCCACCGTGGCCTGTCGAAAGAAACATCCCAGCATTCGCCTGGAGTGATTTTGGGAAATCATGGAAAACCCAAATCTAGATGCCGGACGGGGATTCAAACCGGCGTCCTCCCGAATGCGAGGCCTCAACATTGCCGCTCAGCCACCACGCTCGGTCGGTATTCGCAAATCCCACAACAACTGATATTATGACCATTTATATGTATCGTTATTTTTCTCTCGAACCAGTAGCTAACATTCATTTCAGGTTCTTCACATGTTTCAAAGAGCTTTCACCACATGAACTTCATATCACATTCAATGAGTGCTAAAATAACTTCGTGAAATCTTGTCTTGAAATTCAGCAAGGCATGACTGATGAAGAATAGGACTCTAACATCTGGATATTGTGGGCCATTTTTTCAATTGCGATAGGATCAATTTTTATGATTAATTGTCACGCCAATGCAATTGAATTTGTTGTTTTATTTCCCGAACGCGTTTCACTTCATTCTCTGAAGTGGTTCTGTATTTTTCATTGGCCACATATGCTTGTAATTGTACAGTGTTTCAGCATCAGTTATGTTTGTAGCAGCAGTTTGCATTGCAGGTGTTGGTTGCATCTTGGTGAGTAATTGTGTAGCATTTTCACTGCACTGTAATATATTGATCAATATATTATTCATAAAAATTGATATAGGACTCTAATTTCCTAAGCTTCATGCAGAGATTTAGAGGGATGGCATAGATTTTACAACGAGTAATAAATGGGAATATTGATAACTGCGGTTTATTATGGAGAAACTGGTTAAAAGGTACAGACAGTATAGACAAGTATGAAATATTAACGGCAGTGAGTAAAAATAATTTTTGTTACTTCAGATGAGCCACAATCGCTTCAACTGCGGTGATCCACTATAGAAGTACATAGCAAAATTCTACAGTATAAAAACAGGATGAAAAAATCTGCCGTGCATTCAGTCTTCACCGTAACTGGATCTATAGTTTAACATGGAATACAAACAACGGTTAAGTTAGAGGCCAATGAAAATTCCATCAGAAAACTGGATTAGAACCAGAGACCTTAATACGAAAGTCACTACGCCCCGTTGTAGGAAAGACTCAAGCATGGGCTAAGACCACTAGCTAATTAAGAAGGATCAACATGTGGCCTTGTATATGGTGTTTCGAACATACGCGAAGAAGCACTCTCCCTTGTCGTTCGAGGGCTTCTACCAACGATAACAATTATTTACAACAATGCTCTAGGGACGGAGCGCTGCAGAGAAGTTCGTGTGGCTCCATCGTTCTGTCGTAGCAACTAATCTGATTAAAATTTAATCGACTAATTAAGCAGTCAACAATTGACGAAACATGACAAAAGATCTGGTGTGTTGTTTGTCCGCAGACTGCTGTGGTTCCTGGTGCAGGTTTTGGCTGTGTGGGGAGTGATCGTGTTGATTGTTGACGTATGGATTGAGTTTGCCAGGACGCCGACAGTGACCACTGTGGACTCGACAACATTTCCCATCTGGAACGTTCCATTCCCAGCCATAGCCATCTGCAGCGTAAACAAGATCAGCTACGCCGCAGCTACAGTCATGGCCAGCGACTTGTTAGTATCAAAGATAATGACAAGAAATGTTCCTCTCATTGTGCTGAACTTGAATAACATTTCTTTAATGTAGCTAAATTGCTAACAAAACAAATCTAGATATACACTGGCAGAAATTAAAAGTGCAGCACCCAGACGGAGTTCATCTACATACATCTACATATATACTCTGCAAATCACAAAACTGTGGGTGGCAGAGGGTGCTCAGCACCAAACCTAATCTCTTTGTTGTGCATTCCAATCCCTAATGGTACGAGGAAAAAAGGAATTCATATAAGAATCAGTGCGGCACCTTATTTCTCTAATTTTATCTTTCCTGTCATGCCGACCCAAATAGGTTGGTGGACGAAGTATTTCACTACACTCGTAAGTGAAAGTGGGAGTACGCATGTTTACCAATAAGTTTATACGAAACGTGCGTCGTCTATCTACCAGAGACTCCCAGCCTAGTTTACTAATCAGTTCCGTAACGCTTTCATAAGGACTGTAGCAAGCGGTCACGAATCGAGCGGCTCTTCTCTGTACTTTCTCTGTACTCTCAATCAGCCCCTTACGAAACGGATCCCAAATGGCACAACAATAGTCCAAATGTGGACGTACAAGAGATTTGTACGCTATCTCCTTTGTTTGTTCATTACAATTTTTCAAAATTCGACCTAGGAACCGCAGCCTAGAATTAGCTCTACCTACCAACGTATTAATATGTAAGTCCCATTTCATGTTCCTTTGTACTGTTACTCCCAAATATTTCATAGAATCGACCACATCAATAACTGAACTGTTTACCTCGTATTTCTGAACAATTGGATTCTTTTTGTTAGTTATGCTCATTGTCTTACACTTTTTACAATTTAGTGTGAGTTGCCACTCAGCGCACCATGCCAAAATAACATCCAGATCACGCTGAATTGCTAAACAATCGGCCAAATTCCTTACTTCCCTATAAATAACCGCATCATCAGCAAACAATCTAAAAAGGCTTTTCACTTTGTCTCCGAGATCGTTTATAAAAATTAAAAAAAGAAGTGGTCCTATTACACTTCCTTGAGGTACACCCGATGTGACATCTAGATTAGAAGAACTTTCTCCTTCAACAACGACATACTGCGATCGACCAGTTAGAAAATCCTTTATCCATTCGCAAAGCTGATCCGATATACCGTACGCTCGTAGTTTCGCTAAAAGGCGGTTGTGTGGCACAGAGTCAAAGGCTTTCTGAAAATCTAAAAAAATTGCATCTACTTGTGAACCTGCATCAATAACTTTCATTACATCGTGTGTAAATAGGGCCAGCTGTGTTTCACATGATCTTTTCTTCCGAAATCCGTGTTGATTTGTTGTAAGCAAATTATTTTCATCTAGGAAATTCATAATGTTCGAGCATATAATATGCTCCATAACTCTACTACAAACAGATGTTATAGATATGGGACGATAGTTTCCAGGATCGCTGCGATCACCTTTCTTGAAAATCGGAGTTACTTGCGCTATTTTCCAGTCTGAAGGTACTTTTCGCTCTTCTAGGGATTTACTGAATATATCAGACAGAAATGGCCCGATTTCCGCCGCATACTCTGAAAATACTCTTACTGGAATACCATCCGGGCCAGGTGCTTTTCCCCACTTTAGGAGCTCTAATTGCTTTATGATACCTGCAGTATCTATTCGTAATGATTCCATCTCCAACTCGACACGACGTGGGAAAACGGGAATGCTATCCTTATTTTCGTCAGTAAATGAATTTTTGAATACAGTATTTAGTACATTAGCTTTATCGCGGCTTTCAATAACCTCGGACCCTTCGCGAACTAGTGCTGGAATATTGCTGTTGGTACAACTGACTTTACGAACATACGACCAAAATTTCTTTGGGTTTTCTGCGAGACTCTTAGAGAGAGTGTTTGAATGAAAATCGTTGAAGGCCTCACGCATCACATTCTTCACACGTAGTCTTAACTCAGCCAAGGTTTCTAAATCGCTGCGAGACCTCTTCCTTCTGTAGCGTGCGTGTATCCTTCTTTGTTTTTTGAGTAATCTTTTGACTTCGCATGTGTACCACGGTGGATCATTCTCCCCATTTATTTTCCGCTTCGGTATATGTACTTCCATACCTTCCTTGATTATATGTATAAATCGATGCCACATCTCTTCAACGGTGTCCTTTGTTAACTTAAAGTTATGGTAATTATTCCTCAGGTAGGTTCTAAAACACTCCTTTGAGGCCTTACTGAATCTGTATACAATCCGTCCATTTCCCCTTTTTCGCTTGGTCATTAATTTGATAGTCGCAATTACCGCTTTGTGATCGCTTATTCCAGTGGTCGTTGAAATGTCGGTGAATAATTCTGGCCTGTTAGTAACTAGCAAATCTAAAATGTTTTCGCTACCGTTATGACACCGCGTAGGTTCATTCACTAGCTGCTCGAGATGATTATCGGAGAATAAATCGAGAATTACTTCAGAAGCTGCCTTATCCCTGCTACCAGTAATGTGAACATAATTTCGCCAGTCGATATAAGGCAGATTGAAGTCGCCTCCCAGAATCATAGCATGATCCTGAAAACGGCTAGCTATACTGTTAACATTACTTCTTAATTCCTCGGCGATAGCTATGTCAGAATCGGGTGGACGGTAGAAGGCGCCTATGACGAGTTTTGACCCAGCAACATTGAGTTTAATCCATATAATTTCACAGATAGTATCGACTTCTATTTCATTACATGGGAGGAATTTACTCACAGCTATAAATACCCCACCTCCATGAGAATGTAATCTGTCTTTACGAAAAACGTTCATGCTGTCTTTAAAAGTTTCGGCGGAACTTATTTCCGGTTTTAGCCAACTTTCTGTACCGATAATGATATCCGCTTCTGTGCTACAAATAATGCTTTCAAGTTCTGGTTGTTTGTTACAAACGCTTCTACAGTTAATTACGAGTACTTTTAACTGTTGTGACTGTTTTACGTTCCTCCTACATTCCGGTGTTGTATCTGATTGGGTTGCCCGCAACTGTATTTCATGTTTCGGGTCTTCCTCCCTCAGCCTAAAAAACCACCCAGTGCATTCCACACGGCCCCTGCCACCCGTATAGCCGATTCACGTGTGTAGTGCACACCTGACCTATTCAAGGGAACCCTACACGACTCAACCCTATGACGGAGATCGAGAAATCTGCAGCCAATATCATCACAGAAACGTCGTAGTCTCTGGTTCAGCCCCTCAATACGGCTCTGAACCAGAGGTCCACAATCAACTCTGTCTACGATGCTACAGATGGTTAGCTTCGCCGAAATCTTGCGGCCACTTGCCACAGAGTTCACCCTTTCAGCCAGCCGCCGGAAGGAAGAGAGGATAACCTCCTGACCCAAGGCGACAAGCATCGTTGGTGCCGACGTGAGCCACAATCTGCAGTTGGCTACACCCTGTCCGTTCAATGGCATCCGGGATGGCCTGCTCCACATCTCGGATCAGACCACCCGGAATACACACCGAATGGACGTTGGATTTCTTCCCCGAGTAATCCGCCATTTCCCTAAGGGGCTCTATAAACCGCCTAACATTAGAGCTCCCAACTACCAGAATACCCTTCTGCGATCGCCCAGACCTAGCGGGCTGGGGGGCCGTCAGCTCGCAGGATGACAATTGCGGGACTGAATCAGCCTCCGACAATACGTCATACCGGTTGGACAGTCGAACAAGTTCACCGTCTTGGCCTTTAAGCCTGTTCGACTGCCCCCGTGTGCGGCTTCGAAGTCTGGTAGCCATATGCCAGTCACCGTCAGGTGACCTAGGCACGGCCTCCAACTTTTCAGCCTGGGATGCAGGTACAATGCTCGACATAGGTGAATCAGTGAGCGGCGTGGCTACACCGAGTTCACCAATATCGCATCTGCTGCAACCTTCTACGGCAGCTTCCAGCTGTGTAACTTTCGCTAACACAGCAGCAAGCTGAGCGCGCAGATCAGCCACCTCAGCTGGCGTCTGCACACAGCAATCACAGTCCCTAGACATACTGCTTTTTAAAATCGAAAAAAAGAAAAATGAACAGAAACTCGAACTAATCTGTACGTTGGATAAACTGCAAAGACTCAGTGAGAACAATAATCAAATCTACACCCCTCTAGAGATAAAATGTAACACAAAGATAACCTGTACTTCTTACAAAAAGTAAACAATCAGAGATTAAGCAGATTCACACACCACTAAAGATAAAATGTCAAGCTAAAACACGCCACTTTACTGAGTGACCGTCCAACTGCAACTAACCTCTACTTTCTACAAAAGTAAACACTCAAAGATAAAACTAACTAAATCCACACACCACTAAAGATAAAATGTAAAGCTATAACACGCTACTTTACTGAGTGACCGTCCAACTGCAACTAACCTCTACTTTCTACAAAAGTAAACACTCAAAGATAAAACTAACTAAATCCACACACCACTAAAGATAAAATGTAAAGCTATAACACGCTACTTTACTGAGTGACCGTCCAACTGCAACTAACCTCTACTTTCTACAAAAGTAAACACTCAAAGATAAAACTAACTAAATCCACACACCACTAAAGATAAAATGTCACGCTATAACACGCTACTTTACTGAGTGACCGTCCAACTGCAACTAACCTCTACTTTCTACAAAAGTAAACACTCAAAGATAAAACTAACTAAATCCACACACCACTAAAGATAGAATGTAAAGCTATAACACGCTACTTTACTGAGTAACCGTCCAACTGCAACTAACCTCTACTTTCTACAAAAGTAAACACTCAAAGATACAACTAACTAAATCCACACACCACTAAAGATAAAATGTAAAGCTATAACACGCTACTTTACTGAGTGACCGTCCAACTGCAACTAACCTCTACTTTCTACAAAAGTAAACACTCGAAGATAAAACTAACTAAATCCAAACACCACTAAAGATAAAATGTAAAGCTATAACACGCTACTTTACTGAGTGACCGTCCAACTGCAACCGGAGTTGTGATAAATGAATGAAATTTGGCCCCAAGTATCCCCATATAAAGAGTATTAAATGATTAAAAGTTTCACATGCAATAGTATGACAATTACGGGGCTATTTACTATGCAAATTTCTGTGTTTTTTAGCGTGTAAGTGATTATCAGTGTGGTGTAACATGATACTTTTTTGTCCATAAATTCTTGTTGACCAAGTAAGCCAAGGCGAAGAGTGACGACCCTCTACACCCAAATGTCTAACTGTGAGACAGGTCGGAGAATTGGCGTGTTTGAAATGGGCGTGAAATTTCCCGAAGGATTGGCCGTAGAGCAATGTCAGTATACTTACTTGTTACCCAGTGGATAAAAAGGCTCTAGTACTCCTAGAGCAGGTATAGGTCCATACAGAAGGACAACAGCACGTAAAGACCGTCAAATTGTGTAGATGGCTGTTGCTGGCAGATGGGTGACTGCAGGCCAGATCCAAGCAATGGTTGCAGAGAGAGTCAGCCCCCTGACGATTGTAAATCAACTGCTTGAAGCTGGGTTACACTTTCTGACCCCGATGTAATTCTTCCATTAAGTTGATTTCATTGCCAGCATCGCATAACCTGGTGTAATGCAAAACGCAAATGGACATGTGAATGGCGTACATTTGTGTTTAGAGACGAGTCTCGAATCTGTCTGTGGCAAAGTGATAATCGACAACATGTACGCAGGCGTAGTGGAGAAACGGCTTACCCTGCTGTGATTTCAGAAAGTCACTGGTATAATAGTTTGGGACAATTAGTCTCGACAGCAGGACTGAATTGGTTGTTGTTGAAGGCGCAATGACAGCCCATCACTATGTGGACGGGGTGCAACACCCTATTAATGATACCCTCCATGTCCACCATCCAAATTGCAGCTTGCATCAGGATAATGCCCGTCCTCATACTGCGGCCATCACAACAAAAGCCTTGCAAGGGGTTACGGTCACAATTTTTCCTCGATAGAGCATGTCTGGAATGCCAGGAGTAGACACATTAGATCACATGGTCACCTATCACAAACTGTGAAACAACTGACTGCACAAGACATGCAGGCGTAGAGAAACATAACCCAAGAATACATCCGAACACTGTTTGATTCAATGTCGGTAAGGATCTACGAATGTATAAGTGCTCAAGGCACTTCTTCCTGACAACTGTATATAGGTAATAAACTAAGCCTGATCCATTTCAATTTGTTATAGTTTCTTCTGGATATCTTTGAAATATCTAAAAAGTTTCTTAAAATTCATCCATTCCTGTTTTGGTGTTGCACTTGTAATTTCCGCTAGTATAATACTAAAGTAATCACAAGTTTTTACCTAGACAAATAAAACCTTTCATTTTCTTTTAAAGGAAACATGAAAAATAGCAGCAGATATGTATTTGTTATATAGCAAAATACGGTCCATGACTCCCTAGTAATGCTGTTTCTCGTATTGTTAGTTAAAAACAGACTTGATACAAGAATTTGTTATAGGAATTTATGAATTCGTTCCTAACCTCTTCTTAAATGTGATACCTAGATTTTAATATTCTAATTTAATGATATGCATCCGATTCAGTGTATCTCTTTGTGATTGGACAAGATTTTTCTCTTTCTGTAATAAAACAAGTTATAATTTAAACGTAAGTCTCAATAAATATGGTTGTCAAACTATTGTGCCTACAAGCATAACAGCCGCGATCCATTATCAAATAATAAGTTATTCGTTCCGATATTTGACAGTGAGCTGTCAAGAGACGCGAACGACCGTTGATGTGTGGCACTAGCTGCACCTAAAGTTCACCATGGGCAGCAACAAATGACAGCAGGAATTAGAATTCCTGCAGCGTTATATTGGAGTTTGCCTTGCAGACACGACAGTGATACAACTGGCGATTGGTTTAGATCAAGGCTGCCCAACCCCAACGAAGTGGCCCGCCAATAGCAGCTATTTAGAATGTGCTAGCTCAAAAACATCTGAAAAGGTCTTGTAACAAAACTGTTAGCATTATGTATATTTTATAAGTTGGTAGATACATGTGAGATCGCAGATGTGTTTACAATATCTCTGGAGTTGAGTGATCAGCGGGCTCGGAGTGAGACAGTCAAGCGAGTCGGGAGGTTACACTAAGATGGTCGGTGATCGGGAGTGTTTAACATGTGCACCGTAATAAGTCGCTGTCGCGGGATTATCGTTGTTACGCTGAGTAAAATACTGTGTGGACAGTGAAACAGCAGTTTGTAGACTGGTGGATATGGTTTATATGCTGGTTTTTAAAGAACATGACCTGCAGTAGAACGAATCTGTAAACTTCTACGGTACTGTACAGTTTAAACTGTTTAACGAACAATAACGGGGCTACTACTCACTGTTTCTTACCTGTTGATAATTAAAACTTACATTCTTCGGTGACGAAATCTAGATATAGTCAGGGGCGTAGCTACTATGGGGCTAGGCGGTGCAGTGCACCGGGGCCCTCACGCTCAGGGGGCCCCCAAGCATACTTGAGGGCCCCTAAGCGCACCTCTAGGGGCTCTCAAGTGCAGTTTAGAGGGCCCACGAGCCTTCACGGCAAACTGGCTACTTTTTTTTTTTTTTTTAGCTCTACCGTCGTCTAAGAGGCCCCTGAGAACACAGGAGCCCCTCACTGCTCAGGGGGGCCCCAACCACTGCTCAGGGGCCTCTAAAGAACAATTCAAGGGCCCCCATCCTCAGTTCAGGGGGCCCCTACCAGCACACAAAGCAAAAAAAAGGTCGCCCGTCTGGCCTGAGGGCCCAAAATAATTTTTTTGCACCGGGGCCCTTGTTGACCTAGCTACGCCACTGGATATAGTGTCAGGTGGCTTGCTTTTGGATGATCTACTTAAAGTGTAATAAAACATACGTGAACTGTGAGTGACGACACGCGTGTGTGTGTGTATGTTTCGATCTGCTTCATACATGTACCCTTTGACTGTGATTGATTTAATTATCCATACAGTATAGCTAACTAAACTGGCGACCTGACGGCCTTCGAATCTTTTACTAGAATTAAGAAGCGATATGTGAAGGAACTGAAAGTTGTGGAACATCACTTGGCTTCATTACTGGTAAAACTTCGTATTTAATTAAGCCCCAAAAGAATATCAAATACGTAACAGTCTCACTGATGTTTGGTTACATTTTGACTATAATTAAAAAACCTCTAGAAAGGTCTCAGTGATGATTTTTACTTTTTTATTGTAATTAAACTGTGTTATTTATATCTTTGTTATATTTAAATAGTATCTATTGTAACTATAGGCAAGTATTATGTGGCCGGCAGGCTAACTTAGAATCGAAATTGTGGCCCTTCTCCAAACCTGGATGGGCAGCCTTGGTTTAGACATATCCTTAGATAATGACGATAGAGTGGAAGAGTCTGACGAAAACTATTGGTAAGAGTCAGTTCGCCTCACCCTGATCGTTTCAAGCATCACACCTTGGCAGCGATGGCATAACCGTCGGGCAATAGCGGAAATCTTTCAACATGTGGACAACGTTTGTGATGGTTCGACTTGATATTGGGTCTGAGTTAGGTAACATGCATATCCTCCAGTTGTCACGTATATGTTGCTGTCCCGGCAGACACTTTACCTTTCCCTGTGAATTATTATATAAACTTGTGAAGATAATTCAATAGCAGTTTCTCCAGGGCGAATAGTGTTAGTAAAATTATGTTGTTAAGCATCAAAAAGCCTACATCCCCTTCAAGATACTATCATGAGTGCTCAAAACCTATCACAAGTCCTAGATTGAACCCTTCCCAAATAAGGTAAGCGCACCAACTGTCAATACGTTAAGAATTTATTTTTCCATTACTGAAGTCTATGACCATACCATTTAATAACTATGCATTCTAAAGTAAGTTTCTGCATTTTGAATACCTCTGTTCCATGCTATATTACAATTGGTGGTAAATTGTAGATTTATTTATTTATCATTTGATGCTTAGCAAAATATTTAAAAGGTATGGACAAATGTGCACATCTCAAGCTCCTACAATATCATATATCTAGAGCTAGTGCGTTGATCCACGCATCGCGTATGTCCACCGTTGTTCATTTGTAGTTTCGAAGAGGACAGTCGGAAACGATGTGGTGGATTGACTGTAAGGTGGCTCCACAGTCACAATTGGCAGAACTGATCCAGCCCCATTTATGTAATAAGTATCCGCATCTGCCTTGTACAGATCGAATCCGATTGATGATTCTCAATTGCCGTCTGGGGAGATCGAATCCTTGCAACCGCTCTAAACTTCTAGATGTTTATTGGCTACCTATGATGGCTCTCATTGAGCTATCCAAAACTGGTTGAGGTTGAAACAGGACATTGTAAGGTTGATTGCTGTACGCCACGGTGGTTTCCTTGATTTCAAGAGTTGGTCTTTTGCTTGCGTAATGTCTCGATGTGTGGGTAGCTGAGGGTGCTTCGGGATGTTTTTCCAGACCTTTAGGAGAGCTTCTGATCTTCTGAGTCAGGTGAAATGTTACAAAGAATTGGAAGCTATAGAATGTTCGTGTTCCGAATGCATCCCGCAATTATTCGCATTACCTGATTGAGTCGCACGTATACCTTCATCGTGTGGGCACTATTGATCCAGGTCGGGGAACAGTATTCAGCAACAGAATACGACAAAGCTAAGGCTGTGGATCTTAGAACGAGAGATCTGGCTCCCCATGAAGTAAATGCAAACTTTTGAAGAATATTGTTTCTCGTTTTGACTTTAGCAGCCACATTTGAGAGAAGCTTCTTGAAATTCAGAGTTCTGTTAAGTGTTATGCAAATAAAATAAAAAAAAAATTAAAAAAAACTGTTGCATTTGCCCTCATAGTCGACACCCTAAATTAGGCAGAATCCTAAAGGAAATGCATTTGTACCCTTTACATTACCCTACAATACCATCAAGGTAAGAAAAGAACAAGAGTTGTACAAGGGTTATCTGGTGGAATATAGACAGAAAGGGCCTAATCCGAGGAAGCAATTCCAAATGCATATGGGGTCTCATGGTCACGAGCCCCTGGAAGAAATTATAAAGCAACTCTACAATAAGTCGTTTCATTTTTTACTAAATAAACGTGTCAGATAGTGTTACAGAACCCTCTGTACTATGTGCTGGCTTTACATGAAGTACTCAACAGGTGATGGATCTTACCATCTGCCTATGTCATAATATACGTAACTACAGGCTACTAAATATCATATTGTATGTAGCGAAGACCATGTGTCGGTTTTAGGAACCAAGTGACACGCCGAAGCGTCTAGTTTTTAACTTATTGTTGTGAACAGCAAGGAATGTTCGTTCAGTTCATGTCTGAAACTCAATTTTTAGTGAGGAACGTTAGTTTCACGCCCCTCTCGGTTTAAGGAACACGCAAGAATTTTGGTACCTATATTAAACACAGAGGCAGTCCATGACAGAAATATTGTTCTAGTTTAATTTAAAAAAACATACGCTTATTTATTTCATAGCGATCAAGTTTAGTACAAAGTAAAGCAATAAAGTCCCTACCGATATTAAGATACGCGCTTCCGACCAATGCAAGCACACGTTCTACAACAACTGTTCACCATCGATAGGCGAGACCATTACCGAACACTTGGATCCGTTCGGATTGAAGAGTATAACTGACAGTGTTGCTGGTTTTATATACGTTTTTGTGGATCATCGTATTTGCTTTCATTCGAATTGATGCAATTTGATGTAGACTATAGGTACAATGTCGACACTAGGCACTCTTAAGTTAGATCCCATAAAGCCTTCTGTCACGACACATGCAAAAATATACTTTCTGGTAAATTTAAGTTACATTGAAATGATATTAGTAAACAGTTTTTGTATTTAATTTGGTTAAACTTAGTAGTGAAATTCAATTACTTGTGTTTCGTTCTGCTCCATTTGCTCTTCCAGTTCTTCTCAGAGAAACATCACATTTAAGGAAGCCCTGAAACTTATCCACTATGCTGGCCGACTGTACGGCCACCAGTACAATGACTATACTATGATTACCGGACTGCATGAGATGCTCGGACGAACGTACAATGTAACACACCTGATGCTCCAGGTAAGACAAGTTATCACGAATCTGCACTGTGCACACGACTCAATCACACTACAGTCCTCTTGTTTCCAGCTGGCTCCAAGCTGCGAAGAACTTCTCGTGCGCTGCTCATGGCGAGGACGCTATAGTAACTGTTCCAATTTATTCAAAACAAGAAAAACGATGGAAGGTTTTTGCTGCGCCTTTAACTATGTGCGTGGAAGTGATGATTTTGTGAGGTGAGTGCCTCATTCAAGTCAACACCGCTTTTGATAGAACCATAAACGTTCTCCGAATAATTGAAACCTATAACATAACAGTTAATGAAGAATTTAATTATATTGCTTCGTTAAAATTAAAAAACAGCAGTGGCACGTGTTAGCTAAGGATTTAAGATAGCAACGTTCTGTTCTAAATAACTTGTTAAAAATATCATGTAATTTACTTTTGGCTACCTGTGTATCTCCACCATTCATTTTGAAAACCCATTTCCATGTTGCAGCACAGAAGATCAGTTATTGGATCAAGAAAATCGGAAAGATGACCCAGCTATCAAAGTGGACTCGCCAGGTTATGAAATGGGGCTTACAGTGTTATTAAATGACAACTTCTCCGATTACTTCTACCCTTTGATATCTTCATACGGAGTAAAGGTACTGTACCTGTAAAATAATTTTTATCATATCAGATCCCTTGAATAGCACCAAAATTGTTGCAATTAATTTATCTTAATCATTTTTGTCTACCATAATGATTTATTTTTGCATCTTGCATGACTCATTCGTCAATAAGATGCATACTTAATAGCAGAGGCCATGAAGACGAAATATAAAATTTTAGAACAACTGTTGTGGCATACAAAAAATACTATTTTTTATATGCTCGTACATAAATCATGAAGCTTAAACCAACGGAAGAGAATTTACATAAATTATTATGCATATTAACAGTGGGGCATGTTTTCGATCCCTCAATCCTAAGGAGGTATGAAATATATACAACCCCGACCAAACAATTCCCAACTTCAAGCACAGCTGGGACCTGCGATTATTCTGAATCGTAATCAATTACGAAATGTCTAGTGGAACATATTTGTGTGTACAGAGGGACGATCACATTTTGTGAAATATCACATTTTATAGTTTGCAGCCAGCATCGCCGTGTATGATGGGTATTGCCGAGAATTTTTATAAACAATTTAAGATATAGTCCGGACTCATTATATTCGTTTCTAAGATTACAAAGAATAAGATGAATGCAATTTCAAAATCCCATCGCAATATAAAAAATTTCTAACACTAAATCTGAGAGTTGTTTAAATAGTATTCTAGAAAACAAACTACGTTACCGGCATCATTTTGCGAGTGTGTAGCCAGTCTTACGTTTTTCATACGCTGTTGTGAGTCAGACACCAAAATATAAATGCATCTTTTCCAACTTACCAACGTTACTTTCTTCTAATTCCACGCGTTATTACTTTTCTTAAGTGAGGGATTATTATATAAAATTGTCAGTTGTTCGTATCTCTGACTTCGTAAGGTTGGCGTCTGGAGTAAAAAGTCGATACTTGTGAGTTTAAAGAGCTGGCAATATATTTATTGATTGGTTTGTAGTGTAAGCGAGTGCTCAAACATTTAATGATAAGACCGCTGAATCCGGACCAGCTCAAGACAGTTCTGAATGGCAGCTCTCTGATTGGCTGATCTTGGTGAGTATTGCCTGATTTGTCTAACAAGTGTCCAGATGGTTTCTCGTGTCTAACTTCACATATATACCCTGAATGCTATCAGCTGCTGCATATGTTCTTATTAAAAGAAAACAGAACAAAATGTCTTCTAGAATTAATCGGAAGAAAGCTACGTTACACACGAGGGGGAGGGGACAACCCTACGGCAAAAGCCACGTTAGGCCGTATAGGGGAAGGTTGGATAGTCAAAAGAGACCACGTGGTTTATGGTCGCTCCCTTAAGACAGATAATTTTTCAATTAGTGGCCTTTCTTTTTCTCTGGTGCGAATTAATTCTTACTGTGAGACGGGCTTTTCTGAAGTTGCCTTGTTGTTACGCTGAAATATGCAGGGACCTCCAACAAGAAGTCTACATCTTTGAAAGCATATAGAAATTTATTCATACAGCTTACAGAATCAGGTAAAGTTTCACTTTGTATCGAAATACTACCTCTGGTTTACGATCAAATGTCACATTCGTTCGATGGGACTGCCGTTGGTAAGTTAATTTAATCAACTTTGATGAAGCGCAATGCTCCGGTGCCAGCTTCCCTAGTCACCTATTTACCTCTTTCTTATTATTATTATTTTTTAGTGTAAAGTTCCCCCACCCATCTACCTTTTCCATTAAGTTGCAAAGTAGGCTATTCTACAAGATCATTAACAACTCACATTTACAAAGGCCTTGTGGTGTTGAAAACTGTAGCGTAGATTCGATATCTGTGCTCAGCGAAATTTTCAGGTATAGGCGGGACTTAAGATTCATTCATTAACGAAATCCTATGAGGGGGAAAAAAAAACCATTGATGTGAAACGCGGGGAGCGAGATGGAACGCTCTGCAAGACGCGGGATCTACTCTCCGTCCTGAAACTCCAGGCAAATCCTGATATGTTCCTCCAATAGATCGAGCCCGAATTTCTTCCAGTTCTGTGTACACATCCTCTGTCGGCTCTATAGACCTCAACACCCTGGTATGAAAATTATCACCGAGGCATACGCATAAATTAAATCTGAAAAAAAAAACGATCAAGTTATAACGAAAGGAATTCCTCGTTTTATTTTCTAACGTTAGTGAATAGTGTAATTTAGAGCAATCTAGTAGAATTATTAATCGCAACAGTTTGTGGAGGTGATCCGTTGTCACCGCCAAACCCAGTGAAGTTCTTATTAAGATGAGCACTGTGTTGATAAGAGTATTTGTTAAATTAGCCGTTACCAACGGTTTCAGCTCATTTTACGCCGCCCATGTGTGATGAATGATAATCAATTCTGTTGCACCTGCAGTTATTTGCTCACCCAGTGCCGTAATCATTTTAAATTAAATTGGACAAGGGAACGCTAGAAAAGTAGTGAGGGGAGATGAACGGAAAAGAGAGAAAGAATGGCGTAATGAAAAACACCAATCGTTGTGGCAACGCTCCGCATTCTGGAACATGCGGGTTCGAATCACCATCTGTCCATCCACATTTAAGTATTCACGAAATCACCCCAGGCAAAAGACGGGGTGGTACCCTCAAAAAGACCATTGCTGAATTCCTTCCCGTTCCCTGTCCCTAGTTCTTTCCAGTCTCTAATGACCTCGACGTCAACGAGGCCCTGACATGAAACAGTAGGGAGAGACATGAAGTACGGTGATAAGAAAGGATGGCTATCTGACGAATAACTAGATAGATAGATAGATAGATAGATAGATATGTTCACTTTGATCCCATGTGAATAATCTCGGGGATGTGGAACAGTACATACACTTACTAGTAATGTCAATATTACTATATAATTGATAATATTATACAGTGACAAGAAGTTAGTTACGACCCATTAGTATAACCAATATTTCCTGTAATCTACAAATACAATCCCGAGTTAGTTAATACTTATTATGTGGAACAGTGTATAAACTTGTTACCAGCATCTAACAACCAGTTATTTTCCTAACAACCAGTTACCACAACTCATAAGCAGTCAATTACCTAAAAACCTGTTAGTATCATAATTTTTTACAGCAGTTTTTGAGTGCATGCTATCCCATGTTAGTTACTATATATGAGTGAAATTTTGTAAACAGTGTAATTACTTCATTTGTCAAAAGTTTCAACAGAAAGAAAAACCATATATCATTTTAGTAATTGTGGACAACTTTGTCACCTTCCCCTTCCATACACCATACCAATATACTATTTTATCAGTCATTCTTAGTTACCAAATTCCAAGAAGAAAATTCTTTCACAGAGTAAAATGGAGTCTGAAGCAGAAACTCTTTCAGTTTGGACTTAAAGTAGTTGGGTTTTTGTAGATAGATACTGAAAAGCAGTGGAGCGCTGAAAAGTAAACATCTAGCAACTGTGTGCTGCATGGCCTTAATGCATGATGTTTAGTATCCAATTTGGAAATTTTCCAGTTTTTCTCCTGGCGTTGAAAAACGTAAAATGAGACATGACCGATCTTTCTACGATAACTTCATTATTTCGTAAAGGCAACCCGCACTTTCAGATATTTGATGGGGGTGAAATCTGTTGGGTGGTGTCAAGATTCAGACTATTAGACTAAATATTTAGACTTTGAGTTTTAAATATATAGATATGTAACTCAGTTAACAGCTGCGATAAATGAAATGTACCTATAAGAAATGTTGTTGGAATAATCTCTGAATTATTTGAAAGACGGAGGATTGTGTGAAGGATTCCGAAGGCTTCAAGTGGAAGTCTATATCGGTGCCAAGGATGTTTATCATTTGAAATCCTAACTCAAGTTCTTGGATCTCTCAAGTAATTGGCGCATGGGGTAAAGACATGATTTGAGTAAGTTTTCTTCACTTTTAATGTAACACGTTCGTTGGTATGTTTTCAAATGGCCTGCATGTGAGTTGTTGGAAAATATGCTATTGAAATTCATTTTTAGAAAAAGGTAGCCATAGTCGAATCTCTGTTATAATATACACAAAATTACCAACAAAGTCCACTAAAACTAAAAAAAAATATTAAAATAATTTAGCTTCTTTGATATTCATAACATTTACCATCTAAGAAAAAAGTGATAAGTTTCTACACAACTAAGTTCTTCCACTATCGACAAAAATCACTACTTTTTCTCACCAAGATTTCTATTTGTTTTGGCCATCTGAAACAGCATTTCAAGTCATTTTAACAAATTGACGAAATATTAATTATGGAGGGGCAGATGACTTAGGGAACGCCGACGGGTTCTAGATAGGACTTGGCAGTTTCAGGCATTTAAAAAGAATGTTCGGTAGATACCAAAAAAAAAGACAGTGATATAGAATAGTATTTGCCGAAACTCTGCAATAAACAGATTGTTACTGTGTTCGTTCGGAACACAGTTTAATGCAACTCTGCAAAATCTTTCACTATTACTGAAAGAACTATTAGCGTAACTGGCAGATACTTGTTTCTGCCCAACCCTGAAAACTTCAAAACATAATTTCTTTCGATATCTACATGTTCAACAATATACTGCCAGAATGCTGCACCATCCAAGCGAAATAAAGTGTGGGTCCTACTTATGGACCGAAACCGTGTTTCATAACTTTACTCTACTTACACAAATGTCATTGTTATTCTCGCAAGTCTTTGAACTTCTGGATCCGCATAAGAAAACGGAAAAAACTATTAGGCCTACTTGCCATAGAAAGATTGACAATTAGGGGAAAGTGGGGCAAGGCGAGTTTATTTTAGGGTTTTCACGGAAAAAAAATCAATCTTATTAGAAGATACTGGGAAATTTTATCACGGGAATCCTCAGTCTAAACAAAAAGTTAAATTATTTTTTATTTAATAATCATATATAAAAATTACGTCTTTCGATCCGTCTTGTCCCCCCACCACAGGGAGAAATCAGATAACGTATGGTGGGAGATGGATATCCTATAATACCTATTTTCCGATCATTCCAATAATGTGGAGCATTGTCATTGTATAGTTCGGCATACAGACAATTAAGGCTACTTATTTTTCACCTGTGCGACAGTTGGTTCATCCTTCGTGAATCTCCGACAAAGAAGGTAAAGACACCCTGCATTTTATGGATCAATGTCAGAATTTACCCGAATAAGCAAAAATAATTAAACGAGTTATATTTACTGCATCTAAATGCGCACTGCCGCAGACATGTCTAGACCCTAAACAAAATAGCAAGAATTATCAAAAAATTTGAGCAGATTGGGCTTTAGCTTCGGTCGGTATCTAGCCTCACCTTCGACTACTTTTGTCCGGTCCTCTCCATCTGTGAATAAACATGTAACAAATAATCAGAAGGACAATTAGTCCAATCCCACACTGACAAAAAAAAACTTCAGTACTGTAACGTATTGGTATATTTTAGGTTATAAGAAGCTAGCTTATTCAGTTGGAAGTGTCTTTCTCATGCCCTTGACTAGGATTCGTGAAATATCAGATTTTAGCAGCATAGCCAGCTTCAAGGCTAGATAGTTCTCACCAGGACCACGAAAACTGAGACACCTATTCTTTTCTGTTAGAAACCTTTAGTATGCTCTAATGAGCCAATTACAGGATAGCCACGCGATGGACACGTGAAGAGTAATCAACTGTTAACTTTCCCCCACCATAGGGACGTTCTCAGATCCCACTTAGTACTCGAGGAGTTGATGGAAGCCCTTCAAAGAAGTTAGGTACTGACTATGGCACTATTTACCCCTCTGCCGGCTAGGAAAAGTACTACAGTCAGTTCAGATTTCATTAGTAGGTCTAACATTGTCGAATCTTCATACATTGATTTACGTCATTATCCATGTGCTTTATAAGTAGTGTAACAGTTGATTTGATTTAAGTAACGCTACCTTCATCTTTCCTCGTATTTAATTTGCTAATACTAACTTCCTGCTAATTTGTTAGTGACATATAGCAAAAACCGTTTAAAAGGATGTCTGTGCGATACCATTTACACAGTAAATAACTTTTATGAACGTTTTCTTCATAGTAAAACATTGTTTAACTCGAAAATTCAACTTACATCATAAGGAAACACGAAATTTTAGTTTGATGAAATCTTCTACATTCATTTCCACACAGAGAGCTTAAAATTACGATCAGCTTGAACTACGTTCTTCATGGTCTAAAAATTTTATTTAAAGAGATATAGCAATTTTAAGGTCTATTGCATGCACCAAGTGAGCCGACAATAAAGAAAAGCATGTTATTAAAGAAAAAATCGTTCAGTTGTATAGGAAACTCAAATTTTACTATGGCAGCACATTGTCGACTTAAAAAGACACATTAGGGGAGAGCGGGGAAATACACGCATGCGGGTAATCACATGCAGGCTGAAATGAATTACGCATTTTGAATGGCGTGGGCTTAGCCCAGTTGGTGCTAAACTCTTCTGGCAGGCGTAACAACTACGGTGCCACCCACTCCAGACAATTTCTGATTGAGTTGTAAAGTGAGGTTTATTTTCAATGTGTTTGATGTAACTTTTGCCAGCTATATTTTGCAAGGTAAGTGCTACCATAAGTTGATTTAATGCAATTTTTTGCATATCAACTACTAGCCCTAGATGTAACCTTTCATTTAGTTGTAGATCTGTCAAGGTAGGTATTTGAACTAAGACCCGAGTTCTGCTTAGGTTAGTCCGCGAACTCACTTTGGGGTATTGGCACGCGGCTCTTCAAGTGCGTGGTATTCCCCCTTCATAAGAAAATTAGTTGGTTATATTTTCAATTCCAACGAGTTTTTTTATACTTCATATTACTAGATATTATAAAAGAAAAAAATCATAAAGTAAAATGGAACCAAGAGGAGCTTCATCAGGGTCTTCATGCCACAAAATCAGGAAGAAAAATAAGAGAAGTATGGGATTGTCGAAGCTACTCTGCGTACAAGAATGAAAACGAAAAATACCAAGGGAAAGATGGAGAACTAGGGTACCGATGTGTTTTGGGTATTAGGTAGAGCCATGAAGAATGTAATGGCTGGAACATTTCAAAACATTACAAGTGTGATGTTTGCTATACAAGAAAATGAATGACCTCTTTTCACGCCCCCCCCCCCCAAAAAAATATACAAAACATTAAGATTTTCGTCAATAATGTACTGTTTAGTACATGTAATTAATAAAATAAACTAACATAAAATAATATTGTCCATTTTTATGCATTGTTTGTATTGCGTGTTGTTACCCCATATCATGCGTGTCATTTACCCTACGGGGCGGGGAATACCATGCATTTGCACTTTTTCTTATTTTAATCGTAAAAATTAAGGTAATGTTCATAATTATATTCCATCATTTGGAATATGTCGAGAAATGTCCATAGTAAGGTATACATTTGTTTTGGTAGATATATAATGATATAATGAACAATTTAAATCGATTTTTCCTTAGGTGCGTGTATTTCCCTCACTCTCCCCTATAGCCAAAAACAGACCTCACAATCAAAATAGAAATAGGTTTTTTTTTAGAGAAATAAAGGTGTCTAATTTTGTTAAAAGTAAAGCAACAAAGTTAAAAGTTGGTTCAGATGAAAGAGAAAAATTCCTACAACAAGAATAGAATATTGATTTGGAGAGAAATGCATAATTTAAGGGGTAACAGTGGGATTATTGCTTTCGAAATTGCAGCTTTCTTGCAGGGCCACGTCATTAGTCCGATGACTCATAAAAAACACGTGCACAATCGCAATGATAAAGAATGAGTTTTGAAGAGAAAGATAATACTAGAAGATGGATTTCTAAGAAAGTGTTCATCTCATTTCAAACCAAAATGTAGTTAACGAGAAATTAATTCACGAAGATTTTGGCATTACGTCATCAAGGTGGGAAATAAATGATTTTAAAGTGTTGTTGACGTTTATTAAAAATTATACTCAAAGTAAAATGAGTCTAGTAAAACAACATACACCAGATGAAGAAATACAATTATTCAAAAATCGCAGTGGCGGAATAAATATTTCAAAAGTTACTAGCTGTTATCAGAAATAGAAATTCTCGCATTAATAACCAGAAAACTCTCGATGTGTGAGTGGAGACTTTCCCGGCGTATCGATGCACAAATTCTTCTCGGGTGTCCATCCGGCTGGACACCCGAGAAGATTTTGTTGCTTTAAGATAGAAGATGTAATAGAGTAAAACATTCAGAGAAAATTAGTGGATCAAGAAAGTGGTTCCCAGGCTTTTTCGTATAATCCCCCCTATTTTTCCTTTGTTCAATAAGAATTCTATCACCACGCACAGACTGTGATGTACGTATGTGTGAGATTTTGTAGCGGGCAGTCATAATCTAACAGTCAATCAGTACGTGTCAATTTTCCTCGGACAAAGTTCGCGGACACTCATTCCAGTAAAAGAACTTCATTTTGAATTCAGTGAAAGAAACTTCACACTGTGTTTTAAAAATCTACAATAGGAGTGTGTAAACTGTTAAACAAACTTCACCCCAACTGATTTGCAAGTTAAGTATGATTGCAGGAGTGAATGCTTTCCTACAGTGTTGTAAACTTGAAGAATAACCTGCAATTTTCATAAGTGGTTTTGATTGTTCACTTCAGCCTTCAACGATCTTTCAAATGTGTGATCTGACACCAGTGTGAAATTCATCAACCTTTCAAGAATATAGCAAGTTAGTAACCACAGTAACTTTTTCATTTCTTTATGTATACCCGTTATCAGTAAACAGATTGGCGACTGAAACATAGAATATGAACCTAGCAGCATCTCCAACTTAAAATATAAGAGATGCTATGTAAAGAACATCATAATCCATGGTTAAAGTTAGTGTCAGAACTGTGCATAACCCCAATGTACAGTACATTTCATCACTATATTAGCAGTAAACCAAGAGCGTATGCCTCACATCTTGTATGAAACTGATCCAAGAGTGTGTCTGGCTGAAGTAAACCAATAACTGTGTCTTGGAATTCCGCTCGTGACACAACAATGCATTATATACATTTACAGAGAAAAACTAGCTTTAATAAAATTATGACCTCGTACGGTAGATCAAATCAAAAGTTCTGATATTACTGTCACATCTGTCACAAATCAATGAAAGGTGGCATAGATTCAGCTGATATCTTTTTTGCTGTAGGTGCTGGTGTTCAACCCAAGAGACTACCCAGATACTCCCAGCGGCGGTCTCATTGAGAAGCTCGTACCTCTGTCAACAGAAGTGTTCTTCCGCCTTGATGCATCAAGCACATGGAGCACAGAGAATGTCCGCGAATTTAGTAAGGAAAAACGAGGTTGCCTGTTTCAGAGCGAACTAGCGGAATTGTTCGCCGGCTACTACTCTTATAGCGATTGCCTCATGAACTGCCGAATACGCAGTATTGCTGCACTTTGTGGCTGCGTACCTTTTTACTTTCCAACAAGAGGTAAGTAAGACGATCATGCGTTGGAATCTTATCATTACTATTATCATATCAAGTAACAATAGTTTGTCAGAAAAATGTAAAATTACCATATTTAGTACTCATACTTCACCAATCTCAGAGCAGGATTAGAACAGCGTGAGACCCATAGCAAATTTAAAAAAAAAAAAAATAGGTCACCTATCTGGTGTAACACATCTTAGAATTTCGCATAACGAAATTAGTTGCAATGATAGCAAGTTCAGTTGAAGAATATGATACCACCCTTTTGAAGTCAGTTTTATAGTCAATTTTGATAATATTTCCCAGTAATAAGTCCAACATAAACAGTAAATTCAATAGTTAAATTCATTTAAACAGCTGTTAAGAAACTTAACTTTAGATTTGAATATGTAGTATTTGACTTTCATTTAATTTCGCTAAATCAATATATTTCTTTAGTTCAAAAGATGTTTAGGTAAATAGATAGCCAGAAGATGATTAACTTTGTTGTTAAAAGATCTTATTTAGAGTTTAAAGATGTTTAATAGTGATTTGCCGGTAAAGAATTTTATCACGTAATTTTCCACTCTAAAATCGAAGTATTCGGTTATTAGAAAACAGTTAAGAAGTCAAGGGATAAACAGAAAGTAGCGTAATTTTGGTTTAAACAACATATTAAAATTTTGGAAAGTTTCATGCATTTTAAAGATCGTTTTTGGATATAATTTGGTATAACAAGACATGGAAAAGTTAGATATTTCAGTCTTATTCGGGGATTCATGAAAAGAAATTATATTCAGAGCAAAGTTTATTTAAATATAAAGATTTCTGGAAAAGTTTTATTTAAAAATATTAAAGCATTTGATTGTAATAAAATAAAATGGGTTTTGGCGCGAGAAAACGCTTGGACGAGATGATGCGATCATTCGGCATTCGGGAGGAATAATATTTATAAAATTCGTAATAAATCAGGGAATGTACTTAGAGATTCCAAATTTTTACAGTAACAGTTTTTTAATATGGAAATGTTTTTAGAGTTATTTTCAAGTCGATACTTTGAATATTTCAAGTCATTAAATTTTATTTTCGAGTTTTATACCACTTTCAAAATTAGGTAAAATTCTTTATGTGATATCAAATAATAAATGAACAATAGGAGAGTAGAATTAAATTTGTTTCAACTTGATAGGAGCAATATTTCGAAAGTTGTGGCAATCACATCTTTATGACTCTTTTCTGGCGAAACTATTAAAGTTACAATTTTTTTTATAATAACTTAATTTGACGTTCGTAGCAATATCTAGCAACTACCAAAATTTCAGAGAGCTAGGATGATTTTTATTGTCATGATCAAGTCCATGGGAAAGTCGAGATAAGGAAGTTCCCACTGTCCAAGAAGCCCCGATCCTATAAATACCCCCTCCAGAACCTACCCTCGCCCCATTCAAGTAGCAGCATTCAGTCGGTATAGAAGCATTATGTAGGAAGGTGGCCAGCTCTGGGCTCGAGGCACGGCAAACTACAAAGTTGTGTCATATCGGTTGAATTTTGTCATCATGGGTGGAAGTTTATTTTGAAGAACTCATGTAGTCAAGAAATAGTGGGAGCGTGGGGTTTGGTGATGCTCGAATGGTCGGTTGAGTCTGTGAAATAATTTTGGAGAAGTTGTCTGATTGCCTGTGCAGTTTTCTGACTTTGTAAAAAAATTTTAAAGAATATATTCATCATACCAGAATGGACTAATCATCATTGAACTTTCACCTTTCCATAGTTTCTGGGTTAAAACTACAGTGGTGACTGAGTAATAGATAAGTGAGAACTGTAACACCTTAGGTATGCACGATCACAGTTGAGATTCAAGTTATGCACTCACCCCACTGCAAGCTAGTGTCTACACTGGCCTTAGGCCTCCCCACAAGGAGAAGGAGCGGGACCACCAGTAGGCGTGAGGCCCCCATCCCCGAAGACACGAGGCCCCCCCCCCCCTGAAGGCACAAGGCCCCTAGCATTTCCTACATCTTGCTCCGTGGCTAATCTGGTACTAACCAACCTGATAGGTGAGACCGAATTTGTTGTTGCTTGAACTGATGTTACCTGGTCTTTCACCAACTGCACCATCAAAATACTAAGCTGTCAGAGCCAACGCAGCCTGACAGCCTAGCGTGGTAGGTGATGAGTAACGCTCTACCCTCTCATTCGGTGTGACGCGGGTTAGAATTCCCATCATGGCATCCAGATTTGGGTTTTTCGTGGTTTCCCAAATCACTCCAGGTGAATGCCAGGATGCTTCCTTCAAAAGGCCATTGCCGAATTCTTTCCTGTTTCCAGTCTTTTCCCACCTCTAATGACCCCAACATCGACGAGGCAAAAAGCCATTAAGAAAAAAAAATCATCCCGACAGTTTCTCAGGACACTCTGTTTCACTGATAGTTACTATTTCTAGTTTTACAAGATACCTACATTTTCTAGTTACAGTTGTTTTGTTCATCCCAAGAATTAATCTTTCATGTACAATCATATCAATACAAACCTGTATAAATCTCATTTGCAATCCTTGCTTTAAGTGGAAGTTTTTGTGATTTTCAGAACTAATATTCAGAGCAGAAAGGAAGACTTATTCACAATGTTCCTTTTATGGTTAAAGTTAATGCATTTGGGGTTAAATAATTTCTTAGTTTTAAATCATTCTAGATATTAAATTATTTAAGCTAAAAAATGTCAGCTGTAATGGTCATTGTGCCTTATTTGTTCAACAGAATTGCTTGTCGAAGGAATAAATTATGGAAATATCAGTTGACAGTAAGCTTATCTGTACGGGGCAATTTGGCGTGGTTGTAGGTTAAGAGTACCAAGTATTGCATCTGTTGGAGAAGATACCAGGGAAGTAAAAATGATGGGATACAATTCTTTAGTCTGGCCCTTGCTAGGGTATTGTGGCGTAATATGGTACCCACATTGTAAGTGTCAAATGTTGGGTTTGAAGGGGGTGTAAAAGAGGGAAGCTATATAGAAATTAATAAACGATGAACCCAGTAACTTAAATGATGAAAGAGTGGGTTTGGGAGTCATTGCAGAATAGAAGGCAGGTGAAAAGACTTGTGGGGATCTACAGGGAATACTCTGGTGATGGATAAATATTGGTGGGATATTTAAAAGTAGCACATGGAAGGGAAGACAGGGCTGGAATAATAAATTATCAGTTGACTTCAGGCATAAGGGAGTAATTAACAATATACCTCAGACTGTTAAGGATTTTAAGTTAAAAATAACTATGAATTGTTAGTAGGTATTGCCGTTCTGGCATGAGTTTAATTGCAGTTAAAAATAAAATAGTAATAACAGAGTATTAATAAAAGCTTTTATTTCAGATGATGGGATTTGTTTGGTAAAATCTCACTTAAAAGTACAGTGAAAAATCCATAAGAATGGACTCTCATGTCCATTAAAGTGAAAATTATTAAATTACATACAGTATATCATTGATTCGTTAGCAATGATACATTTTCTTCAACTGCTAAAAGCCAGAAATACAGAAGTCAAAAACGTTAAATAATGAGTGCTTCAGGTTTGAATATAAATAAAGATTCAGATAAATACAAGGTAAATCCGAGTATAAAACTAGTGACAGACAGCAAAAAACTGGACAAATTTTACACCTTATACATGGAATTCAGGGGATGCTTTTGGAGTGAACAATACTTCTATTAAAAGCAGACTACACAGCTTAAGTTTAACTCAGGTATCTGTTCTAAATAACTGAGTAAAAATCTGTTCAGTCATCTGAATTGAATGAGTGTAGTCTACATTCAGTTTTCCGTTCAAGGTTCCCTCAGTTTTGGCATTCAGTGCAGTCGCGACAAGTGGCAATGGTTGAACAAAGAGGAGAGCTCTGTTGGTAGAAGAAGAACAAAGGAAAAAACATCGTGAACATTGGAGAAAAGATTGGCTTCTTCAGAGAAGTGTTTTGCTCGATGATTACCACTTACTGAATGAGTTACAAGGAGGGGAAATAAATTATTTCAGGGGTTACCTAAGAACTGACGGAACAACATTTAAAATTCTCTTGAGCAAAGTTGCTCCCCTCATTGTAAAAAAAGGACACGCTCCTGAGAGAACCAATATCTCCTCATATGAGACTAATTGCTCCTCTTCAGTTTCTCGCAACTGGGAGATGTTTTAAAATTTTTAAATTTTCTATTTTAACATCGCTCAGGGAATGATAACAGAAACCTGTGTTGCAATACAGAAAGCAGTCCAAGATTTTATTCAGGTAGTTAACTTTTTAATTCTTTCCGAAAAGCAAATCAGAGGTTGTTTATTTTCTGCACGACACTATCACAAGTCTCGTCGGGTTTCAGAAGTTTCAGTTTTTCTATTAAAATGTTGTATTTGGCTACTTTTTGTACACAATTAGAATATGAAGCACATTCTACATCCCAAAATTCAGGAAGATTCCTATAACCTTTAGTAGAATCCAAAAGTGCAAATTCCTACACCATTTTCCTGAATCTTCTTGCTAAAATACACGAGACTGGAAGTCCAGAACTAACTTCGGTAGCAGCAATCTGGTCAACCATAGAATACATATCTATCTTTATCATCCAACATCTACAACCCCTAGTCCACAGCATTCTTTTTCATGCGCAATCCTTTTATTGGATCATCTCACCACAACCTTAAAATGTTACCAGCAGATAGAGGCCTTTCTTGTTAGCACTCTCATCAAAGAATGTGAAAAACCATATAAAACCAGCAGTTGTCAGTAAATCGCAATATCAGTGATGAATCCATTAACAGGCTTCACTCCAGCAACCCTACAATGAGAACAGCAAAGATCTGCAAGAACTTAACTTCGACATGTTCAAGGCATAGAGGAGAGAATGACTGGGAAAGCTGCATTTACAAAATTACGATACACACCATATCACAGAAACACCAATGGACTGGGAACTTCCCAGAAGATTGTGGATAGCCCTGAACAGAATCTGAATAAAAAGTAGGAGATGTGCTGATTTCTTCTATTTTTGAGGATAAATAGACTCTCCTTAGCACAAAGACAAATTGCTTTTCACATTATAGAAGAATGTAAACTGAAGGCATGCAATTGGAATAAAAAGGACTTTCTAAACACAACTAAACAATCTATTGACTGCATCATACATATTTGTAAGTGGGAGGTGGTATAAACGATACGTCAGTGAACATTCTGACACCAACAAGGAGAAATATGATTACAATGAAATTCATGCCACAGATTATGGACATGACAGTGCATAAAAGAATAGAATTACAGAACCATATATGCACTTTGACTGTGAGAATTCAGTATGGAGTGAAGCTGCCACATGCTGCAATCAGAGCCTATAGACATCTTAGAGTGGAATCAAAGAGAGCCTGCATATGCTGCTGGGAAACACACTGCCATGCAATTTGTAGATGCATCTATAAAGCAATGACAGTGGTTGTAAGAGGACCAGAATGAACAAGCTGCCAACCGACTGCATCCTAGACATGTTCGATGTGCAACATGTCAGGCTAAAGTACAGGTTAGAGAATCAGTGGTATCTGTCGTTCATTGAAGGAGGATTGCACATTCCTTGCAGGACATTGTCATGCTGAAATATGGCCATGTGAAGCTGCCTGCATTAGGGGCACTCTCTCAGGCTGATGTAGTGGTTGCTGTTCAGATTGCCTTCAATACACAGGAAGCAAGATTGCATGTTATAACCAATGGCGCCCCAAATTACCACCCTTGACGTTTGTCCGCTATTCCACTCAACATTGCAGTCTGCCCAATTGTGTTCATCATGGTAGCATGTAACATGTGTACAACCATCATTGGAGCGACAATTAAAGCAGTTACTCATCCAAAAACATGACATTTAGCCACTCAGCGCACTAACCTTGGTGTTCATGTGCACATTATAGTCTGAGGTGTTGTTAATGGTTTCTGGTCAATGGAAGCTGATGCAATTGTATTTGTACCAATAGTCCAGCTGTCAGCAGATAGTGTTTAGCCGTCAACACAGAAATGTCCACAACTCTTGCAAACTCTAATATCGAACCAACACTCTGGACAAAGCTTTCTGTCAGTTACGACCATACGGACAATATGGAAGCTACCCCATAGTGTGATCATATTGTGTGGTCCAATACTTGCTCATTGCTGTGTAAGACCCTCTTCTATCCACTAGTTCCACACGTTCATCACTGTCATAGCAACATGCCATGCATGAGCCACAAGGTCACAATACCACAAACCTGTTTCCCGGAGTCCAGTGATTCTGCCACGTTCAAAGTCACTCATATGCTTATATTGCATTTATTGATGTCAACAAGGCATAAAAGCCCGATCAAACCTCCAACACTACCTCTTATCCAAACGTATGACTGAGTGAATTAATGAATTACCATACTGGACTTGTGGAAAAATGCTGCCATCTGTATACCTGTTACACACATTAAAATTTTAAGTCGATATGCCAAAATTATCCAAAATATGTCATTAGTCCTGAATTTCAGGCTCAGAAATACCTATTTAACTAACAGAGAAACACTGATGGTGATCATCAATTTCCACTCTTATCATGGATCTTCCACAGGGTAAACCATTGTGAGGATTTTAAATCTCTGGGGAAGAAACTTTTATGAGTACTTAGATAGCTGCTGGCTTTCCACATCAAACACCTTCTTCATTTTATTGAAGAGATCTGTTTTAGACAGACAATCTGCCCCAATTTCTTAGTCCCTTAGTTAGTGCTCAACAATATGGATCTCAAGGCCTTAGTACCATTTTCTGTCTCCAGATCTGCTCTACACCCATATTTCTGGCAACACATCACACCTTCCTATACAATTCCAAATGTACCAAAGACAAATCAGAGTATTGTTTTCCTTAAACAGTATCAGCTCATCCTTGAATTTTGAATGAATATATTACTTCCATCATTCACCAAGATTTTGGCTTCCTACTTTCCCAGCCTGCTAAATTTTTTCTGCATATAAACTCAATTCTGCTTTGGCAGAACCTTTAGCACAAATACAATCTAAATTTTCCATTCAAATAAACCAAAAAAATCCCTAAAAGCACAAATCTGTTATGATCTATATGAAATTCCAAGATTTTAGATCTGCACTCCATCCTTACCCTGCATTTTAGCCCTTCCATATGGGCTTCAGCAGCTAGCAATCATTCGCATGCAAAAATGGCTGAACAAAGATTACTATCATGAACAACCCAGCAAATTTAACTCTTGTTCATAATATTTTGCCACTGCCTAAAAGACAAACAACCTCAACTCCTGACTCCTAATCTGGACAATAAGATTACTACCTGTCCACTCAACTCACTCTAAACTATAATAGAGCACATCCTCGGTTCCTGACATCTGCCATGTTATGGTTGTAAACGATTCATTTATTAATTAATTTCCAGTTTTCACCTCTGGTATTTTCAATACCACAACCTACTTTTATCTCAACTGTGTGGAAAACAAACAGGGTGTGAAACATATTGTAAGCACCTTAGAATTTTGGCAAATTCTAGTTTTGCTTAGGTGGGACTTAGAAATTTCGAGAAGTGTAGTTTTCAACTTTAAGGAATTTCCCTGTAATCTTGCTCACAGTAACAATTTGCTATAAAAATCATTTTAAAGTGTACTTATCATATCGGGAAACGTTTGGTTTAAGAGATATTCCCGTTTGTTCAAGTTTTGAAACACGCGATCATAAAAGTAGAAAACTAAGATTTACAATATCCTTAAATCGCGTAAAGCTACAACCAAACTTTTATCACCAGCTGTAGTCAGCACTATTCCCGATATTTTGGCGGTAAAATAAAATAATTTAGCAAAGTCTAATTAGCGATTTTAATTAAGAGAAAAAATGAGCTTTTTATTAAAAGAGATATTAATTTAAAAACTACATCAGTAGATAGCCCTAATTAAGACGATTTCGTACATATATTGGTTTTTGTAAAAAGTTTTAGTATTTGTCTGGTAATTAAGTTTTTGAAAATAGATTATTGCTGATTGTCGGGTGGAAGTTCGGGAAAGTCCGCTAAGATTGGTCACGTGGTGAATTCAGTTTTAAGACGATAGAAACCTTTTGGAATAGTAAATTAAATTAAAATAGATAGAACTGGTTAATAGAAAGTCCCTGAAAAAATCTCAAATTAAACTATTGTATACTTTTGAAGATATTAATTAAAGAAAGATTTGCCAAGGTCATAGGCGCGCGCAGGGCAATAATAGTTCGTGCGGTAAGCACGCGTTGTCTCATTCTTACGCCGGGAAGTGATCGAGCAACTCCGCGCATGACTTGATCAGTGATGTGTAAAATAGGAACTTAGCAAAATGTAGTCGGTCTGTTCCAGTATGTCGTCTGTTCCGGCCTCTCTTTCGTCTAGCTTTTCTTTCTTGCTTGTGTCGGTTGGTTGTAACTCGCCATGCTGGCTAGTTCGACCATGTTGAAACTTTGGTGTCGTGTTAAACAGTAACTTTAATGACTGTTAAGAATTTTTAAATCCACTAAAGGGGTTTGGTCGGTTCAAATTTCTCTCCACAACTTGCAAACTTTTGGAAAAGAGTGTTCGATTTGCCAGCTCAACTGTTAAATGCTATTTTGAACTTGTGATTTTCTTTCAAATAAACCTGAAATATTCGGAAAGTGAACTTTTATCATTTCGTAGTGATCTTGCAACCTGTTCTTTATTTGTGGTCTAACAAATATTGTGGCGACCTCAAGCATTTAGGTTGAGCTATATCGTCAAACCAAAATTATTTTATAAATTTTCTACAGAACTTTAAGCCAACCACAAACTGTTAGTTGAGGCACTAAGGCTATACTTCAGCCCCAGTATCAGCCTTGGGTCTTACAATATGATAAAAATTTATATAAATTTTTATGGTTCCTACAATTTCTGCTGCTTCTTATTATTCATGAACATAGAGATCTGTATTCCCATTTTCACCTTTAGCACTAGGGATCATTAAATGTTGAGCATCACTTCTAGGCTGTAATCTTGTCCCCAATGATGAAACTGTGTAGTACTCATTGAATAATGGGGTGAATAGGCTTGGGAAGCAATTCTGGATGCTTCGTTTCAAAGGTAAATTCTTGGCTCTATCAGGGAAATAGCCTGGTGATTCATATTGCATTCAGTTTTACTCCTGACTGAACTACAAGGGTAAAATGTACATTATGAAAAATGCTAAATCCAGGAAAATTTATCTTGGTGCATTTATCTTGTATGTATGTGTATCACTTAGTTGTTCACATCTTTGGTAAAGCCTGGTTTATTTTCTCCAAATCTTAACTGAAATCACTGAAAAGATTGCAATCCCCAACATAGAGGAATGTCCCAAAAATATTGGGAAACATGAAGTTTTATGAAGAGACAAGTTTCTAAGGATCAGTAGGGTTTGTATTACAATTGTAGTTATATTTGCCTTTATGAAAGATAGATAAGTGACAAAATTCCAGCTGTAACATAAAATGCAATGTTGCTGCAGGCCATTTTTCAGCAGTTGTTTAGTTGAATTATTAACAAATATCTGACAATGTGTACAATAGCAAAACATTAAAAAGCAGTTGCGTTGGTGGTTGTTTAACAATTCAAGTAACATAAACTGTAAGCTCCAGATCAATTGATCTTGACAAATAGTGGTTGTTGGTGTATACTTATTATTTACTGGGGAATTCTTCCACAGTTCCGGACTTGAAAATATTTTTATTTGACTGTGTAAACTGCAGTGTGAATTAGATGTTTACACTCACACATTCCTTTTCCTCTATCCATCTCGCTCAACTTCGGCTGGCAGGATGCGCCATCGCTCACCTAGCTGCTGGCTGCCTTCAGTTCCTTACCATCTGGCTATAGTCAGATTCAAAGAAGGCTTCTCCCATCCATCACCTCTCCAGAATACACACTTGAGATGTAGATATGTGCCAAATCCTCTCCTCAAATCATGTTATCTGGTAAAATGTCTTGGTCCGCCAGTGGCCAACCATGTAAAGAGCAAATTTAATGTTAACATATGATTATTGTAAAAACTCCATAATTGGCTCCTTACCCCCTACTATCATCTACCCGATTCTATGAAAGCTTTCCTTTTTGGTGGAACATGGTCATTTACTGTGTGCAAACACAGCCTGGGCAACAAAAATTGTTTCCTATGGAAATAACTGGAGTCAAGATAAAGCTTTACATATGCTGGCTATTGTGGATGCTTATCTTCAAAGGCCAACCCCGACATCTCTGTTTTACTTCAGATTGTTCTGCACTGCCTTCTGGCAGATGTACCTCCATAACTACTTCATGCTCACTTATTCCTGCTGTAACTTGATATTCTATGTAATTGTCATCAGGCTTTATTAAGAATATATCAAACATGTTTGCTCCCTAAGTGCTCTAATCTTTGCCTAACATTTTTATAAATCTTTATTCTCTTTTGTTGTTTATCTTAATTCTCTGCCTGTAAACATCAGGTAAATTTTATAAAGTCCTCACCAATAATTACTATTCTATACTCACCCCTGAACTCTTAATATGAATTTAATTTCTCCCCAAGAGCCTCATCATTACCATTCTTTCTTCAACTATAGTAGGCAGCCAAGACCCTGATTTTTCTTTTGTTTCACCCCAGATATCTACCCCTACTAACTCATAACTATAATCTATGAACACCAGTGAACTCTAACAATTTTTTGCTAACCAGTATGAAAAGCACTACACCAATTCCTCTTATATCTCTGCAGCACATTCTATAAACACTAGGAAAAATCTTTCCGTCTATCAGTCCTTCCTCACGATACTATCCCTATAACTACTTGTGGTTTATGTATTTCTATTAAGTTTCCAAACTCTATTATTTTGTTCGTTGTACTCCTACAGTTCACTAATTATTCACCTTTCTAGTTGTGAGCTTATCTTTTACTATTTCATAAGCTTAACTATTTCTATATCATTTATGTTTTTCCACATCTACTATTACTATTTCTATTACTCCGCAATTTACAAAAAGTGTTTGGCAGAGGGTGCATCTTTGCACCTATCCAGAAAGGTAATGGTTTGGAAGGGATATACGGGATATGGCAGGAGGTGCCCATGGGCTATTGTGAGGAACCATCCCATCATTCGCCTGGAGCGATCTAGGAAAACCATGGAAAACCCAGATCAGGATGGCCGGAGTGCTTTATCGAAAGCTACTCCTGTCAGATTTTATGTTTACTCGCCCGGTAAATCCTTTCCATTCCACTCTCTAATCGCACGTGGAAAAAATGAGTACAGAAATGAATTGGTTCTGGTCCTGATTTCTCTTATCTTATTTTCGCGGTCATTCCGAGATATGAATTTTGCTGGTAGCAATTTTTGTTTACTGTCATTCCGAAATACATCAGTCAAGAATTTTTAATTAGCTTCTGTCGAGAGCAATGCCTTCGGTGCTCCAGGTCTTCCCAACCTAACTCCTTCAACATCGCACTTACGCTTTCCCTCCAACTATATACACCTGTCACGAATCGGGCGGCTCTTCTTTGAACCATCTCTAATGCCTCCATTAATCCCTTTTGATGGGGATCCCATACAAAGCAACAATATTCGAAGTGAGGCTGCACCAGTGACTTGTATGCAATCGATTTAACTTCCGGAGTGCATTGTTTTAAATTACGACCTAGGAATCGAAGCATATGATTTGATTTCCCAATTACATTCTAGATATGCTCATTCCACAACAAATTAATACGAATTGTTACCCATAGGTATTTAGTGAAATCTACCGTTCTAAGGACAGTACCATTAATTGTATATTCAGAGCTAACTGGTGTTACCTTTTTACTTACACGCACTTTTAAGCGTTTAACTCCAACTGCCAATCTTTACACCACGCAATTATTTTCATAATATGTTGAAATAAAGCACAGTCATCTTGGGTTGTGATTTCACGATAAATAATAGCATCATTGGCAAATAATCTTTTCATCCCCCTTATTATGTCGCACAAATCATTAATGTATATAAGAAACAACAGAGGCCCTATCACCCTTCCCTGGGGAACTCCGGACCTCATTTCTGTTAGTTGAGCGCTCACTGTCGAGAACTACACACTGTGTTCTGCCCATCAGAAAGTCTGTAACCCAGTCGCATATTTGTCTAGATATGCCCTAACTGCGAAGTTTCCTAAGTAACCTAGTGTGAGTCACAGTGTTGAAAGCTTTTTTAAAGTCTAATAGAACTAAATCAACCTGGGATTGCTCATCTTTAATATGGTTCAAGTCGTGAATTAAAAGGGCAGGTTGTGTTACGCAGCATCAGCCTTTTCTGAATCCATGTTGATTTGGGTTTATAAGCTCACCTTCGTCCAAAAACCACATGACATTTGAATAGATGATGTGTTCTAAAATCCTGTAAAATATTGAGGTTAACGAGATCGGCCTATAATTTTGAGGATCATTAACATTCCCATTTTTGAACACTGGACTTATGATGCCGGTCTTCCATTCAGCTGGTATTTTCCCTTGATCCAAGGAGGCAGTGTATAATTTCATCAAATACGGCGCAATTTCCTTTGCATACCTAGAGTAGAATCTTGTAGGAATACCGTCTGGCCAGGGAGCCTTATTGGGATTTACATTCATAAGCAGTTTAGTTATTCCCTCGACATCGAGAACAAGATCATTCATCATTTTGTTGGTACGATTGTTAAATATTGGAATCCTCTCCGAGTTTTCTGTTATGAAACCTTTTTTAAACATATTATTCAAAATTTCGGCTTTCTCTACGCTAGTTATTGATAATTCCCCATTTTCCTTAACCAACGATGGCATGACCTTACGAGAGCCTCTTATTAATTTGACATATGACCAGAACTTTTTTGGATTAGTAATCAGATCTTCGGATAAATTTCTGACTTGGAATTCTTTAAACGTAACACGCATTGCCTTACGTACTTCCGTTCGCAACTGGACTAATTTAGCAAGGTTAGACGAGTCCCCAAATTTCTTTACCATAGCATGTAAACGCCTTTGCCTCCTGAGCAAACATTTCATTTCCCTATTGAACCACGCGAAGTTCTTACTAACCTTAATAAACTTCTTGAAAACAAATTGATTTAAGCTGGTCCATATTATTTCTTTTAAATTAAACCAAAGTTCCTCCACGTTTGTATTAAGCGTGTATGTTTCAAAATTTTTCGCCAAATGATCAACCATAAACGCATTGTTTGCCTTATTGAAACAGTATACGAGTTTGTCTTTATCTACATCTACATTCATACTCTGCAAATCACAAACATTGTGGGTGGCAGAGGGTGCTAAGCACCAATCCTAAACCCGCCCATTCCAATCACGAATAGTGCGAGGAAAGAAGGAATACATATAAGTATCAGTACAGCATCTTATTTCTCTAATCTTATCCCTCCGGTCATTGCGACCTAAATAGGTTGGCGGAAGAAGTATTTCATTGCACTCGAAATTTAAATTTTTTCTCATATTCTCCAATAAATTCGAACACAAGCCAACGTCGTCTGTTTTCCAAACTATCCCAGCCCAATCTCTGTATCAATTCTGTGACGATTTCATAAGGGCTGTAACAACAAGTCACGAATATAGCGGCTCTCCTCTGCACCCTCTCAACTGAGTCAATCAGAACCTTGCGATACGAATCCCAAACCCCACAACATTAATCCAGATGAGGACGCACTAGTGTTTTATACACTATCTCCTTTCTTTGAGCATTACACTTTCTCAAAATACGACCTATGACTCGTAATTTAGAATTAGCCTTGCCTACGACGGAAGTTATGTGCATGTCCCATTTCATGTTGCTTTGTACGATCACCCCCAGATACTTCACGGAATCAACCGTGTCAACAGCTGAATTGTTTATTTTGTACTCGTGAACAAACTGATTCTTCTTGTTACTTATCCGCATTGCCTTGCCCTTTTTGCAATTAAGTGTAAGCTGCCATTTACGGCACCAATCGAAAATAGCATCCAAATTACGCTGAATTTCTAAGCAATCGTCGGAGCACCTTATTTCCCTATAGATAACCGCATCGTCGGCAAACAATCGCAACCAGCTTTTGACGTTGTCACCTAGATCGTTTATAAATATTAAGAAAAGAAGTGGACCTATTACACTTCCTTGAGGAACGCCCGAAGTAACATTTATCTTAGAAGAGGCTTCCACGTCAACAACGACATACTGTGATCGACCAGTTAGAAAATGACGTATCCACTCGCAAATCTGAGCCAAAATACCGTAAGCTCGAATCTTCGCTAAAAGTCGGTTGTGTGGCACAGAATCAAAAGCTTTCTGAAAATCCAAAAAAACTGCATCAACTTGCGAACCTGTATCGATAACTTTCATTATGTCGTGGGAAAATAGGGCCTATTGTGTTTCACACGATCTCTTCTTCCGAAATCCGTGTTGATATGGTGTAAGTAACTCGTTCTAATCCAGAAACTTCATTATGTTCGAGCATATGACATGTTCCAGAATTCTGCTGCAGACCGATGTTAGAGATATGGGTCGATAATTCCTAGGATCACTCCGATCTCCTTTCTTAAAAACGGGAATTACCTGTGCTATTTTCCAGCTAGAAGGTACTTTTCTCTCTTCTAGTGATTTACGGAATATATCTGACAGAAATGGTTCAATATCCTCCGCTTATTGAGAAAATACTCTTACCGGTATACCATCGGTACCTGGCGCTTTACCCCACTTCAGGAGTTTTAATTGCTTTACAATTCCTACGCTATCAATTTCTATCGGATCCATCACTAATTCCACACGATGTGGTAAAGTGGGGATGTTTTCCATGTTTTCTTGCATGAATGAATTTTTGAATTCGGTGTTAAATACGGTAGCCTTGTCACGGCTGTCTTCAACCTCCCGTCCGTCTTTTATTAGAACTGGATTATTGTTCCCACTACAACTAACTTTTTTTACATACGACCAAAATTTCTTAGGGTTTTCAGTGAGGCTCTTAGAGAGAGAATTTTCACGAAAGTTATTAAATGCCTCACGCATCGCATTCTTAACATGTCCCCTTATCTCCTCTAACTTATCTAAATCAGTCCGATGCATCGTCCTTTTGATCGTGCATGTATCTTCCTTTGCTTCTTGAGTAACCTTTTAACCTCCCGTGTGTACCATGGGGGATCGTTCTCTTCCCTGATTGTCCGTTTTGGTATATGCAAGCTCATACCTTCCCCGACTATATGTAGGAATCGATGCCACCTCTCTTCAACGGTGCCTCCTGCTACTAAGAAGGTGTGGTAATTGTGCCTCAAATACGCTCTAAAACACTCTATTGAAGCCTTTTCGAATCTGTAAACGATCTTCTCTTTTCTCTTTCTGCGTGTGTTTGTTAGTTTTACTGTAGCAATTACAGCTTTGTGATCACTTATTCCTGCGGTGGTAGAAATATCCGTGAATAGTTCAGGCCTATTTGTAACAACTATATCTAAAATATTTTCGTTACCGTTGAGGCATCGCGTGGTTCAGTTACGAGCTGTTTAAGATTGTGATCTGAGAAGAGGTCTAGAATGATTTTGCAAGCTGCTTTATCCCTGCCCCCAGTAACGTGAACGTAATTAGTCCAGTCGATATCTGGCAAGTTAAAGTCACCTCCTTGCATTATTGTATGGTCTGGAAATTGCCGTGCTATATTATTTACATTATTTCTCAATGCCTCGGCAATATTTACGCTTGCATCGGGTGGACGATAGAAGGAACCTATCACAAGTTTTGTCCTAGCTACGTTGAGCTTGATCCATATGATTTCGCAGACAGTATGGACATCTATTTCGCTACTACATGGGAGGTACTTACTAACAGCTTCAAATTCAGCCTAGATTTTAAAGTTACCACAACCACCTTGTGATCACTTATACTGTCTTCTATACAAATTCTATCTACATTATCCGGATTGTTTGTAAGAAAAATATCAAAAATGGACGAGGAATCTTTGATGCTCCGCGTTGGCTCTTCGACCATCTGTTCAAGAGAATTTTCTGCTAATGATTCTAGGAACATTTCGGTTTCTAACCTATCTCTTCCACATGACTTGAACATAAATGTGTCCCAGTTTACTGAGGGCATTTTAAAATCGCCTCCCATGGTCAATGTATGTCCATGAAATTTTTGAGAAATACTATTAAGTGACTGTCTAAAATACTCCGCGTTATCTAATCCAGAATACGGAGGTCGGTAAAATGATCCTATTATGAACTTTCAACTTCTGCCAATATTTACCTTCACCCATATTAACTCGTATAAATTTTCCGTTTCATTTACTATGAAGCAATTGATGGTTTTATTAATGGCCACGAACACACCTCCGCCCATTGAGGTAGTTCTGTCTTTCCGAAAAACATTAAAGTGAGGAGCGAATACTTCGCTAGATTCTACCTCTGGCGTCAACCAGCTCTCAGTTCCTAGTATTATATCGACATCATTAGTCACAACTGCAGCGTGGAATTTGGCTACTTTCCCTCTAATACTCTGACAATTGAGGACCATTATCCTTAGCGGTTTAATATCTGTATCTGTAGATTCTAAATTCGCATTTTTACTATTTGCATTCCGAAAGGAAACGGGTGAAGTATTTGGAGCTGTAAATTTCGATTTATCCGTGCCGTCACTTCCTGAACCAAGATCTAGCTTATTGATGTGTCTTCTTCGTTGAACCGAGGGATCCTCAGGCCTCACGGTGTTCCTAAAAAATAATTCATATCAAGACGGTTCCAAATTTTAGCAGCCACCTTGGTCGCCATTCTTGGTGTGTAGTGGACGCCAGACCTGTCAAATGCATCCCAGCTGGCAGCTACAATCGGTCAAAGATCGACGAAGCCCCAGTTGTTTCTTCAATATAGCTCCTCTAAACTACAATTCAAATTATAAATCTTCCACCATACGGCTCCCCACAATCGATGTGTGGCACGACACTACAAATGGAAAACGGCAACGTTACCGAATTCTCATGCACTGATTATACGCCTTGTGGCCCAACTTGTCCATAGATTTCACTATATCACATCATGCAAATCCATTCAGTATCCCTTTGTTTAACTATTTTTGTCCCTTCAATAACAGCCTCTAACCTACAAAAAGACACAATCCTTACCCTGTCATAAATAGAAGTGGGCTCCCTTACAGATTTAGCTAACAACTCAGAAAATTCTCCTTTTTCTGACAGGGCAGACAACATTTCATTCTTTCACCCTGGGATTCCAATAAAAATGAGAATTTCAGTTCTCGATTTTAGAGAGGAAATGTCTTAATAAGAATTTATTTCTTAGAACACTTTTGAATTGTTGTTGAAAATTCATATGACTGAAATATTAATACCAAAATAACTCTTATTTTAAATTTTAGTGACTAAGAAATGTAGATTTAATGTGGACAATTTTCAGACAGTATTTTAGCAAGATAATTATTTATAAACCTCAATCTCCATAATTGAACTGAAGAAAAAAATACAGTTTCTGTGTTTGCTATCTGATAAACAGCTGTTTTACAGTGATTATGATGTGGATGTTTATATTCAGTCAGCAGAAAACTAAATCTGAAATAATTGTTTAAAAATAGTACAACATAGTATACTTGAACAAATGACATTGAAATTTTATCATAAACCTTTCACATATCAACAGTAGATATGTAAATTGAGTACCTACACCATAAAAGTCACTTTCTGACTAATAGAGACAAATATAGATGCATATCAAGCCTGAATTAGTTATAATTTAGATACAGATGGCATTGTTTTCAAGACATTACAGTCTTTATGTCTGGATGTAGACATCTTGCTTCAATGCAGAAGTTTTCTTTGAGTTAAATATTTTTAATCCATATTTTTAATTTCTAATAATCAGCAACAATTCCACCAGTGTATTCAATTTTATTTTGTTCTGTAGTATTATTTTAACATTTTTAGTCACAAATATTACAACAGACAAGTTTTAAGATCAAATACAACAATTAATATGTTTTCAATATATGTTACTTCAAAAATTAAGGTAATGCATTACTGTATTAAGTTATAATTTTAAAAAATATGTACAATTATTTAAGTACACATGTGAAGTGCAAAGGGGCAAGTGCGTACCTCAGCTCTAACTGGTTTTATATTAAATTTGTAGTGCTGCCATCTATGAGAAGTTGCTCTAAGAAACCTGCTCTTTCATATACCTAGCACCAGAACACATTAATTAATTTATTTATTTACTAGCTGGTGACCACAACTTTTTTCATGTTCATAAAGAATCTTGATTGATAGCTACCAATATGCAGCCACCATAGTGCACAATGGGAGACTTGAGGCTGATACCACAAACAAACACAAGTGATCTGTGCAGGGTATTTATGGCTGCAAAGTGAAATGTAGGACAGACATTTCTATTGTTGAAATATGAAAATTCCCATGATCGACTACTTTAAACCTTCATATCTCCATACCCCCACAGCTACTGACATGCAGCCACCATAGTGTATGATGGGAGACTCGAGGCTACTACCACACACAAACACCAGTGATCTGTGCTATGCAGTTGTGTTTGCGAAGTGTAATATAAGGACACACACGTATTTTGTCAAAATAACAAAATACCCTCAGATGACCACTTTGAGCTACCGCACCTCTACAGCTACTGAGATGCAACCACCACAATGCATATTGGAAGCCTTGAGGCTACTACTACACGTAAACACCAGTGGTATTCTCTAGGTAGATGTGAGTGGAAAGTGAAATATAGGGACACACACGTATTTTGTCGAAATAAGAAAATACCCTTCATTGACCACTTCCAACCATCATATCTCCCACACCTCCACATCTACCAACATTAAATTAACAAAGTACACAGTGGGAGACTTGAGCCTATTACTACACACAAACACCAGTGGTCTGTGTTAGGTACTTTTGACTGCAGAGTGAAATATAGGGACACGCATGTATATGGTTGAAATATGAAAATGCCCTCCATTGCCCAATTTCAACCCCTGTAGCTACCAACATGCAACCACCATGGTGCATGTTGGGAGACTCCATGCTACTATCACACACAAACACCAGTGGATTGTGCTAGGTGGTTTTGCTGCAGAGTGAAATAAATGTTGGGGATACATATGTCTACTTTTATATCAGGTCAACCAATTTCAACCAACATATCTACCACATCTCCCAACAACCAACATGTAATCATCATAGCGCACCATGTGTCATGAACTAACTGTTCATAGGGGTTGTATTAAACACTTAAGTCCTGATCTCTAACCGTTGATGTAGTCTAAGAAGTAGATTGTCAGTTCAGTCTTGTGGTTACCATCTAGTTATTAACCTTAGCTAGCAAAGGTAGGTGGTTCAAAATAATGCCACTGTAGCCTCAGAATAAATTTAACAACACTGTATTCTTCAGAAAATTTTTAAAAGTCTGTTGAACAATCTACAGGAATCGAATCTTTTTCATCGAATTTTAATTAATTAGATTGCAGGTTTAGATCAATGAAATCAAGCACAGTAAACTCCCATAATTCCTTAACTGAAATCAGCTATGTGGGAGAGAAGCTACTACAGCACGAACACTTTCAAAATTTTCAAAGATGAATGCCAAAACTTATCACTTCCTGTATCGCTTGCTGCCTTGTTCCTACATGTTGCACTGAAACCGGCCATAAGCCCTGTGTGGCTACTGCTTCAGGTGGTCTGCAACAACTGACTCCCCCACCCAGTTCCGGGAGGTTTTTAAATTGCTGCGACCCAAGGCCGCGCAAGAATTTCGGAACTTCCAAAATATCCAAAACTTAACCGAAATAATTTTTTCTCCAATCAAATCGAAATTTCTATGGTGTGTAGTTCAAGATCTAAATGTAAAAATAATTCCTAGTAAAAATTTTCCTATTTCTTATAGATTTTCCATCAAAAATTATTATATAAATGTTACAAAAAATTTGCTCTCACTTTTAAAATGATTAAGCCATCGAGCTGAAACTTGTTTAAAAATGAATCACTCCTCCTCCTCTATCTTGTGGTGTAATAACTGGCTTGTCTTTAAATGTCTAACTAGGTGTAAAATACTAAAAAAAATCTCTATCTCCGAAAATATCAAAACTACAAGTTAAAAATATGTTTCAAATGATTCTATGTTAAATTTTCAATAATATAGTGATACTATTCAACTTCAATGACTGCTCTTTAGTCGTTTTCCTATTGTTACAAAATTTAGTTTTTAGGATACAGTAACTGGAAGATACCATTTAATCGAATTTGCCAATTTCAGCCAAAGTATTGCATAGATTTTGATAAGACTTATGTATTTTACTCAGGAAAAATTCTTCTTTCATTTGAATACTGTCCCCTCTCTGAATTTAATCACATTCTCCTACCTAAAAATTCAACTATCAAGCACATGTCTGATGATTTTCATTAAATCTTCCAAAACCAATACTTAAATTTTATCTATCCTCCTCAAATTTTTGGTAACTTGTAATAAAAATTTACGCATCTCTTAAGCTATAAATCATTTTTCTATCTTTAAAATAATGGTTTCAGGAATTTTTTATTGGTTTATAGCGACTTAGTCAAAACATTTTAGCTTCAACTTTCAAAGTCCTATATATCTTCAGTGCAATTTTGTAGCTATGAAGATACCTATCTTGTTTTACTCCATGGGTCCTAAAGTACCTCAGAAAACGAATGCAACATTTTCTATTATAGCGGTAATGTTTACATTATGTTAGGATCTAATACCCTCCCATATTTTAACATATCACTTAAACTCTTAAGAAAAAGAATTTAAATACACTTTATTGTAGAACTGATGCTAGCTCAACATTCTCTGCACAAATTTTGTTGATGTAATGACAAAATTTAAGTTATATTACATGTGGAAGACTCCAGGCTACTATCAAACAAAAACGCCAGCGGTCTGTGCCTGGTAGTTCTGGCTGCAAGGTGAAATATAGGGACACATACGTCTTGGTCGAAGTATGTAAGTGTCCCAGGTCAATCACTTACAACCACCATATCTCCATCACCCCCACGATGCCACTACCACACTCAGACAACAGTGGTCTGTGATATGTAATTGTGGCAACAAAAAGAAATATACGGACATATATGATTTTGGTCAAAATACGAAAATGTCCCTGAAAGACCATTTTCAACCACCATATCTCCCACACCCATACAGCTATCGGCATTCAGCCAATGTTGTGCAGGATGGGTAACTCCATGCTACGACCATACCACCTGTAAGAGACAAAACCACAAACCAGGATGGAGTAACGGTTTAATCTACAACTAACCTACAACTTGTTTTAAGTTCTATCAAAATTTTCATTAATAAAACTACCTAGCCGTGTGCGAAACTGGATAAATCAACTGCAATAAATTACGGCAGCTCTTTCCTTATTATTCCTTAGGAAAGAAAAGGTTACTATTCCCTATGAGAAATATGCACTGTTCAAGTCAAGAAATTTTCAATATATTTTCTAAGTCACATCGAAAAGTCACAATTGCAGTTGAAGTTGGCTAATCGGATGACTCGTCTCCATAAATAGCAAGTAATGAAGAAGAATAAACACCAGACTACAACCCCGTTAATTAAATATCAAAGTTTCATATTCACTGTTTACACTTTGCCTATTTGAAATAATCTGTCATGGTAGTCGGTATTGCATGCTGGGTAGAACTTCTGGTAACCACTTTGCATTTCGCTACCAAAAATAGTCTATCAAAATCTTGTGAACCCCAGTGCTCAAAATTTTACAGTGTATAATACGAATTGTGTAGATTTGTCAAGTTTATCATGACTTTAGCCCTGAACTTACTCAGCTTATTGTAAAAAAATTCGAATGTGTGTGCAGAATAGTAAATGACTTCCCGAAAAACATCGGTAAATCCCCTCGTTGGCACTTGGCTTTCACTATTCTGAAAGTTTCTGCTGAATTATAAATTATCATGTTTAAACCCCTGTCATTTTGTTCCATGATTGCTTCTGATTTAAAGACTGTAACTTTTATTATTATCGGTGGTGTATTATAGAAGTTATTAACCTCACAAAAATTGAGCTGATAGCCACCCAGCAGACATGTTGAAAAAACTAATATTTTATCAATTATTATTAAAGTGCTGCTTATTTCTTAAAAGTGTTATTGTCTGAATTTTATTTAATTTTACTATACATTTTAAAAGTGATTTTGTTTGCTGAGGTGGTCTTAGTAGTTTACAGTTTAATTTTGAAAGTTCCCACATTTTTTTTTATGGAGTAATTACTTTAAAAAACTGATTTAATGTTCGTTATACTGGGTGGAATGTTGTACCGTGTTCTTTATTATTACATAAAATTTATTTCTTAGCTCTGGAAATTATTAAAAACGTGTTATGGTGTTGAAAATACAAGTGTGTTCAACGAAGTTTTAAAATTGTGTTTACTTTATTTATACTGTCTGAAACTACTGAATTTTACTTTCTTTCGGTTTATTATTACTATAAAAATACTTTACTGCATCGAAAAGTGTTGAGAAATAGTGATATGGTCACGTAACCAAAATCGACCATTTACAAGTTACATAACTGAGGATTTCACTGATTGAGGTTAGTTTAAAAGTTATTTACTATTATTAACTGTTTAATTAGAGCTTGTATTATATATGTTGGATTACTTTTTTGCTTTTAAATCGCCGTATGTTCTGAGATAGACTGTAGTATCGGCTTCTGTATGGATCGCGTCTCCCATATCCTGTAGTTACGAGATGAACAATTTTATGATTTCTGGAAGGCTTATCCCCTCCCCTATGCCTAATAGCCAAGAAAAGTAGAATTTAACCAAATTCTAAAGTGCTTACACACCACACCATCAGTGGTCTGCGCCAGGTAGTGGTGGCTGCAGGGTAAAATATATGGACACACACTTCTATTGATATATATATATATATATATATATATATATATATATATATATATATATATATAAGATATGTATGGCTAAGCAACTAATGTAATATATACAAATATATTCAATGGCTAATTGATGTTCAGTTGCTGCAGCCATGCTATGAAGGAAGTTGTAGCACTGAAGAAATATTTATCATTAAGAATAATTTTACTGAAAGTTAAAAAGACTCCGCGCAGTTTCACTTGGGTGTCAAGTTATATGTTGTATCTTTCGTCATCCACCTTAGTTGAAGTGATCTCAGGACTTGTTTGCACTTAGTTGATACCTATGATGTTATTAATTAATACTGTGTCCAGTTATTTGTCTTACTTATTATTTTCTGGATGTTAATTCCTGGTCTGCACTTGCCCCACAAAAATTGTGCATTGGGGACATGCAGTTGTAGCCTTTGGAGAAAGTGCAGAGTGGTATGTACTTCCCCCGTTTTTAGTATTAATCATTTAGGTATTAATAATTACTTACTTAAGAAAGTGTTTCATCCAAGAATTAAATAGCTAAAGATGTAGTTCCTTAAATTTTATTATTTTTTGTATTGTTATTGTTAATAAGCTAAATTAATAACTATTATACATTACATGTGTCTATTTTTTTTTTTTACTGTCATCAGTCGTTCGACTGGCTTGATGCAGTCCTCCATCCTTTCCTGTCTTGTGCTAACCTCTTCATCTCTACATATCCCTTACAACCCACGTCCTCAATTATCTGCTTCATATGTTCTAATCTCTGTCTTCCTCTACCGTTCTTACTTTCCACTGTTCCCTCTACCAGCAAATTAACCAACCCACCATGTCTCAAAATATGACCTACCAGCCTGTCTCTTCTTTCTGTAAGCTTCTTCCACAAACTTCTTTCCTCACCCATCATTTCCAAAACTCGTTCATTTCGTACTTTGTCTGTCCACTTAATTTTCAGCATTTTTCTGTAGCACCACATTTGAAATGCTTCAATTTTCCTTTTTTCCGGTTTTCTTAAAGTCCATGTTTTGCTACTGTAAAGTGCTGTGCTCCACACATAGAGTTTTAAATTGTTTTTTCTAATTCCTAGATCAATATTTGAAACTAAAAGATTTCTCTTTTTGCTAGAGCTACTCCGCTTTTAACATCACTCTTGCTTCGACCATCGGTTGTAATTTTGCTTCCCAAATAGCAGAGTTTACTTACTTCTCCTATTGCATCCGACCCTATTTTTATATTTAATCTACTAGTATTGGTATAATTTCTGCTACATTTCATCACTTTAGTCTTGCTTTTGATTTATATTCAGCCCAAAATCTTCCTTCAGTATTTTGTTCATGCCATTCAGTAATTTCTGAATATCCTCAGCCCTTTCTGGTAACGAGACAACATCATTAGCATATCGTAGCATACTGATTTTTTCCCCCTGAACACTAATGCCACATGGAAATTTTTCTTTTATTTTCTTTATTGCATCTTCTACATACAAGTTGAATATTAATGGGGATAGACTACAACCTTGTCTCACACCCTTTTTAACTGATGCTTGTCTCTCATGATTCTCCACCTTTATTACAGCCACTTGATTCTTATATAGTTTATAAACTATTCTTCTATCTCGATACTGTAGCCCTGACTTCCTTAAATTTTTGAACATCTTTTCCCACCTAACATTATCAAAAGCTTTTTCTAAATCAACAAATGCCATAAAAGTATCTTTGTTTTTCTTTATCCGCCCTTCAAGTATTAATCTTAAAGCCAGAATTGTTTCCCTTGTACCGCGATTTTTCCTAAACCCAAACTGATCTTTACCTACTCTGTCTTCTACTACCCTTTCCATTCTTCTGTATATTATTCTGGTTAGTAATTTTGAAGCAGGTGATGTTAGACTAATGGTACAATAATTCTCACATTTGTCAGCTTTTGCTTTCTTTGGAAGTGTGAAGATGATATTTTTATTAAAATTAGTTGGAATTTCTCCTGTTTCATAACTTTTTGCTATCAGCTTGAATAATCTATCGATTCCTTCTTCTCCTAGGGATTTAAGAAGTTCTGCAGGAATCTCATCAATTCCAACTGTCTTATTTGCTTTCAAATCATTCAGAGCTTTATTAAATTCTGTCCTCAAAACAGGATCTCCAAAGTCATCAATGTTGACATCACCTTCTTTTTCTATTACGCTATTGTTCAAGTCATCCCCACCATACAGTTTCTCAATGTATTCCTTCCATCGGTTAGTTCAATCATCTGAGCTTAAAAGAGGTTTCCTATTGGCGGCTTCAATGTTCCCACCTCCTTTCTTCATTTCTCCAAAATTCTGTTTGATTTTCCTATATGCAACATCTACTTTACCTATGTCCATTTCCTTTTCTACTTCTTCACATTTTTTTTTGTAGCCATTTTTCTTTTGCTATTTTGCATTTCCTGTTTATTTGATTTCTAAATTGCCTGTATTGTTCTCTTCCTGCTTCATCCTGAGCATTTTTATACCTTCTCCTCAGATCCATCAGCTCCAAAATGTCTTCTGTGATCCAAGGTTTTCTGGCAGCTTGTTCCCTAAAGCCTAATGTTTCTTTACCAGCTTTCATTATTTCTGTCTTTAATGTACTCCATTCATCCTCGGTTGAGCTCCTTTCAGAGTTATTTCTTAGACTTAAGTCTACCATTTCTGCAAATTTTTCTCTCATACTAGATTGTCTCAGTTTATTCATTTCCAGTCTGTTCTGCTTATGCTGTTTCCTTATTTGCTTGAATTTCTGCCTGCATTTCATTACTATCAAATTATGGTCAGAGTCTATGTCTGCTCCTGGGTATGTTTTACAGTCTAGAACTTGATTCCTGAATCTCTGTTTGACCATGATATAATCTAGCTGATATCTGCCTGTATCCCCAGGACATTTCCAGGTGTATATCCTTCTTTCATGGTTCTTAAACAGTGTGTTTGCCACTACTACCTTAAATCTTTCACAAAATTCTAACAACCTGCTTCCTCGCTCATTTCTTTCTCCTAGACCAAAACTTCCTACAGTATTCCCCTCTTTTCCTTCTCCCACTATCGCATTCCAATCACCCATGATTATTAGATTTTCCTCCCCTTTCACATATTGGATTAATGCTTCAATTTCGGTGTATATTTTTATCTATTTCTTCGTAATCTTCCTGTGACGGTGGCATATACACTTGTACTATTGTGGTTGGGGTGGGCTTAGTTTCTAACCTCATCAAAATAATCCTGTCACTAAACTGTTCATAATAACTTACCTGTTTCCCTACTCTCTTATTCATTACAAATCCTATAACAGTGACTCCATTGACAGCTTATGTGCTAATTATCCTGTGTTCCCCAGACCAGAAATCCTGTGTATCCTTCCATTTAATCTCGTTATTCCCAACAACATTTAACTTAAGTTGTTCCATCTCCCTTTTTAGATTCTCTAACCTACCTGCTCTATTCAGACTTCTAACATTCCACACTCTGACTCGTAGAATGTTTTGATCCATTCTGATGACTCCTCCCTGAGCAGTCCCCATCCGGAGATCCGATAGGGGGACTATTTGTCCTCCGGAATAATTTCCCCAGGATGAAGCGATCATGATATATGTAATTTGAGAGAATTACATATCCTCGGGATACCCTTTGGGTCTTTAATGCAGTGGTTTACCGTTGCCTTCTGCATCCCCATTCCGTTGATCATTTCTGATTCATCTGCCCTTAGGGGCCGTTTCCAACCCCAAGGGCAAGAGGGTGCCCTGAACTTGTGTCTTATAATTACGATACTAATAATACATGTTAATACATTAGTCCAAACTAGTGGAAATTGCCAAACTTTCCATGATGATTAACAATAATAAGTTTGCTTATTTTATTTTTTCCACTTGATGATCTTGTCACGAATATTTGATTGCTTGGGGTTCACACATTACTCGTTGACTTGATCGTGTTGCCTGTGTTAACTGATACCTTTTCTCGAAGATTCTGTAAAAGCTAACAGGTCATACATAATTGAAAGAAATTCATTGTAGTTACGAATCTGAAATATATTCTGAAAGTTGTCTGAAGTTATAATTTTATTCGTATTTTTCAGAAATTTTGATGTGTTATAGTTTAATTTATTCCCAATATTTTCAATCATGACAAATTTCCTCATAATTATTCTTGTTTAAGAGCTATTACTTTCTAAATGTAACACATGGTAATGCCATCACATGAAGACACTAAAACTTCGTTTTCTTATTTTAAATTTCAAGTTACCTCTGAACTGTCATATTTTTGTTGATAACTGAATTTTTCTCTCTCAACTGAGCCTACTTTTATCTTCTTAGCTCTTTTATCTAAAAAGTTCCAATTCTTTTATTTTTCCAATATCTTCTCACGTAAATTTTAAAAGCATACAATATACACCTTAACATTATCATCATTCGTACAGATAAGAAAGGTGCTTTACTATTGAAAATTATTATAAAAGTTATTTGCTATATGCATCATATGTAATAGTCCTCCCACTGAACAGTTTAGGTAAGATAAAAGATATATAATAATCTCTTTACAAAATGGTAAAATACTACACAAGAAAATCCAATGATGAGACTTTAATTGTAACAAGGATATCTGCTGAATTTGTAACTTTGGCTCTTATTTTTAATGCTTTAAATACGCGTTTTTGTCAGTAAACAAGGCTTATCAGTTGTTAATTAATTTTTGGTTTAGCTTTGTTCTTTTTTTCCTTTTCTTTATGTCTTGCGATCTGCCACAGGAAAAAGTGTATAACTTACAGAATTTTTCTTTTCCATTTCAAGCCATCCAAAAATAAAAATACTCATCACTAAACAAACTATTTTGCAACTACCTCTATGCTGCTCTAGGGTAGAATTAGTGTGTGTGGGGTGGGGGGGTGGGGGGGGGGACAAGTGCCTATGTTGGTTCTTCCTCCATTAATTCTCTCTGAAAATTTGAATTTTTTAAAATAAAAACTTTTGAACACATGTTTTTACAGTGAAGTCTCTGCTGATTAATTTTGAAAGAGTCCTACATTTCATGCTTCAAATACCATTTTTTTCAGAGTCAGTTATAGTTGAACTTAGTAAATTTTGTTCTGCACTTACCCTGACGCACCTTGCGTTCATATCAAGTTTTGCTTAAACACGTTAAAATTTTTAAAAATCTCTGGTTTTTTAAGAAACTATGAAATAATTGAAAACAATTTTAAACTATTTTGCATAATTGATACTAATAATTGTTGTAATGTTTCCATTTTTTTACTATCAATGAACCATCAGGAAACACAAGAGAGTGCAATATCTTGGACATTCAGTGTCTTTCCAAATATAGAGGTATGTATCATTTTGAATATAATTTAGTATGAATGGTTCTGCTTGTTATGCTGTGGAATGATATTGAAGTTGGGCAAGTCAGTTAGGCAGAATTTGAATGTTCTTACAACAGTTTTTGTTCAAATTCCTCAATAGTTACTTTCATGATTGATAATTCAATATCTTACTTGATTACTTTATTGATGTCACCCTTGTTGTTTCAATCTGATAATAATACATTTTTATTGATATTTAAGTGTGTTACATGCAATAGATGCCATCAGTGGTAGCGTACATATTGTAATAGACTATTGTTAGGAAAATTGTAAAAACATAAGACAATTGATTAAAAACGAGAAGCAGACGATTCTTCAAGCTGAAAAATGTGGGTCACCCGAATCATGTTGCTGTGACACATGAAGCACGGGCTGGCAGCAGCATTCATGTGTAAATGTCATGCGTAAAATGTTCTGGAACCACTACTGAACATTGTTGGCAATGTTCACTAAATATGCAGATTCCACCGTCTACTGGAGGTTATTGTGCCAATCACATGGATCAATGACTGGTATAAAGAAACAGACACATAGCTAGTTCATCTCAGACACATGAGAGTACACAACGAAGATATGTTGCTCTGAGTATTGAGGGATTGCCAGAAGACCATCCGAGTTCAAGCTGCCCTTCTACTAAATATTTGTGACTTATACTGTAACTTTGACAATGTTACAGGGCTTGGAATCTTGCATCAAGGTAAATTGTAAGGCTGTGTATGCCCTGCCCAGTGGAGGAATAAAATTAGTTGCACAAATGGTTTCTTTCATTTACAAGACAGCCCAAACAATCACTCATTAATTGATGCTGGGTATACTAGTAGACTTAGCTTCAAGAGCCGGGCCAGCGAGGAGCGACGCTGACTGCTGCTGGAATAATTATCACCGAGGATGTCAGAGACTGATTACTGCCCACAATCCACAACCAAAACCTAGCCATCCTGACACAACTAGTAGCTGGCTGTTTAACCCTCAAAGGAGTCCGATACAATATATACAAAAGTTTATAATTGTTTCATGCACAGAATATGCATAGTTTTTATTTATTTCTGAAACATAGATGAATTTAATATAATAGAAATTGCTACAAAAGGTAATTTATGACTATACTTTCAAAAATTTCTGGATAGAAAAAAACTAATAGAAACATATATAACTGTCATTCAAGTAGTATGAAACTTATTTTAATTTCTTGTGTTTGTAGTTCCAATTATAAGCACTTCAACATAATTAATGGTCCTTTATAAAAAATGAATTATAATTCCTGAAAATATTATAGCACTTAGCACTGTTGCAACAAATCCAAACTTAAATAGTTTATATAGTTAAAATAAGTCTTAATGTTTTCCCTTGATTTTTATTTACACATATACCAAATCATATCTAACTAGCATAATTAGTTTGAAAATTCTTTGACCAATGGTCGGAAAATGAAATCACCATTCAAAGCTTTTAACTACAAATAAATTCTGAGTTACTTTAATAACTATGCGCTAAGTTGATCCTTTACTGATAATGAACAAAACTGTTTTAAGTACAGTTACAGTAACACCAAACTGTAAAACCCAAATTCTAAACAATCCAATTTTTAGTGCTAAACTTGTGTGTTTAGTCAATAATCTTCTTGCTATTTGTAACTACAACATAAGCAACACATCTGGTACAGAGTCATCATATCCAGTTTTCCAGAACAAATGGAGCATGCACACTTCTGTGTTTCAGAAATTTTGCTATAAATCCTTTCTACGTTTGAGGTATGTTGTTCAGCATCTCGCTCAGTAATTTATTCCAGTGCTTGAATTTCTTATCTACAAATGAAAATTTTACTATTTTCATATGCCTAAAATAAAGGGCTAGTTTATAGTCATGGTTATATTTTCCCTGCCATATAATGTTTCTAATCCTTCCACCAATATCCATCCAGGCCTCACTGCAAATACATGCCTGATAAACTCCCAGTACTCTCTACACATGACTCCTGTCTTCCATTTATTTCAAATCCAGCTTCTTTGTCATATAAGATACTAATAGCATTCTGTGGTAACTTCCACAGAAAAATCAAGCTGTCTTCCTTCACACCCTCTCTAAATACTGTATTTGACACCGATAATGAGTATTCCATACTATCCTGTCATAGTTGTGCAACGGTCTCACAAAGATTCTGAATCACATTTCCCTCACTACCTTTGTACATCCCTCCTTCACCTATTCAGTAACTGGAATTTGAAGCCTCTACCTGCCATCTACCAAAAGTGTCCTGCCAAACTGAGTATATCATCATTTGATTTGCCAAGATATTTATACTTCATATCTTCAGCAAGGTCATCCATCTTATAATGACATAAAACCATTATTTTTTTCTGTGTATCTTTAACCTGAGTCTTTCTGGCATTTATTTTCATTCCATCTAGATATTCTTATGCACCTGCTAAAATTTTACTTCAGCATTTTTACTCATTTTACAAGTTGAATTTATGTTCTAAAATCTACTAATATTTTCTTTGGAATAGGAGCAGATAGAAACTCAAAGAAAAATTATAAATAACGAGGATATTTTTAGCAGCAGTATACACTGTGTTGAACCCTTGTGACAGTGACTTAATTTAAAAGCATTCTGATTACTTGAAATGGCGATGGTTAACATTCTAAGACTGGTCTTTCATCATTATTTTGCTCCATTTGTATGAAATGACACCCATCAATACTCCTGTTCAATTGACTGAGACATACAATGAAAGTTCATTGATGTGAAAAATGTGTATTTGTGGGTGACTTTTCAAATATGATAGAATGCTATTAGTCTGGCTATAAGCCATGTGAGGATTATCACCACATCTCTACTGATACCCCACACCACAAGGGTGAAACACATCTGGAGAATAAAAGTAACATTTAACAACAGTTTTTTGTAGACGGAGTTTTTATTTCTAAAGAAAGGTAGGTTGCTGTGTTATAAACAGCAGATGACCCTCAGCAATGTATCATACTATCCAACAAAATGATTGCTAACCTGTGCCCAGTTGTTATGGAGTACTACCAACTGATTGTGGATGAGATTGTCTGAAAAGTAATCATTTCAATTGAATCTGTACATATCACCTAACAAGAAGTCCTGAGGGTGCAGAAAGTTCACTGCTGGTGCATGCTACAAATGCTGATTAATGAGGCTCTTCAGGTGGCAATGTGCCAGGTAATCTTGACACTTAATGACTCCGTTTTAATGGTGCTTTCATTCCATCAGTTATCACAATGCATGATATATGAATGCTGTTTCCAAACTCAAACACTACTTGGTATAATGGAAGCACATTTTCACTTCAGGCTTGATCAATGTGAATGCATTGTCCTGCAAAATGTTTCTTTAGGTAGATAAACAGGCGGATGTCACTAGCCACAAGATAAGGGCTATAATGGCAGATGAAACAAAACTTCCTACTTGAATCTGTGGAGATAACCATGTACATCATGCACTGTGTTAGCTCTAGCATGATCATGCAGGATGCACACACCACTTGTCAACAGTCCCCTTAATTACAAATATTACTGTCACTGCTTTATAAAATATTGCCTTAGAAATATCACTAATGATAACACAATTTACTTGAACTTCTCAATGTTGTGGACAAATTTCATCACAGGTGCCTTACCAGTCCCTCATTTGTCATGAAAATTGATTCTGCCTTCCTAGGATTACTAGTTCAATTTTTTTTACCTATTGTTAATTCATATGGTCTCAACAAACAGGACCAGTTGCTCTATGAATATCTTCAGGGTACCGGTACTCACCTTTAGCATGGAGCAAATGTACCAGTACTTCACATATGGTGGGATTCTTAATTGGAACTACTATTAGTATGTAATACTGGAACTAGACTCCATACAATAATGAGAAACTGTCCTGAAAGTGAGGTGGATCAAAGACCACAGCCAGTATAACCAACATATGCACTAAAATATTAGCTGCCCACCTATACAGGATGCATCCTTGCTTTTCAGACACACCTCGTATTTTTGCACAATTATTACTTGCTTATTTATTTATAACTGAATTAAACTGAACAGTTGCAATTTCCTATCTGCTATTTGGTATTCTGGCTATGCTTGTATGATATGAGGCTAATAAGATTTGATCTTTTTTTTAAATTTATTACAGTGTCTAAGATAATATTTGCAATAGTTGGGCAGCTTGCCTAAATGATGATTTAAATTTTATAAAACTTTGCAGCCATCTAAATGCAAGTACAGTTTCCTCCCTAAATTGTTTTACACTTAACATGAAAGGGTGATCAAAGAGATTGTTTATAAACAGTACAATAACTTTGTACAAGTTCTGCTAGTCATGGCACTGATCTGATATTAAGAAGTTAGAAATCAAATAACTGACATGATTTTCCCAAGACAGAACAAATGGGATGAGTTAACTGACACAACTATTGCTTAGCTGAGAACTTTATTTATAAAGAAGCTGCAAAGACTACACATTAAAATTTAGATCCTTATTACATTCATTCATCCATCCATTCATTTATTTGGTCCAATTTTTATCATTTATATACAATAAATTGTACAATGAAATTTAGGACAAGTCAAAGATTATAAGTTTAATGCCTTAAATATTAATATCTCTACTAGTACATTTTTAATTTTATGTCAGTCACTTACTAATCATACATTTGCATTTTTCTTTTTTACCATATTATATTTTCATTAGCAAATATGTGATAAGATTATACATTGTTTATTCACAATTTCTTTACTCATGCTGTTGTTTCCCTTGTTTCATCATTTAAATATTCTTTGAGTAGAAAGCTTTATTACATAAATACTCTTTAAGCCTATGCTTGAACTGTTCTCTCTTATTGCTGATGAACCTTAATTCTGTAGGAAGCTTATTGTACAATTGGGCTCCAGAATAGGAAGGGCATTTTTCAAATTTTTTTGTGTTGTGTACTTGTAAATTGAAGTCAGTTTTATTACGGGTTTCATACTCGTGTACTTGTTGATTCTTTTTAATAACATTCTTTGTGAGTGAAAGCATTTACATCTTGAGCTAACAATCCCAGAGTGTCATCCCAACATCAAAGTCTTGGGTCAAATTATGAGCAGCGAAGGAAACAATCAAATTTGTTAGCAGATTGTTTGAAAAATAGGATTAGCAGATTTGAAAACCAGCATCTTCATCTGAAAGCACTGGTGAATCATGCCATAAAGTATAGTACTCAATTGAATAGTATATTGCAACAGTTAAGACTCTTGAGAGAAATGATTTGATTTGTGCTCTGTATAAGATTATAATATTGTTTTAAGATTTATCCATAATGGTCTGTAGGGATTGTATTTGATACTTCACTCAGTTAACCATACATTGTCAACAACAAGCGAGATTAAAATGTTCTAGAGCAGCATGTTTCCTTTAACAGCAGTCATATCTATGAATTCACATCATCAATCATATCCCACCACCACAGTTTTAACACCAAGAAGCCATCCACAAGATCCACAAAGTTCTGTGAGAGCCTGTTCCCAGCTGCTTTAGGTCATGGAATCCAATATAATTGAAGAAATGATTATTTCAGTGTCAACGAAGAATAGTGCCAAATGAGGAAAAATTGCACCCATTAATCACAGAGGTCAATTACAGTCACACCATGCATTTTACTGGGCTGAAAATGAATCTGGACAAAGCTTAGCTGCATAAGAAGTGGACACATGATGTGTAATGCCATGATGCATAATTGGAGGCAACTGCCTACGACTGAGGAGCCTGTGAACAGACAGTGAAATATATTATTACTCAGTTCTGTCTAAGGAAATACAAAGGAATATGAATGGATTTTGCTGATGTTACACCATATGTAATATAGTGGATACAGAAGCTAGAACAGAGCTGTGGCTAGAAAACTATGGTTCAGTTATTTTAATACTTTTATTCAACTGTGATGTACTTCAGTTAAAATTCTCACAATGCCATATTATAAATAAATCCTACAATCTATAACATGACAACTAATAACAAGTACAATCATATATCAGTACAACACAATTATTTTATACCAACTATCAATACCAATAACATTTTTTAACTGGCTCTAGCAATTTGCTTGTCTCACCTAGTACAATAGTTTCCACAATATTTTAAAATTTTGCAGAGAAATGGTTAACCTTGCAACCAACACAAGACATACCTGGACTGGAAGCAGAAAAAGAAGATTCAATATCATGTGTAGAATGTCGACCAGCTTGTACCGATACTGCATATCATGTACAGTCCACATCATCTCCGATACTGGCAAACACTGAACAAATCTCACAATTTCTGTAAGTGGAAATATGCCACATTTGTTTTGGTCATGGAAGTCAAAACATTGCTTGCTCATTTAATCATGATTCAGGTTTATACTGAACTATTGTAAAGTGTATTTGTAATTGTGTGTTCATCGTTGCTCTCCTGCCTTCATCTGTGGTAAGTGACAGCTTTATTTTCACTGTACTTCCTTATTTATTTTGCTTAAATTAAGTGAAAGTTAATTACAGCTTCCAAAGAGTTAGCTATCAAAAAGTATAAATGATAAATAAATAAATTTTCCAGTCAATTTTCCTGCTTACCTTGGAGACCTTGTTCATCCATATGCCATAATTATTAACAGAAATCCAGAAAGGTTACAAAACAGAATGACTGAGTCAAAATTGGCTACCCCATAGAAAACATCACATCCCAAATATACAGCACTTTCAATAACCTGGAGCTATACTTCCTACATTAATAATGGAATTTCTTAATACAATCCCTAGCCCATCATAAGAACATTGTGACTGATGTCTACATTAAATTACCAACTGACATAAACTTTGCCTCATAGAACACTTTGTTGACTTCCATTACTCCAACCATCTTGCCAGTAATTCTTTCACATCATAAACAATATAAAGCTCACTGTCAAATATTTTTCCACAGTTCAAAATTGATTCAGAATTTGCACACATGCTCTTTTCCATTAGTAAGATAAACATTTGTGTATGTCCTTTTTATTTTTGGGAAACAAATATTACTACATTTTTGTAATTGATTTAAACAATCTTATTGCATTAAAAGAAATGTAGCTAGGAAATAGTAATAAGAAGAAAGATTTTATGAGTAACAAGCAACTCACATGTAACAGTACGATTGTGATTAAAAATTTCAAAGTAGAAGAAAGTAAGCCTAATAGTGATTTATAATGGTGTGAACAGATATAAGAGTGAAAATATACATCATTGAGATACTCCAAAAATCTGACATTCATAAAAGTCAGGAAAATGTTAAATATATTGTTATATGTATATCCTTGATTTAGGAACAATATACATAAGGCAAATGAATTTCTTCGGAAAGGCAACCAAAGATAAGGCATTATGATATTTTCTTTAGGGAAATGAAGTTGTTAAATCTTATTTGAAGGCTTAAATTATTAAATCTAGATATATAATAAAACTTGGAAAAGTCTATTCAACGGAGATATTTAAAAAAAAATGAGTTTGCATGCTGGGGTTGAATATTAGTCATCACCTTAACTAACAACTTGTACCTCAACCTAAATTTTGTCAAAGATACAATCAAAGTTCCAACTGTTCAAAAATTTTAGACTGTGAATACACCTTGGAAATAAATCATGTTATATATCTATTATCTTACCTAAACTGCTCAGCAGGAGGCCCATTACATATAATGCATATAGCAAATTACTTTTATAATCATTTTCAAGAGTAAAGCACTTTTAATATCAGAACATAACCTTGTTATATGTCCATTATCTGGCTAAAACCATTTAGAAGGGGGTTAATCACATATAGTGGTTTAGTGAAGAACTTTTATAACTATTTTTTTTTTAACAAGAAAGCACTTTTTTAATTGATTCTAAACCATTTTTATAAAAGACATAAGATTCAATAAGATTGTTTTTCCGTCATAATGAATTTTGTTGCATCCATTTCCACTAAGAAAACAGAGAATGACAATCACTTTAAGTTGGTTTTTGTGTGCTTTTAAAATTTATCTAAGGAGATATTTCAAATCAAAATAATTCGATATTTTAAAATAAAAGAGCTAAGAAGATAGAAGTAGGCTCAAATGAGTGAGAAAAATTCAGTTAATAACAAAAATACAACAGTTCAAAGGCAACTTAAAATTTAAAGTATGGAAAATGAAGTTTTAGTGTTGACATGTGATGGCATCACCATGTGTGACTTTTAGAAATTAATAGCTTTTAACCCTTTCCTACCGGCTATTGGAAATAAAGGGAAATTTATAATTTCAATTATATATTTGCACAAAGGTACTTGAAATTAAACACACATATTTTTTTGAAATTTTTTTTGGAACTCTAAGTGCTAATTACTAAGCCGGTACTTATAAGTACCGTCAGGGACTTTGTGTACCACAGGATGTACAGAAATAGCAATTGAAATCAATTATGTTCATATTGGTATGAAATGTTTGCCTCATGATATTAAAAAAAAAAAAAAAAAAAAAAAAAAAAAAAAAAAAAAAAAAAAAAAAAACAATTCTTTTAGCTCATTCAGACACAAAAGACATTGCAGTGGAACATTTGGAATGATGTTTTGACTGTATTTTCTTCATTCTACATACTTCACATCATCTGATTTTTACAATTTATGGACAGTGTATACCTCTGTTTCCCAATCTTATATCTCTAATTGTGGAATAGTACGTCTTGTGTTGTTTGAATGGATGAGGGCTTGGTGAAATATATATAGATGACCTTTTCTTCTTACTGATATCCTTCATAGTCATCATCATCATCATCATCGTTGGGGACCATCTCCGGTTTCCCGGGTGTGGTTTACGAGCCTTGGTTGTTACAGACGATTGTTTTCCACCTTTTCCTGTCCAGAAAGGTTTCTCTGTCTGTTATGTACTCCCAATGCCAGCCTCTTCTGTCTACGTCCTCCTTCAGTTGGTCTGTCCATCTTCTTCTTGGTCTTTTGCCCACTATCATACCTTGTGAAAATGATCTTCTAAAATTTTTTACAGACTTTTTTCAAATATCGGACCATTTATATTATAGGCATTGACAAATACGACATCCAGAATTCCCAAAAACAATCTTTACCATGATTTCGGTAATCTTCTGTCAGCACTGCACAAAGCCATCAGCTGATCAGCAGTAACAACCCCACACATGAAGATATTGTAGTCCTTAACGACTCCTGAGCATGAAATTGTCGACTTCAGTCCATCTTTTTCTTTGCATATAACTAGTGGTGTAACAACAGGGTGGCTGGATGGGCAAAATGCTATGGGACCTACTGCCAGAGGTGGCCCCCAATGACTGGCCACCAGGTCACCAATCCAACCCAAGAGAGGGCTCATCTGTTGAAGTTGCCATTGACCCCAACCAGTATAGTGGAGTTTCATCGCTGCCATGAAAATTTGATACTAAATGTATGACCTTTTTATCCTTCCATTTCCAGTAGCAAATATCTAGGTTTGTAAATTCGTTGTCACAATCTCCTCTTTTTAGTTTTCCATCAGCATATTGTTAGAAAGTCCCTTCAGTAGGAACTGATTCTCCCACAAACAAAAGTTGTTTCAGTTTTTTAATAATGAAACTGATGAAAAATAATGATAATACTAGATAACATCATCATTGCTCCATTTTTATCAGTCAATTCTAAGACTTTTACCTAATGAGTAATCTGAGAACATTCCAGTCATTTCTTCATTTTTGCCTTGATAAATTATAAACTTCTAAGAAAAGTGCTTCAGTCAGAGCGTATTTCATAAAAATATCCATTTGAAAATATCTAAAACAATGATAAAACCAATTGTATACTTGCTAAATCTATTGACCAATAATTTGCATAAAACTACCCAGGACTCCCTGACAGTACTTATAAGTCCACGTTGTTTTTTCTAGATTATTTAGTAAAGAAACTAGAAAAACATATTTTATAGGTAAAAAATATATGGTTAAATGTTCAAACTAAAAAATTATTAACAGAAATTGACACTTACCAAGTAAATTATCATCTACAAATTTATTGTAATGTAGTACTTCTTATTCTGGTCAGAATGCTGTCAAGCCCCAACTTAGAAAATTAATTTCTCGGCAATTTCACGCAGAATTTAAAAATAAATGTTGTCATTGTCTGACATAATCATACAACAATAGATCAACTGGCTTAACAATGCAGTGGACACTGGTATTGTCGAATTATATGGTGGTAAATGCAGTGGTACTTATAAGTACCGTCAGGGAGGAAAGGGTTAAACGAGAATAATTACGAGAAAATTTGTCATGACCAAAAAGATTGGGAGTAAAATTAAACTATACCATATTAAAATTTTGGCGAAATCCGAGTAAAATTAGTGTTCCACAGGAGTGGGGGATTTTAGTAACTCACTAAGGAAAAGAGTATACCCATGGAAATATACCGTTGCTCTACGACAATTCAGTGAATGATAAGCCCAGGCTATAAAAAGCCGACCAGCGCAAGCAGTCAGGGATAGTTTTGGAACGGGTTTTCAAGCAGTCGTGAGAGGCAGTCTGAAACAGTTTTCATTTCTGTAGTATATCTTCAATTCTCTCTAGTTCAACACTGGAGTAGATGCAACCACGATGATGAGAAGTAGCACTTCCTCAGAGCGTGAGGCATGCGATGAGAATTATGACGGATTCTTGTCGCAATCGATGACCGTTCACCACTTTCCTTGGGAAGTGGGATGAGGGAGGAAGCAGTCACGTCGCAAGGTAAAATTAAAGATGTAACAACTGAAAGTTCAACTATCTCCCTTCGGAATAAGTTCGTAGAATTTCTCATTCACTTTAAGGAAAATTTAAGTTAAACTCAATGATAGAACTTTTTTACAATGGTTTAAGGAGTTATTAGTAGAAGTGTTTAAAACTATCACCAAGCTCACTCGGAAATTTTGGGTGCAAATATAAGTATGTTTGCCAGAGTGAATAATTCCATTCAGTGTTGTGCCTTGGAGGATAACCTGCATCTTCATATGTGATTTCGAAGTTCGATTTGCCTTAAATGTTTTCAACAAGTGTAATCTGTTACCAGATTTTACTTCATAAAACTTTCAGAATATATTTAAACTAGTAAGTAGTACTACTTTGATTTATGTGTGACCTGGTAGCTATTACAGGGTAAACTTATAGCTTGGCGGCTGGTTTCACGAACTATAGCATCTTCAAGAAAAGGTTTCAGTTACACAGGAATCACGATCAAGTTAATGCAAATGTTGCATAATCCCAAGCAACATTTTGTTATTACAATCAACTGTAAGATATTTTGGTTGCCACTCTCCACTATTTTTACCTTTTGGAGAGAAAAGGGTTCAGTTCTAAACTATGGAAATAAAATCACTATTGAAGTTTCACCATCACTATATTCATGTATCAAAAAAAGACAAAAGTTCACTACTACAGTTAATCAGCAATCAGACATTCATTTCAAGAAGTTTGCAAGTTATGAAATGCAGAAACCAGACAGACCCGAACCCATGAGAAAATTTTAAGTTACATGTTCAAAGTCTAGACTGTATGCGCAATTTAGAAAATCCATGGTTACCCCCGAGGCATATGACTGGAACTATTTCCAAGAGCAGAGACAGAACTTCTCACCCTGACGAGCAACAGGTCTGACCCACTTGACAATCCCATGATAACTGTCTGGAATGGGGAAAAATTTTCCTATAAGAACCGATCCGATCTTCCAAGTCACGTGCCACCTTAGAATGTAGAGCTTCTCAGATACCTACTGTAGGGCTCTCTGATTTTAATGTTATTCAGCAATCGCCATAACAATTTTACTCCCCTTTGACTTTTATCGTAAGTACAATGGTTTGGCTGTAATAACTTGAAATATGTTTGCTTTTATCCTTACTCTTTTGGAGGAGAAATTGGGGGGGGGGGGTTCCCTTGAGTTTCAGTTTTTTCAGAAATACTCTGTTTTGGGTTTTAAAACCTATGTCAGGACTTTCTACAGCTGCTCCGCTTTCCAAAACTACCTCTCTCTTGTTTTTAGGTGGTATACTTTTATAATAATTGAATTTCTAAAATATCTACGTTTTCCAGCCAGCCGACATTGAAAAAACTACTATTTTCTTAAATTATGGTTAAAGTAATACCTATTTTGAAAAACTGCTCTTCGCACTGTGTACTGTAATCTCTATTATATCTCTTTCTTATCTCCCAACTTTATTTACTGTGACTGTGATATTTTTTTATATAATCCGGCAGCATGTCAAGCTAGATGCTTGATTAACTGTACAGAACTACTCAAAATTTCAATACAATGTACAAGAAGGATGAAAGTTTTCATTACAATATCGGCTGGTATCAGAAAAGCTTTAAATGTGTTGTTATCAGTGTTTAAAATTGCCGGTTAATTAACTAACTGGATTTAGAAACTTGTGTTTTCATATTTTTAAACTGCCTAAAACTATAGATCATGTGTTCTTTACTGCAAAATTTAGTTTCTCCCAGTTGATTATTATTATGACTACTTTTTATAATGTTGAAAAGTGTTGTAAAATGGTGATGTCACGAATCCAATTTGAATACTCAGCAAGCTGGTTTAGCTTTATTGACGTGATTTAGGTGAGTTTAAGGTTTACTTTTTATCATTGAAGTTCTATTTAAGGCTGATACTATGTGTTTAGTTAGCGTTTAGATTGTAAATCGCCCTGTGTGTGGCTATTAGCTGCAGCATCGGCTCCTCTAAGATGGCCATTCCCCATGTCTAATAGCAAAGAAACAGAATTTAACAAATTTTGAGGTGCTTACAAGTTGGGGAAACTACTTAATAAGATATAGATGTTGGATCAATTGCTTTTAAATTTGTATCTGTCTGTCAGCAAACTGTGATGAATGGGATTTACACAAAAGCTACTGATCAGATTTTGACAATGTTTTGTTTAATGTACTGGTCCTGTGGGTAAAACAGGAAATGATTCAGTTTGATGTGACATTGTAAAGTAATAAATTTAAGATAATTTTCCATTGAATGTGATTCACACAATAACTGCTTGTGATATTCCTGTGGGGTTTCTATTAATGTACAGCCCACGGTGACTTGGTTAAAATAGGATTGTTTTATATTGATGTGATGTCTGAAAACTGAGAAATGTAAGAAACTGGTATCAATTTATCATTGAGAACAATTACTGGTCATATTTTAAGAGGGGTTTGATTATTGAAAAGCTGCATGGATCTGCAGATAAAATAGCATTGCCCTAATGTTTCATTTTGATGTGATAGCGGAAATGGTAAAATTTAACAAAATAGTACCATTTTTGCTTTAATGCTTTCACAATAAAATACTTGTCAAAATTTGATCATTACTGTAGACAATTTTTGAAGCTGGTAAAATAGGGTAAGTTTATTTAGATGAGAAATTTAGCATATTAGTAGGCTAGCAATTTTTCATTGAAATGGAGTATTAAAAATTGAATACAGTAGAATACCACTGCCTATGGCATGGGTGTATCCAGCGAGGGGTAGGGGGGGGGCTGCTGCCCCCCCCCCTAGAAGAAAAATCAAGTTGCCTTCAGTACACTTCGAAAGGTGAAGAACTGGCCCAGGAGCACTTCAATGTAGTGTAAAATAATAAACAAAATAATTTATGGTGAAGGTAAGGAATCATTTGAATAATACTAACTTGGTCTTCACAAAATTTTACTTCACAGCGATACTTAAATTTTCATATTTTTCTCCTTACTTATTCAAAAAAGGCATATTGTATAAATGAACATTGCTATATTGCTTTTAATAGTGTGTGTGATTTCAAATCACCATCACATGTTCTGCTGAGAAAAAATATTACTGCTTTTCAGAGGGGGAATTGAATTCAAGAATCATAGTGTCTTTCACATCTACTTTGGCAGCTCCAATTCCTTGCGCCTCAAACAAGACAGTTTATACTATTGGTACGACTTATTGAGTAAGTATCATACACAGTTTTAATAGTAAAACTGAGTAAGAGAAAATAAAGCACACAGTAGCTTTCGTGTTGATTACAGTTATTTGCTTAGTCATCTGTCTGGAAAGGAGTGAAGGGAAACAAAACCATAATCTTTAAAAACATAATTATTCAAACATATCATCATTTTCAGAAATTATGGATGTATAGTACTTAATGACAATTTTATATGACATGGTTACCTCATAATCCAAAAACATTAAGTTAGTAATTCAGTAAACTGAAATACATGTAAACTAATAAACCTAAAAACAAGGACAGATGAAAGAATCATCACTTATGAAGGGAGATGACTGAATTAAGTTGTTACACAAAAGAACAGGGACACATATGAAACCTTGAAACTGACAGGTGTAAATCCTTCAGCCACAGAAGAATAAACTCTGCTACGAGTGAATGTTCAGGCCAAACTTAAGTAATTGTTTCCATGGTTGAGACTGTGGAAAGGTATGCAGGGTAGCTCAAAACTGAAAGAAAAAAAAGGAATCGGGGGTTATATTCAAACTGTGAAAATAAATAATTAAATTAAAATATCTGTGATGCAGAAATTGAAATATAAAGCTAGACATTACAGTAACAACACATCTAGTGAGTGATAGTCACTGTTTGAGGCAAATGATTGAAAATAAAACAAAAAATGGAAGCAAATCTTGGTTGTTCAAGTGGGGATAGAAGTTGAGTATGGAAAATGTGAGAAGATTAATGGGGAATTATTTGAGATTGATGGTACAGAGTTTAGTGGTACACTAGTTCCAAACATCTGAGAACAAATGAGCTGCTGCAGTTAGGTAAGCATCTGATAGGAAATTATTAAAGCAGGGGTTGGACGTTTCTGGTGAAGTAACGTGAACAGTATTGAGATGGCATGGATTTTGAGTGAATACAATTTGACTATGACCATTCATTCTGACTGATAGTGGATTAATATTCAGTTCTTTGAATGAAGCAGGACAGGTTTTGCTGCTAAATGACATAGGAGGTTTCAGAAGTCTTACTCTCTATGACAGGAAAGCTTTCACTGGTGGCAGGTTTTATGAAGGCATGAAAGCTGGATACACATCTTAAAGTATGGTCTTAATAGGTGTCGTGTTGATTGCTGGGTTATACTGACTGTGTTGTGGAACAGTATGGCTGTTTGTGTACTAGTTCTGTTGAGATAACCACAGGATTTTAAAGTTTAAGAGATGTTGTTGGAATACTGAATGGAGAACTCCCGAACAGATCATACATTTTTGCTATAGATATCTAGGCTTTAAGTGAGAAAGAAATTAGTGAGAAACAGGCTGTAGTTTTTAAAGTGGAGTTACTATTTAAGGTTGATTGGTTTGATATGATCTGTGGTGGCCACTAGGGAGGGATTTGTTGATGTTGGGTAATCTCTATCATTGCTGGTGGGCTGGTAGTGCCGCACTAACTGGGCTGTGATGGTGTCTTTCACTGGCATGCAGAAAGGTGTCATATACATGGAAATGGGGCCATATGGAATTCAGGATATAGCAGGGATTCACCACTCAATAACAGACACTAATCATACAAAAAATAATACTGGAATTGCAATTAATGGACACAAAAGCCAAAGTACATGCTAACAAGCAACTAAAAAGTCTCACAAATGGAAAAAGACCATCACTGCCAAGTTGGAGGAGCACTACCAGCCCACCAGCACTGGTAGAGAAACCCACATCAACAAATCTTTTCACTTTTTTTTTTTTTTTTTTTTTTTTTTTTTTTTTTTTTTTTTTTTTTTTTTTTTTTTTTTTTTTTTTTTTTTTTACACCTCGACGACGGCTAAGGTCATTAGAGGTTGGATGGGACTGGGGACAAGGCATGGGAAGGAATTAAACCATGGCCTTTTTGAAGTAAGCACCCCAGCATTCGCCTGGAGTGATTAGGGGAAACCGTGGAAAACCCAAATCTGGATGCCTGGACGGAGATTCGAACCCGTATCCTCCCGAATGTGAAAAAATCTTGTCACCATAGGAGGCTCCACATTCTCAAAAGCAGCTGTATCACATCACACCAGCATAAATGGGCAAGAGACTTATGCAACCATTATTACTCACAAATGTGGAAACAAAATAGAAACTAAAAACCTGACTATTAACTGGAAAAATTTGGATAGATACATCTTCAACAGGGGCAATAACCAAACAATATAGCACAAAGTAGTTGATGAGGCCCTGACTACCAGCAAGAAACTACATCGTATTAAACCTCAAAACAACCATTAGATGTGACACTTGCTAAAACACTCATACCCTACAACAATTTTCTTGTGCAAAAGCAAAATGATCAGGATATGCACAAAACATGTGGCAGCATTCACTGCCCAAAGAAATAACCAGTGAGAAACTAGCAAAGCCATATGATGCCTAAAGAGAAACACAATAATTAAATATGGTTCCTGAGTCATTCCATTCAGGATGTATTGCAAAGATGTCCCAGAACTAAGAAGAATATCTTAGCAATCCTAAAAATTCAAATTGTGGAATACAAAGCAAAATTCGGAGAGTACTTGGATGAGGTACTCATCGAAGTCCCTCATCTAAAGAACAGGACAATCATAGAGAAGAAAAAAAAGAACTGTACGAAGATAAATTCTTTAGTTGTTGAAGGAGAAGGTGATTTATTTTTAATTATGGCTTTACGCCTTGTAGAGGTAATTAGAGGCAGGATGGGACTAGGGACAAGGAACAGGAAGGTATTTGGCCATCGCCTTTTGAAGGAAGCATCCTGGCATTCACCTGGAGTGATTTGGGGAGACAATGAAAAATCCAAATCTAGATGCCCGTATGGGAATTCGAACCGGTGTCCTCCCAAATGCGAGGCCAGATCAAAGAAAGTGATGTTGTTTAGAATCAGTTATGCTGAGGTGGAGAGGATATCTGTGTCTAGAATGCTATTTACATGGAACTGATCTAAACTTTGTGAAGTACTTCCTCCATCATAGTGGGTCCTATTGGTGTTAATTGATGTTAGTAGTCATAAGTATGGATACAGTAAGACTTTGGACAGTTCAGACCCATGCAAATACTGGTAAATGGAGAATTTCTGTGTGGAAGGGTATGATGTTGACTCTGCTGCAACCTTCCTAAACTATGGTACTAGAAATTAGCATCATTTTGTTCATAACAGGTAGCTACTTATTTATATATCTGTGATACTTTTTGTAACTTATTATTTACTTTTATTCAGTGATTTCTAAAGATCAGTTTCTCAGGTTAGGTTTATAAATTATATCACTTGCTACCTTAAATTTTAGTTTTCTGCCAAAAACCAATAATGAACTTTACCAAAAGAAAAATATTTAGAGGTATGTGATAGTATCTTTTACTCCTGCAGTAAAAGCCATTTCACTTAATTTAAAAATGTAGTTTATATGATTTTTGTGAGACTGTTTTCAGATTATTGAGTTTATTCGGTTCTGACTCAACATAAACCATTTATAAATTAATTGTATTCCAAAACTACATTTGAATTAGCTTTGTTTTTAAGATGTAAACAACCTTTATATTGAGAGGTGTGGAGGAATATTTTTTAACATTTACTTGATTGCAGGTATTTACAATCCATTAGTGTATTAAATACACAATTTTTCTATGACTTGATACATATAGATTTTTCATTTGTATTTACATGTTTATTAATGTGCTGAATACAATCATTCCCCTCCTTTATCATCCCAGTTTGTGACAGTTTTCTTATCTTTTATTATTATACAGTTTAATTCATTTTTATGCTATTGAATGAGAGAATGATGGGTGCTTTGAGATAAGGAAGGGAGATTCATCATATCATAGGTGGTTTTTTGGAAACTGTGAACAGTAATCTTCAGATATCACATTTAAAATGTAACAGTTAACATTGGAAATTAAGTGTAGGTAAATAAATAAATATTGAAAAATACCTGTGGCTTTGGTATGCCAAGTAACTAAACTGTCATGATCAGTTGTTAATATTATTGATTTTGAAAATGACACCATGTGCTGTTTCACATCCCTGAGACTGCTCCCACATATGATTAAAGGGAATAGAAACAATCTTATCTTTATTTCTATTAATTTTCGCTGATTACCTTTTCAATTAAAAAAATCCAATTTCTGACTATTTCATGTTATTTTTGTGTAAGTTGTAGGTGACTTTGCATCTCATTTGAAATCAAAACCATTTTTTTTTTTCAGTTTCACATTCAGTACAAATCATATTTCTACTTATCATGATGAATCCTTTTTACCTGAAAATATTCATATTTCTTTCTCATTCTTTTTTGTTTTGTTCTCATTATGACTCCACACAATCTACTCAAAAGTTAAACTATATGATGCTTTCCTTTTTCACTCTTTACTGTCTATTTTGTCCCATCCATTTTATAAGACTACAGTTAATAAAGTAATTTTTGAGAGTTTTCTTCAAATTTTGTTCGTTTAATATAAATACATATAAACAAAAGAAGGAACTACTGTTTGCAACTGATGATGGCAGGCTATCACAGACTTCAAAAACACTGAGATCCTAAAATGAAAACAAGAGACCAAACCACTGAGTTACAATCAAAAAGAACTACCAACTAATTAAATGATCGTTGTGTGTTAGCTGGATTAGTCTTGGAGGATGAGACTTGCTCACTAGGAACAAAAAGGGGAATAGAAAAAAGGAAAGTGTCAAATAAAGAAGAGAATATACCAAAAATCAAACAAAAATTAAAATGTTATGTAGTAAATGATAATTTGTTGTATTTCATTGGGTCGGGAAAAAAATTAAGGATAAAGAAATAATTTTAGAAGTTGTAGCAGACTGGCAGAGGGACTTACGGGAGCAGAGAAGGAAAACTGTCTTAATCTAAGCAAAAGGAGTGCCATATGTCCAGTATGTTCCAATGTTCCAATGGAGACCAGCTTGTACTACATCAGTCCAGAAAAAATGCTGGTAATATACAAAACAGTATCAGTAGTCAATTTTTATGGCTGGTGTTATGTTTGGTTGCATATACAATGGCCAAATGGTCAGAACATTGAATGAATTCCATTTTGTGTGTTATCATTTATTATAATTGGTAAACAAATACATGTAACAGCTACTGTATATAACTGTGTGTTAATTGACAAAAGAAATCATAAATCATGCATGCTGAATGTCCCTATGGTGAAATAGTTTTCTCCAGCATTGGGTTTGTTAAAAGTAGTGTATGCATGGTGTCTGTTATAAGTCTTCCTTATCCAAGGAGAGGGCTATTTGGTTGGGTTACTAGATAAAAAGAATGATATGTTTGACTGTCACCCTCTGAAAAGTAATGTAAGTGGTTGGATGGATTATATGTGTTTACCATTTTAGACATTTATTTCTCACATATCATTTATTAATTTTTAAAATTTATTATTAAAATATCTTTTATTAAAAATAATCAAAAATGGACTTACACCTTCTTTGTCTTAAACAATTATCGAAAACTGAAATTCTTACTTATTCTGTACAGAAAATAACATTTAACTTTGACACCAATAAAAAAAAAATTCTAAATCTTACTAAGCTAATTGCTGTTTTCTGATCAATTCAAACATATCATCTGGACATATGATATGATATGATATGATATGATATGATATGACATATCATATGATCTGGACAAATAAATTTTTTGCATGTGCTGCACACTTTTCTTGTGCTTTTATTCTGTACTCTTCCACAGTCATGGCAGTACCCCACAGAACTCCACCGTGTAGATTCTGAGGACTATGGCTGGCTTTGTACTTTGGGGATGCCAACAATTTCATTTTTAGAGATAGACTTCTTGGCAAAGTTTCAGCCTCCAATCTGCAGCGAGCAAGTGGCTTCATCTTACATTGATAATGAAGTTTCAATGTATAAATTGCATTCTAATTTCTGTTTGCTGGATATATGCATAACGCATTGAGGATGCTAAGGTTCAGCAGATCAATACCATATTCTCAAATTCCTGGACACATCATACAGCGAGTCCATCTTATCCACCAGATCCATGCCATTCCTCATACGGTTATAATATGTTATCATTTCAAGCTTTTGTTGGTTGCTGGTTTCTTCATCAAATTCCACATCATTGTGCATTGTCGACATCAAAATCAACCCTTTATTAGGCTCTAGCACATAAGATACCAATGTACAAGGTGTGTGGAAGTCAAATTTTGCAGAACATAGTGGATTTCCTCTTGCCAGATGAAATTCTCTATCTAATTTCTATCTTGTCCTTTCATACTGTAGCAACCATGATGGTTCCATTTTCAAAGAATTGTTTGGCAATTCAAGGTTACGAAAACCAGATGTCCATCATTATACAGGTATTTTTTCTGAATACAGGATGCACTATTCTAATTACTACATCACTTCTTTCATTACTCAAGTGAAAATGGTCCCTCAGGTTGTTGACCTGCACATATTTCCAAGTTATGTGGGTTGTGAACATCTATGAGAGCAAATACCTTCAGTCCATATGTGGCAGGCTTGCTTGGAATATACTGTCTAAATCTGGGGTGGCCAACCCGCAGGCCGCACGGGGCCTGCCATGACCATTTTTCCAGCCCACAAGATCGTCATTCTTTTACAAAATATATTTATTGTATAATGGCCAAAGTATTGAAAATCAATGTATTAAAAAATAATTTTTTTATACATCCATATATTTACTTTTAGTGTTGTATATTTCTTTAAAATGTTTGTTTAGTATCATTATTATTATATTATCTATATTTACATATAAGAATAATAGTAAAAACAATAATAATAACTCATAATGTTTCAATTTTTCACTCCAAGAAATATCTATAGTGGATATGGGGATATATAGTATTATATGCAGCCCGTGGAGTTATGATGCATTTCCAAAGTGGCCTGGAAGATCATTTGGGTTGTCCACCCCTGGTCTAAATGAACAGCATCCTCTGAAGGCCAACAGTTGTTCATCCAAAATCATTTTACTGCTTGGAACAAAATACTGCTGAATACTTGTCAGAATTGAATAAAAAATTTAATGTATTTCTAATGAACAATTCCTTTGGGTCCAGGAGGCATAAATAGAATGTAATGGCTCTGGGTCCTCCCCTTATTGGAAGGAGCAGTCTTTGAACAAGCAGTGTCATCTACACCAATGTAAAATTCATCACGACTTCTTTGCTGGAGTGTGTCAGGAGATCCAGAACTATCATTCTCACTTGGAATCTCTTCCTCCTGCTCTGACTCAATTATGGTCCTGCTATTCAAGAAGTTCTTTATTATCATCAGAGCTCAAAAATTCATCTTGAATTACTTTCTGTCTCCCCCAGCCATGCTTCTATATAAGCTGCTTATCTATCCATGATGTTTCTAAAATTAAATAAATTAAACTATTAGTTTAATTGTTTACATGGTCTAAAAGATTATTAATTAATAAAAAAGCAATAACAGAAAAAAGGATATGTCAAAATTATTTACATAATTGGTCACATGGATTACAGGGGTAGACCAAGGGATTTGCGAAGCATGACCGACACTCGTGCAGCATTGACTATATTCTTTAAGAGCTTAACTTAAAATATATTTTATAAAAGTTATGTAGCATCAAATGCTAAATAAAACTTAATGGAGGATCAAAGTATAAGTGTTATCAGTTTTTTTTTTGGGGGGGGGGAATATATGATTTTACTTGAGTGGATTACATATGTAATGCATGTGACCACTACAGGGCTAACCGAGTTTATATTGTCTTATAAAGGACTACCTCTCTGGTTTGTGCAATCGATTGGCTGTGTCTGTCGAGAGCTGCTCATCAAACTGCGATTTTGCATTCATCAGCTAAGTTTTTGTAGACTAAATTATTTTAAAATCATTAATTATCATCTAAACTCTTAGAATTATTGCTAGCAAGAGAATTATTTAAGATTACACCATAAATAACAGTTTTTAAATTTCGCGTCATTGTTGTTAACGTTATTGCTAGTTATTGCACATTTCATTGCATAAGCTTGATAGTTAGATTACTATAATACTATAGGATAGGTAAAAATAGTAGTTTAAGTTATTTTGTAGTGTTAAATTTCTTATATACCGTCAAAAATAGTTCAAATCACTAGTTTGAATTTCGATTGTTAAAGCTTTCTGTATTGTCCTATATTAAGGCATTATTAGGTTTAAAATAACACAGTGTCTTAATTAATTAGTTCCGGAACAGTAATAAAATCAACTGGAAATAATAAATAATAAACATAAGTATTAATATATAGCATTTAGTTACTCACATAGGTTACTATAGGTTACATCATCGTTGAGATCGACTATCGATATCGAAATCAAGTTTACGATAACAAAAACGTACGTTCTAATAATTAACGTGTTCTGTCTGAAATTTAATAGTGTTTAATTTCCATCTAATATATATATATTTATAAAAAATTTCCACCTTTCTTTTTTTTTTTAACTTTCATAAGTAACAAAATAGTTGTTATCCACATTAGCACTAAATAGTATCGACCTACCATCTTAAGTTTGTTTCGAAATCCATTAGCTTAAGTTTTATTCATTGGTTCTTAAGTAGTTTAATTACCTAGTCGTTTTTCATAAAACTTCAATCAAATTAAATATATATAACAATTCAACAGTTAGTCGAGTATAGCGCCTATCATATTTAGTAAAAAACGTTAAAAAATATAGTATAAACTTTATAAGACTACTTTATCAAATAAATTTAAGGTTTGTTTAGAAGAAGGTTGAAGTATTTGGGAAAATCATGACTGGAAACTGTGGCACCTGTCGTAGGTACGTTGCGATGGGGATGCGTTGTAGTTGGTGTAAGAAGTGGTTTCACTGGGCATGTGGGGAAGAGGAAACAGGGGAAATAAATGAGGCTCTCCCATGGTTTTGTTCACTGTGTCTAAGGGATGATAGGATGTGGGAGATGGGCCAAACGATTAGGGAGTTGCGTGAAAGGATCAGGGTTCTTGAGGCTCGTCCTGTGGAGGCTCAGCCTCTGCAGGCATGGTCTGTGGTGGCCTCGCCTGTGGAGGTTCAGCCTGTGGAGGCTCAAGCTGTAGAGGCAGAAAGTAGAGATAGTGGGTTGGAGGAAGTTGATAAGGATGGGTGGGAGCTGGTAACAGGTCGTAGGAGAATCATGGTTAACAGGATGAACAAGCCAGACACTTCAGTAATTATGGGAGAAAATAGGTTTGACCTGTTGCCAGAGTCAGGAGGAGAAGAGCCTCATGTAGATGTAGGAGTAGGAGTAGGTAAGATGCAGCAGACCTTTAGAAATAAGGGCGTGCAGGGCAAGAATAGAAAAAAAGGGTTCTGCTGCTAGGTAGTAGCCATGGGAGAGGTGTAGGCCCTCTTCTGCAGGATCAGTTAGGTACAGGATTTCAGGTCACAAGCTTTTTCAAACCTAGTGCAACATTAGGCCAGGTAATAGAGGATATAGGTTCCCTTTGTAGGAGTTTCACTAAGGATGATAGAGTAGTGATAGTGGGAGGTGCGGGAAATAGTATTGATAGAAACGCGAGTTATAGTATAGAGAGTGACCTGAGGAAAGTGGTGAAGGAGGCACAGCATACCAGGGTGGAGCTCATGCAGGTCCTAAGTCGCCATGACCGGCCACAATTGAACTATGCTGTGAGGCGGGTTAATGTGGAAACGGAAGTGCTACTTGGGAAAGGCATTAGTTCTATGTTGGGGGTTGTGCCTGTGAACACCATTGGTAGGTGGGGTTTCACTAGGCATGGCCTACACCTAAATAGAAGGGGGAAGGGAGTACTTTCTGAGTTGTTAGCTAAAGCAGTGAGGGAGCGCGTTTCCAGTGATGATGGGGTCAGGACTGTGCCTTTTTTGGGTTAGGGGCTGCTGGTGAAGGGACAGAAATAGATTATCAAAGTGATACTGATTGCAGATTCGCAATGGGGAAAGTCACAGATATTAAAGAAGTAGATGAAATGGCTGAAACAATAACTGACTGCGGTAAAAGTGGGAAAGAGGAGATAAATTCTGAAAATGTAAAGCCAGTAGTAAGGGTGTTAATGGTAAACTGTAGAAGTATAATGAACAAAGTAATCGAATTTGCAAACTTAATAGAGATGCACGAACCACAAGTAATAATTGGGGTAGAGAGTTGGTTAAAAGAAGAAGTACTAGACAGTGAGGTTTTTCCTGATGGTTACAGAGTGTACCGCAGAGATAGAGGAGCAATTGGTGGAGGAGTCTTCATACTAGTTAGCAAAAACTACCACAGTTCACTGGCGTTCATAGATCAAGACCATGAGTTACTTGGGGTAGATTTCTGGAGTAATAAAAAAGAAAAAATCAGAGTGTTGGCTGTTTACCGCAGTGGAAGAATGACAGAAGAGGATGAGGCTCTTGGGGAGAAATTAAATTCGTACTCAGATTTCAGAGGTGAGAATAGAATGATCATCATCGGCGGGGATTTAAATTTACCAGGTGTAAACTGGGAAGGGAATAAGATAAATAACACAAGGGAACAAAGATTTGCAAATATCTTAATAAGGGAAGGAGGATTTACACAAGTGGTTGAGCAAAACACTAGGGGACAGTATATTTTGGATATATTTCTAATTAAGCCCGATGAAAACCTTTTGAGGTATCAAGTAACTAAAGGAATAAGTGATCATGAAGCAGTTCTGATGGATATTAGATGATTCAGTATACCAGCAGCCAAAATTGAAGGGGGAAATAGGTACAGTTATAAAAAGGCACAGGTTTCAAATTTGAGGAGATATTTCAGAGAACAATTCAGCAAATGGAAGGAAGGCTCAGGTAGAGTAGAGTCAAGGTGGGAAGAGTTCAAGGAGATAATAAGAAAGGGGGAAGAAAAATTTATTCCAAAGCAAAAAATAAAGAGAAGTAGAGAACCTATGTACTATAATAGGGAAGTGAGGAGGTTAAAAAGGTTAGTAAGAAAAGAACATAACAGAGTTAAGAGACAGAAGGGTAGTAGGGAATATTTAAAACAACTAAACAAGGACTTAATAACAGCAAAGAAAATGGCTAAAGATGAGTTTATGAAGAGTATTGTCAGTGCAGGGGGACCATTGACTGATGCATATAAAAATTTCTATGGCTATATCAGGAAACTGAGGGGAAGGGAGGATGTAGAGACACTTATAGATAAGGATGGAGAAGAAGTTACTGAGGATTTGAAAAAGGCAGAGATTTTAAGTAACTGGTTCAGTGAAAGCATTAGGGACAATGAATCAGAAACAGGAGGGTCTAATTCGGAGAACGAGCATAACAACACAATTAGAAATGACGATAGTAAAAAATTTGATATCCATCCTGAGGAAATCATGAAGGAAATAAGAAAGCTGAAAAAACATAAAGGGGCTGGAGAAGATAATATTACTACAGATATCTTAAAGATAGCCGGATGTGACATTGTTTTTTATCTTGAAATATTATTTAAATTGAGTCTAGACACTTGCTGCTTACCACAGGACTGGAAAAGTGCAATAGTAGTACTGGTACATAAGGGAGGGGTGAGAAATAGAGTTGAGAATTACAGGCCAATCAGTTTGACATCAGTGGTAGGTAAATTAATGGAAAGATTGATATGCAACCACATCAGAAATATATGTGAGGAACGTAATTGGTTTACAAGCAGGCAACATGGTTTCAGGCAAGGATATTCATGCGAATCTCAGTTGGTGGGATATATGCAAGATATTTCAGATGAAATGGACAAGGGAGGCCAAATTGATAGTGTAGCACTAGATCTGTCTAAGGCGTTTGACAGAGTAAGCCATAAAATGGTAGTAAATAAGGTAAAAACCATTGGAGTGGATAAGAAAGTCATTTGCTTGGTAGAAGAATTTTTAAGAGGTATAAAACAGAAAGTTAGGGTAGGAAATGTAGTATCAAAAGAAGTGGAAGTAAAAATGGGTGTGCCACAGGGTAGCGTATTGGGACCATTGCTATTCATTATTCTAATGAATAATTGTGTTGATTGTTTGCTATCTGAAATTAGATGTTTGCAGATGACATAATGCTGTATAAGAGAATCAAAACGATAGAGGATTGTAAACAGTTGCAGGGTGATCTGGACAGGATATCTAATTGGGTTGGTAAACATGGAATGAAGATAAATGCAAAGAAGAGTCAGCATATTAGATACACAAATAAAAAACAAAAGGTTAATTATGAATATAAGGTGGGGAAAGAATTGCTTGCTGAAGACTTGAAATGTAAATATCTTGGAATTACTTTTGATAACAAACTTAACTGGGCAGGACACATAGGACAGGTGGTACGAAAAGGTTTCAAAGTTCTGCACTTGTTGGAGAGAGTGATGAGGGGATGTACGAGAGAAGTCAAGGAATTGGGTTACAAAACTTTGGTCAGACCATTGCTCGAATATGGTAGTGTAGTATGGGACCCTCATTTTACGTATCAAATACAGGAGTTGGAGAGGGTGCAAAGAAGGGCTGCTAGATTTGTTTCTGGAAATTATCGCAGAATGCAATCAGTGACGGATATGATAAAGGAGCTGGAATGGGATTCATTGCAAGACATGAGGAGGATGAGGAGGGTCATGGGAGTGTACAGGGCATATACTGGTGATGAGGCATGGAAAGATATTGCAATAGGTATGAAAAGTAGTACATGGAATGGAAAAGATGACCATGACCACAAGCTGGCACTCAATTTCAGGCACAAGGGTGTGGGAAGATTCTCTTTTTTAGGTAAGGGTGTCAGAGATTGGAATGAGTTACCAAGAGAAATGATGAATAATTTACCGAAAACTTTGAAGGAATTTAAAGATAAAATTTGTAGAGGGCAAATGTAGGTGGGTGCAGGATAGGGGGAAGATGGGTGTGTAGGGATATTGCCACCGGAGCCTGTGCTCCATTGCAATTAATTAAATTTTTTAAAAAAAGCATGATATTTTAGGTACAGGAATAATTTCAGGGTCGAAAAATCTCATTTCATGGCAGCACTGAAGGAAATAATAACCCTGTTGCAGGATATACAAGTCCTGTGAAGAAATATGTAACAATTTGACCTTAAAGTAATGAGAGGTGACTGTTGTGTTGTATTGTAGGGGGTGTTTGTTTATGTACCTGCTCATATAAGTAATTGAGGGATATCAAGATTTGAGGGATATAGAACTGATCATTAGGATATACTAATCTGCCACAGATATTCATACAAGAGCATTTGTTTTCATGTGGGTGACCCTGTTGTAGTGCAGATGCTGTTAAAGAGTAATTAGTTATGCAGTAATAGGTATTAAGGTTGACACATTTTTTCCTAATTTCAAATCTCACCTTTTTCCACTACAACCTTGCAATTATTCAATACTACCTCCCCAATTCACAGAAAATATGTACACACAGAAACGTTAAACAGTTTTTAATCATCATTGTTTATATGAAACCTTATCATCATTCACCAACCATGCATTGTTAAATTGCTACGTATTAATATTTAGAAATATACATGTTAACTTATAGAAACTATATAGAAGGTCTTGGAAATAGGAAGGCAATGTTATATATAGCAAACTAATACAAGCACAATCATTCAGAATTTTCTGAATTAGATTGACCAGCAAGCAAAAACAATAAAAAATGATTAATGGCCTCAATAGTAAGTTTCTCTGGTAACTAGTCTCATGTCTTTCAAGTTTCTGCACTGAATGTCTATACTCAAGAAACATCTTTCTTACAGCTTTTGATGTTTATCTTGACCTTCCTACCATCATTCCACTAAATTTTCATTTTTTCAGGTTTTATCAGTAAACATACTTTGATAATTCTATGTTTTATAACTCATTACACTGACAGATATAAAAGTGTTTAATTTTGTATTTCTTCCAGGTAGCTTTGGAGGTCTGTGTGGCCTGTTTATAGGTTTCAGTCTCATCAGCATTGTCGAATTCTTCTACTTTTTCACCATACGTTTGTTCTATATTGTCAAAGAAAATGGAGAGAAAACTAAACCAGAAAGCACCAATAAAAACAATACCAAAAATTTTCAGGACAGTAGAGCTCACTTTTACTGGAATGAAATGGTTCCAGTACATTTCTAGTATTATTTACATATTACTTCAAATTTTAAATACAATAAACCTTCAATGAATTTGTATATTTCATGCCAAAAAATCTATAATTTGTATTTTTTTAAAAACAAAGTAAATACTTAAAACTGTATTGAAACAAAATAAAAATAGCTGTAATTTTAAATTAAATTGTTATTAATTATAAGAAAAATAATGTAATAAACTCATATTGCACAATTGACAATTAATATGCATTAACCCAGTATCAGCCACACGTATGCTGAAATATGTGGAATTGCTGTCCTGTTTAGCTAGTACATTTTACCTTTCAAAAGCTGATCCAGTATTCTATTGATTCTTGTACATGAGAAAAAAAACCACCAAAAACATATTGACAAAAATATAAAAAAGTTTTTAATAATTGTATTCTCATAATAAGTCTACTAAATTAACTTGTTTTGGGAAAACAAAATTTACCATTAATTAATAACAAGGAGATTGGTTTATCCGAGCCTGGAGACTATAATCATTATCCATGGATACATTCAATTTTTAACATATTTGATGTTACATTTATTTTAATTTCTAAAAGATGAAATTAAAAGAAAGGATAGATTCAATTACTTGTTAACAAGCTGTCGGATACATCTCTTTATTTACATCAGATGAATCTTGTAAAACTAGACCCTTACTTTTGGAAATAACGTGACTCTGATAATATTTCTGTTTAACTGTAGCATGGAATGAATCAAACCATCTCCTATGGGCACATTTCAGTGTAGCCAGGATGCTGCTGAAATGAGATTCATACAAACTGAGTTATTCTAGATGACAGCAGAAATAGAATATGAATAATTGCATTATGAATTGGAACAAGAGTAGACAAAGCAAAACTGTCACTTACCAAACCTAAAGACAGGAGAGCTGTGATAACAAAAAATTATAGTCAGTATTTCATGTGACCACATAATGATGTGAGACAGTTAATGAGATATTACAATTCTTACACAAGTACCAACTGTGCAAATCAACAATATGACTGAGCAAATATAACTGATAATCAGCTGAAGAGGGACAAAACTGATGTGGAGGGACCAAAGAAAGAAGATAATAATTTGTGTGATTTAAGTGACAGTATAGGGGACAAATAGGACAAAAATAACAGAAAAAATCAAAAGTAATAAAATAAAAAATAATAATACTATAACAAATATAAAATAAAAACAAGAAACTAAAATGTACATGATGGGTTTACCAAAGATGGTGTTAGGAAGGAGCTTCAAGAAAAATTGAGACCAAGAGGATCCAGATAACATTGCTGATTCCATGGTCACCTGAAGGAAGCTAAATGCTCCCAGCTGAAAAGCCGCTGTATGTCACTTTAATTGTAGAAACTGATCCGAGGCAACAAACGGATGCCCAAGTTTATGGGTGTAAACTGTTTGCCTGTAACCATTTAATCCTGATTTAAACTTATGGTTGTGAGGGTGTTATAGATGCTTAGATATAAGATGATATATTAAATTGGTGATGGTGCAGGTGGTATGCCCAATGATTTGGAAGGTTGCCACAGTGGTAGGTTTGGAAAATGTTATAAGTAGTTGTAGTTGCATGTTTTTCTTTAGTATGATTCATAGTAAATCTAAAGGCTTGACATATCTTAACACTAAGCTTTAATTGAAAGTCCCTATAATCAGATCATTATTTTATTTTATGAATAACAACTTAGATTATTATTATTATTATGCAGTACATAATTACTTAAAGAGAATGATTTTTTTTTTATTTGATATGGAAATGAAAGATACGATAAACACATCACTCACCAAAATTGAAGGAAGAAAGTCTGGAGTGATCAAAAACACTACACAAAGTAAAAAAAAGAAAATATTTTTGTCTATGGCTTTACTTATGGCTAGTTTGGCACATGTGTCCACATTAAACAGGACCACAGCAGTGGTTTGCTATTGGTCATTTGGTTCAGAGTGCTAGTGGGAGGAGCAAACAAAACTAATATCATTGGAAATGTGCATAGAAAAGAAATAACTCATAAATTAATAATTAAATAAATAAATAATTAGGGTAAAATTATCATGAAAATATATAACATTCTAAAACTTGATGGGTTTACCAGGGTGAGATGGTAGAGAGCAAGCAAGTATTCTGTTATTGAGATCTGGTTGGTGCCTGGTGTCCATAATGTATTGCTAGGCCAATTTTCAGCTACAGTGTTCGGATGGGTTTGTGGTTTTGGGGAGTATTCTGGTGGCTCTGACTGTGAAACGGTTACTGAGATCTTCAGAATAGTAGGAGCTGACATGGATGGCAACTGGGTGGTCTCGAGTTTGGAAGTTTTTCTGTGACCATTTATCCCAATAGATAATTAGTTCTTGATGAGCCCAATTTGAAATCATTGGCAGTGGAGGTAGCTGAATTAGTAAATGAGTTGAGTCATGGTGTGGGCTGCATGGCTTGTGATGAGCATTCGGATGGGTCAGTGGTTAAGGTGTCTGATTGGGGGTCGAAAAGTCCCCAGTTCGAATCTCTGTCTCGTTGGGGATTTTCATTGGCCCTTCACCTCTGCCACAGCTTGCTGTGTAAAGTGAAGTATGCCAGAATGCTTCTGTGGTTCAGATTCCACGTTAAACTGTAGGTCCCCTGTACCAAGTTGGTTTACCGAGTTAGGTTAAGGTGGCTACAATTGGTGGAATTCGCAGCCAATAGAAACCCTGTCATCAGGTCATCACAACCACTCAGCATTATTATTATTATTATTATTATGGCTTATGAGATGGAATGTCTGACATTGAGGGAAGGATAGATGGGAAAATGCAACACATTTCTGGGAAAGGATTTTGGACGGGGTTTCCGACACATAAGGGAACTTAGTGAGAAAGACAGGATTAAGACTGGTGTTTGGCTGTGTGTGATGTGTGTTTTGGTGTGATTTATGGGTTCTGTCATGGGATATCTGTTTGCAGACCAATGTAGGGGAACATCTATGGAATATAATGGCTTGTGTCAAGTTGTTGGAATATAGGATAAGGGATTTTTTATCAGAACTGATGCATCTGCCTCATATGACTAGGTGGCAGCTATCAAAGTGTCACTATTGTTGTAGGTGTGCATGATAATATGTGATGATAATGTAGAGACTGGTGAGGTCTACAGTGATCAGGGAATAATCTGGTGGTATAGGTTTACAGGCTGTTGACAGTTGACAGGCCCTCCTGGATTAAGAAGGCAAACATGTGTTTCATTAGTCACAATACCTTCCTCTCAACACCCCACATCAGCTTCAGCAGTCCAACAAACCTGAAATATATTTCTCCACAAATTCCAGCCCCAAAACCCGTATAAATCACACTATCACTCCTTACCTTGTAATATGCATCCAGGTACTACGGCCAATTACAACCCCACCATTAGTGAAACATACCATTTTATAGGACATGCCACCTGCACATATACCAACTTTCCTGCCTCCTTTGTCTAAGTTGTTATATCGGCATCACCAACAACCAGTTATGCATAGGGGCAAATGGTAACAGACAAAGCATTTACTTCCAAAATCCAAGCCACCTAGTTGCTGCCCATGTCAGCTTCAACAATTCCCAAGACATCAGTAACTGTTTCATAGTCAGAACCATTATTATACTCCCTGAAACCATGTCTCTATCTGAACTCCATTGGTGTGAATGACCTACCAACTTTTTCTGCATACCAGATACATCCTGGGCTTCAATCTCCAATAATACTTACCCTTCTCTCTACCATCCCAGCCTGGTAAACCTTTTATTTGTATGTGTAATGTATTCATTTATTTTAATTCATTTCTTGATAATTTTTTCCTATTTAATTTTTTAAAGTTATTAGCTTGCACTGTCTTTTCTTCTCCAGGCAAAATATTTCCAACAATATTATTTCCGTCTCCCTCTATTACCATCTCTCTCAACCAATTTCCTTACAGTAGCAAACCATCCATGTGGCTGGTTTTACATTGGATGCACATACTCTTGTAGCAATGTGTATCAATTTTGACAAAGGGAAGAAGAAGGTGTTCCTGTCACTCCTATATGGAGCCTAGATCAGATTCATGGAGACAGAGCTCCATAATCCATTTTGTGACTATACAGTGTTATAGGAGAGGTGACGTGGTCAGTGCCACGATCCTGGCGTTTTCATCTTTCCCAAGAAGTTTTCTTCCAGTTGTCATTGGATAGCAGGCTGAGTGGTGTTAGGGATGGAGGACCATTCTGGATATTCAGCTATGAAGAAAAATCCTTCGGTCGTTCAGGCCAAGGATGCACTACCTTCAAAGTTATGCCATACCCCGAAATATTGAGTTGCTGTTATTATAGCGTGTTTATTAAATGCTCTTTATTATAGACTCCTAAGTGTGCACAACAAATAGATTATGTTAATAAATAACTTTTAACATTAACAATGCGTACCGGTACTTCACTTTCTGTGCTTTTACCTGTATTCGCAATAAACTGAAAATTTAAAACATCCCCCCCCCCCCAACCTTGTGTTGTTAGAAGTACAGCACTTTTAGGCTATTCAATGTTAACATCAGAATGCAACTACTACTGGCACAATTTTTTGTATGCCACAATAATTCTTTTGTGCAAGAACGAAATTTTTTGCAACTTGGAGTAAGATCTTATGAGATGACGTAACTTCGAAATTTTTCGAAATCAATGCGCTTTATTTCACTAACAATCGTCTTGTACCTGAACTAGAAGGATAAGATGGATTGTATCCACAGACTTTTTTGTATCGCCATTGCTTTCTTAGTAAATTTCTTGTTCATTTACACCTTTCCATAACATCTACATTGTGCCACAGTTATTGAACTATTACAGGAATAATTTCTGTCTGAAATCGGAAAACGTTGTGCTATCATAGCAAAATAGTTTTACTTAGTTGCATTTCACCACCGGCAGACGTTTCAATGTTGTGATGGTTGTTTCATGGAAGCTAATCTGCCTTCAGTGGAGCCATTCTGAGCGATATCCAGGTTGTAATACCGAAGGGTTTCACAGCAGTTACCTGAGACAATTTTGGAGCTACAGACGCATCAGTGTGTCACGATCCTGGAACGTTTTGACGCTTCCAATTAACTGTCCTCATTTTCAACCAACCGAAGAGTGGTGGGTGAGCAGTAACGGTCTGGCCTCGCACTGGGGAGAACGCGCGTTCATCCGGGCATCCAGATTTGGGTTTTCCATGATTTCCCCAAATCACTCAGACGAATGCCAGGCTGCTTCAAGCACTCCGATTGATTCAACCTCTAATATTCAAAAGTTTTCTATAGTGCCAAGTTGTGTTGCATATCGTTACACAAACAAACAAGAGTGGAAACCACCTGGAATAACGTTTCATAAGTAAGTCACATTGTAATTATTGTTCTTGAAATGTCTGATCGGTAACTGCAACATTAAGGCTTATCATTATAAATTTATTCATTACTCTCAACAGGGAATATTGTTCTCAAATATTTGTTGGTGTAGTGTAGACAATTAGCATATGTTACTACATTGCACCTGAGAAGCTGGCCTTATTGCAGATAAGTGTTGAAAGTGTAATTTAAGCTGGTCAAGTTTACATCGCGACACAGTGAATATGGTATTCTGCTGAAGGGCCGGCGTTTCGTGTTGGGCCCGGGTGGGTAGTCAGACAAAAGTGGGGGGGGGGGGGAGGGGAGGAGAAGGAGTTCCCTGAAATGTTATTTGTTATCATCATGTAATTTATTCAGGAATATATTTCTTCAATACATTTTAACTGTGTACAAAACATTTTTTAAAAAAAATTTACTATTAATCAGTATCAACTATGCAATGCAAAAACAGTACTCCCCTTTGCTTGTTTGGAAATGAAACGATTCAATAATTTTTTCCAACTCAAGTGCATCATTATGGGTGCTAAATACAAGTAATATTGCAATGTTATTTAGTCGATCTTGCAACATTGTCCATCTTATGTAACTCTTGAGTCGGCGTAAGACCAAAACTTTGTTCATTTGAACAGGAAAACCCAGGAATCGTGATGAGTAGTCGAAAGAAGTGCAGTCCTCTAGTCCATTTCTATTTTCTGTAAAAAATCTACAACCATCTCAAATTATTTGTCTACTCGTCTTGCCTTTTAAAAAGTTAAAAACGTTTCTTTATCACTCAGCAATCTTTCTTGGTCAAAATCATAGTTAAAGAAATTTATAATTCTTTCTACATTGTGTGATGAGAAAGTGGTTTGCTTTTGTAGGGCTTTATAGTTATTTAAAACGGGTTTGCGGTTGTATATTTGTTGAGACTGATATATTCGGGAATTAGTTGGTGTCAAGAGAAAACATTTTTAGGGGTTAAATAGCTATTTTGAATAAGTCTAATTGTTTAGCCATTCTAGAGACTTCCAGAGTCATTGTCTTGTGCTGCCAGTGAACTAAAAAAGAGATAGCTGGCTTCTAGATTGTTGCTGTCTGTTCTAGACGCGCTTTGAGAATGGCGCTAACATGTGGCAGAACTTGTGATTTTGGAGATGAAATTTTGGTGTTCTTATCCATTAGGCACGGTCAAATAATTCAGCTATAGTGTTGGTGAGTTGTTTTACGTGAATAGCAATCTGTGTGTTAACATTTCATAAAACTTTTCTATAATGCATTTTCGCTTAATAAATTTGCTGTACGGCAACCCCGTGTTGCGCGACAATTGATGGGCTGTCCCAGAGCGAAACGTTCTAACGATTTGAAGAAGTGGGTGGAATCGTTGTCGAATCGACTCTTTAACAACATTAGTACTTGATCATAAACATCAAAATAAGATTTTCGGAAAAATCTTGAGCGGTTTCGAATCGGAGATTTTCACTCTTACCTTGGTCGAGGTGCTTCGGAATTTTGCGCTGATGTGGGATTTGTGGTTCGCGATTTCAAATTTAGTACCTTCAAATTTTGACTCTCGAGCATAGTACAAATCATCAAAAGTTGCTTCTATCTTCTCATGCGATTCAATATCATATAGGTTCGATTCTGTATATCTGCATTCAAAACATCGACGCGATCAAAAATTTCTGTCATCGTAGTTAAATAGAAGATACACTCAAACGATTCCATGCAAGAGTATAATCCAGAGCCTTATAGGAGCGACAGCGCTATCTACTTCTCTGGTTACAGAATAATCGTATAAAAATTGCGTCAGCTGCTGATGATTTCCTCTTTGATTTAAAATGGATAAATACAAAACTACAATTTAAAAATTTGGATTAAACTTGTAATCTTTAAAAATAACTTGCCGATCAATAGGCTGCAAGAGAAGGCAAATCACCATTAGTTCCATTTCTATTGCGATTTGAAGTTTCTCAAACTGTTCAAATCGTTTCGACGAATCTCGCTCGAAGTTTATCAAATATTTTATTGTTCCAATAAATTTTTTCGCTGTTATAGCTCTCTCAATTCCCATATAGTCTAGTACAGAAGCAGAAAGGACTTCCACTAAAAGAAGATCCTCTTAATTGGTAGCAAATGGACGCTCGCAAATATTCTGTGTTGTCACTATTAGTCCGCAAGTTTCGTTAGCTCCGCCTAACACTGCTGCTAGCGAAAAATTATTCAGCGAAAGCAGCTTTAATTTATGATGAAAAAAGAAACTATTTAAAAGGAGAAAAGGCAGATAAACTTTTCTGCTTAAAATATAACTTTTCACTTTTAATTTTTGAATATTCATTATAGTAATTAGAAAACTATTACTTAAAAGTCAGTTACTGAGTTATTGATTTGATTATTAAAATAAACATTATTTCACTTGTTGTCTTTATTAAATAGAAGTAACTAAGCACTAAATGACGATCCTGTAACACTAAATCACATTTTCATTTAACTTTGGCTTGTTTCTTCCTCCGTACTGTCACTTCCGTTACATCTCTTGCACATACGCGTTAAGATTCAAAACATACGAGGTTTGTTCAAATTCTGGTGAATTTTTTTAATTTCGCCGGATTCGTAGGGGAGACCGGGGCAAGTTGACGATGTTAACGATTAAACATTTTTAATAAATTCATTTTTTGAAGAAAATATATTTTCATTGCAAATATTATTAGTCTGGTCTTTTATTGAAATGTTCGTAATTATATATAACTTTATTTTCATATTATCAAAGTTTTTTTATTAATTTTAGAAAGTAATGCAAAACTGTCATCTCGCACCAGGTGGCAAGATGACTAACCACGGGGCAAGATGACACTTAATGGAAATGTAATACGTTTTTATTGTTATACATTAATACGTATACATTGATGTGCTAACATTAACAGAAGTCACATGCAAATTTCCCTCCTTCACAGTTTGAACAGTCTTCGTGCCACCATTTAAAGCACATGCAACATTGTATCCAGTCATCTGATGGAGGATCTTCAGAGATCTCATCACATCCAGGACACTGAACTAAACTTTCTTCGGAAGCATTTCTTGATGTTGTCGCAACTCGGGGTTTTTTCTTTCATTCAGAAGAGGTAAACGTCAGTTTCTTAGTAAAACTTTAATTTCTTGCATCCCGAGCCTATGTGTATGAAACAAACATTCAATTCTTACGTCATCTCTTTTCTTCAAATGGCGAGGTAGTGTTGCTTCAGGGATATTGTAAACGTTCGCTTCACCCAAGCAGGACTTTTTTACTCCTTTGACATCAATTATTGCAGCAGCCAAAGCATTTCGGTCCCACTCGCCTCTGGAGGACTTCTTTTTATAAGTTCTCACTATATCTGGATCATAATGTGTAATGAATAAGTGAAGTAGCGCCCTTCCTAATTTTAAGAGAAACTATGTGAGTCATGCAAGTAAAGACTCTTACACAAAACACAAAAAAGACACTCAAAGACTGAAACAGACACAGCGAAAGTCATCTGGGGCCAGATGACGAGGTCGTCAACTTACCCTAGCCAAATTGCCCCGAACGACAATGTTCGAAACTTTCCACTATTGCGGCAGTTTAAAAAATAATGAGATACAAAAATACGGCCTTTATGAAAAGTACATTGTTTAAGCTACTGATGTATGACAAAGTATAAAACAATATCTTACCTGTTAGTCTGCGAAGTCTTAATTCAGAGATGTAGAAAATTAGAGCACGTCACAGAGAATTCTCGACCAGCGAATAGCGAGGAATAATACGGCACGAGCGGCGTCAGTGCATTATATTTTAGTTCCTAGTTCTGTGGAGCGCTAGTAGTATGAATACAGTGCTGCTACATAGAAGCGGGAATTTAAATTAAATCATTCTTCATCTTGCCCCGCTCGTCAACTTGCCCCGGTCTCCCCTACAGTCGATTTTCGTGTTTTTGTTTTTCTTATTTTGGTACACTCTTCCCGCACATATATTCACAGTTTCAACTATATTGCATTCTTTGCATTGTTTGTAAGAGGCATAATTGTTAGAACTGTTGTGTGTGTATTCAGCGATTTTCTGCTGTCGAAAAAAAATGGATCAAAGATTTTGCATCAAATTTTGTTTAAAAAATGGAATTAAGATCTCCAAAACACTTGAAATGTTAATAAGTGATACAAGCTCATCCAAGATGGCCGAGAAGATGTCAATGACGAAATTCATTCGGGAGCCCCTGCACGTCAACAACTGATGAAAACGTTGAACAAGTGAAGAAAATAGTATTGGAGAATCGTCGAATCACCATCACGGTCAATAAGGAGTATTACCTTGAAGTTATGTGCCATTTGCCAGAAGCAATACGAAAAAAAAATCCGGATTTGTGGGAAAAGAATTCATGGCTTTTGCACCACGACAATGCACCTGCTCACCCATTGTTGCTTGTAAGTGATTTTTTGGCCAAAAACAACATCACAATCATACCTCAGCCACCATATTCACTGTATTTGGCCGCCTCCGATTTTTTTCCTGTTCCCAAAACTGAAGAGACCAATGAAATGACGAAGATTTAAAACGATTGAGGAGGAAAAGACTACTTAGCTGAAAGAGCTCAAGGGTATACCAAAAAGTGCTTATCAGATGTTCTTCTAGGATTGGAAAAACGTTGGCACAAGTTTATTAGATCGGAGGGGGAATACTTTGAAGGCGACAACGTAAATATTGATGTTCAAATAAATATTTTTCGATAAAAATAAAAATTCACCTTACTTTTTGAATAAACCTCGTACACACTTATTCGTGTAAATAGCGATGAACAAGAATTTTACTTTTACTTACTGTCTTGATTTTGACTGTAGCTGACTTTATAATGTCATCTTTTAAAGTTCCAGCGGATCATACGTCTAAGGACGATACAAATTTAATCTCCACCTTCTACTGTCTTCTAGCATTATCTACACTCAATTCGTTTCTCCTTTTCAGCCTCACAATAAATTTATATCCATTTGAAAAAAAAAAAAAAAATCATGAATAAATACGGATTCAGTCGAAACACCTTCGAAATACAGTAACGCAGCTTTCACACACAAGTGTTTTGGACGTACGATATTCTACTGTAGCATTCTTGCTTTCACTCACAACGATTATTTGTTCAGTAGGCGACAGCTAGGGTGGCGGTATCTATTGAAGCGTCAACGGAATTTAGCGCGTCGCTAATGGCGTTGTTATGGGTACACAGTCAGCAGTATACATATTTTGAATGGTGAAAATAACATGCTTAGCTGGTCTGTTCTCTTTTTCTCTTAATTCTTTCCTCCATGCACGCTCAATCGTTCTCAAATTCCGGGTGGGTAAAATACCCACCCAGAATTTCCCGGGTGGGTACTGCTACCCACCATACCCACATTATCCGCCGGCCCTATTTCTGCATGCTTTACTCCAGTTTCAGTTTACATTGAAAGTGTATGATGAAATTAATTGTGATAATTTGTGCTATGCAAACTACTAAACGTGATGAAACAAACGTTGCTGCCCGAAATATAGTAGCTCGCGATGCATTTCATGTGTTTAGGTGTGTCTACATAGTTTGATTTTCTAGCGGCTATATTGATGGAAATGTGGGTACGTTGAAATGCGGCGTGTACAAGAAGGGTACAAACCATTTATTTATTATTAGTTGTTACTAATTTCATGAGCACTATGTTAGAGTGACACAATGTGTATCGCGATGTAAACCACTCCCATCTAAACTTCTGACTTTTGATGTATGGTAAGAAGATAAATCCACTGATGTTGCTAGAAAAGTTACAGAGGCCACTAACAGTACAATATCTTCTGAGTAAGCTCAGAAGCTATGAAGTGTTTTGAAGGGTTGAATTTAAAAAAAAAAAAAAAAAAAAAAAAAAAAAAAAAAAAAAAAAAAGGTTTACTTAACCTAACCTAACCACCCCAATTTGGAGACAGCATATCTCGAGAACTAAGCGAGATATCGAAAATATGTAATATTCTTCACATTCCAGTTATCTTGTCGTCTATTATAAGAATCTATCATCAAATTTGGCCCTAGGGAAAATTTTATTCTGAATTTCAACCGAAACTACTCACTTTTGAGACAATATATCTCGAGAACTAAGCACGATATCAAAAAAATTTATTCTTCATTTTTTATCTGTCTCGTCTAGTTACATAATAATCCATCGTCAAATTGCGGTTCCACGGTTGTCTTATGATTCCCTTGAGGTTTTTGTGCCTTTTTCCCGTATTTCCTTCCCACCCCACTTCTCGCTACCCGGTTTCACTCCGGTGCGTGGTGAAGGCCCCTTGCGTCGTCTCCATATATTCCTTCCTCCATAGTAGTTACATGATAATAAGTTATGGTCTCTGGACCAGAGATTATCCTAACGCGTAGTAGTGAAACTGTTTTCAACATATGAGATTTTTAGTAGGACGTTCTGTGTGGTAAATGCTAAATAAAAAATTAAAGCAGTTTATTTTCTTCATAGTGAAGTTGTAATTTGAAAAGTAATAAGAGTTTTAAAAATAGTAAACTGGCAGAAGTGTGAGAGATTCCACTTTTGATGTGGTGTTCGGCCGTAAAATTTATACATATTGCGGGTGTAAACAGGGCCGACCTTAACCATTTAGGCACCCCAGGCTAGTAACGTATTTGGCGCCCTTTAATTTTTGATTGTATTTTTTTTTTAAATCAACTTATTTTGATTTTTGCACCATATTTGTTATCGAATTAATAGATTACAACAAAGATGTATTTATTATTAATAATAATAATAACATATTTAACAATTTGTACTCAAAAAAATGTACCTATACTGTCTGTCAGTCACGAAACATTTAATGAAAAACAAAAATTAAAAAATACCAAAACATTATTTTTATAGCATTTTTGTAGGCAAACTCTCTGATAAGACTCGCAAAATCTAGGTTTTCTGTAACTTGATTTTCAATAGACAGCGAGGTCAAACCAGTAAATCTTGTTTGAAACATTTTAGTTGGCAATTACGTTTTTATCCATTTTAGTTTAGAAAAACTGCGTTCGCCTCTTACAACAGTCACTGGTATCGTTAACAGAATATGCAGAGATATCCAGGTGTTGCGATTCAACTCTTGAATACTGTACTTTTTGATAAAGTTTAATATTTCGATAGATGTTGCCAGACTGTCTTCAAGATAGTGTTGTAGACCTAAAATTTAATTGCAAAATAAATCTCCATCAATATCAGATTTAAAGTTGACCGTTAACTTTTCTTGCAGTACAGAACAATGTCGCATTTGTTCTTCTTTACTTTGATTTTTTTTTATGTTAAACAAGAAATTTCATGTGACAGAAAAATCTTGCATCTGTTGAAATCTTTCCTTCATAGATATAAGCACGGTGTCCAAAAGAACATTAAAAAAACTCGGCTTTAAGTTTTTGGTTCAACAATAGTCTCTCTACCCGGTCGACGTTAGTCCCGTTTGTGGTTTGAAAATTGACTGTGTAAAAAGTTTCGATGCTAATTAGTTGTTATAATAGCTTGTTCGATAACTGTTATATGTTTTCAAGTAAGAGCAACATTTATCAAGCATCTCGGTAAAGTCGATAAAGTTGCTTTGCTCATAACGTTAATTTGAAAAAGAAAACTAACATGAAACCATATTATAAGAGAAACAATAAAGCTAAAAAAAATTATTTGTCCTGCCAGTCGCTTCGCGTGTAGGGATTGCAATCCAGCAAAGCGGGACCCCGCGATCCCGCGGGATACCGCACCATTAGACAGTCTGACGGATCCCGCACAAAATTAAGCGGATCCGCAAAATGTGGCCAAAACGCGTATCAGTCTGCGTGACTCGCTGCCCCACTCGGTCTCTATCGGATATATTGCACTGTTTGCCTGTACCCTTGCAGTTGGCAGTTGACTCGTGTGAACAAACGTTTGTTTTTGTTAATCTTCATCATTTGTAAGTAATTAGATCCACTTTTACATATTCATTAAAACTTACGTTTATTTTGAGTATATGTTTCTATTTTTTGAGTTATGTTTCGTATTTAGTAAGATTTTCGTACTGCTTAATATGTATCTTTTATGTGTTGCCACGTCATTTGTTTTTGCAGATAAAGTAATTGTGACAACTATTTGTATTTGCGGATGAAACTTTGATTATTCATTGATACAAAACAAATGTTATTGTAATTTTAACGATTGCATGCCTATTTATTTAGCAGTTATCAGAAGGCAATTGTATATCCTTTGACTTATTGTTGTCTCGACCACCGCCTCGATGCGTTTGAAACACATGTTCTTTGACGAAATCCGCTTGCTAAAATGCGATGCTCTGGCTTGCGATTAATTGCTATTGGGATGATTTGGTCAATCGCCACAATACATTATTTATGAGTGAACAGCATGCGTACTTTCAACTGCTTGTTATTATTTCGACTAAAGGCAAAAACAGTTATAATGAAGTATTCACGGGTGTATCGCCGAATTGTATTGTAAAAACACTAAACTTCGACGGCTGCCTCCAATGTATTCCTCACGTGTGAAATTTCTTGTTGTTACAACGCAGTCCGGCGATACACCCATGAGGACTTCATTGAATTTTTGATTATTTATTTAAAATTGATTTAGATGGTTTGCGTTTAAAAAAAAAGTAAAGCTTGAAATATTCTCAAGACAGGCTAAAAAATGTTAATGTCATTTTACCAATTAAAATATTGTTAATTGTTGCTTGAAAAGGATAAGAATCGCCGGGAAAACCTATGGTTTTTAACTGTTAATTTATAAAACATTTAAAATTAAAATTGATTTATTAATTTAAGTAACAGACGTTTATCATTTAATTTGTTAACACTTTAAAAAAAACAATATTTTAAAAATAGCTTCCCAGCGCGTATAACTTAAATTTTTAAGGGGGTATATTTTCAAATGATCGGTAAAAATTTTCCATCTATTTACAGATCCTGGAAATAAATTAAACATTTTTTGTAAAATTCCCAACAGTGTAAAGGATTTTACCGATGATTTTGCCGCTTCACATAATACTAAATTATAACTATGTCATCCACATGAAACGAAAAGAGCTAGCGGATTTGTGTCCATAACTCTTTTCTGTAAACCTTTATTGTGCCCCTTCATGTTTGCGCCATTATCATAACCCTGCCCTCTGCAGTTATTAATATTAAGTTCATGATCACTAAATGTTTTTAAAATGTTTTCTGTGAGACCTGTACCCACTGTATCATCTATTTGCAAAAATGAAAGAAAATATTCTTTTATGCTTACGGCATCGTCGGCGCATCTTAGTGATTGAAAGCTGACTTATATCAGGAGTACAATAAGCTATGATTGCCTAATACTTTGCATTTTTTATGTGGGATACTATTTTAGATATAACTTTTGACGCCATGAGTTGTTTAAATTCATTTCGTATATTTTTTGCCGCAATAGTGGTCAGCCAAATCACCGTTCACTGCCAATCTGACCAACTCTTCCATGATGGAGTCAAACTTTGCCAATAATTGTACAAGGCCTAAGAATTTTCCGTTGTTTGGAGTAAATAAATTAGCAGATGACCCTCTGAATGCCTTGTTGTTTTCAGTCAAACACAAGGTTACCTATGGGCATCAGTCTTTGAAACACTTTGTTCAATCGTAATCTTTCTTTAGAAATTACCCTCTGTTCTTCCTTGTCAATAATTGAACCAGCTTTGAAACTGATTTCAGCTTTAGTACATTGGATAAATGCTTTTTTATGTGCAGGACTATTTCCATGCATTTTCTAAGCTTCACTTAAATGTTTCCAATTTTTGAAGTCTTCAATAGTGGTCAAATTTGTAGCTGAGTTTAATTCAAACAGTCTACAACAAAATTCAAAGACATTATCGTTTGATACTGAATTAACTAACCACCGACGTCTGATAGTTTCATCGTTTGAGAGCTTTCTTGAGTAATGAGCTAAAGAGAAATGACGCCCATTTTCGTGTATCGGAGAATTATTTAAATGTACTTGTGAGGGTCCACATAAAATAATGTGATCTATATTCCTCGCACGAAGTACTTTTGGCCACGTTGCTACATTTGAAACATTGTATTCTTTTATTCCATGTATGTTGATACTTTTACCAGCCAGAGATGTCATATCATGAGGTTACTCAGACATATAATGTAAGGATTTAAAGAGCTGGCCAATTTGGCCACCTTGAATAGATGAGTGAGTATTTTTAGAGCCTAATTGTTCATAATCTAAAGAAATATTGTCAGTTACTTGGCTTTCGGATTCTGATGTAAAACTGGTGAGATAGGATTTGATATCTGAAGTACTCCCTTTATAAATTCCTTTCAAGTATTTATTAATAGTCATATCATATGTTTTTTACTTTGTTCAAAAAAACTTTGTGTTTTTCAGCTTTTCTGTTGATTCTCTAAACCAGAGACCTTTTTTAAGTTATTTCTTTATTTTCTGCCATAATTCATCCAGTGGGGCATTGTTTTATATCACGAACACAGTGTTATGTTAAATCTATAAGAAATAAAAAAAATTCTAAGTTAATGAAACTAGAAAAAAACATTGAGTATGGAACTGAAAGATAAAAATATTGTTCACACTTATTAAAAAAATTAATAATATCATGGTTGTGACACTCGCTTCAGTTTCTGTATGATTGTTTGATAAGCAATAATAGTAAAAAAGTCCTACAATTTCATCTAAGTTAACTAAAATTTTTACCACCACTCACTATGTTAGTATATACTGAACAGTGCCAGTCAATATTTAGATGTGTAATGAAATGAATTATTATCATTTTATTCATTCTTTAATGACTTATGAACTACTCACTTCGGAATAATATTTATTTGGACTTCCCCGCAAATAAAATGGCTCAGTCGCTCCACAAGTATTGCCGGTTACTCTAAGCTCATTCACTCCAAAGGGACCTTCCCGATTATGAAAAATAAATGGCTTTTTAGGTGAGTTTAAAAGGGATCAATAATTGTACTAACTAAGTCTATTTACCCCGCAAGTAACAAATAACAATTCGTAGATAAGTTACTGATCTCGTACATGTTTTTCTAAAACGGTTTTCTTTTTTATTTGCTTTTGAACTAACGATTAAGTAGTAAGCGAAGAAACGATAATACAGGATGCTTAATACGAGTTACCATTTCTCGCCTGTCGCTCCATGCGTCTCTTTCATTCTACTTCATTTAGTGAGGGATACTACAAGCGACAAAATGACAGGTCGTGTTGGAATACCTACTCATACTCACTCCTACGAGATAAGTTCATAAAAGTTAATACGCTGCATTTAGTTTTTCTTTCGATCAATAGAAATAGGTATTTAAATTAAACGGTTAAGTTAAGCTTGCGCGCACGGCGCCCTCCAGACCCCGGGACCCCGGGTGGTCGCCCGGGTCGCCCACCCCTAAAGCCTGAGCTGGGTGTAAATCAGCCCCGACGTGCCATCTGCTGGGTTGAATAAGGGCGAGTCTACGCTCTATTAGGTTCCGAAAAAGGCTGAGGCGACTTTGTTGAAACTTTGTATATATATTTCTCACTGCGAGACTAAAGATTCTATAGTGGTAAATCAATCCAATGATCCCCTGCAATGCCGGGTACTATGTTAGCATTCGATAGGTAAAACGGAGTATGTTTAAATTTTGATGTAAAGTTGGACAGCTGAGATATTAAAGATAAAAGTTTCCAGAAATTATTATATATCTGTGTTGAACGCGATTCACACATCGTCTTAATTGCTTTGCTATACTGGCGTTGTGTTAATTATGTCATAATACATTTAAGAGGGAGTTCCGTACTTTAACACCATACTTGAACTAAGTTACTGGCAATTTCCGAAACGTCTTCGATAATTTATCTGTGAATTAACAGCACAAATCTCAAATTCCACGCGGACAAAGTCGCGGGTACAACTAGTAGTTATTATAAAAAGCTATTATTTTTTGGGGCGATATGTAAACCATTATTATTATGGTTATGTTGGGACAGTTTTTGCATTTTTACAATGACGGAAGTAATAGGTTACAAAATTTAACATTTATTGATTATGAAATGGCATTATGATGAACATTAAAATGGTATAGCTTATTTACATATGGAATTAAAAACAATAGAAAAATGGTTAGTTAATTCAAGAAAACATAAGGTTTCATAATACAAAAACGGTAAATTGTGTTATCTGTTAATATATCTTTACAATTAATCAGCATCTGCTACACGAAAAATATTATAAAATTGTTCCCATCTCACTCAGAAATAAAAGTATGATTTTTGCGTGTCACTCACCTAGCCAAAAATTGTTAATTATGAGTCCAGAGCAACTGATAAAATCCTATCGTGTAAGTTTCTCTACCAGAGTGTCTCTGGTTAGTTGGAGTTAAGTACAATGCGATTAGAATGACGTAATGCTGAAATTTACCATTACACTGCATCGTAGTCTGGATGATAGTAAAACTTACCATTGTTGGGCTTAATTTGAAGCACTGTTCCTACTCAGTATGATGGTTCTACCATAAAATTTCTTACAGCCACAGATACATTCCTAGTGTAACAAAATTTATCACACTCTGTCGTACGACAGCCATAATCCTCCGTCCAGTTGTCCCAGCACTCAGCCTTAAGTACGAGTTGCTAGTTCCCTACAAGAGCTAAGAAGTCAGTCCCAAGTCCCGATGGCTTGCTCCAATGTCTTGGATCAGCTCCGCTAAACCACGTCCTCTTCTCTTAGCCTCACTCACTGTCATTAGTAGAAAAAAAATCGATCTTAGTGGCTAGCTACTTTCCACACATTATTTATTGGAGCAAGTCTCCCCACTCCTCGCATTCTCCCTAAACGTTCGTACTACTGGCAACACAGTGTCGCTCGGTTACTTTACCCACCCACTCCACAAAAATTAGTTCTCTGTCCATATCACTTAATATTTGTTTGTCACTTAATATTTGTTTAAAAACGTTACCATTCTAATCTTTCCAAGTCCTTCCATTACAAGTTCGCTTTCAGCTTGGCTGCCGCCGGTTTCACCTCCAAACACTTGATATGCGGATATCGACCTCGGACGTGATACACTGTAAAAAGTCCACATCCCTTGTCTTGCATGCGGTCACCCCATTTCACCGTCAGGGTCAATATTCCCTTGCTGATAATTGTTAGTGGCGTGCTATTACATCAAAATACGCCAAAAATTTCTCTCATATTCCCTCGTTGCTACAAATACTTTTCATTTCATTCAATATTAATATTAACAGTGCTGATATACATCATCTGCTCTCGCCCCTTGTCCTTTATATTAAAACAATATAATGGATGAAAATGATCATCATATTAGGTTTATAAAATAACAAAGTGCTAGAAATTCAGAAAGCTTAACAGGTTGCCAACAGATGGGAACTTGTTATACATATCATTTGATGTTAGTCACGAATGCTATCTGGTTATAGGAATTGATATCTATACACAAAATACAACTATAACAGGGAAAAAGTCTGTATGTTCAAGATATTTTTAAAAACAGAACTGGCCATACTATTGATAACCTATAGAGAAGGTATCAACTGCTTTCTTAAATTTGTGTCTGCAAATTGGGGTGAAGAGTACTTACGCAAAAATGTACTGGTTAAATTTTGACGAGGTTTCAGTTAACATACAGCCTGTGAGGTGATTTTTTTTTTTTTTTTATTTACCCTTTATTTATACAGCCTAATATCTTAGTGACTAAATTAGGCCCTACATGTTAATTTTTACATTGTTGATTTACATAGTGTTTTGTACAAAATATTTACATGCAAGGAATTTGGCATACAGTTCCGTTACACTTTGACTTACTGTCTAATTAATTCTATAATACTACATTTGGTCTTGCTTACAGTAATAACAGTTACAGCTGCTATTGCAAATTTTAATGTTATATTGAATCACAAATATCACTTATTGTTGTTATAGTCCTAGTGGTTTTTATTGACATATTCCAGTTATTCTTAGAGTATCCCATTATTCAGTTAGTTGCAGTTAACCCAGTTTGTACATATCTTTCTGTAATCTATCATTTAGTTATACCGGATTACTGGGTAATAACAATTGCTTTTAAGTAACATTCACTTAATTATATGTTCCCAGCCACTACAGTCCTGAGCCAGTTCAAATTTGCAGCTGGCTTACCATTAATATGGAAATTAACTCCCAAATATTGTTATGATTCATCGTGTATTTGTGCAAAAGTCAATGATCATTCCCTCTACATTACAAAGAAGATTGTTTTGGTCGTGGTAGAAGCGCTTTGTTTGCTGTAAGTGGTATGCTGACGTTTGCTCATTGACTCAGGCCTGCAGTAGGCTTGGTTCTGTTTTCACAATGGTAGGATTACTTAATTTAATAGTTATACATTTGATTTTTTTTTCTTTTTCAATAATCACCTCTGGTATTATAATCTACTTTCCCCTATAAGGCCTTATCCGTTTCTATGTTAATTTTTTTTTTTATGTACTACGTCTATTCTAATCTACCTTGAAACCTATACTACTCTATCAACACTAATCTACCCACCACTATCATCCCGGGATAGTCTGCCAGCCATGCCCCTCTGGATTTCCAGTGGGACAGGATCGACCGACACATCGGGACAAAACTTCCGGCTCCCGGAAGTTTCTGAAGAATACTGTTTACTCTTGTTCGTGAATAATTTTCTATGCCTGTATGTTTGGCCGTGCGACTTCCCTAGGCCGGTCCCCATGCCCGACTGCCGCTCGGTCCAGATATCTTTTTTTTTGTGTAGTTGAGATACTTTGTTCGCCAGATTATCGAGAATAATCCATGATCGCTGATCTAGAATTATGTCTCGCGTTGATCTACTCCGTATTATGTTGATATCCGGCGTCCTTACTTCTTCTGCTATCGGACAGGACCACACTACATGTTCGGGGGTTCCTTCTGCCCCACACTCACATAAGCTCGTTTCTTTCAGCCCTCTTTGATACAGTAGGCTGTTATATGGGCCGTGCCCCGTGAGATAATGTATAAGGCCTGGTGTGGGATGAAAGTATTCAAGTTGCAGCCGTTCTTGTATGTTCGGAAACACACTGTATAATCTTCTGCCTGTGGCACTATTGTCCCACCGCTCCTGCCATTCAGCGAGAAGTGCGGCGCTGACTTCTGCCGCATTTTGTGCAACTGTTCCCACAATCTCTTGCACCCTGGTCTGATTTCCTTTTCGTAACCAGTATATGGCCCCTCTTCTTCTGATTTCGAGGTCCAACGGCCATACACCTATGACAATTGGTAGGGCATTTGTGGAGGTAGTACTGTAGGCTCCACTCAATCGCAGCAACACACTTCTCTGCACTCTTAGGACCTCCTCCCTAGGTTTCACCAGTCGAAGTCTGTGCGCCCTGACACTGGACGCGTACCCTACCAGAGATGCTAGGATAGCATCGTGGTATCTTCTTATAGTAGTGTTAGAAAGGTGAAATCTCCTTTGGCCTATACTGATAAATTTGTTGAGCACAGCCTTTGCCCTTTCGCACGTCTCAGTAATATGTGATGCAAAGTTCAGAGACTCATCCAGGGTGACGCCAAGATATTTGGTTGTCCGTGTTCTTTTTATGTTAATGTTATTCATTTTGATAGTAGGGTTACGTTCCAGTTTTCCCTTGAATACCATCATCTGAGTTTTCTTTGGCGCGAGACTAAGCTTTGTCTCTGAGCACCATGCTTGGAGTTTTTCAATCACCACTTTAGCTATATTCTCTATAGCTTGTCTGGACCGACCCTCAATCAATAACAGCAAGTCGTCTGCATAGGCAACCAGTCCCAGTAAGCCATCCAGCCCCTCCAGTAGATTAATCAATTCTTCGAAAACTATGTCCCAAAAAACCGGTCCACTGACCGACCCCTGAGGGCATCCCTTAGTTAAATGTTTATCTACCTTCCCTCGTGGGCATCTCAGTGTGGCATAACGATTTTTACAATAGTCTCTCAGCGTGTTATAAAGACTGCTTGGACACTTCATTTCTCTTAGGCGCCGGAACAATATCGGCCACCAAAGATTATCAAAAGCGCCACAAATATCAATATAAATTCCTATAACACATTTCTTACAGCTGCTTTTAACTAAGTCTACCGCTCTGTTAATTGCATCTTCGGTCGACCTGCCTGCTCTGAAGCCGTATTGGTTCATGTTCATACCCATATTACTTCTGTGATGTTGCAATTTAGCGATCAGTACTTTTTCTTGAACCTTTCCCAGCACATTGAGCAGGCAGATCGGCCGATAAGATTTTGGATTGGCCAGATCCCTGTCACCCCCTTTGGTTAGTATTACCACTTCACTTTGTTTCCACACGTTGGGAACTCTGCCTCGCAGCAGACATTTGTTTAGTAAGTTACATAAGGGAGGAGCTAACTGAACCACCAGAGCCTGCAAAACTTCAGCCACAATTCCGTCCGGACCTGGGGCTTTATGTTTCGCCATACTGTTTATGGCTCTGATCACCTCATCTATTGTTATGTTTTCCCCTTCCGATGTGACTGTATACAACTGTAATTGATCACTGCGCATTTTTTCTATGGGTATCGCTTTCATTGTCTTCTACGTCGTCAGGTAATAGCTGATGCAATAGTACCTCGGCCGTTGTGGTCCAATTCGTTGTCATGGTCCCATCCTCATTCCTCACGGTAGCCAAAGTTGTGGGTGGTCTAATTTTACCTGCAACTATTTTGTATGGTATTCCCCAGGGGTCTGACCTAAGATTAGCTCTAACATATGCCTCCCAACTCTGAGTTTTCGTCAGAAGCAATTGTTGCTTGAAAGCTTCTTTTCTCTCTCTGTATCTGTTGAGAAGGATATACCTGTCAGCCGCCACAAGGCAGCGTTGGTATTCCCTTCTCGCCTTTCGCACGTTTGATCTTAGTCTATACAGCCGTTCGTTCCATGGTGTATCCCTCACCATTTTAATTTTCGCCATTGGAATACTGCCCTTCATTGCTGTTTGAATCGATTTGGTCAGCTCCTTCGCAATATAATCTACGTCATTCCCATCCATTAGTCCCACTGGTGTTCGGAAGCCCTCCCGTAGCCTAGACCATGCCGCTCTCTTTATATTGTACCGGTGTTTGATATTCTCACTGCTAACAGCCGCCGTTACTTCCCTGGAAAGGTCATATAGAATTATATTATGATCACTCGTGGTTTGGTTGTCTAGAACTCTCCAGTTTTGTAGTATGTTCCCCACAAGTTCGCTGGTGAGCGTTACATCTATATTGGATGTGGCCCCCCATCTATCATTGAAAGTAGGAGGATTGTATGGTCTATTTCTTACTTGCAGATGTAATTCGTGAATCAGCTCCATCAAATCCTCTCCTCTCTCGTTAGTTTGGTCACTGTACCAAAGTACTGACCGTGCATTTGCATCAGCTGCTATGATTATTTTCTGATTCCCCAGACTATTTAATATATCTCTAATTTTATTTAGGTACGGAGCTATTGGATCTTTATACTGGAAGTACATAGACACCACTATCACGTTACACCATCCTGTGCTGATTTCTACACATGTTGTGTGATCATCACAGAATTGTGCGATTTTCGTTGTTATTATGCTCCTATTTAAGACTATTATACCAGTCATGGGATGTTCCCCGTCTGCTATAATTTGCGCTGACACTGGCATATACGGTATCAATCCTCTATTTGAATGTGGTTCTTGTAGGCATAACACATCCCAGCTGTTTTCTTCTGCTAATTTTCTCAATTCATGGAGGACCAGTTTGCTCCGTCTAGCATTTATCTGTGCGAATTTTATACTATCCATTTAGGGATGTCTAGTATATACATTGCACTTCGGCCATTTAAGCTGAGGATCAAATCTAATCCTTCCATGAGTCATAACAAACTGTTTGTATATCTCGTCAGGATCAAACATTTCGTTTCGTCTATCGAATAACTTTTTAACTAGGGTTAACAGCTGGGACGGTTCTGCAGGCAGGTTGTTGGCTTTAAGTTGAATTTTGTCTACTACCTCCAGCTGTGGAAAGGTTATTGACATCCCCGCTGGGTGCAGCAAACGTGTTATGTGTCTAAGTGCCATTGTCAGCAGATTCTCCTGTTCCAGTTTATTCAGTCTCAGCGTGTCTTCTATATTCGCATACAGCGGCATAGGATCAACTGAATTATTTTCTACCAAAATCCCCTCAATTGGTGTATCTATTTTGAGTTCATTTTTGACACTGTAAGTATTTAAGGAGTGTTGTTTTGGCAGTGGAAGTTTGATATTTTTATTCGCTTCGCTACCTTGTTCCCGTACATGTTCTAAGGAGCATTTTACCTTTAATTTTCCTACATTTAAGCCATTCGTCTTTGTTTCATTTTTAATGCTGGGAGTAGAATGTTTGCTCGACCATAATACCTCTCCTTTTACCCAACCAAGCCCCGCTCTATAACGAGGGGAGCGCAAAGGGGACATCTCAGAAGACTCCTTCGCGTCTGCGAGGCTGGAGTCCTCTGTTTGTATCCCCTTTTCGCTAGATTTTTCCGTTTGTGTCCCCTTTTCGCATGTTCCTGTAAGTTGTTTTTTCTTGATAGCTTCCTTAGCCTCTCTAAACTTCGCCGCCCGCAGTGCATCCCTGCGCCTTCGGGATGGGTTTTTTCCTCTTTTTAAGTTTCTCTGCTTTTACCAGTATATCGGAGTTATTTCTACTTCTGTTTGTTAGAATTGGATTTATTTCCATCCTTTTTTCTAACTTTAACTTACTGTCCATAATCTATACGACTTATGACTCTTTGCAGTAACATTTGATACGTAAGGCACTCCTTCCCGTTCTTTTTACAGGTCTTGCCTCTCTTAGCGCAAGGTATACACACTGCTGGCCCAGTTTTTTTACCGCATGTCTCCTTTCTATGTCCCAAATCCCCGCAATGATTGCAAGCAGCTTCGGATTGCTGGCAATGCTTGCTTACATGCCCTAGGTCAGCGCATTTTACGCAACGAGGCACTACCGTATAATCCTTGACTGTAACTGCCGAAAACTCGACAAAGATTTTCTTTTGATTTAAGAGAGCATTTCTGATTTTTGGGCTTACTTCTACAACATGGTGTACTGTCGCCTTGTTGCGCGGTGGGTTTTAAATCTCGGTTTAAACCCTTCCGCGAAATCGTCCTTGCTTATATGCTCCTCATAGTTTTGTTCATGAATTACGTCCACTAGCCGTTCTGATTCAATCGACACCGGGACATCATACAAGATCACTAAAGGTCTCCGTTTTTTCGGTAACTCGCAACTGACTTCCTCCGCCAAAGTTTTATTTTCCAGCACTTTCTTAGCATCTTGTTCGCTATTTGTTTCAACTATTACCGTTTTATTTGCAGTCTTGATACGACTTATTTTAATCTTTTCCTGTTGGGGTTTCAATATTCTTGTTACTTTCTCGGCAACCTGCCTTGGGGTTTCGCCCTTCTTGGAGGTTATAAAAACCACACAAGATTTAGAGGGTTGCCCTATTTGGGGCCCTTTCTGTTTGCTGACATTTGCCGCGGCCACCGTGGCGTAGCTTGTTACAGGCTGAGTATTTGCTCTATTTTCCAAATCTAGTCTTAATTCGGCTGTTATCTTTTTCCAGTTCGCTTACCCTACCCTCCAGGTGCGATGCAGCAATTGCCCACAGAGCAAGCTTATCTTTAAGCTCCCTCATCCTAGTATCCGTGAGTGTTTTTCCCTGATATTCGTTCAGGTACTTGACTACGTCTTCGTACCTGTCCGAAAAGGACATCGAACCCATCAGGGCCTTTGTATTTTCACTTTTATCGGCACTCATAACTATATGAGTGGTGTCCTCGTAAATATCAGCAACTGGGTCTGACACAAAAGGAGCCCATTTTGTCAATGACAAATTGCTGACCAGTATGACACTAATTTTCGCTACGGCTTGATAAACAATAGTTTTACAGTACCTGCTTCAGCAGACGGCAGTCACAGGAGAACCCACTCTGGTTTCAGGTAGCCTTCGCTAATGGAAATAATTCAGTATTTCCATCAGCACGACCTTATGGCTTACAACAACTCACATTGGGTCTGAACACCAGGCCCAATTCAACAATGACACTTAGGCACTTCTAAACTGGTCGACACTACAAAACAACTGTATCTGTTACGGAGCGCAAGCCAGACACGTCCGCACACTTCGCGCGCCAATGCAAGAGGTGATGCAGGAAAGCTGCAAATTTTTTAAAAATTGTATCATTTTTTTGTTGTTAACGTCGGATTTTGATGGAGTTTCAATTGATATACAGGCCGTGGTCTTGTGGGCAATTTAGGGGACTTTTCCATGAACGTAATTCACGTGATAACTGAACCTCAGATTTTAATGAGATTTAGATGGTCGAATGGGTAAATTAGGGCACTTTGCATTACCATATGACATCGTAATTTAAAATGATTTTTCCATGAATGTAACTCACGTAATAACTGATGCTCAGATTTTAATGGAGATTAGATGGTCCAATGGGTAAAGTAGGATATGTTTCATTTCGATGTGATATCGTACAGCTGATCAATTTAAGAAAATTTTTGTTGTTGAATGCGGTGCACGCAAAAAAACTAGTGGTTGGATTTTGATGAGTTTTCAGATTAATGTACATACCTTTGTTAAGTGGATGAAGTAAGCAATGTTTCATTTTAATGTACATAAAAAATCTGAGAAATTTAAGAAAAATTTTCTCGAACGCAATTCACGCAAAAAATTCTCGTTCCTATTTTTTGATGAAGTATCGAGTAATGCACAGCCCGTGGTCTTGTGAGAGGGATAAGGTAGGTTTTATTTTGATGTAAGTTAAATAAAAATGTCCACAAATTAGTATTCATATAAAGAAAAGTTACTTCTCCTAGTCGATATGTTTATTTTAGCCTATGAACAACATCGTATTAATTTGAGGAATGAAGTTACAGTTTTTTATGGTGACACTACATGTGAAACGAACGAAGTTGCAGGAAACAGCTAGAAAATTATTCATATCAGCTCTGTAGTTTTTTATTACAAAATTATTCACATTATAGTTAAAACACAAATTCCAGGCATATCTTCAAAAGTATTGTTTCTCAACTATACAGGTCATATTGAAGAAGACGGTAAATTTATCAGTACTTATATGTAACAATCCAGTTCTAATAAAGCTGCATATCACTTGATATCATTTGTCCATTGTTTGAAATTAGACAGAAATTATGTAACAGCAAGTTTGGTGTTGTCAGGGCTGACTATTGTCAAGTAGATGGTAGATGACGCGTTGAAAATGTTCAAGGAGAGTCACTTACTTGCTGTAGTATTCCGCAACCTCGCAGCTGACTGCGTATTGGAAGGTAGCCACATACTTGGGGCCACAGATCTGATAATCTTTTTCGGTGTTATTATTATTTTTTTTTTTTTTTTTTTTGCTGTCGTCAGTCTTTCGACTGGTTTGATGCAATCCTCCATCCTTTCCTATCCTGTTCTAACCTCTTCATTTCTACATACCACTTACAGCCTACGTCTTCAATTATCTGTTTCATATATTCTAATCTCTGTCTTCCTCTACACTAACAAATTAACCAATCCAGCATGTCTCAAAATATGACCTACCAGCCTGTCTCTTCTTTCCATAAGTTTCTTCCGCAAACTTCTTTTCTCACCCATCATTTTCAAAACCCGTTCATTTCTTACTTTGTCTGTCCACTTAATTTTCAGCATTCTTCTGTAGCACCACATTACAAATGCTTCAAGTTTCTTTCTTTCTGGTATTCCTAACGTCCATATTTCGCTACCATAAAGAGCTGTGCTCTACACAAAGAGTTTCAAAAAGTTCTTTCTAGTTCCTAGATCAATATTTGAAACTAAAAGGTTTCTCTTTTTCATGAAGGCTATTTTTGCTAGTGCTATTCTGCTTTTGACATCACTCCTGCTTCGGCCATCGGTTGTAATTTTACTTCCCAAGTAACAGAATTCGCTTACTTCTCCTATTGCATCCGATCCTATTTTTATATTTAATCTACTAGTATTGGTATCATTTCTGTTACATTTCATCACTTTTGTCTTGCTTTGATTTATATTCAGTCCAAAATCTTCCTTCAGTATTTTGTTCATGCCATTCAGTAACTTCTCAATATCCTCAGCCCTCTCTGCTAACAAGACATTCGGTGTTATAGTCAACTGTAAAATCCACTGGGGACTACCTGAGGCCGAATAGGAGCTAGTTTACTGATTGAAAGAGGAGACATAAGAACAGCTGTTTTATTTCTGCATCAGAGGTAGGAATATGCAGACAATAATAAGCCAGGAGTCACCATCCACACCACTATGCTGAAAACTGTTAAGTACCGAATATATCGGAATTGACGAGCAAGGGTACGGCAGATTGTTCCACACTGCGAATGATTTATAATTTTTTATTGCAAGTCAGAGTCTGAACAACTGCACTGAAACTTTAGACTACATTATGAGAAAGATGAGAAATATCCACCAATGGTTAATTAATAACTGCCTTCAGATTTCAGTAGATAAAATAGTGGCACAGACGTCGATAAATCACTTACATCTGGAAACCTTAAAATTTCCAAAAAGATTTGTAGCTGAGTGTTGGTGGGAACATAAACTTCATACTAACGTGCTCGGGGAAATGAGACATATGGTGAACATGATAAGAACATTCACCGGTCATACCGTGGTTGGGGATCTATCTGCAACACTGAATATTTACTAGCCTTTGGTTCGCAATGACCTGAGGATTATTGATGTATCTGCTATGGATCCGAGCCAAACACAAAACAGTACAAGGCCTTGTGTAGGAGTGGCTCATACCGAGTTATAGAAGTAACCATTTTTACTGCGAATGTGTAACCTAACAGGTTTATGCTTAAGGAAAGCCAGTGCATATACTCAGCAATTATTGGAAGCGTAGGAAGGGTCATCATGTCTTACTACATATTTAATAGGTAAATAAAGAAGTCTCACCTTGCAAATTAGGATATTATGAAGTTGCAGAGACCAATAAAAATACTGCATTTCTTACCTATCGTGCCTGAAATAAAAGAGAATACCAGTAACAGCAAATACACCATTGGCCTTGTTGCCATAGTACTGTAGTTTGCCTGAGATAGTGAATGGAATATTCACAGACGGTGCAAAAAGCTACTTTGGAAGAGGCTATATCAGAATTCAAAGCAATTTTTAAAGCTTTAATGTATGATGTAGACGGACAAATTATAATACTATCGGAATACATCATTGTTTCCATCGCTAATGATGCTAAATCGTAGCCGAACTCAACAATAAAGCCTAGTTTACAAAATTATGTAACACGTAGATGAGCCATTAAGCAAAAAAAAAATAATAATAATAATAAAATAAAATAAATAAATTCAGTAGCGTGAGCGAAAGGTATTAAAGGTAATTAAATGTCAGACAAACTAGCGAGAAATCCATCACTGGTACAGGCAAACTAGCGAGAAATCCATCACTGGTACATTTAGATACCATCAAAAGGTACCCAAATCAGATTACTACAAAAGTTCAAAGAATTACTGAGATCGAGAAAACAACGTACAGTGGAATCGAAATTGTGAAAACAAAAAGAAGTCCCACTCCGGAATACAATACCATGGAACATTCAGAAATCACTGATACTGAGGGGAAACTACGACTGTAGGAAGAGGGGATCACCAGCCCAACACCATGCCTTCAGCGAGCTAGACACAACAACTAGCCCCAATCATGGCGACGAAAAAGTGGGGTAGAACCCCCATGGCTCATAACTGACCAAAAAATCATCAGTAACACATGTTCCAGGCACCATACTCTTCACATCAACATCATCTCATTTATTTCACACTACAGACCTCACTACCATCCAGTATCATGTGTGCTAGGTACAAAACTGTTTACATCAGCACCAACACGTCTATCCCACACCTAAGCTTTTTCTGCCATTCAGTAACATGTGCCCCCATGTACCACGAGTAGCAGTAGACACTTGGTCATCAGACAGATATCATAACTCCCATATTCATACTAGGTCTCATCCACAAATCCATATGTCACCTCACACAAGCATCAGTGCAGGAACAGCACATCATACATCCAGACAAACGAGATAAAGGAAGGTATCACCATATTTACGCAAAAAAAAAACACACAGAGATAGAGACGCATACACACGTACATTTCCATGCCTACAGCGATCTCGACTCAACAACTAGCCCAATCGTGGCAACGAAAAAGTGGTACAGAACACCCATGACTGGCCAAAAAGCATAGAAAGACACACATACACACACACATGTCAATGCATTCACACAGTTCCATTCATCACCACACATAACTGGAGGAAAGAGACTGAACATGCTAGATCCAACTAAAGAGTTATAGGATGTGTGAAGTTTGAAATCACAGCCACATCTCTCCCCACACCGCAACCCTTTCTGTCATTTAGTAACATGTGACCCAGGTACCATGAGTTACAATGGACACTTGTCTATCAGACGGATATCATAACCTCCATATTCATACTAGGTCTCACCCACAAACCCATACGTCTCCACACAAGCACAAACATATGGGAGGAACAGCAATTCATACGTCCAGATAAATGAGTTTAAGGAAGGTATCACCATACTTACGCATACAGACACAGAGAAAGACGCACACAGACACATATATCCATGCCTACAGCGAGCTCAACACAACAACCAGCCCAATCATGGCAAAGAAAAAGTGGGACAGAACCCTCATGGCTCAAGACTGACAAAAAAAATCATCATTAACATGTGTTCCAAGTAACAAACTCCTCACATCAAAATCATATCATTTAACTTACACTACAGACCTCTCTGCCATTCAGTATCGTTGGTAATATGTACAAAGCTGTTCACATGATCAGCACCACCTCTATCCCACGCCACAAGCCTTTTCTGCTGTTCAGTAATATTTGTCCTACGTACCACGAGTATCAGTACGCACATGGTCATCAGACAAATATCATAACTCCCATACTCATACTAGGTCTCACACACAAACATAACTGACCGAAAAACCATCAGACAGACGTTAGAGTGTGTGCAATGGATGACATGTTTTTGCCATACACCTCAGTACTTATCACATTATCAATTAATTATATCAACACATAGGTAGCCAGTCATTGTGAAATCTTAAAGTCGAGTAGAATCCTATCGGGATAGACACACAACCACATAGAAAGACACACACTCACATGTCCATGCATACACACAGTTACCATACATCACCACACACATACACGTAACTGGAGGAAAAGGACTGAACACCCTAGGTCCAGACTGAATAGCTACAGGATGTGCGAAATATTTCATTTCTTTGCCACAAACCTCGGTGCTCATCATACCCAAATGATTACATCTACATAGGTGGCCACTGATGGAAACATCTCAAGTAGACTCCTACCACCATAATTACACACATAACCACACAGGAACACGTACACACACATATGTCCATGCATATACCACAATTTCATAAGTTACCACATACATACAAGTAACTGCAGGAAAGGGACCCGACACACGACGTCCACACTAAGGTGTTACATGATAGGCAGATGATAGCATGTCTTTACAATACATCTCAGTGCTCACCACACATACTTGAATTTTAATGTGCCATCAGTATAGCTGGTGGTTGGAACTAAGCTCTTGGCAATGTTTGGCCAAAAGTCATTTGTTAATAGCAGCTCATCAAAGACAAATTTTGGGTGAACCTGCCCAGGCGGGCGCGGCGAGAGGTGGCCACCCTTCCCCACTGCGGACAGAAATACCGTAATACGCCGGTCTAAAAGCGCGGACCGCGATGGTTTACCGGAGTTTTCCGACCGGGACCTACTACCGGTAACCGCATTTTTAGGACCGCACTGAAGACCGGAATTTCATTGCGCTCGAGGCGGTAATATGCGCCGGTATACCGACCTACTAAAACACGATGTACGCGTCCGCTGTGAGGAAGGGTGGCCACCTCTCGCCGCGCCCGCCTGGGCAGGTTCACCCAAAATTTGTCTTTGATGAGCTGCTATTAACAAATGACTTTTGGCCAAACATTGCCAAGAGCTTAGTTCCAGCCACCAGCTATACTGATGGCACATTAAAAATCAAGTATGTGTGGTGAGCACTGAGGTGTATTGTAAAGACATGCTATCATCTGCCTATCATGTAACACCTTAGTGTGGACGTCGTGTGTCGGGTCCCTTTCCTGCAGTTACTTGTATGTATGTGGTAACTTATGAAATTGTGGTATATGCATGGACATATGTGTGTGTACGTGTTCCTGTGTGGTTATGTGTGTAATTATGGTGGTAGGAGTCTACTTGAGATTTTCCATCAGTGGACACCTATGTAGATGTAATCATTTGGGTATGATGAGCACCGAGGTTTGTGGCAAAGAAATGAAATATTTCGCACATCCTGTAGCTATTCAGTCTGGACCTAGGGTGTTCAGTCCTTTTCCTCCAGTTACATGTATGTGTGTGTGGTGATGTATGGTAACTGTGTGTATGCATGGACATGTGAGTGTGTGTCTTTCTATGTGGTTGTGTGTCTATCCCGATAGGATTCTACTCGACTTTGAGATTTCACAATGACTGGCTACCTATGTGTTGATGTAATTAATTGATAATGTGATAAGTACTGAGGTGTATGGCAAAAACATGTCATCCATTGCACACACTCTAACGTCTGTCTGATGGTTTTTTGGTCAGTTATGTTTGTGTGTGAGACCTAGTATGAGTATGGGAGTTATGATATTTGTCTGATGACCATGTGCCTACTGATACTCGTGGTACGTCGGACAAATATTACTGAACAGCAGAAAAGGCTTGTGGCGTGGGATAGAGGTGGTGCTGATCATGTGAACAGCTTTGTACATATTACCAACGATACTGAATGGCAGAGAGGTCTGTAGTGTGAGTTAAATGATATGATTTTGATGTGAGGAGTTTGTTACTTGGAACACATGTTAATGATGATTTTTTTTGTCAGTCTTGAGCCATGGGGGTTCTGTCCCACTTTTTCTTTGCCATGATTGGGCTGGTTGTTGTGTTGAGCTCGCTGTAGGCATGGATATATGTGTCTGTGTGCGTCTTTCTCTGTGTCTGTATGCGTAAGTATGGTGATACCTTCCTTAAACTCATTTATCTGGACGTATGAATTGCTGTTCCTCCCATATGTTTGTGCTTGTGTGGAGACGTATGGGTTTGTGGGTGAGACCTAGTATGAATATGGAGGTTATGATATCCGTCTGATAGACAAGTGTCTATTGTAACTCATGGTACCTGGGTCACATGTTACTAAATGACAGAAAGGGTTGCGGTGTGGGAGAGATGTGGCTGTGATTTCAAACTTCACACATCCTGTAACTCTTCAGTTTGGATCTAGCATGTTCAGTCTCTTTCCTCCAGTTATGTGTGGTGATGAATGGAACTGTGTGAATGCATTGACATGTGATGTGTGTATGTGTGTCTTTCTATGATTTTTGGCCAGTCATGGGTGTTCTGTACCACTTTTTCGTTGCCATGATTGGGCTAGTTGTTGAGTCGAGATCGCTGTAGGCATGGAAATGTACGTGTGTATGCGTCTCTATCTCTGTGTGTTTTTTTTGCGTAAATGTGGTGATACCTTCCTTTATCTCGTTTGTCTGGATGTATGATGTGCTGTTCCTGCACTTATGCTTGTGTGAGGTGACATATGGATTTGTGGATGAGACCTAGTATGAATATGGGAGTTATGATATCTGTCTGATGACCAAGTGTCTACTGCTACTCGTGGTACATGGGGGCACATGTTACTGAATGGCAGAAAAAGCTTAGGTGTGGGATAGACGTGTTGGTGCTGATGTAAACAGTTTTGTACCTAGCACACATGATACTGGATGGTAGTGAGGTCTGTAGTGTGAAATAAATGAGATGATGTTGATGTGAAGAGTATGGTGCCTGGAACATGTGTTACTGATGATTTTTTGGTCAGTTATGAGCCATGGGGGTTCTACCCCACTTTTTCGTCGCCATGATTGGGGCTAGGTTGTTGTGTCTAGCTCGCTGAAGGCATGGAAATGTGAGTGTTTGTGCGTCTCTCTCTGTGTCTGTATGTGTAAATATGGTGATACCTTCTATAAACACGTCTGTCTGGACGAATGATTTTGCTGTCCCCTCTACTTATGTTTGTTTGTGCTAGTGTATTGAGATGTATGGATTTGTGGGTGAGATCTGATTGCCAAGTGTCTATTGCAACTCATGATACCTGCGTCACTTTTTTACTGAATGGTAGAAAGGGTTGCGGTGTGGGGAGAGACGTGTTGATGGTAAATATAATCAACTGGGGCGCGATGAACACTATTTATGGTATAAACACTTAGGTAGGTTTATGGTGAAAACATGTCATCTTTTGCACATCTTCTATCTCGCCAGGCTGATGATATGTAAGGAGACTTCTGTTTTTCAGCCAGTCATGAGGCAAGAGAGTACTACACCACTTTTTTGTTTCCATGATTGGTACCGGTAGTTGTGTAGTCTTGGACATGTGTATCTGCGTCTCTCTTTGTGCATGTAAGCGTAAGTAACTCGTCTGTCTGATGATTTTTGTAACGATAGTTCTGTCCAGTTAATCAGTTGTAACGACAATTCTGCCCCCCACTTCTTCGTTTCCGTGATGCTTGCTGTTAGTTCTGTCGACCTCGCTGTATGCATGTACAAGTGTGTGCGTGTGTCATTCCTCTGTGGATTTGAGTCTAAAATATATGGTTATAGAATTATCAACGTGTGCTTCTAACCATTGTTTCAGGGCTTAGGACAATCTCCCATTTCGATGTGCTCTTTACAGTTTACTGCCGTTTGTGTTGGCATGTGAATTTTGATTCTCACTACATAAAATCATTTAACAGAGAGGGATGATGTACCAGAGAAGCGAAGGACTTGGGTACAAACCCACAGTCAGACCATTGCTTGTGTGGTGTAGTATGGATGTCATTGGAAGATAGGAAGAGTGTTGAGGGGCTGCAGGTGGCGTATAATGCTGTTAGAATGGATATTGGTGGAATAATTCTGAGTGGTGTATGGAGCCTAAGTTGACCATGACCACAATCTCGCACTTGACTTTAGGTGATGAGGCGTGAGTGGAAAAAATATCTAAACACCCACTTTGACCTAACAATTTACGACAGTTCAGGTGTGAGCACTATCTTAGGCGTAATAGAACCTATGGTGACGTTTTGGATACTTGTCGATGTGTGGGGATCTTCTATGAAAATGTGGGTTATGCTGTCTGTTTGATGACCAAGAAACTATCAGTTAGCTAAGAGCATTAAGGTAACTTTATCGTGGTTACTTGAACAAAGCATGCAATTACAAACAAATGTCAGACTTGGTCCTGAATCCGAAGGATGGCGGTAGATGGGAACATTTAAACCGAATGGAGAACTCTCCTGGGTCCTGATTTATTGAAAAGTAATTTCCTGGAAAAAGGGAGAATTTTCCTGGAAAACTGCAGTAGAACCACCTTAAATGAACATTTTGGTACCTGGCTACTGATTAGCAGAATTTTGAATTTTTGGTTTACTTTAACGCACGAACAGAAGGTAACCCTGTCTGTATCTGATCAGGGGTTGGATTGGGAATCATTGGAAAACAGAAGGTGGTTTGAGGAAGTGCTGGGCGTATGTTGGCGATGAGGCTAGGGGTGGATCTTGGTGAAAGAATTAGGAATAGTGCGTAAAAGACTATATTTTCTATATCTCCACCTTGGCCACAGGCGATGGTCTCAGACATGTTCTGTGCTTAGCGTGACTCGATTTTTATTACATAGGACTCGCGTACTTCGATTCGATAGGGGTGAAATTAGTAAGATTAACAGACGGTATTTCATTCCTGGAACATACGTGCTGAGCTGTAAAATACAGTTAAAGGTGTCAATCACTGATGTATCACAAGGGATTTATTGGAATTTTAGACAAAGTGCAGCTAAGGACACTCAATTTGTGATTGCTTACGAAAGCATAACAGAATTGATACATAGATTGGTCTGGATTGACAGACGACAAAGGTTTTTGACCTTGGTGGCAACAATTACGAGTGCAATGAAATATTTTATACCAATGGCAACAGAGATAAGATTAGGGAAATAAGGAGTCGTACTGATGTTTCCATTCCTTGAGTTTTGCCATTGTCAAACTGGAAACTTTGATTTTCCTAGGCTTGGTGTGGGAAAGGCTTTGTCACAAATAATTTCAAGTGGCCTCTTGTCCAAAGACAGGGTTGAGAAATAGGCTTGAAAAAAAATTACAGCCTGATTGGTTTGACATCATGTATTCACTTCTGGAATGTCTGTAGGGAAAGAAACTGGTTTTCAAATCGATAACTTTGCTTTAGTTTAGAGGCTCTCAACCCATCGATGTTATACTTACATCCATCAGTAAACCCCTTCAATGCCTCTTTGAGTTCAAAAAGTGTCTGTGTTTCATTACACATAATTTAATACTTCCTTTAAAATACACGGAATATAGGTGACACTCGTCAGTTATATTGTATTGTTCATAATGAATCCAACATGATGTGAAAAAGTGAGTTTGTTTCCCGTCTCTTGGTCGGTGAATTAATTTTTAATGTCTGCCTGCTCCAATGAACGGAATTTATGGTTTTTCGTACCTTCTTCGGTGAATATCTGTCGGTGGGTTTTTGAGGCTACGAATTTTGAAAGGAATAACGTATGGTAGGTTTGAGAAATAGGCTTGAAAAAATTACATGCTGATTGGTTTGACATCATGTATTCACTTCAGAAATGTCTGTAGGGAAAGAAACTGGTTTTCAAATCGACAACTTTGCTTTAGTTTAGGAGCTATTAATTCATCGAGGTCACACTTACATACATCAGTAAACCCCTTCAATGCCTCTTTGAGTTCAAAAAGTGTCTGTGTTTCATTACACACAATTTAATACATCCTTTAAAATACACGGAATGTAGGTGACACTCGTGAGCTATATTGTATTGTTCATAACGAATCCAACATGATGTTACTAATTGAGTTTGTTTCCCGTCTCTTCGTCGATGTATTAATTTTTAATGTCTGCCTGCTTCGATGAACGGAATTTTTTTATGGTTTTCCCTACCTTCGTCGGTGAATGTCTCTCCGTTTCAATGAAAGGATTTCACCATTGATGGGTTTTTGAGGCTACGAATTTTGAAAGGAATAACGTATGTGTGGTATTGCTATACTTTATCACAATAATTTCATTTTTTAAACTTTTTAACGTCTCTCTAACAACGTGGCCTTTTGAGACGGGGAAAGGATGGGGAGCAAGGAATGGGAAGGAATTCGGCCATGTCCTTTTGAAGGAAGCATCCCGGCATTCACCTGGAGTGATTTGGGGGAAACCATGGAAAACCCAAATCTGGATGCCCGGAAACGCCGTCCTCTCGAATACAAGGCCAGAACGCTAAAACAGGTACTTTTTTTTTAACGTCTCTCTAACAACGTGGTCTTTAGAGACGGGAAAGTAATGGGAATGAATTCGGTCATGGCCTTTTGAAGGTAGCATCCCCGGCATTCACTTGGAGTGATTTTGGGAAACCATGGATGCCTGGATGGGGATTCGAACCTCCGTCCTCCCGAATGCGAGGCAAGAACGCTAAATAATTTCATGAAAACAGGTACACATAGAATTCTTCCTCGGTTTTATATCTGGAGTTTATGACGGTTTTTTCCCCATATCGAACGTTAAAAGGAAACATTTATGCTTTTCGACTTATTTTTTATTCAAGGCAGGCTGGCGCCATACTCTCTAGGTATGGAAACTAAAATTTTGATTTTCGTTTTGAAATTGACGAGTTGGAACGGCTTTTTCAATAAAAACACCGCGGCCGGACTCGAACCGGCGACCTTCGGCACTCTAGCCCCAACGCTACCGATGTCTGTTCACGTAATATCCGTTGATGTGGACTTTTTTTATTTTTTAGTAAAAAAAATCGCAATGGTTCACGCTTAAGTATTTTTCACGACACAGAACAGAAGAAAATATTTTACTGTGTGTCGATAGTAGCCAAGATGTTCAGTGCTTGCTTAACAGGACGCCAGCCCGCGCGGCACACATTTCGTCACGTTTAATGGATAAGCAAACATAGATAACTTTCTGTATGTGTGTTGAAACATTTCGCAACGGCTAATGGAGAGCAGGCCAGAGCAGTGACAAATATTTGTAGGTTTCACCGAGACCAAAATGATGCATGCCACGCCACCTACCAGTCACCCAAAGAACTAACGGGGGCTGCCATCTAGCCGCCACCAAATGAACTAACGGTCCAGTGCCCCCCAGGAGATGCCGCCATCTGTGCGGCCGGTCGAGGAACTAACGGCCCCGCCATCTTGGCCGGCCGGTCCGCCATCTTGGGCGGCCATCTTGTGACGTCACGGGTTTTCCCGGTTTCTGGCTTGCTCTCTTATTACAACACTACCAACAATGTAAAACTTTTATCTTCCCATATATTTATTAAACTCCTCCTCGCAAATCTATTTCTCTAATTGTGAAACTAAACAAATTTAATACTGAAATAGCATGGCTGGAGCATCTCTAAATACTTCTGAAATTACATGGCCCTATACAACACACTAACATAGGTCGTACTTAAAAAAAATAAAAACACTGAAATTAATCACTCAGACTCCAGACAATATACTGAACCCTCACTAAAAGTTTTGAAAGACACGACATCAAATAAACACTCGGCCAAACTTCACTTACTCCTCATCAATCGTCGATCTGATCTCAGCTATCAAGCAAAACGTTTCTCCAGTTAAGACTGCAGGTCCGCTACTTAACTCTCGTGAGCTAACATACGTTACCTTTCACTAATCAATGGTGAACAGCTGCCATCTTCTTCTGTTCTCAATCCTATTTATAGACTTCCCCATCTTTCTGAATATGGTGCAATCAGGCTGACGTATTTACAAAGTATTGTTCTTTCACTAATCATCGATAGTGCTTCATTTTACCCCTCGTGATCTATGTAAATTAGGCGTCACACACTAAAACACCATAATTGGATTTAAAAAAATTCTCAAATAATGCCTTAAATAAATTCAAGTAATACTACAGGCGTTTATGTGCGAATAATACTGTCTTGTTTGAAACTGTATAGTTTATGAGACGGAGCTTTTATTTGTTTTTCTGTTTTCGCTGCCTCTACGCCAATCTTTTAGGTTCCACTACCTTCAGGTATTCTACACTACAGGATCAGGTATGTTCTGGGGGCACTATTTATTTATCTCTTTTTTGGGAAAAACTGTGACCTCTGTAATAGAAGCCTTGATATAACAAGTACCTTCACAGTTATATCTCTTGACTTTTGTTTTTTTTTATTCTTATTATTATTTATTGGGTGTGTGAGGTTTCGTATACGATTTACTAATATTTCTAACGGTACTTTGTATGTATCCCATGGCCGTGGTTTTGCTGTTCCAAAATTTTGTATCCTTGGTTCTAAATGTCACTGGCTATTTATTTTCTCGTATAATTTTCTTTGTTTGGTACCTAACTTCTTTCCCTATGAACGGAATATTTGTTGTGCCGTGGAGGCATACCACTCGCGCGACTCTCTGTGCGTTCAGAATATGTCTTATAAATAGATTTTGAAGTCTCTGTAAGTAAAGCATATTTGTTTTGCCCCCTGTTCCCCATATCTGATAGCCATACAACCAGTACGGGAGCACGATAACCTTATATTTTCGTACTTTTGTATCCACTGTTAAATTCGCATTGTTCCACTCAGGTTTACTGATAAACCTAATCATTTTATCTCACCTGATGAGGATGTGGGCCTGATAAACCAATTTATTGTCAAGTGTCACCCCCAGGTACCGATAGATTTAATTGAATTTAATTTAATTTAATTTCAATGGAGCACAGGCTCCGGTGGCAATTTCCCTACAAACCCATCTTCCCCCTATCCTGCACCTACCTACATTTGCCCTCTACAAATTTTATCTTTAAATTCTTTCAAAGTTTTCGGCAAATTATTCATCATTTCTCTTGGTAACTAATTCCAATCTCTGACACCCTTACCTAAAAAAGAGAATCTTCTTACACCCTTGTGCCTGAAATCGAGTGCCAGCTTGTGGTCATGGTCATCTTTTCCCTTCCATGCACTACTTTTCATACCTATTGCAATATCTTTCCATGCCTCATCGCCAGTATATGCCCTATACACTCCCATGGCCTTCCTCATTCTCCTCCTGTCTTGCAATGAATCCCATTCCAGCTCCTTTATCATATCCGTCACTGATTGCATTCTGCGATAATTTCCAGAAACAAATCCAGCAGCCCTTTTTTGAACCCTCTCCAACTCCTGTATTTGATACGTAAAATGAAGGTCCCATACTACACTACCATATTCGAGCAATGGTCTGACCAAAGTTTTGTAACCCAGGTTCCTTGACTTATCTCGTACATCCCCTCATCACTCTCTCCAACAAGTGCAGAACTTTGAAACCTTTTCGTACCACCTGTCCTATGTGCCTTGCCCAGTTAAGTTTGTTATCAAAAGTAATTCCAAGATATTTACATTTCAAGTCTTCAGCAAGCAATTCTTTCCCCACCTTATATTCATAATTAACCTTTTGTTTTTTATTTGTGTATCTAATAAGCTGACTCTTCTTTGCATTTATCTTCATTCCATGTTTACCAACCCAATTAGATATCCTGTCCAGATCACCCTGCAACTGTTTACAATCCTCTATCGTTTTGATTCCTTTATACAGCATTATGTCATCTGCGAATTCCCTCTACGGAAGTATGATGGATCATATGAAGATGTTTTTGGAGCTACAAGTTCCTTCTTAGAATGGCTGGAAGAATTGGACATCAGCTTGTGAACGCTACCAACGTTCTTGTCATTGTGTATATTTATTATTGTATTAGTTGCTTGCCATACGACAAATAAATAACAAATAAATAAATGTCAACTGCAAACAATCTAATTTCAGATAGTAAACAATCATTAGAATAATGAATAGCAATGGTCCCAATACGCTAACCTGTGGCACACCCATTTTTACTTCCACTTCTTTTGATACTACATTTCCTACCCTAACTTTCTGTTTTATACCTTTTGAAAATTCTTCTACCCAGCAAATGACTTTCTTATCCACTCCAATGGTTTTTACCTTATTTACTACTATTTTATGGCTTACTCTGTCAAACGCCTTAGACAGATCTAGTGCTACACTATCAATTTGGCCTCCCTTGTCCATTTCATCTGAAATATCTTGCATATATCCCACCAACTGAGATTCGCATGAATATCCTTGCCTGAAACCATGTTGCCTGCTTGAAAACCACATACGTTCCTCACATATATTTCTGATGTGGTTGCATATCAATCTTTCCATTAATTTACCTACCACTGATGTCAAACTGATTGGCCTGTAATTCTCAACTCTATTTCTCACCCCTCCCTCATGTACCGGTACTACTATTGCACTTTTCCAGTCCTGTGGTAAGCAGCAAGTGTCTAGACTCAATTTAATTAATATTTCAAGATAAGGTACAATGTCACATCAGGCTATCTTTAAGATATCTGTAGTAATATTATCTTCACCAGCCCCTTAATTTTTTTTCACTGTTGGTTAGTAATGGGTATGGGTGAAATATACTTCTATACATTTCTGGGCATTTATATGAATTTCATTTCATTTACACCATTTTTCTATTTCTATCAAAGCTGTCTGTAGTTGTTCTATATTAGTGTCATGGCGACGTCCGGTGGCGTACACGGCTGTATCGTCTGCAAATACAGAAAGTCGAACTGATGTTATCACTGGTACGTCGTTGAACAGCTTCAAATCTGCGTCCATTTTGTGTGATCCTGACTAGAGATGAAACGGATAGCTGTCTGGCCGGATACCGGTTATCCGGCCATCCCACAAGACGGATAGCCGAATATTCGGCTAAACGGTTTTATTTAATTAGTGACAATAAGTTTTAAATTTTGAATTACTTTTCGTGAGGCTCGTTTTGACGTGAAGTTTGAATCATTTACTTTTTATCAAGAGGACTTAAAGAAAATGCAATAACGTAATTTTTTCTGTCTTCGACCAGATAACTCTGCCATTATAAACCATTTGAAAATGAAACATCCGACATCACTTTGGGATGTAAATGACGCAAAAGCAAAAATAAATAAATAAAAAAAATCATGTACACAACAATGAATTTCACAGCTCATCTTTTGAAGTCAAACTAAAACATGGAGTTTTTGTTATGAAGCATTTCCCTGGTTCTCACCCTGGAGAAAATATAGCAAGGGGGCTTAATAGTATCGCAACTCATTGAGCTATTGACCAAAACAAAATACATTTACTTATTCATGACAGTGGCGAATACTTGGCGAAAGGTGTACGCGTGGCTTAGTATGCAACTGCTAGATGTTTCATCCATTTGCTTCAGAGAATTTTAACTGCCGTTGAAGATCCAGTCCGAAGAGGCAGGAGTGATTGTTACTGGTAGATGTCTTGTTACGCACTTTAATCGCTTGGGCTTAGCTAAACAAAAAAACACAAAAAAACAAAACAAAACAAAAATTGCTGGCGATTAAAATGAAAAATTTACCCAACCGTCAGCTGGTGCCAAGTATCAACTCGAGATGGAATTCTACCTTTTATATCTCTGAGTTCCTATTGGAACCAAAAAGGGCTATATCGCTACATCGCCGAATGCACACTAATTTGACTTTTCAACAGTGGTGTTTGATAGTAAAGTCCGTTAAGCTGTTGAAGTCCTTTGAAGAAATAACAAGTTCTGGTTTTTACTGCAATTCCGAATTAATATCACCAGTTTCTGCTCTTAAAAAGTTTTTAGATAACGATGAGAAATCACAAAGAACTCCTGGCTTACCATGCATTAGAGCCTCTTTGAAAACTGAATTAAAAAGTCGTTTAGTCTCTTTAGGTAAAGATTCAAACTAATTGATTGCTACCTTCCTAAGGCCAAGATTCAAGGCAAACTATCTGGGGTTTGCTACATCTACATCTACATCTATACTCTGCAATTCACAATTACTGTGTGTGGCAGAGGGTGCTAAGCACCAATCCTATTTTAGAGTATTCCAATCCCGAACAGAACGAGGAAAAAATGAATACATAAATGTATCAGTACGGCATCTTATCTCTCGAATCTTATCCCTTCTGTCATTGCGACCTAAATAGGTTGGCGGAAGAAGTATTTCGTTGCACTCGTAAATTAGAGATTTTCGCATATTCTCCAACAAATTTAAACGAAAACGACGTCGTCTGTCCGCCAAACAATCCCAGCCTAACCCACGTATCAGCTCTGTGACACTTACATAAGGACTGTAACTAGCGGTCACGAATCGAGCGGCTCTCCTCTGTACTTTCTCTAACGTGTCAATCAATCCCTTGCGATACGGATCCCAAATTGCACAACAGTATTCCAAATGCGGACGCACAAGTGTTTTGTACGCTATTTCCTTTGTATGAGCATTGCAGTTTCTCAAAATACGACCTATAAAACGTAGTTTACAATTAGCTTTGCCTACGGCAGAAGTTATGTGCAAGTCCCATTTCATGTTGCTTTGTACTGTTACGCCTAGATACTTCAGGGAATCGACCGTGTCAACAACTGAATTGTTAACTTTGTACTCATAAGCAAACGGGGTCTTTTTATTACTTATTTGCATTGCCTTGCACTTTTTACAGTTAAGTGTAAGCTGCCACTTACGGCACCATTCCGAAATAACATCCTGAAGCTCGTCAGAAGATTCTACTGGAACCTGTAAAATTTATATTGCGAGGAATCTTCCACCAGTAGCTGTTCATTCTTAATGGCTGTTAAAAGGAGTAGAAGGGATGAGACTAATCAACTATGACTCACGAAAAGTTTTTGAACTGTTAAGAGATAACTTGTATCACGTTCAAGGGGGGGGGGGCACCTGATTGCTAGGGAGAAAGACTTTTATTTAAAGTCATCTAGAATTAATGGAAAGCGTGACTCGTATATTGGGTGGTCAGCTAATACGACACAGTATCCGGATTTGACAAAATTTGTTAGAATTTATTTTTCAGCGCCTTTCAGTAGTATATGTAACGAAATACTTTTCTTTGAACCTGGCCTTGTTTAGAGGACAAGTAAAACTGGCTATTATCTATTATTACACAGAAATTGGTGTTCATTCGGTACAAATATTGATTTTTGTGTTAAAAACAATAATAAACGGTATTTTGATTTGAAGTATTTTTATTTCTGTTTAGACTTATTACATACTTAGCGTTTGGGAATTTTAAAAAAATTATAAAATGTTCGTAATTTATTGAGAATTCGGTACCCGCCGGATATCCACCTGATATTGACCTACTATCCGGTATCCGGCCGGATAGTAAATTTTGCCCGAATAGACCGGATACCGGATAGGCCGAATACCGGATAGTTGCCGGATAACCGTTTCATCTCTAATCCTGACTTCTTACCATTTACAGATACGAAGAATTTCCTTGTTGTTCAGTAAGTTTCCTAGTTCCCTGTTGACTGATTTGACTTCTCTTGTTATTAATTCAGGGAGCTCGTCTACCGTTTTTTCTAAGATAGCCCTAGCGAGGTCTTTAGTTTGGTCCGCCTATCTCTCTTCATCTTCTTGAAGTTGGAGCCCCGGTGTTTTATATTGAGCCGCATAGCTGTAACATAAACCTTCTGACTTAGCTATTGGCTTGAAGCAAATTCCTAGAGGTCCATTTAGTGGTTTATTGCCCAGACGAGGCTCTTCCATGCCCTGACTAGCTGCCAACCATTTCTGTGTTGTAGACTCAAGGATGCCATACGTGCTACGAATTTTTCGTTTGTCGTTCCTGGAATGCCTCGGTAGTTGGTTGGCCTATCTCCGAAAGATTTGGTCTGCCAACCATCTCTGTGTTGTAGACTTAAGTATGCCGTATTTGCTACAAATTTCTCATTTTTTCGTTCCTGGAGTGCTTTTCTAGTTGGTTGGCCTATCTCTGAAAGATTTGTTTGTCTTGGAGATCTCTATGATGTTACCACAACCTTCGATATAGATTCTTCAGTGCTCTCATAGTTTCCATATCGCGAGGAAGTCTTTCATAGTTCTCGGTCTCGACGAAAGCTGTTGTTGTTGCCTGTTTGTCTGCCATTTCTATTACTCTCTCCAGATGTTTCATGACTGGATTTATCCTTTCTGTTCTCTGTACACTGTGTGGTTGTAGTTTTATTATTAACTTAGTGAGTACACCGTGACCATTCGATTGTTTTGGTTTTTCTCCTTCATTTTTGCATTAAATTCCAGTTGTTAAATGAGATCACAAATGGATTGTGATCAGACAACAGCTCTGTCTCTGTTTCCAGATGCACTTGATGGATTATGTTTTTTTCTAGAACTAGTTGAGGATATCTGGGAGATTTTATCAGCTGTTTGGCGCGTATGTTGGTATGGTTAGTCCCATAATTTCAATATCTCGCTTGACTGCCAGTGAGAGCAGTTTTTCTCCTTGACAGTTGCTGACTTTCGAATTCCGGGCGAAGTGTTTGTTTTTCAGGTTCCCTCCAACAATGAAGCATCAGCATCCACTTCTAGCAGCTGTTTGTTAGATGAGGGGAAGCTACAATCACGACAATATGCCCTCTCTTGCGTGCATTTTTATTGCTGTGCTTCTAAGCTCAAGAAAGTATGTTACTGGAACCAGTTGATGTGGCAACGACTTTTTGATAATAACTGCAGTGCTGCCTCGACTGGTACCAATTCTGTGTGACCTGTACACTTCCTTTCCTGTCATCTTAAACTTGCGGTTAGGGTTTAAAAATGTTTCCGTCAGCATTGTTATGTCGATGTTATAATGCTGTATAAAGCTAGCTCGAGTCTTTTGTTCTTCACATTTCTGGCATTCCATTCTGTCATCAGTGTGTCTTGTTGTCTTACGTTTTGTGCCATTACTTAAAAATGTTCATTAAATCTTCTACTAATGCAAACAATTTTTACAAAATTTCCTTTGAATTTTTTCATTGCTACTTTTATTTTTAGTGGTATGATGAATGAGGAAGAAAAGAAGTTGGTATCGTCACTTTCAATTTTCTTTTTATTCCTTTTTTGGTCAGAATGTTTTGTCCAGTCTCGGTCACGTGAGGCATCTTTGTACAGCTACGCATTTTTTTCTTGTCGTTGCTCCTGTATAGATTTTTTCTGGTGTTCATTGTTCGTATATTTTCACTTTTGTTTTACTATTGCTATTACTCCGCGATTCAATAAAAGTGTGTGGCAGAGGGTGCATTGCACCTATCCGAAAGGGTAATAGTTTGGAACGGATATACGGGATATGGCAGGAGGCGCCCATGGGCTATTGTGAGGAACCATCACAGCGTTCGCGCGTAGTGATCTGGGAAAACCATGGAAAACCCAGATCAGGATGGCAGGAGAGCTTTATCGAAAGCTACTCCTGTCGGATTTTAAGTTTACTCACCCGGTAAATCCTTCCTATTCCATTCCCTATTCGCTCGTGCAAAAAATTAATACGGAAAAGAATCGGTTCTGGCCCTGATTTCTCTTATCTTATTTTCACGGTCATTCCGAGATACGAATGTAGCTGGTAGCAATATTTGTTTGCTGTCATTCTGAAATATGTCAATCGTGAATTTTTCAATTAGCCTCCGTCGAGAGCAACGCCTTCGGTGTTCCAGGTCTTCCCAACCTAATTCCTTCAACATCGCACTTACACTTTCCCTCCAACTATATATATCTGTCACGAATCATACGGCTCTTCTTTGTACCTTCTCTAATGCCTTCATTAACCCCTTTTGATGGGGACCACATACAGAACAACAATATTCTAAGTGAGGACGCACTAGTTACTTATATGCAATCAATTTAACTTCCGGAGTGCATTGTTTTAAATTACGACCTAGAAATTGGAGCATATGATTTCCTTTCCCAATTACATTCTCGATATGTTCATTCTTCGACAAATTATTACGAATTTTTGCCCCTAGGTATTTAGCGGAATCTACTGTTCTAAGGACAGTACCATTAACTGTATATTCAGAGCTAGATGGTGTCGCCTTTTTAATCACGCGCATGACGTGGCACTTTTTAGCGTGAACTCCAACCTTCAGTCTTTACACCACGCAATTATGTTCATAATATCATCTTGTAACAAATCGCAGTCTTCCTGTTTTTTTTATTTCACTATAAATAAAAGCATCATAGGCAAATAATCTTTTCATTCCCCTCATTTTGTCACACAAATCATTAATATAAATGAGAAACAACACAGGCCCTATCACGCTTCGCTGAGGAATCCCGGACGTCACTTCAGTAAGTGATGAACTCTCACCGTCGAGAACTACACACTGTGTTCTGTCCTTCAGAAAGTCTGCAACCCAGTCGCATATTTATCTAGATATACCGTAGTCACGAAGCTTCCTAAGTAACCTAGTGTGAGGCACAGTGTCGAAAGCTTTTTTAAAATCTAATAGAACTATATCAACCTGGGATTACCCATCTATAATACGGCACAAGTCGTGAATTAAAAGTGCAAGTTGTGTTTCGCAACATCGGCCTTTTCTGAATCCATGTTGATTTGGGTTTACAAGCTCATCTTCATCCAAAAACCGTATGACATTTGAATAAATGATGTGTTCTAAAATCCTAAAAAATATTGATGTTAACGAGATCGGTCTATAATTTTGAGGATCATTAACAATCCCATTTTTAAACACTGGACTTACGATGGCGGTCTTCCATTTGGCTGGTATTTTTCCTTGATCCTACAAGGCTATATATATTTTCATCAAATATGGTGCAATTTCCTTTGCGTATCTGGAGTATAATCTTGTAGGAATACCATCTTGTCCGGGAGCCTTATTGGTTTTTACATTCATAACCAGTTTAGTTATTCACTCAACATCAAAAACGATATCATTCATAATTTTGTTGGTACGGTTGGCAAATATTGGAATCTCCTCTGAGTTTTCTATCGTGAAAGCTTTTTAAATGTATTATTCAAGATTTCGGCTTTCTCTACGCTAGTTTCGGATAATTCCCCATTTTCCTTAATCAGTGAGGGCATAACCTTACGAGAGCCTCTTAGTAATTTGACATACGACCAGAACTTTTTTGGATCAGTAATCAGATCTTAGGATAAATTCCTGGCTTGGATGCGCTAGACTGTTTTTCTTTTCAGGATTCTTTTGCTTTTGTGGTTTCAGTAACAAATGATATGCTTCGCATCCTCTCCATGATGCAGGACGGTCCTCATCACAGTTCACGCATTTTGCCTTTTCATATTGAGGCATTGTGCACTTTTTTGTAAATTGCAACTCAGCACATTTCACACATCTGGAAGGGAAGCTGCAATTCTTTTGAGTATGACCGTGACGTTGACTTTTTAGCATTCTTGATTCTGTCGGTTCCCTCCACATATATCTTCGTGAAAAATATGTCTCTAGTGTCGCATATATTTTCAGCATTACTTCCAGGTGCAATAGATATCATATATACTGGTAAAGCGATAAGTTTTCCAGTTTCCTTTTTTTTTTTAATTGGTGGGTTCATTTTACTATGAAACCTTTCCATTGTATAGATTCTTGAAGTTCATTCCAGGCACATCAGCAGGTAGACCTTTAATAACTATCTTTTGGGTCTTTTCCTCAGAAAAGTGATGCGTGTTTGTCCATAGCAGATGAAACTATTTTCTGTAAAATATTTCAGATGATCCCCCTTGACAACGACCTTCAGGTTTCTTTCGAAATTGTCATTTATGTGTTGGTTGAACTTAACGCACATATTCACCATAGACATAACTGCCAATGGAAATTTAGGCCTCTGTGTGCTGGCGGCTGTTTCAGTTGTTATTTCTTCAGGTGATGTCTTCATTCTTGGAGATATTTTCCTCTTATTTCTTGTCACTTAGTATGGCGAATATCCTGTTCACTGGCAGCTCTCTTCTGGAAACTTTAGCCAATTCACACTGAGGAGCCAAAGAAACTGGTATAGGCATGCATATGCAAACACAGAGATATGTAACCACTCAGAGTACGGCGCTGCGGTGGGAAACGCCTATATAAGACAACAGGTATCTTTCGCAGGCGTTACTGGTGCCACAATGGCACTTAATCACTATATAAGTGAGTTTGAACGTGGTGTTATAGTCGTTGCACGAGAGATGGGACACAGCATCTCCAAGGTTGCGATGGGATGGGGACTTTCCCCTACGTCGATTTCAATAGTGCTCCGTGAATTTCGGGAATCCGGAAAAACATCAAATCTCCGACATCGCTGCCGCCGGAAAAAGATCCTGCAAGAACGGGACCAACGACGACTGAAGAGAATCGTTCAACGTGACAGAAGTGCAACCCTTCCTGAAATTGCTGCGAAATTCAATACTGGGCCATCAATAAGCGTGGGAACCATTCAACGAAACATCATCGATATGGGCTTTCGGAGCCGAAGGCCCACTCGTGTACCCTTGCTGAGTGCGCGACACTAAGCTTTCCACCATCTTCAACACCATTCTGTGCCGGCAACAGGACTCTCGCGTGTGGAAGCATGCAACAGTAGTGTGAATCTACCAGGGCGGGACGGACCCAATCCTCCCTAAAATCTACAGACCCATAAGCCTTCTACAAGCCATCAGTAAAGTGTTTGAATGGCTGCTGCTTAAACGGTTGTCCACCCACATCGAGGACATATACCGAATCCCCAATCACCAACTGGGATTTCGTCGGGGCTACTCAACCACCCAGCAGTTGATGAGGGTAGCAAAAACGGTGACTCGTGCCTCCAATCACAAACAATACTGTGCTGTGGCGATGCTCGACATCTCTAGAGCATTTGATTCCGTTTGGCACTTGGACCTTCTGCTTAAGCTCTTCCAGCAGGGTATCCTAGGTCTATAACTATTGATAATAAAATCGTACCTAACTGGTGGCACTTTCAGCCTCAAAGTTGACAGTGCATTCTTCACCATCAGAAACATCAAAGCAGGAGTATCCCAAGGATTGGAGCTTGGTTCTACACTATACTTTCTATACACTGGCGTCCCTGCAACCAAGGGAGTTATGGTCGCAACCTACGCAACCTATGCTGACGACACTGTGTACCTTCAAACCAGCAGCAGCAGAATAACAGCCACTCGCCGAATCCAAGAAGTCCTCCAGGTGACGAAGGCCCGGGCTAGGAGGTGGAGAACTGACATCAATCCCACCAAGACGCTGGCCATAATGACAGCCAAAAGACATGTGCCCCGTCACATAGATCAACCGGACCTCCTACTACATCTACTTGTAAGAGACATACCCTAGTCTGCTACAGCACGTTACCCGGGGGTGTTACCCGACAGGACGCTAACTTGGCTCGCCCATATTAACGACGTCCTAAAGCGAGCAAATGCGAGGCTTCAAAGCTTCTCCAAAACCGAGAGAGTGAACTGGCCCCAACAACAGGAGTGAGAATTAATTCATCCCTAGTCAGACCCATCATGGAGTATGCCTGTCTTGTATGGGCATACGCTGCTGACAGCTAAGTGCAGAAATTGCAAGTCATTCTAAACAGAACACTAAAGAGAGCCCTGCACCTATCATGCAGGTTCCCCATAGACGCACTCCATGAGGCAACTGGAGTACCGTATCTTAAGCAAAGATTTCGTCAGCTGCCGGAAGCATTCTACACCAACGCCAGCCGAAGTAACAACCCCGAAGTCAACAAGATAGGTCTCTATGGTATTAGTGCAGATCGTCACAAGAGATCATTCAGTCTCTTTACTTAACCTAAGAACATTGAGAAAACCTCTTTTTATAAATAAATCACCATCGGGAAGATACGCCAACAGCAATGCCTCGAATCACCCCAATACCGCTGTAGGAAATGTGTATTGACAAAGAACTGCGACGCCTGTAAAGGATTGGCAGTGTGTGTTTGTGAGAGTGTGTGTGTGTGTGTGTTAATGGTGTAGAAATATTTACAGAGAATGTGAAAATGGCTGATGTACTGAGCAACTGGGTTGGGCAGACTATTATAGTTTGTCACATAAGGACAGATAGAAAATTAAAACGGAAGAATCATGTTAAATAATAGTGATAGGATGTTACGGGAGAACTACTTAGTTTTAAAAAATTTAAAAGTGCCTGGTATAGGTAATATCATGATAGCTGTATCAAAGGCGGTGGCAGAGATGTTGATCCAAACCTGGCAGTATTATTTGGCTTACCTAAGTCTGGAGACTTACTTTATTCTAGAGTACTGGAAATGTGCCACAGTAGTACTAATCTATAATGGAGATTAGACAAATATGGTTGGGAACTATAGACCATTGGTTCCCAATTACTTTCTCCAACAACCTCGCGTAACCCTTAGAGTTGAAATAAAGAACAAATAAATGGTTTAATCCCAGTCAAATACTTTGTACAACCACTGAATTACAGTAATACACTGATCACCAGAACATTATGAGTACCTACCTACTATCCCTATAAACCCATCCAAGCAATAGTAGCGTCACCTGGCGAGGAATGACTGCTAGCCAGACACACCAACAGTACATGTAGTATCCGTGAGCGTGCTATCCGTGATTAGCATGAGGAAGGGGCGCGATCTATCTAAGTTAGACCGAGGGCAGATTATGATGGCCCGGAGGCTTGGCACGAGCGTTCCGGAAACTGCACGAATTGTTGGGTTTTCGAGGAGTGCTGTAGTGAGTGTCTTCAAAAAGTGGTGAAACCAGGCTGAAACCACGTCGAGGGGTTGGGCGGCCACCCCTTATTACAAATTTCAGACGTTGTATGGTGGGCAGACTGGTAAAACAGAACAGGTGGCGAACTGTGGTGTAACTAACATAAGAATTTAATGCTGTGTAGAATACAAGTGAGTCTGAATACACAGTGCACTGAATAGTTCTAACGATGGGCCTCTCCGATACCTACTTCATCATGGCGATGGGAGGGTGCGAATCCGTCGTTTTACAGGGGAACAACTTCTTGACACCTGTCACTGCGGAACAGAGGAAAGTAGGCGGCGGCTCCATTATGCTCTGGTCAATATTCACGTGGACATCCATGGGTCCAGTGGAGATCGTGCAAGAAATCATGACGGCCAATAAGTATCGTATACTAGTTGCAGACCATGTACACCCCTTCATGATCTCCGTATAAGGAAATTAGTTTCTTTTGCTTATTTTCACCCCTTAATGTCATTTGGAATAATATTACGGAGCAATTCTACTCAGGGAGACAATGTGTTCTGAGCCCAAAAGCAAATAATAATAATTATGTATTGGGTTAGCAATAGAACTTCTAGCAGAGAGATGTTCAAGAAGATAGGGATTTTAACATTAACATACACATTAATGCCCTTTCTACTCACAAATAACACTCTGTTTTAAAGAAATATTAAAATACACAATTATGACACTTGAAGTAAAAATGACCTTCGCAAGGATTACATGTCGTTGTCATTTGTTCACAAAGGGGTCCGTTTTTCAGGAAAACTTAACTTCAATAAGCTCTCAACACAATTTAAATGTTTAGCAGATGTCAAGATTAAATTCAGGAAAAAAATTAAAAGAATTTTTAAATGACCATTCCTTCTACTCTGTGGAAGAATTTATTTCTAAGGTATCTACAAAATAGTTGCCAGTAGTTTGTGTTTAATTGACGTAATTAATGTACCATATAAGCTATGACATCTTCTTGTGTAGCTATTATTTTGTTATTCAATTATATAACTCAAAATTGACAACTTTCCACCTCCCAGAAAGACGGTCTCTCATATTGAGATCTACGGAAAATAAATGTATTTTATTGTATATCAGCAAAGAACGAAATAAAATTTCATCACAGTTCTAAGCCTATCAGGATGATCTGTAGATTTTCAGAATAGAATAATACCTACAACAGCTGATGGTAGAGAACTATATGTTTATTGTCTATTGTCTTTGTTAGTGAAAAACTCTTTGGTTGTTATTGACAAGTTTCTTTAACTTTGATATGTGATCATACGCGCAAATGACAAGCGCTCAAACAGTAGATGAATGATATATGCAAATGTAGCCTGAAGTTGTTTGAAATAACAGTAGCAAATTATAGTTCGTTTCTTCTAACGGTAGACTATGCATGAGTAACTAAGGGCACTTTGAATGTGTTGCGAATGTTTTGCTAAATAACTGTATTTTAGTATTGTATTGTATTAGTTGATATATCAGTCGTCACAGTTTACTACTTTATTTTTTCAGTGGTATAAATGAACAATGAGCCCAGAAAATAAAGCTTTACTGTTATTTGCGATCTTATTTTTACACGGAGAAATCTCATGCCTAGGTGAGAATAGCTTTTCCACCAGTTTCTGTCAGTGTCACTTTGTAATTCTGATTGTAATCGTTGCTGGTACTTGATAACCTGTTAAATAGTGTGAACTATGTAATATTACGAATTGCTGGTTGATTCTGTTATTGCAGTGTATACAGTTTTGGTTTCAGGGAAATCTTGTGAGTTGCATTCTCTATTTGACTGTGGGAAGAATGAAATGTGCAGTCAGAATTCTATTGATTCAAACACTGGAGTATGCAAGTGTAAAACTGGATTTCAGAGACAGTCGAGAAACAGTATTTGCACATTAATACCAACATCTGAAAGTAAACCTATTGTAAATCCCTCAGGAGTTCCTTTGCCACCTGAATCATCTCAGCAGTCCAGTACATCAGGTGAGTTGAATAACAACTGCAGCAATTTACTAGCTTTCTCAGTATCATGGGCTGTATATATTCTCGTGATCAGTGATTTCTTAATTTTACCTTTTTTTCATCCTGGTATCACTTAATTTAATTGTAGCTCCTTCTGTCTTGAACTGATGTGTCCACCTTCAAAAGTTCATTGCAACAATGTTTCAGTCATGACCCTTATATACAATATTCTTTTGTTTTCTTATATAGAGATAGTGCAAGATGTCCTTTAGGGCTTAACACGTGGTTAACTCATTCTGTATGCTTCTTTCCACAAGGGGGGGAAAAATTTCAATGCGAGACCTACATGATAGGTGGGGAACAAGTAAAAAAGTGCGAATCATTCACTAACATGTGGTACTAGCCATCTTAGCATCTATCAGATCATTGCAATCTGGTGGCTTAATTGCTCAAGGTGCATGACTGGGGATCAGAAGGTCCCCGGTTTGAATCCTGGTCCTCAGCTGGGATTTTTACGCCATAAAATAGTGATCATCATCTCTGGAAAAGCATTGCTTTGTTCATGTGAAGTTCGCTAGGAGGGTGCATGGTTTGGATTCATTAGAAAACTTTAGGTCCCCTATACCCATCAGGATTACTGGGTTAGGCTAGGGTAAGATCATAACTGAGGCACATGCGTGGTAAATCGAAACTGTCAACTGACTGCCCAAATTCTCTTTGTGATCTCCCAGCCAAAAATGCCATTCATCCTTTTTTATCTGTATTAACAGTCTATCACATTTTCACAGGCGGTCACCCTCTTGCAAAAAAAAGCAGTGTACTTGGTATATCTGTTACATTGCTTCGTTATAACTGCATAAATGTGACTGGTCCAGCGACCGGTATCAACCTGTTGCATACTCAGCAGGATGATACAATTGATGTACTAATGACATTTATATACTTATTACTGAGTTATAACTAGGGCTCGGTTCTTTATGACAAAAAAATATAGAAATATGCAGGCAAATATGACCTTAAAAATGACAAAATATGACGAAACGTTTAAATTTACTGTACATCAAAACATGCCAATTATACATTTTATTTTATCTGTTAGTGTCGCTGCACCATTGGGAAATTAAAATTTTAAATCATTTCATTGAAGTCATACAATTTACAGAATAGAACTCTTTCATCTGTACTAAAGTATTCCTCTCTAAATTTCCTTATGTTACTTCCCACTTTCAGAAAATTTTATTCGGTAAGTCTACTCACTGATCCACTGCAGATTTAATGATTACTGAGGATATTTCATTGAGATATTGATTGATGCAGATCGACGCAGGCATGCTTCTGCTGCATTGTTGAGATTAAAAGGAGGGCGGAAGATTTAGAGAGTGACAATAATGTGTAACTTTAATTCTTGACTGGTGTATTCTGACCACAGTGAACATTAGTTCCCCTCCCCTCCTGTATGGCAAAAGTACAGCTCTGTGAATAATTATCTTAATTTCTTCTCATCTATATCTAGTGAATTCTCGGTACTATTAAAAAACTACTAGAATTTTTCTCAAAATATGACCATAAATATTATCGAAATATGACCAAAACTAGGAAAATGGTCTGAATATGAATTTATATGCTATATAAAACACATTTAAATACAATCAGAAATGTTGAATCAGTGTTTAATTCAGCATTTCAGCTCAAAAAGAAGCCAGCATAAAAATGACTTGTCCTAAAGATCCAAACCCTAGTTATAACAGTAACTTCATTTACATACACTCCTGGAAATTGAAATAAGAACACCGTGAATTCATTGTCCCAGGAATGGGAAACTTTATATACACATTCCTGGGATCAGATACAACACATGATCACACAGACAGAACCATAGGCATATAGGCACAGGCAACAGAGCATGCACAATGTCGGCACTAGTACCATGTATATCCTCCTTTCGCAGCAATGCAGGCTGCAATTCTCCCATGGAGACGATCGTAGAGGTGCTGGATGTAGTCCTGTGGAACGGCATGCCAAGCCATTTCCACCTGGCGCCTCAGCTGGACCAGCGTTCGTGCTGGACGTTTCATCCAGTCCCAAACATGCTCAATGGGGGACAGATCCGGAGATCTCGCTGGCCAGGGTAGTTGACTTACACCTTCTAGAGCACGTTGGGTGGCACGGGATACATGTGGAGGTGCATTGTCCTGTTGGAATAGCATGTTCCCTTGCCGGTCTAGGAATGGTAGCACGATGGGTTCGATGACGATTTGAATGTACCGTGCACTGTTCAGTGTCCCCTCGACGATCACCAGAGGTGTACGGCCAGTGTAGGAGATCGATCCCCACACCATGATGCCGGGTGTTGGCCCTGTGTGCCTCGGTCGTATGCAGTCCTGATTGAGGCGTTAACCTGCACGGCGCCAAACACGCATACGACCATCATTGGCACCAAGGCAGAAGCGACTCTCATCACTGAAGATGACACATCTCCATTCGTCCCTCCATACACGCCTGTCGCGACACCACTGGAGGCGGGCTGCACGATGTTGGAGCGTGAGCGGAAGATGACCAAACGGTGCGCGGGACCGTAGCCCAGCTTCATGGAGACGGTTGCGAATGGTCCTCTCTGATACCCCAGGAGCAAAACTGTGTCCCTAATGTGCCGGGAAGTGGCGGTGCGGTCCCCTACGGCACTGCGTAGGATGCGACGGTCTTGGCGTGCGTCGCTGCTGTCCGGACCCAGGTCGACGGGCACGTGCACCTTGCGCCCCACATGTTGAGCAATTCAGCGGTACGTCCACCCGGCCTCCCGCATGCCCACTATATGCCCTCGCTCAAAGTCCGTCAACTGCACATATGGTTCACGTACACGCTGTCGCAGTATGCTACCAGTGTTAAAGACTGAGATGGAGCTCCGTATGCCACGGCAAACTGGCTGACACTGACTGCGGCGGTGCCCAACCGCTGCGCAGCTAGCGCCCTTCGACGGCCAACACTGCTGTTCCTGGTGTGTCCGCTGTGCCGTGCGTTTGATCATTGCTTGTACAGCCCTCTCGTAGTGTCCGGAGCAAGTATGGTGGGTCTTCCACACCGGCGTCAATGTGTTCTTATTTCAATTTCCAGGAGTGTATGTGAAGAAGTGGTATAAGGTTGTTGTGGTGTGGACAGTGCTGGAATCATGACGTCAGAGGCAAGTCAAGATATCTGCTATGGACTACTCAATACTGTATGTTATTGCATCCCTTGGCTCGTGTGATTTGTCTCCTACTAATTTTATGGTTGTCCCATACAATTTTCTTGAAGAGTGAAGTTTAAAGATTTTGCTAACCATATTTTGTGTCAGAAAAGACAGTTTTATAGTGGCCAAACTTGCTACATTAGACTTTTTTTCTGTTACATATACTTTACACACTTTACCTAACAAAGATCTTGTTTTGTAAAATGTTACCCTGCCTTTTTAATAATTACATACTGAGCGTGGTGGGTGAACGTTTAGCATTCTGCCCTCGCATTTGGGAGGACGCGGGTGCGAATCTCCGTACGGGCATCCAGATTTGGGTTTTCCGTGACTTCCCCAAATCACTCCAGGCAAATGCCGGGATGCTTCCTTCAAAAAGGCCATGGCTGAATTCCTTCCCATTCTTTGTCCCCAGCCCCAACCCTCCTCTACTGACCTTAGCTGTTGACGAGGCATAAGTCAATAAGTAAAAAAAAAAGAAAAAACCAACATAACAATAATTACAGTAATTGTATACAATTAGAGTAAGTTATCATCACTTCTGGCAAAGCATTGCTTTGTTCATGTGAAGTTTGCTATGAGGCAGTATGGTTTGGATTCAATAGGAAACTTTAGGTCCCCTATACCCAGCAGGATCACTGGGTTAGGCTAGGGTAATCATAATGGAATAATTCTTGTATATCAAACGACAACACAAAGTGTGCATTTTTATCATGCTTATAAATTATGGTAAGAATATTATTGGTACAGGCTTCCAAACAACTCTGTTCAGTTACATGGTGAAATTTCTTGTGTATGATAAATAAATTCTGATTAAATGACTTTCTCCACCTATCAAATACTGGTATTAACATCTTGGAGTTTGGATTAACTACTTTGAGATACCTTCTATGTGCTCCCCTACTCACATTTTACAAACATGTTACCACAACTTATAAATTCAGAAATATTAAATATCTGCGAAATGCCAGCAGAGCATTCCATGTCTAATCGCACAGAAAAATAACATCCTCCATCTTGAATTTACAAGAACTTTTGTACATTTGATTACCACCATATAGCTACAAACTCGTGTAAATTTTTTCTTCTCTGGGCGCCAGTTTTTATGTTTAGGGGGCCAAAATTTTTAGTAATTTCTTGAAACTGTCACTCAGTGTTCTGCTTTTTTTTTAGATTTATCAGAAGAAAAGTCCCATCTTGGTGCTTAATCCACATAATACTATGATATTTTTATCCTTTGTCAATCAAAATCTGGAGATTGCAGAAAAAATGTTTTATCTCTCTTGCCTGACTCAAATTAATTATTTTTTGCAAAAAATGGTTTCATGTTCAGTAAGCATAACGAACCTAAGGTATTGTATTTATCATGCCTATTTAAAAAAAAAAAAAAAAGAACCATCGTGTTTCTTAAAAGGCTATGAAAGAAAATAAATGTGATTTTTATTGCCTGTATTAGTATTTTATTATTTTATTAAAATTATTTCTTTAAAAATTAAAATATCCATATTAAATATAATTTTGGCCAGCAGGTGTATCTCCTTTTGCAATTTTAAACACTTATCATAGAAATTACCTTGATAAGCTCTTTCTTGTCCTTCTAGATTGCTTCTTTCTAAGTTTTGCAAAAAATAGCTGGCAGTATTCTCAAAAGTTGATGTCACTTAATGCAGATTTGTGCATGTTTCAGCCCACACTAACAGGTTCATTATACATATGAGAGCATGCACAAACTATGTGGCTCGGTCCAGTGAGGGGGGGGGGGAGGTGGCTGAAGGGCTACGTGGGAGGAGGGGGGGTTTTCTGAGTCACACCCCGTAGCTTCCCTTTCATATCATTTTTCACCGTTAAAATGGGGAACAGAACACACAATAGCATGTGAATATTTATTTCCTTCAGTTAATTATCTCCATATGTAATTTACAATAGTCTGACAGCAGAAAATAGTACAAAATGTCTTCTGGAGTCAAAAGGGAAAAAAGCTATGTGCTATGCTCCCTATGCATTGTTATTGAGTCTGCACTGCTATCTGCTTTAGAGTGAAGGTGTTATTTGTTGTTGAGGAATTACCATAACACTTGAGGTTTTTTTAAATTGCTCATTTTACAGTTTGTTTGCTTTTTGTAAAGTTCTTTTTTGTTGGATTCTAATGTTTTAAAGAGCTTCTTGTACTAATGTATGGAACTGAAAAGTGTAGTGTGGGAAAAGAAACTGGAAAGGAGTACCACAGGACACAACAGTGGTGAAACTGAATTTGATTGAAACATCAAGTGTTCCAGAAAAATAACTTTTGTCCCTCAGGAATTGGTTAAATTCTACATTGTTGTTAAATGTTTGAGCATCAAAAAACATTTTATGTGAAGAAATACAGCCCATATTGGACAACTTGTTTCAATCCATTTAAATGCCACAAGGAAAAAAAAAATGAGAAATGCATTTTGTATTATCAACATCTCAGAAAAAGTAAATAAAATATCAGCATTTGTCAAGTCAATCCCAGGATGGAAAATTTGCAATTCATGCCAAGAAAAGCTACACAAATGTTCAAAATTTGGAATCACTGACAGAGCTAGGTGAGTTAGCTTTCAGTTACCTTGCAGTTGCATCACATAGCAAATCTTCATATCTTTAAAAATCAAATCTGCACTCTGAGAAATGAGATTAGCGGAATCATAGACAAGAATTTTCTTCAGGGAAGGACTGCCTAAAATTGACACATATGCAATAAAATGCAAGTAATGAGGATAAACTTGTAATATTATTTGAAGTAAAGCTGATGATGCAATGAGAACAAGTACAATTTTTAATTCTAAATCCTTTTCCATGCAGTAGGAAAAAAGTTGTGTAAATATTTAATGTCTGTGACTATGTAGTTCTTCCAGCAAGTAAGCAAGCTTCTTAAAGAAAAGGGATTTTTATGTTTACCTGATGCAAAGAAAGACAAAAAACTTTGTACAAAAATAACAGAACATGTGAAAAACTTTTACCAAAATGATTGATACTCAACAATTATGCCATGGAAAAAATGTATATATGCCAAAGAGGTTGGTACTTTGTAATTTCAGTGGCTTATGTATTGCATTAAAAGTAAGACTTCTCAAAATTGTGTACAGTGCGTTCAAAATGTTGCACATTGACAGGGAACTGTGGAATGCACATCGATATATGTGTTTATTATTTAAAAATCTTCAGCTTTTTTTTTTTTTTTTTTAAACCGAGTGCGGTGGGTGAGCAGTTTAACGCTCTGGCCTTGCGTTTGGGAGGACGCCGTGGCAAATCCCTGTCTGGGCATGCAGATTTGGGTTTTCCAGGGGTTCCCCAAATCACCTCAAAAAGGCCATGGCCGAATTCCTCCCCGTTCCTTATTCCAAGTCCCATCCTGCCTTTAATGACCTCGATGTCGACGAGGTGTAAAGCCATAATTAAAAAAATCTGCTTTTTACGTCTGTCATATAGAAGAGTACCAGGATGACATAATTACTTACTTAGTCTGTTCAAACAATAATACAATACTGTTCTAAGTGCCATTCAAGTGAAAATTTAAAAAGGCATTCTTCATGATAAATTTAAAAACTGTGACCCTGAAGATGAAGTTTCTTACAGCCATTGGGCATCTGCTGAGAGAACACAGATTGTGAGATGCACTGCAAAATTTGATGAACATTTAGAAACATTGATTGAAAAATAGGAAACTTATTCATTTAATGCTAAGGCACACTCAAAGTATATAAAGAAGTGAAGGCCAATCTTGAACCTTGCTCAGCTATTGTTTTACTGGATTTCACTAAAAACTCTTCTTAGGGATAAAGCAGCTTGCGAAATCATTCTAGACCTCTTCTCAGATCACAATCTTCAACAGCTCGTAGCTAAACCAACGCGATGCCTCAACGGCAACGAAAATATTTTAGATATGGTTGTTACAAATAGGCCTGAATTATTCACGGATATTTCTACCTCCGCACGAATAAGTGGATCACAAAGCTGTAATTGCTACAGTAAAACTAACAACCACGCACAAAAAGAGAAAAAAGAGGATCATTTACAGATTCGAAAAGGCTTCAAAAGAGTGTTTTAGAGCGTATTTGAGGCATAGTTACCATACCTTCTTAGTAGCTGGAGGCACCATTTAAGAGAGGTGGCATCGATTCTTACATATAGTCGGGGAAGGTATGAACTTGCATATATCAAAACGGACAATCAGAAAAGAGAACGATCCCCCATGGTACACACGGGAGATTAAAAGGTTACTCAAGAAGCAAAGGAAGATACATGCATCATCAAAAATGACGATGCATCGGACTGATTTAGATAAGTTAGCAGAGATAAGGGGACATGTTAAGAATGCGATGCGTGGGGCCTTTAATGACTTTCATGTCAATTCTCTCTCTAAGAGCCTCATTGAAAACCCTAAGAAGTTTTGGTCGTATGTAAAAAAAAAGTTAGTTGTAGTGGGAACAATAAGCCAGTTCTAATAAAAGACGGACGGGAAGTTGAAGACAGCCGCGACAAGGCTACCGTATTTAACACTGAATTCAAAAATTCATTCACGCGCGAAAACATGGAAAACATCTCACTTTATCACATCATGTGGAATTAGAGATGGATCCAATAGACACTGATAGCATAGGTATCATAAAGCAATTAAATTTGGTAAAGCGCCGGGTCCGGATGGTATACCGGTAAGAGTATTTTCTCAATAAGCGGAGGATATTTAACCATTTCTGTCAGATATGTTCCGTAAATCTTTAGAAGAGAAAAAAGTACCTTCAGCTGGTAAATAGCCCAGGTAATTCCCGTTTTTAAGAAAGGAGATTGGAGTGATCCTAGGAATTATCGACCCATATCTCAAACATCTGTCTGCTGCAGAATTCTCGAACATGTCATATGCTTGAACATTATGAAGTTTCTAGATGAGAACGAGTTACTTACACCGTGTCAACATGGATTTCGGAAGAAGAGATCGTGTGAAACACAATTGGCCCTATTTTCCCATGACGTAATGAAAGTTATCGATGCAGGTTCGCAAGTTGATGCAGTTTTCTTGGATTTTCAGAAAGCTTTTGATTCTGTGCCACACAACCGACTTTTAGCGAAGATACTAGCGTACGGTATTTCAGCTCAGATTTGCGAGTGGATACATGATTTTCTAACTGGTCGATCACAGTATGTCATTGTTGATAGGGAAGCCTCTAGTAAGATAAATGTTACTTCGGGCGTTCCTCAAGGAAGTGTAATAGGTCCACTTCTTTTCTTAATATTGATAAACAATCTAGGTGACAACATCAAATGCTGGTTGCGATTGTTTGCCGACGATGCAGTTGTCTGTAGGGAAATAAGGTGCTCCGATGATTGCTTAGAAATTCAGCGCGATTTGGATGCTATTTTCGATTGGTGCCGTAAATGGCAGCTTACACTTAATTGCAAAAAGTGCAAGGCAATGCGGATAAGTAAAAAGAAGAATCAGCAAAATAAGAATAAACAATTCGGCTGTTGACGCGGTTGATTCCGTGAAGTATCTGGGGGTGATAGTACAAAGCAACATGAAATGGGACATGCACATAACTTCCGTCGTAAGCAAGGCTAATTCTAAATTACGATTCATAGGTCGTATTTTGAGGAATTGTAATGCTCATACAAAGGAGATAGCATATAAAACACTAGTGCGTCCGCATCTGGATTACTGTTGTGGGGTTTGGGATTCGTATCGCAACGTTCTGATTGACTCAGTGGAGAGGGTGCAGAGGAGAGCCGCTCGATTCATGACTTGTTGTTACAGATCTTATGAAAGCATTACAGAATTGCTACATAGATTGGGCTGGGATAGTGTTCGAATTTATTGGAGAATATGTGGAAAAAAAATTAAATTTAGAGTGCAATGAAATACTTCTTCCGCCAACCTATTTAGGGCACAATGACCGGAGGGATAAGATTAGAGAAATAAGATGCTGTACTGATGCTTTTACGTATTCCTTCTTTCCTCGCACTATTCGGGATTGTAATGCGCGGGTTTAGAATTGGTGCTTAGCACTCTGTCACCCACAATGTTTGTGATTTGCAGAGTATGGATGTAGCTGTAGGTGATTCGGGATGAAGTTCAAAGATACCATTGGATTAACAATAGTTGTACAGTACACCCAGCTTCGTGTTCGGTGAACTGTTTCACCACGAGTTTGTATCTTGTCTGATGATTTATAGCATGCTCTAGCATTTTTGTATGAAACAGAAAAAATTATACACTACATCACAGAAAAAATTCCTGTTGCCAATGATCTGTGTGCTGGGCTGTGTAAGAATTGCAAAACCTTTCTCAACTTTTGCTGACATTATCAAGATTTTGCTTTTAAAGCATCGTGGAAACCCCCACCCATTGTAAATCTCCTTGTGATAGCATTCGTGGAACAATTAAGCATCCAATTCTCACACAGAACCTTAAGGTAAGTAAAGGTGGTGTGATTTACTCAACTGAAAATGTATCAAATTTCTGGAAGTCAAGAGTTTCACGTATGAATTTCAGGCTAATATCAAAAGAAATATGTTCAGAAACATGCAAGACAGAAAGAGTACCTGTAGTCCAGTAACGGGGTAGTTCTCACTTGCATCACATCACGTAGAAGATTTTTTTTTCTTATCTTGTATATATTGGTGAGAGTATGCAGAAACCAAGTTTTCGACCTCCAGCACCCTCGACACAATTTCCTGTGGCCAAAAAACATCAAAATTTGGGTACTTTTTTTCAGTTTTTCGTCTATAACTCCTTCCTGATAAGTCGTATCAAGAAATATTCTATTTTCAATTTGAAAGAGGACAAAATTTCCTACAACTTTCATATTACACACTTTTTTCTAAACTCAAAATTAAGCGAGCTACAGTTATTTGAAAATCAGCCAAATTTCAGCTAAAAGTTGGGTTTTTACCTACTTTGCAGCTCAAAATGACCTGAATCCCCTGTATATATAACTGATATATATGTATTTCTGTATGACATAGTATATATATGTACTATACTTTGATTACTGATGGTCCATTCAATTATCATATAGCATTGTTGGCCGGGAGATCCCGAAGGATTGTTCGGCCGCCAGGTTACAGTGTTATGGATAGGCCGCGCAGTGCGCTTCTTGTGGCTATCTAACCTGACCAAGTACTAGTACCGCATATAGGGAACCTACAGCTAAGGTGGAATGCAAACCACAGAATTGTTCTGGCTTACTTCATATTACACAGCAAGCTGTGGCAGAGGTAAAGGTCGGGTTAATGGCCTTTGAAAATCATTGCCGAGACCAGGATTTCGCTCTCCAGTCAGACGCCTTGAGCTACCAGATCGCTCTATTACTGAAGATAATAGAGCGAACAACAATGCATAATGTTATGATGCAAAGTTATAAAGTCATAATAATTTCGAAATAAGTTAAAAAAAATGGTCATAAATAAATTTCTTTTCAGTTTGGATTGTCCCGGCTTATCAATGAATTGTGTCTCTTTCATCCATTGCATCAGGAACAGCTTCCTCGAGGTCGAAGAAATCTTCCTCTCCTTCATCTACTTAATTCCAGGAACGCTTTTACGAGGCAGGCGAGTGCAATTTTTGGAAGCAGCTGAACAATGCAGTCCTGATTAGCGACAGCTGCATGGAGGAGTACAAGGTTTCTGGAAGGAATATGATACAACCTTCGAAGTAAACTCAAGTGCATAGTCTTTTATTATTGTTTTTTTATGACTTTACGCCTCGTCGACGTCGAGGTCATTAGTGGCACGATGGGACTGGGGACAAGGAACGTGAAGGATTTCGGCCATGGCCTTTTGAATGAAGCATCCCGGCATTCGGCTGGAGTGATTTGAGGAAACCATGGAAAATCCAAATCTGAATGCTTGGACGGGAATTCGAACCGACGTCCTTCTGAATGCATTTATTATTGTAACTGTAATAAGACTGGACGAGCCTTTCCTTCATCCTCACGGCAATGAGTACATTTCTCGACCCAACCAACCTTTACTTGGTGGTACGTGCATATTGAGTGAAACGTTGCCGCATCTGATTTTGGTGGCAACCGTGCTAGTCTGAATGCATTTTTTGGTCAGCTTTCTTAATCATTTCATATCTGAGCCTTCCAATGTTCCACAAGCAATTTTTCCGTACCGTTCCATGATGATCTGTTCCCCTGCGTGTTCTCCAAATGTTCTCTGGAGGCTAGAGTTCTGAGAAGTTAGCATGCATGTTACTTTCAGATATGGTTGGTATTGAATCATGCAGTAGAAGTTTTCTTTCCCATAGCCGAAATATGCTGATATTGTATCACATCCTGCAAATGCGTGGATGAAGAGGATATGTGTGGGTTCAAACTCGTGGTACCAAAGCCCATTAGCAAAATGAGAAAGCCAATATACTCACTTAGATTCATCACACTGTCGAATTTTGCTGCTTGGGAAATTGCTGCGTCAACGATCAATCCAGCAGCATCTTGTTTTGCCTGTTGATCTTGGATGCCTCCTTTTTCAGTTTTTGCATTAGTATCAACATTACACAGTTCTTGCTGCTCTCATTTGCTGCGTCACTGCAGCACTTGTTTCCTCACTGAAAATGATGCCTGCTGAAGTATCTGATGTTTTCAAACTACAAATCATTTCAGATGACTTTATTCCTCTCTGCGCAGCATAACTTCGGTATCCGTCAAATATAACTGTGATGTTGGATCTATAGTTCGTTTTCAAATAGGCTACAGAAGCAGCCAAGGTATTTACTACTATGCCACATAACCTTATGCAGGAGGAATCATCCGTGCATAGCAAAAAATTTTGTGTTGGGTGTTGTATCTTGAAGAGATTTAAATGCTTCATATAGCGACAATTTTTTTCCATTGTTGTACGGAACAAATTCAAATGGAACACATTGTTTCAATCCATTAAAACGGAAAAGAAATGGATTTATGACTAATTTTTGACTTATTATGACTTAATTTTGACTGCATAAATAAACTTTGTGCCATAACATTATGTTTTCAGTTTTGCAAATCCATTTTTCAAACTGGTACAAATACCATCAGGTAATAGAACGAAATGGTAGCTCAGTGGTTAAGGTATCTGACTGAAAATCGAAATCCCGTTCTCAGCAGTAATTTTCAAAGGCCATTAACCCGAGCTTTACCTCTGCCACAGCTTGCTGTGTAATATGGAGAAAGCCAGAACGATTCTTTGGTTTTAATTCCACCTTAAGCTGTAGGTTCCCTATATGCGTTCCTAGTACTTGGTCAGGTTAGATAGCCACAAGAAGCGCACTTTGCGGCCTATCCATAACACTGTCACCTGACGGCCGAATAATCCTTCGGGATCTCCCGGCCAACAATGCTATATGATTATTGAATGGACCGTCAGTAATCAAAGTATAGTACATATATATACTATGTCATACAGAAATACATATATATCGGTTATATATACAGGGGTTTGAGGTCATTTTGACCTGCAAATTAGGTAAAAACCCAACTTTTAGGAAAAGTGTTAAATTTGGCTGATTTTCGAAGAACTGTAGCTCGCTTAATTTTGAGTTTAGAAAAAAGTTTGTAATACGAAAGTTGTAGGAAATTTTGTCCTCTTTCAAATTGAAAATAGAATATTTCTTGATAGGACTTATCAGGAAGGAGTTATAGACGAAAAACTGAAAAAAAGTACCCAAATTTTGGTGTTTTTTGGCCACAGAAAATTGTGCCGAGGGTGCTGGAGGTCGAAAACTTGGTTTCTGCATACTCTCACCAATATATACAAGATAAGAAAAAAAAATCTTCTACGTGATATAATGTTTGTGAGACCCCCTTTTTACGACCCCGTTACTGGATTACTGGTGTAAGAGGATTTTAACACTTTACCCCTGTATCTGAAGATTCCTTGAGAATAAATCAAGTGAGTTCAGACGAAAACTTCCGTTCCATTTCTCATATCAGAACTATCAATTCTCAGTTAATGTTGGTGAGTTCAAAAAGTTTTGTACCAAAATTTATTTCTACGATACTAACAATGCTACACGTCTGAAGTTTTGAGGCATTTTAGCTTGAACCATCTGCCTTAGTTGTGGGAAGTTGCAAAGTCCCCTGTCAGGCAGGAGCGCAGTAGGCATTTTAGAAGATGGCGGGCTGTTATTGATGCATGTTACAAGCAGTGTGCTGTGATCAAATTTCTCGTTGCTGAGGGAGAAAGTTTTGGGAAAATTCATCAGCAGTTGTGTAATGTGTACAAAACTGTTGCTGTTGACTGAAACACTGTTAATCAGTGGTCGCAACAAGTAAAAGTCTGCAGGTGCACAGACCGATCTTGCTGACTTGCAACGAAGCAGTCTTTCCACCACAGTTTTGTCTCCAGGGCTGGCACGGTGCTGATGAACTGATTCGGCAGAATAGAGGCATTACTGTTTGACATTTGAGTGAAAAATTGTCCATCAGTGTCAGTAGTGAATACTGTATCTTTGACGACCTGGGATACTCCAAGGTGTGTGCAAAATTGATCCCCAAAGAGCTTAAGTTTGACCAAAAAGAAGCAAGGAAAAACATTTTGTCTACTGCAATTTGTAAGGTAACCTAAAATTTTGTTACTTCATAACAAAATTTGTTTAGAGAGCACTGAGTTCAACTTGGTAACATTGCAGATTAGGTTTAAAGTCATTTGCTTAGATAATTCAAGTCATATTTCAGAGTAAACAGTCCTTTAAAGTCGGAAAGTAGTATCGATATGTTCATATAATGGGATTCAGAATATTTTAGAAAAGAAAATGTTGCCTTTATTCTCAGAGCTATTTTGGACTATAACTAGTAAAATGAGATGTGTAACCTTCCAGCTAGGAACTTTGCCTGTAGAGATACAAGACTTTGAAATTTGAAACTAGTAGGAAAATTTTATGATGCAATAAACACATTTAAAATTCTAGAAGCCTCAATTTTAAAGATAGAAAAACAGTTTAGAGCTTAAAAGAAGCGTGGTTTTGATTACATATCATATTAAATTTTGAGAGAGGTAGCTAAAACTGAAGGGTTGGTTTTGGAGATTCTGATGAAAATAATAGTCTACATCAGGGAGGAGAAATAGTTAGAATTACGGGGGAATAAATTCAATAGAGGGGCCATGTTTAAATTGAAGAGGAAGTTTTTCTAGGAATGACATTTCAATCGGTTTTTGAATTTATGCATTAATTGGGTTTATATCTGAAAAAGAAATAATTAGAATCCATTCCATGATGGTGGTTGCTGCCAGAAGCTTGGTTAGAATTCAAATTATAAGAGGGAGAGGGTAGAATTGTAAATGGATTAAAGAACTGTTGTTACAGTTAGAGGGTGTTGGTTTCTTATAGAAAATGGGATGTAGAATTGTTTAAAGTAGGTTTCAGAGGTGTAAATTAAATGGTTCAAAAGATATAAATTTTTTAAATTAAACGTCATATAGGTCATATTTTGAGACGTGCTGGATTGGTTAATTTGTTAGTGGAGGGAACAGTTAAAGGTAAGAACTGTAGAGGAAGACAGAGATTAGAATATATGAAACAGATAATTGAGGACGTGGGCTGTAAGGGGTATGTAGAAATGAAGAGGTTAGCACAGGATAGGAAAGGATGGAGGATTGCATCAAACCAGTCGAAAGACTGACGACAGCAAAAAAAAAAAAATTTTTATTCACCCAGTTTAAAAATAGTAACAGAGTGGGTCTTGGTATCAAATGAAAGAGTAGAAAAATTAAAGCTAGTTAAAATTCATTTACTCTTGGTAGCTTTAAAACTTATGGACATTTTTAGAAATTTTGGAAGATAATTTTTTAAAGCTTAAGTAAGATAGGTATGAAATTTTTTATTGAATACGATTTGGCATCGCGGCTACCTACTCTAAAAATTTCAAGTCATTTGGAATAGTTTGAATACCCTGAAGCTTTGGACGATTTCACGAGAGCAGAATCTCTTCCGGGTTCCCACGGGCCAACTATAAATAACGGTCTGAGAAGCCTCAAGGTCAGTCAGTAAAAGTTAGTTGAGCAGGCATGTTGTAGATCGGGCAAGTGTTTGGCGCAGATAGTCAGGTGACAGGCTATACAATGACAGCATGGTTTCACCAGACACCTTGGAAATTTTGAGTGTGCATTTGAATATGCTTGCAACCTTCATGTAACTGGGAGCAGTTAGAAGTTCTGAGGTTGGCCGGGCTTGTTTCATTTAATAAAACTTGCATTCAATTAACTTGGTGAAGAATTTCGATGCCTATGTTTGTGACTTTGTAAAAAAATTTGAAGAATACAGTGATGATTTAATTTTTCTATAGCAATAGTGACTTTAATTTAAATTTACCTTCCCTGATTAAGGTTATTCAGTCAGGTTGGGACAGAGTTTCAAGCACAGACAGACTATCCTAAGGGCAGCTTTATTTCAGCTTAGTATTTTCTTCTTTCTTCAGTATGAGCATCCGATTCTTGGGTTCAAATAACTTTAGCTGCTCATGCTCTGCTAGAGCTATATCTTAGGTCAGGTTTATGCCCGCAAAGCATGACAAAATAAACTGATGCCAGAAACTTTTAGGCAGACACACAGTAATATTACAGAGAAAATCAACATTTATACTAAATAATACATTTCGTCTCTAAATGAAATTTGTTAACAAATCGTGCACTAACTTTCTGTGTGAGAAGCACAGGTTGAGCAGTGACGTAACATTACAGACTAACGCACACATCCATCTCTATCACCATTCGAAAAGTTCTATAAATTTCGTAACTACAACTGTTACTCATACCGAAAAAATTATCTTGTGTCCTTCCTATAGAAACAAAGTGTTTCCTTGTCGAATTTGATCAATATCAGTATATCCATTTAGTTGTCAAAACGTAACAAAAAGACTTACTTCCGCATTTATAATACTATTGGTGTAGATCACACACACACTGACTGTGAGAGAAACAACCCCTGAGAGGGCAATATAATGTAAAAAAGTGTACACCTACAGCATTGCTAGACCACCTATGATTTGCCACACATTGCACCCCTAATTGTGTGGTATCTATAGTTTAACATGACAGCTGAAACACCGACCCTCCAGGTGTGACTCATACGATAAAAAACAATTTTTTAAAATCTTTGCATCCACCGGTATTTGAACTGGAGACCACACTCCAAACATCAGTAAGCAAGCACTTTAACCACTGAGCTACCAGACCTCTATGTGTACAAGTAGTACAGAGACTTACACATCCTACTTGTTTATTGCCGTTCAGTACTTTTTCAAAATTATACAACAACGTGTATTATTTATACAGAAAATACTATGTCCATCCTAATGCCAAATAGCAGCTCCTTGTCAAATTTCATCACGATCGGATTAGCTGTTTAGCCCAAGAAATGTAACAAACAAACAGACAGATACTTTTGCATTTATAATATTAGTATAGATATGGCTGTTTTTATTTTTAAAGAGAAAATATTAATGAAAACAGTAAATTGCTAATTCAGGCAATCAAAGTAACTTTTTTCTTACATAGCATTTTTAAAGTATACTTTAAGGGTTGGTTTTTTTTGTTTTTTTTACAAAATTGGCATGCTCATTGAACATTATACTATTTTTAAACACAAAAAAATGAATTTTTAATTACTCTCTGTCGGGAAAGATTGATAAACATATTTAGATTTTTATTTACAAAGGATAAAAACTTCAAAGTGATACATCAATTAGGCACTGAGATGAGAATCTTTTTGATACTTTCCACATTAAAAACAGAGCACCATGAGTAGCATTTTTGAGCAATTTCTCAAAATTTGGGGCTCTATATCTTGAAAACTATGGGGCCCATACAAGAAACTTTTCATGTGAGTTTGTATCAATGTGGTAGTATTGCGTGTACAAAATTTCATAAAAATCTGAGTCTGTGGGTGTCATGGCCTGTGTGAACTGACATGAAACAATCCTATCAGCATTGCAAACATAACACAAATGCTGTCGGTTCAGGGATCATATTAAACCTAAACTGTTTTGTTTTCTTCTTGAGATTGTGGTTAGGTTGAAATACAGCATAAACCAGAAGTCATATGTATATTTTCTTCTGCAGTGTCTATCGTAGAAAAGTTTTATTTGTTTACAATGGTAATAATAGATTCCTGCTGGTACGTGGCAGGTGTTGTCTGAAAGAAAACACCCACAAATATTTTCTGTTCGTAAATTTTTATGACAGGCGTTGAAATTCCAAGAACACATTTACAATGGAGGACTTAACCAACACTTCAAGAGATTTTTATTAATTTAACAGTGCTGGTGGCATCTGATAACTGCATGACACACTCATATTTTTAATTTGTTTGTGACATTTTCTGTAAAATGTGAGAGAAGAAGGTAAAGAAGTCAATTGTATCAAAGCAGTTAATCCAAATTCAGTCTTTTGGTAGCTGAAGAAAGTCATGCAGTCCCCCCTCCCCTTAAAAAAACACATTTAATTTGGCAACCTAGTCTAAGACAAACTGCATCAATGTTGTTTTCTGTTTTTAACTATTTCACAGTTTGTGGCAAAGTTTCCAACAGCTTCTTTAGTTACTTGTTCCAGTCCCAAGTTACTATACCCATCCATTTGTTGTGCTTCAAAGGAAGTCCTTCCAGATTCTTACAACAACATCTTTCCAAACCTCATCATTTAAGTCAAAAAATATTTTATCAACATTACAACATTGTGACATGTACATGAAAACATATCTTTTCCTCATTCAAAGCCAATGAAATGAAGAGAAACAGGTGTGTAGCTGTACAGTAGTTTTTACATTTCATGGACTGTGTTGCCTTTCAACCTAACTACAACCATTCATCTAAGCACTATTCAAGTGAACTGAAAGATATGTGTAGCTGTACAGTAAAATTTACTTTTTGTATCTAGACAATGTGGACTATTTTCCTCAATTGCTGATAAAATTAATTAATAAATACAGCCTTAGCAGTAGGCTGTATTTATTTATTAATATTTACTTTTTGTGGTTCGGGTCGCATTTCAACCTAACCACAGCTGGTTATTTCAGTGGTTTTCTGTAATTTTGAGTATTGGGATACAGAATTAAGGGGGGAAAATTCAATTCTAGTACATGGTACCAACAAGTAATTTCTAACATTTTGAATAAACTATTTACAGCAGACAAAATATCTACCAATTTTTCCAGTGTAGTAATTTAGCAAATTCTCTAAATTCTCCTAATCAACTTCACATTACAGTTAGGGATTGCAACCCAGCAATGCGGGATTCTGCAATCCCACATCATTGGCAGTCTGGCAGATCCCGCATCAAATTAAGTGGATCCGCAATCCACAACATGGGGCAAAAACGTGTGTCTGCATGACGTCAGTTTCCGGCTGGACTTTGTCTCTACCAGTTTCATTGCCTCGTTCGCCTGTACCCTTCATGTTCACATTTGACTTGCAGCAACAAATGAATATTTTTGACATCTTTCATGATTTTAAGCAAAGTCACTTCTACGTTTTTATAAAAACACTCATTTGTTTTTGTTGCATGCATTACTATAATTTGAGTTATGTCGTCCTATTGCAAAATTAGCTGCTAGATTATACTCGCACAAAATGATAAAATTGGAATTGTTTCTGACAAGGAAGTAGAAATAACTTTAAAAAGATTAAAACTATTCACAGCCACTTCAAAAAGGTAAAAATCTATGGAATAAATGATTTCCAGAATGATTTGCAAGAAAAGCTCGATAGGTATTTGGTTGTATGACATAAATACTGAAAGAATCACTTTCCACTATATTCTTCTTTCACAAGCTCTAGATTAACATAACACAGAATTGGCATTGACACAAAGATATTAAGTGCAAACATAAACAGATGTTTCAGCGATTACACACTTCCCAGAACTACTTAGTGACAACTCTCTCTGATCACAATCTCTGTACGCTTAAATGGACACTTTAGAAACATCCAGAATTGTTCAAAAAATTCCGACCAATATTTGTTGAATTCTAACAATACCTATACCATATTATTAAAATCACATTAAAACAATCGGAATTCATACAAAATCATTCACAATCATCGTGAAATGCACAGAAATGAAAATTAAAGGCATTTACACACAAAATTATCTACATAAACTAGTCCAAACCTTTGCAAATTGTCCTCCAAACATTGTAGCCCACATCAATACTTACAATTACAAACTTTCAATTAATGTTTCACGTATAATACTGTCCTTGGACATATTAAATAGTAGTTATGTAATTTTTCTCCATAGAACAATGTTTATTTACACAAATTCACAATTAACACAAAATATCAAAACCATAATTATTAATATACGATTTCTTAAAATGGGTTGGGTCTGAGAGCTGTTATAGCCCCTCCCAGGATTCATTTGATTTTACATAAGGTGGCGTCCATTAATTAGGTGAGGTGTTTTTCTGGAATTCTGGGCCTCCCCAACTCCTCATGTGAGATTTGGTTGGCCCCCCCCCCTTTCCTAAGGTGATGTGAGATTTTGATGGGAAAACCCCATCCCCACTAATTGACCTCATAGTATGGTGACACTTTTTTTTTAAGCTCTTCTGCTTTCGTGTGCAGTTATAACCCCCCACCCCCCTTTTAATTTCAAAACCTAACGTGAGATTTCCGTCGACACCATCCCTCCCCGTTGGTGTGATTTCGTTGCCCCTTCCCCCTCCTTTTCACCTTACGTAATTAATGGATGCCCCCTAATTAAGATTGACTGAATGCTTCATAATGTTAGACAGGTTGTATGAACACAGAAGGTCAACTATTCACAATTAATCAATTATAATACTTGTGAAACTTACACAATCTTTAATTCGATACATCTATACACACATTACAACTCTTATTCCAGACAGGTATTGATATTTATCTATTGAAAATCAAATAATTTCCTTATGATTTGACTTTCTTCATTCCCATTTTACTAAACAATAACTTAATTACACCATCTTAATCCTAATTTACAAAGTCATTCATTTACTATAAGCAATGCACAGTCTGTCAGCTTTTTAATAAAAACAGCATTTACATTTGATAGCTGATCAGCTGTTGCTGCAAGGCAGCTAACCTCCACATCAGAAAAACCCCAATAGTCACTTGAGAGAAATGTTTTATTTCATTCAGACATCTGAATCATTTACTTTAAACTTTCTACATCATTATCCTTAACCTCTTTTCGAGTAAACAAGTTAACCTAGGTACATTTTATAGCCATAATCTTATTTACATCAAGTGAGTCTTTTTTAACTGATCTCTCATTTATAATATGGTTTGAGGGCTTTCAACATTATATACACCTTTATATTTACCACTCTCTCGGTATACCAGCTCATAAGAGTTACTTCGTGGTATGGACACTATATGGAAAGGGCCTTTAAACATATAATTAAACTGACAAATCTCTTGGCGCAGATCTGATGATTTACTATGGACTTACACTAAATCCCCAACTTTATACTCTGTGCAACTTTGACCCTCATCATGTTTCCTTTTTCTCCTTATTGCCTTCTCCTATAAATTTTTGAAAGCTATCTTTTCTTCATAGCTAAAACTCTTTCTATTTGGAAAACTAACACATTCTTGCAACAAAATCTTATCGGGTGTCCAGCCGGATGGTGGTGTAAAAAAACTACGTTTCGACAGCTGACTCTGCTGTTTTGATCAGGTGTCTTTTAGTTGTTCTCAGCTGACTGTCTCTGCCTCGACTGGTTTGGCACCCATTGAACCTCCTTTATACCTTCAGCTGGGAGGCCTGCTTGCTCTGATTGGTCGAGAGTGTTGGCTTTATATGTGAACCGCTGTGGCTGCCGACTGGCGCCACTTGCTGCTCCCCGTTCCGGATGTATCGGGGGTCCAAGAAGCTGGTGTGTCCGCTTCTGATTGGCCGTGACCGCAAGCTTAATCCGCGTTCCATTGTGGCGCCCGACTGGTGTCATTTGCTTGTGACAATCTGCTACACTCTCGTCGGAAATCGCTAATGATAGGTTTCCAGGCTTCACTCAGAAAGAGCCCGCCATCCCTATTTATGTTGTTGTCATTTAGCCGGATCACCAATGCCTCACTTATGACCTAGTCCCAGAAGGAAGAGGGCCTGGCCAGCACTTCTGTTTTATCAAACTCTATCCTGTGTTCTTCCTTGAAGGCATGCTTGGCTTTTGTAGACTTTTTGAGTTGCATCAGCCTCAGGTGACGTTTGTGTTCGATAAGGCGCTCTTCGATCGTTCTGATGGTCTGACCGATGTACACTTAACCGCATTCACATGGTATGGAATAAATCCCAGGTGTCCTCAAGCCTAAGTCATCTTTTACCGACCGTAGCATATCACGTATCTTGGCGGGATGCCGGAAGATACTTTTAATTCCATACCGCACCAGGAGTCTCCCAATTTTTCCCGTTGTGTTCCCCGCATATGGAAGAAAAGCAAGAGTTTTCGGTGGCTCCTCTTGCTCCAACGGTGGTCTTGGTGGCTTCTGAGTAAAGGCACACTCTACCTGCCGCCGAGAATAGCTGTTCCGTTCGAAGACAGTCTGAAGATGTTTCATTTCTACCGGCAGGTTCTCATGGTCGGAGATACCTCTCGCCAATACCGCATTGCGTTGTGCCGGATGATGGAAGCTGCCTGCACCCAAGTAGCTCTCAGTTTGGGTAGGCTTGCGGTATACGCTGTGTGACAAAGTACCATCGGGTTTCCACTTAATCAGTTTATACAGGAATGGGAGGCGCGCGTCCTTCTCTATTTCCATGGTAAAGCATATGTTACGATGGATTCCATTGAGATGGTGTAGGAATTCGTCCAATACTTCAGTGGCATGTGGCCACACAGCGAAGTTGTTGTCAACATAACGTTAGAAGCAAGATGGTTTGAGGGTGGCACTCTCTAGTGCCCTCTCTTCAAAATCCTCCATGTAGAGGTTTGCTACTACCTGAGAGAGTGGTGACACCATGGCCACTCCGTCGGATTGTTCATAGTACCTCCCACCATACATGAGATAGGTGGATGTAAGAACGTGTTCAAAGAGTTCAGCGGTGGTCGGTTCAAAATGGCGGTCAAGTGCATCCCTTACCGGTATGCGGGTGAAGAGCGATACCACGTAAAAGTTGACCAGTATATCAGTATCTGAAACCTTTTTAGGACTGGATGGTATTCACAAATTCTGTCGAGTTCCTGACGTGATGACAGCAACGACCCACAAAGGGGCTCAGAAGACTTGTCAGATACTTGGCAAGCTGCCCCAATGGCACTGACGATAGGTCTTAATGGTACACCCTGCTTGGGGACCTTGGGCAAGCCATACAGTCTCGGTGGTCTTGCAGCGTGTGGCTCGATTCTCTTGTTAACCTCTTCCGGTAGTTTGGCCTTCTTGATGAAAGCCATCGTCTTCCTCACAACCTTTGCATTATGGTTGGCGTCCAACCGTATGTAAGAAGCATCATCAAGGATGCTCATCACCTTTTCGTTATATTGTACCGTGGAAAGGAGAACAGTCGCATTTCCCTTATCCGCAAGTAAAATGACTATGTCATCTCTGCGGCATAATGCATTTAATGATTTACACTCTGTCATTGTGATGTTATTCTTAGGTGGATTGGCCTTCTTCAATACCTGACAGGCCTCACGTGGTACTTCTTCAGCTTATTCTCCCAGAAGGCTGTGCACGGCCCATTCCACTGCACAGATGATCTCCTTTGTAGGTATTTGCTTAGGGGCAGGAAGAAAATTCAGGCCCCTTGTCCAGCACAGAGACAGTCGTGGCATTGAGCTGAATCCTGGTGAGGTTGAGCACAGAGCGGCCAGAAACGGCAGATCTTTCCGCCAGACGTTCGTATTTGGTGATATGCCTCACTGTAGTCTTCTCCTATTCTAGGTTCATTTGCACAGATGTTGCAACGTCCACCCAGTCCCAGGAATCAGGCAAGAGCCTTGTCAACAAGTTGTAATGACAAGACAACAACTCCGTGCGTTGCAGTCGAGTTCAAACCGCGTGAAGCGGATTCGTTCCCGTAGTAGTGAGAGACTGGGTAGACATAATATTTTCTTTGTGGCCCTGCTGTCAATGTAGTGCTTCACGATGAGGCACGATGTCATTGTCTCGACACCTCAAAAGAAAGGTCAAGGAGCTGAGCAGTCTTTCTTCTTTTTTGCGCAGTTTCTCAAACTGCCTTACTTCGTGGAATATTGCCTCCCTGTAAAGGTAACTGACGTGTAATGCTTCTTACATACGGTTGGACGCCGACCCTACCGCAAAGGTTGTGAAGAAGACGATGGCTTTCATCAAGAAGGCCGAACTACCGGAAGAAGTTAACAAGAGAATCAAGCCGCACGCCGTAAGACCACTGAGACTGTATGGCTTGCTTAAGGTCCACAAGCAGGGTGTACCATTAAGACCTATCGTCAGTGCCATTGGGGAAGCTTGCCAAATATCTGACAAGCCTTCTGAGCCCCTTTGTTGGTTGTTGCTGTCATCACGTCAGGAACTCGACAGAATTTGTGAATACCATCCAGTCCTTAAAGGTTTCAGATACTGACATACTGGTCAACTTTTATGTGGTATCGCTCTTCACCCACATACCGGTAAGGGATGCACTTGACTTGATACGCCGCCATTTTGAACCGACCACCGCTGAACTCTTTGAACACGTTCTTACATCCACCTATCTCATGTATGGTGGGAGGTACTATGAACAATCCGACGGAGTGGCCATGGTGTCACCACTCTCTCAGGTAGTAGCAAACCTCTACATGGAGGATTTTGAAGAGAGGGTACTAGAGAGTGCCACCCTCAAACCATCTTGCTTCCAATGTTATGCTGACGACAACTTCGCTGTGTGGCCACATGCCACTGAAGCGTTGGACGAATTCCTATACCATCTCAACGGAATCCATCCTAACATATGCTTTACCATGGAAATAGAGAAGGACGTGCGCCTCCCATCCCTGTATATCCTGATAAAGCGAAAACCCGATGGTACTTTGTCACACAGTGTATACCGCAAGCCTACCCACACTGAGTGCTACTTGGGTGCAGGCAGCTTCCATCATCCGGCACAACGCAACACGGTATTGGCCACACTGGTACACAGAGCGAGAGGTATCTCCGACTGTGAGAACCTGCTGATAGAAATGAAACATCTTCAGACTGTCTTCGAACGGAACAGCTATTCTCGGCGGCAGGTAGAGTGTGCCTTTACTCAGAAGCCACCAAGACCACCGTTGGAGCAAGAGGAGCCACCGAAAACTCTTGCTTTTCTTCCATATGCAGGGAACACAACGGGAAAAATTGGGAGACTCCTGGTGCGGTATGGAATTAAAAGTATCTTCCGGCATCCCGCCAAGATACGTGATATGCTACGGTCGGTAAAAGATGACTTAGGCTTGAGGACACCTGGGATTTATTCCATACCATGTGAATGCGGTTAAGTGTACATCGGTCAGACCATCAGAACGATCGAAGAGCGCCTTATCGAACACAAACGTCACCTGAGGATGATGCAACTCAAAAAGTCTACAAAAGCCAAGCATGCCTTCAAGGAAGAACACAGGATAGAGTTTGATAAAACAGAAGTGCTGGCCAGGCCCTCTTCCTTCTGGGACTAGGTCATAAGCGAGGCGTTGGTGTTCTGGCTAAATGACAACATAAATAGGGATGGCGGGCTCTTTCTGAGTGAAGCCTGGAAACCTATCATTAGTGATCTCTGACGAGAGTGTAGCAGATTGTCACAAGCAAATGACACCAGTCGGGCACCGCATCAGACCGCGGATTAAGCTAGCGGTCATGGCCAATCAGAAGCGGACACACCAGCTTCTCGGACCGCCGGCACATCCGGATGGGAAGCAGCAAGTATCACCAGTAGGTGGCCGCAGTGGGTCACGTATAAAGCTCTCGACCAATCAGAGCGTGCGGGCCTTCCAGCTGAAGGTATAAAGGAGGTTCGATGGGTGACAAAATCAGTCGAAAATCAGTCGAGACAGAGAGCGGAGAACAACTAAAAGACACCTTACGAAGATGTCAGATTCAGCTGTCGAAACGTCATGTTTTTACACCACCATCCAGCTGGACACCCGAGAAGATTTTGTTGCATCGATACGCCGGGAAAGTCTCCACTCACACATTCTTGTTTTAACCTGTCAGGCAGTTTCTTAAACGTCAGTTCAATTGGTGATATATCATTTGTATAACTAGGTATGGAATTAATTATATTCTCAAAATTTTCCACTTCATAAACCCACTTACTATGTTGGTCTGTACAATAAGTCCTAAACCAACATCCTATTTCTCTCCTCAGGCGCTCTACGGGGAATTTCTGCTGGATGATAAGCCGAGGTATGTTGAATTTCTATCCCTTCCTGTTAGAGTTTTCCTAACCAGGTTTTACTAGTAAACTGTGCTGCATTGTCAGACAATAGTTTCTTTGGTTTACCTGCTTTCTGACAGTATTCATCAACTACATTCCTAAACAAAATTTTTGCTGTGGATTCCTTTTTTGGATAAAGTTTAACATACATAGACAAAACATCAAGTAAAACTAAAATCTGGGTCACCCCTCTCTGAGACATGGGTAGCAGGCCAAACACATCAACAGAAACAATGTCTAATACTCAACTGGAAAAATATTCTGCATTTTTCCTGCTTGCTTAAAGTTACCAGTTTAGCTCTTTGGCAAATTTGACAAGACTTTAGCAGCATGGAAATTTTTCTCCTCGTTATTATTGAAGTAGATATCCTCCCTTAACACTCAGTAACGCTTGGATGGCCCATAATGGCTGTAACTTTAGTGGTGGTGCCAAACAATCTTTTCAACCAGCCATAACTTCTAACTTTCATCATCTTCACTAATCCTTCTGAATAATACCCCTTCATGCAAGGTATGGTATTTCTGAAGCTTATCTTTGTGGTCTGGGTTATCAAGATTATTCTATACTCCTGCTATAGCTACATCATTGGCATGTTCATCTTTAATTCGTCTCAAGGAATGTTTAACTTCAGTCTCAAATGATACTCCTATGAGATAAGCAATCCTAGTTTGTCTATTCTCCTAGTCATATTTTTTCTGAATCTAGACCTAACAGTAAATGTGACAAAGTGGCTGCAACTTGATTTTGACTAGCAGGCCTATTCTGAATCTCCAGTTTGTATTCCTGCAAAACTAAGGCCCAGCGGTTTAACCGACTGTAAACCAATTTACACTTTAACAGAAATGAAAGAGCTTTATGATCAGTAAACACTTAAAAGTATGTATCTAAACTTGGTTAAACACCATACAATAGTAATTGTGTATCTTGTTTCAGCTGGTTTCAATTTCCTACTGGCAAAAGCAATAGTCCTAGACTCCATTTTCCCATTACTTTCCATCTCCTGGAAGACATGTACACCTAGATCATAATCTGAGCTGTCTGTTGCAAGACAAAAATCTAGATCCTAATCTATATTTGCTTGATATAATTCGTCTTTGATATTCTGAAAATTGCTTTCAAATTCATTGGACCACACCCACTTCGCATTTTTTTTGTTCCAAACTTGTTAAAAATGGGCTATTTAAAGTTTGCCCCTGAAGAAACTTCTTATAATATTCACACAATCCAAAGAAACTCTTTAGTTGCTTCCTGTTTCCAGGCTGAGGAAAATTCTTAATGGCTTTAATCTTATCATTGCTAGGCAAGATTCCTTGTGGTGTAATACGATGGCCCAAAAATTCAACCTCCTTTTCCAAAAATGTACATTTTTTTTTTTTAACTTGACAGTCATACCACCCTCTTTCGGTGCCTCTAAAACTTTCCGAAGTAGCACACAATCTTCTTCAAGCATCTCTGACATTAAAAGAATATCATCTACATATCTCTCTACCTGCTTGAGCAGTTCTTTTCCTATCACACTATCCAAAGCATGAATAAATGTAGCCACCGAAATGTTTAAACCAAATGGTAAAACTCGAATATTATTACAGTGGCTATCGAGTAGAAAAGCAGTATACTTATGTGATTCTTCTGAAAGCGGAACTTGCCAATAGGGTGCAGTCAGATCGATGGAAGAGATGTATCTTTTAGCTTTAAATCCATAGAATGTCGACAACTGTTATGATAAGTGCCACCGTCAGTGTTAATTTAATTTAAAGTGTTTAAATAGCTTTTGTTTCATCTTTGCATATTTACTGTTTTCCTGTAGCAGCTGTCAGTTGAACATCGTCAACCATTACAGTAAGTGCTGCCTTCAGTGCTAATTTGATTTGAAGTGTGTATGTAGCTTTATTTATTTTGTGTTATTTGAATAGTAGCAGGGAATCATAACCTTCATCACCTATAAACTATCTTTAGGACGTGTGTACATTTTGTTTGATCTTTTATTTATCACTGTGGATAGCTAGTGCATTTTTCAGTTACAAGCTATTAAGTGTTCAGTACAGGTTTTGTCAGTCATGTTTCATTTGAGACATGAGTTTGGTTGTGACTAATTAGCGAAGTTCGTCTTTGGCCCTTGAGGTTAGAGCGTGAGAAAATGCTATTATTCAGAACACTTGGGCAGGTCATTTTTTTGTCTACTTCTCAGTTTCTGTTCGTGTTTTGAAATGTAGTGTGTATAGGGACTGTGGTTGCTGTGTGCAGAAACAGGCTGAGGTGGCTGGTCTGCACTCAGCTTGAAGCTTTCTTAACAAGCGTTCCACAGCTGGAAACTGCTGCAAGTGACTGCAGTAGATGTAGTTTTGGTGACCCTGTTGAATATAAGGCTCTCACAGGCTCTCCCCTACCAGTCATCGTACCTGCAGTCCAGGCAGAGATGTTGGAATCTGTGCAGCAGTCGCCTGATGGTAACTGGCATGTGGTTTCTTGACATCAACACTATTTGCAGGGACAGTCATAAGCCTGATTCCCAGGAAGGCAAGCTTGTACCACTATCGAACTGATTTGATGTATTGTCTGGGACTGATTCAGTCTTCAATCATCTTCCTGTGAGTTGGTAGCCCCCCAGCATGCTAGGTCTGGGCATCCGCAGAACGGGATTCTAGTGATCAGAAGCTCCAACATTAAGTGGTTTATAGATCCTCTTAGGGAAATGGCAGATAGGTCGAGGATGAAATCCAACATCCATCCATTGTGTATTCTGGGGGAGGGGGGGGGGAGGTGTCTGATCAAAGATGTGAAACAGGCCATCCTGGATGCCATTGAAGGGACAGAGTGTAGCCAGCCGTAGATTGTGGCTCATGTCGGCATCAATGGCTGCAAGATTTCAGCTTAGCTAACTGTCTGCAACATTGTCAATTGAACTGACGGTGGACCTCTGGTTCAGAGCCGTGTTGAGGGGCTGAACCAGAGACTATTGCTTGTCTGTGATAGTCTTGGCTGCAGATTCATTGATGTTTGCCCTGGGGTTGAGTTGTGAGGGGATCCCTGGAATAGATCAGGTGTGCACTACACATTAGAATCTGCTACACGGGTGGCAGGGGCCATGTGGAGTGCATTGCGAGGATTGTGAGCTGTGGGAGGTTGACCCAGAACAGGAAATACAGTTATTCAACACAGATTAATTCAACACCAGATGTTAGAAGTAGTGCAAAAGAATCTCAACCATTAGAAGTTCTTGTAGTTAACTGTAGAAGTATTTGTAACAAACAGCCACAACTGGAAAACGTTATTTGTATTGCAGAAGCTGATATCATAATAGGCACAGAAAGCTGGTTAAAACCGGATATTAGATCCGCTGAAATCTGTAATAGCAGTATGAACATTTTCTTTAAGGATAGGCTGGATTCCCATGGAGTTGGTGTATTTATAGCTGTTAGTAAGTACCTCCCATGTAACGAAATATATGTCGATATGGTCTACAAAATCTTATGGATTATGGTTAAAAAAGCTTGTGACAGGCTCACTCTATCCTGCACCAGATGCAGACATAACTATTGCCGAGGTCTTAAGAAATAGTGTAAATAATATAACTCCTCAATTTCTGGATCGTACAAAATACTAGGTGGTACCTGCAACTTGCGACTTATCGACTGGACTAGTTCTGTTCACAGTACTGGTGGCAGGGATAAAACATCCTGTGAAATTATTCTTGACCTTTTCTCATATCTTCATCTTGAGCAGCTCGTCACTGAACCAACGTGGTGCGACAACGGTAACGAAAACATTTTAGATATTCTCATTACAAATAGACCTGAATTATTCAGACATTTCTACCACCATGGGAATAAGTGATCATAAAGCTGCAATTGCTTTAGTAAAATTAACAACCGTGCACAAAAAGTGAAAAGAAATGATTATTTACAGGTTCGAAAAAGCCCTAAAGGAGTGTTTTAGAACGTATTTGAGGTATAATTACCTTACCTTCATAGAAGCAAGAGGCTCCGTTGAAGAGATGTGACTTCGATTCATACATACAAGGTATGGACTTACATATACTGAAACAGACAATCAGGGAAGGGAATGATCCCCCGTGGTATAAACGTGAAGTTAAAAGGCTACTCAGAAAACAAAGGAAGATACATGAACGCGCAAGAAGGACAATCTATCGAGGTGATTTATATAAATTAGATGGGATAAGAGGACATGTTAAGATTGTGATGCGCTAGGTTTTAATGACTTTTGCTGCAATTCACTTTCTAATAGCCACACCGAAAACCCAAAGAAATTTTGGACGTATATATAAAAAAAGGTTAGCTGTAGTGACAACAATATGCCAGTTCTAATACAGGGGTAGTTGATGACAGCCACAGCAAGGCTACCGTATTTAACACCGAATTTAAAAATTCTTTCACTGACTAAAACATGGGAAACATTCCCACTTTTCCACATCATGTAGAATTAATGATGGATCTGATACAAATTGATAGTGTAGGTATTTCAAAGCAATTAAAGCTCCTGAAGTGGGAGAAAGTGATAGGTTCTGATGGTATATCAATAAGAATATTTTCAGAATATGCAGAGGAAATTGAACCATTTCTGTCAGATATATTCTGTAAATCTTTAGAAGAGAAAAATTACCTTCTGAATGGAAAATAGCCCAGGTAATTCCTGTTTTCAAGAAAGGATATCAGAGAGACCCTAGGAATGATTGATGCATATGTCTGACATCTATTTGCAGTAGAATTCTGGAGCATGTTATATGCTCTAACATTATGAAGTTTCTAGATGAAAACAAGTTATCTGGCCTCGCAATTGAGAGGACGCCGGTTCGAATCCCCATCCAGATTTGGGTTTTCCATGGTTTCCCAAATCACTATAGGCAAATGCTGAGATACTTCCTTCAAAAGGCCATGGCTGAATTCCTTCCTGTTCCTTGTTTCCAGTTCCATCCCACCTCTAATGACCTTGAGGCTGACAAGGCATAAAGCCATAAGGAAAACAAATGTTACCCATACCATACCAATACAGATTTCGGAAGAACAAATCTTGAGAAACACAATTAGCTCTATTTTTCCCATGACATATGATAGTTATTGTTGCAGGTTAACAAGTTAATGCAATTTTCTTGGATTTTCAGAATGTTTTTGATTCTGTACTATACAAGCAACTTTCAGCGAATGTTCGAGCATACGGTATATAGGATCAAATTTGTGAATGGATATGTAATTTTCTATCTGGTCACTCACAGTATGTCATCATTGATGGGGAAGCATCTTCTACGGGCACTTCTCAAGGAAGTGTAATCTGGGCACTTCTTTTCCTAATTTTTACAAACGATCTGGTTGACAACATTAATTGCAGGTTGTTATAGTTGGGACTTGTGTACCTATCTATAGGGAAGTAAGGTGCTCTGACGATTGCTTAGAAATTCAGCATGATATGGATATTATTTCGGAATGGTGCCATAAATGGCAGCTTACATTTAACTGCAAAACTTGCCAAGCAATGAAAATAAGGAACAAAAAGACTCAATTTATGAGTACAAAGTTAACACTTCATTTGTTGATACAGTGGATTCCCTGAAGTATCTAGGCGTAATAGTACAAAGCAACATGAAATGGGACTTGCATCTAACTTCCATCATAGCAAAGCTAATTTTAAATTAAATTTCATAGGTCATATTTTGAGATGTTGTAATGCTCATACAAATGAAATAGTGTAAAAAACACTAGTGGGTCCACATTTGCATTACTGTTATGGAGTTTGGGTTCCGTATCGCAAGGGATTGATTGACACATTAGAGAAAGTACAGAAGAGAGCCGCTTGATTCGTGACTGCTAGTTACAGTCTTTATGAAAGTGTCACAGAATTGGTACATAGATTGGGCTGGGATTCTTTGGAAGACAGGCGTTGTTTTCATTTGAATTTGTTGGAGAATATGCGAAAGTCTTTAATTTATGAATGTAACGAAATACTTCTTCCGCCAACCTATTTAGGTAACAATGACAGAAAGGATAAGATTAGAGAAATAAGATGCTGAACTGATACTTTCATGTATTCTTTTTTCCTTGGGTTGTTCGGGATTTGAATGCATAAAATTAGGATTAATGCTTAGCACCCTCTGCCAGCCACACATTTGTGAATTGCAGAGTATGGATGTAGATGTATAATAACTCACTGATATGTGGAGGGTGATCCCATTCCGGAACTAAATGATTGTTTAAGATGCGTGCATGCAACACTAGTCACACCAAATTGTCTGCTTAAATAACAACTACAAGAGGATTGTTGTAATTTTTTAACTGCTTAACATCTCCTATAACAACTAGGTCTTTAGAGACGGGAAAGGATGGGGGGCAAGGAATGGGAAGGAATTCGGCCATGGCCTTTTGAAGGAAGCATCCCGGCATTCACCTGGAGTGATTTGGGGAAACCATGGAAAACCCAAATCTGGATGCCCGGATGGGGATTCGAACCGCCGTCCTCCCGAATGCGAGGCCAGAATGCTAGCCGTTACACCACCACGCTCGGTGGGATTGTTGTAGGTGCTCTTTGATCTTTCTATAACCCCCTACTCCAGCATTTGATTTATTTCTTTATTTACTTTATCTCTCTCGGCCAAAGGGATTGGATAAGGCTTGATAAAGAAAGGACTCTTCAGATTTTACAGTAAGCTTACACTTGTAATTTTTTATCAAACCTCGCTTGAAAACCTTTTCTTTACCTGTTTCATGACTAGCAACCAATCCATTACTCTCATTACTCTGCCTTAGCAAATTCATATAAATTTGTGGTCGCATTTGCTCATGAACTCTAGCTACACCAGCTTTCACATGAGCAACTTATTGGATCCCGTTCCAAACAATCTTTTCAAAATTAACCCAGGATTCCCCACTATCTAATTTGATCCTCAAGTTACCTTCCCCACAGTCTACAACAGCACTTACTTTTGTAAGCCAATCCATCCCTAGAATGCAACTTACATTCAGTTTAGGTACTACATACATCGGTATTTCTACATTGACTGCCCCCATACTTCTTTCCATTTACATTTCCTGCTTAATTCTTTTATTTTGAGAGCCAGTAGCAGTAATAACTGTCAGACTATTGACTGGTAACACTTCTACTTGGTTAGTGTTCTCATTATCATTAAACACTCCCTAAGCCAGCCATGAAACCTCAGATCCAATGTCTATTTGTCTTTTAAAGGCATTAAGCTGTACTATAGGAACTTTATCTAATACGTCTTCCTTATCCTCTGTCTCTTTCTATATATCATCTCTGGGATTATTCATAAAAATTGTATTGTATAGCAGTTGGTACCTGGACCCACATTCTTGTCCACTGCTGTGGGGTCCCAAAACTGTGGCAGTCTTTAGTTTGGCTGCCCCCCACTTGTACAGGGTCCGGCAGGGAAGTGTTATGTTTTTGAGATGGGTATATTATACGTGGTAGGGGGACTGATTGTTGCGCATCAGTTGATATATATTACTTATTGTTTGCCATTTCAGTAGCCATTGAGCCGTGGACGATTGAACAACGCGTCTTTGTTTACGACACCTTTGTTACAACCGGTCATTCTGTAGTGCAGACACAGCGAAGATTTCGAACTCATTTCAATGTTGGTCGATATTGTGCCGTTCCATCTCGCCCAACAATACTGAAATGGTTTAACAACTTCAGAACGAGAGGAACTGTGAGACCTGGAACAGCTCATGGAGGTGATAGAATCATTAGAACACCAGAAAACATTGAAAGAGTACGACAGGCAGTGGAGGCCAGCCCTCGGCATTCAGCGGTAAGACACGCTCGCGCATTGCACATGTCGGACAGATCAGTTCGCCGAATTTTGCACTTAGACCTCAACTTTCACACTTTCAAAATCATATTGGTTCAAGAACTGAAGAGCAATGACTATATACAGCAGTTTAGGTTTGCAGAAACGATGCTCGAAACCTTGGAAAATGACAGTATTCTGATATACAGTGACGAGGCTCATTTTCATTTGACAGGTGCTGTAAACAAACAGAATTGTCGGTACTGGTCGGAAAATAATCCACGGGAAGTCCATCAAAAATCCCTACATACTTAGAGACTAACTGTGTGGTGCGGAATGGCTTGATTTGGCATAACAGGCCCCTACTTTTTCAAGAAAACGGAAGGACTGTGACGGTCAACTCACAGCGTTACCTTATGATGTTGAGAGAATTTTTGATGCCAGAGTTAAGGAGACATCGGATTGCCCTAGATAGGGTTTGGTTTCAACAAGATGTGGCAACTTGTCACACCTCAAAACAATCCATGGTTTTTTTGAGGAGCAATTTTCCAAGGCGCCTCATTTCATTGCGCGGGAATGTGTATTGGCCTCCTCGATCGCCAGATCTTTCACCATGTGATTATTTCTTATGGGGCTACCTGAAAGCTCGGGTTTACACTGAAAAACCAAGGCCTCTAGAAGATCTCTCGGATGCCATAACTCGAGAAATTCGAGCAATTCCATGCTGTATGCTTGAAAGATGTATGGACAATTTTTTCACCCGCCTCCAACAATGCCTGGACGAGACCGGTCGCCACTTGGATGACATCATTTTTCACACGTAAATTGCAATCTGTTATTGTTGAGCAATTATGTCTTAAATGGCATCATATATGTAAACTGTGGAGACAATAAAAATTGAAATTTGTTCAAAAACATCTGCGTAACAATGTTTTGAAAAACGTAACACCTCCCTGCCGGACCCTGTATTTCCCTTACAGGCTGTGGGTTTTGTTCTCTCACCCTACCATTAAAATCTCTCCTTGCATAACAGTTGCAACCTCTGCCCCTGGACCTACCATCCCTTGACATATGACTTCTTCTAGGAAGACTCCTGCTTCCCCTCCTATGGTTATGGTTTGTAATATTGATCAGAGAATGACCCCTGGTCATCCAATCACCTCAATAATTCTGAAACTCTTTCCACATTAATCACCTCCATAGAAGCTATTAGATTCCCAGTTTGAGGTGATAGCCTATCTCCTATCAAATCTATGAATTCCTCTTCCCCATATGGATGATCTGAATACTTGCACTGGATCCAACATTTATGCTGTCTCTCTCTACCAGGTCTGTAGGGCCTACCCATCATCAATTCCCTCTTCTCCTGAATTTGCCTGCGCATTGACTTGAAATGTTTTAGAAAATTCTCTTTGTATAATTTAAAATCATTTACCTTCCCAACTTACCTATCTCCCCATGTCCTAGTATAAGACTTTACGTGTTTATATAAAAGTACAATTTTCTTACTGTCCGGTAACACATTAAAATAGTCTGATCTCTAGAAATTATCAATAAATTCTACTGGATGCAGCTTCCCAATAGCATCATAACAGTCAAATTCCTTTTTATCAACACTGACCACTTGATTACCAGTCAAGGGTACAACACTTTGATATTGTTGAATGTGTAGCCCAGCAAACTTTTTCTCCAACTGGTTAACATTACTTTGAGTCTCATACAGCCCCTGCGTAAGCTGTTCCTGTGTTCTTAATCGTTATGTCCATGCATTAATATGCTAACATCTTGTTTTACCCAATCCCTCCAAACATTCATTTTGAACCTGTAGCACATTCTGTTTTGACTCTTCACATTTACTATCTATGTTTTTAATCAAGTTACCATCATTTCATAATTTTCCCTGACTTTCTGCACCTCCTTACACATCAACACATTCAACCTTAATATTTTAACAAATTTCTCCTGACATTCTACAAATACTTCCCCCAACCTGGAATTTATATTGTTAATATCCTCTTTAATTTCAGAATGAAACACCTGGAATTGGTTACTATTTCTTATCACCAATGTTTTCACATACTACTGAAAATTTATCATCCAAATGCTTAGCAAACTCTGAAAATTTAGTATCATTGTTTTGTTTCAACTCATTTTTAAATACAGAGAATTTACCATTAATCTAAAAAAAAAAGAATAAAAAAAATTAAGTGTCTGAATTAAGAAAACTTACCATCAACTCATTTTTAAATTTAGCAAATTGTGAATTAATTTCAGAAAATTTGCTATCAAATTCAGAAAATTTTGCTTTAAAATTAGTTACAAATGATTTTAGAAATGCTTGCAAATTTTATGCATCAACCATACTGAGATAACTATGAAGATAATTTAACACCAAAAAGAAAGAGAAAATAAACTGACTTTATCAAGTTACCACAAACGAATATACAAAAGTAAATATCTAAATACGCAGTACTCACTGTTCCTCGCACCTGGATTTTGAAGCACTTAAACACTTTTATCACTTTTTTTCTCTTTGCATGCCATTACTTTTCAAAACATTTCACACACAAAATCACTGCACTTCCCACGTTGATCGTCGAACTGCCTTCCCAACGCTGAAGGAAACTCGTATCCTGGGCTAAGAAATTTTGCCACTTGCTGTTGAGATGCCATAGGTGCTTCCAGTTCTTGTTGCCACTCCCAATCAGTCACTGGTTCTGAGAAATTGCCGGTTGGATAATTCCTCCAGGTTCTCCAAACTGCGCCATGTTTCTGAAGTCGTTCTTTACCCCTGCCAGATTAACAACTCTTAAAATGTGCACTTTAGTTACAGGTTCTTTGGGTATTTCGATACTTGTTACTTTACAGATATCGTAAAATACCATATCTGTCTTTGGTCGCCATGACAGGTATTTGGTTGTATGAAATAAATACTCAATTAATCACTATCCAATTTGTTTATTTCCCTTTGCAAGCTCTGCAGTAACATTACATGGTATTGGCATCAATCCAAAGATATTAAGTACAAACATAAATCAATGTTCGAACAATTAAGCATACACACTTCCCAGAACTACCGACTGACAACTCTCTCTGCTCACTCTGCTCACAATCTCTGTGCGCTTAAATAGACATTTTAGAATTGTTCAAAAAGTCTCGACCAATGTTTCTCAAATTCTAACAATACTTAAACACTTAAAGTCGCATTAAAAAAAAAATCAGAATTCATACAAAATCGTATCCATCATCATCAAAGAAATGGAAATTAAAATTAAAGGTATTTACAAACAAAATTATCTACATAAACCAGTTCAAACCATCTCAAATTGTCCTCCAAACATCGTAGCTCATATCAGTACTTACAATTACAAACTTTTAATTAATGTTTCATGCATAATACTGTCCTTGAACATACTAAATTGGTTTACATAGTTTCTCACCATAAAACAATGTTCATTTACACAAATTCACAATTACATGGAAAACGTAATTAATCATCTCAGCTGGCTATATACAATTCTTAAAATTCAATTTCATCAAAAAATTTGAGTCCGAGACCTATTATAAGCTTTTGCCATTTTTTTTTTTTTTTTTTTTTTTTTTTTTTGTACTTCATTTGATGTGTTAAAACCGGATTTCAACTTTGTAATTCTGCTAAATACCATAAGAGCTATAGTCAAAAATTTTTCAAATGCCGTAAAAGCTGTCCTGTTTGAATATCTCAAAAAATAATGACAGAAGAGTTTCGTTGAGTTTTGATGAGAGGACATCCCAAAAAGCCATTAATATTTTAACATTTATGATCACTCCAAAGAAACACATTTTAGTCCTAGCTTGCTTAGAATACTCTATTCGTGTAGATTAGTCAAAGAAAATAGCTTACAAGCTTCGGTCTCAATCTCTAAACTGATATTATTGGCTTAAGATATGACAAAACAAATATCATGGCAAAAGTTAGTGAGCTTCCGCTTTGGTACCTGCAGTTGTGCTTTTTCACACAACACACAATTGCCCGTAGAAATATTATACAAAAAGCTCTACTGAAACAGAATTCGAATACACATGAATAATTATGACTGACTCGGACATTGACGATGAAGAGATGGACGGAAGTACAAAGCGTGGCCATAACACTGGTTCATCAACCTACTGAAGTGGTTCCCAGAAATAAAGATCTAAAAAAAGTGCGAAAAGTTGTTAAGTTTTTCAAAAAGTCTTTTATTTATGATCATTTTAGTCAAACCAACGAGTGATGAGAAATAGAATTGTCTGTCACAGGCAATATATGTAATTCTTTCCAAATAAAGTGATGGATTGACTGCTTAGCAGATAGATAGATTATTTTTTTAAACTGATGTGGTTTGCTGTAAGGCATGTAATGTGATCAGAATACTTATCATATTTGATTATTTACTTTATAAGCAGAATTAGATTTAAAGCTAAACTGTAAATGTGCTGAGTTCATTTAGAGTAAGCTAGAAATTTTTAATCTCAAGTTTTTTTTTCTGATTAAAATATTGTTAACCGTTGATTTCTGTTATTTAACTTTAAAGACGGTTTATCAATTCAATAATAGATGTTTATTATTTGATTTGATAACAATTTAAAAACTGTGCTGGATCCTGTGGGACTAACCAATCCTGCAATCCGCAGATGTGAGATTGAAAACACTGCAGGATTTCAGTCCTTGATTACAGTTTATGATATTCAAAGATGTTAGCCACACAACTGCATAAACCAAGCAGGAAACATATAATTACAATAAAATTTATTTCACTGGTGGGGGACATTACACAAATGAGTAGAATTACAGAACTGTCTGTCCACTTTCATAAAGAGAATACAGTATGTTATGTAACTGCCACATGCTGCAACCAGAGCCTCTAGATGTGACAGCATGGAAGCAAAGATCAAGGGCGGATCCAGCCTTCGGGTCAGGGGGGTGTGGGGTGTGTCACGTAGTCGAGGTCCAGCTATCACAGGCTTCAAAATTACGATAGTATATATAAATAAAAATAAAATAATTTTTTGTATTATGTTAAAATAATTTTATCAAATAACAAAATCAACTATTCTCTTTTGAACTCTTATGCCTTAATCCACTTGAATGAGTACGGTTTTGTGAATGCGGAGAAGTGCCGGTCCAGTTAGGTGGTCTTCTGCCAATGATGCTCAGAATCAAGTTTTGAGCCTTCTGAGAGCAGAAAAAGATCTCTCTTCTGTGGCGACATTAGCTGGTAGTGTAGCAAGAATACGCAAAAACTTGTTTCCATTGGGATACATTTTAGCATCACATTTTTCCATTAGATTAGAAACTGATTGCGGAACATTCTGATTCCGTTGCAGTTATGCTATCCACAGCCAATAGTCACTTATAATGACTGTATTGTTGTCTATTAACTGCTTATAGTTGAATGCGAGTTTTTTTCCCCCCTACTGTTTCCATGCCTTCATTAATATAGGTGTAATTGACTTTTGAATAAGAACGACTAGTTGAAATAAAGTGTTTCAGAAGACAGATGGCCTTGTAGGTCATTTATTATAGAATCTAGAATTAGGATGCATACGGCCATACGGAAATACTGATTGAAGAGGCAAGTTATTGTCACTATGTATTTATCTCGAAACTGTTCTGGGGCATTAAATTTCCATCGCAAATTTCTCGGCAGATAGTTTTGCCTCTTCAAAACATTTCAGAAACTATGTCTCCTGTTCAATTTTTTTTTTTTTATCTCAGAACACTCATTGTATCATTTATAGTGCCAGTAGAACTTTTTAAGTCAACTGAGTTTGTCTGCAATACTCTGCTCAAGGATACAGTTGTATGTGAACCTGAAAAATAAAATAAGATATATTTTGGTGTTGATGGGATGTAAACGTTAATTTAATTTGGCTTTTTATTTTAAATACACAGATTTATAAAAGTAACTAAGTACGTATACTGTTATAAATCTGTGGGCAGCCTGCGTGTGTCTGATGGTTTTGAAACTGCATTACGCAAAAAATACTTCAGCAATTCAGATGGTATTTTAAAATTTAAAGAGCATATGTCCTAGCTTAAAATCTGCAAAAAATAACTTGTGACTTGCATGTACTGAGGAACGGAGAACGACATTATAAACATTTCTAGAAAATAGAGATATGTGTACAGATCACTCTGTAAGCACTCCGTTCAAGAAACACTCGCAAAAGTTTGCACTATGATCATACTTGGATCCTATTTTATTTTTTTCACTTAGAATATTTAGCTCTCAGTTTTGTACACTAAAATAAACATAATACGTGAATCAAACGTAGTAAACTCTTAAACGTAATAAGAATCTTAAAACGAATAGTTCATTTGGGAATGGTCATTACTAATTTGCATTTTACAAACAAGAAAAAGAACCTCCTGCTTCCTATTCGGTAATGTCACATTTACTCATTGCTTTTTAGGCTCAAAGCTAGAACGTTATTACATAATCAGTGAAGTGATTCATTTAAAAGTGTGAATATTAAAGCAACTGATAAACTAATAGCTCCGGAGTAGAAAATTATGTTCTTACAGCAAAAAGTAAAACGGTGATTACATATCAACTAGCTTCGAAGCCCGACATAAAGGAAGATTTGAATTCTGTAATTTTCCTCAGTTGCTTAATCAAATGGAATTGTTAATAAATAACCCTCATAACCTTGATATTGCAATTTACGTTATAGGTTGTAGTATAAACCGTCATAAAGTTCGAACTACTTACGTGCTATTTGATGAAAGCATTAAGGACTCACTGAAATTAAAAATTAACTAGGAATCCTAAAAACTTATGCTACAAGGCTTAAATAACAGAACTAAATCCATCGTGCCTTATACATTAAAAAAGCGTGTCAGTTGTCATTCTGTCCAGGCTGCATTTCAACCTAACCGCAACGTCCACTAATATTGCCATTTGAAGGTTCTTAATTTAATTTAATTTTAATTGAAATGGAGTGCATGCTCCGGCATCAATTTTCCTACACACCCTACTTCGTCCTTTCCTGCACCCACCTACGTTTCCCTTCTACAAATTTCAACTTTAAATTCTTTAAAGGTTTTCGGTAAATTATTAATCATTTCTCTTGGTATCTTAATCCCTGACACCCATACCTAAAAAAGATAATCTTCCTACACCATTGTGCCTGAAATCAATCGCCAGCTTGTGGTCATAGTTACCTTTTCCCTCCCATGCATTTCTTTTAATTCTTACACCAATACCTTTCCGTGCTTCAAAACCAATATACACCTTGTACACTCCTATGACTCTCTTCACCCTCCTCCTATCTTTCAATGAATTGCATTCCAGCTATTTTATCATGTCTGTTACTGATTGTGTTCTGCGGTAATCTCCAAAATAAATCTAGCAGCTATTTTTTACACCCTCTCCATCTCCTAAATTTTATACTAAAACTGTGGGTCCCATGCTACACTACCATATTCAAGCAATGGTCTGACCAAAGTTTTGTAACCCAATTCCTTTACTTCTCTCGTACATCACCTCATCACTATTACCAACAAGTGCAGAATTTTGAAATCTTTTCCTACTTCCTCTCAAATGTGACATGCCCAGTTAAGCTTGTTATCAAATGTAATGCTAAGATATTTACATTTCAAGTCTTCAGCAAGCAAGTCTTTCCCCACCTTATAATCAAAACCAACTTTTAGTTTTTTATCTGTGTATCTAATAAGCTAACTCTTCATTGCATCTATCTTCATCCCATGTTTACGAATCCAACTAAATATACTGTCCAGATGACCCTGCAGCTGTTTACACTCCTCTACTGTTTTGATCCTTTTATATGGCATTCTGTCATAGGCAAACAATCCAATTTCTGATAGTAAAGGCATGAACACAATTATTCATTATAATAATGAATAGCAATGGTCCCAATTCGCTACTCTGTGGCACTACCATTTTTTACTCCACTTCTTTTGATACTACATTTCCTATCCTAACTTATTGTTTTCCACATTTTAAAAATTCTTCTACCCAGTAAACCCATTTCTCATCTACCTGAATAGTTTTTGCCTTTGAAAGAAATAGTCATTTTGGCCTCCCCTATCCATTTCATCTGAAATATCTTGCATATATACCACCAACTGAGAATCGCATGAATAACATTGCATAAAGCCATGCTGCATACTTAAAAATCACTTACGCTCCTCAAATATATTTCTGATTTGGTTGCATATCACTCTCTTTATTAATATACCTACCACTGATGTCATACAGATCAACCTGTGATTTTAGACTATTTCTCACCCCTCCTTTATGTACCGGCACTACTATCGCTCTTTTTCAGCCCTGTGGTAAGCCACAAGTATCCAGACTCAGTTTAAATAATATTTCAAGATAAGGTGCAAAGTCTTGACGATCTTATGTGAAATCACGTAAGATTAGTTTTAGTCCACACAAATGTCTATAATAAAGCAGAAATAATTGATGTAATCAATATAGCGTCAAAATAAAACCAATATTGAAACAGCAAATAATTTTACTTTGTTGGAGGATAAATATTTGGAATTGCTTTTTCATTATAAGACGTTAATAAATTTTTATTATTGCAATGTTTATTACTATTATCGTAATTATTGTTAAAGAACACTCTTACACTGTAACACAGTTCCATAAATACGAATTCGGTGGTAACTACTAGTAAGTTGTTAAGTTTTTGCGTTCATGCATTAGTACATAATAGTACCTAATATTTACGTACCTATCTAAAACCCTGCTCAAGCAGATATATAATATTATAAGGACTGAATTGAACAACGTTTGCAGTAAGCAATGGGTGTAATTAGCAGTTTTGTTGCCTACCAAGTAGAAATATTTTCCAGAGCGTTACAAATTTTCACTAAGTTGTCACCTGAAATTGTAGATGGCCATGCCTCTCAACCCAACGCGTCTCGCAGATACCTTGCATTGTAGCTACAAATTATTTTAAAAAAAATTGATGATGCCTTCTAGCGGATGAATTGGTAAATGCTACAACTTTTTTCATTGTGCATGGATGTTGCATTAGGTATTAACGGCAAGAAATGTCTGGATGATATAGCTAACATGTTGCTAAGAACATGATTGCTGCATGTACAGCATATCAAAATTTGAGACAGAGACTTTCAACAATTTTCGCAAGCTCCATATCGCCTAGACAGTTACCATCACAACTAAGCATATCTTAAGCATCACAGAAAGTCACAAAATTTCGTTTATTAAACCATTGTGTTTATATCTAAATTAAAGACTTAAGCTGTGAGATATGTGTTATGTTTGTTGTTTCATCGAATAAAATAGAAATGTATTTAGTTAGTAGATTTACATTCAGTAAAATACTTTCCTAAATGATTTCCTTGCAAACATCAATCGACTAATTTTGCACAATTTTGCTGATATATGTTGCATTAGACTTAGAAGGCTCTAAACGATGTTGCTAAGCTGTGTCACAAGATTCTACACGGAATTTTAAAATTGCTTCCTTCATCATCTACCGTGCTGTCGTTACTTGCTTCTTTATCCAAAAATTTGTCACCATCGCGATGACCACGTAACGATATCTCTTGATGAGCACAAAAGATTATAGTTTCGGCAATTGGTCGTAAGCGTTCCTTATTTTCATTAATTTGTGTCATTCAGGTTTCTGAGAAGTTGTTAAATAGTTTTTTTCTAGCTTCGACAGCTACTTCGTGGTATTGATTTCGCTGGTGAGTTAGCGACATGCCATTTTCACCAAGAAAATCATCGAAAGCTATTAATGGTTCTTTTATGAATCATTTTAGAGGTCTTCTTGACTGTGTACCATCTCAAGGGCATTACTGTAAATAATACATAATATTTACTGTAATGGTTCTGATCTTTATGCGATAAAACAAGTCAGTGAAACTTGTCAAGGTGTGATTTTCCTTTTTTTATTACAACACAGTGTGGGAAAATATAAATTTGAGAAGGCACCAATGCTTTCCATTAATATAGCTCTTCTTGAATCATCTAGGTTTTTTTCTTACAAAACATCCATTATCTGAGGAAAATTTTGATTGAGAAAGCGAACATTTTATCTATTCAGTACAGGAAGTCGATGTACACGAAATCGGTAAGCATAGAACACCTTCAGCATGAGTAATATTTTCTTCTTCATCTGATGTTAAGTTAGCTGTGGAAGCATCGGCAGCACACGTATTATCGTATACATTAGTGCTCAGTATAGGTAAATGTTTTGGATGTCTATCAATCTCAAACCTAGGATTCTTTGTAAAAGAATGAATATATCTTTTCTAAATAAACCACCACATGCATTACGTTTCGTCCCACCAGCACCTTCACCTTTTTCGCTGCATCCTGACGTCAAAAAAACCCGTGCGTGACTAAGCAAAAATGACAATATTTATATAAATAAGTCAAATGGTTTAGTGGCGAGGCGCGGTCGGAGCTACGCGGCTGTGACATCACAGAACATCGGAAATGCATCCGTGAACGAATGGGGAGACGGGCAGCGCGACGCGGCAAAATCAAAAGTTGCAATCGCGCTCACTATATTCAATCCACAATGACCTAACGGGTACAACACAATGTTATAAACACTGTACAGTCACATTGTGACTGTAGTTAATGTTTTTGTTAGATCTGGCCACCCATCAATCAAAGTAAACTTATTTAATTAAAATCAGTGAGATTAAAAATATAATCAGAGGTTGACCTATGCTGAGCCCAGGGATGGTCATGACCCCCCCCCCCCTTGGATCCGCACTTGGCAATGAGAGCCTTGATATGCTACTGGGGAACACACATGGTTTGTAGGCATGTCAACAAAGCATCGGTAGTGACTGCAGGAGGACCAGAACAAAAAAGTTGCCACCCGACCATATCCCAGACATCTTCTATGGGTGACGTGACAGGTGAACTTGCAGGCCAGAGAAGCAGTGGTATCTGTCATTCTTCATTCATCACCACATGTGGCCAGTTATTGTCCTGCTGAAGTGTGGCATGTGGCAGGGAATCCACTGTGTCAACAACTGAAGTGTTAACTTTCTACTCATAAACAAGCAGAGTCTTTTTGTTACTTATTTTCATTGCCTTGCACTTTTTGCAGTTAAGTGTAAGCTGCCATTTATGGCATCGTTCTGAAATAACATCCAGATCGCACTGAATTTCTGGGCAATCATCAGAGCACCTTACTTCTCTATATATAAGCGCGTCATCACCAAACAATCGCATCTTGCAATTATCATGGTTACTGAGATTGTTTAAAAGAATCGGAAAATAAGTGGTCCTATTACACTTCCTTGAGGAGCGCCCGAAGAAGAGGCTTCCCCATCAACGATGACATAATGTGATCGACCAGTTAGAAAATCGTTCTTCCAATCGCAAATCTGATCTGGTCTGCTCGAATCTTCGCTAAAAGTTGGTTGTCTGGTACAGAGTCAAAAGCTTTCTGAAAATCCAAGAAAATTTCCTCAACTTGTGAACCTGCATCGATTACTTTCATTATGTCATGCGAAAATAAGACCAGTTGCGATTCACATGATCTTTTCTTCTGAAATCAGTCTAGGTTTGCCATAAGTAACCAGTTTTCATCTAGAAATTTCATAATGTTGGAGCATATAACATGCTCCAGAATTCTACTGCAAACAGATGTTACAGATACGGATCGATAATTCCTAGGATTTCTCCGATATCCTTTCCTGAAAACAGGATCACCTGCACTATTTTCCAGTCAGAAGGTACTTTTCTTTCTTCTAAAGGTATACTGAATATATCTGACAGAAATAGTTCCAATTCTTCCGCGTATTCCGAAAACACTCTTACTGGTATACCATCGGGATCCAGCGCTTTCCCCCACTTCAGGAGCTTCAACTGCTTTATAATACCTACTCTATCAATTTGCACCGGATCCATCTCAAATTCTACACACTGTGGAAAAGCGGGATTGTTTTCCATTTTTTAGTTAGTGAAAGAATTTTTAAATTCGGTGTTAAATACGGTAGCATTGTCACGGCTGTCGTTAACTTCCCGACTGTCTTGTTGTAGAACTGGCATATTGTTGTCGCTACCACTAACTTTTTTAACATATGACCAAAATTTCTTTGGGTTTTCGTTGAGGCTATTTCAAAGTGAATTCAGCAAAAGTCATTCATTAAAGCCATTGCGCATCACATTCTTAGCATGTCCTCTTATCTCATCTAACTTTTTTCGAAATCACTCCTATACATCGTACTTCTTGTGTGTGCATGTATCTTCCTTTGCTTTTTAAGTAACCTTTTAAATTCACAGGAGGACGCCAGTTCGAATCCCCGTTCGGTCATCCAGATTTGGGTTTTCCAAGGTTGCCCCAAATCACTCCAGGCGAATGCCAGGATACTTCCTTCAAAAAATCCATGGTGGAATTCCTTCCTGTTCCTTGTGCCAAATCCCATCCCACCTGTAATGACGTCGATGAGATGTAAAGCCATAAGTAAAAAAAAAAAATTAACTTCACCTATATATCATGGGTGATTATTCCCATCCCTGATTGTCCTTTTCAGTATAAGTAAGTCCATACCTTCCCTGTCTATATGCATGTACCGAGCCTCTTGCTTCTATGAAGGTAGGGTAATTATCCCTCAAATACATTCTAAAACACTTCTTTGGGGCCTTTTTGAATGTGTAAACAATTATTTATTTTTTCTTTTCGCACGGGGCTGTTAATTCTACTATAGCAATTATAAGTTTATGATCACTTATTCCTGTGGTGGTAGAAATGTCCGTGAAAAATTTAGGCCTATTTGTAACGAGAATATCTTAAATGTTTTCGTTACCATTGTGGCACCACGTTGGTTCAGTGATGAGCTACTCAAGATGATGATCTGGGAAAAGGTCAAGAATAATGTTTTATCCCTGTCACCAGTAACATGAATGTACTTAGTCCAGTCGATGTATAAAAAATGGAAGTCGCCTCCTAGTACTGTTGCATGATCTGGAAATTGATGAGCTATATTAATTACATTATTCCTTAAGGCCTCAGCAATAGTTATATCTGCATCTGGTGGATGATAGAAAGATCCTATTACAAATTTTGTCCTAGCTACCTTCAGTCTAATCCATAGGATTTCACAGACCTTATCGATATCTATTTCGTTACACGACAGGTTATTACTAACAGCTCTAAATACACCACCTCCATTGGAATGCTACCTATTATTACGGAAAATGTTCATGCTATTGTTAAAAATTTCTACTGAACTTATATCCGGATTTAACCAGCTTTCAGTACTTAATAAAATATCTGCTTCTGTGCTACTAATAACGCTTTCAAGCTCATGCTGCTTGTTACAAATACTTCTACAGTTAATAACGAGTACTTTTAATGGTCGAGATTTATTTAAGCTACTCCTAGCATATGGTGTTGAATTTAATTGGGCTGCCCGTAACTGTAATCCCAGTTTTGGGTCTTCCTCCCTCAGCCTAAAAAATGCCCCAGTGCACTCCACATGGCCCCTGCCACCCGTGTAGCTGATTCACGTGTGTAGTGCACACCTGATCTATCCAAGGGAACTCCACACAATTCAACCCCAGGGCGAAGATCTAGGATTTGCAGCCAAGATTTATCGCAGAAGTGCCGCAGTCTCTGGTTTAGACCCTCGACTTGGCTCTGAACTACAGGTCCGCAGTTCTATCGACAATGCTGCAGATAGTTAACTCAGCCAAAATCTTGCGGTCATCAACCACAGAGTTCAACCTTTGAGCAAGACATCAGAAGGAAGGGAGGATACCCTCTAATCCAAGGCAGCAAGCATCATTGGTGCCGACATGATCAACTCTGGCTACACCCCGTCTGTTCAGTGGCATCTGGGATGGCCTGTTCCACATCTTGGATCAGACCTCCCAGAATGTGCAATGAATGGATATTGGATTTCATCCCTGACCTATTCACCATTTCCCTAAGGTGCTCAATAAACTGCCTAACGTTGGAGCTTCCTACCACCAGAATCTCCTTCTGTGGTTGCTTAGACCTGGCGGACTGGGGGCTGGCAACTCGCAGGATGACGATGACGATTGCGAAACTGAATCAGTTCCGGACAATACATCAAACCGATTGGACAGTGGTACAAACTTGCACTCTTAGGATTCAGACTTGCATGACTGCCCTCGCATGCAGTGTCAACATCCAGAAACCAAATGCCAGTCACTGTCAGGTGACTGCCACACAGATTCCAATATCTCAGCCTGGACTGCAGGTATGATGATTGGTAGGGAATAACCTGTGAGAGCACTAGCTTCAACAGGTTCACCCATACATCTGCTGAAGTCACCTATGTCAGCTTCCAGCCTTGTAACTTTCGTTAACAAAAGCTAAGCGCGATGATCAGCCACCTCAGCCCACGTCTGCACACAGCAATCACAGTCCCTACACATATTACTTTCAGAACAACCACTGAGGAGATGATGAAAGAATGAACTAACCAAGAGATCCAAATAACACACTGTTCACTACTTACTAAAGATCACGGCTTATATTAAACCTAACTTTGGCAATAAATTTAGACTAGATGGCGGATACTGCACTGAATAGTTAATAGGACTTACCAGTAAACTGTGTTAACGAACCACAGTAATAAATAAAAGAACAAATAAGCTCTATATACCTTGCTACAAAAAAAATTTAAAGGCGATCACGACTACTGTACGCTGCTGCTATTAAATAATGCAAAAAAAAGCTATCACATACTTTAAGTAAACAGAAATTGTGACACTTGTCACAACAGTTGCTGGATCAACTAGCTGCTGCTCTGTGTAGATACTGAATATTCAAGGATAAAAGCTAACTACAACACTTTAAATTCCAAAACAGAAATGGCGGCATGATGGTTGCTGGAGATCACCTAGGAGTTGCTCTGCGGAGACAGTGAATATTTAGAGATATAAGCTTATTACAACACTTTAAATTAAAAAACTGAAATGGCCGCACTGGACATGACGGTTGCTGGAGATCAAGCCCATTTTTCTTGCAGGTTCTGCTACCCTCAATGTGCTGTGAATGTGGTATATATGTCTTACATGGCATAGTGTAATGTCATATGTAATTGTGACTGACAGTAGTTGTAGCGCAAATGTGAGTGTTAAGTAAATTTGTTATAGTGGTAATGCTGTATAGACTAATGCTGTCTTATCATGCCGATCAGTCTCTTTATCTACAGTACATCCTGTCCACTGCTACCAACCTAGCTGCTCCAGTACCTTGTCTGAATAGTACATGTTCTCAGCCATAGTTAGCAATATTAGTAGGGAAATGTGAGATTTTATGAAAACTTGTTGATAATCACTCTCAACAGACAAATATAAATTTACGGAGACTTAAAAATATATAATTATTATTATGGTTTAGAATGATCCTTGTCCCCATCTCTTGGGAAACAGTAATAGCATTTCAGTTGTTGAATTTTGTTTTATGGTAATTTCTACAGAGAAATCTTACTACTTTCCTTCACATCATTTCCAGCTCCTGAATTAAGAAGGTATAATTTTGATGCGGTACACTAATTGTTATTTTCGCCAGTATTTCTTAGACTTTGTAAGATTTCCAAACCATCTTCAATGTATATAACCACCTTATCTTAAAATGAAATGATATGCCCAGATATATAAATTTAATGCTATTTGCCAAAAACTCTTCCCACCATCTAATTGTATAATACTTTAGCTTTTAACTCCATTGCATGATGACCTACTGAGCTAAAGGTCTTTTCCACAATTTTCTCCTGGAGCAATCCTGTTGTAGAGTTTTACATCATCTGCAAACATTACAAATTTTCATTTCAATACTGATACATCAGAATATTGTGATTGTTTCATTACATCGACATTTAGCAGTTTTGTTATCACATACTGAACCTAGTAGACTTGGCATTCGGGAGGATGTGGTTTCAAAACCTGTCCGCTCATAAGAGATTTCATTTTTCCAGGGTTTCCCAAAATCACTACAGGTGAATGCCAGAATGGTTTCTTCAGAAGGCCATGACTGAATTCCTTTCCGCTCCGTACCCAGTGTATTCTCTTCCTCTAATGGTTTTGACAATGCATGAAGTCATAAGAAGAAAAAGAAATGTTCTCACATCTACCTTCCACTTGCTTCATACCTTTAAACACACTAAGTGTATCTCTGGATTTACACCAAATTTTCTAATATATATTACCATTTTATAACTTATTCTGTCAAAAATGTTTCACCATTAACATTTCCTCCTTTGTACATTTTTTCTCAAGTATTTTAGCAAGCTTATAAAACTCGTGTTCTGCCTCAAAAGTCGTACTTTCCTCATTTGTGTTTCTGATGTAATTATGTGGCACACACTCTGACAAACTTTCTTGCCACTAAAGTTAAGCTACTAATTATTTCTACTAAAGGAAGAATGATATCAAAAGCAGAATAGCACTAGCAGAAATAACCTTACTGAAAATTAGGTATTTTAGTTTCAAATATTACCGAACACTCGGAAAGAAGTTTACATTATTGCATTAATGATGCTAAGCAATTAATGGAAGTGGAACTTGGACTTCAGGAATTTCAAAAAGCAAAATGTGCTGCTATAGAAGAGTGTTGAAAATTAAGTGGAGAAATAAAGCAGAATATAAATGTATTTTGGAAATAATGGGTGAGGAAAGAAGTTTGTGAACGTCTCTTACAGACAGAAGATACAGGATGATGTATCACATTTTATGGCATGCTCTGTTAGTGGAGGGAACAGTCAAAAGAACAAACTACTGAGAAAGACAAAGATTAGAACATATGAGCCGGCAGATTTAGGATGTAGGTTGTAACGGGTGTGGTGAGATGAAAAGGTTAGCTCAAAATAAGAGGAGCTGCAGTTCTGCATCAAACCACCAATTGTGAGGTGACGCTCTGGCCTCACTTTCGGGAGGATGAGGGTGTGATTCCTTGTGCAGCCATCTAGATTTAGGTTTTCCATAGCTTCCTCAAATCACTCCAGGCAACTGCCAGGTGGGTTTCTTCAAAAGGCCATGACCAAGTTCCTTCCTTTTCCTTGCCTCTCATTGTACCCCACCTCTAATGACATCTATGTCAATGAGGCAAAATCCAGAAGCAAAAACCAGTTGAGAGACTGATACCGAGCGTGGTGGTGTAACGGTTACTGCTCTGGCCCTGCATTTGGTAGGATGGTGGTTCAAAGCCCCGTCCGGGCATCCAGATTTGGGTTTTCCATGGTTTCCCAAATCACTCCAGGCAAATGCCGGGATGCTTCCTTCAAAAAGGCCATGGCTGAATTCCTTCCCATTCCTTGTCCCCCCCATCCTTTCCCATCTCTAAAGAGCTCGCTGTTAAGAGACGTTAAGCAGTTAAAAAAAAGAGAGACTGATAACGGGGGAAAAAAACATTGCCTGCAATTTGACATCTTACTTTTAAATAAAAAACATACAACATTTGAGTAATTTACCCAAACTGACTCCGTGATTGTTACAAACTTTATTTCACATATGTACTTTTTGAAAGAAGTCAACTGGTGTGAGTGTATTATTTTTAATTTGCACATTGTTCTTTAATCTCTGCTACATTGGTTAGATGGAAGCTGAACACGTGACAGCAAGAACAATATATATGCCCATCTATGTACTCACCGACTGACAATATGTGCTTCTGGATTTATCAAACAGACCGAGCGTGGTGGGTGAGCGGTTAATGCTCTGGCCTTGCATTTGGGAGAACACTGGTTCGAATCACCATCTGGGCATCCAGATTTGGGTTTTCCGTGGTTTCCCCAACTCAATCCAGGTGAATGCTAGGATGCTTCCTTAAAAAGGCCAAGGCCAAATTCTTTCCTGTTCCTTGTTCCAGTCTCATCCTGCCTCTAATGACCTCAACACCAACAAGGCGTAAAGCCATAAGTTAAAAAACTCGAGCAGCAGAAACCTGATGAAGAGAGAGAGAATGTCATCAAAACGTATTTGAGATCATTCAGCTGCAAACCTGCAAAGACTACATTGCAATAATCGGCATTTTGCATGATGCAGATTGTCTGTGGAGAGATTTTAATTATTTTCTCAGTAGAGAAAGCTTTTTTGTAGGTATGCCTTTACTAGTTACTGTGCTGCTACAATATAGGCGTATAAATCTCAAAATTTTGGGTGGACCCAGGATTTCTTCTGTACTGACAATGTGCATATTGCTTTACATTTATTCACCCATAATGGAACTGGTCTAAGATGGTAGAGGGGATCACAGACCTGTTTTTCACAGACTGTCCCAACCAGGTGTTTCAGTTCAGTCCTCGTTTTTATTTGTATTCTTCAGAAATAACTAGTTTCACCTTGTATTATTGTGTGCTTCACAGCTCTACTATAGTGTAGTATGCTGTACATAAGTAATCAGCATGGATAGTAGAGTTTGCTCTAGATATATATTACTTTATCAAGATTCTAAAGCAACTTTTACCAAATCCCATGATGTTCCATTTTCTCAATGCATTTGCAAATCACCCACTAATTACCATTCTTGTAGTTGTCTTGCTCTATCATTTTGCCCCTGATTTGTGCTCTCTGTTTAATTTCTCACTGAGCTGTATCTCTATATTTTGTTCCCAGTATAGTTTTCATCATTACAATGATATTTATTCTGCTAACAATGCTGAATTGCATGGCTTAGCAAGCATATCTTTTTATCCTCAACTCAAGTGTGAATAAAGGCCTTTATCTAAATAAGCCACAAATAAGGTCTCCACAAAATAGTATTCTACTGTCAAGTTATGTTCCATCTTTATTTTAGAAATGCCATAATGTACTATCTAAAATGTTGCTTTTCAAGGTTTATTTATATAATCTGGCATTTGATTAGAAATGATTATAAAAATTATATTAAACACTTAGAAAACTGAACAATTATGTTGTGATAGATAATTCTAGAAGTTATTAGTGATTTGTCAGTTTGCATAGGCTTGCCACAGAATTTTAAAGATACTCAAAGCAAAAGTCTGTGCTCTTTTTGAAACAGTGGACCAAATATTATAATTATATAATTCATTAATTTCCATGAGGGAAGTTGTGACATCATTATTTTCTGCAATGATGTTACTGTGATGCCATGTTAACAACTTCAAACATAAATAAAGTAAACCAAATCTTACAAATAGCATGGATGTGAACACAATAGTTACCAACCATTCATCCTGAATATTCATGTGGTTTTTGCAATTTCGATACTGAAGTATCCTTCACTTTTGTCATGTTCATAGTACTTCATTCCTGCTGTACCATTCTTTTTGCTTGTAAGTAATGTAGGGATAGAGGGGTGGGACAACAATTACGGTAGCAGAGGCCATGGTGGCACAGAAACTAACACACCCTAACATTTGAAATTTTTGGACAAACCCTTCTTGCCCTGTGAGAACTAATTAACCTTGCAAACGATAACCAGATGCCTCTTTGTGAAGCCTTTATTGGTTTCAAAAAGATATTTCAGTTAGTAAGTCATAAGGCTGTCCTGTGAGCCTTATCTAAACATGGCATGGACACAGCTTACATCAGACTGCTCCATAGCTCCTATGGCACTTCTTCAGCCTTTGTCAGCATCAAGGAACCAACTACAGATTTCCATATCAATAGAGATGTTAAGCAGTCCAATGACTGCAAAATGATTTTCAGCTGTCTTGGAGATGGCAATCTCAAAGCTAGAGTTGGCAGAAAAAGGAATTAGAATCCATGACAGAAGACTTAACATTTTGAAATTCGCTGATAATATTGCTCTTGTGACTAATGATATTGATGAACTCCAACCTTGGTTGCTGATGTTGTCCCAGAGTGTGAGGCAATTGGCATGAGCATGAATCTTTCAAAAACAAAAGTTATGTCTAACAAATGGGCCACAAGGGGGAATGTACAACTAAATAATTATCTTTAAAAAATGTCAGTGAGTAAATTTATGTTGGCCACCTTGTTTATATGAGATAAAAAATAAGAAATTTTCCAATGCATCAAGCTGGAATGGCAAGCTTTTGGGAGGCTCTCAATTGTCCACAGATATAAAGAAAATAGTTTACGAGCAGTGCCTTCATCCTGTAGTGACATAAGGTTGTGAGATCTGGGCACTAAAATGAATGGTCAATGCTATGTTTAACTAGAAAAGAAGAGAGCAACTGAAATTACTTCAGTTACTTGGGTCTCAGACATCTTGGAGAAGACAGTCTTCTTGAAGTGGCAGCCGGCCGGCCATGTTACTAGTAGGAGAAATGAAATATGGAGAAAAGTAATGTTAGTATGGAACCAGAGAGATCATCAGAAACCAAGAGGAAGACCTCCAGATCAATGGGACAAGGATATATGCAGAGGATTTCCCAAGATCGTTCAACTGGGAGAAGACTGTTCAAATTCTACCTAAACCCATAACTTCAAGGCCATATTATTTGATGATTGAACTGGCTGATGATTTTATATTTATAAATATATTATCTTTTGTTTCTTTGCAATCTATATATATATATATATTAAAAAATAGGGAAGGATAGGAAAAATGAAGACATCACTCACCATAGATGAAGGCAGGAGTGCTACGATGAAGCAAAAAAAAAAAAAAAAAAAAAAAACATAACACACTTCACAATATTTTGGTATAAATTTTAATTATGTTTAGGGGTCATGCCACTGGTCTCAGTGTTTACATATCTGATCCCCTTGATATCTGTGTCAGCTCTAAACATGGTTTTTATACCAAAACACCGAAAAGTGTGTTCATGTTTATTTGCTTATCACAGCTTTCCTGTCTTCATCTATCATGGGTGATGAGTGTACTTTCTCTATCATTCCACATTTCCATTACCTAAAAGCATTATTATTGGCACTATTATTGTGCGTGAGTGTGTGTAGCCAAACGTCATTGAATAGGAAGATGTAAATATCCAGATTGCAATAGCACCGTAGAAGAAACATAAATGTGACCTGCAGTGTTGGGGCTTTCATTTGTGTTCTCATAAGTTGTGTAAATGGTTTTCTGACTTGATTATAGCTGCACAACATAAAGTAACAGACTTTGTGTAATGGTAGTTGGTACTAGACACATGGGACAATCTATTTTGAAAATTGTTTCTGAATTCAACATTCCTTGATCCACAATGTCAAAGAGAGTGCTGTGAATATGTAAGTCCGACATTATCTGCCATTATGGACGACACAGAGACTAACAACTACTAACTGAGACCAACAGCTGTGTTGAGGTGTCAGTGCTGATATACTCTGGGTCAGAGAACAGTAACATTCAATTTGGAACATACTACAGACATGTCAATGTAATGAAGTTTGATGTTGATGGTAAATTGCAGCAGTAAACCAACAAAAGTTCCTCTGCTAACAAAATACCGTCTGCTGCATTGCCTGGGCTCATGAACATATCGGTTGGACACTAGATGACTGGAAAAAGGTTGCATTGTAAGATGAGACAATTCCAAGATATTTGAAGGCATTATTCCTTGATGTCATTGCATTCCCCAGAGAGATTAAGTTTGGCGCATTTCTGGTGTTGGTGATAAACTCAGTTTTGTTTATGGAATCTTTAACCCTACTTTAGCTGCTATTTTGTTGAGGGAGGATAATGGCTGAATAGCTTCCTCCACACTAGATGCCAGGAGAGTGAGGTCATCTGCGAAGGCCAGGCAGTTGAGTAGTAGCTTGTCCTTTCTGTAACTGATTCTCAGCCCAGAACCATCTGTTGAGCGTTTGTCCATTCATGAATGACTTTTTCCAACAGACAGTTAGAGGATTGGCGAAAAGCCGTCTTCTTGTCTAACACCTGTTCTAATTTCGAAGGACTTTGATAGTTCCCCGCTGAACTTGAGTTTGGATGTAGTATTAGTTAGGGTTGGTTTCACAAGGTTCAAAGTTTTGCTGTCAAGTCCCAGCTCACTGAGCATTTGGAAGAGGGCTTTCCTATCCACAGAGTAGTATGCTTTCTGAAAGTCAACAAAGGTTGCCACATAGGCACCGAGTTTCCAGTATGTGACAATTGTTTTGAGATTTAGGATCTGTTCAGCAAGTGACCTGGTCTTACGGAACCCAGTTTCGTATTCTTCTATACAAGAATCTAATTGAGCCTCTGCTCTACTGAGTAGTGCCTTAGAAAGGATCTTGTATGACACAGGTAGATCTATATATATCTTTTTATATGTTTCTAATTTTATTTATTTACCTATTTACTCTAATAACATATCCTAATTATATTTGTATATAAAAAATATTTTACCTTGACTGATTGTCAAAGAGATTGTTCTGTTTCATAATTAGCATTGGTCAATTTTCTCTCCCCACCACCAGTTGGGTTTCATCTTTGATTCATTCATGTGGCAGGTCTAGATGTGCACACATCTTTCCCCCTGCCATATGTCTCACCTCGTACTAATGTTATTAAGCGAAATTTTTTTTTCGCGTTTGTCTGGCCCTCCTGCCTTCATCTGTGGTAAGTGATGGGTTATTTTCCGTATCTCATCTTATTTACAGATTTTGTGCTATATGGGTTGGCTGGAAGGAAGGGCTTCCGAGCCAGGCCACATAGCTTTCCTTTCATAACATTTTTCACAGTTAAAATGGGGAACAGAACTCACAACAGCTTGTGAATATTTATTTCCCTCGGTTAATTATGTCTGTATGTAACTTAAAATAGTCTGACAACGGAAAACGGGTACAAAATGTCTTCTGGAATCAAAAAGGAAAAAAGCTACATTGTACATGGGGGGGGGGGGGGGGGAGAGGCCACGTAGGGCTACGTGGGGGGAGGAGGGGGTTCACAGGAGCCCAAAATGGAGCTACGTGGTTTATACACGCTCCCAAAGTATTATTTATGATGTGTTAATTGTATGCTGTTAAGGTCACCTGTAAATTAGTTAAATAAATCAAATCTATAGTAAGATATCTGATAATATTATTTGTATGGAGACATGCAAATATTTTACTAACATATTGAGATAAAACAACAGTTACAGATTAAAAGGAGTTTCTGTTAAACTTACTTTTGAAAGCGGTCAGGCTCTCCTGGTAATGCAAGTGCCAGTCTCCACATATTCAGATACTAACGAGCAAAATTATTATATTTTCATTATGTGACTGTCACATGTCTAATCAAACCCATAATTCATTTTCAGCAGCTACAATTATTGCTGGTGTTCTGATACCACTCTCAGTTTTGGCTGTATCAGGGCTGATGTACATTGCTCATCGATACAAGTGGCTGCAACAGTTACAGAATCTGCATATGCGACGCTATGATGAAGTCCATATTGGTCATGATGATGATGATGATGATCCACCACTTCAGTAAATTAACTCCATTATCAGTATTCAGCTACAATACCGTAGAGAGCTTTGGTTGCAGAGCATAAAGACGCACTGCTTATTTGAATATCTTTTGCAACCATAAAGTGCATTTAAGTTTCAGTTACTGTTATAATCACTGTAAAATATTTCTTACACTTGGTAATCACATTTAGATGGTTGTAAGTTCTTTTTTCTTCAGTAGTAATATTCAGACATCCGTACTCGCTATAAATGACCGCATTCAAGCTAGACAGTGATGACCGGTTGTAATATTTATATAATTTTGTTCTCTGAATTGTTGTGATTTACAAATTATTATCTTGCATTGTTGGTATCATTTCTGTGTGTGTGATGTAATAACTTGTACTGTTTAGTGCTTATTCGCGTTAGAAATTGTGATGTTTACATGGATAAAAATATTGTTTTTCCTTATATTATTAAAATTGTGAAAAGAATCTATTATTGGAAATTGATTCTTCTTGCAAGGTGGAAAAAATAATTTTTAGATTGATTATATGACTATTACCTGTAGCAAATATGAGAAGAATAAAAAGAAAAAGCAGTATAGTGAATGCATAGTAAATAAAGTATAACTTGGAAATCTTTTCTAAATGTAGCCCAAACCCACAGCTTTGTATTCACCACAGATGCTATATATTAAGACTTCATTGTTATTTTCAGTTTGATGTTTATTTTATGTAATATTCTAATTTTACATGTAACTTTGCTTTATCTTCACATATATTTCATCATTGTGATTGTTGTTACGTTTGCATTGAGTATCTGTTGTGTGTGTGATCCTTAGTGCCATATGAGGGTTTTCAAAATAGAAAACTTATGTATTTTGTATGTATGTCTTACTTTGCAGATCAATTCATAAAATTTTCAATTGTCCGTGACATTTTTTGCACCGCATCAAACCCTACCTCAATAAAGTTCCTGTATTCCCTATCTCTGCTATTATCACTTATTTTTAATGTAAAAAATCTGCTGCAGTCCATTGGTATTGTATTTTTTTGGCAAGAGATTAACTTTAGATTATTATAAGCTCCACTCATGATCTGTTCTTCCTTTATTACTTAAGTATTAATGAAGAATGTTTCCACACTGCAATTATGTATTTCTGAGAAAAAATATTACACAAAGTGTATATACATATATTTCTATACTAATATTTTTACACTTTAAATGAAAGCTAAAAAAAAAGTTGCACATGCATTGTGAACATCCCGTGGTACCCAGTTGACTACCTAATCAGAAATGGCAAGGAAACAATTGTGAAGAAAATTTGAGCTTTTAGAAACTAAAACATTGCAGCATTCAAATAATTTTAATGTTTTTGCTAGAATCCTCCCACGCAGTCATTTTCTAAATTTCAGTTCGGTATTAACTTTTTTATAGGTTTAATACTAAGCTTCAGCTGTGAAGCGTAGCAGTGTTGCTATCGTCTTGTGTGAGACCTTTATTATTTATGTTTGTGCGTTTGACTTTCAGCTTTCCTTTGGAACATTTGGTCATTGGTTTGCTATCAGGCTGTCTTCCTGGCCTTGATCAATTGTAGATATCTGATTAGGTTCATGATTCTACATTACAAGGCAAATGTGTTTGCATATTATTTGTCGTACAGCTTGTGACTTTATGCGATGTGTTTTCTGTGCTTATTTATAACATGGCTTTGTCCTTGGTGTAATATGAAAATAGAAATTAAAGGATAGAATGCTTGCTTTAAACAGTATTACTATTGAAATACACTTACTACGGTTTCGCGAATTTGTTTGTATGACTGACAAGTTATATGCACGACTGTATGGGGATATGTATTCCATCTTTTTTTATCGATAGTAGATTCTTTGGTATTTAAAAACCCCAAAGACCATCATGCCGCTAGTAAGCAGGCAGAGAGAGAGGAATGTTAGATAACAATGACTTAAAGCAGTAGGTAATGAACAGTGCGTTAAATAGTTGCATGATGTATTCTGTGTAGTTAAAATACATTTACTCAAAAAATTTATTTTAAATGCTGGAATTGGTGTTAGATTTCAATATAGCCCAATTAGTGATCAACTGCCCCTGGTATTGGTGCTAATGTTTTCATTTGTATTTACTCACAAACATGAATACCAAATTCATTCAACTTTTTTTTTTTTTTTTTACTTGCACCATGTTGCTTCTTTTGGACAGGAGCATTCTTCAGTTCAATAAGTTGGTCACTTAATTTCACTTTTTCCTTGTAATTTATATGAAAAACTATCAGCTGTTGATTTCTGTATTTTTTGAAGAAAATGCTTTAAATTTGTCAGATTCATTGACATAACAAGACAATAATATGTAATTAATTTAAATTGTGATGGATTGCATGCTCTAGTGGCAATTCCCCTACACACATTTGTTCTGGCTGGACCATGCTGTATTAGGCCTACATGGTATCCATTGATCTCTTTGTCAGCACCAATCTCTTCAAAAAAATGTAATACATTCCATGTGTTTAATTAGTGCTACTGATAGTATTATTTAAGATGATTCAAACTGTTCATCCTAATTTAACATATGAGTTCCATTTCCAGGTTATTATCAGTACTTTCTCAGCAACAAATATTATTTCACAATGTTTATGATCTTTAAATTTGTATACGATTTTACTTTTTTGGTAGAACATTAGTTTGCGATTATTCATTACTATCTTTTGGTGATTTGTTTTGTATTATTGACTAAAAGAAAGTTTTTAAGTAAATGGGATATGCACCACTCTGTATCTTTGGTACAAATGTTTTAAGGAATTAATCGATATAGGTTAGACAAATTTTCATGTTATGTTTCCTGCCACAGAATACAATATCTTGCAAGACTTTTTTTCCTCTTGTTATTTAAAATGCACAAAAACAAATATGCTTCAAGGTGTGGATATAATTACTGTTTACTTTTTGGTTTGGTATAAATTCAAGTTCAGTGTCATGCTCATCAAGTAACTAAAAAAAATATGTGTCTATAAAACTGCATCAGCATTCAGAAGGAAAGTCTGTTCTGAAAGTTTCCTCGATAAAATAAAGCTTTTTGATGTTATGGACTGAATAACTTGTATTACCAGAGACATTCATACAAATAGCTTTCATGAAAATTAAGTTTTGTCACATATTTTGTATTCTTTGTGAGGTTATGTATATAATATTTTAATACTGTTCACATGATTTTGTTTTAAAGTCAGCAAAGCAACAGTTTATTTTGATATGAAATATATCTTGTTTTATAACAGGATTTTCAGCAAGATGTATTAATATACTGGCAGAAGTTTTCTGTAACATGTAATAACTACCTAATTATGTGAGAAAAGTTTTCATTGTGTATCTGATTTTACGGATAGCTTTAATCTTATCTAAATACTATGTGCAATCATAGAGTACCTTGTTTAGTAATCCCTTGTAGCTGCTCAAGCTGCTATGTTATTAGAAATTTACTGACAATAAGAGACTGGATAAAGCAAACCAAAGAATATGTAATTCTTTTTTATTTTAAATCTCGTGGCTCAGATTTAATGGTCTTGAATTTTTTGCTTCCATATATTCTCTCTCTTGTTAATGTATAGAAAAGCACAGAATATTGCTAATAATTGGAGCCACATATATTTAATTTATATTGCAAGAGTGTTATTTGGTGATTTTTTTTCAATTGTGTAGATTATCATAAAATTTTGTACAGTTCTGAGCACAGAAAAAATGGGGATAGTGTGGTTATTTCTTACCTAAATTTTGCTTCCCCAAGTTCAATGTAATAACTTTTTTTCCCACCTTATTTGTTACTGTTGACAAAATAAGAAGTGTAAAAATGTATTCATGTAGCTTTTAAAACTTGATTAACACAAACAGCTGTTAGTAATAAAGAGATTAAACAAGAAAGTTCTGATTCAGCTGCTGTGAGAACTTATACAAGTGAACATTCCACATCTTAACTTTATATAAAGATTGAAGTTAATTACTCTCGATAAATATATTGCAACTGCATTGAAACTGTTTATTCTTCAGTTTACTATTATTTTATTATAATTATCCATAATTTCAATGGATTTTGGTTCTCCCTACTTTCCTACTTAATGCACATCTTTCCCATAAATTCTTACACTGCTTGAGGTCCACTCTCGAAAACTTATATTTCAATCCCTTGCACACATGAAAATGAAAAAAATGTCCCATTACCCTATGTGTGAATTCAAATACAAATTTACTGTTGTCGTCTTCTCAGCCATTTCACATACTATTACTAATTCTTCATCCAATAGCTGTCCAGATGTCTTGACCAATATATGCCTCATACATATCCACCACTCTCCCTGCCAACTTTGTCTTCCCATTGCTACTAACTCATCTCCTTTACCATGTAACTTATAGTACGTATTCACCAGTAATTTCCACATATGAATCTTGGTGCCCTCTTTGTATGCCTTTCATATATGAAACTTGTAAATACCTTTTCATTCTATGGTATATGAGCAAGGGACTAAATGAGGTTTCAAAGTCCCGTTTCCTTACATTTTTTAAATTATTATTACTCAATTGTGATGTGGAGCTGGCCCTATAGCTCAGGCAGGAGAGTGTCCACGTACGATCTAGACGGTCGTCGTTTAATCCTCAACAAATCCACTAAATTTTCTTCGAAGCTAAATGTCCGGAATCACTCTCCAGACCCACTGAGCTTGTTAGCCAATGAGTACTGTAGAGCAATCTCCACAGGAAGGTAAAGAACGGCTGGAGTGTGACGCTGACCCCATCACATCCCTTAGTGCTGATGGTTAAGAACGGGAAAGTGGCAAATAGCTGCAGACGCCCTGTGATGTTTACCTTTAATTATGATGTAGCTAATGCCCCAGTGGCAATTTTCCTGCATACCTACTTAGAATTTGCTTTACTTTAAAATTCTTAATAGTCTGAGGTAAATTGTTCATCACCTTAAGTAACTTATTTAAGTCCTCGGCTCCTAAACCTGCAAATGAAATCTTTCCTACTCATTATACCTGAAATCAATTCCTAATTTACTATCATTGGCTTCACTTCCCTTGGTGTGAAATATTAGGTACAGGAAGCAAGGTTAAATTATTAAAGACGAGTGTGGTTGGTATTGTTCAACTCGTATGAAACTATTCAGGGGGACATATGTAGGGGTTGAATTTTTGTGTGGATAGAAATAGGGAAATTTTTTGATTTTTTTTCTGTAATAATTTTTGAAATGTATAGTTGAGAAACCAACTGATAGAAAATTATCCAGAGTGGTATAATGAACTTTTTTTTATTTACATGTGGTGGAATCTTCTGATTAATTTATTTCTTTAAATATTGATCAGTATGTCTGTATGAAGAAGGAAGTAAAGTTTTAAATATAGGAGTTTCAGATTATGAAGAAATATATTTAGGTTTTTTTAAAAAAAAAATATTTTGGGACGCTATTTCTGTTGATGTTTTGAGTTTCATGAAGCTGAAGTCTCTATTGAATGTAGCTAATGAATGTATAACACTTATTACTCATTTTAACTTAACTACGATCCGTAAGAATTCCTGATTTATAGAAGGGGAAACTGTTGTAAGGAGCTGCCTTGAACCTGTCATTGTGTTACACCCTCCAACCGCAGTATTTGATGCCCATTATGTGGGTCTCATACAAGCGCAGATCCACGTGGGGGGAGGGAGGGAGTCACGGGGGTCATGACCCCCTCACCTGGGCTCTGCCTAGGTCAACCTCTGATACTATTTTTAATCTCACTGTTTTTAATTAAATAAGATTACTTTGAATGATGGGTGGCCAGATCTCAGAAAAACATACACGACAGTCATAACGCGACTGTTTGCTGTTTATAATATTATGTTGTACCCAATTCGCTCATTTTGAATTGAATATTGTGCGTGATTCCAACTTTTGATTTCGCCGCGTTGGGCAGCCCGTCGCTCCATTCGTTCGCAGCGGCGCTTCCGATGTTCGGTGACGTCACAGCCACGTAGCTCCGACTGAGCCTCGCCACAAAACCGTTTGATGTATTTATACAAATATTGTAATTTTTCCTTACAAGGGGAGGGCACGACCTTGGGATTTTATTTTGGGATGAGACTTTGCGTAATAATAGTACACCTTTAGGATGTTTACCTCCTGCAATCGTAAGACACAACGCTCAATATATTCGGAGAAAACGGCCTTTAAAAATTCAAGCCCAGCTTATATACTAGTCAAATTCCGGTCAGGCCAGCAGTGGAACAGCCCAGTCAGTAACGAGCATGCATCACGCTTGGGCAATCTGGGTTCAAATTTCGATTTCGTCTAATTTTTTTTTTTTTTTGTTTTTTTTTTTTTTTTGTTTTGTTTTGTTTTTACAATCAAATAAGTTTTTATTCATTGTTATTGATCATTTAATTTAAATTTCAAATCATGATATAAGTATATTAACTACCCTGTAACTTACTTAAAATACTTTCAAACTATAATAGTTACAATATTCTTTAAATATAATTAAATTTTAAGTTACTTTACTAACAATGTTATAAGTTTTATTTCGTATATTACCGTTGTTCTTGTAAAAAATCCTCTTTCAATAATTGTGCTCGATGCCAAAAAATTGTTTTAAATGTTTTTATGGTGATTATCATCCCAGCTCACGTTTGTAATAAAAAAATGTATGTTAAACAAAATCAATAATAAAAAAATACATTGAAAGTTTTTTACTTAAGAATAAATATTATTATTATAACCATTCTTAACAGTGTATTTTAAATATTAAAATATTGTAACTATTATAGTATTTTAAGTTAAAGGGTAGTTGATATAAAAATAAAAAAATTCAAAATTAAAATTATAAAATTGACGAAATCGAGATTCGAACCCAGATCGCCCAGGTCTCGTTACTAATTGGGCTGTTCTGCTGCTGGCCTGACCGGAATTTCACTAGTATATAAGCTGGGCTTGAATTTTTAAAGGCCGTTTTCTCCTTATCTATTGAGAGTTGCGTCTTACGATTGCAGGAGGTAAACATCCTAAAGGGGTACAATTATTACTCAGTCTCATCCCAAAATAAAATCCCAAGGTCGTGCCCTCCCCTTGTTAGCTATGCACGGGTGTTTTGACTGTAGGATGCAGAGAAAAAGGTGATGGTGCTGGTGAGTCGAAACGTAATGCATCTGGTGGCTCATTTAGAAAGAAGGATTCATTCTTTTACAAAGAAATGTGGCTTGTTTTACCACATAAAGACCAGGACCTTTACATTAAATGTTACGTTTTATTTACATAATGCCCTTGATTTGGCGCATGGTCAAAAACATCTCTAAAACGATTCATAAAAGAACCGTTTATAGCTTTCGATCATTTTCTTTGTGAAAATTGTGTGTTGCTAACTCACCAGTGAAATTAATACAACGAAATAGCTGTCGAAGTTGGAATAAAACTTTTTATCAACTTTTTGCAAACCTGAACTAGATATTTTTAACCAAATTAGTATTCAAACAATGACAAGTTTATGAAAATACGGGACGCATACAACCAATTGTGTAAACGATAATTTTTTTGTTTTCATCAAGATATATCGTTACATGGCCATTGTGACAGTGTCAAATTTTTGGATAGAGAAGTAAGTAATGACAGCATGGTAGTTGATGAAGGAAATTTTAGAGAACTTTTAAAATTCCGTGTAGAATCTCGTGACACAGAATAGCATAATCATTTAAAGACTTCTAAGACTAATGCAACATACATCAGCAAAATTTTGGAAAATTAGTTGATTGATTTTTGTAAGGAAATCATTTTACCGAATGTGAATGTAACTAAATACTTTTCAATTTTATTCGATGAAACAACACACATATCACACGTCTCTTAGCTGAAACTTTCATTTAGATATATTCACAATCTTATAATAAAGGAAGATTTTGTGACACTGTGATGCTTACGATGATGATAACAATGTTGGCTATATGGAGCTTTGGTTGACAGATGAAGCACTAGCGAAAATAATTGAATGTCTCTGTTTCAAATTTTGATAAGTTGTACATGCAGCAATCCTGTTTTAATAATATTTTAGCTATGTCATCCAATCATTTCTTGTCATTAATACCTCAGGTACAATGAAAAAAGTTGTACCATTTGCTAATTCATCCGCTAAAATGCATAAAAAAAATTTAAAAAGAATTTTAAGCTAAAATGCAAGGTACCTGCGAGACGCATTGCGTTGAGAGCCATGATGGCCGTCTATGATTTCATGAGATAACTTAGCGAAAATTTGTAATGCTCTGGAAAAGACTTCTACTTGGCAAGACAACGAACTGCTGATGATGCGCATTGCTTACTGTAAACATTGTTTAATTCGAACCTTATCTGCTTGAGCGAGGTACCTAAATATTTTATTTATTAACTTAGGTATGTACTAATGCATGAACGCAAAAATTTAATACCTTACAACAGTTACCCGCGACTTCGCCTGCATGGAAGTGTTTTATAGTGTAAGAGTTTTCTTTAACAATGATTACAGTAATAGTAATAAACATCGCAATAATAAGAATTTATTTACGTCCTATAGTGAAAAAGCAATTCCAATAATAATTATCCTCCAAAAAAGTCAAATTATTTGCTGTTTCGATATTGGTTTTATTTTGACGATATGATGATTACATCAATTATTTCCGCTTTACAATAGAAATTTGTGTGGATTAAAACTAATCTTACTTGGTATCACATAAGGTTGTTAAGACTTATTTAAAATTTTTAATACCTTCTCCGAGGCCATATTACTGATGTCATTATTTCAGTTGCATATAAGTAGTTCTAACTGATCTACTTTCTATCACGATGCAGGGAATGTATTGATGCATATGTGAGAGATATTTAGAGAACGTTTCGGCAAATGGAAGGAAATAATAAAAAAGGGGGAAGAAATATTTATTACAAAACTGAAAATAAAAGGAAGTACAGAACCTGTGTACTATAATAGGGAGGTGAGGAGGTTGGTAAGAAGAGAACATGACAGATTTAAGAATTAAAGAGACAGCAGGGTAGCAGCGAATATTTAAAATATGAGTTACTAAACAAGGACTTAATAAGCCAAGAAGGTGGCAGAAGAGTATTGTCAGTGCAGGGGGACCATTGACTGATGTATCGGGAAACTTCTATGACTATGTTAGGAAACTGAGGGGAAGGCAGGGTGTTCAGATATTTATAGGTAAGGAGTTACTGGAGAAGAAGTTACTGAGGATCTGAAAAAGGCAGAGATTTTGAGTAACTGGTTTAGTGAGAGCATTAGGAACAATGAATCAGAAACAGGAGGGTCTAAATCGGAGAACGAGCTCAACAACACAATTAGAAATGGCCAGGCCAAAAAAATTGAAATTCCCCGTGAGGATATCATGAAGGAAATAAGAAATCTGAAAAAAAAATAAAAATAAAGGGGCTGGTGTAGATAGTATTACTACATATGTCTGAAATAAAGCAGGGTGTGACATTGTACCTTATCTTGAAATACTATTTGAGTCTGGATACTTGCTGCTTACCAGAGGACTGGAAAAGTGCGATAGTAGTTCCAGTACATAAAGGAGGGATAACAAATAGAGTCGAAAATTATAGGAAAAACAGTTTGACATCAGTGGTAAGTAAATTAATGGAGAGATTGATATGCAATCACATTAGAAATCTATGCGAGTATAGTAATTGGTTTTCAAGTCAGCAACATGTTTTTAGGCAAGGATATTCATGCGAATCTCGGTTAGTAGGATATATGCAAGATATTTCGGATGTAATGGACAAGGCATCCCAAATTGATGGTGTTGCACTACACTTTTCAAAGGCCTTTGACAGAATGAGCCATAAAATTGTGTAAATAAGATAAAAACAATTGGAGTGATGCTGAGTAGAAGAGTTTTCAAAAAGTAGAAAACAAAGTTAGGATGGGAAATGCAGTATCAAAAGAAGTGGAAATAAACATGGGAGTGCCACAGTGTAGCATATTGGGACCAGTCGTAATGAATAATTGTGTTGATGGTTTACTATCATAAATTGGATCATTTTCACATGATATATGTATAAAGGAGATGTATATGATTTAGAGGACAAATTAAATACTACTACTACTATATAAGAGGATCAAAACGGTAGAGGACTTTAGACAGTTGCAGGGTGATATGGACAGGATACCTAGTTGGGTTGGTAAACATGGAATGAAGATAAATGCAATGAAGAGTCAACTTATTAGATACACAGATAATAAAAACTAAATGTTGACTGTGATTATAAGATGGGGAACGAATTGCTTGTTAATGGCTTGAAATGTAAATATATTACTATTACATTTGATAACAAGCTTAACTCTCTCCACATCTACATGCGTAATCACAGTTGTACTTTTTTTCCATAAGAACATGATTTATTACTCTGTAGCTGTTAGTTTATTGATTGCATTAATTTTCACGTTTTTAAACGAAACACATCAGTGAATATGCCATAACGTTTTTGCTTTGATCTCTGAAGAGTAATTAATTTAAAGCAAATAGGAAGTAGGAGGTTCTTTAGTGTTTGTAAAAAGCGAATTAATAATGACTATTCCCAAACGAACTATGCATTTTAAGATTCTTATTACGTTTAAGATTTTTACTAAGTTTGATTCACGTATTCTGTTTATTTTAGTATACAAAACTGAGATCTAAATAATCAATGTGAAAAATAAAACGGAGTGCAAGGAAGATCGTAGGGTAATCCTTTGTCAGTGTTTCTTGAAAAGAGTGCTTATATCGAATACAGAATGATTTGAGTGCATATTTCTGCTTTGTAGAAGTGGTTATAATTTCATTCCTCAGTACATACAAGTCACAAGCTGTTTTCGCAGATTTTAAGGTGGAACATAAGGTCTTAAAACTTGAAAACACCATCAGAATTGCTGAAGTATTTTTTGCGTGGTGATGTTTAAAATCATCAGGCACACCCAGACTGCTCACAGGTTTGTAATAGTGTATACAGATTGATAAATTTTATAAATTCGTGTATTTTAAATAAAAAGCCAAATTAAATTAACATTTATATCATATACTCATATATCAAGTACTCATAAAACTGTATCCTTCAGCAGAGTATCGTAAACGAACTCAATTGACTTAAAACGTTCTACTGACACTATAAATGATACAGTGAGTGTTCTGAGATGAACAAATGGAACATCAAAACACAGCTTTCTGTTAACGTTTTGAAGAGGCAAAAGAATTTGCCAAGAAATTTGCTGTGGAAATTAAATGCCCCACAACAGTGTTGATATAAATACATAGAGCCAATAACCTACCTGTTCAATAAGATGAGTTGAAGAGAGTTTCCGTAGGACCGTATACATCCTACTTCAAGATTCTATAGTAAACTACCTACCAGACCATCTGTCTCCTAAAATACTTTATTTCAACAAGTCATTTTTATTCCGAAAGTTAATTATACCTATGCTAATGAAGACATTGAGACAGTTAAACAACTCACATTCAACTATAAGCAGGTAATAGACAACACTACAATATCAGTCAATATAAGTGAATATTGGCAGTGGATAGTAAAATCGAAATGGAATCAGAATATTCCACAATCAATTTCTAATCTAATATAAAAATGTGATGTACCCAAAGGTAAAAAAGTTTTTGTGTATTCTTGCTACACCACCGGATAGTGTCGATACGGCAGAGAGATCTTTTTCTACTCTCAGGAGGTTCAAAAATTGACATTGAACATCATTGGCAGAAGACCACCTAACTGGACCAGCATTATCCCACATTCACAAAAACAGTACTCATTTAAGTGGTGGAAGTCATAAGAAGATTTGTGAGAGTTCAAAAGAGAATAATTGATTTTGTTAATTGATTAATGTTATTTTGACACAATGCAATAAAATGCTTCTTTTCTTAATTTATATATACCATTGTAATTCTGAGGCCTGTCCTAGCTGCATCCGACTAAGTGATCCCCCCGACTCGAAGGCTGGATCCGCCCTTGGTCTCATATTATCCCACAGTATTCTAGCATAGGACTGACCAATATTTTGTTACACATCTCTCTTACTTCCATGGTAGATTCTCTCATTATGCTCCCCATCATGTGCAATACTCTGAACACTTTTCCAATGATCAATTCCCTTACCAGTAAATAATCTTACAAAATATTTATTTTTCTATATGTGTACCCAATAAGCTAACTTTTTTGGCATTTATCTTCATTCCATGCTTATTTACCCACCTATGTACCACCCTTATACACAAACTTCTGACAATGTAATCCTATTTTACAGCATTATCATTTATAACTCTGACAAATCAACAAAAGTATCATTTGTTAGAATAATTAACATTAATGGTGCCCGCACACTACCCTTGGCACACCTTTTCTCCCTTCCATCTTCCTTGATACTGAATTGCCTATTTTGACTCTTTGTTTTCTACCTCAATCCAGCAAGTGACATCTCAGTGGCTCTACCATTTTATGGCTAAATGTGTCAATTGCCTTGAAAATAACCAGTGTCAAACTCTCTACTTGGCCTCCCTTGTCCATTTAATCTGCAACATCATGGACATAAGCAACTGAGTCTCACATGAATAACCCCTTCTAAATCAATGTTGCAGAGTTACGAACCACCACTTTTCCACATAGCTTTCCCTAATGTAGCTGGCTATACAACACTACATCAACTTCCCCACTACAGACTAATGGATCTATAGTCCTCAGAAGATTACTACCCTATTACATCCCCTCATTAATCTCCTACCTTGAAGCCTTTCTGTACTGCCATCCCTGTGTTTAGATTAGATGAACTTATCTATTAATATGCTAAGATATGAGTATTTACAGTTTATAGATTCTTCCAACAATTCTCTCTCTGCTATATAATCATATAAAACCATTAATATTAATTATACCTAATAAGAAGTTGAATCTCCCCCCCCCCTCTCCCCTTCTCATTTAGGCTGACCAAAATAGATATTCTGCCCATATTCTTTGAAGCTGCACACAATCTTTCCCCGGTTTAATTCTGTTATATATGATTATTTATTCTTCCAACGTCTTAGCTTCTTATTGCTAAACAACAATTGAATTATTCACTATAATGAAATACACTCTTGCTCTCACTTCTACCTTGTCTGATACTGTAGTTACCACTGTAGCTGTTGTACTGAGCATGGTGGGTGAACAGTTAACGTTCTGGCCTCACATTCGGGAGGACGCGGGTTCGAAACCCCGTCTGGGCATCCAGATTTGGGTTTTCCATGGTTTCCCCAAATCACTCCAGGCGAATACCGGGATGCTTCCTTCAAAAAGGCCCTGTCTGAATTCCTTCCTGTTTGTTGTCCCCAGTCCCATCCCGCCTCTAATGACCTTAGCCGTCAATGAGGCATAAAGCAATAAGTAGAATAAAGAGTAGCTGCCGTCACATCCTTCATCCTACCCTGCCAGACACACAGTGACTATCTCAATTGTGTGTAATCTCATTTACCTCTCTGACAAATGCCTTAGTGCCACGCTATCAGTTGTCCATTTCTATGGGAAAACTTTCCAACTCTAACACACCACTCTGATGCATGAGGTTGCAAGCTGCATGCTCAAGGCTTGCATCACCATGTTTTTTCTTCAAAAAAAAAACCTCTAGGAATGGTAACTGGTCCCTCCATTCACACTGACGATTTTATCTTAAGATGAGCATTGTTTAAGTGCTTGAATAAATCTTTCAGGAAGTTTCCAACTGTGGTTTTGATTATTTATATAATGGTGCACGTTATTGGTTTTTAGCTAAGCACCTTTATGTCTAGAGTTTTCACGATGATATTGGGAGATCTGGGGTATATGGGTGAGCCCATGGCCACTACTTCCACATGAGAATAAAGCTTTCCACCACACTGGAGAAAAGTAGACCTAAGGTATTAATGTGATCAGGTCTGCCCATTTCTCCAGTAAGTTATGGATTAATGTTTTGCTGAAGTAGTTGGAATGGAACTGAAGAAAGTTTAACAAGTTAGAACAGGTTGAAATATGTTTCAGCAAGTTAGAACCAGTTGAAATATGTTTCAATAAGTTAGAACAGGTTGAAAAGTGTTTGAGCTTGCAATGAAAATTTAGGGAAAGGAGGGGAAATTTCTATTTTTAGAACTAGTCATGTTACCAAGTAGAGCTTCTAGAAATAAACAGACAGTAATGGCAATGATGATAATAATTTTCGAAAAGACATATTGAGAAAGATATTTGGATACTTCCTGAAAGAATTACCAGTGTCTGCATCAACGTTAATTTCAGGAAGAACATATACATTCTGGATGTAAATCAATTGCAAACTTTTTATAAATCAGCACCCATACAACAGGCATTAAATGTTAAAATGTAATTCTTTAATATTTTACATATTCTTTTGCATGTTGATCCATTGAGTCATAATCTGTTACATGATGATATATTGTAAACTTCATGTTTCACATTCAAAGTAATTCTTCTTGGAGTGTACAGTGCATTTGAATTAAAAGTTTCATTTTATATAGTGGTTAAACTATTAATAGCTTGGCATAAGTTTACTTGTCTATTCATATGTTCCCTAAATATCAAATTGTTTCATCTTGTTTCTAAAATTCAATCCTTTTTTAAGGTCTAGTAGCAGCTAAAAAATCATAATCACCGTTAAACAGCAGAGAACAAAAAACTTGCATTATTTAACAGCCACAAAAAACACCCTTTTAATTTTTTTACAGCTGAAAACACATTTTTAGATTGAGCTTTTGTTAAAATTTAAAGTATGTGTTTGCTGGTACTTGCCTGTTATTGCAAATTTATTGCAACACTTTTAAAAACAAAAATTGTCACTTTGATGGCTCCCAAAATTTTTGATAACAATTTTTTGTGAATATTATTACTTAGTTAGAATGTATCAATAATTAGCTTTAATTTGATACCAAAATGATGTATGTTGTTCCAAAAATAAGAGAGTTACAACATTTTATGCAATTTGATGCCAACACAATCGTGGGAAGAATCGCTTGAAATGTGCAAATTTCAAATATTTTTCCCGAAGCCAATTTTTGAGACAAAAAATTGAAAAAATTCCTATTGTCATATCTCTTAGGTATCTATGCACATAAAAAATATGAACAAAATCTGAGACCTAAGAGCACATTGAATATTTTATTTTGGGTGGTTTGGCATGGAATGAGCCAAATGCACCTGGGTTGGGGGAAATGTTTGAATTGTTGGTATGCATCTTGTTTGGTGACACTGTGATGACGGTATAGGAGACCAATTATACTATTGTATGACCACCTGCTTAATTGACTTTAGTTGGTACTCTCCATAGAATATTATTTTTTTTTTTAAGAAAACATCTTGACGCCATCACTGTAGTCTCCACTAGTTTCATTATGAAACACACAGTAATATACAGGTAATTTACATTTGGTTATTAAATCGAAGCTCTGGTGTCACTTGTCACAATTTTCAATGTCCTAGTTCACTTTAATTAAATTTAGATATTTTTTTTAAAAAAAAAGTGTGCTTCTGTCATAGAGTAGTCAGCAGTTTGAGTGGTGATAAGATGTATATATGGAACATGAGGTTGTTCTGCAAAGGAGGAGCTATTGTTACTAACTGGGAACCTGATAATTTTAAGTAACCGTTGAACTCTCATATTTTTTCCTTTCGAGTTCAGTGGCATTTTTAAATCATTCATTGTTACATCCCTTCTGGAAGCAGTATTGTCATTATTGAATGATACTGACTCTAGCAGTAATGCTTTTATTGTGCTGATCTATTGTCACCGAGTTAAACAAAAGTTCCAGACAAAATTAGATTCCTTAATCAAAATATGCAGCTCTAGATTCAATTTTTCTTGCAGATTAATAACCCCACCTTGAATTTGGATATGAAGAGTCAAAGGAGATTGAAATTTTGTGTTTACTATCACATCATATTAAGGTAAAGGTCACAGGGTTCCTACAGCTCCTGCCACTTCATGGAGGCAGAGCTCCACAATCCCATTACCACTAGAATGGATGTGATGGGATCAACACAATGCTCTGGCCACTCTTTACCTTCCTGAGGAGTTTCCTTCATGGTACTCTTTGGATAGCAGACTGGGGAGCTGTTCCGGATGTTCAGCTTCAAGGAAAAATACCTGGCTTCGTCGGGGATCAAACCCCAGTCATCTGGGTTGCAGTCAGACACTCTATGGTCTGAGCTATGCAGCCATCCATCATCTTATTATCCTCAGAAAAAACTGATCCCTCCTCCCCACTAGGCAAGTATCAGTACACCTCACTACCAATGAATTGTGCAGCTAATGCTTAATCAGTCAAGAAAATTGCAGTCATCTTGTTCTCTTCAGACAGGTGACACCTTTAACCACTGAAACCAATTTGATTAGCAAAGTAATATTTTTGCAGCCATGATATGTTTCATCTGTAACAACTGCTACATAAACTGCCAATCTTTTGTTTTCGTTATTAATGAAGGGATACAGACCTTTTCTGGCTTATTAAAGTAATTATTAATTTAACAAGCAGCTGCAAAAGTAATGACTTATAATAATTACATTTATTTTCTTGTCACTTTATTTTCTTTTCCTTTATTATTCATTAATTTCATTTTTCCTAGTCACTGTTTTTTCAACAAACTATACCATGTTGCATTGTGTACTACAATTATTAACTTCCCACACAAATTTACCTTATAGCATAAACATTCTATCAGACCCTTATCCAAAACAGACAAAATAATTGCCACATAATTGTTTTGTAATAATAATAATAATAATTTTTATTGCCAATATGCTTGTGATACAAGTTTCTAGCAAAGTCAATACAATAGGTACATTCATACATAAATTTTTACAATTGATCAAGTTTGTATAGGGCCTTATTACATAGATAAGATCTTATTCCAATTTTGTATTTATTCCCAGTTAGTAACTTTAGATGAGCTGGAAGCTTATTGTATAGGCTAGCTCCCATTTGATATGCACTCTTATCTGCTGCCTTAGAGTTATGTCTTTTGATATGTAAATCTAACTTAGTACGAGTGTTATATTTATGAATTTCACTGTTTGTGTGGTTAAATTGGGGATTACCTTGAATCAATAGTAATACCCTATATACATATAGTGAAAATACAGTTAGAATATTTTCCTGTTTAAATATTTCTCTACAAGATTCTTTTCTGTCTAACTTGTATATTATTCTAATGCATCTTTTCTGCAACAGTAACAACCGATTCATATACATATGACAACAGGATCCCCAGACTTCAATACCATACATGATATGTGGAAAGATTGTTCCATAATATGCAATTTTCAGAATACTGCTATCTAAGACTTTTGATAAATGATTTATTAGGAAAATGCCCTTACTCACTTTTTTGCAAACAAAGTCTACATGTGCCTTCCATGTTAGGAACTTGTCAACATATATTCCTAGGAATTTGTATTCTGTTATTTCATAGACACTTCCTTCCCTAGTGTTTAATCTTAGTTTATTGTCTATTTCATGAGTTCTTAATTCAAACTTTATTAAACATGTTTTATTTTTATTGCAGATTAATCCATTTGCACCGAAGTAATTTGATAGCTCATTTGAGGTCTCATTAACAGTTGTCTCTAATATAAAATCATTACTATCCCAACAAATTGCTGTAGTGTCATCTGCATATGTTATTATTTTGCTTTTATTTGGTATGACAATATCATTTATGTACAGAACAAATAATAAAGGACCAAGTACAGATCCCTGAGGAACACCACGTTTAACTACACCCATTTTTGATTTTACTTTACTTACTGATTCACCATTTCTAGAATAGACTTCTGTGTATTGAGGTCTATTTTGGAGGTAGGTTGATAGTAGTTTATTAGCTAAACCCCTAATACCATAATTTTCTAGTTTGCGAAGTAGTAGGTGGTTATCAACACTATCAAATGCTTTTGAGAGGTCTAGAAATAATCCAGCCACTTTGTTTTTTTCATCTAATTTTTCTAAAACCTCATATAAAAACTGAGTTACAGCAGTAGTAGTGGATAAACCCTTCTGGAAACCATACTTGTATCTAATGATCAGGGAAAATTTCACTTTATAAAAGCTATTCGAAATTTTTGTTTGTGGTGCCATGTGTTTTTGAGTCATCGGGACAATATGTCAGTTTCTGTGAAAATAGATGTAAATTTTTTTTTATCATCCTGGGCATTTTCTATAAACTGATATTGAAATTCTGAGACACCCTTATCACTGTAAATGTTGATGATTTAATTTTAATGCAGTTATATTTGGCATTTAGAATAATAGGTGGGGAGGAACTACTACATGCTTCAAACTTCATAGAAAATTCTGATTTTACTGCTTTTCAAAATACTGGCACAATACAACAAAAAGGCTACTAAAGAACTGAAGCTTAGACCAGTTTTGGAAGACAGGTAGACTGAATATTTTTTATACTGATGCTGATTGGCACAACGAAATACATCATTTTTATGTAATGCCTTACCAGCCATTAAAACGTTTTACACACAGTTGCCGTACATTCTAAGTAATAGCTTTTTGTGTCAATTTACTTATTAATGATACTGGAAATAACTACATTAATGCTTTCTTTGCTCAAACTAACAAACATGCTGCTGCTAGATTAGTAGCATTGTATATATTTACTACCAGAAGCTCTCATTTGTACATTTTCTAATAAAACAATCAGACACATTTCTTTATGTGTGGTGGGCAATTAATGTGATAGTGAGTTGCTCGTGCTGTGAATGCTACTTTTTAATGTTGTGTGAATCCATCAGTAGTTTGATATTTTTTTTATTCAGACTTACCTTTGGAGTTTATTATTATTTATTTATTTTATCGTTTAGCCCAGTAAGGCGCGTGTGGAACCATTAATTTGCATTGTCCTTCTTATTCTTCTTGCTGTTCTTATATTCCCAAAACCTCCTCATCCTTTGGCTTTCGACTTGATGCCTCTCTTGTGTCCATACATTTCTAAGTTTCAGATGGGAGAGTAACCAATTTGTATATTTTTAGGTTGTTCATCTCCTGAAAGGGTGTTAGCATATGAGCGAGTCTGTTTGCTGTTCTTGGTTGACTCATTCAGTTCCATTGTCTCCTGATTTCGCTTTTTAAATTGATGGACCGCTTGAACCTCGTAGCCTTTGACTCTGAGGTCTTCTTCAATTTCTTCTGTTGCTATGGAGGGTGGTAGCCATTTAATAGCCACCCATGCACACACAGATTTGTGCGCGGATATTCTCACGATGGTCCTGTACTTGTTGGAGCCCATACACATGAACATTAGTTTCATACATTTGTCGTTCAGCTGGCTCGTCGCACTTAAATTGTTGTGTTTATGATTGTGGTCTACGGATTTATCCGTCATGATTTCCTGGCTTGCGGCTCACTGGGAATTCCAAAACATCGCAAGCCAAATGTAGTGAGTTTATGTTATAAGTGACATGATAATAATGAAATGAAACAGGGTTTTAAGTTCTACACACAAAAAACTTATTTATTCGTGTAGCACTTTGTATTACAGCTGTAAAAAAGAAATGGACAGTGCAACAACGAAAAAAGTGGTTGGAGGAAGATTATAAACATGATCATATACTGCTAGTTGTACTATTTGATAAGAATTTTCTTCAATTTCTTCAGTATTACATAAAAGCACAGCTACATCTTCCTATGCATTTCCTCAATTTCCTTCATCTTCCCCTTCATAATTTTGGCTTCCTGTATTGCTGATACTGTCCATTTGTTCGTATTCATCTATCATAACCAGTAGTAAGTTGTAGTAATAACGTAAATTAGTTTTGTAGATTTCGTCTTCGCGTGTTCCACTTCTTGTTGAGTTTTAATTTTTTTTATATATTCCTTGTGAAAAGCACTCTGCAAAGAGTGGGTTTTCTTTTTTATTAATGCACTATCAACTTTATATATTGTATTCCCACAAACCTCTATCAATGCACTCACTATATCCTAATTTTTTTAAATTTCTGTTCGCGTACTCTTTTTGGTTTCATCTTCGAAATGCACTATGTTGCAATGAATTCGGCTATGAATTCTTTGCTCATCGTACTTAACTTGTTAGACACTCAGCAAGTCTAATATGCCACAAGTAAATTGTTAAGTGAGATAGATGTGTGTATGGTTATTGTCGCGCATGCTAGCCACGTTCAAATATGTAACGATTACTATTGGCTTGAGATGCGGCTCGTCATTAGACAATTAACTCACACATTTTATCATCTGTATGGATCGCCATGGAATTGCTGACGCACAAATGTGTGTGTATGCCTAGCTAATGACAACTTTTAAAGGCCTGTCTTCTTGAATCTGATGGCTGAAATGACTGATATTGCTCTTCTTAAAGAATTTCTGGATGATTGAGTGGTCTTCTTTTGATTCCACGTAGTATTTCATGCAATCTCATCTAAATACACCTTTAAGTTCTCCAGTTATGCTTTTGAGTCTCAAATCCGTGTTTTCCAAAAACAATTGGGGGAAGATGTTTTTGTTGGGTTGTGGTTTCGCTGTTATTTCTCGGTGGTTCTTCCGCGTTTTTGCCTCTTTTTGTTAGTTCTGTGTCATATTCTTCACCAAGTAATTCAAATCTGTTGTTAGTTGTGATTATGAAGGGTTTCTTGAATTTAATCAAATATTGCACTTACTTTTTCGGTATTTGCGCTGCTTATATCAATGTATTACTACTGACATTTTGGCGCCCAACCTGGGGCCTTGATCAGGGCTGTATAGAAGTGAAGTATCACAAGTGACGGTTTTCACACCACTCCGTCATTGATCTCGCCGTTTTGGTTACCAGCAGCGGGTGTCAGCTGTTCCAGAGAAATTGTTGTCGTTTGAGATTTTGTGTTGCAATTGCCCATAAGTTCACATCGTCACAAGTGATACTTCACTTCTACACAGCCCAGATGTAGGCCCCAGGTTGGGCCCCGAAACGTCGGTAGCAATACATCGATACAAGCAGGGCAAATCGCGAAAAAGTAAGTGGAATATTTGATTAATATGAATCCTGCTAAAAGCATAAAATATTATTTCTTGGAAATGTTTGTTTCTTGGTATAGTCTTTTTGGTGTGCTTTTTCTTCTATTTCTATACTCAGATGATTGTTGTTCCATTTGTTTTTTTTCTGGTAGCTAGTTCTTCTTCACCTTCTACAAATTGGCTTTTATCTTCTTCTTCAGATTGACCTTTTTTTTTATTCGCTATTTTCGTACAGTTCTTCATGGCCTTCATATTCTGATGACCCTAGGTACTCTTCATTCATTTCATTTTCATTTTGGCTCTTATTCAGTGGCGGTTCGCTAACTTCAGCCCAGGGTCATTGCCGTTTATCAGTTCATCGGGGCATGGTGCATACAACCGTGTAACAGCATATATATGTGTGCGGTTCCTGTTGGGAGTGTTTGTCTGTACACTTGGTTATCACCGCTAGGTATCCAGGTACAGACTCAACCCTACACTTGCACTCGGGGGCTCCACTCCAATTGGGAGTGGGCCATGCAGTGGTAATTCCCTGATTCTAGGGGGTGTTTGACGAAGAATTTGCTTGCTAACGACGCAGCACTATCTGTGGAGACCCCGGCTACCGCAGCCTATATGTGCTGCGTGTAGATGTCTGTAGGTTGACTTCTGCAATGTCCTTCTGGCTTTCTATAAGCTAGCGTGCTTTGGTTTGCCTGGGTCCATTGACAATGTGGAATATTTTCTTGGTTGGTTGTGAGTCATCTGTTCGTGCCGTATGTTCGTAGAATTTCATGCGTCTTTTCCATGCGAGTGAGCTGAATCATTCAGTCAGTGAATACAGTTCTTTTGAGCTTATGCGCCTCCAGATGTGGTTTTGGATCTTGGGATCAAATGTTTTTCTCAGTATGTCTTTCTATTTTTTTCGATTCCTTTGGCATTTACAGTTAATGACGATGTCTCCGTTACATGCAGCACTCCTGGAAGAACAACATTGGGGTAGTGATGGAGTTTGGCTTTGGTGGAAAGTGATTTCATATTGTAAGTATTCCAAGTAATTGTATATGCGTTTTGCAGTTTTTCTGTGCATGTTTTGTGGGCCTCTTTCTCAGTCCCACTATTCTCAGAAAATACTTAGTGTTTAGCTTGTTTGATGATGCCATACTTTGTCACGAGTGGCTTATGGTTTACGCTTTTGCAGTCCATATATTGTGATTTCTCATAAGTGATTTGGAGGCCGGTTTTGATGGCTATCTCATGAGGCTACTCAACAGAATTCTGGCTTCCTCAACAGTTCGTATAGTTACTGCTAGATCATCCACAAAAGCAAGGCATTGTATGTTGATACATTTACCCTTAGTTCTAATATATATTCCAGATATTTCTTTTTTCCAGATGCTAATGATTTTGTCTAGTACCAGGTTGAACAGGGGTGGTGATAACCCATCCTCTTGTTTTACAGGTATCTGCAGGTATGCTTCGATTTATTATAATCTTATCTTTTTTCACACATAACACTGGTTTGCAACTGTCAGTTTTTCAATACAAATTTAGATGTCAGCAACTCTACAGCCCATTAAAGCAATGCCCATTCACAGAAAATTATTAAGAAATTTAGTAAATAAGTCATTAATAGTAGTTTTTATGCTAAAGCTCTCGTCAGTAAGATACTTTATTTTCTCTTACATCACTACTGGATATTCATATAGAGTGCATGATGTGTTGATTACTGCAGTGGCAAACAGCTTATATAAACATGCTAATATGCAACAGAATAAACTTTTGGTGGTATTACGATATGTTTTGAGGGAGAGATATATATTTTCCCTCATAATAACCTGGAGTGATGTATTTGTGTTGTGGTACATGTGTTTTTCATCTCTTACTTGGCTGTACTGTTGACATCATACGTTGAAATATTTAATTAGCCATCACATTTTTGTGAGCTGTTTGTTAATATGCATGAAGCAATTTACTGAAAATGCTAATAAACCAGTTGTGATTTGCTGATAATGTTAGTATAATTTTCTATCCTTCGTCCAGCTCTCTCTTATATTTTGATTTGAATTGTAATTTTGTTAGTCTTTATTTTTCCATTTATTTAGAATGTTATTTATAACTGTTTATACAGAAGATTTGTTGTTGTTTTTTTGCATTTTTCATATAGGATTTGATGAACGTGTAAACTTAATTTTTATTTGGCATTGATAGTAAATTCCCTACTGTTAGTTACGGATAGCCATCACTTTACAATATTTGATAACTGTGTCTTTGCACATACAATCTGTCAAAAAAGTATCAGGAATTGATCAATAAAAAACAAAATATGTATTATTCATCTGAATTTATTGTATCACCTTCAAAGGAGGACCGTTTCTAAATGATAAACTTAAGCCAACGAATAATCCAGTCATGAAAACATTTGTAAATGGTTTTTCTGGAATCAACTTCAATTCTCGCTGCAAATTCTCTTTTATCTCTTAAATCAACTGAACATGGTTGTTTTGATGTCATAATTTGAGTTTTGGAAAGAGAAAAAAATCGGCCAAAAGCCATATCTGCTGAATATGGTGGTTGTTCGACGGTGTTGGTTGAGTTTTTGGCCAGAAATTTGTTCATAGTGATAGCTTTGTGAGATGGTGCGATATCATGATGTAAAATCTGAGTTTTATTTCCACAAATGTGGCATTTTTTGACTAATTCGCTCTCTCAGATGTTGCATAACACTCGGATAATATTTTTTATTTACTATCTGACCTTCTGGCAAGAAATTCTGAGTGCACAATACTGTGATAATCAAAGAAAACTGTCAACACCACTTTGTCTTTTGATTGGCCTTGAGGTGGTTTTTCCGGTTTTGGCTCAGTTGGAAGATGCCATTCCGAATCTTGTTGACTGATTTACATATCGAACACATAAACCCATGTCTCATCACCAGCTACAGTGCGTTTTATGAATGGGGGGTCGCAATTGACTTGTTCTAGCATATCTTCAATGATCTTTAAGTGATTGAGTTTTTGAAGAAAATTCAGGTATTTCGGAACTATATGAGCGCAACATGTTTCATGCTCAAACAATGGTTTAAAACGGTACGAATTGATTCATGAGACAGATAGAGTGCAGCAGTTATCTCTCACAAACTTAAATGACGATTTTCAGTTACCATTTCCTTCACTTGAGCAATGTTAACTTCAGTTGAAGAAGTTGACGGTTGATCAGAGCGAGGCAAATCTTCCATCACATCTCGACCGCTTTTGAATTCACTGTACCACTCTTACGCACTTGTTTTTGATAAAGTTGATTCACCACAAGCCTTGCGTAACATTTTCAGTGATTCAGCACACGAAATAATATTTTCAGTGTAAAATTTGAGACAAATTCTTTGTTTGAAATTTTTATCCATTTTGAAAATCGCTAAAAATACTTGGACGTGACAATGAGCACTATAAAGAAATTAAGCAACCGATATCGCTCAAACTCTGCATCAGTATAGAGGACAGTTTTGCCAACTTCACGACAAAAATAATTTTGGCAATTCCTTTAAGTGGGTTTTTTAAATGATCAATTCCCGATACTTTCTTGACAATGTACATCACATTAGTTAATGGCTATATAGTTAATGTTGTGTTTCCTACTTCCAATCAAAAGTAAATTAGTTCCTAAAATATTTAGAACATCGTGCTTGTTTTAGAACTTGGCATTTACTAATAATTTTTACTAATCTTGATGTTTTGATTCAAATGTCATTGTTAAATAATTGACATTTTGTGATCTTTCAAAACAGGAGTGAGGGAAATCGTGTCCCTGTTGTAGAATGTGGTTGATTGATTTGAAGCCTGGTAAAACTGACAAGAACTGAAGTTTGTTTGCTTTAGCTTGTGTGGGTTGTCTGGCCATATTTACAGGATGTAGTGTGAGGGCAAATGTGTGTCAACTCAGATGGGTAATTTTGGGGTACTGTGGGTGGAGTGAATGTTGGCAACATATGTCTTCCAGGATATCCAAGCTCTTTGCCAGGGACTGGTTGGTAGAAAATGGGTGACAGCTGTCAAAATGGAGATTGATTTGTTTGATGTGTACATAGGTACTAAAGTGGTTATTGGGGAGAGAGATTGATATCAAAGAAGGGAACTGGAGAGTGAAGGTATAATGTTGTTAATTTCAAGTTAAGGCAGGAGCTCTGCTAAGGATGCTTAATAGTATGTTTTTACCAAGTTTCAAGATCATAAAAATGTCATATTTGGACATTTACCAAATCAGGGTTCCTGAGAAGTTTTTGTTGATTATTTGAGATGGTTATAGAAGAGGAGAGCTTCTATAAAGCCCTTTGTGGATCTTATAACGTTTTAATGATGACCTCACACTACCTACATGGATTGAGGTCCACGCGTTTATTCAAGTTACTGAACCTCTCAAAGATCCTACCCAGACAGTTTCTCCCACAGCCCCTAAAATAGCACTATTTAGCATCCTTTACACATGTGGGAATCAACCAAGTTTTATTTATTTCATATAGCTTAGCAACTAATGTAATACATATAAATATATATGCTATATACATGGCCGGTTTAAGGCTACCGCAAGAACCGCAGTCGCTGGGGGCCACAACATGATCCCCTTCAAAAATTTTCCTTACTTAATGAACAATTTTCCTACTAAAATAAATAATCTACAAATTTAGGATGTTAACAAGCTGTGTTCACAATTGTCCTAGTATCGAGAACATCTTATTTGTTGATCCTATTTTCCCATAAACAGGACAAATCTTCTCTCAAACCGATGACGATATAGCTTTCCATTTCTGCTCCAGTTGGTTTATGGCTTCTTAGGAAATACCAGAAACGTTTGCTGTCGTTGACAGGTGCAATACACCATTCTGCTCACAGTGCTGCCTGGCTGTTTGGGATTTCCACTGTTAATGGAATAACGGGCCCCAAACATACCTTTGTTCGGCAACCCAGTCAGGTGTGAAGTACAAACGCAGTTTGTGTGTATATGTCTGGTGGTATCAGAACCTGTGATTTGTTTCACACAAGACTGTAGAATGGATTGAAAGTACTTGTCAGGTACTAATAAAACAATAGATAGGTGTGGTATCCTAAAAGAGATTTTATGACGTTTCATTTAAAAAGTTATTGAATTAAAATGTGTATGCCTGCTAACGTGTCTCCAGCCCCAAAAATGTATATGTACTAGCTAAGAATGGTAAGAAAAGAAATGCGGTATAGAAAAAGTGTATTATAAATATAATAGCTATAAAATTGAATACAAAAACAATTTCATTTGACACAATGGGCAGCAGGATTTAGGCAGAAATGAAAGTGACAGTAGTTGAGAGATCAATATGAGATGCATTGATAGAACACCAAACACTTGGCGAAGTTGATCCTGTTCAGCTAATACTCGATAAACTGCTGACCCGTTCGTACACAGATTTAAAGAAACCTCAGTCCGCCTCTTTAATAGTTGTTTGAGCTCTACACACAGATGATATATATGTGTGTGTGTGCATACAAAGCCACGAAAATAATCAAAAGTATAGGCATAAGTACAACTACAAAAGAGGTAGGGGTCCCCGAAATCTAACTTCGCAGGGGACCCCGAAATTCCTTAAGCTGACCCTGGCTATATACGATGACAAGAATGTTGGCAGCATTCACAAACTGATGTCTAGTTGTGGCAGTCATTTTATGAAGGAAGTTGTAGCACTGAAAACATCTTGAAATGGTTTGTCATACTTCCTCAGAGGGCATTCCTTGATGATATGCTCCACTCTCTGGGAAGGTGCTCTGCAGTTACAGGCAGGAGAATCCTGAAGACCCCACTTGTACAGCATGGCATTTCATTTGGCATAGCCTGTTGTTAGGTGATTTAGTTTGATCCAGTGGTTTCTCTTCAGGTGTTATCCTGGAAGTCCAGTTGTGGGATCTTTAATGTCTGAATGTTTTGCAGATGCAGAAATCCAACTTTGTCACCATTTTTACTCGTCATCAAAGTCAAACAGGTCTTACCATTCTGGGTTCCTCGAGTTAAGATGAGTGGGGGGCAGGTCATTTAGGATCTCGTGGATTGGGAGATCCTGTGGTTGGTCAGGATGGTATAGTTTCATCCACTCACGTGTCATTGCTTCTTGGCGTCTTACTTCTGGAGGTGGTATGTTGCTGATCAGTATTAACCAGGAGACTGGATGGATTTTAGTGTACCAAGTAAATGAAAGGCATCTGTCTGTGTAGGTCAAAATGTCCAACCTATAATAATCCATCTTCCTAGGTTAGTGACATTCAGTAGTGATGGCCCACTTTAACATTTCATGATTTAGAATGTATCTCCCCCCCCCCCCCTCTCTTTTTTCCCTGTATTCTCCCATTGACTTTATCAACCCTAATTACTACCGATGTAACAAGATACTGTGCAGTGTATTCACCAATGAACTACTGGAAGATGAGATGAGATGTTCAATTTGTATTGGTGATTCTGCTATTGCTGCACATAGAAAAAAAAAAAAAAAACATTCAAAAAGCTGGCTAAAAATTACCAATAGCTTTAGAAAACTGTGTGGTTTACTGTGAGGAGAATTAATTGCAGCCTAATACAAGCAAGCTTGACGTGTGCGCTGTACTCTGTACAACAGAAAAGCTAAGTTATGATTGAATATCTGATGGAGAGAAGTTCAACTTGATTGCTGAAGCAGCTGGACTTAAACTTGAATATGCTCTTACTTACAACGCTTACTGCAAGTAATTAAGGCAAGATTAACACAAATTTTGTTCTTAATCTATTAACAGGTTCAATGTGCAGAGCTTGACCATAGGTTCTGTAGGCACTTCTTACGGAACTCTTGTTTTTCAGCTGTAGAGTAAGCAGCACCACTATGGGAAATATGAAAAATATGAAACATATAAATGTGTAACTGAATGAATCCGTCTGATTCATTGCAGATTGCTTGAAAGAGCATTCTTCTAGTCAGAATAGTATTTCCTAACATAATGTAAGGCACTAAAAAGCTGGAGATATTGAAAGTACAGCTATTCAGTGTATAGTCACTCTATCACCCCATCCCTTCTTTTTCCCCTATTTTCCCATCAAGGTTGAATCATGCAAGATTTTCTGACACAGGTGTGCACCATGTCAAATTCAAGTAGAGGCAAAGTTTGCTGCCCTGTGCAAGGAATTAGCGACTGATGATCCCAAAACTACTTAGACATTAGGAAATAGTTAGCAAGAATCATACAAAGAGAATAAACTTTGAACCAGCTATGATGAAGGGTAGCAATAATATGGGGATATGTGGAAGACAAGGGCTGAAAGTGTGGAATAGTACAAACATTGGACCAGTAGCTAATATGTCCAGAAAAGGACACTGTTTGCTCAGGAGAAGATTTGAATTTAGTTAATGAGGTGAAAAAAATTGTTGTAGAGTTTTGAAAGGGAAATATTTGTGTTCATCCTGACACAGAAACATAATATTCTTTCTCAAGCTGCTTCCTTAGCTAGGAGTGTGTCTCTCCAGCACTCATCTCAGCGCCTTTGTTCATGTCAAATCAATATATCTGTAACATTTACTACACTTTGAAAATTGTAACCCCTTCACACCAAACACACTCATACGTGCTGGTTAGGTAGCTGCAGCAACATATTTTCTGGCTGCCATTCCATCACCCAACATTCTAACAAACTCTCTAAATCCTAAGCATCATACATTCATCTACCTGGGCTAGTATATAGATTGCTTTCTCTTACTATATTAAAGTCAGTACACGAGTTTTGCTCAAAATGTAATGTGACTTTTTGAATTTTAATGACTTTCGATGCAACTCACTTTCCAAGAGCCTCATTGAAAATCCAAAGAAATTTTGGTCATATGTAAAAAAAATTAGTGGTTGTGACAACAATATGCCAGTTCAACTACAAGACGGTCGGGAAGTTGATGACAGCCGTGACAAGGCTACCGTATTTAATGCCAAGTTTAAAAATTCTTTCACTGACGCAAACATGGAAAACATTCCCGTTTTTCCATGGTGTGTTGAATTTGAGATGGATCCAGTACAAATTGATAGTGTAGGTATCATAAAGCAATTAAAGCTCCTGAAGTGGGGGAAAGCTCCGGGTACCGATGGTATACCAGTAAGAGTATGTTCGGAATACGCGGAAGAAATAGAACCATTTCTGTCAGAGATATTTCGTAAATCTTTAGAGGAAAGAAAATTGCCTTCAGACTGGAAAATAGCGCAGGTGATTCCCGTTTTCAAGCAAGGAGATAGGAGAGATCCTAGAAATTATCGACCCGTATCTCTAACATCTGTTTGCAGTAGAATTCTGGAGCATGTCATATGCTCTAACGTTATGAAGTTTCTAGATGAAAACGAGTTACTGACAGGATACCAAGACGGATTTCGGAAGAACCGGTCGTGTGAAACGCAACTGGCTCTATTTTCGCATGATGTAATGAAAGTTATTGGTGCAGGATCACAAGTTGATGCTATTTTCTTGGATTTTCAGAAAGCTTTTGACTCTGTACCACACAACTAACTTTTAGCGAAGATCCGAGCGTACGGTATATCTGATAAGATTTGCGAATGGATACGTGATTTTCTAACTGGTCGGTCACAGTATGTCGCCGTAGACGAGGAACCCTCTTCTAAACTAGATGTTACTTCGGGCGATCCTCAAGGAAGTGTAATAGGACCACTTCCTTTCTAAATTTTTATAAACGATCTCTGTGAAAACGTTAATTGCAGGATGCGATTTTTTGCTGATGATGCACTTATTTATAGGGAAGTGAGGTGCTCCGACGATTGCTTAGATATTCAGCGCAATCTGGATGTTATTTCGGAATGGTGCCATAAATGGCAGCTTACACTTAACTGTTAAAAGTGCAAGGCAATGCACATAAGTAATAAAAGGACCCCGCTTGCTCAGGAGTACAAAGTTAACAATTCAGTTGTTGACACTGAGGATTCCCTGAAGTATCTAGGCGTAACAGTACAAAGCAACATGAAATGGGACTTGCACATAACTTCCATTGTAGGCAAAGCTAATTCCAAACTACAATTCATAGGACATATTTTAAGAAGTTGTAATGCTCATACAAAGGAAATATCGTACAAAACACTAGTGCGTCCGCATGTGGAATACTGTTGTGGAATTTGGGATCCGTATCGCAAGGGATTGATTGACACATTAGAGAAAGTACAGAGGAGAGCCACTCGATTCGTGACTGCTAGTTACAGTCCTTACTTAAGTGTCACGCAGCTGATTCGTGGGTTGGGCTGGGATTGTTTGGCGGACAGACGACGTCGTTTTCGTTTGAATTTGCTGGAGAATATGCAAAAATCTTTAAGTTACGAGTGCAACGAAATACTTCTTCCGCCAGCCTATTTAGGTCGAAATGACAGGAGGGATAAGATTCAAGAAATAAGATGCCACACTGATTCATGTATGTATTCCTTCTTTCCTCATTCTGTTCGGGATTGGAATGCACAGAATTAGGATTAGTGCTTAGCACCCTCTGCCACCCACAATATTTGTAATTTGCAGACTATAGATGTAGATGTATATTTGTACAGTGGATTTGTTTTTAAAAAAAAATTTCCTAATTTTGATTCACTCGTCCCACGCATATCTTCACAGTTTCAACCATACAGCATTCTTTACCTTGTTTCTGTGAGGCGATTTTCTGCTGTTGAAAAAAATGGATTAAAGAGTTTGCATCAAAGTTTGTGTAAAATTATTTGAAATGTTGACAGTGCCATACGGTGAATCTACTTTGAGTAAAAAAAAAATTTGTAAGTGCTACAAGCTCTTCCAAGATTGTATAGAATATGTCAATGATGATCCTTGCTCTGGACACCCCAGCACGTCAACAACTGATGAAAACGTGGAAGAAATGAAGAAAATGGAGTTGGAGAATCTTCAAATCACCATTAAAGAAGTTGCTGTTGAAGTCGGCATGTGTCAGTCAAGACTGTTCTGAAACTTCTGAGTTTTGACTATAAGAACCGTCGCATGAGCATCTCTCAGGAGCTCTTGAATGATTTCAAAGATAACCCTGATTTGCTCAAAAGAGTCATAACTGGTGACGAATCATGGGTATGTGGTTATGACGTTGGAACCAAGGCCCAACCGTCCCAGTGGAAGAGCCCAGATGCAGGAGTTTTTACTACCATGTCGTACTGTCAATAAGGAGTTTACCTTGAAGTTATGCACCGTTTGCAAGAAGCAATACAAAAAAAAAGTCCAGATGGCTTTTGCATCACGACAATGCACCTGCTCACTCATCGTTGTTTGTGAGTGAATTTTTGGCCAAAAACACCACAACAACCATGCCTCAGCCACCATATTCACAAGATTTGGCACCCTGTTACTTTTTTTTAGTTCCCAAAATTGAAGAGACCAATGAAAGGACGAAGATTTGCAATGATTGAGGGGATAAGGAGGGGATTACTTTGAAGGGGACAACATAAATATTCATAAATATTGATGAATAAATAAATATTTTTCGATAAAAATAAAAAGCCACCTTATTTTTCGAACAAACCACGTATGTCTGATTTTGCTCAGTTCTTCCCAGGCCTTATAGCCTTCAATGTTAATGATGGTACAAAAATTCTCCTTCCCTCTGTCCTCTGTAGCATGTTTTAAAACACTGCCTAACTTCATCTAACTAATACCCACCTACTCAACCACTAAAACAGTCAAATTTCCATGGAACAAGTATCCTATTTCTATCATCTTCACCAACACACTCCACAGGAGTGATACGTTTTTTGACCAGAGAAATGGCCTATTATTATTATAATTTTCACATGACCACCAGAACTGCATGTGAATGAAGATGTCAGTGATGCATTTCATCTACATTTCATAAAATGATTGCTTGTTCATTCACACCAAGTAACAGTGCCTTCTGAACCTCATTCAGAAAAGGAACATTAGAGCAATGTGCCAACATTAAACTTTTTTTAATTTGGTAAAAGTGCCACAATATTATTAAAAAAAAAAAAAGAATTAGACTGTTTACTGTTACTAAACAATCAGCTGGGGCTATATTTTTAAATTGTATGCAACATTTCATGATGAAGAGGAGCATTGAAGATGATCCTTAACCAGAATTGGATTGTTGTTGATATTTTGAAGTGAAGAAATTGTTCATAAATTAACAAATTATTTAAAATTATCTTTTTTCTCTACCTGGTTATCAAGGAGCATAATGGAGCCTGAACCCATGTTGCCTACTTGAAAACCACTTATGTTCCTCGCATACATTTCTGACGTGGTTGCATATCAATCTTTCCATTAATTTACCTACCACTAAAGTCAAACTGATTGGCCTGTAATTTTCGACTCTATTTCTCACCCCTCTTTTATGTACCGGTACTACTATCGCACTTTTCCAGGCTTGTGGTTAGCAGCAAGTGTCCAGACTTAATTTAAATAATATTTCAAGATAAGGTACACTGTCACATCCGGCTGTCTTTAAGATATCTGCAGTAATATTATCTACACCAGCCCCCTTATGTTTTTTCAGCTTGCTTATTTCCTTCATTATTTCTTCAGGATGAATTTCAAATTTTTTAGTATCTTCATTTCTAGTCGTATTGTTAAGCTCATTCTCCGGATTAGACCTTCCCGTTTCTGATTCATTGTCCCTAATGCTCTCACTAAACCAGTTATTTAAAATCTCTGCCTTTTTCAATGTTCTGACATAATCCAATTGCACACATTTCATGATGTAGAGAGAGCATTGAAGATAATCATTAACCAGGATTGTTGTTGATAGTTTGAAGTGAGGAAAGTGTTCAGAAATTAACAAATTATTAGAATGATCTTTTTCCTCTTTCAGGGTTATCAAGGAGCATAATGGAATTCTTCAATACACTATGCATTTCATTTTAAGCTGGGTAAATGGGAGGTCTGATCCTGCTTTGATGGTCAGAAAGATAATAGGGTGGAGAACTGAAAGGATATGAAAATAGCAGCTGATATGGATGAAGACTTCATTTTATGCTTTGTAACAGGTGATGAAATATGGTGCTATCAGTATGAGCCACTTAAAAAATGTCATAAGGCTGAATGGAATGATGGAGGATATTCAAAACTAGAAAAAATATATATAAGCAGAATGTAAGCTACCTCACTCCTTATTTTCAATATTCAGTTAAAATCCGACGATGTTTGAGGTTAACATTCAATACATGATACCATAGTTTGAAATCGAGATAACAACACTTTAGGTTCATAAAAGTAAATAAACAACACATAACAACCATAAATAAGAAGTTTCTAACAAAATATAAACCATAAACTTACCTAAATGAGCGTAATCCATAATAATTTTGAAGTAAAGTAAACAGATTTGGTTAAACAACCACAGCACTAATATTCTACATAATTGACCACTGTAAAGCACTTCAATAATAATACTTTCACCATTTGATATTAAATTCACCAATAACTTGCAGTTTCCGGCAGATTTAAAAGCAGTAAATATGATTTTTTTTAAAGCATCACCACATGGGTTGATTTCAATAATAAATTCCAGCATATCTAAGTAGTGAGTTTTAAAAATAAATTTAAACAAGCTAAATAACTGGCAAGCCAATATTCTTTAAGTTTCCAATAGCCATCAACTAATAAACAGAAGATATAAATAAATGAAAATCCGTTTTTCTGTGACGTCGTAGCAACCAATTTGCAATTTGAATTTCAATCTGACTAACATATTTCATGAACTAAAAACTTTTCTAAAGCATTTAAATAAAATAATGGTACGTTTTAAAAATAGTTTCAGGCCACAACCGACTTTAAATAAAAAGTGAAGAAAATCTTGCACCACCGAGAAATCACCAAATTTTAGAAATTCAATAACTTGTGACTTCCTTCCCCGATTTAAAAGATTTTTACACCACTGACTCAGCAGAAGCTGGGGAACACTTTAAACATAGTATAAACTTGATATTTTAAACTTTAGCAGATCCATAATCCGGACGTGACGTTCGGCAATACTATAAACATGTGAGCTTTCCGATTAACCAACTTTCAAAATTCATTTACACTGGTCTGGAAGCTTTAAAAACAAAACCAACCACATCACCACACTTGTCTCAGTACGCTCTACATCTTGTGATTTTCTGGTAGCTCTCAGTTAACAAAAATTTTTCTAGATAGGCTGTTGTTTAGGTCAGTAGGCCATTTTTGATAAAAGTAGGCCCGGACGTGGTTTCGTCCGCAGTTCGTTGAAGCATTTGGTCGAGGTAACATGTAGCTTGTTGTTAAGCGGATTTGAGTGAGACCGGCTCGTGGTGGCTGATGGGAAACCGGAACTTTGACAACATGGCTGACTAACAGGAATTGCCAACCTTAGAATTTTAAACTTTTCTGACATGTGTTCATCGATGTGAACTTTTACTTTCATTTCGGGGTGTAGCGGTCTGTTCTGTTTCATGACTTGTGATCTTCAGCAAATGATTTTCTCCGATTGCCATTGCTAACTGTGACTTTATATAAACTCTGTGCAAAATTTTAAGAATATATACTTCAGTGATTTGGACTTCGACTTTCATTTCTATTTTAGTACCTTACTTACAGGGGGTTAATTCTGTAAGTGGCGGCCGTCTTCATCATTACAGTTAGCATTCTCCAAGGTTTTTCACGGTTATAGAAATTTTCCTGAACTTTTGGTAACATTTTGGAAGACTTCAACTTTAGGTGTACAAGCCGATACCCAACCCCGATACGGCTTAGACCCTAACAAGAAGACACTGCTCACCAATTTCTTTTATTGCAAAGGAATTATTAATAAGAGGGTGAATGCTGAAGGTTAGTTGAGTGTTTTGAAATGATTTTAAGCCATGATTTCTCCAGTTTATCCCAGTTATAAAAAATGAGAGATGTACTTTATAGCTCAACAATCCAATGCATGCATATACAAGTTTTCATATGGTTTCTTATTCCAAAAAAATATGGTGTTTGATCATTCCTCCGAACCCCATCCACCAATAACCTGGGCTATTCCCAAAACTGAAATTGATTGTTACACTTTGGTTTCCTTGTGATTAACTGTTCTGCTTCTCTTGTAAATCTGACTGTGCATGAATTGTCAGTCAGTATGAATGGTCCTAGACAATCAGTTTTAATCAGAGTTAACACTGCACTGCTGTTAATGTCGGCTTACGCAGTGTGAATGATATAAATTCCTGCTTCACAATTTGTGTTATAAGAATCCTATTTACTGGTAGCCGTTCCCTGATTCTAGGTTGTGACGGTTAACAGTACGGAATGGACACCAAGCACACTTCTAGTCTCAATCTGAGTATATCAACTTTCTAGCTTCCCATCCTCAGTCCCAACCCTCTTGATAACCCGCCATTACCTACATTTTCCTTTTATACCTTTGACCTGGAGACTGCTTCCTTTTATTTCTGTGTTGCTGATTTGAACCCCATTCCCACCCACTCCCCCATCCCCCCCAGCACCACTCGCACCACCTCAGCTGCAATGTTGCTATTAGTTGGTTCCTCAGTGTGTACCATCTTGATCTGCAGAGGGAAGTATCTACATTTGAAAATTTCATGTTTGTGTATCTGCACCATGCTGATGTGATCTGTGGTAAGTGAAGGTCCTTTTTTCTATCCTAATTTGAAGTTATTTAAAATTGCTACACCTGTGTTACCCACCAAAACCATATTATTAATCTTGCTATTTTTTAATTCTATTTCCATCTGTTATATAAATGTTTAGGATTGAGATAAGATGGATCTGCACACAGGTTAATATGTCATGTAGAGAACACATACGATTGTTGTTGTGTTTATTTGGGTTTAAGGGCGCGTCGACGACGGGGTCATTAGCGCCCAACACATACGAAATGAATGCTTCAAAAAATTAAGATTTATGGCCGAGCCTGCATTCAATGTTGATTTTGTCGATGGCTGTGAAATGTGCAATTATTCTGTTTTTTATGTCATCGTGGCAGAATAGAGTTTAAAGGGATGCTAGTGAGGAGGATGAAGGAGAAGGTTGAAGATAACCTGGGGTTGATGATGGTGCGTGTCTGGTGCCAAGAATGTTTTGACATGATACAATTGCACACATTTACAGTTCAGATATCAGGGAAATGGCATCAACAGAGGTTCGGTGATCTAAGTTAATGTGCAATAAAATTTGTCTGTTTATGACCATTCATCTGTATAGATAAATGGTCAAAAATATGAATATAAGTAGTAGGATACAGGTAAAAAAGAAAATGGTAAAGGTGGATGAGGTGTGATGTATTGCATGGGGCATGTTTTTGTGGTGATGGTCAGATTTTTATTATTTTTTTCACCCATAATTGTCCTAATTTTTGGTGATTTGGATGGATGGTTAATTAAATTGCACTTCTTCATACAAAACCTGTACTCAGTTGATATAAAAATGAATTTTCTACAATGGTATTTAACCTGTTCTTACTTTTTATGTTCTCTTTGTACTTCCAAATTATATATATTTAAGTTGGGATGGGGAAATGAGCCACCACTTACCTTAATATGATGGAGGTGGTGCATGAACACACAAAAAAGACAAAAACACACATTATTTAGGAATTTTTGGGTCTAACCGTTTATCAACAGAAGATCATTAATGGGTGGTGTTGTGGGAGACTGTCTCACAGATAGACTGTTCGAGAGGAAAATGGTGGTGTTAAATTCAATCTGCGGACAGGTAGAGGGGCCAAGATTCAGAGTTAATAACTGATCATAGATAATATCAAAACTGATTTCTGGTGGGTGGGAAGAGCAAGATAATATAATAAAATAAAAATAAATATTAAAAAATTAAACTAAAGACTGTGATATTAAACATCCAGATTACCGGTGGTTCAATTTAGGTAGTGGAGATGGAGCCAAGGAGAGGATAAGAAAAAAGTAAAAATATATAATAATAATGACTGGGTATTATCTTAAGTTGAGACCAGGGTGTTGCCTTAAGCCCAGTTTGTATTGGTAAGCAAATTCTCTCCTTCTGAATTCGGAGGAGCTGAAATTATTTGTGGCATGAGCTGCTGCTGGGTGTGTTGGGTTCTGTGTGAATACCATCTGTCAGTGGCCATTTATCTGATTTGTGCTCTACCCTATAAGTGAAGCCACGCAGTGGTTGCATATTAACTGGTTTATTACATGGGAGGTTTCGCATGCGGTGTGTGCTATCATTGGAAAGCTTTCCCCATTGACATGGTTGGTGAAAGTGGTGGTGGGTTAGTGCATGTTGCACAACTTGCAGTGGGGCCTATTGCATGGGAAAGAGCCATGGGGTTGACTGTTGGAGCAAGGAAGACCGTGTTTGTGGACTAGGAGTTTATTGTGGTTAGGAGGTCTGCTGAAACAAGTTCTGTGAGGGGACAGGGAGGATGTTGGGTAGATTGGATCTCATTCCTGGGCAGGTTAGCAGGAAACCAGAATCCTTCCTGCTGACAATGGCTCAGCCATGGTATTTATGGATCGGAGTTACTGTGGCTGAAGCTCTTCGTCATTTATCAGACACCAGCACTTAATACCGCCAGAACGAAGATTCTACACCAGTTGTCCACAAGAAAATACAGTATTATGTACAGTTTTTGGGCCCCTACAAGGTCTTCCGATATTCCATTTCACTTCTTACTCCTCAAAATATACGTACACCTTCCTAAAATCCATAAGCCTGGCAATCCAAGACACACTAATTTTGCAGCTTACGGACTGCCAATTGAATGCCTTTCAGCCTTGGTAGACTAATACCTACAACCCATAGTATGTCAGCTCCCTTCACATATCAAGGACACACAACACTTCCTCTTCCATCTTTCTAATAAACCCATACCTTTTTCTTCCAACTCTATCCTGGTAACGATTGGTGTCGCATGGTTTTGCACAAACATTCCACATTGGCATGGCCTCATCAGTCCACATCAAATCCACCAACTTTAAGCAGCATCTCCATTTTGACAGTTGCTACCCATACCATATTAAACGTTTCCTCCGCTACAGTGTTGGCATTTGGAGGAGCCGTATATGCTCCAACCAACAGTTCCTTACGCATTATTTAAACAACATTTCACAAGCATTGATACCTCTTGATTACCATCCTGCTTTGGTTAACAAACAGTTTCAATGGTCAGCATTACAACTTGCTCAGTCAATCAACCATCCCAAACCTTCAAAAACCAACCACACAGTACTACCCAGGCTTTGAATCCACCAACAGAATACTTCGACAAGGTAACAATTTCCAACAAACCTGCCCAGAAATGAGATCCATTCTTCCCAAAATCCTACCTGCCCCTCACAGAACTTGTTTCAGTAGGCCTCCTAACCTCAGTGATCTAGTCCACAAACACAGTTTCCCTTGTCCCAGCAGTTAGCCCAATGGCTCATTGCCAAGCAATTGACCCCGCTGCAAGATGAGCAACATGCACCATCCCACCACCACTTTCACCAACACTGTCACTGGGGAAAGCTTTCCGATGATATCACACGCCACCTGCAAAACCTCCCATGTAATATACCAGTTAGTATGCAACCACTGCCTGGTTTCAGGTTTGACCATAAATCTACTCTCCGTAAGAAGAAATGGTCACTGATCTACAGTATTCACACACAACCCAAAGCACCCACTAGCATTCCATGCCATATCCCATGATACTAATAATTTCAACTCTTGTTTCGCAGTTGGTGCTGTCAAAAGTCCTCCTTAATAGCAGCAAGTCCTATGAACTCAGAAGGTGGGAACTTACTTACCAGTACAGACTGAACACATAGCATCCACCTGGTTTTAACTTATGATAAATAATAATAATAGTGGCTGGGTATTATGTTTTTTCCCCTGCTTAACCTCTCCTTTGTTCAATCTCCTCTACCTAAATTAAACCACTGCTAAACTGAGGTGATGTTTAACTTCATATAGTCTTCGGTTTAATTTTTATTTATTTATCTTTGCTTATTTATATTTTATTATTATTATTTGTGGATAAGCCCATTAGGACTACGCAAAGTACTCAGAAGCGTTTGTTCGCTTTCCTTTGTGCCCATATTTCCTTCATACGCCTGCTATGGGCTTCTTTTCTCTCAACTGACCATGTTGTTCCTGATCTTTTCTTTAATCTTTCCTCCCGGTCAACTTGCCACTTGTGAATTTTTTATTTAAATGTGTCTCTGTTTTCGAAATCTTCTGGAACAATTCCTGCTAATTTGAGGTCTTTCTTGATTTCTCCAATCCATTTCATTGTATCTGATATTAATTTACTTTGGTTTTCATAGAATTAGATTTTATTATATTATTTTGCTCTCCCCGCCCACCAGAGATCAGTTTTGATATTTATCAATTCTGAGGTTTTAGCTCTGAATCTCGGCCCCTCAACCTATCCTAATTTGAATTTACACCCACCATCTTCCTAGCCAACAGCCATTCTGTGAGGCAATCTCCACCCCCCATAAATGTTCTACTGTTGATAAAGGGCTAGACCCGAAAATACCTATATAATGTGCATTTATATCTTTTGTGAGTGTTCACACCCCACCTCCATCTTATTAAGGTAAATGGTGGCTCATTTCCCTGACTTATTTTGTAATTCCTTTTCACTACCTAGCGCCTTTTATTTCATTGTTTACTGTGTATATATATGTATGTCTATTTGCTTAAGGCTTTACACTATGTTGAGGTCATTATAGGCAGGAGAGGACTGTGGGCAAGGAACGGAAAGGAATTCGGCCATGGCCCTTGGAAGAAAGTATCCCGGCATTGGCCTTAAGTGATTTGGAGAAACCATAGAAATCGTAAGTTATTTTGCAATGAGTCACCGAGTATGGTGGGTGAGTGGCATACTGAGCATTTGGGAGTTTGAGGCTTTAAGTTCCTGTCTGGCCATACAGATTTCAGTTTCCATGATTTCCTGAAATTGCTGCAGGCGAATGCTGGAATGGTTTCTTCAGAAGGCTGTGGCTGCATTCCTCCTCTTTCCTTATCTCCTCCCCCCTCCCACTCCTATCTTCTCCTCGCTCTCATGACCTTATTGTTGACCAGCCATAAATCACTATTGAATGGGGGAAAAACACAGTAATGGATTGTTCTACTAATCTGGACTATGGCTCTTTTGTATTATTATTTTATTGCAAATGTGGTACTGTTTAATACTTTAACATTCTAAATATATAGGTATTTCCTTCAAACAGAAATTTTGTGTTTCTTAGATCTATCCAAAAAAAAGGCCTTAAAAATTTATCTGTTTAATGTGTGTATGGCACTTGATGGCGAAGCAGAGCTTACATATTTGTAAAGAAACAAAACATGCTTACTGTAGGTGATGTTAGAATGGTGTTGACACACGGACATACATGAAACATTATAATTATCGAGCTGTCAAAGCAAAGAATGGAGGGGATATACCTGAGCTTTGCAAAACTAGTTGATAATTCATAAAAACCCATCAGAGATATAAAAAAAGAAGCTGATAAAACATTATTTAATATGCTAAAAAATTAATAGTAATTAAGAAAAATATGAAACATCGCCTTCAGTGAGCAGTACATGTATATCCAAACTTTGCAATTCACAAATATTGCAGTTGGCAGAGGGGTGCTTTGCACCCAAATTAATTCTGGGACATTCCAGTCTCGTATAGACAAAGGAAAGAAAGAATACATACAAATATGACATCTTATCTCTCTAATCTTATCTCTCCTGTCGTGACTGATACAGGTTGGTGGATGAAGTATTTAATTGCACTTGGAAATGAAAGAGGAAATTCACATTTCCACCATCAAATTCAGAGAAAAACAGTTTCGTCTGTCTGCCAGATGAATCCAGCCCAATCTTTGCATCAATTTTGTGATGCTTTCATAAGGACTTTAGCAATCAGTTACAAATCGAGCAGCTAGTATCTGTACTTTCTCTAATGCATCTATCAATCCCTTGTGATAAGGAACTGAAACTGCATGATAGTAATCTAAACATGAACTCTCAAGAGTTTTGTTGGCTATTTCCTTTGTATTAGTGTTGCAATTCTTCAAAATATGAATTATGAATCTCAACCTAGAATTAACTTTACCCTCAACTGATGTTTATGTGCTTGTCCCATTTCATGTTGCTTTTTATGGTTACACCCAAATTCTTCACAGAATCAACTGAGCTGTTTACTTTGCACCCATGAAGAAACAGATTCTTTTTGTTAGTTATGCTCGTTGCCTTGCACTTTTTGCAATTTAGTGTAAGTTGCCATTTATAGCACCATTCCGAAATAACATCCAAATCTCACTTAATTTCAAGCAATCATCAGAGCACCTTACTTCCCCACAGATAAATGCATCATCAGCAAACAGTCACAACCTGCTAATAACGTTATTAACAAAATGGTTTATAAAAATAAAGAAAAAAAAGTTCTTATTATTCTACCTTGAGGTACGCCTGAAGCAACATCTAGATGAGAAGGGGCTTTCCTTGTCAATGACGACATACTGTGACCGACCAGTTAGAAAATCTCATATCCATTCACGAATCTTATTCAATGTATCATGCGCTCGAATTTTCGCTTTAAGTTGGTTGTGTATACCATCAGATCTGGCGCTTTCCTCCACTTTTAGGAGCTTTGACTGCTTCACAGGACATTCACTACCAATTCGTTACAATGAGGAAATATTGGTACGTTTTCCACATTTTTGTGTGAATTAATTTTTAAATTCAGTGTTAAATACAGTAGCCTTGTCATGGCTGTCAACTACTTTGCGACCGAATTTTACCAGCACTGGCACATTGATGTCACTACAATTATATATATATATATATATATATATTTAGAAACAATATTTCTTCGTGTTTTCGGTGAGGCTTTTCATAAGAGAATTGTAATGGCAGTCATTAAAAGGCCTCGCGCATCACATTTTTAATACGTCCTCTCATCTTGTCTAACTTTCCAAAATCAATATGGTCCATTGTCTTTCTTGCTTTTGCCTGTTTCCTCCTTTGCTTTGAAGTTACCTTTTAACTTCACATGAACGCCACGGGTGATCATTCTCTTCCTTGATTGTCTGTTTCGGTATATGTAAGTTCATATCTTCCCTGACTATACTTATAAATCGGTGCTATATCTCTTCAATGTTCCAACTTGATACTTTGAAGATAGGGTAATTATCATTCAGGTACATTCTAAAACGCTTCTTTGAAGCCTTTTTGAATCTGTAAACCATCCTCTCTTTTTGCATCTGGTTATTAATTTTATTGTGGCAATTACCACTTCTTGGATAATTCAGGACTATTTGTTAGGAGAATATGTAGAATGTTTTTGTTACTGATGAGGCACCGTGGTAGTTGTGTGATGGGCTGCTCAGGAGGAAGATCTGAGAACAGGTCAAGAATGAATTCACAAGCTGTTTTATCCCTGCCACCAGTAACGTGGCTGCAATTAGTCCATTTGATATATGGCAAGTTGAAGTCGCCTTCTAGTATTATTGCATGATCCAGAGATTGATGAGTTATATTATTTACACTGTTCCTTAAGGCCTTGACAATAGTTATATCTGCATCTGGTGGATGAATCAAGGAGCCTATCACAAGTTTTGTCCTAGGTACGTTGACCTTAAACCATCAGATTTCTCGGACTATATCTATAGCTATTTAGTTACATGATAGGTGTTGTTTTACTAACAGCTGGAAATACACCACCTCCATTGGAATACTACCTATCTCTACAGAAATCTTTCATGCTATTTTTAAAAATTTCTGCTGATCTTTCCTCCGGTTTTAACCTGCTTTCTGTACCTAATACAGTATCTTCTTCTGTGTCACTAATAGCGCTTTCTAGTTCATGCTGCATGTTACAAACATTTCTACTATTAGTCATTAGAAGTTCGAGATTGTCTTTAGCTACTCATAACATGAAGGTGTTGAATTTAATTGGGCTGCCTGTAACTGTGATTCCAGTTTCTGGTCTTCCTCCCACAGCCTAAAAAATGTGCCAATGCACTCCACACAAGTTCCTGCCACCCATGTAACCGATTCACCTGATCTATTCATGGGAACCCTACATGATTCAATGCCAGAGTGAAGATAGAGGATTCTCCAGTCTCTGATTCAGACCCTCAGCTCGGCTCTGAACCAGAAGGCCACAGTCAATTCTATTGATGATGCTGCAGACAGTTTACTTGGCCAAAATTTTGTGGCTACGGGCAATAGAGTTCATCCTTTCAGCAAGTCACTGGAAGGAAGAGAGGGTAGCCTCTGACCCAAGGCAGCAAGCATCATTGGTGCTAACATGAGCTACAATCTTCTGCTGGCTACACCACATCCATTCAATGGCATTTTCAAAGTTGGATCAGACCTCTTGGAATACGCAATTAATGGATACTGGGTTTCATCCCCAACTGATTTACCATTTCCCTAATGGGGAGGGGTGGCTTCCGGCCACTAGAATCTCCTTCTGCGGTTGCCCAGACCTAGCTGGCTGGGTACTGCTAGCTCATAGGACGACAGTTGCGAAACAGAATCCTTTCCAGACAATATGTCAAACCGGTTGTTCGGTGGTACAATCTCGCCTTTCTGGACTTCCAGCTTGTACGACTGCCTCCATATGTGGTGTCGACATCCAGAAACCACACCATCAGGTGACCACCACACAGAATCCAACCTCTCTGCCTGGACTGAAAGTACAATGATTGATAGGGGAGAACCTTTGAGTTACCTAGCTTCAACAGGGTCACCCATACCACATCTGTTGCAACCACTTCCATCACTGTAATTTTCATTAACAAAGCTGAGTGTACAGATCAACCACTTCAGCCTGGGTCTGCAAACAACCACCACAGCCCATACACATGCTACCTTTCAGAACAAAACTTAGAAATGGATTTAAGAACGAACTCTCCAAGTTATCTAAATAGCACACTGTTCTCTCGCATGAACTTCTAGGGGCAAATATCAAATTCATTATGTGCTTACAACCACTCACCACAGCTTAAATAAAACCTAACTATGGAAATAACTATAAGTTTAGACCAAATACTGTACCTAGTAGTTAATAGGACGTACCAGTGGAATGTGTTGGCTAACCGCAGCAATAATTCAAAGATAAAATAAAATCAACATATTTTAAATTTTAAAGGTGATCACGGTAACTAAAATAACACTAATAAAACAAAAGTTTTTAACAGAAATGTCGGCACTTATTTCGACAGTTGCCGAAAATGAAACAGAAGCTATCTACACACTTAAAACAATAATGAAGGTGGTGCTTATCGTAACAGTTGCCGAACACTGACTGACTGCTGCTGGAAGTAAACAATAAATATGTAGAGATGAAACAAAAGCTATCTACACACTTAAATTAACGCCGAAGGCAGCACTTATAGTAACGGATGCCGAATGCCAACACATCAGATAGTAGGCAATAAAAATTGAAGACATAAATTGTGAAAGGAAGAAAATTTAATTAGATCCCTAGGTATTATCTTAATTTGGGACGTGGTGGTTTCCAGGTATACAGTTTGTACTGGTAGGCTATTTCAACCTTCTGAGTAGCTGCTGTTTAGGAGTACTTTGATAGCATGTACAGTGAAGCAGTAATTGATATTATTGGTGTCTTGCCTTATATACCAAATAACTTGCAACTGGCTTCATATATGAGTCAGACCATTGATCAGTAGGAATCAATGGCCAGACTACTCGGGAGCTGCTCATGCTATGTTATAACACCAATGATTTCAGTTCCTTCTTCACCATCTGTGCTATCGAAGTCCTTCCAAATGGCAGTGGCCCTTCTGAACTCAGTGGGTGCAAAATGGCGTACCAGTATAAGCCTAGCACCATGCAACCACTACAAATCAACTTAATGTAATACCTAGGAATCACTTTAAATTTTCCTCCTTTCTCAACATCTTCAATTTCTATCCCCTACTATCTCTACCTAACATGAACCACTACTCATCAACATCACAATCATGATTTAAACATTTACACTTGTGTGGGCTGTTCAGCCATCATTTGTTTATTTTTATTCCCGTACAACCTGCTTGCTGGGTTTTTCCGTAGTTTTGATGAGGGAGTGCGTATATTACCATTAGTCCATGAAATGTATTACTTTTGTTGTTTGTGAAATGTGTAGTTTATAATTCCAAGATTGGGAACCATTCCAGCATTTGCTAAGGTATAACTAATGAAAACTGCCTAAAACATAGTTAAGATGGCCGGTATGGAGGTCCCGGAATTTGATCCAAGGCTCTTACTTCCCCTATCTAATTTAGTGCCACTTTAATGTGTACTTTCACATTCGTGGGTCTTCTTTAATTATTGTTCATTTTATTTTTTTTAATATATTTAATAACCTTTCCCATTAGCACCCTTTTTCTCCATTGCTGATATGCTTTGAAAACTGCTTTGGTAATTTTGCACCTAATAATCTTGATTTCAATGTTGATGAGGTGTAAGGGCTGGGAAGAAAGGACTGACTTTGCAAAGCTCAGATATTTTTTCTACAATCTCTTATCTCCCCCCCCCCCCAGCAATTTTTTCTTTATTTGATATGTCCCCACTCATTCCCTCTGTTCAACTGCGACAATTTGCAACAATTGGTTGTAACACCCATCTTCCATCTGCTGTGTTGTTCTCAAGAGGGGTTATATACGCAATAATTACAATGTTTCATTAATTTTTAATCTTTTTTTCATGTATCGACACAATCCTGCCATGTATTGTTGGTGCTGGTTAACACCCCTATCCTATATATATATATATATAAGGAAGGGTAGGAAATTCAACTCAACACTTGCCGCAGATGATGGCAGCCGGTAACAAAAAAAAAAAATACTGATACATGTCAACAAACGAGCGTTGGTGTAATCAGATTTGACCTTGCAAAGTGTCTCATATTCTTGTAAGAACAAGGTTCATTGTGTTGCATGGGTACATCTTTTTTGTGTTTGTCATATCCAGTTGTCAGTACCTGTGGTAAGTATTAGGTTGAATTTCCTTAACGTTCCTTAGTTTATATACAGTGTGTCCAGGAATGAAAGGATAATCCTGCAAACACAGATAGGTCACATCATTTCCTTCTATATGACAAAATTTTATTTTAATAACGTACAATTTTTGAGATATTGATTTTTAAAATATTTTTTCGAAACAAGTGACTTTGCTCAGTTAATTCATTGCAAGATATCAAATGTACAAACAGCTCCTTGTCTGTTTCTCTACCATTTTATCTGAGTTATCTATCTTTTTTGTGTGCCATTTCATCAACAAGGTAGATTTCTACGAATTCACTGTCCAAATGTCCCAGACAATGAAGAAATGGTAACTTCAATGGTAACTTTAATTCGATCGAATTTTATTTTAATAAAGTCCAAAATACTAACCAGAACTACAATAAAAACTTAATTTTTAATAGGAATGTTAAACAATTATACCATTTTGGCAATAATGAAGCAATTTTTTAATGCAGTTGGCACGATCTGCTTAGTACATTTTTCTGCACCACAGGTTGTCATAAATCAACCATTTTAATAAATATATATACACTTTTTACATAAGATTTTTTGAAAGTTTTTTTTTTTAATCTTTTAGAGAAAACAATAATTGTTTTAGATGACTCAAACATTCTTGAGTCAATTTTAAAAAAAGAGAGTTCAAAAATTTTTAATTTGTAGAAATGGCATGGAATAAATTATAAATTGAACAAAGTCACATGTTTCGGCAAAAAAAAAAAAAAAAAAAAAAAAAAAAAAAAAAAAAAATCTCAGAAATGTTGATACTTCTATTGAAATAAAATTTTGTTATATAGTAGGACATGAAGTGACCTATCTGCATTTGCAGGATTATCCTTTCATTTCTGGACACCCCATTTATGTCTTTCAAAGTAATTCACAATGATTTAATGCATCCACTCAGTGTCTTTTTGAAAACACTAGTCCCAATCAGTTCTAAACATGAGACTTGGTGTTCCTGTTAATCTTTAATGTCAGTCTTCCTCTTTCCTTCTCCATAACATTACTTTTAAATAAATCCCTTATCCTCAACTGCTCCTTATCAGCAACAATCATCTTTTACTCGATAAATTTTGTTTATACATTCTGATAGTATGGGGAAATATGAAACTAAAAGAAATTAAATATTTGATGGTATATGATCATGTTATACACCAACTATTAAGTCTACCACCATGTGTTCATTATACATGTGAATTGATGTGGCACCTATTTCTTATGATGGTGCTCCTTATTTAAGTTTTATTCTTTTCTCCTATGCTGAAAATGGTTGTTCGCATCGTAGAACTCTTTATCACTTGTAATGATGTGGGTGAGTGTTTTCATTTGGATGCTAGTAAAACCATCATTTATGGACAGAAATTGTCTAACCAAAATCGCACTTAAAAAGGGGGGGAAAGATGTGCCTGTATTTATTCCAATTATTGCAAGTAACAGTTTAAAAATAAATAACTTTCTTCTCATTTCTTGTCAGTTTTATGAATTATTTCAATTTCTTGATCCTGGGTATAGTGAGCCTTTGGCATTCTCTTTATTTATTTATGTTTTTTTTTTGTTTGTTTTTTCTTCCAGTTAAGTCCAAACTACTATAAAATGACTACATCCTAATAAAATAACAGGATTAGTGTGTTGAAATCAAGGGGTAGATACATTTACTGCCTGCATACTAACAAAAACTGTAAATCGCTGCTACCTTGTGGTGAGTGTCCCATGTCTCAATTTTCTCCCTCCCCCCCCCCTTCTACATCATTCAGTAACACAAACAAAGATAGAACTAAATATATTAAGATTAGGAAATGAGACTAACATGATGACAGTCTTCTTGATTTTCAGTACCTCAGTTTTTAAACACTTGACCCCAAAATCTATTTCAACAGTGTTAATTTCATGTCTTTAAGCTACCATCACCTTTTGATGAACTGATCTACTTTACAATCCTTGTAATCCCTAGCAGTAATTTTTAATCAACATCTTTATCTCTTTATATAAAAAAATGCATCAATTGATATGTTATACACATCAGTAAATTTCTTTAGAATTTAGATGTTGCATGACTGGCTGTTATGTAAAATACAACTAGTGGAAATGGAGAATTATTTATTTCAGACAGCTAATCTTTCATAAAAATCAAAAGTTCTCAATTTCGGATATGTTGTGAAAACTGTAGTATAAAATTCTACAATATTTAAAAAAATTCATTCAGCAACCAGCCGGTCTGAGTCACCATCTTCAAGACTCAGCTATGCTACTTTCGCAGCAAATCGAGACTGCATCACAGATGGTAGAAAACGGGGGCCATCTGGTATTCCACATTCAACAGGACCATGTCGTGAGACAAGCAGAGAAACATCACCAAGTCGATATTCTTCAAGTTCTTTTGATTCCAAGTTATGGTAAATTTAATTGTTTTGTTACATTTTGTGGTGTAAACAATGAGTGAACATTCATATATTCTTACACTAAACTATTTTTCCCTACTTCTTTTCAGAGCCCGTCTTATGCACTCGGCTAGTCACAGTGATAGACCCCTGTCAGCATGACCGGTGTTGGCACAGAAGATACTGCATCAGAGCCTAGAAGAAGAGTCTGCTTTAGCCGATGCTTTGGTAAGTAATAATTTACATCGACGCAAAAATAAATATTTGATCAAATTCTTCTTATGAAATGTTTGGCTAGTACAGTAAAATCTTTAAATCTCACATTCAACATGTACAGAAGATTCTGATTTACCTTTACAAGATTTCTACATCTACATCCATCAAATCCCAAACATTGTGGGTGGCAGGGGTGCTAAGCACCAATCCTAAACCCGCACATTCCAATCCCGAATAGCACGAGGAAAGAAGGAATACATAAAAGCATCAGTACAGCATCTTATTTCTCTAATCTTATCCCTCCGGTCATTGCGACCTAATAAGGTTGGCAGAAGAAGTATTTCATTGCACTCGAAATATAAATTTTTTCCCATATTCTCCAATAAATTCGGATGCAAGCTATGTCGTCTGTCTTCCAAAATATCCCAGCCCAATCTATGTATCAATTCTGTGACGCTTTCATAAGGGCTGTAGCAACAAGTCATGAATCGAGCGGCTCTCCTCTGCACCCTCTCCACTGAGTCAATCAGAACCTTGCGATACGGATCCCAAACTCCACAGCAGTAATCCAGATGCAGACGCACTAGTGTTTTATATGCTACCTCCTTTGTATGAGCAATATAATTCCTCAAAATACGACCTATGAATCGCAATTTAGAATTAGCCTTGCCTACGACTGAAGTTACGTGCATGTCCCATTTCATGTTGCTTTGTAGTATCACCCCCAGATACTTCAGGGAATCAATCGTGTCAACAGCTGAATTGTTTATTTTGTACTCGTGAACAAACTGTTTCTTTTTGTTACTTATCCGCATTGCCTTGCACTTTTTGAATTAAGTGTAAGCTATCATTTACAATAGCATCCAAATTGTGCTGAATATCTAAGCAATCGTCGGAGCACCATATTTCCCTATAGATAACTGCATCGTCGGCAAACAATCGCAACCAGCATTTGACGTTGTCACCTAGATCGTTTATAAATATTAAAAAAAGAAGTGGTCCTATTACACTTCCTTGCGGAATGCCCGAAGCAACATTTATCGTGGAAGAGGGTTCCCCATCAACAACGACATACTGTGATCGGCCAGTTAGAAAATCACGTATCCACTCGTAAATCTGAGCTGAAATATTGTAAGCTTGAATCTTCACTAAAAGTCGGTTGTGTGTTACAGAATCAAAAGCTTTCTGAAAATCCAAGAAAACTGCATCAACTTGCGAACCTGCATCGATAACTTTCATTACGTCATGAGAAAATAGGGACAATTGTGTTCCACATGATCTCTTGTTGAGACTCTTGTAAGTAACTCGTTCTCATCTAGAAACTTCATAATGTTCGAGCATATGACATGCTCCAGAATTCTGCTGCAGCAGATGTTAGAGATATGGGTCGATATTTCCTATGATCACTCCCATCTCCTTTCTTAAAAAAGGGATTTACCTGGGCTATTTTCCAGCTAGAAGGTACTTTTTTCTCTTCTAAAGATTTACGGAATATATCTGACAGAAATGGTTCAGTTTCCTCCACATATTCAGAAAATACTCTTACCGCTATATCATCGGGACCCGATGCTTTACTCCACTTCAGGAGTTTTAATTGCTTTACAATATCTACACTATCAATTTCTATCGGATCCATCTCTAATTCCACACGAAGTAGTAAAGTGGGGATGTTTTCCATGTTTTCACGCGTGAATGAATTTATAAATTCAGGGTGAAATACGGTAGCCTTGTCGCAGCTGTCTTCAACTTCCCGTCCATCTTTTATTAGAACTATCTTATTGTTCCCACTACAATTATCTTTTTTTACATACAACCAAAATTTCTTAAGGTTTTCAGTGAGGCTCTTAGAGAGAGAATTGGCACGAAAGTCATTATAGGCCTCACGCATCGCATTCTTAATATGTCCCCTTATCTCCTCTAACTTATCTAAATCAGTCTGATGCATCGTCCTTTTTGATCATGCATGTATCTTCCTTTGCTTTTTGAGTAACCTTTTAACCTCCCGTGTATACCGTGGGGGATCGTTCCCTTCTCTGGTTGTCTATTTCGGTATATGCAATTTCATACCTTCCCCGACTATACGTAAGAATCGATGCCCCCTCTCTTCAATGGTGCCTCCTGCTACTAAGAAGGTATGGTAATTATGCCTCAAATATACTCTAAAACACTCTTTTGAATCCTGTAAACTATCCTCTCATTTCTCTTTTTGTGCGTGGTTGTTAGTTTTACTGTAGCAATTATAGCTTTGTGATCACTTATTCCCATGGTGGTAGAAATATCCATGAATAATTCAGGCCTATTTGTAACGACTATATCTAAAATATTTTCATTACCGTTGAGGAATCACGTTGGTTCAGTTACGAGCTGCTCACGATTGTGATCTGAGAAGAGGTCTAGAATGATTTTGCAAGCTGCTTTATCCCTGCCCCCAGTAACATGAATGTAATTAGTCTAGTCGATATCTGGCAAGTTAAAGTCGCCACCTAGCATAATAGTATGGTCCGGAAATTGCCGAGCCATATTATTTACATTATTTCTTGCGTTATTATTTGTGTTTTGTATCATAATTTCTTCAGCCTGTGTAATTAAATAGTTCAGAGGTGGTAGTTTATAACAGAGAAATGCTTTTGTTCTGTTATTAACCCTTTCATACTACCTGCAATGTTACACTTTTGTTTCCTGCAGCCCGTATTGCATTTTGGACGCAACACCAAAATGTATTATGATAGCTTCCTTGCTTTAATAATTCATCTACATCATATACAACATTTTTCAATTAAAAGAAAACATTAATTGGTTTCACTAAACCATATACAATTATATTTTCTTTGATTGAGAAAGAAAATCTACACACTTCAAACTCGACTTATCAATTTATTCTTTCAATAACTACCAACAAAACAAAACATTTTTTTATATCCTCAGAGATAATCTTTTTCCTGTGATATAAGTCACAGTTCAGCCAACCTCTATGGTTATCATCTTACATATGCCCCCCATTTCGGAGCAGTTAAATCATTATTTAACTAAATGATGATTTCAACAAACTGAAATGTTAAATAACAACCATAGTAACATTTACAAAAAAAAAAAAAAAAAAAAAAAAAAAAAAAAAAAAAATTTACTTATTATGCCACATTTTATTCACTTTTCTATAAAAAAGTCTTTTAAAATGTTTTCATCGACATAATGTCCAAAATTTTCACTCATCGTCTTATTTCAGGATCAGTTTTATACAACATTCTTTGTACTCATCAATAAGAATATTAAGGTTAAAATTAAACTACCATTTAAACAAGAACTGAATAAATACACCATATTTAAAAAAATATGCTACCATTCGAGGAAAATTGAACATGTTCCTAAATATCTAATACAAAATATGTCGAAACAAAAGAAATGTGCTATGCTATCTTCAACTTTAATATCAGTATTCCTTTGCTCTATAAAACTTTTAAAATATTCTGAAATTAAGAGCCGGGCATTCAGAAAATCTATTCACACAATTACCGAGAATCGCCATTTTACATCAACGTTCGTTAATTTCTGTTTGAATTCCATTTACCGTAACTCTACGTTTGTCTTGTTTAGCAGCAAATAACTCACTTTGAATTCAGTCAGCTAACTCTCTGGTTATGCCTCTTCATTATTCCTTTAATCTTCCTTTTTGTTCAATATTTTATTTTCATCAATTTATCCTTTGTTTCTACATTTCTTTGCCTTCATTTATTACCTTTTCTTCTTCATCACTTCTGACTAACTCCTTTCCTTTATATTTACTGCTACTATCTGGTTCCTTATTATTATTATTTTTTCTTCTTTCCTTTTTAATCAATAAGTTGTAACAAATTTTATTTTGATGTAAAGGTTCTCTTTGTTACTGTTTGTTTCCTTTCCATTGTTTGGACACCCTTTTTGCTCGTCTTTATGTTCGCTTGATTTCAAATATTTTCCATTATTTAAATTTTCGCCTTTTCACATAGCACTTCCTTTTGTACAACACAACTTCTTTCTTTACGCTTCACCACATTTTTTCCTTCATGGTTTAAATTTAATTTCTCCATCTTTCCAGCTTAGAAGAAGATTGAATGTCGAAACTCATTATTAATTGTGCCCCCGTTTTGACAAAATCATCAGTCACATTTCTGTTTTCAGTTATTCCATACTGTTTCTTCACTCATTTCACTCCCGTTGATTCATCTTCTTTTCTTCCTTCTTCCTGTTTAATGGTTTTCGCTATTTCCGCGATCACTCTTGTCTTCCATTCATACATATGATCTTTGAATTCTTGGTTCTTCTCCCTTAATTTAGCTGCGTCAGCTTCACACTTTCTTTGTGTATGGCAAATAGCTGCTCTGCATACTTTCACAAAATAGTGTGGTTGAAATTTATCATCTGGTTTAAATTTCATTTCCGGCAATTTGAGGTGATATTACATTACAATACAATCGTATGCCTGTTCAAATCTTTGTTGCTTCATGTTTTTTAGTCCCTTATCTATCATTTTCCACTGCTCCAATTTAATTTCCAATCCGCTTATCCTGTCATTTTGTGTCCTCGCTTTATTTCCAACTTACGTAATTTCTTAAGTACTTTCCATTAATTCTGTTACTTGGCTGAAACGCGGCTCCTTATAGTCTTCAATTTCATTCTTAAAATTACTGTTTTTCCTATTTTGCTTCTGCTTCAAATCGTCAGTTTCATTGTCCAGGAACTGATTTATATTATCGCTACTCCCATCCACCATCTTCTCGATTGTATATTTCTGTTCCACTGCACAACCATACACTGCATATCTTTTTCCCCCCTCTTGTTCAAATATCATAACTTCTTGCTTTATATCACTAAGTAATTTCTCCTGTGAATTCCTCAATTCGTTTGCCACAACATTTCTTGTGATTTCCTAGTCTCCTTCTCCAGGTGTACAATTTTTTCATTTACATCTTTCTGTGAGTTTGCAATTTTTTCTTCAATTTTTATTTGTGTCTTTTTCTGTGAGTTTCCAATTTTTTCTTCAATTTTTATTTATGTCTGTTCCTGTGACTGTAAAATTTTTCTTAGATTTTATTCCACTTGCCGCATAAACACAAGTAGTATTTCATTGTCATTTGGTTGCTGTTCCTGAATTCTTTCTTTAACTGCCGCACGATCATTCAAAATATTTACTTTACTCTCAAATGGTTCTGTCATACCCGTTACAGTAACATTATTCATGTCATCACTTTGAATTTCCGACATGTTGTCCAATGTCTCAGATTTATCACCTTCGTAAAAACTATTTAATCCACAATCGTTTATCTCTGACATGATACCTCTGGAATTATTTTCATAAATATTGTTGTTTTCCCAGCTCTGATTTTTTCTATCCTTATTATTCGCCACTCTGGCCAAATTCAAATTAATTCAATTACTACCAATACCGAAATTACACGATGCCTTCAACTTTGCCAAAAGTAATTCACTGAAGAAAATTATCACTACAGAAACAAAATACAACATTGTAATGGAAAGTCGCCTACCAATTGGAAATTGATTCAATGAAGATATAAACAAAATATGAAAAACTGCAGTTCAGTTTGAAAACTTAGATAATTAACATACAAACATTTCATATAAATTTACACAGCCCTGGAGTCGTCTACTGATTGCTCCTGATATTTTTTTATACAAACAAATCTGTTTACAATTTTCCAACACAAATTATTTAAATTACTCCTATTCTATAAGTTCCGTTGAAACGTGTAGTCTTCTTCTACTGCCGCTCCTTCGACCAGGATACTGCCAACTACTGCAAAAATGTTAATCAAAGCTTTCACATACTGGTAATAGTTGATAATACACATCCGATGATTTCAGGTTTGTTTCTGGAATAGTTAATTTTTTAAATAATTACTTTCCTACGTCCAGTACACGGTAGCCAGTTTTGCAAGGTTAATACTTTTATTTTCTATAACTTTTGTCCTGTCGAGGCTTCACAGATTTTGTGAGCTTAATACTTTCGTTTCCTGCAGCCCGTATTGCATTTTAGACACATCACCAAAATGTCTTATGATAGCTTCCTTGCTCCAATAATTCATCTACATCATATTCAACATTTTTCAATTAAAAGAAAAAAATTATTGATTTCACTAAACCATTTACAATTATATTTTCTTTGATTGAGAAAGAAAATCTACACACTTCAGACTCGACTTATCAATATATTCTTTCCATAACTACCAACAAAACAAAACATTTTTTTATATCCTCAGAGATAATCTTTTTCCTGCGATATAAGTCATAGTTCAGCCAACCTCTATGGTTCTTATCTTACATACTTCATAGAATACCATTGCTCTTATAAGCATGCTTGAGTAAATAGAAGTCAGAAACCTTTAATAATTTATGTCCATAGCCTCCTTGACTGATTGGATGCAGTCCTAGACTTCTTCCTATCCTTGATAGTCTATCAAGTCTTTATGGATTAGATCACCTGGCCTCTTTCGGTCCCTTCAATCACATTTTACTTGGTGTTGGCTTGTCTCTGTTACCTCTAGGTTTATACTTCATAGCCAGTTTTGAAAGGCATTCTTCACTCACTCTTAATACATATTGGTGCCATTTCATTTTGTACTAGCTGATACCCGTGACTTCATACATGGATTAAGAATTTCTTTATCAGAATTGAATATACAAAGTTGTTGGTAACAAAGGTTTGGTCCCAAACAACACCGAGTCGGCATAATATGACAGTTAAGACATCACTATATCATTCTACCATCGAACCTGTCTCTTGAAGAGAATCAATTTCCAACATAGTTAAAAACAAACAAAGGTGCGGGTATGTGGGAAAATGTGGGGGGGGGGGGTTGTTAACTAAGGGCAGCTTTATTTCAGCTTGGTCTTTTCTTCTTTCTTCAGCCTGAGCAACCGCTTCTTGGGTTCTAATAACTTTAGTTGCTACAGACTAACACACACATCCATCTCTCTGTCACCATTCGATAAGTTCTCAAAATTTTGTGACTACAACTGTTAATCATACCAAAAAAAGGTCCTGTGCCCTTCCTACAGATTTTCTTGTCAAATTTCATCAATATTGGTATAGCCATTTCCGCATCTATATTATTGTTACTGCAGATCACACACACACACACACACACACACACACACACACACACACACACACAGACACTGACTGCGAACAACCCCTGAGGGATCAGTACAACGTAAAAACAGTGCAGACCTACAGCATTGCAAAACTATCTACGATTTGCCTCGCATTGCACCCCTAAATTTGTGATATCTACAGTTTAACATTTAATCGGAACAACCGACGGTCCAGGCATGTCTGTTAAGATCAAAATAAATTTTTAAAAAACTTTGCCTCTGCGGGTATTTGAACCAGAGACTATGATCCAAACAGCACTAAGCAAGTGCTTTAACCACTGAGCTACCAAACTACTTAATGGAAAGATAGTACAGAGACATATACATCTTACGCTTATGTCTATCGCCGTTAAAATTCCCGATTTGAACCGAACAACTTTAATTCGACAGGAAATTTTTCAACCAACGTTAGACAGTATTTTCATCCTTGTTTCAAAGGATAAGTGTGCAAAGTTTCATCAAGATTGGATAAAAACTGTGGATTTGTATTAAGAACAAACAAACAAACATAAATACACTCATCTTTATATATATATAGGGATTAATGCAGATCACACACACACTTACTGTGCGAGTAACACCCTTGATGGATCAATATAATGTAAAAAAGTGTACACCTACATCATTGCAAGACTACCTACGATTTACCTCACATTGCACCCCTAAATTTGTTATATCTACAGTTTAACATTCTATCCGAACAACCGATGGTCCAGGCATGACTCTTACGATCAGAAACAATTTTTAAAAATCTTTGCCTACACTGAGGTTTGACCCAGAGACCATAAACCAAACAGCAGAAAGCCAGCGCTTTAACCAGTCAGCTACCAGATCGCAATACGGAAATTTAGTACAGAGACCTACGCATCCTACGCGTCTGTCTATCGCCATTCAGGAATTTTTCAAAATTATAAGACAACGTGTATTATTTATACATAAAATTTTTCTGCCAAATGTAGACAGTATTTTTCTTCTTGTTTCAAATGATAAGTGTGCAAACTTTCATCGAAATCGGATGAAAACTGTGGACTTGTATGAAGAACAAACAAACAAATATACATACGAGGTGTGTTCAGAAAATAACGGGAATTTTCGTTTTTTGAAAAAAATATTTATTTATTTGTCTACATTAATGTTGTCACCTTCAAAATAGTCCCCATTAGATATTATGCACTTCTGCCAGCGCTTCTTCCAGTCGTCGAAACACTTCTCAAACTCGATTTTTGGGATAGCCTTTAGCTCTTTCAGCGATGCGCTTTTAATGTAATTTATGCTTGTAAAACGATGGCCCTTTAAGGTTCTCTTTATTTTTGGAAATAGGAAAAAGTCACACAGAGCCATGTCTGGCGAATATGGAGGCTGGGGCATCGTTACAGTATTGTTTTTGGCCAAGAATTCACGAACAAGCAACGAAGTGTGAGCTGGTGCATTATCGTGGTGCAAAAGCCATGAATTGTTTTTCCACAAATCCGTACGTTTTTTTCGGATTGCTTCACGCAAACGGCGTTGAACTTGTAGGTAGTACTCATTATTTACCGTTTGACCTTGTGGCAAGAATTCACTATGCACTATGCCATTAAAATCGAAGAACACTGTAAGCATAACCTTCATGATCGACCGCACTTGTCGAGTCTTTTTCGGTCTTGGCGAGCCAGGATGCTTCCACTGAGACGATTGAGCCTTAGTTTCGACGTCATATCCATAAACCCATGTTTCGTCACCTGTTATAACACGTTTCAGTAATTCTGTATCGTCGTTGACTTCATTTAGTGACTCCTGAGCAACTTCCATTCGCCGCTGTTTTTGTTCAAAATTCAACAATTTTGGAGCAAATTTTGCTGCCACGCGTTTCATACCCAAAACATTTGAAAAAATTTCATGGCATGAGCCAATCGATATGCCAACATCGTCAGCAACTTCTCTGATTGTGATTCGGCGATCATTCATAACCATTGCTTTCACTTTTTCCACGTTTTCATCGGTTGTTGATGTGCTGGGGCGTCCGGGGCGTTCGTCATCTTCAACGTCTTCACGGCCATCTTGGAAACGCTTATACCACTCATAAACTCTTGTTTTACTCATAACAGACTCACCATAGGCCTTTGTTAACATATCACACACTTTGTTACACTTTATTTCATTTTTTACACAAAATTTGATACAAATTCTTTGATCCATTTCTTTTAACAAACAAAAATCACCGAGCTCATAAAAACACGTCTAACCTTAGCGGTTGCCACAGACAAAGTAAGCAATGAATACAGCTGAAAATTTTATCATATTTCCAGGACATGTATACCAACATAATAATTTTTTTTTTGACAGCTGGACTCTCCAAACCCGCGAAATTTAAAAATTCCCGTTATTTTCTGAACACACCTCGTACATTCATCTTTGTGTATGTAGACAATTCTATTTCATCATACACTGTGAAAAATTTCTAATTTTTGCCTTATTACTTCAATGTGTGTGTGTTCTGCTTTGCTACATCCTTCAGTGTTTCCCAGGAACTACATTTCTGTGGCTTGTATTCAGCTTTTACCTTCCTTCCAAAGGACCTATGTTTCTCTTCCAAAAATTAGTGATTGGATTGCCATTGTTTTATCAAATTTTAATTTCTTTTCAGCAATTTTTATGATTTTTTTCTTTTAAATGTTCCACACATCCTTGAAAAGCAGTACCAACTGTGTTGGTATGTGGCATTATATCCCAAATATTTAAATTCTGATGTCTGTTTTTGCAGACGGATATTGTTACATTTTCAGTCTTTAGATACCTTCTGCCAATTACCCCTCAACCCCTTGTACCCCCTGCGCAACACACATGCGCATGAACCCTTACAACTAGCCAACTTCTGGAGTTATTTTCCTTAACTTAACAAATCAAGCAATCGCAGTAGTACCGGTACTAAGTTGGGATCCATGATTTTACCTGTTAATTTTTGAGACTCTTCTATAAAATGCTTTCCCTATCCATCATTTCAAGAATGTGTCCATTTCATTTCATAGTCTGTCAGACCACTTAATTTTCAACATTCTTCTAGAATACCACATTTGTATTGGCTTATTTTTCTGGTTTCCTTAAAGACCTAAATTCACTCCAAAAAATTCTTGTCCCGTTTAAGTACAGCTTTAAACAATTCTTTCTGTGTAATAAATCAGTGTCTGTTTCTGCAGGATTTATCATTTGTATTTGTGAATGCTTATAATTTTACTTCCTGAATAAAGGAGTACTCTTACTTCTTGTTCTATATCTGTTCCATTGCTGATATTTATTGTTTTTGTTTCTGATCCATATCATGATCTATGTATTATCAATGTTTTTTGTTAAATTTAGATTTAGTCCTTGACATTCAGTAATTTCTGTGTGCCTTCACTGACATCTACAAAGAGGATACCATCATCAGCCAGTCAAGGCAGATTTTTTTAGGACTGATTTCTCTAAATTTTAAAAGTACTTTTCATATGTACATGAAATTCACTCATGGCAGGGTTAGTTTGTAATTTACGATTTTTTCATATATTTGTTTCTCCTCCTATCTGAGGGATACAACATTTGTAAATGATAATTTCTATTGCGATCTTAATTTGCATTGTTAAACTGGTTATAGTTAAAATGGAAACTTTGTATCTTTAGAGGTTTGAATCAATCATTTTTTTTTCTAAATTAATAACTACAAATACTTCCCAGTTATCTATATTAACAAAATATTCATAGAACCAGTGCTGAAATAAACATACAGGCACCACCTGATACATTTTTTTGTGTGTTAATGGGAAGCCATGTTTATGTGGACAGTAGCTGCATACCATACTTTATTTTTAATCGTAGCTTTTTGGTAACTAGCAGGTTTTCTTTGACAACATTTAGAAATTGTCATTTTTTTGTCTGTGTTAATTTAACTAGGCTCGTGAATTGTATTTTCATATTTTCTTTTTGAATGATTACATTATTTCCACGGTATATCATCTTCATTTCTCCTGTGAAATGGACCACATATAAAGAGTGCTTATAAGTTAATTGCATCATATAATTTATAATTATGAGGCATCATAATTATTTTCAGGGTGGTTGAAATTTCTGTTTTCCACTAATTTTTTTCAAACATTATCACATTATAGTACCTGACTAAATGAGAAATGTATGGAACACTTGGGACAAAAAAGAAAAAAAGTGTTTATAAATCTGTAAAAATTATATGCTTCATTGCTTAAATAGTGCCTAGAAAGAATTTATTTTCTTACATTCCCCTTTTTCTCAATTTTAAGAGTAGTTTGCACATTATTGATTCTGTAATTATAAATGCATTTTCAAATTGTTTTCATACTTACTGATATGCTTTTTTTCTCTTCAAATTGGTATGTTCATTTTCTAAATTATTACACAAATAGCCAGAATCGACTAATCAACTATTCCCCTTGTATTTTTATGAGTGATTCTCAAACTATTTTTATTGTAAGTGGAAAAAGGTATTTAAGTAAGCCTATTTATGTAAGAAATGCCAAATTTTAATTCTTTTGATAGCAGATATATGAAATGTTTATGTAGCTGCTAGAAAAGGTTTTAAACTTTACTTGCCATTTTGTCCCCCTGCAGTTTGAATGATTTTTTTTTTTTTTATGGTGCCTCTGTATTGTGAATTTCCGGGTTATGTTTTTAAGTGGTAATCTTCTAGGAAAATGTTGTGATAAGCAAAATCAGTAGCAGTTAAATCTTAGTCAAACAATTAAGAAGTGCCAAATTTACTTACAAACTTTAAAAGTTTCATACGGTCTGCAGGGCCAACACATTTATTTTGTGAGTGAAGTGTTTTTGGTAGTATTAAGATCCAGAATCGAATCATTTCTATTTAAGTTGGTAAGAAAGGGTTGTTGGAGGAAAAATATTTTTACTGTAGTGTTACCTTCTTCTTTTAACCAAACCATGTGACTTAGGTTTTTTAGTGGTTGTAGAGCGATTGTAATATCACCTGTTTTTTGTACTAAGGATTAAATATGTTTCTGAAAATTCTCCATTTCTGTATTACAATTTTCTTGATACATATTAAAAATATTCCTTGTGTAACTACAGTTTCTGTGTTCTCTTAATACATTATTCATTTCAGCTTTGCTTGATATTTTTATCTTTTTATTTTAAAAATAAAAAATGGTGGATTATTCGTTCTATTTTAATTCAAGTTACCTAATGTCATTTACTACTGAAGTATTTTGTAAAGTTGAATTAAAGTGTCCTTCTTTGACAACAGAATTTTGACCCTATCAACAACAGTAATGAATTCAGTCACAGGGCATCTGAATCGAAAATCGTATTGATCATTAGTTGAGCATTCAGATGATAGTGAGACCTCTAGTGTCTGTTCTGAAAGATCTTTTGATTCATACCGAAGATCATCTCATGTAAGTTGTTTATATATATATATATATATATATATATATATATATACTGGTTGCATAACTGTAAAAAAAAAAAAACATTCTTACATGGTAACCTCATTGTTTCTTTGATATTTGAGGTAGGTTAATCTATACACGTTAATGGAATGTGTGAAATGGCTTCATAAGATTGAGCATGTGTGTGGTTAGTATAGGGCATTCATGCTTCCTGCTACTAATAAGCGCTCTATGTTCATGCAAAAATGTAAATTGTTTCCATATCTACATCTACATATATTCTCTGCAATTCACAAAATTGTGGGTGGCAGAGGGTCCTCAGCACCAAAGCTAATCTCTTTGCTGTGCATTCCAATCCCTAATGGTACGAGGGAAAAAAGAATTCATATAAGAATCAGTCTGGCACCTTATTTCTCTAATTTTATCTTTCCTGTCCTTCCAACTCAAATAGGTTGGTGGAAGAAGTATTTCACTACACTCAAAAGTGAAAGTGGGAGTACGCATGTTTACCAATAAGTTTAAACGAAACATGTGTCGTCTATCTACCAGAGACGCCCAACCTAGTCTACTAATCAGTTCTGTGACGCTTTCATTAGGACTGTAACAAGCAGTCACGAATCGAGCGGCTCTACTCTTTACTTTCTCTATACTTTCGATCAACCCCTTACGAAACAGATCCCAAATGGCACAACAATAGTCCAAATGTGGACGCACAAGAGAATTGTACGCTATCTCCTTTGTTTGTTCATTACAATTTTTCAAGATTAGACCTATGAATCGCAGCCTAGAATTAGCTCTACCTACTAACGAATTAATGTGTATGTCCCATTTCATGTTCCTTTGTACTGTTACTCCCAAATATTTCATAGAATCGACCATATCAATAACTGTATTGTTTAACTCGTATTTCTGAACAATTGGATTCTTTTTGTTAGTTATGCTCATTGTCTTGCACTTTTTACAATTTAGAGTAAGTTGCCACTCAGCACACCAAGCCAAAATAACATCCAGATCACACTGAATTTCTAAGCAATTGGCCAAATTTCTTACTTCCCTTTAAATAACCGCATCATCAGCAAACAATCTAAAAAGGCTTTTCACTTTGTCTCTGAGATCGTTTATAAAAATTAAGAAAAGAAGTGGTCCTATTACACTTCCTTGAGGTACACCCAATGTAACTCTAGATTAGAAGAACTTTCTCCTTCAACGACAACATACTGCGACCGACCAGTTAGAATATCCTTGATCCATTCACAAAGCTGTTCCGATATACCGTACGCCTGAAGCTTCACTAAAAGGCGGTTGTGTGGCACAGACTCAATGGCTTTCTGGAAATCTAAAAAAAATTGCATCTACTTGTGAACCTGCATCAATAACTTTCATTACGCCGTGTGTAAATAGGGCTAGCTGTGTTTCACATGATCTTTTCTTCCGAAATCCGTGTTGATTTGTTGTAAGCAAATTATTATCATCTAGAAAATTCATAATGTTCGAGCATATAATATGCTCCATAACTCTACTACAAACAGATGTTATAGATATGGGACGATAGTTCCCAGGATCACTTCGATCACCTTTTTTGAAAATCGGAGTTACTTGCGCGATTTTCCAGTCTGAAGGTACTTTTCGCTCTTCTAATGATTTACTGAATATATCAGACAGAAATGGCCTGATTTCCGCCGCATACTCTGAAAATACTCTTACTGGGATTCAATCTGGGCCATGTGCTTTCCCCCACTTCAGGAGCTCTAATTGCTTTATGATACCTGCAGTATCTATTCGTAATGATTCCATCACCGACTCGCCACGGCGTGGGAAAACGGGAATACTATCCTTATGTTCATTTGTAAATGAATTTTTGAATACAGTATTTAGTACATTAGCTTTATCGCGGCTTTCATTAACCTCGGAACCTTCACGAAATAGTGCTGGAATATTGCTGTTGGTACAATTAACTTTTCGTACATACGACCAAAATATCTTTGGGTTTTCTGTGAGACTCTTAAAGAGAGAGTTGGTGTTAAAATCGTTAAAGGCCTCGCGCATTACATTCTTAATACTTCCTCTTAAATCAGCTAAGGTTTCTAAATCGCTGCGACACCCCTTCCTTCTTGAGCGTGCGTGTATTTTCCTTTGTTTTTTGAGTAATCTTTTGACTTCACATTTGTACCATGGTGGATCATTCTCCCCATTTATTGTCCGCTTTGGTATATGTATTTCCATACCTTCCCTGACTATATGTATAAAACGATGCCACATCTCTTCAACGGTGTCCTTTGTTTCTTGAAGTTATGGTAATTATTCCTCAGGTAGGTTCTAAAACACTCCTTTGAGGCCTTACTGAATCTGTATACAATCCGCCCTTTTTTCCTTTTTCGCTTGGTCATTAATTTGATAGTCGCAATTACCGCTTTGTGATCGCTTAGGCCGGTCGTCCACTGCAAGCGTATTTGAGTGACTAACAGTCGCGCGTATTGGTGCGACCGATCCCAACAAACGGAACGTTACTGAACAGCGTTCACTGCGAGCGATCTTGAGAGACCAATTGTAGCCGACGACAGGCGACAAGCGACACATCCTACCGGAGTTGGATTAATCGCTTGTAGTAGCCGTCATGTACTCTACGCTTCACGTTCCTTCTCCCGTTTTTTGTTCGTTTTACTCATGAATATGGACAGTGAGAAATTAATTAGTGCCGTAAATAAGAAAACACCTTTGTGATATACGAGAAACAAGCGGTATTATTCATGTGATATTCAGCGGAAATATTGCAGAAGAAATGGGTAGTAAAGATGGTAGGTAATCTTGACAAGTTTACTTTCATAGGTAGTTTAAAATTTATATCATGTATACTTGCACTTTAATGATACTTTTTGAGACTGCGATATTTACTATTACTCTACAGTTAGATATATAAAGTATACCCAATAGCTGCGTTATTACACCAAGCACACGTGCTAAAAAATATCTATAAAATTTGTATTTTTTGAAATAATATTTGTATTATTTAGAAAGTATTTCCAACAAGATTACCGAGTTCAAGACTTGACGTAATCATTCCATTCACATCTATCGCAATCCAATCTTGATTTATTTTAAGAAGTTCAGTCGCATATTGCCTGATGCTTTGTCATTATGTAACTCTACTCACATATTTGTGGTTTGAATAACTTTTCTTGCATGCTGTCACAACGTAGAAGACTGAAAATATATTAAGTACACAGATAAGTAGCTAAAGGTTATTTATGATTATAAGATGGGACAAAATATTTTGTTGATAGCCTGAAGTGTAAACGTGCATAACGTTTGATAATAATCTCAAATGGGCAGGTAGTAGGAAAGAATTACAAAATCCTTCATATACGGAGGAGGGTGATGAGAGAATGTACCAAAGAAGACGGAATTAAATTACAAAACATTAGCAGACTGTTGCTGAATATGGTGATGTAGTATGAGATCCGAATTTTGGGTATCAAACACAGGAGTTTGAGAGAGTGAAAAAGAGAGCAGCTAAATTTGTTTGTGTAAATTACTGGTAGACCTAGTCAATAATTAATTTGATAAAGTAACTGTATTGGGAGCCATTGGAAAACAGGAGGAGGACGAAGAGAGTGCTCGTATTTTACAAGGAATAAGATAGTGATGGGGCTTGGAAGGATATTGGTCGAAGAATTAGGAATGGTGCATGGAAGGGAAATTATGACCATGAGTACACCTCGACTTCGCGGATAAGAGAGTAGGAAAAATGTCTTTTGTGGATACGAGCGTCAGGGGCTGGAATAAATTACCAGGTGAAGAATAATTTATCAAAAATGCTGAAGAAATTTAAAATTAAAATTCGTAATTCACAAAAGTACATGGGGAGGAATTTAAACACTCAGAGGATACAAAATGTTAAGAAATACTACGAAAGTGGTAATCAGATGACTAGGGAAATTGCCCCTGGAGCATACGCTCCATCACAATTAATAATAATTTCAATTCAATATATTAATAATTCTAATACTTCATATATTACTGAACCGAGAGAATTAAAAAGAAACATGAACTCTCCAAAGGGGCTCCTGAACAAGATAACTGGCAAGATACTGAAGGTAACTTGGGACATGGCGTCAATTCATATTGTTCGAAACTTTGAGCACAACGGTCCAACCGATCCGCTCAATCACGAACAATTGGATTCCACACTACTGTCACTACCCAGTCTAAGCGCAAACAAATGGATTATAGCATTTCTGACAATCTCTTGAAATCGAGAGAACAAAGTTACGATTATTAGCAGTGCCGCTTAGGGAGATAGAAATATTAAGTTTTTCCAGTGTACTCTCAGTTCTGAAGAACGTTCCTCTTCATAGGGAACTGGCAGTTTGGAATAAACTACAGCCAATTTTCACCGATGAGGACTCACCTCCAACATCTCCAAATGCTCCTTTTCCATATTCATCGCCCTGGTCCGCTCAATGAAACACTCTATTTCCATCCATCTCTGATGCCCTGAACAATAATAGATTACTAACCACCTGAGCCCGACGACGCAGTTCACTCCAACCCCAGTATAAATAAAAATTGTAAACTTTTGAAACATGCCACAAAAAACACGGTGTTGGCCGAGTATTTGGTAAGGAATGTAAACAGTTTTGTTTCTATTTTAGTTCAGTTAGTAAAAGTTTACGAAATTATTATTATTATTATTTTAAGCAAATATACCTATAAAGATCAAGCAAAACAAATTTTTAATATTTTTTCTTGCTTTTCGCATCATCGACGTCAAGGTCATTAGAGGCGGGAATGGAATGAGGGTAAGAAAAGGGAAGGAACCTGGCTATTTCCTTTTGAAGGAACCATCTCGGCATTCGCCTGGAGTGATCCGGAAGACCGGACGAGGATTTGTAGGTGGAATAACACCTAATGAATTACGTTTTTCTAACATTGAATTAATGCAACACCAATGATTTTTACGATGCGTCTTCAGGCAGAGACTTTCAAAAAAATAATGGTCTCTGTATCCATTTCCCAAAATTTTTAAACTGTAAATATATTTGCACCAAATCTCTGGCACAATAGCCGCAAGAAATGCTGTCGAGAACTGCTACAACAATCACAGTCGCGTGACTTAGTTGGCTATAGTGGACGCACTCAGTCACTCCCTGTCACCCCGCTCAAATTCGTCTTTGGTTGCTCAAGTTGTTAGTCGCTCAAATACGCTTGCAGTGGACGAGCAACCTTATTCCTGTGGTCATTGAAATGTCGGTGAATAATTCTGGCCTGTTGGTAACCAGCAAGTCTAAAATGTTTTCGCTACCGTTATGACACTGCGTAGGTTCATTAACTAGCTGCTCGAGATGATTATCTGACAACAAAGCGAGAATTACTTTAGAACCTACCTTATCCCTGCTACCTGTGATGTGAACGTAATTACGCCAGTCAATATAAGGCAGATTCAAGTTGCCTCCTAGAATCATAGCATGATCCTTAAAACGGCTAGCTATACTATTTACATTATTTCTCAACTCCTCGACAATAACTATGTCGGAATCAGGTGGACGGTAGAAGGCGCCTATGATGAGTTTTGACCCAGCAACGTTGAGTTTAATTGATATGATTTCACAGATCGTATCGACATCTATTTCATTACATGGGAGAAATTTACTCACAGCTATAAATACCCCACCTCCATGAGAATGTAATCTGTCTTTACGAAAAACGTTCATGCTATCTTTAAAAGTTTCGGCGGAACTTATTTCCGGTTTCAACTAACTTTCTGTACCAGTAACGATATCCGCTTCTGTACCACAAATAACGCTTTCAAGTTCCGGTTGTTTGTTGCAAATGCTTCTACAGTTAATTACGAGAACTTTTAACTGTCTAGATTCTTTTACGTTGCTCTACCTTCCGGTGTTACATCTGATTGGGTTGCCCGTAACTGAATTTCGTGTTTCGGGTCTTCCTCCCTCAGCCTAAAAAACCACCCAGTGCATTCCACACGGCCCCTGCCACCCGTGTAGCCGATTCACATGTGTAGTGTACACCTGACCTATTAAGGGGAACCCTACAAGACTCGACCCTATGGCGAGGATCGAGAAATCTGCAGCCAATGTCATCACAGAAAGTCTCTGGTTCAGCCCCTCAATACGGCTCTGAACCACAGGTCCACAATCAACTCTGTCTACAATGCTACAGATGGTTAGCTCTGCCGATATCTTGCGGTCACTAGCCACAGAGTTCACTCTTTCAGCCAGCCGCCGGAAGGAAGAGAGGATAACCTCCGACCCAAGGCGACAACCATCATTGGTGCCGACATGGGTCACAATCTGTAGTTGGCTACACCCTGTCCCTTCTATGGCATCCGGGATGGCCTGTTCCACATCTCGGATCAGGCCACCCGGAATACACACTGAATGGACGTTGGATTTCTTCCCCGAGGAATCCACCATTTCCCTAAGGGGCTCTAATAACCGCCTAACATTAGAGCTCCCAACTACCAGAATGCCCTTCTGCGTTTGCTCAGACCTGGCTACCTGAGGGCCATCAACTCGCAGGATGACAATTGTGGAACTGAGTCAGCCTCCGACAATACATCAAACCGGTTGGACAGACGAACAAGTTCAGCGTCTTGGCCTTTAAGTCTGTTCGACTGCCCCTACATCACATCTGCTGCAGCCTTTTACGGCAGCTTCCAGCTGTGTAACTTTCGCTAACACAGCTGCAAGCTGTGTGCACAGATCAGCCACCTCAGCTCGCGTCTGCACACAGCAATCACAGTCCCTAGACATACTGCTTTTGAAAAACGCAAATAAGAAAGGAAAAAAAAAGTACAGAAAAAAGGAACAGAAACTCGAAATAACCTGTACTTCCTACAAAATATATACACTCGGAGATTGCACTAAACCTAATCTACACCCACTACAGATGGAGTATAAAAAACAAAATACGCTAATGCACTCAGCGACTGTTCAAATGCTGCTAACGACCACTGTTTACAAAATGTAAACACTCACAGATTACACTAATCAAATTCCCACACCACTACAGATAAAATACAACAACAAAATACGCTACTGCTCTCGGCGACTGTTCAAACGCTACTAACGTTTGAACGTAGAACGTTTGAAACTTGTCATTAATATCAACTTATTAGCAGTATATTTCTTTCCTTCAGTTGTGATAACAGAAATTTTTTATTATTTGCATGTGAAAAATCATTTAAAAAAAGAAATAACTTTACTGCAAATAACATCATGACAAATACAACATAGAGTGTTATTACTGCTATCACAGTAGTGATCATAATATTGCTTGTATTGAATCTGGGTAAAACCTGGAAATGTTTATTTCATGTTACTGGGTTTATTATTATTATTATTACACATTATAGCTAAAGAAGGGAGCCATCACTTGCAATCATAGAAAATGTTACAATAGTCGGGAAAAGACTAGCTCATGTTAACCAGGAATAGAAAATATAATGCCTTCTTTGAAAATAAGTAAGGGGCTGGTTACATAGCTAAGTTACTAAAGACTCTTCTCTATCCTCAAACCGAGCGTGGTGGTGTAACGGATAGCGTTCTGGCCTCGCATTCGGGAGGACGGCGGTTCGAATCCCCGTCCGGGCATCCAGATTTGGGTTTTCCATGGTTTCCCCAAATCACTCCAGGTGAATGCTGGGATGCTTCCTTCAAAAGGCCATGGCCGAATTCCTTCCCATTCCTTGCCCCCATCCTTTCCCGTCTCTAAAGACCATGTTGTTAAAAAGGGACGTTAAACTGTTACAAAAAAAAAAAAAAAAAAAAAATCTATCCTCAATTTCGCCCTTTCCTTTGTATGTAATCGAACTAACTGTTACAGCTACAAATACTTCAAATTTATATGGATGTACAGATTAAAGGTGTTGCATTAAACATTCATATTATCTTTTCCTCAGCTTTAATGCATCTTAAAACTACTTTTTATCCTTAGCAATATTGTTGACAAAATATATGCTGATAATTGCATAACTATGTGATTGACCAGGCAATACTTAAAAAATCAGAAATGGACTGGAAATTTCAAGGGCAAGAGTTTTGTTGTAATATTATTATTATTTCTGAGAGCGTTACTAGTGACAACTGCATCCCCAAAAATCTGTTTGGACTGAGTGTGTTGCGTGAACGACAATCCTCTGTCCTCACACAGGCTTTAATCCTCATCCGGCCATGCAGATTTGGGTTTTCTGTGGTTTCCATAGGTAACTGCAGGTGAATGCCAGGATGGTTCCTGCAAAAATAGACATGGTTGAATTCCTTCCTTTACTTGCACCCAGTTCTTTCCTACCTCTAATGACCCTACAGAATTACTTGTGTTGGGTTTTAAATATGCTGTAAACGCATATTTAACACGAGAAATATTTATTTTGTATGAAAAATACATGAATCCTGAGAGCAAAAATGTAGCTGAGAGCATTTTGCACAGAATAATAACATTCACAGTTGATACATTGATCACAGAGTCCAAACTTCATTACAACTGAGATGTTATTAAGTTTTAAAGGCGGTAATTCTGATTCAGTGAATACAAACAAATCACACATCAACACTCTTACTGAATTAAAGCCTTCTTCAAACAATTATAAACCATTATTTAGACATATAGTCACTTATATCACTGTTGATTAAGTAACAGTTGCTGTATTTTGAAGAAATACAATATCACTGGCAAAGTCATCACCATTGTATCTAAGTCATTAGTGTCTGAGTTAGATATGTAGCACAATCCACAATTGGTTTCTTTCTAGTATTTTAAAATTGTATTGACAGCATTCCAGTGAGAGTCATTATAAGAATGTAGAAATCAACTCACATGACTTACAGCAAACATAATATCTGGTCGGCTTACTATTGCTAGATGGATCCCACTGCTTCTCTGTAGGGGTGATTTTTCTCAGGTACTCCATTACCCTTGAAAGTATCACATGTGGATCAGCAGGAATACTGTTAGGATATGCATCAAATTTTCTCAACAACTGTTCTACATACTTAGTTTGGTGTATAAAGATACAGTCTTTAAATATCTCTATTTGCATGCCATAATGATTAGTAAGAGGGAAAATTTTCAAATCAAAATTCTTTTGCAGGTTATTAATTACTTCGTTCAAGACAGTTTTATCTTCACAGATCAGAAGTCCATCATCAACATACAGACAAAGATAACATTTGATATGATTGATTTGTCCAGTATAAACACACTGATCTGCTTTGGTTTGCATAAAAACAAATTTATTTAAAACTGAATTGAATTTTGTATTCCAGCATCTAGGGGCTTGTTTTAAGCCATATAAAGATTTGATGAGTTTAATACCATATTAGGTTTGCACTCTGGTCCCTCCGGTGGTGTCATAAGTATATTCTCTTGCAATTCACCATAAAGGAATGCTGTAGTTACATCAAATTGCACGATCTCTAAGTTATGTTTAGCTGCAATGTACAGTAACAGTTGAATAGAGTCATACCTTACTGTTGATGAGAAAGTCTCATCATAATCAATCCCTTCAGTTTGAGCATATCCCTTTGCACATAGTCTGGATTTGTAATGTGGACCAGTTGGTTTATCCTTAATGCGGAACACTAATTTACATCCTATTACTTTTGCATCCTGATGCTTTTCTACCAATGTCCATCTTCCATTTTGATAATGAGATTTTGATTCCTTGTTTATAGACCTCTTCCACTTTTCTGATTCAGGTGATGTTATCACTTCATTGTTGTTTTGTGGCATAGGAATTGTTTTATATACATTTTAGCACAGAAGTCATTTCATCTTTATCTTTTCCTTTGGAGAGCACTAGTTTATTTCTAGGTCTCATTGTCATATTTGAGGGTAAAGGTGTCACTTCTGGTTTATACTTGCTGCTAAAAGTGGTATTGGTATCAGAAAGGTATTCTGCAGTAGTAAGTGTGGAATCTGATTTGTCACTAGAACACTCTGATTTGTCATTGTAATTTAATTCAGATGATGAATAACACATTGGTTCTGTCTAATCAACAGGGACATAATTTCTATGTTGACAGTAGATTCCAGAAAAACAACATTTCTGCTTTTAATCACGATCTGAGAAGGAGGGATTATAAATCTATATCTTATTGAATTCCCACAGTATCCAATAAATTTAGCTTTCTGTGCTTTAGGGTCCCATTTCCTTCATTTTTCTTTAGGTAGATGTGCTGTATCGCCATGCAGGCCTTAGTGGTCAACACAGGCGAACCGGAGGTCGACTGGAGACAAGACAGGCCAGCCATGGGTAGAGATGACCACTGCTGTATCTGCACGCCAGCCGTAGAGGTCAACACAGGCGGACCGGCGGTTAACCGGAGATCACCCCGAGTAACCGAACGAAGAACAGAGATGAGCGCAACCAAAGTCGATGGCCTCAAAACTGAGCTGCAGAAAACACTAGAACTGGTTTAGGCAGTGCAGTGTGGCAGTATTTATCTTGGCCACTTCATATCTGATTGGCCATCTGCGAATCCTGAGGAGTGCAGTGGCACTAGTTCTTCCTGTTGCCATTGCCACCTATCGGCTGTCCACCTACGTGTCCTCTGGTGGGCATATGAATGCATCGGTCTAGGATAATGGAAGATGTATCATCGCATTCCAGCTAAATATTCTTAAATTACTCACATCTGGTTTTCTTCCTGACCACATTTCCTCTGGTGTTTTAAATGTCAGTGATTGAGTTGGAGCTCCATTTGATGAGGTAAGCAGCCGTATGTATAGCTTCAGCCCAGTATAGCTTAGGGAAATTAGCATTGATTAACATGCATTTTGTTCTTTCCGCTAATGTTCAGTTCATTTGCTCAGCAACACCATTTTGTTCTGGAGTGAATGATGTGGTTGTTTGATGGATTATTCCAGCACCTGAGAAAAGTTGTTCTCCGCAGGGGCCTGGTACGTAAGTGCCAGGTACGGGTTTGGCGAACCCGCGGTGCCCGAGCTGGAAACTTGTGAGCGCCGCAAGTTTCCCACACCGTAAACTCCTTCCATGCTTCAACGACCACCGCAGGGAGTGGCGGTGGAATGTTGTGTGCCTAGGAGAACGGGGATCTTGGCTTCATCGCCTGGATTGTGAGGACGGAACAAACCTCTATAAAAAAAAACCTCAACCTCAAGGTCAAACACGTGCCGAGGAGGTGCATGGGTGAGAGGCAGATCACTCACTAGCGTGCAACCTCAGGGCCACCTGCACACCCCTGTTGTATTAGCATTTTTTTTTTTAAATTGGTAATACTCGTGGGACCAAAATTAAGACTCACAAGAATACCAAACCAACCTGCGGTACGGGTGTGCCGCAGGCTAATATAAATACACCCAGTTCAAAGAAACGGGTGAGGGTTGATAGCCCCCCCGCATCTGACAGTGACAGTAACATAAAAGTTTGTTCAGTACAGAACGCTTTTGAAATTATGGAAAAAGTTGAAGGAACCTTTGAAAAAGTGTCACCCTTCTACATCTCAGAGGGTCTAGAGGGTCTTTTTGGTACCCTTAACACTGTTAAAAAACTGAGGAATGCGACACTGCTGCTGGAAACAGTCAGCAGTAAGCAAGCTACCCAACTACTGAATTGTAAGAAGCTCGGGGAGTTCGCTGTAAAATGCGAACTCCATAAGTCCTTAAACAGTAGCAAAGGCGTTATCACCTGCCGGGATATCATGGACCTAGCGACGGATGAGCTTCTTACCGAATGGAAATCTCAGATCGAGGGACGTCAGATCACACGAAGGGTAAATGGCAATCTTGAAAAGACTGCCACCTTCGTCCTGACGTTTGACACTCCAGTATTGCCCAAGAATATCAAGGCCGGATATATAAACCTTAACGTCTGTCCGTATGTTCCGGACCCGATGCGATGTTTCCAGTGTCCTCGGTTCGGACATACGACGGCGTCATGTAAGGTCAACCCCATCTGTGGAAACTTTGGGAAGGGCGCACACGAGCCGGGTGTCAGTTGTACGCTTCCACAGGCTTGTGTCAACTGCTCCGGTTTGCACCCCGCCTGGAGCAGGGAGTGTCACGTGTATCTTGAAGAATGCAAGATACAGGAGCTGAAGACAATAGTTCTGTCAAGAGATCTTGAAAGATCAAGAGTTTCTCCTCTGATAACTGAGCTAATGATTTTTAAAAGCAGTGAGCTATTTAAGAATTTTTATATTTGAAGGTGAACAAATGTTTGTGAACTTTCAACCACCATTTTTGGTACATACGTAAAAATACCCTGGCGCACAATATATCATGCAGATATAATTATTTTAATATTGGATTCACTTATTGGACACGTAAAGATTGTTCTCTGTTGTTTAAAGGAAAAACTAGATTGATCAACTGTTGTAAAGTTTCATCTTGTTTATTTAGTTTCATTAATGTGTCGTATTTCCTTAGTTGTTTTTGTTTGTTTATTGGCAAGCGTACTACTAGCAGTGCTTTGTATTTGATTTTGATCTTCTTTGTATTGATACTAATGATAAATACGCCCCTGTCTAAAGCCGTAAGAGTGCCCAACAAGTGGCAACTTAGGGCAGTTTTATATCGATAAAGAGAACAATATTGTTTTACCCTATTTCCCAGATAATTTTTTCTTAATTTCAGATTCACTGTGAATGGTAATTAATAAAAATGCAAAATAGCAATGATATTAATTCCTAGTGAGGGGTGTTTGCTTAACTATGCTAAGTGAGCAATTAATAATAATAACCTCCCAACAAATCCCCACTTACTACAGGTGGTTTCACAACAAATGAGTCTAGTCATATTAAGCCCATATCATTATGTCGCGAGTGTCTAGCTGGCTCAACAAGAAGATCCAATGCGGATATCTCTCTTTTTTCATTCACATAGGCAACCACTCAGTCGCTTCTGGTTTAAGTCAGTCATGTCAAGAACATCTAACAGAGTCAACACAAAAATCTAATGTGCCTACCTCCCTTTGTTAATTCACACAGTCAGTGTGTGGGGCATAAATGTTTACCGGGGTTTACCGTGTTGTTTTCCTTTGATATTAGATTGTTCTAAAGTTTTTGGTCACCACCATGTTGAAAAATCTCAAAAATGAAAATGTAGGTTGATCAAATAAAAGTCACTGCTTCTAATTTGAACTTCAAAACATTACTATATTCTTGAGAAATAATTTTAAAAGTTGGAACAGTCTTTAAGGCAATCAGAAATCGTCACCAAGTAATTTCACTGCAGGTTGTGATAAGTAATTCAAACCAGACCAAACTGCATTACTGAATGATAGTCACATGAAGATATTTGAATTGTTCTACCACTCCACATAATTTCTAAGATGGCTACTCGAGCCTCACATCCCCATGCAGTCATTTGTCTCGCAGGTTGCCTACCCAACCGACACATGTTCTGCTGCAGTGATTCCCAACGTCTGTGTCTCGAGAGGTGGGAGTGGTGGCATTTAGAGGCAAGTAAATAGTCCCAAATAGCCTGTACAAAAATATCCATGCGTGCTTTGGTATTGCGCCATCAGCTAACTTGACCTTCCTTTAAAAAAGGTCCTATCAGTCTGAAATTTTGACATTAGCTAGGTTAACTAGTAAATGTTAAAATCAATCCTTATAAAAAAAAAATTTAATGGTTATTTTTTGTTCGATCCTAAAAATGTTTATAATTTCCACAGTTTTAAAGTCTGAAATAGCTTTTAACTTGCTTCTAATTTACTGCTCTTTCATCTGGCACTAAAAACACCGTGTTTGCCATTTCCTAACAGGTTGAACCGAAATTCTTATACGTGTTTTAATTTCGAAACATTTGTTAAAAGATTCAATGTGTTTTTATCTGTAAGATTTAAAGTTGCTATCTGATTCCCTCGATTTATTATGAATTTTGCAAAATTCTTCACATGGATGATATCTATGTTAGCCATCTTGCAACTGTGTATTTTGCGCTGAAATCCTACAGAAGTTTACTTTCTCTTATCTTCACCCAACTACTTTATGGATCTAAATGAAAGTTACTGTGAAATGTTCGTATTGAATTGTGCTTTATTTTAAACATAATTTTCTCAACAGAATTTACATATATCCTCTACACTGGTTATTTTGACCTTTCTCCATGTGTTGCAAAATTTTACAAATCGCTCTAAAATCAGTATTTAAACTTTAGTGAACCTTTCCAAACTTTTATGTGCTGTGTAAGACAAGATTGCGCTTCTTTCATGGTATAAACTGATTTTCTATCTTCCAAAGAATGATGTCTAGAAATTAAAATGTATAGTTGTGTATTAACTTTACATACTGGCTTCTAACTTTTAAACCAAGCATGATGGGTGAACGGTTAACATTCTGGCCTCGCATTCAGTAGGATGCGGATTCGAATCCCCGTCCAGGCATCCAGATGTGGGTTTTGCATGGTTTCCCCGAATCACTCCAGGCGAATGCCAGGATGCTTCCTTCAAAAAGGCCATGGCCAAATTCCTTCCCGTTCCTTGTTACCATTCCGCCTCTAATGACCTTAGCAATCGACGAGGTATAAAGGGGTAAAAAAAAAAAAAAGAATCTATCTTTTAATGTCTTAAAACTTTTCAGTAGTTTTCTCTGGCTACAAGATTTCCATCCTCATTTTACTAGTTATAATTCCAAATGTCTCTAGAAGTGAAGGGAATGTATACTTTTATGAAATATTCTGAATCCAAAAACCAGATATGCTAGTACTGCTTTCAGACTTTCTATAGCTAAAGGGATACAGGGAAGAACAATCATAGTCCATTTTTCCAGAAAGTTGAGATTGCAATGGAAATTGGTAGCTTATTATAGACAGTTTGTAACTGTGATAACATTCAGACAAGGAAGAGCATAGTGCCTGTGTTATAACAGGGAAATGATTGGAGCTGACGGGGAATAACGATCAGTCTCCATGTACCGTCTGGTAAGAATGATCAAGGTCACGTGGTCAATGACATAGGTGTTGACGCAGTACGTCTTCTGCTTGCTTTCATTTCAGAGTTGTTGATATTCTGTTTACATTAACGTAACCTTCTGTCCATAACCTAACCTAACCTGTAAGTGTTACATTGTGAATTATGTCGAGTCATTTTAGTGAATCAGACAGTGTCAAAGTCGAAAGGATGAGTGTACAGAGTGATGTGAAAAAAAGGAAGCGTACTGGTAGAGTGAGGGATGTGATGAAAAAACTGTGAGCTTCAACTTATGAAGTAGGTGAGGAATGTCTGTGCTTTTGCTACAAATGTTTTCAAGTTATATCGTCTGACAAATGACAACACATTATATCCAACTTTAATAAACTGTGCGATTAAAACAAACAGAATCAATATTTGAGTGGATTGCTTACCATTTTTCCAGTTCAATGGCGGCGCAACAGAAAGGACGATGCATCAGAAAGTTACCAATTGTCTTCTTATTCTTATCATGTACATGCGAGTGTTGATGGTAGCGATACATTGCAGGATATATCTGTTTGCTACAAAGCCTTCTTGGCCTTACACAGTATTACAAATTGCTATGGCTGTGCACAAACTTTAAAGAAACAGCTGACTGAATTCGGTGAACCTCGGGGAGATGGTCAAGGAAAACATAAAAACAGGACAAATAAATTGTCTGAGGAAACTAAATCCAAAAATATTTCCTTTATTAAGTCTCTGAAAGGAAGAAAATCTCACTATTCTTTAAAAGATACGTCAAGGGTCTACTGATCTGAAGAACTATATAAAGCCAAACTGTGCAGGATGTACAATGACTCTAACCAAGAGCACACTGTTGATTTGACAACTTTCCGTGAAATTTTTGATCGAAACTTCAATATTTCTTTTGGAGTCCCACGGAAAGACACGTGCAGTTGTGATTTAATGAAATCTGAGATATCAGTGTTAGAAGAAAAAATTAATAAGACTCCTGACGAAGAAACCAAAGCATCTTTAGCAAAGTACTTACGTAAGAAGGAAATGGAACAAAAATTACATTTGGTGAGAAGTGCAAAGTTTTATTCAATCAAAAGAAAGTATTGTAAAGAAACTAGAAAACACAAAGAAATTGAGGCGATTACTGTTGACTTTCAAAAAAATCTCCCGACTCATAACATTACTACATCTGACATATATTATCATCGTCAACTAAATTTTATATCATTTAATGTACATGTACTATCAGACTAAATATCAGAATTTTACTGTTATGGTGAAAGCATCGCTCGGAAGGGGGCTGATGACGTTTGCTCAGTGCTGAAACACTTCTTTGAGAAGATTCTCAGCCCAACAGTAAAACACATCATTCTTTTTTGCGATTCGTGTGCAGGACAGAACAAGAATTTCACGGTGATGCATTTCCTGTACTACACAGTTCATACACGAAAACGATTTGTAGGTAGTTTTTCCAATAAGAGGTCACTCCTATATAGAGGGTGACAAGGATATGAGTCTTATCAGTGCTAAATCTTACACCGAGACACCCAATGACTGGATGGACGTCATCAGAAATAGCAGAGTCAAACCAACAACTTTCACAGTCATCAATTGTGCTACAGTTGTCAAATTTTAATCTTGGGCAGACTATTTATCTGGGATTTATGTTAAAAAGTGCCCTATGCCTGCGCGGCCAGTAATAATTTTAAAGGTTGACGAAAAGGAGATTGGATTCATTCTCCACAAGGCAAACTACTTTGGAAGCTACTTAAAGTATCTTTTTGTGGGGAACCAATGCACAAGAAACCAAGAAAATCATCGAAACAAAGTTAACCTATCATACTCGGAGAACTATACAATGGATAACTGCCCTTGAGCCCAGCAAACCTGAAGGACCTATTACATTTAAAACAGTTCTTGACCAACCCCGATTCTCAAGCATTCTACAATTCTCTGTTCTTGCCCTTGATTTTGATGAACTAGACAAAGTTGATACTGAGTATACAGACGACCCACCAATTGATATTAACCCATAACTGGCAAAAATGATGAAACATCTTGTTTTTAAAATTTTCTGTTCATGTTCCATCCGTTTAATGTCGTTTTTTATTGCTGATTATAAAATAAATGATTTATTACTATAAACAAAGCTTAAATATTTGTATACCTATTTTTCAGTAATTTATTCGACTTGGAGCTTAGAAATTTGAATTTCGGAAATTGTGATATGTGGGACTATGATCTTCTACCCCCGTGGCCCTTCAACTGTTTTACTTGATTTATGACTTGGAATGTCTAAGCAAATGACTTTAAAATTGATGTGCCATGCTATTTAATTGAGGTCACCGTTCTGTGAATAAATTTCATTACGAAGTTTACGAAATTTTAGGTTACTTTTCAAGTGTCTGTCATTTTTAGTTTAAGCCAGTTCTGTCAAGTAGAGGGTAAACAAAACCTGCCTTGGTTTTACTGCATCCAGTCAAGTCCATTTTCATTATTACATTAGTACATGTTTGTGCTAATTAAAAAAAAAAAAACTATCATCCACTGCTGAGGATTGTAATAACCAAGAATTATTATTTTTCAAGTTTGTTATAACAAATTAGAAGATAAATTTGAGTTTCAAAGCTGATGTTGCTCAGCTTCTTCTGCAGAAACTGCAACCAACAGTACATCGTTTGCCTTCTGTGGAGTCGTCTCATTCTTCAAACTCTAATTAGTACTAAGATACCCGAGCTGCTCAACGTCTCAATCCACATTCGGCTTTGTTTCCACAAAATTTTAATTTTTGTGTTGGTTTTTTATATATTGCTAGTGATGCTGTTTTTGTATGGCTTTACAATAATTAACGTTTTGTTTCACAATCTGAACAGCTTAGTTCAGATTCACATTTGATTTGAAAAAAACATAAACCATCAAGCACAAAACTAAAATTTAAGGAGCTCATCCTCCATCTCAAAGTCAGAAGAAAACTGACTACCTTTCTTCAGGCGACTTCATTTGACGGGCTGACACTTAGTGGACCTAGACATGACTGGACAGACTTGTAGAGACTGGCTTGCTGTGAAACCAGCCTTAAGGTATAAATACAAACTCATTATGATTGCAGTGGTATTCGTGTTTTTAGTATCCAGTAAACATAAATAATTTCCTAATTACTTTGTGGTTGGTTACATGCTCATAATGGTTTGGAATTGAATTAATCCTAAAGGTTTGTTCGATTGACCTATTTATGTATGTTTTACACGTACACACACTGCACGTTTGTCTTGCATTCAAATCCTCATTCTTCCATTTATTTTGAATTTTACACAGTTAATTTTATCAACCAGGTGGCTGACACTGTCCAACTGGCTGCTTGATTCTTGATACTCTTCGCCAGATTCTATCTCCCACAAATATCAAACTAATTCAATATTAATTTCTTTTTTATACATTGTGCAGATGTTGTTTGAAGGTTGTGAGAATGGTGTACAAGTGTGAAATAGTGGGGAATAGTTTAGAACAAAGGGGAGTACAACGAGATAGCTCACTTTCATCACTACTCATCATTGCACTAATGGAAGTGATAATAAAAAAATCAGAACACTGGAAAACGGGTATCTTGCAAGGAGATTGCCAGATTTGGTAATTGTCAATTTCGATGGTTTTTACATATGTTGTAGGGTAGCCCCCACTAAGTTAAGATTTTATGTGGTGGGCCTCCGATATATCATGTCCTAATGTTTTAATAACAACTTAGTATCAAACAAACATTTTCTTCAATTGTAAGTCTGTTTATGCACCTGTGGTCATCGTAAAAGCCCCAAAGTATGAAGTGAATGTTTTTGCCTATTGAGACCATGTGTCCCATTTTATATCTAAAAATTTCACACTGCAAATTCTGTACCTGCTGTAATATGGTTGGGCAGAACCCTAGTGTCAGCCCTAGTACTTAGCTGGGGGAGGGAGAGGGAGATCTACCAGGCGCAGGGTGCTATCCCAATTCTGCCTTGCCTGCTTTGCTACTCCCCATTCTGCTGATGGAATTACTATTTAGTAGGTAGGTAAACTACCATGAAAGTTTAGAAACTCCATACCTTAGAAACCAAGGCCCATCACATAACATAATTATTAACCTATGATATATATAAGAATTATCAAAATCCATGTTTATCAACTCTAGCGGTCCGATCGTCATTTCTCTCTCTCTCTCTGTCTGTCTCTTTTTCAGATGATGTGGACATTTTGCCAGAACATAGTTAAAATAGTGTGTGTTTTTTTCTATCAGTCTCTCGACTGGTTTGATGCAATCCTCCATCCCATCTTATCTTGTGCTAGCCTTTTTTCGACTGTTCCCTCCACTAACAAATTAACCAATCCTGCACGTCTCAAAATATGACCTACCGTCCTGTCTCTTCTTTCTGTAAGAATCTTCCACAAACTTCTTTCCTCGCCCATCATTATCAAAACTCATTCGTTTCGTACTTTATCTATCCACTTAATTTTTAGCATCCTTCTATAGCACCACTTTTCAAATGCTTCAATTTTCCTTCTGTCTAGTATTCCTAAAGTCCAAGCTTCGCTGCCATTAATTGCGGTGCTCATCACGTAGAGTTTTAAAAAGTTCTTCTGGGTCCAAGATCAATATTTGAAACTAAAAGATTTCTCTTTTTCATGGAGGCTCTGTTTGTTACTGCTACTATGCTTTTAACATCATTCCTGCTTTGGCCATCAGTTGTAATTTTACTTCCTAAGTAGCAAAATTCACTAACTTGTACTATCGCATCTGACCCTATTTTTATATTTAATCTACTATTATTGGTATCATTTCTGCAATTTTTCATCACTTTTATCTTGCTTTGGTTTATATTTAGTCCAAAATCTTCCTTCAGTATTTTGTTCATGATAGCCAGTAATTTCTCAGTATCCTCAAAATGTTCTGCTAACAAGACAGTGTCATCAGCAAATCATAGCATACTGATTTTTTCTCCTTGAACATTTATGCCACATTCAAATCTTTCTTTCACCTCCTTTATTGCTTCTTCTACATACAAGTTGAGTATTAATGTGGATAGACTACAACCTTGTCTCACACCCTTTATAACTGATGTATGTCTCTAATGATTCTCTACTTCTATAATAGCTACTTGATTCATATTAAGATTATAAAGTATCCTATCTCGCTATTTTGTTTTCATATCATTCAAATCTCTATCAAATTCTGTCCTCATAACTGGATCACCTAAGTCATCAGTGTCAACACCGACTTCTTTTTCTAATGCACTGTTGTTCAAATCATCTCCATCATACAGTTTCTCTTTATATTCCTTCCATCAGTTAGCTCTATCTTCTGAACTTTGTAGTGGTTTCCCATCGGCAGATTTAATTTTTATACTTCTTTTCTCCAAAATTCTGTTTGATCTTCTTATATGCCCCATCTACTTTACCTGCAACCATTTCCTTTTCTACTTCTTCACACTTTTCTTGCAGGCATCTTGCTTTTGCTTCTTTGAATTTCCTGTTTATTTGATTTCTAAATTGTTTGTATTGCTCTCTCCCTGCTTCATCCTGAACATTTTTGTAACTACTCCTCTCATCCATCAACTCCAAAATTTCATCTGTGATCCAAGGTTTACAGGCAGTTTGTTCCCTAAAGTCCAATATCTCTTTACCAGCTTTCATTATTTCAATCTTTAATGCATTGAATTCTTCCTCATTTGAGCCCTTTTCATAGTTACTGTGTCTAATTTCTGCAAAGTTTTCGCTCATGTTAGATTGTTTCAGTTTATTCACTTCCAATCTGTTCTGCTTGTGTTTCCTCTATATTCTCTTGAATTTCAGCCTGCAATTCATAGCTATCAGATTATGGTCAGAGTCTATGTCTGCTCCTGGGTATGTTTTACAGTCTAGAACTTGATTCCTGAATCTCTGTCTGACCATGATATACTCTAGCTCATATCTGCCTGTATCCCTTGAACGTTTCCAGATATATATCCTTCTGTCCTGATTTTTAAGTAGTGTGTTCGCCACTACTCGTTTATATCTTTCACAAAATTCTAACAATCTGCTTCCTCGTTCATTTTGTTCTCCTAAACCAAAACTTCCTACAGTATTCTTCTCCTTCTCCCACTACTGCATTCCAATCACCCATGATTATTAGATTTTCCTCCCCCTTCACATATTGAATTAATTCTTCAATTTCAGCATATATTTTCTCTATCTCTTCATGATCTTCCTGTGATTTTGGCATGTACACTTGTACAAAAACTGGTTGGGGACGGTTAATTTTCTAACCTAATCAAAATAATCCTGTCACTAAACTGTTCATAATAACTCACCTGTTTCCATACTTTCTTGTGCATTACAAATCCTACACCAGTTACCCCACTGACAGCTTTTGTGTTTATTATTCTGTATTCCCTTACAAGAAATCTTGTGCATCCTTCCACTTAGTCTCAATAATCCCAACAACATCTAACTTAAGTTGTTCCGTCTCTTTTTAAGCTTTCCAATCAACGTGTCCTACTCAGACTTTTGACATTCCATGCTCTGACACATAGAATGCTTCTATCCATTCTGATGACTCGTCCCTGAGCACTCCTCACCCAGAGATCTGATTGGGGGACTATTTTTATTTCCAGAATTTTTTCCCCAGGAAGAAGCCATCATACTATATGTAATATGATGTGAATGAAACAATGGAACAATTAAAATCAGGCAATATTACATCACCAAATGAAAATGATGATGTTAAAAACATCAATGTACAATCTTCGATCTTTGACGTAATGACTGATCGAGCTATGCGCAAGAACAACTTAATTGTATTAAATGTAAAGGAGTCTGATTTGAACTCGTTTACTGAGCAGATAGAATCAGATAAAAAAATCTGTATAAGAAATTTTTAACGCTCTGAAACTGCCATGTGAAGTGAAACCGTTCAAATATTTTCATTTAGGAAAATGAAATGAAAATGAAAAGGGACAATTTGGACCAATTAAAGTGGTTATGAATGACCCTGAGACTGTTCTGTTTTGAAAAATAAACACAAAAGTGATAGCCCAATAAAAATATCTGCTGACCTAACTACGATTCAGAGAAAGGACTTAAACAAGCTTTGTGATAAATTGAACATCTTGATAAAGGACAAAGTAGTAAAAACAAATAGATATGTTAATCAACAACCTAAGATAGTTGATATAATGAAAAACACTAAGCATTAAAAAAATGTAACTTTATAAAATGCATAAAATTTTATCATCAAAATGTGCATGGACTTAAAGGGAAGTTGAAAAAGCATATTACATTTTGAATGATTATGACATTATTGTATTAACAGAGACATGGCTTGACCCAAAAGTTTATAATGCAGAGTTTAATCTTAATAACTATGTTATCTTTAGAAATGTAAACAATAGTCCGTTCTCTAGAAGTGGTGGTATTCTGGTAGCTATTAAGATTAATTACCAATGTCTCCAGTTAGAAGTAACAACTGATGGTGACCACCTATTTATACAAATCTTAGGAAATAAATATAGCTTAATGATAGGAGTTGCATACTTTCCTCCACTAACAACAGAAACTACTATGATTTCTTATTGCAAGTCTGTTGAAGAAATAAATCTTTAGTACCTGGACTCAAACTGGTTACTCTTTGGAGACTTTAATATGCCCAACGTGCAGTTGAAACAGTAATAACGGCAGCTATCCTTTCTACACTGTTAAGACAACTCTTTGGGGAGAAAACACTATCAAAGAAATTATTACATACAACCCGTTATTACACCTGTTTTTCAAATTAATATTAAAGTTAATATCTTTGGCGTAACACTTGACCTTATATTCTCAAACTTTCTTGATATAAATTGTTCTATAGCTAATAAGTGTGTTTGTTGTATCTCCCAATCCATATCATCCATTTCTATGTTTAGACTGCATAGTTAAATGTGAAAACCCCTTGGTACAATACAATAATTAGATTTAAGTTTTTAGTAAAGCAGATTATCCTAGTTTAAGATTAGAATTGGGAAATTTCATAACTAATATGACTGGAATGGAAACTCTTTCGAGGAGTGGGTCAGTAGATTTTACGCTTGTATAAATAAGTGTATAAATTTGTATGTACCAAGAGAGCAAAACTTTATGTTAAAATTCCAAAGATGGTACTCTAAAGAACTCAGAACCACTATCATCGAGAAAAAGACAGCCCATATTTTCTATAAGCAAACAGGGCAAAATTACTTTCAATTTTCTAATCTGAGAATTAAATGCAAGACCTTAGCGGTAAGAGACTTTAATGCCTTCTATATAGAAATGGGGAATTTAGTAACAAAAAAACTCAAAATTTTTGGAAATATGTTAACTTAGAAAGATGATGTAGAGATTTACCCGATGTAATGTTTAAAGATTCGCAAGTCCTGACTTGAGGAACAAGTACGGTTAATACATTTGCGGAATACTTCAAATCATTTTATAAACCCTCTCATAACACTAAAATAAATATAGAGGATCAAACCAATTTTACTATAAATTCAATTAATATTTCCAATTCAGAAATATTCTCAGAAATTGAAAACTTGGTGACAATAATAGTGCAGGTCCTGACGGTATTACACCAATTTTGCTAAAGAAATGTAAATATATAATTACTTCAATATTAAAATTATTATTTGATATATCTCTTAGTCATGGTATAGTCTAAAGTACATGTGTCGGAGTTAGGTATTTTCTGTATACAATATTTGAAGAGTGTGTGTGTGTGTCAAATGCTTGTGCATTTATCACTCCTGTACACTAATCAGGCCACAATAGTGATATTAGAAACCTATTTCTAATCTAAATGTAATTCCAAAACTCCTGGAATCCATTTGCACTGAAAAATTAAAGATTGCTGTGTCTCCTTACTTGTAACCAGTATGGATTCATGGAAGGAAGAAATGTCCAAGCAAACTTAATGTGTTACTCTCAATGTATTTTAGCCTCCTCAGAAAATGTAACTTAAGTTAATTGTATCTATAATGACTTCAGTAAAGCTTTTGATTCCGTCAATCATACACTAGTTGTTCTCAAACTTAAATCTTTTTAGATAGTGGTATCCCTTCTCAAATGGCTAGAAAGTTACACAACTAACAGGGTTCAAATAGTTAAATATAAAACAATTACTTCAATTGAAATATTAGTACTATCCAGTGTCCCACAGGGTTCCTAACTCGGTCCACTTCTGTTTATTATATTTCTAAATAACATATGAAAAATTCTGAAAAATGTAAGTTTTTATTTTTTGTTGATGACCTAAAATTAAAGTATAGAATCAATCAAAGACATATGCGATCTTTAGAATTGTTGCACTGCTCTAAGTAATTAGTGTAAAGATAATGACTTACATTTAAATCCATTAAAATGCAAATGTATTTCATTTACACGAGCAAGTAAAAGAATTTTATCAAAATACTCAATAAGAGGTACCGCGTTGGAGCAGGTGTACTCAGTTAACGATTTAGGACTAATATTCGACACTAAAATGAGTTTTGATGAACATGTTGACACTATTGTAACCAAATCTTTACAAAAACTAGATTTTGTTTTAAGAACATGTTGTAAAATCCATTCCACTGAAGAACTTGGAATAATATATCTATGCATTGTAAGCTCAACTTTAGCATATTCATCAGTAATTTTGTCAACGTACATGTTATCTCAAACTAAAATAATATATATATATATATATATATGGCATTTAGAATGGTTTTCTAGACCCACATAATGCTCATACATACACCCACATTGCATCCGTCTTAAGAATACCATCTCTGCAATCATTTCATGAACTTGAAGATTTTAAAGTTTTGATACAAACTTGCTGTCATAATAGGGTTAAACTTGGAATAATATCATTAAACCAAGACAGTTTGTTACACTCTTGTATCTTAATATATGAATGAACAAAGTAACAGTATATTTTAATCAGAAATTTTTTGACTTAATAGTTTGTTTTATTATATTGTAAATGTTTATAATTCTAGTAAAAGTAGACTATTTTTCATTATTAAATTGTTTTTTATGATATTTAAGCAATGTAAACCAACCATTGTAAAGTTGTAGAAATGGACTCCAAAGTCCGTAAACAAGTAAATAAATAAAATTTGAGAAGATTATATAGCCTCGGGATACCCTTAGGGTCTTTAATGCAGTGGTTTGCCATTGCCTTCTGCATCCCTATGCTGTTGATCATTTCTGATTCATCCTGCTGCTTTAGGGGCCATTTCCAACCCCAAGGGCAAGAGGGTGCCCTGAACCACTCTTCACTCTTCCACCCTCCTTTTGGAGGCCATTTGCAGGCAGCGGGCGACTCCTTATACTGGGAATCTTTCAGTCGCCAGAGCCTCGTCTGTGCAAACGGGGTGTACCACGTGAAGGAGAGGTTGACATTTGGTTGGAAGAGGCTAATATAGTTTCTCCCATACCCTTACACTGCAACTAAAGCAGTGGAATAAAACATGAGTTAGAACATCCACACAGTGCAGCCTGTATTTGAGATAGAGAACATTAAATGTGTTACTGAAAGTTTTGTGCTAAGGAATGGAATGGCGAACTGCAGGAAATGGTAATGAAGAGAGATATTTGTTTTTGTAAATTGCAAAACATAATTTGAGATAAGGGCCTTCCCTTAAGAGTTAGGCATAAAATCTGAATACCTTATCTCCTACCAATCATGACGTAAAGCTTAGATCTGTTTAGTAAATTAAGGAGAATTTAGTAAGTTACAAGCCTATAAAATTAAGTTTTTGAGTTCAGTTGTTCAATAAACAAGAAGGTACAGTCAGAAATGAATATATAAGTAGAGGCATGAAGTTGGGCCTGATAATGGTAGATAGGTAGAGTAGTGCAAGATTGTTGTTTGGCCATGTGAAATGGATGTCTGATCTTGAATATTGAGGTAGTAAGTGCATATAAATGGGCAGGGAAGAAGAAAAGTTAGACTTCCAAGGAGCGCATGGTTGTATCAGAGTTTACTGAACAAAGGAGGGTTATAGGAAGGTACATCTATACAGAGAGATAAAAACATATATAGACAGAAATAAGTGGAAGTAAATCATTTGGAAATGCTTTACATAGTCTGTTCAAAGGATAACTAGGTAAAGATGAAGAAGATTATGAGGACCATGTGTGTTATGTACTTGGTTGCAGTGTGTGATATTTTGCTGTAAATTTTGTATTATTTCAATAAAAATATGCACTAATGAGTTTATCAGCATAGTCAGAAGAAGTAGCTATTTTTTTAAAAAAAAGTATCTGCATAAGTTATTGGTTTTCAGCTTCCTGAGTTAAATTTTCTTCCTCGTGTGTGGTGGAATAATGAATAACACTCCAGTAGGGTATATGCAGTATTCACATTTATTTATAATCATAACAACCCTATAATAAATTCTTGGTTTTCCTAATACTCCTGTTAAAGCCAGGTCAGTTACCCCCTGCCACTAATGTCAAAGCTTGCAATTCCTTGAGCTTCTGTAGTTTCCAACTATCCCCATTCTAACTGTTCCAATGTTGGATCATTCCCACCTGCATTAATGGTGGTGCTGGCAGCTGCTGTCTGCGTAAACTGCTTTCATCTTCTGCGACCGCCACTGAATCACGTCGAAGACTTCCAGTTTATCCCTGCCACACAGCCCCTCTTTGCTCTCTGCTGTCCAGTTTTAATCATTACTCCCTTGTACCTGGTGGGATGATTTACTATCCTACCACTGAGCCCATTGATGCAGTCATCCTTAGCCGAATGACGTCGTGATTTGCTGCTGCTGACCCACTCTGCAGGTCACGCCTCCTGAGTATACGCATTCGTCGTTCTGCAACTGTTTACCTTTGTTATCCCAACTGACCTAGCTTAATGTAATACCTTATGAAATCTTATATATCCCCATAAATCTCTAAAAAAAAAGCCCGTGGGCCACTACACTTCCCTATCCTGGGGTACGACTGTTCCACTCAGTCTCCCAACTAACATTACTCTATCCCCCATATGCTCAGTGTAGTTCTACCTTATCTAATAATTTTTTCCCAATACAAAAAAGATTTCAAAGTACATATGTTGGAGTTAGGTATTTTCTGTATACAATATTTGAAGTGTGTGTGTGTGGCAAATGCTCGTGTCATCTCTACATCCTTCTCACCGCGAGCTGTTGTGTCGTGGTGCCATGCCAGCGTGTGTATGAGTGTCAGTGTCGCACGCACTGCTTTCAAGGTTGCCTGTGTTGTGTTACTGCCCAGCCGCTATCGCTCAGTCTTTTGTTGACTCATCATCACGACCACTCGACAGCTCCGTTACATGTCATCCATTCCTGTTAACACATACAAAATCTGTGATTACACACTGCTAATTTTCTGTAACCCGAGATAGACTACTGACTGGTTAGTTCTGTGGCTTCATAGTGCTTGTCTCCATCTTCTATTTTCACTGTGCATACTTTCTGTTGCGATGATTCCATCCAATGTGTCTCTCTTCCTCCTGAAACACTTATTTAACCTATTTTTGTAACAATCCATTTGTTATAAACACTCATGAACACTCGTTTGCCCCAATGATGGTTCAACATGTCTCCCTTTTTTCCCTTCACTGTCTTCGGCTCCCAATTTCTATTTTTTTTTCCACAATTTGTTTTCTTCTCACAGTAACAATAACACTTCGCATTTTAACATAACACTCATTTCATAATACACACATTCATTGTCTATTTAGTTAATATTCAACACTTAATTATTCCTTGATTTCAAGGTATACAGGCAACACAATCAGGTTAACGCGAATGTTGCATAACCCCAAGCAACGTTTTGGTATTACAATCCTCCCAAATACGAGGCGAGAACATTAACCGTTCACCCACCATGCTCATTTAGAAAGCTTTCTAAGGGCCTCGGCCTCGTAATCACTGCTGCCATAATCACAGTAGTTGAGACTTCATCTGCTGGAAGGATGATATTTTTACTCCTGGATAATTCTCTCATGGCCCGGATTCCAGTGGAGCTGAGGTTATTGGAGTTGGGAATAGATTTTGAAGACAGAATGGATGTGAGGAACTCTTGAAGAAGCAGGGGAGGGCTTTGGGTAGGAGGATCCAGTTGAGATGTTGGTTTGAACTGTTCTAGGCTGGACTCAGCCTGGCCCTTTCAGTTTTACCCTCTGCTATGGTAGCAATTTGATAATACCAGCAGAGCATGCAGTAGAGCACTAGTGAGTTCTGGACCAGAGCAGTGTTGTCAAAATTTGGAGTAGATGAGAAAGAAAGTACAATTGATAGGATTGAAAGTTGTGGTTCATACAGAGAAGTGGATGAGAGGTTGATCACTGACCGTTGTGGAATATCCACAGGTAGGGCAGTGGCTCGAGCAATGGTTGATACGAGTAGGTGGATGGGGAATATTAAAAATGTGGAAAAGACATGGAGCATTGGCAATCAGCGGAGGGATATGGAGTGCACTGCAAATGAGAGGTGTTGTTAAGCTACGGACAGGCCTACAACAAGGTAGCTTTTTAATAAATTAGATAGCTTGTGCAAATGCTTTTGTGCAAATTTCTGTTGAAACTGCCTGCAATTGCTAAGAATTTGTTGAAGGTGTTTAATTGGAGTGGGGTATGACATGCAAAGAATTTTATATGGTGATAGATTCCGGGCATGACTTTCTATGTTCCTTACCTGAAATCCATATCCTCTTTCCCAAATTCCTACACATTGCCCCCTGCACTTGCTTTAGCAGACCTGTTAATTTGAACAACATCTTGGCTCACAAGCACTTACCGTCTTATCTCCTAGACTTCCACATGGATCTTTCCCACTTCAAAACATGTACCCAGCCACAACTACCTATTTAAATCCCACCACAGGGGAATCCTTCCCTATTATTGGAACTGCCACCTGCATTACCACTCAACTGATTTACCAAGTTACCTGTCTTCACTGCACTGCTTCCTAAATCTATCCTACAGACGGATCGCCACAGGCAAAAGGTTTATGCAGCCAACCCAGACCATCCTGTGGCAAATCATTCCAGCTCACATGATTTCAACAATTTTAACATTGTTTACGGTTAAGAGATTCCCCGGAAACCGCCACCTTTTTGGAACTCTTGTTGATGGGAACTTATCTGTCAACACATCCTAACCATCAGACATACCCCTGGCCTCATCATACACTAAACTTGTCACTTACTGTTTTGCAAATTTACAGTCAGTTTCCATGTGTATTGTGTTAATCGTCTTCTTTTCCATTTTGGCCTCTATTGACCATGTGTTTGTTAACTGTGGTGAGCTTTCTTCTTGGCCCAATATTTTTCCATCCTTGCACTGTGGTAGTCTTTTATTTCTTGGGTCCATTTCATCCCAGATTCAGCATGCAGTGTTTTGGCTGTTACTGTCTAGAGAAAATCAGATGCTTTAATCAACGTTCTGTACTTCTCCCTGTTGTAAATGTTATTGACCCCACAGAGGCCTGGTACGCTATTGCCAGGTACGGGTTTGGACAACCCGTGGTGCCCAGCTGGAAACTTGTGAGTGCTGCAAGTTTCCCACACCGTAAACTCATACCATGCTTCAATGACCACCATAGGGCGTGACGGTGGAAGGTTTTGTGCCTAGGAGAATGTGGATCTTGACTTAGTCGCCCGGATCGCGAGGACGGTACAAACCTCTATAAAAAAAACCTTCAACCTCAAGGTGAGTAACGTGCCGAGGTGGTGGATGGGTGGTCAGGCAAACCACCTGCTAGCGTATAAACTCAGGGGCACCTGCCGCACCCCTGTTGTATCGGGCTTGGTGGCGTGATGCAGGGCCTCCATGTCACTCGACATTTAGTTCCTCCGAACTCGTGAGATCAAAATTCCAAGAAATCTTAAACCTTCCCTTTCTACCACCTCCTGCAGCTTGGGCATGCCGCAGGAGAAATTTCACTTCAGCGCCCAAGAAACTGGTAAGTCACCGAGGGTTGAAAGCCCTCCTCCTGACTAGAATACTATGTGTATCGGGAAGAGTTATTTGTTGGATAATGCCTTCATTGTAATGACTAGGGTGGAAGGATCTTTCGAGAAGGTCTCTCTATTTTACATACAGAAAGGTGTAGAGGACATTGAAGGAACCCTAAAATTGGTTAAAAAGCTGGGGAACGGACATTGCTGCTTGAAACATCAACTAACAAGCAGGCTGTCCTACTCCTTAAGTCTGAGAGTCTCAGGGAGTTTGCAGTAAAATGAAAAACCCCATAAAACTCTAAATTCAAGTAAAAGCATGATCACCTGCCATGATCTAATTGTTTTAGAGTCCGAGGAAGTCTGTAAGGAGTGGGAGTCCGAACATGTGGTCGAGGATCGTCAGATAAAGCGAAGGGTAAACGGCAGTCTTGAGAAGACGGCCACCTTCGTCCTAACATTCGACACTCTAACGTTGCCAAAGACATCAAGGCTCAGTATTTAAAACTTAATGTGCACCCGTATGTACTGGACCCCATGCATTGCTTCAAGTGCCAGCGGTTATGTCATACGACGGCGACCTGCAAGGGCAACCCCACCTGTGGGAAATGTGGAAAGGCTGCACACGAGCCAGGTAGTAGTTGTACTCTCCCATAGGTGTGTGTCAACTGCTCCGGGTCACATCCAGCCTAGAGCAGGTAGAGTCACAGGTATCTTGAAGAAAAAGAGATACAAGAGTTAAAAACGAAAGAGCGAATTCCTTACAGTGAAGCAAAGAAGCAGTGCAAGGCACTAGCACCTCCCATCTTTGCTACCAGCTACGCTAAGACTCTTTCAACTCCCGTCAGGAAAGAAAGTGTTGCTACTCAGACGTCTGTTGCAGACATGGGCACAAGTACAACGTGCTCATTTCAATGCAATTGTGGGGCCAATGTCACTAAGGTCATAACACCTAGGACCGCAGACATCTGTAGCAACATGTCTGGAACCTTGACCACTAAGACAGAAAGTTCAGAAAGTCTACCAGCCAAAGGAAATCCATCTGCTACAACAGCTACAGCCATTGTTCCCTCGGCTACAGTAGTAGCTTCAACTACAGAAGCAGTAACAACAACGCCATCAGCTAGTAGCGGATGGCATACAGTGCAAAAGGTTTGGGGTCTAAAGTTTAAACATATGGATCTCACTATGTTCGTGAAGTCCCCTTCCGCTTCTCCTCCCAAATCCCCAACTGGCAGGTAGAAGAAGGGGAAAAGGCCTCAGCAGAAGAAACGTCCGCAAGATTCCGAGGCCTTATCAGAATCAGAAAAATCTTCGGAACCTAAAGACGTTCACATTTCAGCAGTCAGCATCGGAGGACCCACCCGAACTGGGGTGGGTGAAGCTAAATAAGTAAGATGGCTCCCATACTTCAGTGGAACATCAGTGGTTCTCAGATTCACAAAGTGGTAGTCCGACTCGTAGCACGGTCTAATCCATTGTGTCTCTGTTTACAGGAGACACATTTTAGGCCAACACATGATCCAGTGCTAAGAGGATATGACATATACAGAAAGGACAATACCAAGGGTGATCAAGCGAAGGGGGGAGTGGCTGTGTTCTTTCGAAAGACTGTCCACTCTGAACCTATCGCTCTCACTTCTGATCTACAAGCAGTGGCAATTAGGATACACGGCCCTATTAAACTGACCATGTGCTCCATTTATCTACCACCAAATGCGCCCGTCAAGTACACCGACCTCTCCGACATATTGCGGCAACTTACTCGACCATTCCTACTCGTAGGAGATTTCAACACACACAGTGCGTTGTGGGGTTTCAACAGCACTTGCTCCAGAGGCCAAGTGGTTGGTAGATTAATGGAGTAAGAGGAAATTTGTATCCTAAATACGGAACAAAAGACGCACTTTACCACTGCTTCCGGTTCATCCTCTGCCATTGACCTTTCATTATGTTCTCCATCAATTGCAGACTCCGTATGTTGGGAGGTGGATCACAACCTTCATGGAAGGGACCACTTCCCTATTTGGATGCACATAGCAGATAAGCGGGGAGGGGGAATCACCCGAGGCAAATGGAACATTAGTAATGCCGAATGGCTGCTCTTTTGCCTCTCTGTTGTATTGCAGCCCCAAACTAGTATACCGCAGAAGGTGTATCACTTCAATGAAGTGATTCACCATGCAGCTGACGTATCAATACCAAAAGCTCCGGAACGCTGTGAAGGACGCCCATCGCCTGGTGGAACGACGAATGTCGTTCCTCTATCCAGTGTCGCATACAGGTGTTGCGTCGTTTTAGGTTCTACCCAACATCTGACAACCTGGCAGCGTTCAGTATAGCAAGAACTAAGGGGCGTCGGGTGATTAAGGAGAGCAAGAAACTATGAGAATGATCCTGAAAACGGCGAGCTATACTGTTAACATTACTTCTTAATTCCTCGGCGATAGCTATGTCAGAATCGGGTGGATGGTAGAAGGCGCCTATGACAAGTTTGGACACAGCAATCCATATGATTTCACAGATAGTTTTGACGTGTATTTCATTACATGGCAGGAATTTACTCACAGCTATAAATACCCCACCTCCATGAGAATGTAATCTGTCTTTACGAAAAACGTTCATGCTGTCTTTAAAAGTTTCGGCGGAACTTATTTCTGGTTTTAGCCAACTTTTTGTACCAATAATGATATCCGCTTTTTTGCTACAAATAACACTTTCAAGTTCTGGTTGTTTGTTACAAACGCTTCTACAGTTCATTACAAGTTCTTTTAACTGTTGTGACTCTTTTTACGTTCCTCCTACATTCCGGTGTTACATCTGATTGGGTTGCCCGTAACTGTATTTCGTGTTTCGGGTCTTCCTCCCTCAGCCTACAAAACCAACCAGTACATTCCACATGGCCTCTGCCACCCATGTAGCCGATTCATGTGTGTAGTGCACACCTGACCTATTCAAGGGAACCCTACATGACTCAACCCTATGGCGGAGATCGAGAAATCTGCAGCCAATATCATCACAGAAAAGTCGTAGTCTCTGATTCATCCCCTCAATGCAGCTCTGAACCAGAGGTCCACAATCAACTCTGTCTACGAAGCTAAAGATGGTTAGTTTCGCTGATATATTGTGGCCACTGGCCACAGAGTTCACCCTTTCAGCCAGCCGCCGGAAGGAAGACAGGATAACCTTGGACCCCAAGGCGACAAGCTTCGTTGGTGCTGACGTGAGCCACAGTCTGCAGTTGGCTACACCCCGTCCATTCTATGGCATCCGGGATGGCCTGCTCCACATCTCAGATCAGACCACCCGGAATACACACCGAATGGACGTTGGATTTCTTCCCCGAGTAATCCGCCATTTCCCTAAGGGGCTCTATAAACCGCGTAACATTAGAGCTCCCAACTACCACAATACCCTTCTGCGATTGCCCAAACCTAGCGGACTGGGGAGCCGTCAGCTCGCAGGATGACAATTGTGGGACTGAATCAGCGTGCGACAATACGTCATACCGGTTGGACAGTCGAACAAGTTCACCGTCTTGGCCGTTAAGCCTGTTCGACTGTCTCCGTGTGCGGCTTCGAAGTCTGGTAGCCATATGCCAGTCACCTTCAGGTGACCGAGGTACAGCCTACAGCTTTTCAGCCTGAGTTGCAGGTACAATGCTCGACATAGGTGAATCTGTGAGCGGCATGGCTACATCAGGTTCCCCAATATCACATCTGCTGCAACCTTCTACGGCAGCTTCCAGCTGTGTAACTTTCGCTAACACAGATGCAAGCTGTGTGCGCAGATCAGCCACCTCAGCTCTCGTCTGCACACAATATTCACAGTCCCTAGACATACTGCTTTTTAAAATTGAAAAATGAACAGAAACTCAAGCTAATCCGTACTTCAGATAAACTGCAAAAACACAGTGAGAACACTAATCAAATCTACACCCCACTAGAGATAAAATATAAAACAAAAATAAGCTACTGGCGAAGCGACGTTCAACTGCTAATAACCTGTACTTCTTACAAAAAGTAAACAATCAAAGATAACACTAAGCAAATCCACACACCACTAAAGATAAAATGTGAAACTAAATTACGCTACTTTACTGAGTGACCATCCAACTGCAACTAACCTCTACTTTCTACAGAAGTAAACACTCGCAGATGAAACTAACTAAATCCACACACCACTAAAGATAAAATGGCAAGCTAAACCACGCTACTTTACTGAGTGACCATCCAACTGCAACTAACCTCTACTTTCTACAGAAGTAAACACTCGCAGATGAAACTAACTAAATCCACACACCACTGAAGATAAAATGTCAAGCTAAACCACGCTACTTTGCTGAGTGACTGTCCAACTGCAACTAACCTCTAATTTCTACAAAAGTAAACACTCAGAGATAAAACTAACTAAATCCACACACCACTAAAGATAAAATGTCAAGCTAAATCACGCTACCTTACTGCGTAACCATCCAACTGCAACTGACTCGCTATAACTGACCCCATTCAAGCTAGACAGAGTTGATCAGTTGTAGTATTTATATAATTTTGTCCTCTGTATTGTTGATTTACAAATTATTGTCTTCCATTGTTGGTTCGCTTTAAGAAATTGTGATGTTTACATGCACAAAAATACTGTTTTTCCTTACATTATTACAATTGTGAAAAGAACCTATTATTGGAAATTGATTCTTCTCGCAAGGTGGAAAAAATAATTTTTAGATTGATTATATGTCTATTAGCTGTAATAAATATGAGAAGGATAAAAAGAAATGGCAGTATAGTGAATGCATAGTAAATAAAATATAACTTGGAAATCTTTTCTAAATGTAGCCCAAAACCATTGCTTTATATTCACAACAAATGCTATATATTGCTCTTATGCGTTTGCCGTAGGCTAAGACTGCAGAGATTAAGGGAGTCGTACCATGATTTTCCTGTAACGCTAGTTACAAAGTAGGGAAATCAGCAGAGTGGTTGACCTTGGCCATCCTGATCTGGGTTTTCCATGGTTTCCCTAGATCGCTCCAGGCGAATGTTGGGATGGTTCCTCACAATAGCCCATGGGCGCCACCTGCCATATCCCGTATATCCCTTCCAAACCATTACCCTTCCTGATAGGTGCAATGCACCCTCCGCCAAACACTTTTAGTGAATCGCGGAGTAATTGTAATAGTAGTAATAGTAACTTCCACTCTCAAATCCCTTTCACTGTATCTCCAGTTTATGCCTTCATGCGTCATTAATCGACGTTAAATATTTATATTTTGTCAATGTAAAAGTTCCTTTTATGATCTGGGCATTTGTCAGTGTACTGGCACACATAGTTTGTATACATTCTTCTAGATTGTACTATAATACAGTGATTTAAGTTTGACCATCTAGTGAGGATTTTTCGAACGATTAGATGAAATAAGCGCACGAAACATATCATTATCTAAGTTGCTAATGAAGTTTACACGAGAAAGTATGTTATTTGGAAGTTTCTTTTTGTGTGTGCCTGACCTCTTGTGAATTATATTTTCATTTTTGAAAATAGCTGCAGCTTTCTGGCACTCTGAATGTACAACATGAATTTGGTCTGCAATTTACTGGGGGAAAATTTCAAACACAAGCTTAGAGTTAAAGTGAAGAATCTTTGTGCGCCTAGACCCGATTTTAACATCAGTCAAGAACAAAAACATTGCATATCCAGGCAAGGGTATGTTCGCAATTTCAGCAGAGCAATCAGTGTATGATGCAGGTGAGTGGTTGTGAAGTAAAAACTGAATTTTTATGTTTCTCATGTCCTGTTACGAATTGTAATGATAACGCTTGGACAGAGAATGGTATTACAGACTTAAAAAATTTTCATGCAAAGGTGAATAAAATCATAATCCCAGTGAAAAATATTTGATACAATCATAAGTCCGTTAGATTAAACTGCTAAAAAAAAACTCATTTTAAGATAGAATTGTAGGGGGCAAAAAAATCTGCACGACTCCCGCCATCAGGACTTTGAATGTACGGGTAAAAGATTTGCAGCCTTCCCCAGTATAAAAACCACGAGCTGCCACTGTTCTATACTAATATTTTTACACTTTAAATGAAAGCAAAAGAAAAGTTGCACATGCTTTGTGAACATCCTGTGGTTCTCCATTGACTACCTAATCAGAAATTGCAACGAAACAAATTTGAGCTTTTAGAAACTGAAACATTGCAGCATTCAAATGATGTTAAAGTTTTTGCTAGAGTCCTCCCATGTAGTCATTTTCTAAATTTCATTTCGGCATTAACTTTTTTAATAGGTTTATTAACAAGCTTCATCTGTGAAGCATAGCAGTATTGCTATCGTCTTGTGTGAGCCCTTTATTATTTATGTTTGTGCGTTTGACTTTCAGCTTTCCTTTGGAACATTTGGTCATTGGTTTGCCATCAGGCTGTCTTTCTGGCCTTGATCATTTGTAGACATCTGATTAAGTTCATGACTCTACATTGCAAGGCAAATTTGTTTGCATATTATCTGTCATACAGGTTGTGGCTTTATGTGATGTGTTTTTTATGCTCATTTGCAACATGACTTTGTCCTTAGCGTAACATGAAATTAGAAATTGAAGGATAGGATGCTAACTTTAAACAGTATTACTATTGAAATACAGTTACTATGGTTTCGCAAATTCGTTTGTATGACTGACAAGTTATATGCATGACTGTATGGGCAATGTTCCATCTTTTTTTATCGATAGTAGATTCTTTGGCATTTAAAAACCCCAAAGACCAACTTGCCGCTAGTAAGGAGGCAGGGGGAGAGGAAAGTTAGATAACAGTGAGTTAAAGCAGTAGGTGATGAGCAGTGAATTAAATAGCTGGATGATGTATACTGTGTAGTTAAAATACATTTACTCAAAAATTTTATTTTAAATGCTGTAATTGGTGTTAGATTTCAATATAGCCTAATTAGTGCTGATTTTTCATGTTATATATCAACTGCCCCTGGTAGTGATGCTAATATTTTCATTTGTATTTACTCACAAACATGAATACCAAATTCATTCAACTTCTTTTTTACTTGCACCATGTTGCTTCTTTTGGACTCGAGCACTCTTCAGTTCGATATGTTGGTCACTTAATTTCACTTTTAACTGATAGTTTTTATGAAAAACAATCAGCTGTTGATTTCTGTATCTTTTGAAGAAAATGCTTTAAATTTGTCAGATTCATTGACATAACACGACACAGGGCCCGCTCTAGCGGTTTTGCCGCTCCGGATAAATAGACAAATTGCCTCCCCTTAAGATTATGTAGAATATATATATTTAAATAATTAATTTTTTATTGAATAAAATATTTTATTTAAATTTTAATAAAATCATATATTCATAAATAAACTTATTGAATTTTGATCTAGTGGCACAAAATAGATAAATTAATTATGAAATATCTGTACATAACCAAAAATTAACCATGTTTTTTACATTTTTAAATGCTATTACAGATGGATATTATCACACAAACAATCTAAATGCCAGGTTTTTTTTTTTTTTTTTTTTTTTTTTTTTTTTATATAAAACAAGATTAGATCAAATTCGCTAAAATCGAAAAAAAAATTTTTTTCTTACTTTCAGTTTGTGAATTTTTTATTACAGCTTTAAATTTACATCAGCAATTTCATACTCAATTTCCAAAATGGCTAAATCACTAAATTATCAATTTCTTGGTTTTCGTAAATGCTTAGCAACGTGTCGTATACATCTCCCAAATGAAATTTTAAAGGGTTTAATGCCTCTATCCTACTCTCCCATCTAGTGTCACTCCATGTTTTCAAAGTTGAACCCTGAACATGCTTTAAAAGTATTGCCCATCTGAAAGTAGATGCCAAAAAGAATAAATATATTTTTTGGACCATGTTGAAGAAATTAGCGGCTTCCAAGGATGATTTTGCCATTAATAACAAGATTGAGAGAATGGCTACTACACGGAACATTGCTTGCGAATTATATTGTTTAATTCTATATTGCACACCTACTTTATTTCCCCTCATATTGGACCCATTGTCACTCCCTGCCCTCTGATATCCTGCAAATTTAAACCCAAGTCATTAAGTTCTCCAACTATTATATCAGACATTTGTTTTCCTGTGGATCTTTCGACTGGTAAGAAGCTTTAAAAGCTTTCATTAATTTTAATTTCATCAGGATTTAAATTTATTGGTTGAAACATATCTGATTACAAGAATAATTTGCTGTATCTTACTTCAGGAGTACAGTTTAAAATTATGGAAAAATATTTGATTTTTTTATTTAATTAATAACATGAGGCTTTAAACTTTGATGCAGCAGATCTACTATCCCGGTTTGTATATTTTTCCCAAGATATTGAGCTTTAGTCTCTACTTTTTAGAGCACTCAACGGACGTGCTCTTCCATAATGAGATTGTATTCAGACAGTAACTCAACTATTTTTAAGAAATTACTGTTATTATGCTCAAACAACTTGTCGCTTGTACCTTGAAAAACCAGACCACTTTTACCAAGAATTTTGGTAATTGCAATGATTCTTAGAAGCGGCTCATTCCAATGATTTATTTCGGCGTTAATAATTCTTTGAGTGGCAGCATCTACAGTGTTACAACAATTTAATCTTTCGTTCATTTCTAGCCATGATTTTTGTGCTTGAATATGATTTTTTGAAATTTCATGCTCTTTTAAAGTTTCCTTGATTTGCTTCCAATTTTTAAAACCCTCCTTTGAGAGAGAACTAACTATACAGCTGAAAATTTTGCAACAAAAAGAGTAAACGCAGTTTTGTGAAAGATAGTAGTTAATCCTGCAATATTTGCTCTCTGTTGCTTAAAATTCGTGCATAATATTTTGCGCTAAAATGTCGACCTGTGTCATTGGAAGGAAATTGTTAATTATGCAATAGTTTAGGTGGACCTTGCCTTACTAAAAAGCTTCTTACGGCGTCTCGTAAAATTCTTGACCTCAAAGTTTTAGAACGCCTTCTGTGAGTCTTTCGTTGGTGTCAGTTCCAATTGGTTTAGAAACTTCGTTCATTTGTTTGCTATTATTCTCTGACAATTCTGTACTTCTTTTGTATCCTGACCTGGTATTGGATTGTAAGATTTGTTTTGGTAAACCCCGGATACATTATATTTTTTTAACGCGCCAGATTGATTCTGCCTTTCCCAACCTTCTTTTTTTGTACTGGTAACCAGATAGTTTTCTTTGATCGTCAGACATTTTGGAAGAGGCACGCACATAACTCAAACAATGTACACTATAAATATATATATCCTTGTTCTAAATAAGCGAAAACCATAACTAAGATAAATTATTCTCAGTCGATATAAAAAAATATTTATGCACAACACAATATATTTTCCATACCCTGTGAACATAAAGAAAGTCTAGTGTTACTATTCAGTCAAAGCTTATTCGCAGAGGATACGATGAGTAAATTTGCTGCAAATACAGAAACCGTGTATACAGAATGGCAATTTCTATAGGCTTAAACAAAATACGTTCCAAGTTAACAAAAAAAAAAAAAAAAGATGTTGTGGGGTGATTGTCGTGCAATGCACTTATTAAACCAACTGACAAAGTTATTCACATTCACTAAAATAGTTAATGAATTTCTTTTTGTTGAAACGGTTTACAAATGCTGCAGGTAGAGTATATATAATAAGCATCATGGGTTAGTACTGTATATATTAGCAGTTAACATTCGAAATTGAATATACTAATGGTATGTGAAATAACTAATCGGTAATCAGCAGCTGGTAATATTATTTATTTATTAATGATTGTAAGTACTGTTCCACACCCACTAAACTACAGTATTTTCACAAGCGATCAAAGCTAGCATATGTAATTTATCCCAACCATAACACTTTAAATGCCTGTATCTAATTCGTGCAACAAATCTGTCAGGCTCGGATTGCGAGAAGAAATTATTCCAATTCGATTTCCAATAACTAAGATTCATATTGATTTGGTTCATCAATTCAATAAAATAAATACTCAGCATCTCCCGCCAAGCACTATCGATTCCATGTATTAGTGCCTAACTGCAATTGCAAAAAACACTCATTTCCACCATGTCAAGTAACTTGTGGGCAGTATAACGTCAGAATCAGTACAGGTAGCCGAGGTCAGGTGTAACCTACCGCCCTTCTGTTGTGCGCTTATGTCATATATCAAACTAAATAACAGTTTAATCATAGATGTACTTACCTTTAGAAATTATGAAATCCTGAAGCAAATTTTATGAACTTTCACTTGTCACTAATAATGTAATAGTAAGACTAATGCTGTTGTGTAATGAAACCACTTTTATAATTAGCAATAATAAGCAAGTTGAGACAACAAAAGTCGAAACAGCGTTCTACTCACGTGCTGGGGCCCAATTCACACAGAAGAGACGTGGTGCAGACTTCAGGCTGAGACATGGCGCGCATTTTGAAGTTGCTCTTATGGCGCAATTTACACAGAGGCGGCTGGGCAATGGCGCGCCCCTTTGAGGTCCACGCCCTATCTCTTCGAAGTCTCTAGGGGGCGCACCCAAATAGCTAAGAACTGTAAGTTTTTAACGAACGAAAAAAACGGTATGTGGATTATTTTTATTAATTGGGTATTTAACATATTAATATTTTTCTCACACTTACAGCCAAAATGGTGCCCCTAAATTTTAGCACCCCGGGCAAATACCCGGTTTGCCCTCCCGCCTAGAGCAGGCCCTGCACGACAATAATATGTAATTTATTCAAATTGTGATGGGCTGCATGTTCCAGTAGCTATTCCCCTACACACCTTTGTTCTGGCTGGACCGTGCTGTTTTACATGAAATCTAATGATCTCTTTTGTCATCACCAATTTTTAAAAAAATCCATATATTTAATTAGTGCTACTGATAGTATTATTTAAGATGATTCAAAATGTTCATCCTAATTTAACATTTGAGTTCCATTTCCATGTTGTTATCAATACTTTATATGCGATGCCTTACTTTGTATATGATTTTATTTTTTTGGTAGAACATTAGTTTGTGATTATTCCTTACTATCTTCTGGTGATTTGTTTTGTATTATTGACTTAAGAAAGTTTTTTTAAGTAAATTGGATCTGCACCACTCTGCATCTTTAATAAAAATGTTGGAAGGAAGTAATCCATATAGGTTAGACAAATTTTCATGTTATATTTCCTGCCACAGAATACAATATCTTGCTGGACAGTTCTTTTGTTATTTAAAATGCACAAAAAAATGAGAGTCTTCGAGGTATCGATATAATTACTGTTTACTTTTTGGTTTGGTGTAAATACAAGTTCAGTATTGTGCTCATCAAGTAACTTAAAAAAAAGGGTAATTACCAGAGACATTCATACAAATAGCTTTCATGTAAATTAAGTTTTGTCACTTATTTTGTATTCTTTGTGAGGTCATGTATATAATATTTTGATACTTTTTGCATGATTTTGAAGTTAGCAAAGCAACAGTTTATTTCGATGTAAGAAATATATCTTGTTTTGTTACAGCATTTTTAGCAGCATGTATTAATATACAGGCAGAAGTTTTTTGTAACATGTAATAACTACCTAATTATGTGAGCGAAAACTTTTTGTTGTGTAACTGACTTTACTGATAGCTTTAATCTTAACTTAAATACTATGTGCAATCAGAGAGTACCTTGTTTAGTAATTCCTTGCAGCTGCTCAAGCTGCTATGTTGTTATTAGAAAGTTACTGACAATAAGAGACTGGATAAAGAAAACCCAAGAATATGTAATTCATTTTTATTTCAAAACTCGTGGCTCAGATTTAATGATTTTTTTTTTTTTTCAATTTTGTAGATTATCATAAAATTTTGTACAGTTCTGAGCACAGAAGAAAATGGAATAGTGTGGTTGTTTCTTACCTAAATTTTGCTTCCCCTAGTTCAATGTAATATCTTTTGTTCCACGTGATGTGGTACTATTGACATAAGAAGTGTAAAAATGTATTCGTGTAGCTTTTAAAACTTGATTAACACAAACAGCTGTTAGTAATAAAGAGATTAAACAAGAAAGTTCTGATTCAGTTGCTGTGAGAACTTATGCAAGTGAACATTTCACATCTTAACTTTATATAAAGATTTAAGTTAATTACTCTTGATAAATATATTGCAACTGCATTGAAATAGTTTTCAATGGATTTTGGTTCTCCCTGCTTTCCTACTCATACTTAATGCACATCTTTACCATAAATTCTTACACTGCTTGATGTGTATTATTTAGGTCCACTCTCAGAAACTTATATAACAATTCCTTGCACACATGAAAATAAAAAATAATTCACATTACCCTATTACAAATTTACTGTTGTGGTTTTCTCAGCCATTTCACATTCTATAACTAATTTGTCATCCAGTATATTCCTCATACATACCCATCATTCTCTGCCAACTTTGTCTTCCCATTGCTACTAACTCATCTCCTTTACCATGTAACTTATAGCATGTGTTCACCAGTAATATCCACTATGGTTGTTGCGGATGTCATGTTTGCGGATGCGGATGTTCAGAAACTTGACATCCGCGGATGCGAATGTTTAGCGTAAGGGGATGCGGATGTGGAAAATAAGTTTATAATTATTTAGATTTTAATATTTTATCAAAAATAAATTAAAAATCAATATTTTTTCATAATTAAATTCTATTTCCATATAATACTGCCATATTGATTTATTTTTGCCTGATCTTTCAAAAACAAAAAATGTGGGAGGATTTCACAAGTGAATTAAATTATTTAAATAATTACGGACGCGTATAAAAAGCAGTCCTTATCATATGAACTTTGCGGAGTTCGTGGCTGGCTACACTAATTCAAGCTTCAAGCACGAGGCCACGCCACCGCTCAACTCCACGCTCGCTTTTTTTTTTTTGTGTTATAAATATACGCCTCGTCGACGTCGAGGTCATTAGAGGCGTGAAAAGATCGGGGTTTGGAACAGGGAGGAATTCGGCCATGGTCTTTTAATGGAAGCATTCACCTGGAGTGATTTGGGGAAGCCATGGAATACCCAAATCTTGATGCCCGGACGGTGATTCGAACCACCGTCCTCCCGAATGCGAGGCCAGGTTACCGCCTACTCACCACGCTCAGTTCCGTGCTCGCCACCCACCTTCCCACCGCTCTAGTGGCGCATTCACAGTACAACTAGTGGGACATACGAGTTCCGATTTTCGATAAAAGAACTCTTGATGGTCCATGAAAGCAGTTACAGGTTCCTTTCGATTCACTCAATATTTTTTCAACAAAAAATAATAAGATTATTATACATTTTAATTTAAATATAGACTGTGAATATTGTGTAAATTAATAATAATTTCGTGTGATCTAAAAATTTCAGTCACAGAGTTTCTTATCAGTGGCGCAGTGTACCTCTATCGTTGTCACCTATTTTTAAAAGGAGACCTACAGATTAACGTGAAATTCGAACCACGGAGCATCCCAGCATCTTAGCTTTAACAAAATCAAAGCTTTGCCAGAGGTGACTGTCAATTTTAAGACCCATGAAACTTGCAGCTGAGACAAGGATTTGAACAAAGGACTTTCAGTACCCCAATCGTACGCCATATCCATCTGAATCAAGAGACAAATCTGGATGTAATGACAAATAAATATTCAACCATAATAAAATCAACATACTTTTTTTCTGTAGCATTTATTTTTGTTATCCCAAAACACAAACGTTCTTTTATATGATTAAATACATATTTTTCAGTACTTCTAAATTCAGATGCTTGCGGCGTGTGATTCGGGTATGGAAGGTCCCCGGTTCAAAATCCGGGTCTCGGATGCAATTTTTAAAGGCCTTAAAATCGACCTTCACGTCTGGCAATTTCATTTGTTAATGTGAACATGCAAGGGCTATATCTACATTTTACGAACATCTGATGAACCTAAAGTAAGGCTGAAAAAATGGACGCTTTTCTAAAGCAAACAGTAACGCTAAAACAACATTTAGTTGTAAATTACCAGAAATTTCTGAACTCTTTGTATACGATTCTCCATATCGACCAGCCCCACACCGGTCCACACCGTCAAAAATTAGATCCAACTAATGACTGCCGACACACGGTGCAGTGTCGTTTGAACTCACTTCAATCGAGTGAGCGACAACAATAAGAAAAGTTTCGGTCGGTGACAGTGCGGGTTCGGTGCTGTCTATTGAAGCCCGACCTTTACTTTACTTGCAAGTTTAAACTTGTATATTCGTCGCTTAGGTAATAACACCGTTTAGTTCATTGTTACTTTTATTGCAAGATCGTCAGAAAACAGCCACTTTTTTGTTAGCTAAGCTACGATGGGCAGAATCTCGAATAAAGAGAAAAGAATAATATATATTGCAATGTAAACAAAACATCCGCAATACATCCACATTAAAAAATTGTGGATGCGAAAGCGGATGTAGGAATTCATGCGAAAGTTTCACACTTGCGGATGCGGATATCCGTTACATCCCGAATTTCCACATATGAATCTAGGTGCCCTCTTTTGTATACCTTTCATATATGCAACTTGTAAATACCTTCTCTTTGTATGGTATATGAAAAGGGACTAAATGAGGTTTCATAGTCCAGTTTCCTTACATTTTTTAAATTATTATTACTTAATTGTGATGTGGAGTTGGCCACGTATATCAGGCGGGAATGTGTTCGAGTACAATCTGGACAGTTGTCACTTAATCCTCAACAAATCCATTGAATTTTCTTCGAAGCTGAATGCCTGGAATTGCTCCCCAGGCCCACTGAGCCTGTTAGCCAATGAGTACTGTAGAGCAAACTCCACAGGAAGGTAAATAATGGCTGGACTGTGGCGCTGATCCCATCGCATCCTTTAGTGCTCATGGTTATGAGTGGGAAAGTGGCAACTAACTGCAGAGGCCCTGTGACCTTTACCTTTAATTATGATGTAGCTGATGCTCCAATGGTAATTTTCCTGCATACCTACTTAGAATTTGCTATACTTTTAAATTTGTGTGAGGTAAATTGGTTATCACCTTAAGTAACTTATTTAAGTCCTTGGCTCCTAAACCTGCAAATGAAATCTTTCCTGCTCTTGTTATACCTGAAATCAATTGCTAATTTACAGTGTCCTCACTTCCCTTCCATATGGTGTTTCTAAATCTTCCTCAATATTTATCCAGACCTCAGTGCCATTATATGTATTTTACATGCCCACAATTCTCTTCACCTGCCTTCTATCCTCCAGTGACTCCCAACTAACCTCTTTTATCATTTCAAATGCTGTACACATCCTGTGATAATTTAAACAGAAAATTCTAGCACACCCCCTCCCCACATCATTTACACCCCCTCCAACTCTCCAAGCATGGTGGGTGAGCAATAATATTATGGCCTTTCATTCGGAAATACGCAGGTTCGAATCCCTGTCCAACCATCCAGATGTCAGTTTTCCATGGTTCCCTGAAATCACTCCAGGTTGTATGCTGGGAAGGTTCCTTCAGAGGAATATGACTGAATTCCTTGCCCTCTTAATCCTTTCCCAACCCTGACCCTGTTATCACCAAGGCATAAAACAATTTTAAAAACTAGTAACATTACTTGAGTTTGTTTTAAGGCTTTATTTCAGTTCTGAGCAATTTTTGGTGGATTCAGAATGTGGCTCAATCTTAACATATATTGGTAGAATAAATTGTTGAACCAGAGATTTAGTGGAAGAAATCACTCTGTTAATACGTCAGCCAAGTGACACTGTATAGAGAAAGTTGGAAAAGTGAATAAATAGGAGTCAGTGGGCAAAATGGATGCCCTTAGCAGTCTGAGAGTGCTTGTGACTGTGCCTGATGTTTGAGAAAAAGAAACATCATTTTGCTTGGTAGATGAATTCATTTTATGATTTTAAGGGGGGTAAATGAAGTTTGGCAGTGTTTCTCTCTCTCTCTCTCTCCAGGAATTTGTTGAGGGTTTAGAATATTGTACGGAGACGCAGAGTTTAATTTCAGTGTTTGAATGTGGGGTGTTTTTTAATGTGTCGTGGTAGGCCAATATAACTTGAGAAGTATTTATAGGCGATTCAGTGAAGCTGTATTTCACTTATAAATTTGTTTAGTTTTGCAATGAGAAATATTGGTTCAAGCAGAGAGCTAAAGGTTGACTGATTGCATTATTTTTTAATATAAAAGTTATAAATTGTTTATTATCATCAAAGAAAGTGGTATTGGTTATTCAGACAAGATAGTCAGATGAGTGAACTTTGTGTGAAATATTAGGTACAGGAAGCAAGGTTAAATTATTAAACACAAACTCGTATGAAACTATTCAGAGAGACATATGTAGAGTTTGAATTTTTGTGTGAATAGACAGAGAATATTTTTGAAGTGTATAGTTGAGAAAGCAACTGATAGAAAATTACCCCGAGTGGTATAATGAACTTTCCTTTTTTTATTTGCATGTGGTGGAATCTTATGATTAGTTTATTTCAATATAAATATTGATCAGTGTGTCTATGTGAAAAAGAAAGTAAAGTTTTAAATATAGGAGTTTCAGATTATGAAGAAATGTATTTTTTTTCATTATTTTATGATACTGTTTCTGTTGATTTTTTTAGTTTCAGGAAGCTGAAGAGTCTATTGAATGCAGCTATAAAATTTATAACACTTATTACTCTTTTTTACTTAACCACGATCTGTAAGCACTCCTGATTCATGGAAGGGGGAAGGCTGTTACAAGGTGCTGCCTTGGACCTGTAATATTGTTACACCCTCCAACCCCATTATGTGGGTCTCATATTATTCCACAGAGAACTGAACAATAGTTTGTTACCCATCTCTCTTATTTCCCTGGTAGATTCTCTCATTATCCTCCCCATCATGTTCAATACTCTGAACACTTTTGAAATGATCAATTCCCTTTCCAGTAAATAATCTTACAAAACCTTTATTTTTCTATCTATGTACCTAATTAGCTAACTTTTCTGCATTTATGTTCATTCCATGCATATTTACCCACCCCTATCTAGATCCCTCTGCATTTCTTCACAAACCTCTCTTAATGTAATCCTATTTTACAGCATTATCATTTATAAAGGGCTCCGACTGAATCAACAAAAGTAACATTCGTTAGAATAATGAACACTAATGGTGCCCGTACACTATCCTATGGCACACCTTTTCTCCCTTCTATCTCCCTTGATACTGAATTGACTCTTTGCTTCATACCTCTTAAGAATTCGTCAATCCAGCAAGGGACAACTCAATTTATCTCAGTGGATCTACCATTTTATGGCAGAATTTGTCAATTGGCTTGAAAATATTCAGTTTCACACTATCTACTTGGCCTCCCTTGTCCTTTTCATCTGACACATCATGGACATAAGCAACTGAGTCTCACGTGAATAACCTCATCCAAATCAATGTCACCGAGTTACGAACCACCTCTTTTCCACTTAACTTTCCATAATGTAGCTGACTATACAACACTACATCAACTTCCCCACTACTAATGCTATAGACTAATGGATCTATAGTTCTCAGAAGATTACTTCCCTATTACATCCACTCATTAATCTCTTACCTTGAAGCTTTTCTGTACTGCCATACCAGTGCCGAGATTAGATGAACTATCAATGTAGTAAGCTGTGCGAAAAGTTGCACAGAAGGATAAGGGAAAGCGTAAGTCAGGTCATGCAACAAGTATGATAGTGGGTCACGACTCCTTAGGTATCTGGCTACCGTCCTTTCATTCAATCAGTCAAGCAATGCTGCTAGTAAATGTACAGATTTTTATTTTAAGATTCGTACAGATCAACCCGCTAGCCAACAACATGTAGTAGTATGTAAAGCTAATCTTTCTATTGACAGCTCACCACAACTAGTGATGAACGATCCAACCTCTTAGCAATTTCAAGGGTTATTTAGTTATGCCTTCCCCAGACCCCATCAAGTACTGCTTCCCACCTTGTTGCTAGACGGCGACCTCCATGGCGGTGTGCTGTGTTGACTCCATGGGCTGCTCAGGGTGCTGTCCCAGGATCGGCGCCGCATCTGGGCCGGCGTCGGGTGACGAAGTGGGATCGAGCGAGAATGACCTCTTGGCATCACTGCAGGGGTGTTCTAAAAACCTAACCTTCCACCAACGATCCGAGATTGGGGTCTCGACTGGCTAAAACCTACGAGGGTCTATGCGCTCCATTGCTGGGCACTGGTCAGCGCTCTACAAAGCGATCATTGCCTTGAGGTTTCACAATCATTTGTGCTCGATGTCGCTAGTTGTGGTTTTGCAATAGGCGTACTTATTACACCTCCCCGCCTTTTTTATAGACTTCGTTCTCCACTATGAACATAACCCTTAATTCTAATTGCAACAGATATGTACATACAATGGTCTTACAACTAACATAGGAATGGTGTGTAATGGGTGTGCTCTCGTCGTTCAGTGTATTTACAAGTGATTATTGTAATGGGCGTGGTGAGGCCTCTGCCGGTGCTGGTTCGGCATGCAGGCGGAAGTATGCCTGCAGACTGTGGCCTTGTTATGTGAGCCATGATGTCAGCATGTGAGGCGCCGACACAGCTGCGATGATTACTGCAACACTTCGACGTGTCGACTCTGTTGTGGAGTGGCGACATCTTCGCAGGCTGTGTAAATCTCCTGGACCACCGCCTCGACTTCTCCGACGACTTGTTGTACACTTGGGCGGATCATCCTGTAACCTTTGTAGAGGACATATGAACAGCCAAAAACCATACTGATCACTCCTGTTACAATAAATGTCACATAACCAATACTGTGTATGTATGAGTTTACACTGTCATGCAGCTGTCTTTGAACATCTATCTGCTCTTACAGATCCTTAAGGCTCCTACCTAGTTTACTCAGATCCTCCAGATGTCATAGCTGTGGTTCGGTCGGTAAGCTTAGTTCAAGGTTGGTGGCATTGAATACCTTGTTCACACTGCCACAACAACCGAGCATGGCGGTAATGTTTGGTAGCATGTCCAGCGTATAGACATCGGTCTCAATGACTCTCAGACTAGAGCAAGACCTGAGCACGATAGCCTTTGCAATTGTGACTAATCATAAGTTTTCCTGACCCGTAGAGCAACACATCCACAGCCTGCTTGTGTTCACACAGGAGGATGAGCCCTTCTGGGGATAGACTGACATAAAGCCATTCTCTCCCACTTAATTGTGACCATATGGTGGTGGTTATTTTCACTAGCTTTTGATTACTGTCCTTAGGAATTTCCCCAACAAGCTGCAACAGCTGAGTTTCACACACTCCCTGCATGCGTGTGTATGGGCATTAGCACGAAAGTCTGCTTACAAATCTGGGCTGTAGGCGTGATCGCCTTACAGTCTAGCTGATCTTTGCTAATTTGTGCGTATTGCCATTTCAAGTCATCAATTATCCCACAATAACAATTCTTGTAAAAATAGGCCAAGTCTTGTGTTCATGTAGTGACAAGAAGTTATGAGATCTTCTTCTGAGCCAAGTCTACTCTTTACAGTGTCTATTCACTTCACTTTGTGAAACAGAATAGTTTCTCTCAGTGTCATAGATCATTTATTTAGGATAAAAAAATCTGATGACTTGGCCATTATGCAGGCCATGTTTTAGTTAACCTATATAATACCTTAAATGTGTTGCTTTATCAAACTTATAAATACTTAAAAGCCAAGATTTCCCTCATTCGAATTTGACAAGTATATATTATTCCCTCAATTTCAGTAAAAATTATGACATGCATAATGGCCAAGTCAGTAGATTTTTTATCCTAAATGAATGATCTATGACACCGAGAGAAACCATTCTGTTTCACAAAGTGAAGTGAATACACACTGTAAAGTGTAGACTTGACTCAGAAGAAGATCTCTCAACTTTTTCCATTACATGAACACGAGACTTGGCCTATTTTTACAAGAATTGTTTTTGTGGGATCTTATTCTGAATCACCTCTCAAATGTAATTACTCCATTTGAAAATCACTGGATAGGAACATTTCAGAATTTAAGATATCAATATAAGTTACCAACAATGCCCCACTCACAGAAAACAGTGAGTGTGCACCATAGCCAAGCAATTGCCGTTGGTTTCAATACCACAATAAACAAAATTACTAGTAAATTCCAAACTAAGCACAGGAACAAATTAAAATTTAAGATATTAGTAAAACTTGCTGATCTAGGCTAGGACGGAATGCCAGGTACCCAAGAAGGAAATATGCTATATGGTGAAGTTGATTGTTATGAGGCCATATTTATGCTCACCAACTACATTAGGTGTTCACATGAAAATACATCCTGGACAAAGCTGTAAAATTATACATCCATGGCAATGCCGCATTTGTATTTTCGATTGGTACCAAAAGAAAGGGAGTTAGCGTTTACGTGTAAATGAGGCCTGAACCAAGCTGTAAAATTATGCATTCATGGCAATGGTGAATATGCAGTTTCCATTCATACGAAAAGAAAGCCAGTTATCTAAGTTGTATTGTTAGGTTACATTGGCCATCGTATTTCTCAGATGAACAATGTGTTACAATCGCTGCAATGTTAAAAAAACGCACACATCCCCGCAACTTCTTTTGTTTTTCTGTTTTTAAATATTTTGGAAATTGATTCTCTTCATGAGACAGGTTCAACGGTTTGAGCATATAGTTTCATCCAGAACAAAGCAATTAACCGGAAAATATGTACCAGAACGTTTCAGGTTTTGGTTGCCATTCAATAAATACAGGGAAAATCAGCAATATAATTACCAAGAATGCCCCACTCTCTGCAAACAATTAATTTGCATCGTAGCCGGGCAATGAACATTGCCACTAGTTTAACTGCCACCTCAAATAGATAACAAGTAACTTCCAAACTAACCATAGGAACAAAACAAAATTTAAGTCTTTTGTTAAACTTGCTTGCCTCAATATAGTATACAAGTGTCAGGTTTATAGCTTCATCTGGAGAAAAGTAATTAAGCCGCAAATATGTGCCAGAATTTTTCATGTTTGGGATCGTAATTAATATGGGGAAAAACTCCAATATCAGATTTTTCTTATGATTTAGGAATGAAACCGTCCATATATGTGTACCAAATTACTTGTTTCTAGGATTGCTGTAAGTACAGTGGAATTTTGATGTCTGGGTGTTGTGCCGGAATAAAATTTTGAATTTCAATAACTTCCAAAGTAAGAAAACGAAAGAAGTAAAATTAAACACATTAGTTAAACATAGTAAGCTAACTCCACAGTGAAAATCTGAGGTTTTTAAAGTAATTAGGGTAGAAAGCGATTTCACTTTATGGGTAGTTAAGGGGGCAGGTATATGGAAATTTAGGAGTTTCAGACTTTTCTTATAATATGTGGGTAAAATGGTATCTGTGTACCAAATTTCAGTTTTCTACGGCTACGGGAAGTGCCTTAGAATTTTGATGATCGTCAGTCAGTCAGTGAGTGCAAATTGGCTGTAGTTTGCTTCCTAATAACAACCAAACTAAGAACAGTAACAAAATAAAATTTAGTATGTTTGCTAATATATCTGATATCTATGCATAACAGAAATTTGAGACATGTAGCATAAATACGACTGAAGAAATTGAGGTTCAAAAATGGCCCGAATCGATTCGAGAAAGGGGTAGGCAGTGCCGCCGTTGGCGGGTGCACTGCCGTGCCCCCAAATAAGGTATTCCCGGGATGGCTGTATGTAACAAAAAACGTGGTGTGTCTGGTCTATCTCGATAGGCAAAGGTAAAACCCGATACAATTGGAAACTTTCGCCCTCTACCAAAGGCATTAATAAAACATAACATAAATTGGAATCTGAAAAGAATGCTTCGATATCTATGACGCGAAGTAGTTGATATCCGGCTTGCTCATTTAAAGCGACTGGAAATCTTTTATCGTCCTGGATTAAGTCAACATACTGCATTGGGTGTATTAAATGGGGCTCTATGATGCATTTCTGGGCATTTACGATGGCAGTGATTAGAATCTCGTAGTGCTGAATTATCTCCTGATACAGAGTTGTTAGGCGGAATAGAAATTCATTCATTGCAATCATAACAGCTAACTCTTTTAACGTGATGTTCATGCTGTTGGTATACTCTGCAAGGTAAGCGATTATACGTTTCATACCATCCGCAAATATGCGCTCATTCCTCTGAACGTGGTCTAGGGTGGACAGCGTGTTTCTAAAAATTGTCAGCTGCTCCTTGTTGACCTTTAACAATTTCCCATGCTCTGCTTCAAGTTGATATATGTGTGTACGTAACTCACGAGTGTCTTTTTGCGTTAGTGTTCCAAATAGTACCCATTCGTTCATCCGATTCTTTTGTCTGGTAATCAGCCCGAGAAGTTAACTAACTTAGTTGAATTTTTGCGTTTTGCCAAAGCAACTTCTCTTTCATTGAACGCACTCACTTATGTCTTCCTTGTACCGCTTTAATTCGTTTCCACAGTAGTGAATTGTTTGATCTGCAAACCCATTAGCTTGAACTACTTTTTGCTTCTTGGAGACTAACCAGTCTCCAAGTTGTACTAAATACCTGTACTTTGGCCTTCCCATTGTAGTATATTCCTGGAGTCGCGTTGAATGTCTGTATTACGTGGTTATGGAAGATTTTTAAATGTTTGGCGTGAACTGTCAAATGCTTATTGTTTCACACGTGTAGTGTGACGGTAGGGGGTCGAGCCTTGAGGACAGTAAATGCACCCCTGTATGGAGCCTGGACCTATTTCAATCCCCCACGTCTGAATGCGGGATCATTTAACAGCACTTGGTCTCCTGGTTTAAATTCTACTGCATTTTCCTTCCTATCATATAACTCCTTATTCTTCTCCTTCTTGATCTGATTGAATTTCCGTGCTTCCTCATGCAAGAATTGCATTCTATGCTTCAGGCTGGCTACGTAACTTAATTCAGTATTATCTCTTCTACTAATTCCTTGCTGACTCTTTTGGCATCCTGTCTCATAATTGGAACAGCTATGAGATACTTGGTGAGGGCATCCTGAAATGTCAGGATGTATTTGTTCCCATTAATCGAGGTCATGAGAGGCCCGACGATATCCATATCACATCTTTCAAAGATGTGCATGGTTGTTTCCGTAATTTTTAACAGCATTTGAATTTTTGGTTACACGAGTTTACATGTGACATGTGAAGAAGGATGTGATATACTTCTTCTCATCCTTCCACATTCCTGGCCACATCAACCGCTTTCTCAGTCGATTCACTGCTCTTGAAACCCCGTTATAGCCCCCAAGGTGGGAATCACGTATTTCCTGTAAAATTGCTCTTTTCTCCGCTTCCGTCAATGTCTTTTACTTGCGCGGCTGTTCGGAGGCCACTGCCGGCCCCTTACTCGTGTCCCGCGCAACAGGAGCGAATGGTTGGTTGCCTAACTGCGCGGCGCTCTCCTAGCGTGCTGTAACTGTAACCGATGCACGTTACCAAAAACGATAGTGTGTACGTGGCTTGCGAGCCTTATGCGAGTAGTACGTGTTCCATTCGCAGCAAGATGGCAAGAAAGATGTCCACATTCTGTAATTGTAACCATCGCATGTTACTGTTACCATGAACCATAATGTGTACGTGGCTCGCCAGCGGAATGTGTTGCATTCACAACGAACCGATGATTGTCGATTTTTGCTGTGAATCAAAGCGCGCTCACAGTGTTTTTGTGGATGTCGAGAGTGAAGGTTGTTGCACACTGCGAACCTACCAGTATCCTGAAGCGTCATGAATGAATGGACAGAAGATAAATATCTTCAGTTCATAGACGCCTACAATGAAAGCAATACACAAGCTACACACCTTCAGCTTCTACCTCCACTATAAATCGAGATATAACTCGCCCTTTCACTTCTTCCCAAATCAAAACCAATAAACTCTGCAGAATCCGCCATACTGCCCGTACAGCAACAATAGCGAGTATTAATCAGATACGGGATTACAAAATTATGTATCAGTTTTTTCAATAAATTACATTATTATTTTGTTATTATTGAATAAAGCATTACCTTGATTTGTTATTTCAATTCTCCTATTAGCGCCTGGACACTTTAGGGACAATTGACCTTATGGTTTGTTTGGAAATGCGAAACAGGTATTGTAAACTTGTAAAAGAATCACCAGTAGCTAAGTATCTCAGCGTCACAGCTAATCTGTCTTGAACCGACACTGCTTCTCGGAACGAAGTGTTTCTTTGTTCTATCATGGCCCCAGTTATGTTCATTTGACATTCAAAATCAGTTGGAGAGATTCTCGTAAAATTTTTGTAATGACCACTCCTTTGTTTACTTCTTAAAAGAAGAATTAGATCACTTCTTTCTTGATACAGTCCATGAATACCCGGCTTAAGGGAATCCCAGTACATGTAATCCTCTCAACCACTATAGAATGAGGGATTCTTCCAGGGTAAAATATTCTGGTGGTAAAAATAGTCCCACAATCAGATCTTCGGGTGGGGACTGCTTAGGGGGGAGTCATCAGAATGGATAGGAACATTATACAGACTGAAGTCTGAGTGGGGCAAGTAGATTAGAAATCTTAAAAGGGTAGATGGAATGACTTAAGTTAGACATTGTTGTGGTTAATGAGATTAAGTGGAAGGATGCACAAGATTTCTAGTCTGGGGAACACTGAATAATTAACATAAGAGCTGTCAGTCTAAGAATTGTAATGAACAAGAGGGTAGTAAAATGGTTGAGCAATTATGTACAGTTTAGTGACAGGATTATTTTTAATGAGGGTATGAACTAAACACACTCCAACCACGTTAGTACAAATGTATATGCTAACTTAACAGGAAGCTGATGAAGAAATAGAGAAAATATTCACCGAAAAATTGAATAATCAATCCAATAAACAAATCAAATAAACAGGAAATCCAAAAAAGAAAAGGAAATTGTCTTCAGTAAAGTAGACGTGGCTTATAGAAATATCAAACAGAATTTTGGAGAAATTAAGAAAAGGTGTATCAATGTTAAAGCTGCTGATGGGAAACCTCTTATAAGCTTAGAAGATAAACTGATGGAAGGAATACACAGAGAAACTATATGATGGGGTTGATTGAAACATCTGCACTAGAAAAAGGAGGCCCTGTCTAAATTGAGCTCTTAGGAGATCCTGTTTTGACGACAGAATTTGATGGAGCGTTGAATGGTTTGAAATCAAGCAGTTGGAATTGATGAGATTCCTATAGAACTTCTGAAATTCCTAGGAGAAGAAGGAATCCAAAGATTATTCAAACTGATATCAGAAAGTTATGAAATATGATGTATTCCAACTGATTTTGATGAAACTATTATCTTCACACTTCTGAAGAAAGTACAAGCTTACTACTGTGAGAATTATCACCGTAGAAGTCTAACATCACATGACCACTTTAATATACAGAAGAATGGAAAGAGTAGTTGAAGAGATAGGTGAAAATCAGTTTCGGTTTGGTCGCAGTTCAAAGGAAGCAATTCCGGCCTTAAGATCAATACTTGAAGGGGGGCTAACGAAAAATAAAGATACTTTTATGGCGTTGTTGATTAAGATGAAGCTTTCGATAACGTTAGGTGGAACAAGATATTCAAAATTTTAAAGATGTCTGGTCTAAAATACTGAGACAGACGAGTACTTTATAATCTATATAAGAACCAGGAGGCTAGAAAAAAAAGTAAGGAATCGCGAAAGACACGCATCAATTAAAAAAGGTGTAAGAACCACCGACATTTTTTTTTTTTTTTTTTTTTTTTTTTTTTTTTTGTGTGTGTGTAAAGTGACAAAAGTTTAATGCAAAGATGTTCAAAATTATAGGTTCATATTGTAAAACATGCATTTGATTTGTATTTAACTAGGGCATCGGGGCCCTTGCCCAGGGTACTTTTGCCCGCTTACCCCTGCCCAATACCGGCCCTGCTACGATCTGCTGATGACACTGTCCTGTTAGCAGAACTGTCCGAGGATCTTGAGAAATTACTGAATGGAATGAACAAGAAACTGAAAGAAGCTTTGCACTAAACCTAAACAAAAGTGATGAAATGTAGCACAAGTGATAGCAACAGTAGTAGATTAAATATAAATGTAGGATGGGATGTGATAGAGGTAAGACTGAATACTCTACTTAGGAAGTAAAATTACAACTGATGGCCTTAGCAAAAATGAGGTTAAAAGCAGAATAACACTAGCAAAAAGAAGCTTCATGAAAAGAGAAATCTTTTAGTTTTGAATACAGGTCTAAGACTCGGAAAGAACTTTTTAAATATCTTATGCGTTGAGGACGGCAATTTATGGTAGTGAAGAATGGACTTTAGGAATACCAGAAAGAAGAATTATTGAAGCATTTGAAATGTAGTGGTATAGAAGGATGCTGGAAATTGAGTGGACAGATAAAGTACAAACTGAACGTGATTGGGAAATATTAGGTGAGGAAAGAAGTTTGCAAAGTCTAACAGGTAGAAGAGACAGGATGGTGAGTCATATTTCGAGACATTGATTGGTTAATTTGTTAGTAGAAGGAACAGTCGAAGGGATGAACTGTAGGGCAAGACATAGTTAAAATATATGACATAGATAATGCAGGGCATGGGCTGTAAGGGATATGTTCAGATGAAGAGGTTAGTGCAAGATGGGTAGGGTTGGAGGATTTCATCAGACCCGTCAAGACTCACAAAGGTGGGGGGGAACTTCTCTTTTATTGATATTGTGTATCTGTTAATTAGCTGTAAACAAGTTGCAATATCCTGTTACAAAGAACACGAGAGAATATATATACTGAGAAGCTGATGTTGATATAAGCTTATTGAGTTGTCTGCAAGAAGTTCTTGGTTTTGCCTTACACACTATCCTAATAGCTGTTTTCTGTGCTACAAAAACTTTTTTTAAAAATTTCTGAATAGTTTCACATAAAATTATGCCATATGAAATGAATGAATGAAAATAAGACAACTAAACAACACACGTTGGTTAATTCAAAATAGAATTGTTCATATCGCAAAGGTGGCAATACCTAACTTCTTCAATATGTTCTTGCCAACCCAATTTCTCATCTACTTGAATGTCAAGGAATCTTGTACTCTTTGTTTCAAATGCTGTGTTATTTTTATAGTGCATATGTAAATCCTGCAACATATAATTTATCTTTTAAACCTAATGTAATGTGTTTTATTTTGTTACTTCACTAAGTACCTCATTAGATTTCTTTTGAGTGTGGTTTTTTTTTTTTTTTTACATTTAGGTTAGGGTAGTTGTCTGCAAATAAAACACTCTTTGCTTTGTTGGATAAATTTACAGGAAGATCATTGATTTATAATAAAAATAGAAGGGGCCTTAGGACAGAGCGTCATGGAATGCCATATTATATTTCACCCAGTCTGATTGAGCATTTTATCTGATTTTAGAATCATAAAGGAAAACATTTTGCATTCAGCTTTCCATGTATGAATTAAAACATTTATCTGCTGCTCCATAAATATTGTAGTGTTCCGTTTTTCAAAAGTGATTATGATTTACATAGTCAAATGCTTTTGCAAGATCACAAAAAATTCTTACAGGAAATACTTTGTTATTTAGTTCGTCAAACGTATTATTTAGAAATGGACATAAAGCCTTTCCTGTAGATGATCTTTTTTTGGAATCTAAACAGTGAAGTAGTGAGAATATTATATTGTGCAGCCTCTTTTATTACTCTGTGATAAATGACTTTTTCAAAAATCTTTGAGAATGATGGAAGTAAAGAACTAGGACAGATGTTTTACATACATGTAGCTTCTCCTTTTTTAAATAATTCATTTACAGTTACATATTTTTAGACTCTTTGGAAATGTACCTTGCACTAAGGATTCATTCCAGATGGGGGCAAGTACATGACTGATACTGTCTGAACATCTTTTCAGTAATGTACTTGATATATTGTCATAGATGTAAGAAGTTTTAGGTTTTAGTAGCTTAATTAGTTTATTTATTTCTTACTGTTACAGTAGGGTTGTGTCCACTAAGAATAAATCGAACACATAGCAGTTTTTAATGATTAATCATGCTGAGGAGATAACAAAAAACAAAATTATTTATTATAAAAGATAAAGATTGTTATTGTATTTAGAAAATAAATTCGACAAAATCAGGCATTAAGTCACGTGACCGCGAACGCCAATTGACATTTTCATGGAACAGAACAGGTTACTCGGAAAATTATTCGTTTGCAGCAACTTTTGTCACATTAATACAGTTGTTCTCAGTTATATACTGAATGAGAAGTATAATTCGCTATTGAACCAGGATTTAGCAAAGCAGGAAATACCAATTTGCCCAAAATTGATGCTGTAACACTTGGCAGATTTTTCGCATCAAACATCAGCTTTTGCTCATCGGAATTCTGCAACGTTAAAACTTCAATGTAAGTATACACAAGTGTCAAACATACATTATATTATTTCAGTTTCATAAACAATAACCTGTTGCTTAGACTTACGTTTTCTAGGTAAATTTAAATTCGTTTTTAAAAAATCAAAATACATAATGTATATGTTCAATTTAAAAAAAAAAAATTGAGTAAAACAGATAATAAGATAAATTATTAACCTATTTTTCAAATTTAGTCAACTAGCTAATTCACTTGACGGAACAGGCAAAAATATAGAACTGTCTATGCACTGTGAAAAAATAAATAAATAATTCTTGTTAACATTGAGGAAAATCTCTTGGTAGAAACTTAAAGGATCACTTATTGAGAGATGTACAATATTCTGTCAATATTATTTTGGATGGTTTTCTTTGATATCTGGAAGCTCACAATGACGCTGCGCCATTATAACATCCATAAATTTATTTCGGAAAGCAGTCTGAAGAATCCATAGTGAAATACATGAGGATTGTATTTTTATGCCCTATTTCTCTACAACTGCAGTAAAATGTTTTTAAGCACTTTACGAATTTCCCTTACTTCACTATTCAAAGATCCATTTTGTTCTATTTTTATGTCTTGAGAGTGATTTAGAGATTGTCCTATTTCATCTTTATTTTATTTCATACAATTTTCATTTTGTTGCCTGAATTCTCTATTTTCGCTGATGTTCGTCGATGTCCTTATTACCATTTTTATTATTTTAGAATAAAGTTTATAATGAGTTTTCAGTGTAGAGTTATCTGATTCTCCTACTTTCATATAAAGGTCCCCTTCAGTTTTACTAGACACTCCAATACCATTTGTAATCCATATTCCCAGTTCATTGTTTGGAGTGTTGACAACTTTCTTTTCTTTTTTTAGAACTTCCTTCGAAAAGTGTTAGAGATGTAATAAAAAAAATCAAATTTTGCAATGGCACCTAGCCTAGTGTACATTGCTGATTAGTGTTCATTATTTAAGGAATCTACAAGATTATGTCCTCACTTTTACGTTATTGATGAAGCTAACTAAGTTTTAACTAATATGTTAAATTTTACTTTTTTCCTGGCCTTACTTTAAAAGTTACTGAAATTCAGAAATTATTTTTGGCTTCAACATTGCAACATGAAAATATTACTACTTCCTGTGAACCTAGAAACAGATAATTTGGTACACACATATGATTTCATCCCAAAAACATAAAAAATCTAATATTGGTGGTATTCCATGCATTTATTCAATGGCAACTCCAAACATTTCATGGTGTATTTGCAGGTTAATTACTTTATTTATAAAAACAGAAGGGTTTCTTGGACAGAACTAGGACACGGCTAAATAGTCTACACAGTTGGCCTGCCATACGATCCTGTAGGATCTCCTGGCAACCAGAGCACAGTAATCCTCATGTCACCTAATGGTTCTTATCAGAGCCAAAAGGCAAGAACCCTTGGAACTAAACTAAGGGTTTGTCAACTTAACATGGAAGGAATAAGCCGACCAAAAAGTGACTGCCTTTCATAGTTATTACTTGACCACAACGTCGCTGTAGCCTGCAGTCAAGAAACCCACACCAAGAATGATTTTCAGCTGAATCTGAGAGGAAAAATGCAAGGCTACAAAATCTTAGGTGCCACTCATCATCAAAATTACGGGTGTGACACATATGTGCGAAATACTATTACCAATGCCTGCCTCCTCTCAGCATGCAGTGAAAATAACATCCAGATTATTACCATGGTGGTGAACAACATTAAAATTATTAATGTGTATAAACCCCCTTCCATTTCATGGCCGAATGAAGTTCTACCAGAGTCTCAACATCCTGTTATGTATATTGGTGACTTCAACAGCCACCATATAGATTGGAAGTACACAGAAAACAACCAGGATGGAATCAGGCTAGAGGAATGGATGGCAGCAAATAACATGAACATAGTTTTTAACCCGAAAGATGCAGGTACTTTTAAATCGGGAAGATGGAACACCGAAACCAACCTAGATCTTTGTTTTGTCTCACGTGATGATCAAAGCCACCCTTTACCAACTACAAGACGAGTCCTACAAGCCTTTCCACATAGTCAACATCGACCACTCTTGCTAGAAGTTGGTCTAACAATTCCCATAATTAGATCCTCGCATTTACCTAGATGGAACTTTGGGAAAGCAAATTGGGAAAAATTTGCCGTTAACCTGGATAAAAACCTTAGATGTATACCTCCATTAGCAAAAAATTACAATAGATTTGTCAGCGTAACCATAGCGACAGCTAAAATGTCTATTCTTAGAGGCTTTAGAAAGGAATATATCCCGTGTTGGAACAAAACATGCGAAATGCTATATGATGACAGAACGGGCGTACAGAAGCAGCTGACGAACTGCTTCAGAACCTGGACAATGCCCGTAAACTCAAATGGAACGATACGGTGCAAACCTTGAATTTCAAGACGTCCAGCCAGAAAGCTTGGAGCCTCTTTAAAAAGCTAGGTGGAACCCCACATAACCGTCAAGCAAAGCAACAGGTCACTCCAGACCAAATAGCAAGTCAACTGGCCAACATGTCTAGAGTGAGCGCCGTTAAAGATCATACTCGGAAAGTACAAAAACAATTGTTCCATCTAAAATGATTGTACTCTGCCCCTACAAACCTCTCATCCCCTGTCACTGATATGGAGGTGGCAAGGCCCATCAAACAAATGAAGAATGGGAAGGCTCCAGGTTTTGACGAATTTCACCCAGAGTTCCTTACACAATGTGGAAAACATACCAAAAAATGATTGGCCCACTTCTTTACTAACATACTACAGACAAGTATCATTCCTGTGGAGTTTAAACGGGCAAAGATCATAGCCATTTTGAAGCCTGGAAAAAGCCCTGAAGTTCCAGAGAATTTTAGACCTATTTCACTGCTAAGTACTACGTACAAGTTATTTGAAAGGCTCATCTACAATAGAATCAGTCCAATTATTTTCGCAAACCTCCTGGTTGAACAGGCAAGTTTTATACCTGCAGGAAACTGTGTGGATCAGGTCCTGGCTTTGGCAACTCACATAGAAGCAGGATTCAAGAGACGATTGAAGACTGGTGCTGTATTTGTTGACCTTGCCGCAGCCCACAATACAGTGTGGCGAGAGGGCGTGGTATACAAACTGCTGAACATTTTAAAGTGCAAAAAAATCACTTGTCTGATCAATACCATGCTAGATAACTGAACTTTTCAGGTTGTCTCAGACATTAAGATAAGAAAAGTAAGAAGAGTGAATAACGTTCTGCTTCAAGGCTCAGTTCTTGCCCCACTTCTTTTTAATGTATATATTTCTGACATTCCTCAAACAGAATCCAGACAGTTTTCTTATGCTGACAATCTGGCAGTAGTACAACAATCTGATAATGTTCAGCAAATTGAAAATAGTTTAACAGCAGACCTCAAAACCCTGAGCAACTATTTTAAGAAATGGTTTCTCGTACCCAGTTCCAGCAAGACGGAAACTAGTGTCTTCCATCTTAACAATTGGGCGGCGAACCTCTCACTTGACATTCTTCTTGATGGCACTCTCCTCTGACACAACCCCTTCCCCAAGTATTTGGGAGTCGTAAGGGATTGCACCTTGTCGTACAATAAGCATTTAAACAACCTTGCAGCAAAACTAAGAACTAGAAATAATATTCTGCAGAAGTTAACCGGCACCTCCTGGGGAGCATCCACCTCCACACTTCACATATCAGCACTGAGCCTTGTGTATTCTGCAGTTGAGTACTGCTCATCTGTCTGGATAAACAGCACCCATTTCAAAAATATCAACACAGTTTTGAACCAGAAAATGCGGATAATTAGCGGATGTATCAAGACCACTCCACTGTACTGGCTACCCGTTTTATGTAACATTGAACTGCCTACAATAAGATGACACAATCGCTAATTGCCCAATATAATATGATCTGTCATAACTTGGATCTGCCCATTCATGACGACATGGATAATCAGTTTCAGTTACTTAAATCAAGAAATTTAAGCCTAAAAACTTTAAAACAGATTATATCTGATAATTTTAATGGGAGAGAAGCTTGTAAATTGGAGTTTATCAGAATGGGACTCCCTGTTTGAAAGTCAACGGGCACTAAAGGGACTCACCCTCCTTGCAAGACCTGGGCAGCTCTCAACAGAGTTAGGTCTAGCCATGGCAGATATGCTTCATCTTTGTACTCATGGGGAATGAGAGATTCACCAAGATGTGACTGTGGTGAGGAAAAACAAACCATCCATTATGTGACATTTGATTGCCCACTTCGAGCCTCCAGGGGATCACCGATAGATTTTATTAATATATCAAATAAAGCTCTAGATTGTATACACCATGTTAATTTTTAATTTTAATTATAATTTAATATTAAATTGTATTATTTTTGTGCAATGGCCATAAGTAAAATAAATAATCTTGGTAGGAGAGGTGGTGGTGCACAATTGTTAATCACCAAACTGTGCACCAAAGTTCTGGATTAAAACCCAAGAATGAGGTCGTAAGCCACTCTTGATGGTGATTACTCACCGAGCTTCATGGGTATGTGGTAACTCTTAAACCTCACATTCGGAAGGACGCCTGCTGGATTCCCTTTCCGGGTATCCAGACTGGGATTTTCCATAGTTTCCCTAAATTGCTCTAGGCGACTGCCGTGATGCTTCCTTCAGCCTGAATTTCTTTGTCTGTGCCTGGTCCCCAGTCCTGTCCCACCTCTAATGACCTCGACATCAATTAGGTGGTATGTCATAAACACATCAAGGGAAAGTATGTCTGATGGAGACTTTAAATTTGGCTTTCCCTGAGGCCTGAATGGGTTGGCACCGGGTTTCACCCTCTCCTTTCTTTCAGGTCTCATCAACAACTCAAGCAATATACTATACTGAATACAGACCATCACAATCATACCCACTTACAAAAACACTTATGAACCATTCCAGTTTTATCGTGCAGGGACTTTGCCAAGTATGGGTGTATATTGCTCATGGTACCTTCGGACATGGGCAAGTCAGCCAAACAAGAAATAAGAGTTTGAGCAAGAGCGTCTAATCAGTTATAATAGTTATTTTTATAAAAATAAGTTCAGTAAAGTCAATTATTTCACTTGCGTGCTAGAATATTCTCGAGCCATTATGACATATAAACCTCGTCAGATCTGCATTTTTTGCATAGGCTACCCTAGATTTGCATATTTTTCAAATGAAAACTATTATGTATGAAAAAGGAACATTTCACTTAGGGATTAAGCTTTTCAATGAATTTCCTCATAATATAAAAACTTTATCAAAAAGGGAAAATTTTGATAAATTATTGATGTCATATTTTCTGAACCACTCCTTTTACTCTGTAGAAGCATATTTGAAATATATTATTGGAAGTAATTAATGTAAATATATCTGATTTCATTATATATAATGTTCATATATTCATGATTTAGATGAAAATACTGCTACTACTAGGCTGCAGCAGCCTATGAAACCATACCACAAAACAAGGAAACAAATAACAACATCTGTCAAGGTGCCAAATTGGTTTAGCACCTAAATTCCAATAATGTGGGTGAACACCAAAAATAACTTCAATCCTCTTTTGAACTAAGATTGTACTGTGAAGTAACATTTCAATAAATTCACTTGTACTGAAAAGCAATAACTAAGCAGCACAACAATGAGAATGTTCTATATATAAATGAATAGTTACAAACACCAGTGGAGGAAGTAATTTCTAAAAATTTATCAGATAAAGGATTCAAACCTATATGTTAGAAGACAGTCTCAATATTTTGGCATAGTGTAGAAAGAGATATTTTAAGTTAGCTTAGTTATAAATATATTATAATCAGCTTTATTAATATGAAGTATGGGCCCAAAGCAATCAGCCACTAAACCATTTTCAAGTTAGGATACGTATAGTAACTAAAATTCAGTAGTAAATTGTGCACACCGATGTAGAAAACGTAATTAAGAACTGAAATAACACATGGACCAACAGTACTATATTTTTTTTATCAATGCATTACAATACTATTTACATGAAGTTATTTGACACTTCACTTTCATTTTAATATATTTCAATTACGAGGGGGGATCAAATATAAACGGGATTTTATTTTTTATTTAAATTCATTTATTGGAAAACACAAGGTAATTACAATTTATTTTTCCACATAGTTTCCTGCTTTGGAAATACATTTTTCCCATCGTATGGGCAGCTTTTTGATGCCCTCATCATAAAAAGAAGAGGGTCGTGTCACTAGCCAGTTGCGCACGAAGTCTTCCACACTCTCGTCATCTTCGAATCGTTGCCCTTCTAGAGCCTCTTTAAGAGGTCCGAACAAATGAAAATCGCAGGGCGATAAGTCCGGACTGTAAGGAGGGTGATCAAGTGTAGTCCAGTGCATTTCCTGTAGTTTAGAGACAGTTAGAGATGCAGTATGGGGTCGCGCATTGTCGTGGAGGAGAATGACCTGTCGAATCGGTTGGTCTCTTCTTTTGCGGCGATATGCAACTCTCGCCTTGTTCAACAACTCGCAGTAGTAAGCAGCATTGATTGTGCGTCGTTCATGCAAAAAATCAATCAGCAAAATGCCTCGCTGATCGAAAAAAACGGTTGAAAGAACCTTGCCAGCTGACAATCGAGTCTTGGCTTTCACTGGTGCTGCCTCCCCTTTCCTCCTCCACTCCTTACTGGCTTCTTTGGATTCAGGAGTGTAATGGTGAACCCATGTTTCATCGCAGGTGACGATTCGACTCAAAAATGCATCACCTTCTTCCGCAAACCTTGCTGTAAGCCGCTGACAGACTTCCAAACGTCTCAACTTCAGATTTTCGGTCAAAAGGTGAGGGACCCATCTGGAACACACTTTACGGAACTGTAAGTGTTTTGTGATGATTGCTTGACAGCTCCCATAACTGATTCCGACTTGTTCTGCAATTTCTGACACTCTCACGCGTCGATCGACGTCAATAATGTCTTTAACCGCACGAATGTTTTCGTCTGTAACGCTGGTCCGGGGACGGCGATCGTGTTGCTGATTTTCCACACGTTCTCGTCCTTCCTTGAACTTTTTATGCCAGAAAAACGCACGCGTCCTTGACAGTGTTTGATCACCGAACTGTGCAGTTAATCTCTGGCAAATTTCCGCCGCTGTAACTCCTTCAAGAGCAAGAAATTTTATAATAATGCGTTGCGCAGTGGAGGGGTGCACCTGTTGCTCTGACATTGTTATTGTTACTGACTAAACGGCGGGAAATATCCAACAGCACGCTCTCCCCACTCCTAATGGTCCCGCCTAAGCATAGCAGAAGCGCGGGGCCAGTACTGCCAATTGTTGATGTTCAGGAACAACAATCCCGTTTATATTTGATCGCCCCTCGTAAGTTAAAGTAAAATTTGTTTGCTTGCAGAATTTTTTATATTTTGCATTATCCTTATACATATTCATTTATAATTATAATGAATAATTTTTAAAATAGAAATACTGATTTTTGCATATTTTGCAACGTATACATGAATCTCAACTTTGTGTTTTGTACTGTAATTGTTCGTACCAAAGTTAATATATTGTGTTGAATACCTTAACGATTTTCAATTGTTTTCAATTTTATCTCACCATTTCTATATATTTCATCATGGAATATAGCAAAATTTTCAACAGTTAAATAATAAATTTCAAATGTTTCTTCTTACTTTTTTTTTTTTTTTTAAATGAGAAGTGCGATGTTAAATTTTAAAATATTTGTGGTGTAGGGCCCTCAACACAGGTTCAGCTAAGGGTCTTAAGATCCTAAATGCGGCCCTATCCCTCATAATATTTTGTGTGGGCTGGGTAAAGTGTGTCACTATGAATTTTTTAAAAACGACCTGTTCATTTGGTATTGAACCGATACTGACGGACTGTCAACATATGTCAGATGTGATTCGGCTGCAGTGGACGATGTTTAGTCGGAGGAACATTTTCCGGATAAAATTCGTTTCCAGTTTACGACCGGACTAAAGTGATCCATTTACAGTTCAACTTGATGGACCTATGATGATCCAGTTTAGGAGTTTTGTTGGACAGTAAATAGGGTGCGGGACTATGTGTTGGATGTTGGACTCCCAGACTAGTTTACACGGTTCCCTCACGTCCATCATCCTACTGGGTTGGATTGTGAATGGGAGAATTGTACGATAGAGCATCCAACAAAGTGATTTTTTATTATTTTATTTTTTGATCTCGGTCAGGAATATTGAAATTATTTAACTGGTCATACCAATAAAGGGGAAACAACGAAACACCAGCAAATTTCGTTTAATTTTTCTTTTAATATAAGTTGCTCTTTGTATTCCCTAATGAGTACCAAGATGATCTGGTTTTCTTAACACAACACTTCTTCACATATCACTTTATAAAACATTAGCGAATATCAAATTATATAATTTCTCAGTTACCTTCATATATTTACCTCAGAAAACATAATAAATTGTTATGCACATTTCAGGTATAACTTTCCCAAGCATCTGAAGAGATATTTTGCAAATAAATTTTTTGATCCTCATTTGATCTCCTTGTGACCAGAGATTACAATGCTGCTATGAAGCGTTGTTCTGTAGGTATAGATTCATGCAAGAGTGCACCTCATTTTGAGATTAATGGACTGACTTGTCTAGCAAAAATGAAAATAGGCCCAACTTTGATTAACAAGAGCTGTTCTTCCAAAATCTAAAATTGGTTCGGTAAAGATAACTCGTATTCATCCAGAAACTTTATAATGTTAGGGCATGTAACATGTCCCAGAACTTTACTGCAATAAGGTTTTAGAGATAATTCCTTAGATCCCTCCGATCTCCTTTCATGGGCATGGGAAGTACCTGTCCAGTTTTCTGATCTGCAGGTACCTCTAATGTTTTACAAAATATTTCACTCAAAAATGGTTCTATATCTGTCGCATACTCTAAAATTAGTCTTACTGGCTTACTGTTGTGACACGGCCCTTTCCCCCCCACTTCAAGACCATTAATTGCTTTACAATACCTGCACTATCTGAAAGAAGATAGCAAAGGAAATAAGAAAGTACTATATGGAATGGTAATAAGGAAGAGGAAGGAGCGAACAGAAAATGTCATCATGCTGGATAAGGATGGAAAGGAGATAAACATCTCAGAAAGACTAAAAAGGATGTGGAAGGAGCATTTTGAAGACTTACTGAACCCAGATTGGTCACAGGATGATACAGTTGTTCAGGAGAAGTAGGAAAATAACAACCGTGTAGAAGAGAAAGAGAAGGATTTAACTTGGGAAGAAGTGGAAACAGCTCTGAGTAAGATGAAAGGTGGAAAGGCATCGATAAAGTGAGTGTGGAAATGATTAGGGCAGCAGGAGTAATAGGAAAGCAGTGACTATACCGTGTGATGAGAAAGGTATGGAATCAGGGCACAACTCCTGAAGACTGGAAAAAGGAATAATTATACCTATATTCAAAAAAGGGAGCAGGAAGGAGTATTGCACTGATTTACCACTGTGCCAAAGTGTATGAGAAGATCATTAAAGAAAGGATATGCGATGGGGTGGAAGAAGGGCTAAGGAAAAGCAGTATGGCTTCGGATCAGGGAGATTGACGGTAGACCTGATATTTGCTATAAGGCAGCTGCAGGAAAAACATTATGAGTATGGAAAGGATCTACTGTTGGTATTTCTCGATATTGAAAAAGCGTATGATTGTGTACACAGGAGTAAGGTATGGAAGGCCTTAGAGAAGAAAAGAGTTCCCAAAGAAACCATCAGGAGAGTGACAGAAGGAAGTGTGAGCTATGTGAAAATAGGGGAAGAAAGAACAAATTGGCTGAAACAAAGGAAGGGACTAAAACAAGGAAGTGCCCTATCACTGCTACTCTTTATTGTAATCATGGATGATATAATGCAGAAGGTGGCAGTCAGGTGTTGGGAGAGGAAAACATTAAGGTGATGGCTTTTGTGGATGATTTGATGATCTGGGGAGGTGATGAAGAGGAAGTGCAGCGGCGGTTGGATGGGTGGACAGACAGTGGGGAGGAATATGGCCTGAAATTTAATGTAAAGAAATGTGAGTACATTGTAACAACCAGAGAGAAGAATAGGTTAACCCAGGGAATTGTGATGGCACGTGAACTACTAAAGAAGGTAAACAGATTCAAGTACTTGGGTAGTGTATTAGAGGAATGTGGAGGAAATGATGGCGAGATAAGTGAAAGAAGCTGGAAACTGTTGAGGATGATGATGATCTGTTCGTATAGAATCCTTCTTCAATTCCACATGACGTATGTTTCCCCATGACTTATATTTCCCATGTTTTCGTCACTGAATGAATTTTTAATTCGGTGTTAAATACTGCAGTCTTGTCACAGATATCGTCAACCTCACGTCAGTCTTGCATTTATATTGAGATGCTGTGGTCGCTACAATTGACCGTTTTTTTATGTATGATAAATATTACTTTGGTTTTTCGGTCTCTTAGAAAGCGAATTGCAACGGAAGTCATTAAAGGCCTCACGCATCGCATTTTTAAAACGACCTCTTATCTAAGTTTTCTATCTCACTACGGTATCTCGTCCGTCTTTAGAGTGTGTGTATATTCCTTTGAGTTTTGAGTAATCTTTAAACTCCACATGTATACCATGTTGAATTATTCCCTTCCTTGATTCTCCATTTCAGTTTATGCAGGTCCATACCCTCCCTAACTATTTATATAAATCGATGACACATCTCTTCAACAGTGACACTTGATATCTTGTAGATAACGTAATTATCTTCTAGGTACATTCTAAAACACTCCTTTGAGGTCTTGTAAACAATCTTTTTTTTCTATTTGCACTTAGTTATTAATTCTACTCTAGCAATTACCACTTATTCCTGAGGTTTTGGTAATGTCCGTGAATAATTCAGAACTATTTGTAACGAGAATACCGAAAAAAATTTCGTTACCTGAATGGCACCGCGTTGGTTCAATGACGAGATATTCAAGGTGATGATCTGAGAACAGATCAAAAATGATTCCACAAGCCAATTTATCCTTGCCAGCAGTAACGTGTACGTAATTAGTCCAGTCTTTACTCCATCACAGTTGCCACGTGTTTATTCATAGTCTAATTTGGTCTTCTGATTCTTGAAGGGTTCAGACATACTGTCTTTGTCAAAAATCACGTAGACTCTGTGGACCAGCGTATTCAGCAGTCCTTCCCTCTGTGATGGGTAGTAGCAGCTGGAGACATGCATATCTTTGTCTGTGTTAGTGGCCTTTGGGTAAACGTGTCCCAAGGTGCATTCTGGTGCTCTCATTATCAAACACATCCTAGAAAGGTAGTTGGCCATTGTGTTCCATATCCTTGGTGAATTTTATTTGGCTGTGGTTGGAATTCAGGTGTTTCAGAAAAGCTTGAAGTTCTTCTTTTCCATATGGCCAAACTAGCAATGTGTCATCCACATATTTGTTGAAAATCATCGGCTTTAATTCTGCTGATTCTAGTGCATTCAAAATATATGATGTACATATTGGTAATTACAGCTGGCAGTGGGCTTCCCATAGCTACACTATCAGTTTATAATGCTGTCCTTCGTAAATAAAATATGTCGTCCTTCAACCGAAGCTGAACAGTTTTGTAGTTCTCGGGCACAAATTTCCTGTCAGTTAGATCAGGAGATTGCCAGACACCTGCAGCAAACCGGACTAACAGAAGAGCCAGCCTTGAATCTGTACGAGAATGGATCAGAGACACACACCGGTGCCTTGATTCCATTGGACATTAACTACTCACCCTTCACCTATAAGTGGCGTCCTTGTTTGCCCCTGAAATCTGGGAGTTGGTTGAATACTCTTCATAGGTCTAAGCATAACAAACGCAGCGTAATGCAACATTAAACAATTCAACCAACTCAAATAAAGACAGCCAAATCAAGACAGCATAAGAGAAACAAACCATTAAGAATTTTATGAAGGAAAATTATCGAAGATGCGGCCTTGTCAGTCTTTGAAAAAAGATTAAACTTTGCTCCTACACCAGAATCTTTAGCAATCGCTGAAATCATCAGGTAGGAATACCAGGTCATATTAAGGTGGCTACAACAGGGGTGGAATGCCCATCAAATAGAAACCCTGTCACCAGGTAATTACGACCACACGGAATTATTATTATACCAAATTTAGCACCATGCGACTTCTGGCTGTTCCTAAAAATAAAAAGTATTCTAAAAGTAAAATGTTTTGAAACAATTCCTCTCATTCAGATGGCCACGACACAGCAGCTTAATGCCCTTCTGTAAGAAGCCTTCCAGAAATGCTTCCATGCATTGATTCAATGTTTTGACAAGTGCATCGCTAGCCAAGGACAGTACTTTGCACTAAATTAATTCAAATTTATTGTTAGATTTTTACTTTGCTTGTAATAAAATTATCCACCCTATTTTTTTTTATTACACTCTGTATGTACAGAAATTATTTGCACTGGTGTCACTGGTCTGTTTTCTTTTATTCATGGTAAATATATAGTAAAAAGAAATAAAATGATTTTCAAACTTGAATAAATTGCTGCACAATGTTTTCAAAATTTCCCACAGAGTATTTTGTTATGATATTGGACCCACATTACGAATATACATCAAACACTTTTGTGGCAGCTGATTAAAAGGAGGCCATATAGATTTGTTTGTTTAATTTACTGAAAAATTCACTCAGTGACTAAAATGATAAAAGATTTGGGTTGGGAGTCTTTCCAGATTAAAATGTACGTGAATAGAATTGTAGTTACATGCTACTTACTTGCGATGAAGCCTGGATATAGATTGGTAGAAGATTAAGAAATAGCATGTGGAGGGGAACAGAGGGCTATTATAATAAATTGGCAAATATTTCCAGGCATAACGAAGCATTTGTAATTAGGGGTGTGAGGGAATGGAACAAGTTGCCTGTGGATGTAATGAACAACATGCCTCAAACTGTGAAGACGTTTAAGGGAAAAATGTATGTAACTTGTTAGTAGGTGTGTAAGAAAATTACTACCGGGCCATGCGTTATGTCGCTCGAATTTTCTGGATATATGACAACAGTTAATTTTATTTTTTTCATCTTATGAATGAGTAATCGATCTTTGAATTTAACTATCAATTCTGCATATATATTATTTGTGGCAGCTTCCTCTTTCTCTTTGCGGGCGAGTGCTTAGGTGTTCGGTTGTCATGAAGGATGTTCTTTGAGGACAGGGTTCAAAATTTTATTATGTCATTACTTTGAGTAAATTTTTCACTTTTCCATTAATTTTTTTATTATTTTTGTACTTTTGTGCTAAGCTAGTGCCTTGGCAAGAAACAATTTTAGTTTGAAACCTGCCAAGAATCGCCATTTTCTGGATTTTTGAAGTTAGTTGTTGTGTCTTATAATCCTGCATAAATTATATTACCTTTTGTTAATTATTTTTTCTGGTTTAATTTTAGATACCGCTATGCCACGAACACTGCAAAAGTAGTAAAAATATCTCTTGAAATTTCCTGAATTACCTTGTCCTTCTGTTTTAACAAGTTTTCGCTATCCCCAAATACCGCATTTCTATTTCCCCGTAAGGTCCTGGAAGCATATCAACCTAATCATAATCACTAGGAAGAGAGAAAAATTAAGGTTGATATGATCCCTGTACCGACCCTCTTATAGGTGGAAAGTATGTAGGTACATCATTGTAGTGGTTTTGCGATGGAGAATTAAACCATTTTCCAATTTATATGGTTTGAATATAAAAACGTACTCTTCTCTGGGTAAATAAACCTCACTTTGTTTTTTGTGAATTAAATGTTTGAACAATTTAATCTGTTAAATATGTGTAATGTCTTTAAGTAACTGATATTAAATCATTCGATATTTCAGCTTATCAGTATTTACGTATAATACTGTAGAAGAAGTGGGCCTGTGATCTAAAGATCTGGGTGCCTTTCAGGCTACCTTTGTAACTTAATTTCTTCGATCTTAGTAAACTACATGCCTCAAATTTCTATTATACATAGATATCACTAATCTTATCAAATGAAGTAAGCCCCTAAATTTTGTTTCGTTCCTGTTTGTAGTTTCGATGTTATTTATATGTTTATTTCACCAATTTTATCACTCATTCACCCACTGACTAATGGTCATTAGAAATATAAGGTATTGCTCGTAGTCATAGAAAGCTGAAATTTAGTAAATAAATAAAGTTTTACTTTCAGATTATAAGAAAAGTCTAAAACTCATAAATTTCTTGATATCTACGCCAAACGTGAACAAATTATTATATATTATGTGGAGAGAAAGATAGATAAAATAAAAATTAACATTAATTTTTCAACTTAATTTTGCTGAAGACATAGGTATTCGATACATTTAATTCTTTTCTGCAAATTTTTGAATGGAGTAGCTCTCAGTTTTTCTTTAAATATATCTTCATTATCTCAAACTGTTTAACACTTTTATGAAGTTTATTATACATATGAGGCAGAGAATAATTAACTCCTCTTTATTCTAATGATACTGATATTTATTGCGCTTTGTACAAATTATTTCTATTTCTTGTACTGAAATTGTGTACCTGTGAATTAGATCTAAATAAGAAAAATTCTCAAGTGGCATAAGTGTTCAAGGAAAAAAATCAGAATGCTATGATTTGCCGATGACAGTCTTGTTAGCAGAACAGGCTGAGGATATTGAGAAGTTACTGAATGGCATGAACAAAATACTGAAGGAAGATTTCGGACTGAATATAAATCAAAGGAAAACAAACGTGATGAAACATATCAGAAATGATACCAATCACAGTAGATTAAATATATAAATAGGATCATGCAATAGAAGAAGTAAGTGAATTCTGCTACTTGGGAAGGAAAATTACAACCAATGACTGAAGCAGGAATGATGTTAATAGCAGAATAGCAGTAGCAAAAAGAGCCTTCATGAAAAAGAGAAATCTCTTACTTTCAAATATTAAGCTAGCGTTTAGAAAGCACTTTTTAAAACTCTATGTGTGGAGCACAGCAGTTTATGGTAGTGAAGTATGGACTTTAGGAATAGCAGAAAGAAATAAAATTGAAGCATTTGAAATGTGATGCTTCAGAAGAATGCTGAAAATTAAGTGGACTGACAAAGTACGAAATGAATGTGTTTTGAAAATGATGGGTGAAATTGTAGAAGCTTTCAGAAAGAAGAGACAGCCTGATAGGTCATATTTTTAGACATTCTGGATTGGTTAATTTGTTAGTGGAGGGAACAGTCGAAGGAAAGAACTGTAGGGGAAGAGAGAGATTAGAATATCTGAAGCATATAATTGAGGACATGGGTTGTAAGGTGTATGTAGAGATGAAGAGGTTAGCAGAAGGTAGGAAGGGATGGAGGATTGCATGAGGTATGAAAGTCTGATGACACCAAAAAAAAAAAAAAAAAAAAGAAGATAAAATGTCGTGTTACAATGCACATGAGAAAATATATATGGACTGAGAATTCATTGCCAGAATATTAAGTTGTCTACAAGAAGTTCTTGGTTTTATGCTACACAATACAATAAAATCATTTTCCATGGATCCCAATATAAGACTGCCTCTGTGGTATATGGACAGTTGTCAATGTACAGATAAACTATTGAATGAGAAAATGTAAATACACACCAAGAAGTGTACAGTCGCAGTGTAAGATGTACATTTGTTGTATCAACTGCACTTCTACAAACTAGTGGCAATTATTTTGTAGATATCTTAGAAACAAATTCTTTTTTGGAGTAGAAGGAGTAGTCAAATACAAATACTTTCACTCTTTTCCTGAATTTAATGTGATCACCTGCTAGTTATTTAAGATGTGTAGAGAGCTAATTGAAGAAATGTATCCCTGAATTTTTTACCCCTTTTTGAACAAATGACAGTGACTATAATCCTTGTGAAGATGATTTTTATTTCCAGTGCCATAAGTGTGTATTTTCACTTTTAGTTTCAAATAGAGTATTATTTGTGACCACAGAAGACATTAATGTGAATATATACTTGCCCAACTGTGTTAAAGTCCCTCATTTCTTAAACAGCTCTCTGCACGCAGTCCGACTGCTAGCCATATACATTATCCTTATTACTCACCTTTGGGCCCTGAATACTTCGTGAGTAGAATTGACTCACAGTATTATTGAATATGATATTATGGAGTAAAAATAAGCAAAATAATTTAGGTTACTCATACAGAGGTCACTTATTGCTGAAATTATAGAAATTGCAAATGTGGCTGCACTCAGTGGTTTCATTAAGGCAGAGACATGAACCCTCCAATTTAAATTATGATCAATATGCAAATCAAGGAATTTCACACTCTCTACCTCTTGAATGGACTGGCGTACAAATTTTATGTCTAGTTTGGTGGTAATCTGTGTTGATGTACTGAAATGGAACTGAGTACTATTAAAATTTAAGGACAAACCATTTATTAATAACATTAAAGATGTATTGTGAAATATGTTCGATGGAGAAAATCTGCAGAATTTTTAATACCTCTACTTGTATTATTTCGAGTTTTTAGACATAACGCAAGGTAGATCATTTATATATTTTAAAAACAATAGTGAACCAATTTTAGAACCCTGAGGTACTCTACATCTGAGAAAACTGTTAACAAATGACACATCATTAAAAAGTTCTAGTGAAATTTTTGTTTTCAGTTCAGAAATTAAGTACTAAGCCATTTGTTAATAATGTCATCTATATTATAATACTATAATTTTGTCCTTCAGCCACAAATTCCTTGTCCTCCCAACAGATCTTTTCCCTTGTATTTTCCCTTCAATGATGAGCTGCAGTAGCTGGTACCTCTCGCCTCTCATAATGTGTCCTAGATATTGTGTTTTCCTTTGCTTTATAGTGAGCAGCAGTTCTTTTTGTTTTCCCATCAGATGAAGTACTTCTTCGTTTGAGACTTTCTGCACCCAAGATATGCATAAGAGACGACGATACAAATACATTTCAAAAGATTTAATCTTCTCTAGATTTTTGTCTAATCTCCAGCTTTCACACCCATAAAGAAAAATGGAGAACACGTAGCAGTGAATCATTTGTATTCTCAATTGCAGTCTGAGATCTGATCTTATGAAAATTTTTTGTTCATGCTAATAAATTGTCTCCTGGCCTGTTCTCGAATTGATTTCTTTCTTGCAATCACCCTGCTCATCCACCACAGTGCCTAAATATTTGAAAGAAGATATTTGCTCGATCTTATTGCCTTTTATTAATAGGGTTGCCCGGATTTTTCTCTTAGAGAAGACTACAATGATTGTCTTGGAAGGGTTAACAAGCAGACCAAACTCTTCACTGTGCTGAACTAATTTGTCTATTATATGTTGGAGTGCAGGTAGATCACTGGCTATTACAACAGTGTCATCTGCATACCTGATATTATTGATGACTTTTCCATTTATAGTGATCCCACTGTTGTCGTTCTCCAGCACTTCCCTGAAAATTACCTCGGAATAAATGTTGAACAAGAGAGGTGATAGCACACAGCCCTGGTGAACACCTTTCCTGATTGCAGTCACTTCTGATGTTCCTTGGTCAATTTTGACATCAGCAGTCTGATTCCAATACAGCATGCTGACAATGTGTAAATCATTTTGGTCAATACCAGTTGATTTCAAAATCTTTATAATCTTTTCATGCCTCATACAGTCGAATGCTTTTTTATAGTCTATGAAACAGGCAAATACATCAACATTCATGTCCCTTCACCTCCGCACAAATAAATTTAAGGAAAAGTTTAACTACAGCATACTTAAGCCTTTTTGGAAAGGTACCCTTAAGTAAATACATCCTAAAAGATAACTTAGTATATTACTTAACTCTGTGGAGCACAGATTAATTAATCTGTTGGAAATCCCATGTTAACCACTGGAGTATTTGCTCTTAAGAGATATGATAACTTTTCATATTTCTTGTGCAGTAGCTAAATTTACAGAAACTGTGTCAAATTGTTCTTTAAAGTTTGTATCTACAAAATCCAAACTGCCAGTCACTGAACCAATCGTAGTCAACTTAGCAGTAGACAAGTAAGTGTATTAAATATATCAGCTACTGGAAAATTAGATTCTACTGAATTTTGTTTGATATAAATCTATTTACTAACCAGATTATTTGCCATTTCATTTTTAAAATTTCCCATGCTGTCTTAATTTTATTATCAGAGTCATGAATCTTATGTTTGTGGTATATACTTTTAGATTTTGTAATAAACTTTTTCAGGATTTAGCAGTAATGCTGTAATGTTTTTTAATATAGGCATTGTGACCATTCCTATACTGCCACAGCTATCCATGGGGAAGCAACTTTCATAGTAATTTAGAATAATTCTCCTAAAAATGTTGTATCTTTCATTCATACCTAGTGTATTGTAAACATGTTTCCAGTTTATGGTATTAAAGCAATTTTTAAAATAACTAATTGTTCATCATTTATCACTCTCTGAGCCTTGAAAAGTATTAGTCTTGGGGCTAGTTATTATTATTATTAATTTTAATTGCGATAGAGCTAACACTCTGGTGGCAATTTCCCTTGTCATTTAATTACCCCTTTATATATATATTCTTTTATAATTGGGTTGTTAGATTCCTCCATCATGTACTTTTCCGATTTGCAAATTATAATTTTAAATTCCTTAAGTGTTAGTGGTGAATTATTCTTCACTTCACTTGGTAATTTGTTCCAATCCCTGACACCCTTGCCAACAAAAGAAATTTTTCCGACTCCATTTTGCATCAAATTGAGCGCAAGCTTGTGGTTATGGTCACCTTTCCACTTCCATGCTCTATTCCATATTCTTGGACCATTATCCCTCCAAGTGCCATCACCAACATATGCCCTGTACATTCCCAGCACTCTCTTCACCCTCCTCCTTTCCTCCAAAGAGCCCCAATCCAAGTCCTTTATCATTTCAGTTACAGACTGGGTCCTGCATAATTTGCACAAACAAATCTAGCTGCTCTTCTTTGCACACCTTCCAACTCCTGTACTTGATAACCAAAATGTGGGTCCCACTATATTAAACCAATGGTCTGACCAACATTTTGTAACCCAACTCCCTAACTATTAAAGTGAGGATAATTAATAACTGGGCATTATGGTCTGAAAATTCATTAGTAATGGCAACTGAATTCTTAAGTATCTATGAAGACATTGCTGAGTAACTATTATTCATTATTCTAGTGAAAAATTTAACTACCCGATTTAGATTGTATGAGCTACCTAATAATTGAGACATAACTTTACAGGATAAGTTATTTAAGAAATCTATTTTAAAATCATCTCACAAAACTGTGTTAGTTACTTTTATACTTAAACTTGGCTCATATAAAGAGCAAAGTTACCAGAGGGAGTTCTGTATATGACTACTATTACAAAATTTTCATTATTGTAATCTAGCCATGTAGCAAAAGCTTCAAAATGTTTATAAAGCAATACTTAGTAAATTTTTATCATCAAAATTATAACCATTTCTAATATAAGTGACAACTCTTCCTTTCTCCAAGTTAATTTTACATTAGTGAGAAACTAAATTAAAATCTGTTTTATTTGACATACACCTCCTGTAGTCGCATGGTATTCAGACAAGCCAAAAATATTGGTTCTGTTGAAAGCATTGAAATTATTTATGTAAACTTGCCATTCATCCAGTTTGTTGGATAAAACTCTGATATTTTGATGTAATATATTAATGTACAGCTATAAAATCTGAAAGAACTTCCTTCCCTCTACAACTAAGGTGCAGGCAATGCCTAGTATAACCCCACATATCAATAGCATCTATAGGTACCTCGCTCGTGCCAGAACCAATGCCAGACATAAGAAGGCTTTCCAGCTCCAGTTTCACATGCCTCACACAAGAGTTTATCTATGGCCTATCATAGCGTCTCAGGCCCAATGTTATATTGACCCATGTGTTGCATATTGCTCTTGCTATTTTCTCCAGCTCATCTCTAATACTATAGATATCATCTCTGTCTAGGCTATTTCACACACGTCCCACTGTCACTACATGATCCTGACCTGTAAAGTTCTTACACAGGGAACCTATACCTTCTACCACCTGATCATGAGAAGCATTTGGTTTAGATAAACAATTGACCTGTAAATGTGATCCGACTTTTTCCTGTACCAATGGGCCCAAAAAAAGCATAATTTATAACTACAAAGGACATTAATGTGTATGTATACTCAGCCACCAATATTAAAATTCCTAACTTCTTGAACAGCTCTCTACATGAAGTTCTGTTGCCAACCCCACACATAATTCTTATTACTTACTTTTGGGCTCTAAACACTTTGCCTCTAGGAGAAGAATGGTCCCAGAATTTTATTGCATATGACATTAAGAAGTAAAATTAAGCAAAATGAACTAGTTTCCTCATACATCGATCACCTAATATGTACCTTCCAGTTAAATTATGAACAATATGCAAACCTAGAAATTTCACACAATCTACCTCATGAACAATGCCATCTGTACCATAATGCTTTAATTTCTGTATCAGAATTTTATGATCTTCACAGTCAGATGCCATAGATTGGTCACAAAAAATTCCAACAGGAATTAATTTATCATTTATTCCTTCCAAAATATTGTCAGTGAATGCTAATATAGCTTGTTCTTTTGAATGGTCTTTTGAAAACAAAATTGTTATTTAGTTAGAATATTATTATTTTTAAGGTGTTCATAAACTTTCGCAAGGGCTGTTAGTAATGAAATAGGATAGTAATTTGATACAGCTGACTTATTCCTCTTTTTTCTTGAGTGGTTTAGGTACAGCACACTTAAGCCTTTCTGGAATGGTACCCTCAAGTAAAGATATATTAAACAGGTAATTTAGTATATTACTTAATTCTGTGGAGCACAGTTTAATTGATCTGCTGGAAACCCAATCATAACCACTCACGTATTTCATCTTAAGAGACATGATTACTTATCATATTTCTTCTTGAGTAGCTAAATTTACAGACATAGCATCAAATTTTTCTTGGAAGCTGGTTTTGGCAAAATCCATACTGAGCTATTGGTAGTCAATTTATCAGCAATAGATACAAATTTTTTATTAAGTATATCAGCAATTGAAAAATTAGGTTCAACTGAATTTTCTTTTATATAAATGCCTTTACTGGTTTGATTATTTCTTCCTATTTGCTTTTTTAAAATGTCCCATACCGTCCTAATTTTGTTTTCAGAATCATGAATTTATAGTACATACTTAATAACATTTTTTCAGTATTTTGCAGTATCACTTGTTATGTGTTTTACCATTACCATTGTGACTGCTCGTAGAGGCAATAAAAAACTTCCTTTTACAAATGCATGATGTTCTAATTTCCACAGCTATTCATCATTTTTGTTCTTTTTGAAAAGCATTACAACTTTTCAAGGGGAAACAACGTTTGAAGTATTTTAATACAGTGCTACTAAAAATGTTGTATTTTTCATTCATACCTTGAACACTGTAAACATGTTCCCAGTTTGTGGTATTGATGCACTTTCTAAAGCAAGTAACTGATTCATCATTTATTACACGCTAAAGTTTAAAACCATTACTCTTCGAGCTACTTCCTTTTGATGTGTTGATAGTTAATAATTGGGCATCATGGTCCATTGATGGCTTGATTGTATAGCTGAATTTTGAGGTATCTAGGAAACCATTATACCAGTTGTTTCAAAAACGACCGGTATATTTGAAAAATCAATAAAAACTAAACGGGCAGCGATAGAAATACACCGTTTTTTGCAATATTCTTGGGACAACTGTAAATTTTCAGGCAGACAAACTTTCGAAATTAGTTACAATTTTCAACAACAGATAGCGCTGCAGTCGATTTGAAAGATATAGAAGTAAACGCAGTCTGTGAGTTTGCCATTCTGTAAGTTGTCTTTCTGCTGTAAGTGTGTGCAGTTCACGTATTGCAAGTTTGTGTGAAAAAATGGTTTATTCCTTAAAACAGAGGGTTTTTATCGTTCTTTAGATTTTTCCAGACTGCAGTGCCATCTGTTGTTGAAAATTTAACTAATTTCGAAAGTTTGTCTGCCTGAAAATTTACTGTTGTCCCAAGCATATTGCAACAAATTTTGTATTTCTATCGCTGCCCGTTTAGTTTTTATTGATTTTCAGATATACTGGTCATTTTTGAAATACCCTGTATATTGCTGAGTGACTATTATTCACCATTCTAGTGGAAAAATTAAGTAGGTACCTGAGTTAAATTGGTTGAACTGACTAATGATTCCATCACCACACATGACTATGTTAACTACTTTTCTACTTAAAAACATTAATAACAGTTGAAATTGGTTCAGAAAATAGAAAAGTTTCCAGATGGTAATCTGTATATAGTTACTATTACGAAATTTTCATTTATAAAATTTAGCCTGTAGCATAGGCTTTAAACTGTTGATCAAAAGAATACTTGCTAATATTTATATCATCAAAACTATAACTATTTCTAAAACAAGTGAAAACTCCTAATTTCTCTAAGATTTTTCTGCAGTAATGCAAAGCTAAATTAAAGTCAGTTACATTTGACATACCTACTCCTGTAGTTACATGATGTGCAGACAAGCATAAATCATCAATTCTATTGACAGCATTTAAATTATTTATGTGAACTAGCAATTCATCCACTTTGTTTGATAACCCTCTGATATTTTGATGTAATAAATTAATCCCTACACAATTATAATTTTGGTATCTGAAAACTCATAATTGTTAAAACCAATTTCTGTTAAAACTCTTTGCCTGATACTTGGGACCCTAATCTAAAAAAGGAACTGCCCTAACACCATTAACTACAGGTATCTTTTCATGAGAATTGGTGGCCCCAATTTAACATCCTGCTATCAGATCTGAATGAACCCCTTCCCTATTCTACTGAAGTGTCGGCCATGCCTGGTATAACCTCACTTATCAATAGCATCTACAGGTACCAGCCCCATGCCAAAGCCGACGTTAGATATAAGAAGGCATTCCAGTTCCAGATTCACTCGCCTCACAGCAGAGTTCATATGTGGTCAATCATAGCGTCTCAGGACTGACATCATACTGACCCAAGTGTGGCATGCTGTTATTTCTATTTTTTCAATGTCATCTCCGATACTATAACTATCATCCCTGCCCCTATACTATTTCATGCTCCCCCCACTATCACTACATGATCCTGATCTGTGAAATCATTATATAAAGAACCTATACCTTCTACAAACTGAGCAAGACTAGCATTAGATTTGAAGAAACTCATCACCTGTAAGCTGATCCTAATTTTTCCTGCACCAGTGGGCCCACACCTCTTCCATGACTACTACCTAGCAGCAAAACTTTCTTTTACCCCAATCCTTGCCTACCAGACGTAACTACATACCTTTTCCTACAATTCTGCTGCTTCTTCCCTATACCTACAGCTACAGAAGGCTCATCCCTATTGCCAGTTCCCAACCATCCCTGTTTCCCTCCAACTCGTATTTAGCATCTATTAATTCAACCTCAAGGGCATGTTACTTCTCCCTTTTTTTAAATAATGGTTTTACAGCAGCATATTTTAGATTATTTCTTAATACACTTTGCATTAAGGATTTACCACAGAAGAACAAGACTGATACAGTCTGAACATCTTTACTAAAAGTAATTACATAGGTGAAAGAATGTTTAAGTCTTCATGAGTTTATTTCTGTTCCTGGTTGCATTTACACAAATTTGGGAAAGAAGTTGGATGAATCCTTATGGCACAATCTGGTGATTGTTTTTCTGTGCCTAATTTCTTTCCAACTAAAGTAATGTTTGTTAAGGATTTTACAAACTTCCTCTACTTCACTATGCACAATTCTGTTTTGTTCTATTTTTTTCTTGAGAGTAAGTTACAAAGTTTTTTGTTTCAGCTTTAATTATATTCCATATATTTTTACATTTATTGCCTGAATTTCGTCGATACGTACATGTTGTTGGCTTTCCTTATAACATTTCTTACTGTTTTAGAATAAATGCATATTACCAAGCGTGATGGGTGAGCAGTTAACATTCAGGCCTGGCATTCGCGAAGACACCGGTTCGGATTCCCATCTGGGCATCCAGATTTGGGTTTTCCATGGTTTTTCCTAAATCACTCCAGGCGAATGCCAGGATGCCTCATTTAAAAAGGCCATGGCCGAATTCCTTCCCATTCCTTGTTCCCAGTCCCATCCCGCCTCTAATTACTTAGATGGTTGAAGAGGCGTAAAACTGTAAGTAAAAAAAAAAAATAGTGCATTGTTATGTGGGTGTTGACAACTTTCGTTTTTTAAAAAACTTCCTTCGAAAAGTGGTAGAAATATATTCAGAAAGTTATCAAATTTTGCATTGACATCCTGTCAAGTCTACATATTTGACCAGTGTTTATAATTTAAGGAATCTATAACATTGTATACCTCAGATTTACATTATAGATGGACCTAACTAAGTTTAACTTATTTGTTATATTATACTTCCTTCCTCTTCTTACTTGGAAAGTTACTAATTCAAAAGTCCTTTCGGATTCGACACCACAACATAAAAATATCACTTTACTTCATGTGACTCTAGAAACAGGTGATTTGGTACACACATATGATTTTATCCCCAAATCATTAAAAGAAAGTCTAATACTGGTGATTTTCTGTGTATTTATTCAGTGAAAACTCCAAATGTGAAACATTTCGGTGCGTGTTTGTGAGTTAATTGCTTTGCTTTTGATGCCGCTATATCCTTAAAATTTCTTTTATGCATAGAGATAGGCAAGCTTAAGTAACATATTATTTTTTACTTTGTCTACTTTAGATTTTACTTTGAATTTACTTGTGGTCGCAGTTAATCCTATGGCAGTCAACATTGTTCACATTGGAGGCAACCCCTTGATTGCAGAGAGCATTGACATTCCTGGTAATGGACACATGTAAATTGATGTCTTGAATTGTAATTTGTCCGTTATGGAGCTTTGATAAACAACATGGCACCAGTTTGGTCTCATTTGACTCCCTCCCTCCCCCCCCCCCCCCCCCCCAAGTAGCCTGACGTGGCTTTGGCATTAACAATTCCCCTACCAGCCCGTATTTAATGTAGTTTTTTTCAGCTGTTAAATCCAGGATACATTTTGTGCTGTTTTCTCTTACCATAGTATCGTTAAAATTATTTTGTTCATAATGAACATGCCCGATATTTGCTTTATATACTTTTTCATGATTATAAATATTCTCAATCAAATTCTGACACTAGCTACTCCTTCAAATTATCAGTTATTGGGAAAACCTCAAAAGAACAAACCATACCTGTCACGAAAGAAATAGAAATCAAAAAACACCAAGAAGAACTACTTTTTGTATTTATTTTGTTTAGTTCTCTCACCTTTCTTTCTACACTATTAGGGAATGATTCTTTGTTTGTATTTGTATTTATTGGTCCCTTTGCATCATACATAGTACAAATGATATGGGATAGGTCAAAAATAATCTTTACGCAGACAGACACACGCGCGCACACACACACACACACACAACACACATTCTATCACACTTTATCCTTTCTATGATTAACTATAAGATAACATAAGTGTACAAATTGGATAAAGACATAACATTTATTATTACAAATAAACAATTAACACCTGATTTATATCATTTCCCTCTTTATATTAATGAAATCACTATGACTTAAGACTAACTTTTGGTTTGCAAATATTCATCAATACTGTAGCAAGTACTCCTTTAGTCGTGATGTGAATTTAGTATTTGGTCTTACAGACTTAATCCTTTGTGGTAGTTTATTAAACAATCTGATTCCCATATGAAGTGGCCCTTTCTGACAGAAAGTAGTATTTGTTTGTCGTCTATGAAAGTCTAGTATCTGTCTAGCAGTATATGTGTGTATATCGTTGTTTGTTTGAAGTGTATACACAGAAGCTTCTATAATTTTTTTTAATGAATTTTATAGTTTCCAATATATATAAACAGGGCTGTGGTAGAATTTGCAACTTTCTAAATAAAAGTTTACATGAGGTTCTTCTTCGTACCTCTTCAATAATTCTGATCACTTTTTTCTGCATTTTGAAGCATTTGATGCTTGGTGGGGAGTTTCCCCAGAATATGATACCATACCTTAGTAATGACTGCACATACCCAAAATAAATATTCCTTATTGTTTCAATAGATATGAAACCAGTTAATACTCTCATCATGTAGCAGATAGTATTTAGTTTTTTACAAAGGTGTTCAACATGTATGCATGTACCTAGAAATTTTATGTTTTCTACATTTTTAAGTAGTTCACCACTGAGTTTTACTGTAGGTAACTGGGCATCTAAATTATTTTTTGTCCTGAAGTGTATGACATGTGTTTTTTCTGTGTTTATTATAAGCTTGTTTTGAGAAAACCAGTTCGCAATACTTTGAGAAGAGTTTTCAATATTTTTAGTTAACTTTTCTTTAGTACATTCTTTCATTAATATGGTGGTGTCATCTGCAAATTTAATATGTTTTTGGCAGTTATTTGTTTTTTCTAAATCATTAATATATACTAATAGTACAGGCCCAAGTATGGACTCTTGTGGCACTCCATATTTTATGTGTTTGCAATCTGAGTGCACATACTTTACACTGTTGTCAGTCTTAAAGCTACATTCAACAATCAGTTTTCTATCAAGCAGGTATGACTTTATCCCATTGTTAGCTACTCCTCTAACTCCTAGGTGATCTAATTTTGAAAGCAAGATGATATGATCATTTACATCAAATGCTTTTGAAAGGTCCAGGCATATTCCAGATACATATCCTTTCGCATCAAGTATCGGTAAGATTTACGTCTAAAATGAAAAAAGGTCAGTTTCAGTAGATTTATTCTTTCTGAACCCATGATGAGTGTGTGAAAATAATTTCTAAAAAGTTGACTAGCCTTTTGTGAAATACCTTTCCTAAGATTTTAAAGAAACATGAGAGGACTGACACCGGGCTGTAGTTTGAAACCTTATCTTTTTCCCCTTTCTTGAATAGTGGTTTTACTTTTGCTATTTTAAGCCTATCCGGAAATATTCCACTAGAGAATGAGATATTGCATATATGAGAGAGAGGACAAGCTATTAATTCAGCACATTTTTTTAATAGAAAATCTGGGACATCATCAATTCCAGATGAAAGTTTAGGTTTCAACTCACCAATAATTTTTAATACTTCTTTTTAATTTGTTGGCTGAATAAAAATAGTTATACTATTATTTTGGCTGGCATTAGCTTGAGTGTAGGTGTTGGACTTAATAACATTTTTGCTAATCAGATCTTCAGCAATATTTGAGAAATATGTATTGAACATGTTAGATACCTTGAAAAATCAGATATTATCTTTTTTATTCTCTTGCAGTTGAATGTAATGGCTATCTACCTGTCTTGCTCCTACTTCATTCTTAACTATCTTCCACATGGCTTTCATTTTGTTGGGAGCTGAGGAAATATATCTAGCATTTTCTCATTTTTTTTTTTTTTTTTTTTTGCTTGTCTTACTACCTTGTTAAGAACCTGTATGTATTTTTTGTAATATTTATCAAATTCTGGTGTTGTTTCCTGTGTTTTAGAAGTTGCATGTAACAATTGTTTCTTTTTTATTGATACTAGAATACCAGAGGTAACCCAGCCTTTTGCATAATTTATTTTAATTTGTTTTCTTGCCTTTAGTGGGAAGCAAATTTTAAAATAATGCAAAAATGTATTTATAAATGAGTCATATTTCTCATTTGTATTTCTGCTATTATATACTTCTTTCTATGTTTCATTTATTAAGAAATTGTTGAATTGGTCGATCTGCTGATCCTTAAAGCTACATGATTTTATATTTACCTGTGTGTTAATGTTAGATTCTAACTTTAATTTTAAAATTTGAGCTAAGTGGTCAGAATAACCTGTGTCAAAATTCACAGAATTATGTCTGTAATTACTGCTATTTAGGAAAATTTGGTCAATAGTTGTTGAAGAATTTTTTGTAATGCATGTTGGTGTTTCTATCAGCCCTTTTGGATTCTACTTAAAAAAATATCCATAGCCTAATGACACCGTTTTGGATATTGAAAACTTGTTGGAAAAACATTTCTGATAAGCCTTGCTATTTCACCCTATACTTTGAACTTGATTTTTTTTTTTTTTAACTGCTTAACGTCTCCTATAACAACTAGGTCTTTAGAGACAGTTTGAACTTGAAATAACGCTTCTGCGGACACTATAATTTATGATGAACTGAAATTCATTTGAGAGAACAAAATTAGAAATATTTTATCAACTAGCAGTTTGCTGACTCACTGCTTAACAGAATCAAAACTTTGTTTCAAAACATTAAAACCGTATGTACTGTCACTCAGTGGTGTAACTAGGGGGTGGGGGGGGGGGGGCGGTGGTGGCGGTCAGCCCCGGGTGTCAGCCCCGGGTGTCAGCCATTTGAGGGTGACACCCGCATTTCGAAAATAATAATCGAAATTAATGTGATTCAATAAAAAAATTATAGACTTCCTTTATCCTTTGGTGTTGAAACATGTCTACTTTTATTGTTTTGAATATTTGTTTTTAAGTTGATCTAGCACTTTTTCAAATGTGATCCAGAGGGTTGTGCTCTTTCGTTACAGTAGAGTATAATTGTTGACAACACCGTGTGCTTAAACAAAGAGAGCATCACTCTGTAGCTCCAAAAATCACAGGAAATCTTTGTGCTTGCCATCCATCACTGCTGTTTGGTTTGTTAGAAGTGGCGGTGGATATAATGTAAGTTTTCTTGTATACATAGAGGAAGTTTTAAAATTAAAGGAAATATACATATATTGCAAAAATCATCGTAATTAGACAGTTAAATTGTAAATCCTCAAGAATATTTAAAGAAAAATGTTAGATTTTTCTTTGAAAAGGAAAAAAAAAAAAAAAAAAAGCAACCAAGTGTCTGTCGGAATACGCGTAGTCTAGGCTTCAAAATTGTTTTGCTTGTTTAGAATTCCAATAGCTTTCAAATTAAGATTCACAAGTGCCTTGAAGTATTTTCTAGTCTTTTTTGAATTTATCATCTGATAGATTCGTGTTGTATAATTTTTACATTATCCGATTTACACTCTGCGTACCTACCTACTGTCGATAGTGCACCTATACTCGACATGAAATCGTATCATGTTCGAAATTATGCATTAAACTAGCAATACTGTCAGGTTTGAAGTTAATCCGAACCAGTCCAAATGTTCGTTGATGGTATCGTCCGTCATAGGTAATCAGTTTTTGTAGGGCAGGTGTTTAAAACAGTCGGAACCGCGTATCTTGCTAGCGAAATCGTAATATGAGTAAGACTTCAACTCTAGGTTCATGTAAGTTTGCTATGCATTCTACTGATCGAAAATATGCAAATATGATCATGATAAAATTAATAAGCATATGATTCTCTAAGCATTTTCCATAATAAATTTAGAGAAGAAGAAAATTTCTATTATGGGTAACCTCTCTGTCAAATACAGGTACCTAAATTCTTAAGGGTTCCTTAAATCGACAGGGATGTCGAACTTCTGTTCCTGAACACAAATTGAACTTTAATCATAAACTGAACGAACATTCAAGCCGTTTACAACATTTTTATTTATACTCTACAGAACAGTGCTAGAAATCTAAAATTTACTCGTGGAGATGGTCTTCAGTACAAACAATGTCATATTTAGGAGTCTATAGCTATGTATATCTTAGGCGGGTAGTAAAATACTTCATTTCTTCAGTACTTCATGTAAAGATGGCAGATATCGCAAAGGCATGTTCTTATATTACCTGGCCCATTGTTTTTTTAATTATGTTGTTTTTATATTTTATTTATTCTTCTATTTTTATGAAAGATCTTAATATAGAGTTGCTTCTCTGACTATACAGTATCTCCCATGGTCTCACAACTTGTAGGACCCAGATCCTGGGTTTGCACCGATGGAACCCCGTCTGGGTCTGGAATTGCTTCTACTTGTATCAAGCCACTTCTGTTAACTTTCCTCTCGATATCACTTGGTCCTGCAAATACCAAGGTTGCGAAGTCATTTAAATACAGCCTATGTTAACATTTCAATAACAAATGATTGGGTAGCTGTTGACTTTTCTAAATTTATAGCGGAATCTTATGGCCACCCTATAGTTACACTGGCGGAAATTAAAATATCAACACGCGTACAGGAATGGTAGAATTTTAGGAAGATATATCCATGGCTATACCCAGTAGAAATGATAACAAATGGAAATGGCTCAGGCTAAGTTACTACCATTAAATACAGTTGTCGGTGAGAAATGCCCCTAACTTGAGCACCAATACATTCGTGGATCCTTGCCGGTGTTGAATCAAGAAGTGTTCGGATGTATTCTTGGGGTATGTCTCTCTATGGCTGCATGTCTTTTGCAGTCAGTTGTTGCTCAGTTTGTGCTGGGTGACCATGTGATCTAATGTGTCTACTCCTGGTGTCCCAGACATGCTCTATTGGGGACAAATCTGGGGACCATGCTGTCCAAATTGGGATCGAAACTCTTTGCAAGGCTTGTATGACGATGGCCGCTGTATGAGGACGGTCATTATCTTGTTGGAAGATTTGATTTGGATGGTGAACATGAAGCGTATCACAATAAGATGCAGTACCCCGTCCACATAGTGGTGTGCTGTCATTGTGCCATCAACAACAGCCGACTCAGACATGCTGTCGAAACTGATTGCCGCCAAAACATGACACCGGTAGCTGTACTTGTGTGATGTTCTGAAATCACAGCAGGTAAGCTGTTTCTCCACTATGCCTGCGTACATGTTGATGATTATAACTTTGCCACAGACAGAATCGAGACTCGTCTCTAAACACAAATGTACACCATTCACCTGTCCATTTATGTTTTGCATTACACCAGGTTAGATGATGCTGGCAACGAAATCAGATTAATGGGACACATTGCATGGGGGACAGAGAGTGTAACCCAGCTTCAAGCAATTGGTTTACAATCGTTCGGGGAGGGGGGTTACTCTCTCGGTAACCTATGCTTGGATCTGGCCTGCAGTCAACCAGCAACAGCCACCCACACAATTTGGTGGTCTTCGCATGCTGTTATCCATCCTAATGGACCTGGGCCTGCTCTAGGACTATTAGAGCTTTCTTTCATCACTGTGTAACAAGTCTGTATACTGACATTGCACTACGGCCAATTCTTCAGGAGATTTCACGATATTATGAACCCTTTTAAAACACGTCAATTCTCCGACCTGTGTAGAGAGTTGTCACTCTTCGCCTTGGCATACACACCAACAAGAACTTGTTGACAACAAAAGTGTCATGTTAGACCACACTGTTCACCAATAGTATGCTAAGAAAAAATAGCAATTTACATAATAGATAGCATCATAATTCTCATATTATTACATATAAAACTTTCAATTTTAAATCATTTAATACTCTTCATGTGGGCATACTTGGAGCCAAATTTCATTCATTTATCACAACACCCTCTGGGTGTTGGGTTTTTAATTTGCGCCAGTTTGTGTATCAGTTGGTAAGTGTAAAGATCGAGCTGCAATTTGGCAATACTGGTCTGTACCGTCACCGCAAAGACAGCCGGCTGAGTGACGGCTCACGTCCACATTTTTCCATAGCTCGAGCGTGTTCCGGTCTTTAGTCTCCTTTAACGTTTTCAAGTGATTGTTTCAGGGAATCAGTGTTGGGGATGACAGGTAGGTCTGACACCCTACTTTATTATACTGTACTTTATTTTTCACAGACTTGGTACGAAAGTACATTAACATACTTTTTTATCTGACTCACGTAATCACCTAACTGATTGATCTTTTATGTACAAAAATAGTATCCGAGCGCAGTATTAACAAATCGTTACCACATTGTACTAGAATGAAATATTTTTGCGTGTTTCAACACAATCACAATGAAATGTCAATCACTTCGCACTTGACATGTTTGTTTTATTTGAGGTTCTTTCCGATTCACTAAGTATTTTTTATTAGTAAAGAATGAGATTATAACATATTTTAATTTAAATATAGGTCATAAAGATTCTGTATAATAAAAATAATAATTTCATTTTATCTCAAAGTTCTAGTCACAGAGTTTCTTTTTAGGAAACTCGCAGTGCACCTATATCGTAGTCACCTAACTTAAAAAGGAGACCTACAGATTAACGTCAAATTCGAACCATAGAGCATTCTAGAATCTTGGCATTAATAGATAAAAGCTTTGCCAGAGGTAAATGCCAATTTTAAGGCCCGCAAAAATAATAGAATTTGAACCGGGACCTTCAGTACCCAAATTGCACGCAGTTATTTGAGTCTGAATGTGGAGGTAATGAAATATAAGTTTGAAAAAATATTAAAATGAACATTTTTTCTATACCATCTACTTTTGCAATCAAAAGACACGAATCCCCTATTATATGTTTGAATACATATTTTACAGTACTTTTAGATTAGTCTGGTTATAGCGTGCGATTCTAGTATGGAAGGTCCCCTTTACAAATGCAGATCTCAGATGCATTTGTTGTGGGTCCTAAAATTGATATTCAACTCTGGCAAAGCTTTGAATTTTTAATGCAGAGAAGGTAGGACTCTTTCTACATCTAACGAACATCTGATGAATGTAAATGAACATTCATGAATAAAAGACACTTGTTTTAAAGCAAACAATAACTTTAAAACAATATTATTTTGGTCGTAAGGGAAGGGAAATTTCCGAATTCGCTCTATGCACTTCTCCACATCCAGGAGTCCGATACTGGAGTGCACCGTCAAAAAATAAACCAATCCAATGATGGCCGGGTGTCGGCCGAGTGTCGGATGACACACCGTGTCATTTGGACAAACTTTGATCGAGTAAGCGCCAACACTAATGCCGGGCCCACATTGACACACAGTTGACGCAGGCAATGCAGCACAGTTTCTTTTGGGGCGGAACAGCACATATTGAGTCACAGGGCAGGTAGGGTTGCCAGATACATGATTGTAATTTCTGGGACATTTCTGGGGTTAAAAAGGTTTATTAGTTAAACAGGATTATAATTTCCGGGACATTTATGGGGTTAAAAAGGTATTTTAGTGGTATGTTTGAGGAGCGAACAAATATTCAAATTAATTTAAAAAAGTTGTACTTAAGGTAAAAACTATCCTGTATATATACATATATATATATACATATATATGTATATATGTATATATACTAGGTATGTTCAAAAAAAGACCGAACTAATTAAATAACGCACCAACGGCTGCAGATAAAATTCTCCAACTACCGTGCAAACTAGCGGCATCACTCGGCAAGACATTTGTGGCGAGACAGTATAAAACCATGGATGTAATGTGTAAAGCAATGAAGCGGAACGAAGCATCGTCGAGAGAGAGACGCAAGGAGCAAAGTTGATTGTTGAATTCAGTCTGCCGTAGACCGTCTGAGAATTCGGTCATGAGTTGACGCCTACAGTAGTATTGCCTTGTGTTAGTTGCATGCCTGGTATTAGGTGTGGCTGCGCGTTCCGGCAATACGTTAGAGCAGACAAATAAGGCAAAAAAATGTATGTTGCAAATCACTAATTAGTATGCTAGTCTGCTTATAGTATTTAAAACTACAATATTTGTTCTTTTTCATGCTGAAGTGTTAAGTAAATAGTTTAATCAGTGATTCTAATATATCTGTTTGGCTTGTCGTGGAAATCTAGTCATAAATATTCGCAAATTATCTCTCTCCGTAAATAAAAAATTCAATCAAAAAACTTTTTTTTTTTTTTTAAGTTTCGGGGTTTAATAGCTGTTATATTTCCGATGTATGGCGGTGGTGCCATAATGTTTTTGAGCAAGTGAGATGGCCGAAGATAGTAACCATAAAGAAAGAGACTTGTGAGCAAAGATTTGGGATCACAGCTTGCATAGCAAATAGAAATCTTTGATGTTCAGATTTCGCTGGCACTAAGATATTGCTTTTTTGTTGGTGTAAAATATTTTCATCTTTGATTTTCAGCACACAGTTATTATTCATGTGTTTCATTGCAATACGTAATCTTTCACTTCAGATTTCTCTGACGCAAATCATTTGAAGGTTGTGTTTCATTGGTTGCTTTGGTTTGTTTTCGAGAATTATTAGTGACACAATTAATTTTATTTTCTAGATATTTTTCCTTTCTTTTATATTTTTTGTGTGTATTGTTTTTGGGAGACTGTAAGAACAGAAAGTTGGAGATATAGGTTTAGTTGATTTGAAGGTGTATTATGCTCTGGTTTTCAGTATCAATGAATCGGATTACGGAATAATTTCTCTGTAAATTCCATTTTAGTGATTTTAGGGAGTCCTTAGATTATTTTTGGATACCATTTATACTTCGACCCACTGTATAGAAAATACATTTAACCATGGAGGGCACCAATACTCACCTTGAGGAGGCTGGTAACACAAACATAACAGAAATTCAGGAGGTACAAAATAATGTTGCAAGAGGGGAGGAAACACAAATAGAATTTAATTCTATAACTGCACTAAATACTTCTCAGGTATCAATGGATATTACCCCAATACAGCTGGTGGCTTATGACTAACTGGAGTTTTCAACTAGATCATCTTCTGATGATGAAGTCGTGGTGTTTAACCTACATCTGACACACCACGTACGACCAGCACCCGAAGAATCCTCTCTAGTATCCCAACTCATACGATACCTTGACCAAAAGTTCAAGTCAAATAAACGTGAGGCATCTGATGAATAGGCTAAGGAGCAAGGTAAGATTCGTGACACACTCGAAGCATAGGCTAAGGAGCAGGTTAAGACACGTGAAACTCTTGACCAGAAATTCGAATCTGTGGATACTAAACTCGAGCACTTGAAGTTGTTTATGGTAGAAAACTTAAAGAAACATTTGTACAGTATTCCCTTACAGTAAAAACACAGGTCGACCAACTATCCCAGACATTGAATACGCCTAAGGAGAAGGTTGACCACATGGTTTCAACACTTAGTGAACAAGTAACACAAAATATAAAAGATGTCAATAATTTGAAGGAAGATATGAATCAATCCCATAAGGGAAGTTCCTTATTGCAACAGTCCCAACTGCACACTCAGACACAAATAGCAAACATTAGGTCAAAGGTAGAAAACTGTATTGATGCCATTGATGCCCTACACACAGTATGTACAGAAAATAGCCAGAGAATTCAACACTGGGATGAGCAAGTGGGTTCAGTGAAGAGACAGGTGTTAAAAGACAGACAGTAGAATACAGAATTGTGAACAACAAGTTGTTTCTTTGAGAACAGAAGTTACAGAAGCACTTAACACATAGAACCAAGCAGCTTCCTCTTCACAATGCATAATCACCATACCAGAAAAATTAGAATATAGCAGGTTTAGTGGACAGGGGAATTTACACCCCATAATATTCCTGAAAAGTTTTGAAGATTCGAGGCCTTTTACAAATTATTCAGACAGAGAAAAAATAAATTGTTTCGGTCAGCATTTAACAGGATTAGTCAGGCTGTGGAGTGATACCCACTTACAAAATTACAAACATTGCTGAGCTAAAAGAAGCATTTCTTAACAGGTTTTGGTCACAAGAAACACGATACTCAGTTGGTAGGTCGATAGGGCTGGGGCCTAAATGGGACGGAACCTGTCCCACGTTATATGATATATGACCTTTTTTCTACAGGAAGCCGATAAGGCGACTTACTTAGACCACCCCATGCCTGAAATAATCCTAATTGAAGACATTGTCCATCGGATGCCAACACCCGTAATAGAAAGATTTGCAACACAAGGGGCTACTACGCAAGACGCGGCAGAGAAACTCTTGCAAGTACTAGATGTATATCAGTGGTCTTGGAGTCCAGGAGAAAGTGTTTTAGTAAACAATAATGGTCAGACACAAAATACAGAGGATCAGCACAACCACAGTATGTCATGTAATAACAAACAGCACACATATCATAACAGTCAAGGCAGGGGTAAGTTTTATAACAACAACGCCCAACAATATTAAAAAAGGGGACACAGCATACAATCTATGAGTAGAAATAAGATAGGATAGGGAAAATAAACAGTTACCCGTCACTTACCACTGATGAAGGCAGGAGGGCGAGACACGTAAAAACACAAAAACAAAAGAATTACACAATATTTCGACTTTTTAGTCTTCCTCATGTAGGAGGCGAGACATATGGCAGGGGGAAAGATGTGGTCACATCCGAGCCTGCCACATGAATGAAGCACAGGCGGAAAACGCGTGGTAGTGGAAGAATTGCCGGGAGGGGTGGGGGGTGGGGGGGGGGGTAGGGAATAGGCTTGACCAGCGATAAAAGTGAAACAAATGAATATAATGTCTGTGTAGCTTAGTACAAAAAGTTATAATTGAAAATAAAGGGAGATAGAATAATTTAAAATATATATATATACAAAAAATAAAAAATAATAAAATAAATAAATAAAGAGGAAAATAAATATATATATATATATATATATAAATAACCGACTGTAAAATGAAATGAGAGATAGCAAGTGACAGGTTTAACGTAGGTTTAGGCCAGGGGTGTGTCTGGTGTCAAGGATATGTTGATAGGCTAGTTCCCATCTGCGGAGTTCTGAAGGGGTGGTGGTATTTGGAAAAACTCTAATAGCTCTGACTGTGAAACAGGTGTTGAGGTTGTTTGAATTATGGAAGTTCGCATGAATTGCCACGGGATGGTCTGGGTTGGAAGTATAAACTGTTTGCCTGTGGCCATTCATTCTGTAGGAAAGTTGTTGAGTGGTGAGACCAATGTAAGAGGCAGTGCAGTGGATGCAGGTGAGTTGGTAAATAAGGTGAGTGGTAGCACATGTGGCATGTCCAATTATAGGGAAAGATTCGCCTGTGACAGGATTAGAGTAAGTAGTGGTGGCAGGGTGCATGCTGCAAGTTTTACAGCGGGGTCTGTTACACGGGAAAGATCCCTGTGGAGGTCTAGGGGAGTCGGTAGGTAAATACTTGTGGACCAAGATGTTGTACAGATTGGGCGGTCTGCTGAAGCAAGTGCGGGGAGCAGTGGGTAGGATTTTGGGAAGGAGGAGACGCATTTCAGGGAAGGAACGTAAGAAATCATGCCCACGGCGGAGTATCTGGTTGACAGATTCCAGGCCAGGAAAGAACTGGGTGACAAGTGTTGGACCACGGTCAGCTTTAGGAGGTGCAGAACGAGGGTTGTGGGTGATGGTACGGGAAATTTGTTTTTCCACCAGATCATGGGGGTATTGGCGGGAAACAAGGGCTTGGGATAGTTTTTTGGAGTAACTGGAGATTGATTCATGATCAGAACAGATGCGTCTGCCACGGATTGCAAGGCTGTATGGGAGGGAACGTTTAATGTGGAAGGGGTGACAACTGTCAAAGTGTAGGTATTGTTGTAAATTGGTCGGTTTAATGTGTACTGAGGTATGGAGGGTCCCCTGTCGTAGGGTGATATCTACGTCAAGGAAGGTGATACAGGTGTGGGAATATGACCATGTGAAATTGATTGAGTGATTATCATTTAGTGAGTTGAGGAAGTCTAGGAGGTGGTCCTCCCCGTGGGTCCAGATCATAAATATATCATCTATGTATCTGAACCACACGAGGGGACTGAGGGGGGAATTCTTCAGAAAAATATTTTCCAGACGGCCCAGGAAAAGGTTAGCATAGGACGGGGCCATGCAGGTACCCATGGCAGTGCCGCGTATCTGGTGGTAAATCTGGGAGTTGAAGGAGAAATAGTTTTTGGAGAGGATAAAGTTGGCAAGGGATATGAGAAAGGATGTTCTGGGAAGACTGTTTGGAGGGCGCATATCCAAGAAGTGCTGAAGGGAGCTGAGGCCTTCAAAGTGGGGAATATTGGTGTACAAGGAGGTTACGTCAATTGAAACAAGGAGGGAGTCTGGTGGTAGAGGACTGGGGACTTTTGACAGACGTTCCAAAAAATGTGGTGTGTCTTTGATGTAAGATGGAAGGTTCTGCACAAAAGGTTGGAGGTGTTGATCCACCAAGGCTGAAATTCGTTCAGTGGGGGAACCATAGGCCGCAACTATAGGTTGTCCCGGATTTCCAGCCTTGTGTATCTTGGGGAGAAGGTACAAAGTAGGTGTGCGGGGATTTTGAGGGGTGAGAAGGGATAAGGATTGTGAAGAAAGACCTTGTAAGGGGCCTAGGAGGTCCAGGAAGGAGCGAATTTTGAGGCAGATGGAAGAGGTGGGATCTGTGGCATGTGGACGATAGGTGTTGGTATCAGAGAGCTGTTTAAGGGCCTCCGCATCATAGTCACTGCGGTCCATGACCACGGTGGTGGAGCCCTTGTCTGCTGGGAGGATAATGATATTTTTGTTATTGGACAGTTCTCTCATGGCCCGGATTTCAGTAGGGTTGAGGTTATTGGAGTTGGGAATAGAATTGAGGAAAGATTTTGAGGATAAGGTCGATGTGAGGAAGTCTTGGAACAGGAGGAGGGGATGATTTTGGGGAAGTGGAGGAGGGTCAAGTTGGGATGGTGGTTTGAACTGCTCTAAGCTGTCAACCAGATACTCCGCCGTGGGCATGATTTCTTACGTTCCTTCCCTGAAATGCGTCTCCTCCTTCCCAAAATCCTACTCACTGCTCTCCGCACTTGCTTCAGCAGACCGCCCAATCTGTACAACACCTTGGTCCACAAGTATTTACCTACCGACTTCCCTAGACCTCCACAGGGATCTTTCCCGTGTAACAGACCCCGCTGTAAAACTTGCAGCATGCACCCTGCCACCACTACTTACTCTAATCCTGTCACAGGCGAATCTTTCCCTATAATTGGACATGCCACATGTGCTACCACTCACCTTATTTACCAACTCACCTGCATCCACTGCACTGCCTCTTACATTGGTCTCACCACTCAACAACTTTCCTACAGAATGAATGGCCACAGGCAAACAGTTTATACTTCCAACCCAGACCATCCCGTGGCAATTCATGCGAACTTCCATAATTCAAACAACCTCAACACCTGTTTCACAGTCAGAGCTATTAGAGTTTTTCCAAATACCACCACCCCTTCAGAACTCCGCAGATGGGAACTAGCCTATCAACATATCCTTGACACCAGACACACCCCTGGCCTAAACCTACGTTAAACCTGTCACTTGCTATCTCTCATTTCATTTTACAGTCGGTTATTTATATATATATATATATATATATTTTTATATATATATATATATATATATATTTTCCTCTTTATTTATTTATTTTATTATTGTTTATTTTTTGTATATATATATATTTTAAATTATTCTATCTCCCTTTATTTTCAATTATAACTTTTTGTACTAAGCTACACAGACATTATATTCATTTGTTTCACTTTTATCGCTGGTCAAGCCTATTCCCTACCCCCCCCCCCCCACCCCCCACCCCCCACCCCTCCCGGCAATTCTTCCACTACCACGCGTTTTCCGCCTGTGCTTCATTCATGTGGCAGGCTCGGATGTGACCACATCTTTCCCCCTGCCATATGTCTCGCCTCCTACATGAGGAAGACTAAAAAGTCGAAATATTGTGTAATTCTTTTGTTTTTGTGTTTTTACGTGTCTCGCCCTCCTGCCTTCATCTGTGGTAAGTGACGGGTAACTGTTTATTTTCCCTATCCTATCTTATTTTCAGTGCCTCGCGGCAGTTTCTTTGTTTCCTTTATCCAATCTATGAGTAGAGGAAGAGGAACTAGAGGAGGTAGAGGTAACAGAGGGAGAGGACACACAAACAAACTATAACAGAAGCACCTCAACATCGGAACAGGTTTCTGGACCTGAACTGACACAACAACAGGAGGAAGGGGAATTCATACACTTTAGTAGTGCTGTCAACACAGAAGCTAAAGAGAGTATACAAGGTCATGTCCTTGAAACCCTACAAAGATATTGAAATTTGATAGTAGGTTTTTCTGATGGTTACAGTGGTGTGCAGTACATCCAAATTAAACAGAGCATCAGCAGCTATCAGGACTCAGTCTCCTGTGGGAGGAGGCCTGGTCCAGGGTTTACCTTTAAAGGAACCTACCAAGTTCCAGATCTGGTTACTCACTGTTGATACTGAGATCGAGGTGGAAACACCTTTCATTGATGCTGTTGAGAATCAATTTTTTTTAGGGTCAGACAATCACATCAGGAATCAGTTTCTGTGGGACAGGGCTTTTTCAAGGTTTTACCTTCAAAGGAACCGAAATAGTTCCAGATTTGATTCTCCCATAGGAATAAAACCGAAATCCAGCACTTATGCCTTAAATTGATACTGTTGATGATGTAAATTTCATTTTAAAGTAACATAGTATGATTTTATTTTTTGTCCCACTGTCTTCCAATAATAGGGGGGAGGGGGGGGGGTGAACATGTATAGACATGATATTAAATTAATTTTTTTTACCTTTTTCACTGTACCATTGGGTAATATCTAGATTGCGATACCGCTGCAATCACTTACTGCCTCGCGATGCAAACACTTCCGGATGGAGAGAGTATGACGTCACTAACTTGCTGAATGTGACGTATACATGGCACGCGCAGCTTTAAATTTCACTAACGGGGCTTTCTACGGAAACTAGTCCATCGCTAATACATCTCATATAGTGAAATAGTTAATTATGCAGGAATAAATTCATTAGTGATGAAGTTTTGATGCAGCCTGGACCAAACTGAAACGTAACTATTGAACACCTTATTGCGGATACCTATGTCGTATCAATCGCTGTTACTGTCGTTTGCGTCTCAATGCAGCCAGGACCATAGTGAAACGTAACCGTCGCACATGATATTGCTGATATCCAATTTCCAAAACGCATCTATCTCTGTTAGTATGGTCCAGGCCGCGTTACAACCTAACCACAAACGGTTATTGACGAAATCTTTTATTTATATAAATATTTTATGTTGTATGAATGATTATAATAGCAATTTCAGCCACGAGAGGAAATACAGAAGAACACAATCAAATACAAATCAATGGAATTGTGAGTAATGGCGTTAACATTACAGGAACCGACATTACGGAACGTTACTAATGAATGATATCAATTATCAGTTTGGAATGTTGTTGCTATTTTAATAATGTTATTAATTGCGCAAGTAATAATTTTTTTTTAACTTTTTCAATCCGTAATTTTTATTATTACTATTGGATACGTTCTATGACCTAACGTGTATTCACAAATCGGTCGAAGGCTCAACACCTCATACACGGGAACACAGTGACGTCATACTCTCTCCATCCGGAAGTGTTTACACCGCGAGGCGGTAAGTGATTGCAGCGGTATCGGGATCTAGATATTACCCGTACCATTTAGTAGAAATGAAGGTAGGGGATGCAGAAAGTTTAAAAGATGATATGCCATACTTAACTGCCTACCATTAAAAAAAAAAAAGGAATTAAAAAACAGGCACTTTCTTTATAACTCTCTTGCTCAATTTCTAGTGCACAATATAAGACAAGCCAAACCACATAGAACTTTGATTTGTTGTCAAATATGTCATGTTTATAAATAGTGAACTATAAAAGTAATTGGAATGAGGTAGTGTACTATAACAGCTTCCAATGACAGTGTATTTGAATTTAACATGTTTTCCATAAGAAGCTGTACACTTTACCTCCCACAACTGTATGTTTGAAGGAGGTTTTTGCCTCACAGTATTAAACCACTCAGGTTTTTAAGTGTGTTATGTTGTACATATTTTGGCCTACTCATTTTTTTTTTTTTTTTTTTGGCATTGTAGATATGTTTGCTTTCATGAGAATGAAACAGGTGCAGGTGGCTCACTTGTGTGAACACAAGTTTTGTGAAAGACTGCACCAATATTTAATCGTCATGTGTTATTTATGTTCATTACATCAGCATGTTAATGTTTTGTATGTATTGTGGCACCATAACAGGACAAGGATTTTTGATGTATTTTGGACACATTACTGGTAGATGATTTTGGTGTATGTTGGACATTATTTTAATATGTCATTTGTGTAGTAAGCTAGCATTGTTTTGACATTGAAATGTAATGGAAGATATGTATATCATTCAACCATCACCATTTAAAAGTAATAATTTGGTATGGATAAGGAGACACACTTAAGCTAATACTGTCTCTATAAGTTGTTGGGTTTAATTTTGCCAGTGTAAAAAATGGTTTAAAATAGGAAAAAATAAACCCAAGGGGGGTTGTGGCGAGACAGTATAAAACCACGGATATAATGTGTAAAGCGATGAATCGGAATGAAGCATTGTCGAGAGAGAGATGTGAGGAGCAAAGTTGATTGTTGAAGTTAGTCTGCTGCGGACCGTCTGAGAGTTCAGTCTTGAGTTGGCCACTACAGTTGTATTGCTTTGTGTTAGCTGCGCGCCCGGTATTAGGTTTGGCTGTGCGCTCCTGCAATACGTTAGAGCGGACAAATAAGGCAACAAAAATGTATGTTGCAAATCACTAATTAGACTGCAATGAACTGTAGAAGAGATCGGTCGCAAGAGGCAGCTCGCCTTGTAATAAGTTGGCAGCGCGCTGGGTATTATTGTGTTGAGCAGACGAAACATTAACAAAATGTTATTTGCACGTAGCTAAGTGATAGTGATTCGTGAAGATTAATACACTGTTAGGAGTTGTAACAAAGTGTACAAACTGAAATTATGATAGCGTGGTTCAGAGCCTGCAATGTGAAGAAAAGAAGTGCTGTATTGTGTTAGCCACGGTCAGAGTAAAGAAATAGAATTATTGGTGGTGGTGGACGTGTACTTGTGTGTTTGGAGAATAAATCTAAAGTGAATTTAAATGGTGACCTTATGACTTAGTAATATATGAACCTGCAATCAAGAAACAACCAGACCCACAATAATTACCCTACCCCACACCAAGCTGCATACTATCGCCAGCAGCTTCTTTTATCTTTACAGATTGCAGCTTGCCACACTCTGGTCACTGCATTAGTTTACGAGTGACAGCCAGTTGAGTGAGGTCGTGTGCAGAGTACTCGTCGGATTAGTGAGAAAGTGAGAATGAAGGAATTGGGGACCAACGCGTCTTTGTGAAATTTTGTGTTAAACTTGGAAAAACTTTTACTGAAACACTTCAAATGCTTAAACAAGCATTCGGGGATGACTGTATGAGCCGAATGCAGTGCTATGAATGGTTTAAGCGCTTTAAGGAGGGCAGGAGTTCGGTTACTGAAGATCCAATATCTGGTCGACCTTTCACATCAACAGACGACCACAATGTTGAGAGGATTCACACTGTGATTCGTAAAAATAGCCGTTTGACTGTCCGTGAGGTCGCTGAAGAAGGTGGCATAAGTGTTGGATCTTGCGCTCACATCCTGCCAGAAAAACTTAGAATGCATCATGTCAGTCCAAAAATGGTGCTGCGCTTGTTGTTGGATGACCAGAAGGAGAATCGATCTCTGAGGAGTTGCTTGAAAAAGCAAATGAGGACGAAAACTTCCTCAAGAACATCATAACAGGCGATGAAACATGGGTTTATGGGTATTATGTGGAAACGAAGAAGCTGTCTTCACAATGGGTGGGGAAAGGATCTGCTGGACAAAAGAATGTGCGGAGGAGTCGGTTGAACATCAAGATATTGATGGCCGTGTTTTTTGATTGAAAAGGGATTGTGCACCATGAATGTTTACCACGTGGTCAAGCGATAAACAAGAAAGTCTACCAGATAATTCTGACACGATTGAGAGATTCTGTGTGTAGGAAAAGGCCTTAACTGTGGGAGAATCAATCGTGGATGTTGCACCATGACAATGCACCCGATCACGCATTGTTGTTTGTCACGAATTATCTGGCAAAACATCGCACTCCCATTGTGCCTCAACCACCCTGGAAGAAACGATGGAAACGGTGTATAGATAGTAAAAGAGAGTACTTTGATGGGGACAGTGTTTAAAAATTTGTATGATGAGCAATTACAGCACAAGTTCTGTCTTTTTTTGAACACATCTCGTATATATAAGATTATTAATTGAACTTTGGTTGAAAATCACTACGTTATAGTTGAACAGTCTGGCCGTCGGTAAGGTGTAACGCTCCTCTACCTCCCGCTGTGAGTGCGGCATGGCCACCGTGGTATCTTAAGTTTGAGAAAAAAACTGGTATACAGGAATTCCAGGGCAGTAATGCTTAATTCGTGAACACTGAACTAGACACCAAATTCCTGGACATTCCCGGATTTCCCGGCCATCTGGCAACCCTAAGCGCAGGGCACAGTGCAGTACTGTGCTGCCCATGCACAACGCCACGTTTTGATCATGACACAGAAACTGTGCCACGCAGCTCACTCGTGCCGGTTTTTGCCATAACACTTCTTGCGTTATTTATCATCTTTCTTTATTTATAATCATTTTCAACTATGGAATAAGAAAAATTGATTAAACTGGTGTGTAATCAACCTGTGATTCACAATATCAGTCGTAATAAATATATAAAAATTAAACAAGAATTTTGGACAATGATCCCAAAAAGTGGCGAGTAAATTCTGCATGTATTTATTATACAATTGTACACTTACAATTTTCTCTTTTTGAATTCATTTTTGATTAAAAAACTTTAAAAATTTTTTTTTTTTTTTTTTTTTTTGCTGTCATCAGTCTTTTAACTGCCTTGATGCAATCCTCCATCCCTTCCTATCATGTGCTAACCTCTTCATCTCCATATATCCCTTACAACCCACATCCTCAATTATCTGCTTCAAATATTCTAATCTCTGTCTTCCTCTACAGGTCTTACCTTCGATTGTTCCTTCCACCAGCAAATTAACCAAACCAGCATCTCTCAAAATATGACCTACCAGCCTGTCTCTTCTTTCTGTAAGCTTCTTCCACAAACTTCTTTCCTCACCCATCACTTCCAAAACTCATTCATTTCTTACTTTGGCTGTCCACTTAATTTTAAGCAGTCTTCTGTAGCGCCACATTTCAAATGCTTCAATTTTCCTTCTCTCCGGTATTCCTAGAATCCATGTTTCGCTACTGTAAAGTGCTGTGCACCACACATAGAGTTTTAAAAAGTTTTTTTCTAATTCCTAGATCAATATTTGAAACTAAAAGATTTCTCTTTTTCATGAAGGCTCTTTTTTCTAGTGCTATTCTGCTTTTAACTTCAGTAGATGGAGAAGGAGAGTCGGGCTGGAACCCTGGACCAAAAAAGTTTAATTCATACCCCCTCCCCCTTATGGGCTTACTGTTTCTTGCAGTGTACTACATTACACAAGTACATCCCGTCACCTTGAACCCATTTATTAATATCGATACTTAAAATGAGATTTGCTTTATATTCTACATTTTTGATTAATTCATTTAGTATTTAATCAGCAAAAAAAATAACATATGATTCTATTAACTAATACTTCCATTTTCTTTTTATCCACTTGTAATTTTTATATATACATATTAATCTTGCTTTAAGATTAATAACAAATCATTAATCATTTAGTAGTTTAATGAACATATAAAACAATAACAACTGGAATCTTTCCTTTACACATTCCTTTACATATTAATCTTGATTTATTGTGTCAGTTACAACATTGTGATCCATTCGTCTCCAAGGTCAGAATCAACAGACACAAACTCCCTTGACAACGCCAAACTATAATCCAGAGATCATCATTCTCAGTGCCCAGAGAAGTATTATTTCTTTCCCACTCAGAGAAACCAAATTAGTATTCAAATAAATAGCTACCATTGACCATCCCCTCCTTGTAACTGATACCTCCCTCCCCACTAACCTCAGTTCCCCCTCCTTGAAATCGATACCCTATGCAGGTGTTCTGGTGTAACCTGATACTCTGCCGCTGACCTTGAAATTGATACCCTATGCAGGTGTTTCGTTGTAACATGATGCCCTATCGTTGACCTTGGAACCGAAACCCCCCTCCCATCCTTTCCCCATTAACCTCAGTTCCCCCTCCTTGTAAGCTGATACCCTACCGCTGACCTTGAAACCAAAACCTTGAAATCGATACCCCATGCAGGTGTTCTGATGAAACCTGATACCCCCTCCCACCTGCCTTCCCCACTAACCCCAGTTCCCCCTCCTTGAAATTGATACCGAGGACGGGTACCAACCGGTTGGCGCTATACCTGAAAACCAGTTTTTTAGTGCGGGTGGTGAACAAAAACCGGTTTTCTCTACCTGGAAATGTGCTGGGATAAGACAAACGCGTATTTACGCTTGGCTAACCAACTCGCGCCCTTTGGATGCTGTTAGCAATATAGTAATTAAGAATTAGGACATTCTGTCTACAGTTCATGAAATGAAGTTGAATAATAATAAATTTAGGTGTTTTTATAAATAAAAACACATTTTAATTAATTTGATTTTTGTTTTATTTCACCCACCAGTGGGCAATTAAAAATACATTTTCAATGGCATACACACAGCGTTACAAAATGAGTATCCTTTACAAAGTTTTATCAAATCATTTTTCTTGAGTTCTCGTAAAGGTGGACTACCCAAATCTTCAATATTGTAGCAGACAATAGTCTTATTACAATTAAATAGACATTTGGTGTCATAAAGATGTTCCCCGATATTAAATTATTTATAAACTCACTTCTTCTGGCCTTTTTCTGCATACTTTAATCAATATTCCACAACCATTTGAACTTGGTAGGTGAGTAATGAAGTCTTAGTAAGGTCTTCAGGAGGACTCAGGTTCATTTCTCGACCATTCAGATTTTCCGAAACCACTCTATGGAAATGCCGTGGTGGTTCCTTTTATCAAGGCACATTTCATTAGAAGTAGTCAAGAATATCTAATGTCCCCATAAATTAATGAAGAACGTTATAATGCATCCATGCTTTGGATTCCTTTAGTTTTTCCTTTGCTCAGTGCTTTATACAATACCATACATTCATTTTCCATTGATCCCAATATAAGAGACTGGGTCTGTGGGATGTGGAAAGTTTTCAATTTACAGATAAACAGTTGCATAACAAAATAATAAGTACACTACCAGATGTACAGTCATAGCATACATAGTACATTAAAAAAATCCATAACAAAATAACACATACACCACAAGATGTACAGTCATAGCATTCATGGTACAGTAAACAATTGTGTAACAAACTAAATACAAACACCAGGAGATGTACAGTCATTGCATACATGGTAAATTAATTATGTAAACTACATTTACACAAGCTACTGGCAGATATTTTTTAGATACTTTAGAAATAAATTCTTCGACAGAGTAGAAGGAGTTGTCAATTATAAATACTTTCAATTTTTTCCTGAATTTGTTCTTATCATCTGCTAGACATTTAATATGTGTTGGGAGGTTATTGAAGATATGTATCCCTGATTATCGGACCCCTTTTTGAACAAATGACAATGACTTGTAAGTTTTGTGAAGATCATTTTTACTTCTAGTGCCATAATTGTGTATTTTACTATTTGTTTCAAACAAAGTATAATTTGTGACTACAAAGGACATTAATGTGTGTATATACTCAGACGCTGATGTTAAAATCCCTAACTTCTTGAACAGCTCTCTACATGAAGTTCTATTGCTAAACCCACACATAATTCTTATTACACGCTTTTTGGCTCTGAACACTTTGTCTCCATGGGAAGAATTGCCCCAGAATATTATTCCATATGACAATAAGGAGTGTAAATAAGCAAAATAAACTAGCTGCCTCATACGGAGATCACCTATAGCTGAAATTGTACGAATTGCAAACGTGGGTGCACCCAATCGCTTTAGATGGTCAGAAACATGTCCTATCCAATTTAAATTATGATCAATATACAAACCTAGAAATTTTACACTCTCTACCTCTTGAATGGACTCACCTGCAAATTTTATGTCTATATCTGGTGTTAATCTGTGTGATGTACTGAATTGCATATACTGAGTTTTATCAAAGTTTAAAGACAAGCCATTAGCTGTAAACCATTTATTACTCAGTTCAAATACATAATTTGAAATATATTCTGAAGATAAATCTGAGTGTTTTTAATTTCTATGTTTGTGTCATCTGCAAATTGGACAAATTTTGAGTTTTTAGATGAAACACATGGTAGATCATTTATATATATTAAAAACAATAGTGGCCCCAATATAGAACCCTGAGGTACTCCACATCTGATTAATTTCCACTCAGAAAACAGTGGGCCTCTTAAGGCATCCTTAAAATTCTCAATTGACGCTTTCTGTTTTCTATTTAGAAGGTAAGAACTAAGCCATTTATTAAAAATGCCATCTATACCATAATACTTTAGTTTCTGCATCAGAATTTTATGATCTACACAGTCAAATGCTTTAGATAAGTCACAAAAAATTCCCACAGGAATTAATTTATCATTTATTCCTTCTAAAATATTGTCAGTGAATGCAAATATAGCTTGTTCTGTTTAATGACCCTTTTGAAAACCAAATTGTGATTTAGTTAGAATATTATTATTTTCAAGGTGTTCATAAACTCTATTGTACATTGCTTTCTCAAAAACTTTAGAGAAGGCTGTTAGTAATGAAATTGGTTTGTAATTCGATAACTTATCTCCCTTTTTATAGAGTGGTTCAACTACAGCATACTTAAGCCTTTCTGGAAAAGTACCCTCAAGTAAAGATATATTAAATAGACAACTTAGTATATTACTTAATTCTGTGGAGCACAATTTAATTACTCTGCTGGAACTCCCATTATAACCACTTGAGTATTTGCTCTTAAGGGATCTGATAATTTTTCTTATTTCTTCTGGAGTAGCTAATTTTACAGACATAGAGTTAAATATTTCTTGGAAGCCTGTTTTGACAAAATCCATACTGTGTGTCACTGAGCTATTAGCAGTCAATTTATCAGCAACAGATAAAAAATGTTTATTAAATATATCAGCAATTGAAAAAATTAGATTCTACTGAGTTTTCTTTAGTAAAAATATCATTACTTGTTTGATTACTTTTTCCTATTTCCTTTTTTACAATGTTCTATATTGTCTTAATTTTATTTTCAGAATCATGAATTTTATGTTTGTAGTACATACTTTTAGATTCTTTAATAACCTTTTTCAGTATTTTGCAGTATTGTCTGTAATGTGTTTTAACATTAACATTCTCACCCTGTTCCTAGAGGCAATATACAACTTCCTTTTATTAATGCATGATTTTCTAATGCCAATAGTTATAGTTCTTTTCTAGAAGCATGACACTTTTTCTAGGGGAAGCAACTTTCAAAGTAATTTAATACAATGCTACTAAAAATGTTGTATTTTTCATCCATACCTTGAGCACTCTAAACCTGTTCCCAGTTTGTGGTACTGAGACACTTTTGAAAACAAGTAACTGACTCACCATTTATTACACACCGAAGTTTAAAAACATTACTCTTAGTGCTAGTTCCTATTGAAGTGTTGATGGTTAATAACTGGGCATCGTGATCCGAAAGTACATTAATGGATATCTTGATGGTATAATTGAATTTTGAGGTTTCTAGGAAAACATTATCTATAGCTGAGTGACTATTATTCATTATTCTAGTTGGAAAATTAACTTGATGAGTTAAATTGAATGAACTGACTAATGATTCTAACATGCCTTTACAGGGTAAGTTATTTAGAAAATCTACATTAAAATTACCACATACGACTATGTTGAATCCTTTTCTGCTTAAAAATGGTAATAAGAGTTCAAACTGGATCATAAAAAAGAAAAGTTTCCCGATGGTGGTCTGTATACTGTTACTATTATGAAAATTTCATTATTGAAATTTAGCCATGTAGCACAAGCTTCAAAATGTTGATCAACACAATACATGCTAATACTTATATCCTCAAAACTATAACCATTTCTAACATAGGTGACAACTCCTCCTTTCTCCAAGTTCGTTCTACAATAATGAGAAGCTAAATTAAAGTCAGTTACATTTGACATACCTATTCCTGTAGTTATGTGGTGTTCAGACAAGCATAAAACATAAATTCTATTGATATCATTTAATTCATTTATGTGTACTAGCAATTCATCCACTTTGTTTGTTAACCCTCTGATATTCTGATGTAATAAATTAATCCCTACACAATTTTTAATTTTGTTATCTGAAAACTCAATATTGTTTAAATTAATTTCTTTTAAAACTCTCTGCCTAATACATGATCCTAAACTAAAAAAGGAGCTGCCCTAAGACCATTAACAACAGGAATCTTTACATGTGAATTTGTGGCCCCAATTAATTGTTTTGCTATGAGATCTGAAAGAACTCCCTTCCCTCTACTATGTTTGGCGGCCAGGAGACAGAGTTTGTGAGAATGTTCGTAGTTAGTAACACTATCATAGTAAAGTTATTTAAAGATTATTGGGATTAAAAATAATGACTACACTGGACTACATTGCACGTATTTTCAATGAGTTAATGAAATTCATTTTCATCTCCCATAGTTCTGGGGTCAATATATATTTAAGGATATTGCAACTTTCCTAACTGTCATCATATAGCTAGGTGAAACTTCCTGACGAATTTGTATGACTAGCTACGTTTTGGGAATTTCATTTTACTGTCTCTATTTTATTCCTTGATAGTTCTAAACTCCTATGGGATTTACTTACTGTTACTATAAAAGCGTCTCCCGTAATTACAGATCTTTTAGCGCCAGAGCGACTTAGTGGTTAAAGCATCTGACTGGAGACTGAAAGGTCCCCGGTTCGAATTTCCGTATCGGTGGTAGATACTCATAGGCCTCTAACCTGACATAGCTTGCTGTGAAGTATTCATGGTTCGTTTTTCTACATTAAACTGCAGGTGCCCTTAAGTAAGATCAGGAAGGAAGGAACTAGCCATCCTATCTCCAATACAAGTCTATCTCCTTCGGTAAGGTTTCAACCAGAAACTTAAACTACTTCACTTTTAATTGTGCGCACTAAGAGTGATTGGCTGTTTAGAAAATAGAAGATAGTGTGGCTTATCAGTAGCCGACTCAATGGGCTAAGACTATATAAAAAAAAGTAAGGGCATTAAAATTAAGGTATTTTGATTTTAATGAATTATGAATGAAACAAAATGCGAGAATTTGGGGCATCAACTAACAGGAAGTGCTATTTGTTTAACAGTAAATTAGAAGTGCATGTTAGTCTTGAAGAACAGATTATTGTTAAAATTCTTATAGGAGAAAACACGATATCTCGAAAGGCTATAGAAAGGTTTGTCGAGGAAATTCAGTCATAGGGGTTTGATATCCAACACAGTCTTACAGTCAGGTTTTCTATCGTTTCCCAAAATCACTCGAGGCGAGTGCAGAAATGATTACATTCTTCTTTAAGAGGATGCAGGTTTAAATTTCGAAACTGGTTGGTGAATTTTTAATGTTTGGCGCTGTCATACAGGTGATCTTGGGTTCTCACTTCAGTGCATTCCATTCATCTTCTTTTCAGAGTTATTGCTTGTATGCCAGCCTAAATATCTAGCTGGTGGGTGAGTTTTTAAAGAAAAAGTAACGAATAAGCAATTGTTGAAGATGTAAGTTATCACAAGATCAGCAAAGTAAGTTCTGAGCATGGGAAGTTAGAGTAATATCTCTTCACAAACCAGTCTACAAACTTTACGAGACAAAGTTTTATATTCGTGCTGTAGTATCTCCTAAGATCACTACGAAAGATTTTACATAATTTCTAACAGTGTGAACGTTAGCAATATAACGTAAAGACAGTGACGATGTTATTATCATCAGAAACCTGCATCGGATGTCGAAATCCAAGGGGATCATAGAATACCGAGCCTGGTGGGTGAGCAGTAACGTTCGGATGTATCGTTCTCAAGGATATGCAGCACTGTTTTACAGTCAGATTTTCTTTCATTTCCCAAAAATCATTTGAGGCGAGTGCTGGAATCGTTCCAGTGCAGTACTCCTTTCAGAGTACGTTTTTATATTCCGATCTAACTATTGTGCCTAGTAAGTGAGTTTTTAACGATTGGAACTGTCATGTGGAGGTGGAGGGTTCGATTCCCGATCCGGCTGTTCATTAGAATTTGTTGCAGTACTACTTTAGACACCAATAGCCGTTTATCGCCTATAGTAGCTGCGACAACAAAAAACACGTTTAGTGGTTTTTTTGTCGGTAGGAAGGGATGTTTTTTATTTATTCGTAGCCATTTGAGGCAATTTTTTCTTGTATTTTTGGCCGGGAGTCCTCGAAAAGTTATTCACATTCAAAAGGAGCAGAGTTTCGACTTGCCACGTGCTCTGTCTACGTCGTGGCTAACAAGTCTACGGTATTGCGTTTCGACATTGGCAGAGAAGCCCTTAAAAACTTCTGTGATTTATTCTTCACTCTTCAGCTAAACGAGTAAAAATTCTCTCTCTTTACACTGATTTCAAAATCCCTACGGTCGCAATACAGGGGTTTAAGGAGAAATAATGTCCACTAAGTTGTAGATGATGTTATATCATTTGTAAAAATTTTCATCAGTGCCAGTGTAGGAGTCTGTTCCGAGGTCTATACGGATCTTGTGTACAACTCCAAAAGGGCATATAGTGAATACGCGATGTGGGCAGTTCCTTCCCCAACACATGCGACAAAAGGCGGTACACAGCACAGTTAGTCGGAAAATTGAAGAATTCATACTTTCTTCAGAAACATTGGTTACAGGTGCATATTATCGGGGATTGGTACATATCCAAGGTTTTCATGAACTGCACCACTCAAGAACAAGATAGAAAAGTCGTCGCAAACTCTGAAAGTGTCTATCATTAGGAATACGGAAATTTGGTAACATTTACATATATACCACTGTCGAGGATCATAAAAAAATAGGCGGTCTGACTACTAACGACAGACATTCCACTATTTCATGAGTTAGCGGTCAGGTACTCATTCTATTCCTATTACCCGCATTTTTTGACAAGGTGTGTAGTGGGAATTCGACTGGACTGATTTCAAGAAACTACTGAGAGAAAAAAACCTGAAATCTGAATGTTTGGACAGGTATTCGATGCTGCATATTGTCGAATGTGAGACCTGGATGTTACCCTCGCAAACCAGCCTCGGTATCCTATCAATATAAGCCTTTAAACCGCTTACACACACTATGGCCACGCAACTAAACGCTGCATAATCAGCAATTCCGTGACAGAAAGATTCTACCTTCAGCAAAACTAATCTGTTGTATTCATCATACACCATCACCACACCTCCCACAGCACGTGGATGAAATGGTTTATTTTCCCAAACGGTCTGCTGGTGCCAGTCTTCAGACATGGACCATCGGGTACTCCTCTGTGTGTCAGATGAATGTTGGTAATTGAAAACGTTTTATGATAGAGTTATTGTCTAAGCATGGTTTTGAACCGGTTGTGGTGCTCAAAAAAGAAGAGCACAGCACCAGAGTTAAACTGACTTATGAAGAATGGCGCACGCTAATCCAAGTTTGTAGGTACTGTCCGACTTATTCAACACCGCTTACGACCAGACAGAAGTTCCACGTGCACACAGTCGCCTGCCGAATGGTTGCTAAGGTGAAAATAGTATGTTTTTACCGCACAATGTCTCCTGCCGAACGGTTGCTGGGGTGAAAATAGTAAGTTTTTACCCAAATACTGATCCTACCAACGGTGTCTTCTTAGGTGATTCGTTTTGGAGGAACCTAATCAGCGCTCAGCCCGCAGTGACTGGCGCCTTGGTAGTCAGGAAGAAGTGTGGCTACCTAGTTTCAAGATAATATACAGGGTTTGTGCACATTTGTCTAATAAAGTGCTATGTGACTATCGTATGAATAAATATATTTTATTGTTTTTTTCGTAAGTTCATGTTTTTCGAAAGACAGAACTTGTACGAATTAAATGTTGAGGCTTATATGGCAGTCTCTAGAATAACCCACAGTGCCAACACACATTTAACTTTACCATCACAGTGGACCAGTCAGAGGATTTCAGCTACATATGCATGCATCATAGAGCTCAGTGGTATTGGTCAAAAGTGATGATAAAACGTATACTGACACATAAGCTGACTTCATCACGGAAGGCGGTCTGCATTTAAAGAAGATGGGAGACACACACAGACACCGGATATATATGCAGTCATGAGTAGAGACAAAAAAAATATACACAAGCACTAGTCAGACAAATAGAACCAAGTATCGAGCATTACAGGGAGCAAGAGAGAAGCATCATTTTGCGAAAAAATTCAAAGTTTCAGTAAGAAGTATGAAAATCCTATAATTCCCTAAATTTCATGAAAATTGGTAAAAAAAAGATTAAAATATGTAAAATATTTCCAAAAGTAAATGATTTCCCTCCAAAGAAAAGACGTCGTCGGTTGACATGACAATTACATCTGCGTGCATCCCATAGTACAGTGCCCAACATTATCATGTGTTTTCATTATCACAACAGGCTACATAAAAGTGTCATACATGTACAAAAGTGTATGTTTCAACTGTCGCGACAGTACCCAGAGATACCTGCACGGCCCCTCCACCACACACACATCACGTTACCATCAGGGGGTGCAAAGGATGAAAACTATGGATCTAATCGATCAAAAGTGCAGGCAGTTCATATACTGACACAGAAGAGAACATTAACACATGAGGTGTAGTTAAAACTACTACTGTCAATATGCACACGAACCATCATAACTTACAATAAACTCTGGTTAATGTAGGATGGCACATTCAGTTAGGAAAACTGTGTGATGAATATTCACCACACAAACAATCTTCCCACCATGATAACGTGTGCAAGGATGGAAACAACATATATGTGCATCATAGTACTGAATGCATTGGATCCAAAGTGCTGACAGAACATATCAGACACATGAACACGCTAAGGCATAGCCGAAATTGCTACCATCAGTAAGTAAACGATCCATCATAACTTACATTAAACTCTTATGCTAACTTATCTCACCTTCATTACATAAAGTAAACACTTCACAAGCAATTTTGAGTAAATGAAGCCCATAACTGTAACACCTCGATCGAGTTTTAACTTATGCTGGATGTGCCAGCCAACAGTAACCTAAGTTACTGCTCAGATGTGGCGGACTAACCTAACGTATCTTACCCCAACATGGCACATGGTTTAACATTCTATATTAACCTGAGTTTAATATAAATTATTTAGGTTTTAGCTATACTTTGTGTGTGTGTTAATTTGTCTGTTTCGTTCTGTCAGCACCTTAGATCGAATACTTTGAGTACTGTGATGCACACGTATTTTGTTTTCATCCTTTGCACACCCTGTCATGATGGGCAGATTGTATGTGTTGTGAATGCTTATCACATAGTTATCCTAACCTTTGCTCCTATGAACGATACCATCCGTAGTTTCACCCTTTGCACTTCCTGAAGGTAACGTAATGTGTGTGGTGGAGGAGCCATGCTGGTTTCTCTGGGAACTGTCGCTATAGCCGAAACAAACATTTTTGTACACATATAATACTTTTCTGTAGCCAGTTTTGGTAATGAAAACATATCATATAGTTGGGCACTGCACTCTGTGATGCACGCAGGTGTAATTGTCAAGTCAACCAACGGCGTCTTTTTGGAAGGAAATTATGTAATTTTCGCAATATTTTCTGTATTATAATCATTTTAAACCGATTTTAATAATTCATACTGAAAATATGTATTTTTCACAAAATTATGATTCTCTCTTGCTCCCTGTAATGCTCGTTACTTTGTTCTATTTCCCTGACTGGTCAGTTTTCATTAATTTTTTTTATCAATTTTGCACATTTTCACACTTTTTAATAAAATTCGTGGAAAGTGGCAGATACTTACAACTTATATTCAACACAATTTATATCTTATCGAGAATTGGTGTCTATTACGATTCGGTCTTAAGACTAGTAAGTGATGAAGGATTCATGAAAAATAACTTGCTAAAAGACTTTTTAATGGATGGTGGGTAAAAATAATACAAAGTGAAATATGTACAATGTGATTTTTATTTATTTATACTTTTCACGTACATGAAGTACCACAAACACTATATCGAACATCATAATTCTTATTTACTATGTTTTTAACATCATCCAATACTAGTAAATTTTTATATGCAATCATTTCATGTCTAAGCAGTGTATAGTCCAATGATGAAATGGGGCTGTATCTCACTTGAGTCACATAAACATTATTAATATGTACACTTATCAGTTTTTTGACCTTAGCCATCCGATAGTTATGTAGCACTTTATTGGCTAAAATGTCCACAAACTCCTTGTAATATCTAGCAACTTGGGGGCACCACGTCTTCTTGATTGTCAAGGCTCCAGTCACTGCAGGCTGCACGTCAAAGCGGTTTTGCCATGTCGATTCTCTGAAGAACACGCAGCTGGCAGGATAGGAAATGCGAATAACACATACAGTTTTTATCCCAGCCACCATTTGGAAGGAGACAGAGTGTTCGCCGAGCCGAAGGTCGGTGTGGAATCTGTATTTGTTGAACAAATCGGACACTACATCCAATACTTCAGTCAGAACTCTCCATTCTTCATTCGTTAATATAACTTTGGTACTGTGCCCCACTTTTTCGAGCACCACTACTGGCTCAAATGCATGCTTGGACGATATACCTATCGTCAAACGCTTTGAATCACCAGCGTTGAGCTGATACACCGACGAGAACAATAGTACTGGGCGGACCATTTCTGAACACTGACACTAGCAGGTGGTGGGCGTTAAATATGGTCTTGTGGTGCTGGGGTAACCTGTTCAGTCCTGTCCATGGAAGGACACGTGCTGTGGTGGAGGTGGTGGTGGTGGAGCTAAGCCTGTTTTATGTAGGGAACACCTGCTCTACGATCCATAAATCTGTCAACGACACATGCTGTTGGGGAAGTGGTGGTGGTGGTGGCGATGGTGCGCTTAATCGTGTGAAATTTTGTGCTTACGTATACGGAGCGCACCACAAATCGAAATTGTCTTTTTTTTAATATGAATAACAATTCGAGGACTCCCGGCCAAAAATACAATAAAAATTTTATCAAATTGCTACGAATAAAAAATAAAAAACTCATACCTTCCGACCGACACAAACATCACTAAACGTGATTTCACTGTCGAAAACGAATGTTTGTGATTAAATTACTACAACAACAGATACATATGAACAACTGGACCGCTAATCGAACCCTCCACATCCGCATGACAATCGTTAAAAACTCAGCCACCTGGCTCGATATTTAGATAGACTATTAAAGAAAAAAGCCATCCACGTAGTATGTGACTGGAAATATAGCGTTACATTTTGCTGCAAGTACAAGATTCCAAATAAAATTGGTGTGTAAGTATGTATGTGTAATCGACCATACTGTGATTCATACTTTCATACTATGATTCTTACACGATAGTTGTAATCCTCGATGCTGGTGTGTATATGTAGGAGTTGTAAATTTTATTTAAGTTCTAAAGATAGACACGAATTTCCTATCTTGCTATTGAGTGGCGCAGTTCATGAAAACTTTAGATATGTACCAATCTCGACAATATGCTCCTGTAACCACTGTTTCTGCAGGAAATATGCATTCTTCTATTTTCCCACTAACTGTGCTCGGTACCGCCTTGTGTTGGGATACGAACTGTCAACATCGCGTTGTTCACTATGTACCCTTTGGGGGTTGTGCACGAGATCCTTTCAGACTTTTGGAACAGACTCATACACTGGCATTGATGAAAAATTTTACGAAAGATCTAATTTCATGTACAACTTAGTGAGCACTACCTTATTTGAATTGCTGTACTGCGATCGTGTGGATTTTGAAATCAGTTTAAAATGAGAGAATTTTTACACGTTTGGCTGAAAAGTGTAAAACAAACACCTATCTACTTGTGTCCATATAAAGTAATTTGAGGCATCTAAACTGAGGAATGGCGAATTCTTAATGAAACTGATACATCCTCAGTCACCTTCTAACCACGTCAAGCGATGACTTCTTTCGTGGAGAGAATATTACATAATTTTGGTGATTTTTTACCTGTGTTCATTATCTTTTGCGGTTTTTATAACGTTTTGGGAATTTCTGAGGCGGGGTGTGTAAGAGGATTGACGATGACTGGTGGGTGATCGATAACACTCTGACATCGCATTCGGGAAGCGACCATCCAGATTTAACCTTTTTTCCATACTTTACTGAAATCACGCCAAAATATGTGGTAAATAGAAACAGAATCTGAATCTGACCACTAACTCAAGAAATTGTGAAACATCTGTCAGTATTTGTGAGGCCGAGCATATTTTCATGATCCTTGACACTGGTGTGTGCTTGTATAAGTTGTGAATATTCTGTAAGTCCTAAAGGTTTATATTTTCGAAGTTTGTGCATCGCACCTTTCCTAGCTTGTTCTTGAGTGGTGCAGTTCGTGACAACTTTAGATACGTGCCAATCCCCGACAATATGCTATGCATCTGTAACCAATGTTTCTGCAGAAAGTATGCATTCTTCCTTTTTTTCCCACTAACTGTGTTCTCAACAGCATTTTTCTCATGTGTTGGGATAAGAACTGTCCACATCGCGTTGTTTACTAAGTGTCCTTTGGATGTTCTACACGAGATCCATTTAGTCTTCAGATCAGACTCTTATACTGGCACTGACGAAAAATTCCATGAGTGATCTAACATGATATAGAGCTTTGTGAATGCTATCTTCGGTGAATTTCAGTATTGCGACTGTAGGCATTTTTAAATCAGTGTAAAGTGAGGGAATTTTCACGCGTTTGACTGCCAGCTAGTTGAAGACTGAAGATCAGATATGGGACCTTAAACTTGTTATACTTCTGGCTGAGGGTTAAAAGATCAGTTGTTAGAACTTCGGTGACTGCATTATCCTCCGCCAATGTTTAATGCTGGTATCTCAGCACTAGAAATCAAGAAACTAAGTACTGAGGCCTATCGCCTGTTTCATAAAATTTAGATTTTTATTGAATTAGTTAAGTTCCAAGTCATACAAGTTTTGCAGGCATGACGGTTAGACTCCGAGATTTAAGCAGTAAAACGGTTTACATTCCTACTTACAGTTGCAATATTCCTTTTAAAATTTTAAAACGTGGCTTGTAGTCTATCTCAAACCTGCTTAAGCCAAGCATACACTCCTGGAAATTGAAATAAAAACACCGTGAATTCATTGTCCCAGGAATGGGAAACTTTATATACACATTCCTGGGGTCAGATACAACACATGATCACACAGACAGAACCATAGGCACATAGACACAGGCAACAGAGCATGCACAATGTCGGCACTAGTACCGTGTATATCCTCCTTTCGCAGCAATGCAGGCTGCAATTCTCCCATGGATACGATCGTAGAGGTGCTGGATGTAGTCCTGTGGAACGGCATGCCAAGCCATTTCCACCTGGCGCCTCAGCTGGACCAGCGTTCGTGCTGGACGTGCAGACCGCGTGAGACGACGTTTCATCCAGTCCCAAACATGCTCAATGGGGGACAGATCCGGAGATCTCGCTGGCCAGGGTAGTTGACTTACACCTTCTAGAGCACGTTGGGTGGCACGGGATACATGTGGACGTGCATTGTCCTTTTGGAACAGCATGCTCCCTTGCCGGTCTAGGAATGGTAGAACGATGGGTTCGAGGACGGTTTGAATGTACCGTGCACTGTTCAGTGTCCCCTCGACGATCACCAGGGTGTACGGTCAGTGTAGGAGATCGCTCCCCACACCATGATGCCGGGTGTTGGCCCTGTGTGCCTCGGTCGTATGCAGTCCTGATTGTGGCGCTCACCTGCACGGCGCCAAACACGCATACGACCATCATTGGCACCAAGGCAGAAGCGACTCTCATCACTGAAGACGACACGTCTCCATTCGTCCCTCCATACACGCCTGTCGCGACACCACTGGAGGCGGGCTGCACGATGTTGGGGCGTGAGCGGAAGACGACCTAACGGTGCGCGGGACCGTAGCCCAGCTGCATGGAGACGGTTGCGAATGGTCCTCTCTGATACCCCAGGAGCAACAGTGTCCCTAATTTGCCGGGAAGCGGCGGTGCGGTCCCCTACGGCACTGCGTAGGATGCGACGGTCTTGGCGTGCGTCGCTGCTGTCCGGACCCAGGTCGACGGGCACGTGCACCTTCCGCCGACCACTGGCGACAACATCGATGTACTGTGGAGACCTTGCGCCCCACATGTTGAGCAATTCGGCGGTACGTCCACCCGGCCTCCCGCATGCCCACTATACGCCCTCGCTCAAAGTCCGTCAACTGCACATACGGTTCACGTACAAGCTGTCGCGGCATGCTACCAGTGTTAAAGACTGAGATGGAGCTCCGTATGCCACGGCAAACTGGCTGACACTGACTGCGGCGGTGCCCAACCGCTGCGCAGCTAGCGCCCTTCGACGGCCAACACTGCTGTTCCTGGTGTGTCCGTTGTGCCGTGCGTTTGATCATTGCTTGTACAGCCCTCTCGTAGTGTCCGGAGCAAGTATGGTGGGTCTTACACACCGGCGTCAATGTGTTCTTATTTCAATTTCCAAGAGTGTATTTAATGCCACCAGAAATTTGGGTATGTATGTGTAATCGAACATACTGTGATGCATACTTTTCATACTACACCAAGCGTGTTGGGTGAACGGTTAACGTACTGGCCTTGCATTCGAGAGGATCTCAATCCGAGCATCCAAATTTGGGTTTTCTAAAGTTTCCCGAAATCACTCCAGGTGAATGTCTGGGTGCTTCCTTCAATGGACCATGGCCGAATTCCCTCCAGTTCAAAGTCTCCACTCCCATCCCGCCTCTAATGACCTCGACATTTCGGTGCTTTCAAACAAACAGGAAACATAACTCGGAAAATAGTGCAGACGAGTGTGATCACTGCCATCTACCTTGACATTAGAAATCTACATTTTACACTTACAACTGCTCACCTCAATCCGTAAGCCGAAATGAGCTACTTAGTTTTGACAAGATCTCTGAAATCATCCTATCACTTCACATTTCAGCTAGTACTCCAGAGTATGATTTTGGTATTTCATTTCATTTTTCTGATGATACTTGGTTTGGGTTCAGGCTCTCCGCAGAGTGCATACGACACTGTTGATAGTGATTCGACCACTCAGTGGGGACGTTAAGCCTAGGGTTATCTTTCGGAATAATAGGCCTCAACGGGCCGCCATACAAATTATTATTCACCTATCACGCAAAACTAAACTGACCGAATTCTAGTAAATTACCTTGGATGAGGACGTTAATCCTGGCGGTATCTTTTGGATGAGTAGACGTGGACGGGCTACCATACGATTTATTATTCATTTATCATGAAAAACTAAACTGTCTGAATTCTAGTAATCTATCATGCATGGGGACGTTAATCCTGGCGGTATCTTTCTGAACAGTAGGCCTGAATGTGCCGTCACCAGGTTTCACCATTTCCCTTCTTCAACTTGCAAAATTCCTTCCCGCTTTATTTAATCAACGGGGTTTTGAACCGTTGATCACACTTAACGAAAATATGATAATTATTTCAATAGTTACTATGAATTTGCGAATAATTACTATTTTAAGGACGATATATAGAAAAACGGAGGAAAACGTGAATATTAGACTGAATTAAGTACAAAATCTTGATTAGTCTGCTGTAGGATAACAAACAGGTTACCCCAGAATACATATTTTAATGTCATTCTATATCTTTGAAATGTTAGTGTTCTGTGGCCTGTTAGTATTACTCTCTTGAATGGTTTCCATAGTAACAATACATACAGATATAACTAGGAGATTGCCTAGGTTGTTAGCGCTAAGGAGAACCAGCAAATAAATCCGATTATGTAATGAAAGTGATGTATTTGGAGCTTATTAAAATAAATTAAACTGTGCTGAGTATAAAGAATATCAGTTCATTTATTTAGTTTAGCTGCACATTCAGAAAATAAAATAAATAGCTCCACTTGGCAACAAAACCACGGGGTTATTTAAGAAGTATAAAAAGCACGGAAAATATAAATAAAATCTCTTCGGAAATACAATACTGCCTTATATACAAGACCGCAGACCGCTTTCGGGGACCGCCGCATGCGTATAGACCCCCAGTCAGGAAACGCAATCATTAAATACACAGGTAAATAATTACAAGGTGGCAGACGGTAATTATCTCGAGTGGCGACGCCTTGACGGCACGGGAAGGGGGCGGGAAACCTAGAATTACACAGGTAGGTAATTGCCTCTAATTATAGGGCAGCGGCCATAGGAGGTGCGACAGGTGGCGGTGCCTTTGAAGGCAAGTGGCCGCAGGAGGTTGGGGACTTATCTAGAGTCGCCCTTTTAATACTACTTTCCCGTTTCTAAAAACAATTACTGCTGCATTTGGCTCTCCGTCCTCAGCGATTGTTCCTGACATTATAAGAATATTAGAGATTTTTGCCTTTCAGGGAGTACTGTCCTTGGAGATAAGTAATATCCAAATTCGATTCTTCATGTAATTCCTAATGTGGAACCGTGACGTTTTGCCTACCGTTTAGCTGAGTAACTCATCATATCAGCTATGGGTGTTTTTATGTGCATTGCACTAGGGCCAAGGTAGTCTCGTATCAAGCAAAATGTGTTTTTGCGCCGTGACAAACTGATAACATGTTTCTCCAGTGTCTAATATGTCTCACCTTACACCTAAGACCTTGTGAACTAGAGCTTTGAGTTGGATCTGTTGGAAGAGTTATCGGTATTAGTTGTAACCTGTCAACTGCTACCAGTTGGAGAAACCTGGATAGAGGACTCTTGTCAAATTTCTAAGAGCAAGTTTTTCTCTTCAGGTATTTGCACCTTGCACCTACTTCTGTTATGCCACGACATAGAACACTGATAGATCGGAGATAGAAAGAAAGAGAGAGAGTCAAAATAGTAAACACACACAATAATGAAATTATTTCGATGGCTACATTTAAATGCGTATTAAATTTTGATAATTTCGAATTTACAATGCAGGTTTTGCAATGCAAAACATTTTGAATCAGAAGTCACTTCAGGTGAAAGGACTCCATTTACTTCATGTTGTCAAAAAGCTTGAGCAGTTTTACCGGCTTTAAGTCAAGATGAATATTTTAAATCATTGCATGATGGACTAAATTAACCATCGATAAATAGAAAGTCAAAAATTATTTTTAAAAAAATACATTTCATCATTTGCTGTGGTTAGTTCAGATGCTAAAATTTCGGATACAGTCACGTGCGGAGTTTATCATTTTAATTTTATAGGTATTGCAGGGAATTAAGGTAAACAACACAATCTACTCGCTCGCAGTATTTTATATACCTATGCAAATGCAATAGATCAACTTCAAATAATGATTATTACTCTTTCGTGACAGAAACTGCATAACTTAATGAATTACGGTGGAAGTTCGATCCCTAGGTGATCACTAGTTGTTATTATTATTTTAGTTCTGTATATAAAGAGGCCATATATTTTTTTTAAGCAGTAAACAGACAGTAGCCAAGACCACGTTGCTCACATTTTCTCAGTAGATGTTGTTTTCGTCTTATAAATGAAAATTCGAACTTTCTTAGGGCGGTATTATGCTGTAAAATTCCTCTGTGAAAGATATTTTATAAATGATAGTTTATAAAATATAATACGTTGGCACTACATTTTATGAAAGGTTTCATCATCCTGCCAAAGTAAAAAAAGGAAATGGTGTAAGCAAAGTTACCGAGTTTGTTAGGGTTCTTCAATCAATGACTATCTTGATTTCTGATTATGAACAGAGAGAAATGTTGTACAGTCAGATACATGTAGAATATAAGGCCTCGTATCCACTTGAGCACGCTCAGGAGAATGAGACATCCCGTACCTCCTTTGATTCATACCTATTAACTGTCGTCAAGCAAGTGTTGCCGTCCCTCATGCTCGCATTCGTTATAAAAACCGCCAAACCACCGTCCACACTGAGCGCGCAAAGCACACTGGCTCGCGTTTGAGCATTCGAAAACACCGACACACGATCGACTAGCCCTAAGCGCACTCCATGTCAGTAGCTGCAAGCGTGCTTAGGCGTCACACATCAACCGCTCGCTTCCCCCGCAGGGGCCTGGTACCCAACTGCCAGGTACGTGTATAGCGAACCCGCCGTAGCCGAACTGGAAATTTGTGAGTATCCCAAACCATAAACTGCTATCATGCTTCAACGACCACCGAAGGGCGTGGTGGTGGGCGTTGTGAGCCTAGGAAATCGGTGATTTTGGCTTAATCGCCCGGATTGCGAGGATGGTACAAACCTATATAAAAAAAACCTCAACCTCAAGGTGAGTAACGTGATGAGGTGGTCGATGGGTGGAGAGAAAAACCTCCCGCTAGCGTACAACCTCAGGAGCACATGCCGCACTCCTGTTTTATTGGGCTTGGTGGTGTGATGCGGGGACTCCACGGCACTCGACATATTGTTCCTACGAACTCGTGACATAAAAATTCCAAGAAACCCAAAATCTTTTTCTTCCTCCACATGCGGCTTGGGCACGCCGCAGGGGAAGTGTCACTTTGACACCCAAAGAGATGGTGGTAAGCGGGAGTTTGTTGAAAACCCTCCTCCTGACAATGTAGGCAAAAACAGGAAGGATTATAAATGAATGTAATCTTTCTCGGCGTTGTTTATTTATAAACGTTTCTCGGGAAACAAACCAAGTGATGTTGTTATTAAAGCACAATATTTCGGCGACTTTATTCTCCGTCGCCATCTTCAGGTGCAGTTGCAAGTCTTGAAGTCTGCCTTGAAGTCAGCCTTGAGCGTGTTGTTTGTAAACTGGCATGGCAACATAACAACATCTGTCGTTGCCATGCCAGTTTACAAACAACACGCAGACCTTGTGAGCACCATTAACCGTTCCACAAGTTCTTCAAAAGTATGCGAGTCAATCCGGGGTATATATAGAACGTTTTCCCGCCAGCCAGTATCCAGATTGCTGAATCATGGACGTGTAATTACCGATGAACGATGCATAGCCCAGCTGATGGCGGAGAATTTCGCTGCCACCCTTTCGTCTGGCAGTTTCGATCCTCGGTTCCCGCAACGAAGGATTGCTGCCGAGAGACATGTTCTGTGCTTCGATTCATCGGATAGAGATCCATAAAACAACCCATTGACATCTTGGGAGCTGAAATCGGCATTAAACAGCGCTCCAGTACCAGATGCTGACGCACCTTAGTAAAGATGTTAGAGAGTACCTTGTGGATATTTTTAACGTTGTCTGGACTGAAGGACACTTCCCAGATTCGTGGAAAGTACCGACGCTTCTCCCTATTTTAAAACCTGGTAAGGATAAGTTGTTGCCAGGTAGTCATCATAGTTTCTCCCTGACAAGCTGATTGGGGAAGACACTGGAGAGGATGGTAAATCGACGGCTCACCTGGTGTCTGGAATCAAAAAAACTTCTGAGCCTCTTTCAGTGAGGAATCAGGTAGTCCGTTCCACCTTGAACAACCTGATCCTAACGGAATATGACAGTTCAAGACGTCTTCGTCCGCAGCCAACACATCGTCGGTGTGTTTTTCGATATCGAAAAAGGTTGCGGCACTACCTGTTGCCATGTTATTTTAAAACAATTACGTGAGTGGGGTTTTAGAGTATAACTGACGCGCTTATTAAATCTTTTTTATCACGTCGTTGCTTCCAGTAACGATTCGGTAGTGAGGTGTCAGATCTTCTTATTCAGGAAAACGGTGTTCCCCATGGGTCAGTTTTAAGCGTGACCGTTTTCGCTATTGCAATTAATGGAATTTCAAGGGTATTAAGGATTTCTATACGGTACTCTTAATATGTAGATGAATTTTTTAATTTTTTGTACGTCATCCAGCCTGAGTAGCGCTAGCGGCAGCTGCAACTCGCGCTGAACAGGTTAGATGAATAATCAGTGCATACCGGTTAGCGTTTCTCTCTTGAGAAAACTTGGTGTGTACTTTTTGCTCGTATTTGATATCTTTTACCAGCGCCCCACCTTACCTTGAGCACCGTATTAATTTATACTGAAACTGTTCGTTTTTTGGGCCTCATTTTAGACACAAGGCTCAGCTGGCTGCCACATACTAAAGACGTGAACCCAAGGGCTTCAAAAGCTTTGAACGTCCTAAAATATCTTTGTGGTAGGTCTTGGGGCACCGACCAGTCCTACCTGCTACAATTTTATAGAGCCTTTGCACGGTCGCGGATGGAATATGGTTGCATTATATACGGTTCGGCACGGGACAGCTATCTTTGGATGCTAGATAGTGTCCACCATGCAGGAATTCGGCTCGCCACGGGTACCTATCACACCAGCCCGATACCCAGCATTTGTGCTGATTCTGGTGACCTGCCGCTTCCCATCTGGCAGCATCTCCTCATGGTGTGATACTGTGCACATATTCCCGCAACTCCTGGTATTCCCGTGCACGACGTAGTAATGAAACCGAACTTGGAACGGCTTTATGCTAATCGCCGTAGAGCGAAAAAACCTTGCAGCCAACGTACAAAGGCTATTTTTTGAAGAACATGGGTTTGAGCTAGCTTCTTTTTTTCACCAGGGTTGGAGTAAATCTCCTCCCTGGCTTTCAAAGACGCACAGAACGATTATAGAACAGTCACGGCACAACAAGCTGTTTACCGCTAACAATGTTTTAATAAGAGTTTTTACCGATGTTTTAAACGTGCATCACAAATTTACCCCGGTATATACCGATGGATCTAAGCAGGCCAACGGAGTTGGCTGCTCCGTAGTGTTCCCTCGAGTGGCTTACAAATACAAGCTGGATAAGAGGTGCAGTGCTTACACTGCCGAGTGTTATGCCCTGATAAAGTCGCTCCAGCATATAAAAGTAAGTCACAATACGAAGTACATCATATTCTTTGATTCCCTCAGCAGTATTCAGGCGTTAGTAAACGTGCACACTGCAGACCGATTGGTCCAGGATATACGGGACGTCCTCCTTTCTCTACAAACCTGTGGGAAGGAGGTTTTATTCTGCTGATTACCGGGCCATGTGGGAATCAGAGGGAACGAGGCAGCTGATGCAACTGCCAAGTTAGCCTGCGAAAAGTGAGAATTAACTTTGTTCCAGTCCCAAAGCCAGACCTCGCCTCGGCGGTAAAAAGAAACGTCTGTGATGTATGGCAGAGGCAGTTGCTGGAATTCTAGCATACTAAGCTCCGGCTGGTCTTACCAACCGTTCAGCCTTGGAGCAGCTCCTTTCAGCGGGCTAGGAGTGATGAAGTTCCTCTTACTTGCCTCTGTATAGGTTGCTGTCCTCTGACGCATAGCTTTCTTCTCCGCCGGGAGGACCCACCGGTATGTGATGCCTGTGGCGTTCCTTTTACAGTGTGCCACATTTTATTTGAATGTGTGTCATTTTTAGACTTAAGGGCAGACATTTTCTTAGCCAACGATCTATCCCTTATTTTAAACGATGACAGTGACTATGTTGCTTAGGTTTTAAAGTTTTGTGTATTGTCCGGGCTCGTCCAGAAAATTTTGGGCAGATGGGCCTAGGTTTTTAGGTTGGGTTGATGGCCTTTAACAACCATGAACCCAAGATCCGTTTTTATGTGTGAGATTATATATCTGGCTGGCCCGTTTACAGCCAGCCAGTTGGTTTATTGTCTTCTTCTGGTTTGCCTTTTCACAGGTTTGTATTGTTATCACTTAAGGTCTGTCTGCATCCATAGTTCCAGTTTGTACTTTATTTTGCCATCTGTGTGGCCTACCCTTTTACAGTCGGCTATGCAGACGGTATTCCAGTCAATATTTTAATATTTTATCCTGCTACCTGTGTGACTGACTCCTTTACAGTCGGCCACACAGACGGCAATTGGGTTTTATACCACGTTGCCCAGGGATTAGTCAGGGCGCTAATAACCACGACGCTGACGCGCCCTAAGACCCGAAGAAGAAGAAGAAGAACAACAACAACAACAATAACAACAACCCGCTCGCTTTATTGAGCGGCTTATTCACCTGAACGTGCTCAAGTGGAAACGAGGCCTAAGAATAGGAATCAAAATATGGAAAAAAATTACTAAGTTAATTGGTTCTTTGAAAGAAGACTTTACTGACGATGACTTGAAAAAGAAAAGTAGTTGATTGAGAAGCTAGTACTTGACACGTTTCGGGAATAAAAGTAGATGCAATGCCTTGAGCAATACGGATGCTATACTGTAGAATAGTATATACCCAACACAAGCAAATGAGTGCAACCCATTGTAAAAGTAGACACCCAATAGTATCTATCGTTAGGTTTAGGGGTAATAATTCTGTTATAGAAATTTTTGAACATATTGTGGTAAGAATTTTTTTACCAATAGTACAGCGTCAACAACAATTTTTATAATGTGCCATGTTTTCTCATGGCAGCTCATTCACTAAATTTTGATGAATCCCTTTCATATCGAGTCTTGCATATACGGTTTTACCCAAATATTTTCACTTTTATCCTTTTTCTTCAACATAACACACTTACTGCGGCTGTGCAAGCATATAGTTTACTTCTTAAAATGTCTTTGTAAAACAAATATGATAAAATCATTTATAAAAGACATTGAACAAAGGTTTTTTAAATTATAATTAATAAGTGATCGTTGTAGAAGTCAATCGTTGGATTTAACGATCATCTTTGCATTTATACTATCTGTGGTTGCGTCTCTCTTTCTTTGGCGGGTGGCCGCGGAAGTGTTTTGTTGGTCTATATGACGTTCGTTGGGGATGAGTGCGATAAAATTAACATGACATTACTTTTTAGTAGATTAATGTAGTTTTTTCGGTCGATATGGAGTGAAAACATGTGGAAGTGCTGAACTTTTCCATTAAATTTACTTTTTTTTTTTTGACTTTTATGCTAAGCTCGTGCTTTTGGTTTGTAAGGTTGTTATAGTTTGGAAGCTCGCAAGAAGTGCTGTTTACTGGAATCTTAAGGTTAGTTGTGTTTTATTATTACTGTAAAATTAAACTGCGTTTTGTTTATCAGTTTTTCGACTGATGCGGTTGTAATAGAATAAACGTTAAAACATCCTCAGCTCTTCGTTTGTATTTGTTTTTTGAAATTCCATTGTTGAACAGTTTACCGAGTTACTTATGTTGAATGTGTATAATAAACGGACATTGGTCCATTCCGTATTTCAACTTATCAGAGTGTTGCCGCGGAAGTGTTTTGTTGGTCTATATGACGTTCGTTGGGGATGAGTGCTATAAAATTAACATGACATTACTCTTTAGTAGATTAATGTAGTTTTTTCGGTCGATATGGAGTGAAAACATGTGGAAGAGCTGAACTTTTCCATTAAATTTACTTATTTTTTTTTTTTACTTTTATGCTAAGCTCTTGCTTTTGGTTTGTAAGGTTGTTATAGTTTGGAAGCTCGCAAGAAGTGTTGTTTACTGGAATCTTAAGGTTAGTTGTATTTTATTGTTACTGTAAATTTAAACTGCGTTTTCTTTATCAGTTTTTCGATTGATGCGGTTGTAATAGAATAATCGTTAAAACATCTTCAGCTCTTCGTCTGAATTTGTTTTTTGAAATTCAATTGTTGAACAGTTTACCGAGTTACTTATGTTGAATGTGTATAATAAACGGACATTGGTCCATTCCGTATTTCAACTTTATCAGTATTAACGTGTAGTAGGGTTAAAGTTTAAGTGTTTATTACCTGTTTGGTGAGTTGTATTTTGTTATATCTTGCTTATCGAGGTCGTAATATACAGTAATGAAAATTTTAAATTATTTATGTGGTTTTAATTATTTTTTATGCACTTATTACTGATTAGGGAATGAAGTGACCATAAAAGTGTTAGGGGTAAGGTGTCAACAAACAACGTTTCCTTGGAAGGTAAACAAAATGATAGTTTATTTACAACAGTGCTTAGAATAGAATTCAGGTCAAATTTATATTGTTATGGAGTTAATGCATTGTTGTGCATGCCTTAGTCCGTTTGCAGTTCATTGAAAGTTTAGGATGAAATTGAGATAATTTGTTGCATTAACTAGGAATCATGATTTAGACAGAATTGTTATTAACTGAAATGTTGTTGGTCGCAATGTATTTCATGTGTTTAGATGTAGTTAATAGTTTGGTTTTGAAGCTGCAATATTTGTTTAAATTGTGGTTCGGTTGAAATGCGGTTTGTACCAGAATCTTCTTGCTTTAGTATGAGGCAGGAAAATTTACTAGCTTGTATCAGTAATCGCATGAGCGGTGCATGTTAATAACACGATGTAAACTACTACTGAGAATTCGGTATGTCAGTGTAGATATTACCTAAGGTTTAATAAAATTGCATTTTATACTTGTAACGCTATGTTTGTAACTTATGCCTCAAATAGGAATTTATTGATAAATAATATCATTTAAGGAACATGTGGATTATTGTTGCTCCAGGTTGATCGCCATTTAACGTTTTGGCAGTTTTTGCGTTGCATATTTTACAGTTGTTTTGCAGCATACGCCCGGTCTATTTTTATGCCGGCTGCTCTAGACTGCTGAGAGACTAAAAGTAGCAGTAGTGCATATGATTTTCGAAAGATCATATACTGGTCATTGATGCAGCAAAGAAAGAAGAAGAAAGTGAAAAACTGAATTGTGTCTTGTGGAGAATGCACCTGGACCATGGTAAAACGTAACAGTACCACAAGATGTTTTGACTGCACTATTTCCACATTCTGTATGACGCTATTACTGTGGTCCAGGTGGGTATACTTAAGAACGCGGCACCAGTATAACTACTTACCGCTTCACGATGTAAACTCTTCCGGATGGAGAGTGCGGTATGATGTCGCTACGTTGCTGGGTGTGATGTAGCAACATTTCTCTCAATAACGTATTTAAATCAATGAGCCTGCTATGAATGAAAGCAAATCTTTGCCCGCCGTTTTGAGAATTTCCTGTGCACTTTGCAAATTTAGTCACTTAGAGTATTGAGTAAAGTATCTGTTGACTAATTAGAAATGTAGGTATTTTCGGAAAATAGATGGTCGTCTTGTGCCCAAAAAGGTGCTATTAGAAAGTAATGCAATTTGGATATCGCAATATTGAATAACACGGATGGTTTTAGTTCTAGAAAATAATACTAAGAATGTTGAAAACTGATATTCAATCTTTGGAGAAACCGGAAGTTCGTAATTTGAATTTGGTAATAGCGCAATCACTGGGACTCATCAAGGAATTGTAGTTTTCGTCTGAAAACTGTTGCACATGTTCGTTGGGTGATATTATTTAATACATGTTTCTCTTAAAGCTGTAAAATATATCTATCCTCACAAACTTCACTCGAAAAGTGCCATAACGTAAGGAGAAGGCATATAGCCATGTATAATGATAACGCTATCGTTCTTTCGACTATATTATTTATTAATTTGTTTCTATGAAGATAGTGTATAACGCACAAACTTCACGCAAAATAAAAACTGCTTTAACAGTACACAATAAGTGATGAGAGCGCTCCATTTGTTATCATATGCGACTTCCAGCGATAATAATATTACGTGCAACAAAATTCAACAATGATGAAAACCAAACCAACTTTATTATAAAATCGAAATTTGTAGTCCATTAAGCAACAAAAGGAAGCGTCTATGTCCATTTGGGTCAAGGCTGCATTCCAACTTATCATCAGGTGCCGGTAATGTTTCTGCTTGAAAATCGTGATAAATGTTTAATAAATCCATGTTTCTAGCGAATTATGCTTGAACAACAACAACTAAACGCCATTTTGGTACAGGCTGCATTTCAACTATAAAAACTAAATTCCTTCGACGTAATGCTGAAACAAGCATATTGCCGCAAACTACTTTGATAATTGCGTAGAACATTTACATCTTGGACATAACATGCGGACATTTTTCTTGACGATGTAATAGCTACGAGTATTATTGTTGGACGTCGCGTATGTATACGTAAATGAAACAACCAACTCTCGCTTACGGTTCAAAGTTTTCTTCTTTTTGTGTGTAATATTTTCCATATTTGTACTTTTAAAATAACATATTCCCAAATAATTTCATTCAAAGGACTTGTGCATGGTCATTATACTTTGCTATAAGGCTTCTCCCAGTCGCTCACGGTATAGCGTTACGGCCCTTTTTGAGTGAATTTTATGAGGTATCTATAAATTTTTCACCTCTAAGAGCAACATATATTATATACCAAACGAACGTGTGCAACAGTTTTCAGACCAAAACGTAAATTCCTTGATGAGCCCAAGTGATCGGATCGGAGCCAACTATCTGACGTGTATTCCCAGCGTTGAGATACTTTGTTAACTTTGGTGAAACAAAAGAGTCGCATAAAGTAGAGATTAATCTTTGAAGTTATAAAAGGAACATTTCGAAAAGGAATGTAGCGATTCTGCCATATACTATATGGTCTTTTTATTATATAAAAGGTTAAAGTTTACTTAAGGGGACTGGTCTGTGAACACCAGGAAAAATCTTGAAAATTGTGTCAGTGTTCTAAATAGTGTAGCTCACCATAAGCTCATCATAATCCCATGAAATGTTAACCATTTTTTAAAACAACTTTTGGGAGAATTTTGATGTATGAACTACAGCATTTGGTTTGAAACTTTTTTAATAATTATATTTTTTGTTGCATGTGAAATAAAGCAATTAAGTTATTTATACACATCATAGGTACACATATCTCAATATAAAAACAGAGTGAAGCTTGATTTTTTCTCTGCAATTTATTTACACTATTAACTTTAAAATAGACCATTATGAAGATTGTACTGTCATAAGTTATCAGTAAATAATTTTTTTTAAATTTGACTATCAAAAATGTTAGATTTGAGCTCATAGCTTTTAATTAAAAAATATTTAATTTTCTAACTTAAGTAAAAAGAGTGGTCATTTTTTTAGTTAAGCATGATTTAAAAAAGTATACAAAGTTCCAGCTACCTATCTTTAATAGTTTTCAGCTATGTGTACAGAACATTAAAAAATATAGCTTACGGGAAATTTAAGTTAAAGTAAAAACTTGTTTTTCTACTAAACTTGCATAGCACTAGTGCGTCCCAGGTCCATATTCATCTTGTTTCCTGTGTTGTTCTTCCTCTGTCCTCTTTTTCAGACTTCTTCTTCTTATTCTTGCTTCTTTAGTGGCTCCCAATACTGATTTCTCTGCTTCAATGGGTCTCCTGTGATCAATGGCAATTAAATCTCTATGTATATTTAGTCCACCAGGCACTCCTATCAATTCCATTACCTTACATCTTGACACTGCACCATCATTGAAGCAGGGGACAGCAACCTGGACACCTATTTTTAAAGTATTCAGTCCTACCAGAACCGTTTTTGGTATCCATTCCCATATACAGTTGTCTCCATCTCATAGGTAAGATGTATACATCACTCTACATTTCTGCAATGACCAGTGAAATATCTTCATAGCACCTTCAGACTCCATCCCTCCTCTATAGCCACTAAAGTTAACCAAACATTTATGATTTTCAGTTCCACTAGTACAGCCATGACAATACTTGGTAATACATTCCACATCAATGACTTTACCATTGTCCAAGGAGGTAGCTGTCATTACACTCTTTAGACAACTATGGCCTCTTCGTTGCCAGGATGCATCTAGGGCTGCAGCTATGCATGCATTGCCATCATTCATGGCCACACTTTCCTGAACAGCATTTCTCATACTGTCATTTGCTATGTCTACAAAAGTCTGTAGAATAATTTCATTGTACAAAATAAGTTATAGCAAAACTCTTTTTGACAGAGCTGTCTGCGTGTCAGCCACTTTCAAATTTCTGTAATTTTGGCGCTTCCTTTGGTCCAATTTCCTTAAAGTAAACTTTTTCTTGCTCAGAAAACTACAGAGAATTTTTTAAAACAAAATTTGAAAAATCGGACACTTATTCACGTACAAGTCCCCTTAACGGTCTTTTGATTTTTAAATTTCAGTAATTTAATTACAGGTTTTTTTTCTTTCTTTTCTTTTCTTTTTTTCTTCAGGTATTTGCAGCCTGTACCTAGTTCTGTTATGCCTCGACATAGAACATTGGCAGATCGGAGATAGAGAGAGAGACAAAATAGTAAACACACAAAATAATGAAATTATATCGATGGATACATTTAAATGTGCACTAAATATCATTGCAAGAAATTTTGATAGTTTCGAATTTACAATGCAGGTTTTGCAATGCAAAACATTTTGAATCAGAAGGCACTACAGGTGAAAGTACTCCATTTACTTCATGTTGTCATAAAGCTTAAGCAGTTTTACCGGCTTTGAGTCAAGTTGAATATTTTAAATCATTGCATGATGGACTATTTACCATCGATAAAGCCCAAGTTTTAAAACATTCATAAATACATTGCATCATTTGCTGTGGTTAGTTCAGAAGCTAAAATTTCGGATACAGTCGCGTGTGGAGATTATCATTTTAATTTTATAGGTATTGCAGGGAATTAAGGTAAACATCTAGAGCTAATAAGGTATTGGAACACGCTCGCAGTATTGAATTTATCTATGCAACTGCAATAGAACAACTTCAAAAATGATTATTACTCTTTCTTGAAGAAACTGCATAACTTAATGAATTACGGTGGAAATTCGACCCCTAGGCATCATTAGTTGTTATTATTATATTAGTTCTGTATATAATGGGGCCATATAATTTTTTTAAGCAGTAAACAGACATTAGCCAAGACCACGTTGCTCAAATTTTCTCAGTAGATGTTGTTTTCGTCTTATAAATGAAAATTCGAACTTTCTTAGGGCGGCATTATGCTGTAAAAGAACTTTGACAAAGATATTTTATAAAAGATAGTTTATAAAATATTTAAAGTATAATGGACACATTTTATAAAAGACTTCTTCTCTACAATATAATACGTTGGCACCATATTTTATGAAAGATTTCATCATCCTGTCAAAGTAACCAAAGAAAATGGTGTAAATAAAGTTACCGAAGTTTGTTAGGGTTGTTCAACCAATGAATATCTTGATTTCTGATTAGGAACAGAGAGAAATGTTGTACAGTCAGAAACATGTAGCCTATAAGGCCTCGTAACCACCTGAGCACGCTCAGGCGAATGAGCTGCTCATTCTTTTGACCACGCTCGTTTGATGTTGTTGTTGTTGTTATTAGGATTTTAGGGCGCGTCGACGACGGGGTCATTAGCGCCCTAGCAACAACCAGGAGTGACAACGTGGCAACATTGCCGTCTGTGTGGCCGACTGTAAAGGGTTCGGCCACAGAGACGGCACAATAAAATACTAACATATCAACTAACATACCGCCTGCGTGGCCGACTGTAAAGAGATCGGCCACACAGACGGCAACATAAGATATGAAACTATGACAAGGCAATAAAATATAAAACCACATACATTAACTGGTTGGCTGTAAAAGGGCCAACCAGTTTAAAAAACAAGTTAGCTGGCTGGCTGTAAAAGGAACCAGCCATATAAACAGTGTCACAAGTAAAAAAAGTACTTGGATTGGTGGTTGTAAAAGGCCACCAATCCAATCTAAAACCTAGGCCGATCTGCCCAAAATTTTTGGGACAAGACCGGCCAAGCAACAAAACTTTAAAACCTTAGCCACGTTGTCACCGTCATTGTTTAAAATAAGGGACAGATCGTTGGCTAAGCCAACGTCTGCCCTTAAGTCAAAAAATAAAACACAATCAGTTAAAATGTGGCGTACCGTCAAAGGTACGCCACAAGCATCACATTCCGGAGGGTCCTCTCGGCGGAGAAGGAAACTATGAGTTAGAGGACAGTGCCCTATACGGAGGCGAGTAAGGAGAACCTCATCCCTCCTCGCCCGCTGGAAGGAGCTGCTCCACGGCTGAACGGTCGGTTTGACCAGCCGGAGCTTATTATGCTCAACTTCCAGCCACTGCCTCTGCCAAACATCAAAAACAAATCTCTTCGCCGCCGAGGCAAGGTCTGACTTTGGGACCGGTTCAAAGTCGGTTCTGACCTTGTCGCAGGCTAACTTGGCAGCTACATCAGCTGCCTCGTTCCCCCTGATTCCCACATGGCCCGGTACCCAGCAGAATAATACCTCCTTTCCACGAGATTGGAGGGAAAGGAGGGCGTCCTGGATGTCCTGGACTAGACGATCTGCTGGATACATATTTCCTATGGCCTGAATACAGCTGAGGGAATCACAGCATATGATGAAACACTTATCGCGATTTACTTTCATATGCTGGAGCGACTTTAGCACGGCGTAGCACTCGGCAGTAAAAACGCTGCACCTGCCGTCAAGTTTATATGTGTAAGTCGCTCGAGGGAACACGACGGAGCAGCCAACTCCGTTAGCCTGCTTAGACCCATCCGTATACACCGGGGTAAAAGTTTGATGCTCATTTAGAACGTCTCTAAAAACATTATTAAAAACACTGTCAGCGGTACACACTTTGTTGTACCGAGACAGGTCTAAAATCATTCTGGGCCTCTTTAAAAGCCAGGGAGGAGATTTACTCCAACCCTGGTGATAAAAAGAAGGAAGCTCGAATCCGTATTGTTCTAAAATAGCCTTTGTACGGTAGCTGAACGGTTTAGTGGCTCTATGCCGGTTGGTATAGAGCCGCTCGTAGTTGGGGTGTAGAACTATGTCGTACACGGGACTGCCAGGTGTTATGGCAACGTGCAGGTAGTGTCGCACCATGAGGAGTCGCCGGCGGATGGTAAGCGGCGGCTCGCCCGAGTCAGCACAAATGCTGACAATAGGGCTGGTGCGATATGCACCCGTGGCGAGCCGAATTCCAGCATGGTGGACACTATCCAAGTATACGAGGATAACTGTCCCGTGCCGAACCATACACGATACAACCGTATTCCAGCCGCGACCGTACAAAGGCTCTGTAAAATTGTAGCAGGCAGGAGCGGTCAGCGCCCCATGACCTGCCACACAGACATTTTAAAACATTGAGAGCTTTTGAGGCTCTGGCTTTCACATCTTTAAGATGTGGCAGCCAGGTTAGCCTACTGTCTAAAATGAGGCCCAGAAACCGAACAGTATCGGTAAAACGTAAAACAGTGTTCCTCAAGGTGAGGTGGGGCTCTGGTAAAAGAGTCCTACTACGACTAAAAAGTACACACCGGGTTTTCTCGGCAGAGAAACGAAACCGGTGTGCACTGACCATTCATCCAGCCTGTTCAGCGTGAGTTGCAACTGCCGCTCAGCGCTTCTCAGGCTGGATGATGCAATAAAAATTAAAAAATCGTCCTACATATAAGGAGTACCCTATAGGACTCCTTATAACACTTAAAATGCTATTTATCGCAATAGCGAAAAGAGTCACGCTTAAAACTGACCCCTGAGGAACACCGTTTTCCTGAATAAAAAGATCAGACACTTCACCTACCGACTCGGTACCGGAAGCAACGACCAGATAAAAATGATTTTAAAAAACGGGGCAGGTTACCCTTAAAACCCCATTCGTGCAACTGCTTTAAAATAACATGCCGCCAGGTAGTATCGTAGGCCTTCTCGAGATCGAAAAAGACACCCACAAGATGTTGGCTGCGGATGAACGCATCCTGTATTGCCGCCTCCAGGAGGATCAGGTTGTCCAAGGTGGAACGGAACTTCCTGAATCCACACTGAAAGCGGCTCAGCAGATTACGGGATTCAAGACACCAGACGAGGCGGCGATTAACCATCCTCTCCAGTGTCTTACCCACGCAGCTAGTCAAGGCAATACTACGATAACTACCTGGCAACAATTTGTCTTTGCCAGGTTTTAAAATTGGAATTAGTGTTGCTTCTTTCCACGAGTCGGGGAAGTGTCCTCCGGTCCATATGTCATTAAAAGTATCCAGAAGGTACTCTTTAGCATCTTTACTAAGATGCCTCAGCATCTGGTACTGGATCAGATCAGGCCCTGGAGCAGTGTCGTTAGCGCTATTCAACGCTGACTCCAGTTCCCAAAATGTAAATGGGCGATTGTATGCCTCTGTATTCGACGAATCGAAGCACAGCGCGCGCCTCTCGGCAGCAACTCTTTGTCGCTGGAACCGAGGTTCAAAGTTGGCCGATGAAGTGACGGCGGCGAAGTTCTCCGCCATCAGCTGCGCTATGCTTCGTTCGTCGGTAATAATACGTCCATGATCCAGTAATCCAGATACTGGTGGGCGGGAGTACCTTCCGGATATACGGCGGAATGGACTCCCATACTTTCGACGAAGGAGTGGAACGATTTATAGTGCTCACAAAGTTCTGCCATGACCTCTTCTTGCTCTCCTTAATAACTCGACGCGCCTTAGCTCTAGCAATACGGAACGCTGCTAGGTTGTCAGTTGTTGGGCACAACCTAAAACGACGTAGCGCCCGTCTACGACCCTGGATGGCGGAACGACAATCGTCGTTCCACCAGGGGACGGGCGTCCTTCGCAGCGTTCCGGAGCTTTTCGGCATGGAGACGTCAGCTGCACGGTGAATCACTTCTGTGAAGTGATTCACCTTCTCCTGTATACTGCCACAGGGTTGTAGCAGTACAGAACGGCAGAAGAGCTGCCAATCTGCACCACTGACGTTCCATTTACGCCGGTTATTACCTCCTCCCCGCTCACACTCAACGTGCATCCAAACAGGGAAGTGGTCACTTCCATGTAGGTCGCGATCCACCTCCCAATGCACGGAGTCCGCGATGGAGGGGGAGCACAAGGAAAGGTCAATGGCAGAAGACGTACCGGTAGCAGTGGTGAAATGAGTCATTTGCCCTGTATTCAGGATACAAATTTCCTCCTGCTCTATCAATCTACCAACCACTCGGCCCCTGGGGCAATCGGTGGTGGAACCCCACAACGCACTGTGGGCGTTGAAATCTCCCAAAAGGAGAAAGGGCCGAGTGAGTTGTCGTATAATGCCAACCAGGTCGTCGTAGCCGACTGACACACTGGGTGGCAGATAGACAGAGCATACGGTCAGTTGGATTGGACCGTGTATTTTCACCGCTACTGCTTGTAGATGAGAGGTGAGAGCAATGGGTTCGGAGTGGACAGTGTTCCGAACAAACACGGCCACTCCGCCCTTCGCTCGATCACCCTCGGTATCGTCCTTTCCGGAATATGTCATAACCTCTTAGCACTGGCTGATGTTGTGGTCTAAAATGTGTCTCCTGTAGACAGAGACACAATGGATTAGACCGTGCTAAGAGTTGGACTTCCTCTTTGTGAGCCTGAAAACCGTTTACGTTCCACTGAAGTATGGGAGCCATTCTACCTATTTAAAACCACCCGCCCCGGGTCGGGTGGGTCAGGGTCTGGTGTCTGCTGAGGAACGGGACCAGGGTCTACGTCCACCAGCATAACGTCATCTTCGGGGTCCGAAGACGACTTTTGTTCTAAGGCCTCGGCGTCTTGCGGATCTTTCTTCCGCCGAGGCCTTCCCCCCTTCTTCTCCCCACCAGTTGGGGAACTGGGTGGGGAAGTAGAAGGGGACTTCAAGAACACAGTGGGGTCCGTGTGTTTGAACTTCGGACCCCGAACTTTCTGCACTAACTGCCATCCGCTTCCGGCAGATGGCGTTTCTGCTGCTACTATCGGTGGAGATGTAGCTTTTGCCATGGGTGCTGCTTCTGCTGTTGCAGAGGCACCCACGGCTGCAGCTACTGGAGCGGATGGCCGTGCTTTGGCTGGTGGACTTGATGACCCTGCTGCTGTAGTGGTCGGGTTAGCAGAAGCGCTACTACCGACGACCGCGGTCCTTGGTGTTAGGACCTTAGTGGGCTGCGCACCACACTTGCACTGGCACGAGCATGTCATGCTCGTGCCCGTGTCCACAACGGTCGTCTGCGTAGCAACGCTCTCCTTCCTGACGGGAGTTGACAACGTTTTGGCGAAGCTAGTGGCGAAGACCGGTGGCGCCAGCGCCTTAAACCGTTTCTTCGCCTCGCCAAAGGATATTCTTTCCTTAGTCTTCAACTCCTGTACCTTCTTTTCTTCAAGGTACACTCGACACTCCCTGCTCCAGGCTGGATGTGACCCGGAGCAGTTAATGCACACCTGTGGGAGGGTGCAACTTGCACCCGGTTCATGAGCCGGTTTTCCACATTTCCCACAAGTGGCGTTGCCTTTACAGTTCGCCGTCGTATGCCCGAACCGCTGGCACTTAAAGCAGCGCATCGGGTCCGGGACATACGGGCGAACATTCAAATTTAGATATCCGGCTTTAATGGATTTCGGCAACGTCGGAGTGTCGAACGTCAGGACGAAGGTGGCAGTCTTCTCAAGATTGCCGTTAACCCTTCGTTTGATCTGCCTAACCTCGACCACATTATCTGATGCCCACTCCTTAAGGAGTTCCTCGGACTCTATATCTATTAAGTCTCTGCAAGTGATGACTCCTTTGCTAGAGTTTAGAGTTTTATGGAGTTCGCATTTCACTGCGAACTCCCCGAGCTTCTCACACTTAAGGAGTGAAACAGCCTGCTTGTGGTTAGATGTTTCCAGAAGCAGGGTCCCATTCCTCAGCTTTTTGACACTCTTTAAACTACCCGCTATTCCCTCCAATCCTTTGTTTATATAAAACGGAGAGACCTTCTCAAAGGATCCCTCCGTTCTTGCCATTATTACAAAGGCGTTGTCTATAAGACAAACCCTTCCGTTACAGTTATCTTGTTCCGGAGGAGGGCTGTCAACCCTCGCCCGCTTGTTGGAACTGGGTGTATTTTTTTTAACCTGCGGCACACCCGGACCGCAGGGGTTTGGTTTTTGTTTGTGAGATGGAATTTTGGTCCCACGAGCAAAAACATGATAAAAGAAATGCTTATTACAACAGGGGTGCGCAGGTGCCCCTGAGGTTGCACGTTAGCGATGTGATCTACCTCTCACACATGCACCTCCTCGGCACGTGGCTGACCTTGAGGTTGAGGGGTTTTTTATAGAGGTTTGTACCGTCCTCGCGATCCGGGCGATGAAGCCAAGATCCCCGTTCTCCTAGGCACACAACGTTCCACCGCCACGCCCTACGGTGGTCGTTGAAGCATGGTAGGAGTTTACGGTGTGGGAAACTTGCGGCGCTCACAAGTTTCCAGCTCGGGCACCGCGGGTTCGCCAAACCCGTACCTGGCACTTGCGTACCAGGCCCCTGCGGGGACGCTCGTTTGAGCGTGCTCAGCAAAAAAAGAAATTTTGGTCGCACGAGCCTTGTGCCAGTGATCAGAAAACGCTCAGTTGGTGAAGTGTCGTCACGTGTGTGTGCGGCAGCAGCGGCTTTTATTATTATCTATACAGTGTCAAAGAAGAAAAGTACCAAGTTGGTGGATTAGAGAAAGTTATCTTCAGCGAAAAATTATCTTAATAGTTTAAGTCGCGAATTGACTTTTGAAGATGTAATGAGTGTTTTCAAAACTTTATTATTTTGTCAAGGATCGATTTCGAACATTTCCAGCATTTAGCTGAAACTCATATTAAAAAGCACTGTTCACCTGTGTGTTAAGCGACCCCACCAGGAAATTAATTCATGGTAACTTTAAGATTCCTACCATTAGGATATTCAAATACAAATGTGCAACATTTTTTCAATGCTTCCTACAGCATAAGCCTTTTAGTACCGGTAGCCTGTGACAAAATTGAGTGCCGCTCGAAAATTATATTTAGTTTTATAATTGCTTATTATTTTTATAGACTTTAAGTACCAATATATATTAAAAGATTGTTTTATCTTTTTTAATATTTTTTCTTTACATCCTTAATACAGTGGACTAATACTACTCTAATTTCGCCATGCATCCTCTCAATTACTTCGATTATAAATACGGTTCCTATGAGACATCCATACCTTCTTTGATTCATACCGATTAATTGTAGTCAAGCAATTGTTGTTGTTCCTCATGCTCGCACTCGTTATAAAAACCACAAAACCACCGTCCACACTGAGCGCCCAACGCACACTGGCTCGCGTTTGAGCATTCTAAAACACCAACACACGATCGGCTGGCTCTGAACGCGCTAGCCGTCATTCGCTGTGAGCGTGCTTAGGCGTCACACTTCATCCGCTTGCTTCCCCCGCAGGAGCCTGGTACCCAAGTGCCAGGTACGGGTTTGGCGAACCCGCGGTATCCGAGCTGGAAACTTGTGAGTTTCTTACACCATAAATTGCTATCATGCATCAACGACCACCATAGGGCGTGGTGGTGGACGTTGTGAGCTTAGGAGAACGGGGATTTTGGCTTAATCGCCCGAATCGCGAGGACGGTAGAAATCTCTATAAAAAAAAAACCCTCAACCTCAAGGTGAGTAACGTGTCGAGGAGGTGGATGGGTGGTGAGGCAAACTACCCACTAGCGTAAAACCTAAAGGGCGCATGCCGCACCTCTGTTTTATTGGGCTTGTTGGCGTGATGCGGGGGCTCAACGTCACTCGACATATTGTTCCTACGAACTCGTGACACAAAAATCCAGGAAACTCAAAATCTTTTTCTTCCTCCTCATGCGGCTTGGGCACGCCGCAGGGGAAGTGTCACTTTGACAGCCAAACGTAGTGGTAAGCGGGTGATTTTTGGAAGCCCTCCTCCTGACAATGTAGGCAGTAACAGGAAGGACTATTCTGTCGGTAATGCCTTCGTTATAATGGCAAGGGTAGAGGGAACTTTTGGAAAGGTCTCTCGATTTATTATCCAGAAGGGTTAGAGGGTGTTGCAGGTACCCTGAAATCGGTAAAATAGCTGAGGAATTGGACACTGCTTTTGTCACAAGCAGGCTGTCCTACTCCTTAAGTGTGAGAAGCTCGGAGAGTTCGCAATAAAGTGTGAACTCCATAAAACTCTAAATTCTAGTAAATTCTGATGGATTTCGACACCAAGGACCTCCTTAACGAGTGGTCAACAAAACATGTGGTCGAGGTTCGTCAGATCACGCGAAAGGTTAACGGTAGTCTTGCGAAGACAACAATTTTCGTCCTGGTGTTCGGCATTCCGACGTTGCCGAAAGAAATCAAGGCAGGCTATTTGAAGCTCAATATTAGCCCGTATGTTTCGGACCCGATGTGCTGTTTTAAGTGCCAGTGGTTCGGTCGTGCGAGGTCGACGTGCAGGGGCAACCCCACCTGTGGGAAATGAGGAATGGTGTCTCATGAGGCGGGTACTAGTTGCACCCTCCCACAGGTGTGCGTCAACTTTTCCGGGCCACATCCAGCCTGGAGCAGGGAGTGTCAAGTGCATCTGGAAGAAGAAAAATACAGGAGTTGAAAACGAAAGAGCGAATATCGTACGGTGAAGCCATGAAACGATATAAAGCTCTGGCTACACCTGTCTTCGCTACCAGCTTCGCGAAGGCGTTATCAACTCCCGTCAGGAAAGAAAGTGTCGCTACCAAGACGTCAGTTGCGTACATGGGCACATGTACAACGTGCTCATGTAAATGCAAATGTGGCGCCAAAACCCATCAGGTCGAAACACTGCAGACCATTGATGTTGGTTGCAACACATCTGCATCCCCGTCCACATCGACAGCAGAATCATCAGTTCCACCGGCAACGGTACAAAGACCTACCACTACAAGCACTGCATCACCAACACCACGCGCAACATTTTTGGCAGCAGTAACACCGTCAGCTTGCAGTGAAAGAGAAACAGATTAGAAGGTACGGTGGCCGAAGTTTCGGCACACACATCCAATACCATTTTTAAAATCCCCTTCTTCTTCACCTCCCAGGCTACCAAGTAGTTTGTAGAATAAAGGAAAAAGGTCTCGTCGGAGGAAAAACCCTCCACCCTCCGAGGGCTTTTGTGAAATCGTGAAGGCAGAGAAATACTGGTGGACTACTCTGGTGTCGTTCCTCTGCAGTCACCGAATGAGGACCCACTCGAACCGGGACGGGTGAGGTTAAATATGTAGGAGGGCTCCCATACTTCAGTGGAAAATTAACGGGTTTCAGACTCACAAAGACGAATTCCAACTCTTATCACGGTCAAATCCATCGTGTCTCTGCCTCCAAGAGACACATTTTAGACCAATAATCCAGCCAGTCTTAAGAGGTCATGACATCTACAGAAAGGACGATACCGAGGGTGATCGAGTGAATGGAGGGGTGCCTGTGTTTGTCCGAAAGACGAACCTGTTGCTCTCAGCTCTAACCTACAAGCAACGGCAGTGAGAATTCTCAGTCTCATCAAACTGACCGTTTGGTCTATTAACCTACCACCTAACGGGCCCGTCGACTATGACGACCTCTCCTACATCTTACGGCAGCGTCCTCGGCCATTCCTCCTAGTAGGACACTCCAACGCGTACAGTGCGTTGTGGGGTTCGATCACCGATTGCCCCAGAGGCCGATTGGTTGGTCGCTTAATAGAGCATGATTAAGTATGTATCCTCAATACTGGTCATGTGACTCATTTCATCACAGCTACCGGTTCGTCCTCCGCCATTGACCTTTCGTTGTGCTCTCCTTCAATTGCAAACTCCGTGCATTGAGCGGTCGATCGTGACCTCCATGGAAGCGTCCAGTTCCCAGTACGGATGATATTTGAATTTGGACGCGGGGAAAGTAAACTTCGACCCAAATGGAACATCAGTAAAACCGTTTGGCAGCTCTTCTGCCAGGGTGTTCTGCTACAAAAGTGTGAAATTATAGAGAAGAACGTGAATCATTTCAGAGTACTGATTCACCAGGCTGCTGACGTTTCGGTACCTAAATGCTTCCGAACGCTGCGAAGGACGCCTGTCCCATGGTACAAAGATGAATGTCATTCCGCTATTCAGGGGCGGAGGAGGGCGTGGCGCCACTTTAGGTTGTATTCAACAACCGACAACCTAGCAGTGTTCCGTATTACCAGAGCAAAGGCGCGTCGCGTCATTAAGGAGATCAAGAAAAGGTCATGGCAGACCTCAATGAGCACTATTAACTGTTCCTCAATTCATCAAAAGTATGGGTGTCAATCCGTCGTATATCTGGAAGGTACTTCCACCAGCCAGTATCTGGATTACTGTATCATGGACGTGTAATTACCGATGAACGATGCATTGCCCAGCTGATGGCGGAGAATTTCGCTGCCATCACTTCGTCTGGAAGTTTCGATCCTCTGTTCCAGCAACGAAGGATTGATGCCAAGAGACGCGTGCTGTGCTTCGATTCATCGGATACGTAGGCACACAAAAGCCCATTGACATCTTGGGAGCTGGAGTTCGAATTAAACAGCGCCAATGACACCGCTCCAGTACCACATGCTGAGGCATCTTAGTGAAGATGTTAAATAGTACCTTGTTGATATTTTTAACGATATCTGGACCGAAGGACACATCCACGATTCGTGGAAAGTACCGACGCTAATCCCTAGTTTAAATCCTGGAAAGTGTAAGCTGTTACAAGGTAGTTATCGTAGTATCGCCCTGACAAGCTGCTTGGGGAAGACACTGGAGAGGATGGTAAATCGCCGCCTCCCATGGTGTCTGGAATCACAAAATTTTCTGTGGATTCAGGATGTCCGGTCCATCTTGGACAACCTGATCCTAATGGAAGCGTCAATTCATTAGGCCATCGTCCGCAGCCAGCACCTCGTCGGTGCGTTTTTCGACATCGAAAAAACTTACGGTACTACCTGGTGGCACGTTATTTTAAAACAATTACATGATTGGGGTTTTAGGGGAAAACTGCCGCGCGTTTTAAAATCTTTTTTATCACGTCGTTGCTTCTAGTACCGAGTCGGTAGTGAGGTGTCAGATCTTTTTATTCAGGAAAACGGTGTTCCCCAAGGGTCAGTTTTAAGCGTGACCGTTTTCGCTATTGCAAATTAATGGAATTTCAAGGGTAATAAGGAGTCCTATACGGTACTCCTTATATGTAGATGATTTTTTTATTTTCTGTACATCGTCCGGCCTAAGTAGCGCTGAGCGGCAGGTGCAACTCACGCTGAACATGCTACATGAATGGTCAGTGCACAACGGTTAGCGTATCTCTGTTGATAAAACTTGGTGTGTACTTTTTGCTCGTATTTGATATCTTTTACCAGAGCCCCATCTTACCTTTAGGACCACCGTTCTAATTTTTACTGAAATTGTTCGTTTTCTGGGCCTCATTTTAGACACAAGGCTCAGCTGGCTGCCACATACTAAAGACGTGAACCCAAGGGCTTCAAAAGCTTTGAACGTCTTAAAATGTCTTTGTGGTAGGTCTTGGGGCACCGACCGCTCCTACCTGCTACAATTTTATAGAGCCTTTGTACGGTCGCGGATGGAATATGGTTGCATTATATACGGTTCGGCACGGGACAGCTATCTTTGGATGCTAGATAGTGTCCACCATGCAGGAATTCGGCTCGCTATGGGTACCTTTCGCACCAGCCCGATACCCAGCATTTGTGCTGATTCTGGCGACCTGCCACTTTCCATCCGGCAGCATCTCCTCATGGTGTGATACTATGCATGTATTCCCCCTACTCCTGGTATTTCCGTGCACGACGTAGTAATGAAACCGAACTTGGAACGGCTTTATGCTACCTAGCGTTCTCGCCTCGAATTCGGGAGGACGGCGGTGCGAATCCCCGTCTGGGCATCTAGATTTGGGATTTCCATGGTTTCCCAAATCACTCCAGGCAAATGCCGGGATGCTTCCTTCAAAAGGCCATTGCCGAATTCCTTCCCATTCCTTGCCGCCATCCTCTCCCGTCTCTAAAGACCTCGCTGTTGAGAGACGTAAAGCACTTAAAAAAAAGTCTCTATGCCAATCGTCGTAGAGCGACCAAACCGTTCAGCCAACGTACAAAGGCTATTTTTGAAGAACATGGGTTTGAGATAGCTTCTTTTTTTCACCAGGGTTGGAGTAAATCTCCTCCCTGGCTTTCAAAGACGCACAGAACGATTTTAGAACAGTCACGGCACAACAAGCTGTTTACCGCTAACAATGTTTTAATAAGAGTTTTTACCGATGTTTTAAACGTGCATCAGAAATTTACCCCGGTATATACGGATGGATCTAAGCAGGCCAACGGAGTTGGCTACTCCGTAGTGTTCCCTCGAGTGGCTTACAAATACAAGCTGGATAAGAGGTGCAGTGTTTACACTGCCGAGTGTTATGCCCTGTTAAAGTCGCTCCAGCATATAAAAGTAAGTCACAATACGAAGTACATCATATGCTTTGATTCCCTCAGCAGTATTCAGGCGTTAGTAAACGTGCACACTGCAGACCGATTGGTCCAGGATATACGGGACGTCCTCCTTTCTCTACAAACCTGTGGGAAGGAGGTTTTATTCTTCTGATTACCGGGCCATGTGGGAATCAGAGGGAACGAGGCAGCTGATGCAACTGCCAAGTTAGCCTGCGAAAAGTTAGAATTAACTTTGTTCCGGTCCCAAAGTCAGACCTCGCCTCGGCGGTAAAAAGAAACGTCTGTGATGTATGGCAGAGGCAGTTGCTGGAATTCGAGCATACTAAGCTCCGGCTGGTCAAACCAACCGTTCAGCCTTGGAGCAGCTCCTTTCAGCGGGCTAGGACGGATGAAGTTCCTCTTACTTGCCTCTGTATAGGTCGCTGTCCTCTGACGCATAGCTTTCTTCTCCGCCGGGAGGACCCACCGTTATGTGATGCCTGTGGCGTTCCTTTTACAGTGTGCCACATTTTATCTGAATGTGTGTCATTTTTAGACTTAAGGGCAGACATTGGCTTAGCCAACGATCTATCCCTTATTTTAAACGATGACAGTGACTATGTTGCTAAGGTTTTAAAGTTTTGTGTATTGTCCGGGCTCGTCCAGAAAATTTAGGGCAGATGGGCCTAGGTTTTTTGGTTGGGTTGATAGCCTTTAACAACCATGAACCCAAGATCCGTTTTTATGTGTGAGATTATATATCTGGCTGGCCCGTTTACAGCCAGCCAGTTGGTTTATTGTCTTCTTCTGGTTTGCCTTTTCACAGGTTTGTATTGTTATCACTTAAGGTCTGTCTGCATCCATAGTTCCAGTTTGTACTTTATTTTGCCATCTTTGTGGCCTACCTTTTTACAGTCGGCTATGCAGATGGTATTTCAGTCAGTATTTTAATATTTTATCCTGCTACCTGTGTGACTGACTCCTTTACAGTCGGCCTCACAGACGGCAATTGGGGTTTATGCCAAGTTGCCCAGGGATTAGTCAGGGCGCTAATAACCACGACGCTGACGCGCCCTAAGACCCGAAGAAGAAGTAGAAGAAGAACAACAACAACAACAATAACAACAACCCGCTCGCTTTATTGAGCGGCTTATTCACCTGAACGTGCTCAAGTGGAAACGAGGCCTAAGAATAGGAATCAAAATATGGAAAAAAATTACTAAGTTAATTGGTTCTTTGAAAGAAGACTTTACTGACGATGACTTGAAAAAGAAAAGTAGTTGATTGAGAAGCTAGTACTTGACACGTTTCGGGAATAAAAGTAGATGCAATGCCTTGAGCAATACGGATGCTATACTGTAGAATAGTGTATACCCAACACAAGCAAATAAGTGCAACCCATTGTAAAAATAGACACCCAATAGTATCTATCGTTAGGTTCAGGGATAATAATTCTGTTATAGAAATTTTTGAACATATTGTGGTAAGAATTTTTTGAACCAATAGTACAGCGTCAACAACAATTTTTATAATGTGCCATGTTTTCTCATTGCAGCTCATTCACTAAATTTTGATGAATCCCTTTCATATCGAGTCTTGCATATACGGTTTTACCCAAATATTTTCACTTTTATCCTTTTCCTTCAACATAACACACTTACTGCGGCTGTGCAAGCATATAGTTTACTTCTTAAAATGTCTTTGTAAAACAAATATGATAAAATCATTTATAAAAGACATTGAACAAAGGTTTTTTAAATTATAATTAATAAGTGATCGTTGTAGAAGTCAATCGTTGGATTTAACGATCATCTTTGCATTTATACTTTCTGTGGTTGCTTCTCTCTTTCTTTGGCGGGTGGCCGCGGAAGTGTTTTGTTGGTCTATATGACGTTCGTTGGGGATGAGTGCGATAAAATTAACATGACATTACTTTTTAGAAGATTAATGTAGTTTTTTCGGTCGATATGGAGTGAAAACATGTGGAAGTGCTGAACTTTTCCATTAAATTTACTTTTTTTTTTTTGACTTTTATGCTAAGCTCGTGCTTTTGGTTTGTAAGGTTGTTATAGTTTGGAAGCTCGCAAGAAGTGCTGTTTACTGGAATCTTAAGGTTAGTTGTGTTTTATTATTACTGTAAAGTTAAACTGCGTTTTGTTTATCAGTTTTTCGATTGATGCGGTTGTAATAGAATAAACGTTAAAACATCCTCAGCTCTTCGTTTGAATTTGTTTTTTGAAATTCCATTGTTGAACAGTTTACCGAGTTACTTATGTTGAATGTGTTCGATTGATGCGGTTGTAATAGAATAAACGTTAAAACATCCTCAGCTCTTCGTTTGAATTTGTTTTTTTGAAATTCCATTGTTGAACAGTTTACCGAGTTACTTATGTCTAATGTGTATAATAAACGGACATTGGTCCATTCCGTATTTCAACTTTATCAGTATTAAAGTGTAGTAGGGTTAAAGTTTAAGTGTTTATTACCTGTTTGGTGAGTTGTATTTTGATATATCTTGCTTATCGAGGTCGTAATATACAGTAATGAAAATTTTAAATTATTTATGTGGTTTTAATTATTTCTTATGCACTTATTACTGATTAGGGAATGAATTGACCATAAAAGTGTTAGGGTTAAGGTGTCAACAAGCAATGTTTCCTTGGAAGGTAAACAAAATTATAGTTTATTTACAACAGTGCTTAGAATAGAATTCAGGTTAAATTTATATTGTTATGCAGTTAATGCATTGTTGTGCAAGCCTTAGTCCTTTTGCACTTCATTGAAAGTTTAGGATGAAATTGAGATAATTTGTTGCATTAACTAGGAATCATGATTTAGACAGAATTGCTATTAACTGAAATGTTGGGTTTAATTCTAGATGGGGATACCGCTGCCTCGCGACTGTTAACGTGACATCACGTTCACGTACAGTCATCTGCGTAAAATACGTGTTATTACTTGTCGAAGTTAACAGCAGATAATTTATTATTGAAATGCGAGCTTCATCTGAAACATTGAACATCCGGTTGTGTTATCGGACATCTGCGGTAAGCGGCTGCCTCTGATCTACCTTCGGGATATCAGTTTATGTTGATATTGTATAGCTTTAAATTATTGTGACCGAGCGTAGCGAGGGCACAATACAATAATAAGTGATGACTGTACGTGAACGTGACGTCACGTTAACAGTCGCGAGGCAGCGGTATCCCCATCTAGAATTAAACCAAATGTTGTTGGTCGCAATGTATTTCATGTGTTTATATGTAATTAATAGTTTGGTTTTGAAGCTGCAATATTAGTTTAAATTGTGGTTCGTTTGTACCAGAGTCTTCTTGCTTTAGTATGAGGCAGGAAAATTTACTAGCTTGTATCAGTAATCGCATGAGCAGTGCATGTTAATAACACGATGTAAACTACTACTGAGTATTCGGTATGTCAGTGTAGATATTACCTAAGGTTTAATAAAATGGCATTTTATACTTGTAACGCTATGTTTGTAACTTATGCCTCAAATAGGAATTTATTGATAAATAATATCATTTAAGGGGGTCTACTGGAGGTCGCGATTCCGTTACAACAACATATAGTAATATCGTTGGAATACTGCTGTAGTCAGTCGCAAGACATATTATTCTCAAGCAGTAATTCCGTTGTAATACAGCCTGGGCCATTATTTTAAAGAACAAATTAGGTTTTAATGCAGCCTGGACCAGCAATAAACAGTTAAATGTACTTGGGGAAGAATTTATAGTGGAGTCTTGCGTTTGACTACTGAAGTATTATGTTGACAACTCCTCACGGAATTGCGATGTCCAGTAATCCCATTTAAGGAACATGTGGATTATTGTTGCTCCAGGTTGAGCGCCATTTAACGTTTTGGCAATTTTTGCGTGGCATATTTTACAGTTGTTTTGCAGCATAGGTCCGGTCTATTTTTATGACGGCTGCTCTAGACTGCTGAGAGACTAAAAGTAGCAGTAGTGCATATGATTTTCGAAAGATCATATACTGGTCATTGATGCAGCAAAGAAAGAAGAAGAAAGTGAAAAACTGAATTGTGTCTTGTGGAGAATGCACCTGGACCATGGTAAAACGTAACAGTACCACAAGATGTTTTGACTGCACTATTTCCACATTCTGTATGACGCTATTACTGTGGTCCAGGTGGGTATACTTAAGAATGTGGCACCACTATAACTACTTACCGCTTCACGATGTAAACTCTTCCGGATGGAGAGTGCGGTATGATGTCGCTACGTTGCTGGGTGTGATGTAGCAACATTTCTCTCAATAACGTATTAAAATCAATGAGCCTGCTAATGAATGAAAGCAAATCTTTGCCCACCGTTTTGAGAATTTCCTGTGCACTTTGCAAATTTAGTCACTTAGAGTATTGAGTAAAGTATCTGTTGACTAACTAGAAATGTAGGTATTTTCGGAAAATAGATGGTCGTCTTATGCCCAAAAAGGTGCTGTTAGAATGTAATGCAATTTGGATATCGCAATATTGAATAACACGGATGGTTTTAGTTGTAGAAATAATACAAAGAATGTTAAAAATTGATATTCAATCTGTGGAGACACTGGAAGTTCATAATTAGATTTTGGTAATAGCTCAATTACTGGGACTCATCAAGGAATTGAAGTTTTCATGTGAAAACTGTTGCACATTGTTCGTTGGGTGATATTATTTAATTCATGTTGCTCTTAGAGCTGTAAAATATATCCATCCTCACAAACATTCACTCGAAAAGTGTCGTAACGTAAGGAGAAGTCGTATAGCAATGTGTAATAATAACGTTATCGTTCCTTCGTCTATATTATTTATTAATTTGTTTCTATGAAGATAGTGTATAACGCACAAACTTCATGCAAAATAAAAACTGCTTTAACAGTACACAATAAGCGATGAGAGGACGCCATTTGTTATCATAGGCGACTTCCAGTGATAATGATATTACGTGCAACAAAATTCAACAATTATGAAAACCAAACCAACTTTATTATAAAAACGAAATTTGTTGTCCATTAAGCAACAAAAGGAAGAGTCTATGTCCATTTTGGTCCAGGTTGCATTCCAACCTATCATCAGGTGCCGCTAATGATTGTGCTTGAAAATCATGATAAATGTTTAATAAATTCATGTTTTTAGCGAATTGTGCTTGAACAACAACAACCAAACGCCATTTTGGTACAGGCTGCATGTCACTAAATTCCTTCGACGTAATGCTGAAACAAGCAAATTGCCGCACTTTCAATCTAAACATAAGCTACGTTAATACTGCCACAAACTACTATGATAAATGCCGTAGAACATTAACATCTTGGACATAAGATGCGGATATGTTTCTTGACAATGTAATAGCTACGAGTATTATCGTTGGACGTGGCGTATGTGTACGTAAATGAGACAACCAACTCTCGCTTACGGTTCAAAGTTTTTTCATTTAGTGTGTAATCTTTTCCATATTTGTACTTTTATAACAACATATTCCCAAATAATTTCATTCAAAGGATGTTTGCATGGTCATTATACTTTGCTGTAAGACTTTCTCCCAGTCACTCACAGTATTGCGTTTCGGCCCTTTTTGAGTGAAGTTTATGAGGTATCTATAATTTTTACACCTCTAAGAGCAACATATATTATATAGTATCTCAAACGAACATGTGCAACAGTTTTCAGACCAAAACGTCAATTCCTTGATGATTGCGCTTTTGCATTAATTTTTTTTATCACACTTATTGTGTAAATTAATTAATGTAAAATCTAGAAATAATTTTTTGAATTTCGTAATGACAGAAGGAATCACAATATAGAATTATGTGGATGGACTAAATTCTAGATACCGATAGACTTACCACATGGCACATCTTCAATACTGTGATTGAAATTTCTGATTAATATTAGCTCCATGCAGTCAGTAATATTTTTACTTAACAAAACTGGTATATTTAATTTTTCCCATCCGAAAGTGTCTCTTTTCCATGTATTCTCATGTGTGACATTTATTGCTTTACGGACACTGAATACATCACACACAGAAAAACAATGACGTCATCTATTCCAGGTGGTATTTGTGCTGACAGTGGTGTTGTCAGTGAGGTAGTAAGAGGTTGTAGCCATATCATTATCCAGAGTTTACCCATCCAAGCTGTGTTACAACCTAAATGGGAAAAAAACAGTTTTGTAGGGTGCTAATAACCTACACTTTGACACACCCTAAAGCCTGAACAAAAAAAGTTTCGATTATACACACAATTTGCGGATACCCTATTTTCATGTTCTCTTTGTTGCTATTACTCTACACGATTAAATTTGTTTAGCGATATATTAAAAATAAATTTATAATTGCTCTATCTTTTATTGAAATAATCTGTATTACAGATTGGAGACTTTCCCAGTGTGCGGTTGCAATGAAGTCTTCGCAGGTGTACTGCTGGATTGTGTTTTGATAACATGATATTTCTACAACTAGTTCTGCAGTCTTCCTCAGACAGAGGAGTGATTGAAGTATCGTGTTTTCAAAACACAAACCGATGGTACAACTGTGAAGATTTCATTGCAATCTGTATTGCAGCTAAAAGCCATTATTCGAGGAGAATGATATTCCTGTGTACATGGCCGCCTAGATTGTGAAAGCGTACAGTTTTGTCGCTTGGAGTACAGTCCGTAATGGCTAGCGTAAAAATAGACAGAACGAATGCTGCAAGATAGCCTATTTTGCAACTGTAAGAGTAACGTGTTTTAAATAATGTCACCCAATTAACATAGATAACAATTTTCAGACCAAAAAAATCCTTTTCGAGTCCATGTGATTTCGACAACATCGTTGTCTATTATCCACTAAGAGATAAATACAGGAAAACTATAGATATATCGAATAAAATTTTCTCGGGTAACTAGCCAAGTTAGTCCATCATTGCCACGACGTTTCGGCGGTCACAAGCTCTGCCGCCATTGTCAAGTTGTGGCCGCCAAAACGTCGTGGTTAAACGATGGACTAACTCGGCTAGTTAACCGAGAAAATTTTATTCATTTACAACACCGAGAAAATCTCCAGTCTTATATAAATATATTCTTAAAAACATATTTGCAGACAACTATTAGGTATACCAAAACAGGCTCTCACATTGGTTTATATGTAGGTCACAATAATATCGGTATTTATCTGGATTGCGATACCGCTATGCAATCAGTGCTACAGGATTAGTACAAATCTCTTGAAATGTTGATTAATTTCTGTGTTGTAATGTGGTTTTGACAATTCAGCTTCCGTTGCAAAGAGTAACAAGAAATATATGATGATAGCAGTACATTTTCCACAGTTTAATGATATATATTGTCCCACCATGTTGAATTGATAGGATGCAAATTCTGATTTTCTATATTTCTTTTTCCTGGCCCATGCTGCATTTCAGCCTATTTACAATTGCTAGGAATAATACAAAGCATTTGCGGTTGATATAAACCCATTACCATTGATGGTATTGTCGTAAAGGGTTTTCAGCTTTGTAGTTGTATCGCAGTCTAGAATTAAACCGTCGTATCTTTGAACGTGTTTAAATATCAATAAATATCAGTAGATGAAGAACTGACTTTACTTGTTTGTACACACAATAAGTCCACTTGGGAAAGATTTCAGTCTTAAGAAGTAATAAATTGTAATGTATTACATGGTGGTAGGGCACATGTAAATGTAGGATTGGTGCACCATGGTGAGAAACTTCATTAATTATTGTAAGATGAATTAAAGTAAACTGGAAGAGAGTAATCTTACTAAGTAATCGTAAGCTTAACTCAACATTGAGACTTACTTAGGAAGGGATATTATATTTTGCATCTCTCAGAGCAGAGATACACCATAAAGGTTAAGGATACAATTTGCAAGACACTGATCATACGACCAATTTAAATAGCTAGTCGTGTGTAATTCGCAGCATAGTATTTTTTATTTTTCCAAGTGGTTTGTCAGCATTTGAATATGAAACGATTTTATTAAAATTTTAAGTGGAATATTAATTAACGTACATGATGAAGTTTAGCAGAAATGATACCAATGTTTAGATTAAATGTAAAAATAGGATTGGTTGCAATAGGAGAAGTAAATGAATTCTGTTACTTGGGAAGCAAAATTACAACCGATGGCCGAAGCAAGAATGATGTTAAAAGCAGAATAGCACTAGCAAAAAGAGCCTTCATGAAGAAGATAAATCTTTTACTATCAAATATTGATCTAGGAATTTGAAAGAACTTTTTAAAACTCTGTCACTTTATGGTAGCGAAACATGGACTTTAGGAATACCAGTAAGAAAGAAAATTGAAGCATTTGAAATGTGGTGCTACAGAAGAATGCTGAAAATTAAGTGGACAGACAAAGTAAGAAATGAACGAGTTTTGGGAATGATGGGTGAGAAAAGAAGTTTGTGGAAGAAGCTTACAGAAAGAAGAGACAGGATGGTAAGTCATATTTTGAGATATGCTGGTTTGGTTAATTTACTGGTGGAGGGAACAGTAGAGGAGTAAGAACGGTAGAGGAAGACAGAGATTAAAATATATGAAGCTGGTAATTAAGAACGTGGGTTGTAGGGGATATGTAGAGATGAAGAGATTAGCACAAGATAGGAAGGGATGGAGGATTGCATCAAACCAGTCGAAAGACTGTCGACAGCAAAAAAAAAAAAAAGATGACGTTTGAAGTAGTGGTGGTTATTACGTTATGTTAAAGAAAAACAATCTGACCATCCAGTAGCAACCAATGTCAGTTTCCAAAACTGTAGCAATGTCAACAACTGGTTTACAGGGAGAGTGATTAGAATTTCACCGGAAACTACCAGTGTGTCTGAACTTCTTGGAAGGGAACTAGCTTACCAAAATGTTCTGGATATCAGAATCCACCTGACCTCAAATTCAGATAAGACCTTACTATTAAACACTATAACTTATTGTTTATTATTATTATTTGATATTGACTTAAATTTCATCATGGCTTGTAGATAAGAATTTGTCCAATGTTTCCACTGGGTAGTTAGAACAAGGAATTGTCAGTTCCTGGAGCAATAGGGAGAGCTTGAAATGTTGCCACATGTCCGCAATTTGTGTAACTAATGTTCTCCGTAGGCATATTGGATCTTCTGGAGATCACAATTCTGCTTTGGTAACATTCCTGCACGCTGACTAATGAAGTCATAATGATGCGGTAGTCGAATGCCAGGGATTTTATTTTCAAGCAGTAATCAGATTGTAATACACCCTGGACCAGAATGAAACCGCTAAAATTACTCTGGAAAGTATTTCTAGCACTGTATTGCATTTGTCTATGAACGCGCGTGGTGGGTGGGCGGTTAATGCTCTGGCTTAGCATTGGGAAGGTTGCCTGTTTGAATCCCTGTCCAGTCATCAAGATTTGGGTTTTCCGTGGATTCCCCAAATCACTCCAGGCAAATGCCAAGATGCTTCATTTAAAGGCCATGACTGAATTCCTTCCCATTTCATGTCCCCAGTCCCATCCCACCTATAATAACGTCGTTGAAGCGTAAAGCCGTAAGTAAAAATAAATAAAAAAAATTGAGTGTGGCGGTATTATAATGCCAGTTCCTTGTGGTATCGTGATTTCCAGTAATCCCATTGAATTTTGTAATTTTTATGTGTATGCATATTTACTTGTATATTACCGCATGTGATATTTTCTCCCTTAGTCAGTAGTTCCCTTTCAATCATTTTATCCCTCCACTGTACCACCCCCGCTCCAAGCCCAAGTCTGTCATCTGGTTAGCCTAGGTGTGCACATACCTCCCTTGCAAAATGACCCATTCCTCTCTGCATGAATAAGGTTTTAAACTGAAACATTGTAAATTTGTGATAATCACAGCCCTCCTGCTTTCAACTTTGGCGGGTGATGGATTTATTTTCCCTATTCTGTGTTATTAATGTTGCCTAAAAGCGGTTTCCTTTTCCTTAGAATCAAAAGTTAGTTCAATATAAATCTGAAATGTGCTTTACAACCCACTCAAGTTATTATAGCATTCCTTTTTACTTAGGCTATATTGTGCTGCAGGCATTTAGTATAGATTCTTGGATTAAAATTGTATGTAAAATCTCTCTCCCTATCAGATTCATGCATTTCCCAGTCCACTGCTTCTGCAGTGAGCTAGCATATGAAGTGGTTTATATTTTATAAATCATTGCAAGGGACATAGGCCCTACTGACTTTTTTTACTGACAAGCCAAGCATTACAGGATTTTAAGGGTTTTGCATGAGGAGATAACTGTCTTCAGTCGTTGCAAAACCTTCATAAAAATTATTTCTATCACATCCGAGCCAAATGTGTGTCACAGTATTGTTTGTTTTATATAATATTGCAACTGATGATTCATCTGTTGATTACATTTAGATGTCACACCTCTTATTCCTAATTTGTTTTAGTGTTTATGGATATTAGTCTTGATGTTATTAAAATTTGTGTGGTTATATAGTTTAGTTGCAGTTCGATTATACTTGTTTACTAGAGAACATTAATATAAAACTTGGCGGGTTAGTGGATGATTGTTTAATATGCGGATAACTATTGTGTCAGAATAGGTTTTCTAGCTATTCGTGACATGTATTAATCAAATAGTTCTGAATATTTTTCTGTAGCTTTTACTGTAAGGCACATGTGTTCATGTAAAGTTCTGATATTAATAAATAAATACAACCTAAGCAGTTGAATATTTGTTCGTCTATTTACTTTACGAATGCACCGAGTGTGGTGGGTGAGCGATTAGCACTCTGGCCTCGCATTCGGGATGACGGCACTTTGAATCCCCTTCCAGGCATCCAGATTTTAGTTTTCCATGGTTTCCCCAAATCACTTCAGGCAAATGCCGAGATTTTTCCTTCAAAAGGCAACGGCTGAATTCCTTCCCTTCCCTTGTCCCCAATTTCATCCCACCTCTAATGACGTCGACGAGGCGTAAAGCCATAAGTAAAAAGTTTACGTGTGTGTTTCACTACTTAACTGAAGCATCTCCAGTGATGTTCCTGTTGATTTGTGTATACAACCTAATGTTTTACATTTTGAGTATTGAAATTTTTATAGAAACTATAATCTACTTACATTTTTGATATATTGCTCTATCTATCCACCACTCTCAGCTGCAGAGGTTTCTGTCTGCATTTTGGATTGCAGGTCATTTTCTGCTTGTTATTGCACCTGTAAACTAGCACTGCACTGCACATTTTGTATGAATGACTGGTCTGTTTTGTTTATTTCTGGCTTTGTCACACCGTGATAGTGTTTTGTTTTCCTTGTTTGTGTTTTATTTCTTTCGTGTGTGGCATGTTTTTTCCCGAAATGTATACATTTGTGTCAGTTTGTTATGATTTTGCATATGTCCTTTTTTAATGGTGTTTTGTCTGTGTTGATGGTCGATGATAAGTGAAGAAGCGAAACACACTTGGGAAGTATGTAAACAAACAAATATTCAATTGCTTAGGCTGTATTTATTTATTAATATTATCAGAAATTGAGGAAAATGATCTGCAACATCCAAATATTAAACTTCTTATGTCTTGCTATACGCTTTAACTTAATGGAATATTTGAATAGAGATTAGTTACTTATGCTACATATTTCTCCTTTGATGTTTTATATAAAAGCTCAGAATTCGTGTTCTGACTCAAACTTTCCACCCAAAAGAGAGAGAGAAATGTATGTTATTGCTTCAGCCATGTTTAATGATAGCAGCATAAGCAAGAATTGGTTTGTAGTTATGTTGCAATGCTAGGTGCATTGCATAAATAAGTTAATAGCTTTGTGGGTAATTACTCTATTCATTATTACTTTGTACCAGACCAAGATAACTCATTGAGTGCACAGTCTTGCACTGTGTGTGGTGAACAGTGGTAACACTCTGGCGGGAGGACATGTATTTGGATCCTTTTCTAGCCCTTTAGATTTCGGTCTTCTATTGTTTTCTGAATTAACTGTATGGGATTGCCATGTTGGTTCCTTGAAAAACGTGCCACATTCCTTCCCCCCATCTCTCTCCTGGCTCTGATGACCCTGATGTCGACTGTGTAAATTCATAAGGAGAAGCCTTGGAATAACTGTGCAGTTATTTTAGTGACAATACATCAATTCATACTATATTCAATTATATGTTACAGTATTTCAACACTTTGCTTTCACTTTGCCATTTAAGTCAGAAATTTGTAAGACACTTTGTTTTAGTTGGTTTCTTCTGATACCACTTCTCCACATGTTTGGTCCTCTACTGTTAGTCATGACACACTTTAGATTTCTTTTCATGAAGATATACAATTATTCAACGTACAGTGTAGATTTGAAACAGAAATGATCTTAGTAGTTAATGAGTTTGAAGAGAAATAGGATGCAAATACTGCATAAACAAATTCAAATTCACCTTTGTTATTTTTCTGTCAAATATAAAACTGTACCACAGTGGCTAATGCTAACAGAGAAATTAATCATTTTCGAAGATGCGATACAATTTTCTTCTCCTGTAAAAAAAAGAGAGATAAAGAAGAAAGTAATGAGTGGTAATGGTCCTTGTTACATTACTTTTGCTCATTTTTAATCGGTAATTATTCTAAGACATGCTACTGTTTGTTATTAGGGGCTTGTAATATATTTCATGTTGCTGAATTCAAAAAAGTATTGGGAAAGTAATCCTTATCACATTGGAGGCAGGAGGGATGCAATGGCGCAAAATGCATGACAACATGTGTGACCCCTTAATCGAGCGAAAAATTGTTGAAACATGCAAGAATTGGGTGGGTGTATCTCATGGGTGAAGGGGTTAACAAAACAGGAGGGAAGTGTCCAGTTTGGAAATGGTAATTATGAGAGGCAGAATGTATGTTTCTTTAGGGAGGATGGAATAGATTATAGGGGATGAACGAATTAAAAATAAAGATAAAATGAGAACATTTTTAATACTACTGCTAGTAATAATTGACATTTGTATTTAATTTTGGAAAGTAATAGATATGGTAGTAAGTGTTCAGTGTCTAAGGTATGATCTGGCTTTTCTTGTTTGTGAAGTTCAAATGCAGTGATGATTTCTGGAAATCAGTGAAGCAGTTGCTGGAATATTTGGTATTGTGGTAATACAAATGGGCATCTACTTGATAGTCTAGGATTTTGGTATAAACAGTTTGCCTGCGACAGTTTATGTTAATGGACAGCTGGTTGGTAGTGAGGGCTGTGTCAGGCGTGTTATAAAAAAAGGCTATTTTCATTTTTTAAATTTTTTTTGAAAGGTTTTTTTTTATTCGTCTACATTTATGTTGTCACCTTCAAAATAGACTCCATTAGATATTATATAATTATGCCAGTGCTTCTATTCCCCAAAACACTTCTGAAACTCGATCTTTGGGTTAACTTTGAGCCCTTTCATCGTCACACTTAATCTCATCTGCACTTGAAAAATGATGGCCCTTCAAGGTTCTCTTTATTTTTGAGATCAGAAAAAAGTAACACGGTGGCATGTCTGGTGAATGGCATCATTACAGTGTTGTTTTTTTGCCAAAAATTCACCAACAAACAACGGTGTGTGAGCAGGTGTATTTTTGCGATGCAAAAGCCGTTAATTGTTTTGCCACAAATCCAGCTGTTATACTCGAACTGGTTCACACAAACATCATTGAACCTTATTGAGCGTTAGACCTTATGGCAAGAACTCGTGGTACACCGTGCTATTAAATTCAAAGCACACAGTGAGCATAAATTTCACATTTGACCGAACTTGGCGAGCTTTTTTTCGGTCTCTGCGATCCAGAATGCCTCCACTTGGATGGAGTCTTGGTTTCTACATCATACCCATAAACCCATGTTTCATCACATGTTACAACACGTTTCAATACCGCTGCATTGTTGATCTCATTTAACGATTCCTGAGCAACTTCCATTTGCCGCTGTTTTTGTTCAAAACTCAACGCTTTTGAACAAATTTTGCCGCAACACGTTTCATACTGAAAATAGGTGAAAAACTTTTGTGATTGTGATTGATATGTTAACATCATCAGCAACTTCATTAATTGCAATTTGTCAATAATCATAATAATTTCTATCACTTTTTACACGTTTTCATAGGTTATTGAGGTGCTAGGTTGTCATCATCAACATCTTCATGACCATTTTGAAAGCTAATACCATTCGTAAACCCTTGTTTTATTCATAGTAGATTCACCAAAAGCAATATTTAACGTTTCTATAACATTGTTGAGCTTAATTTAATTTTTATAGCAAAATTTAATGCAAATTCTCTGATCCATGATTTATTCAAATGAAAAATTGCAAACTGTATCAAAGCACATGTTATCCATTTAACAGCTGACAAATAACAAATCGTCGAATATAGCTCAAAATGTATAGATACTTTTAGCACGTTTGCCATCACAACAAAAAAATTGTGCCAATCGGATTAATATAACCCGCGAAATTTCAAAATTCCTGTTACTTTTTCAACTCGCCTCATATGTGAATGAGAATAGTGGCAGCAAGTTAGTTGTAGTGTAGGTGACATGTGCAGGTTGCCTGGGTTGGGTGTATTTTACAAGTTGTTCAGTATAGTCTTTTACGTAGGAAGGATCCATGTTGAGGTTTGGCGCAGTTGGGGGGCAGGATGTTTTTGACATTCAGTGGTCTGCTGGAGTGTTTTTGGTGAAAAAGGGAGGAGGAGAATTGGATTTCAAGGAAGGTAGTAATAACCATAAAGGATTTATGATCAAGATAGAAATGGTGAGAAATAAGCAACTTTGGTAGGAGTTTGGTGTGTCAGTTGGGATATGAAGGGTTGATTTGTGTGTGTGTGTGTGTGTGTGTGTGTGTGTGTGTGTGAATCCAAGTGATGTTTTGGAATTTACTTCGTTTTGTGAATTCAGGAATTTGTGGTGGTGGTTTTCAAGATAGATCCAGATCACAAATACATCTGCTTTGTATATGAAACAGACCGGTATTGTTTGGGGCATTTTGGTCAAGAATTCCTCTTCCAGATGTCCTAGACAGAGGTAGGCATAAGATGGAACTATGTGGGCACTCATGGTGGTCCCATATATCTGTTACATAATTGGGAATCAAGTGATAAAAACTGAAGCGAGAGACACTTTTGAGAGAGGCTGTGTGGGCGAGGATATCTGTATGAAATGTTGCAGGGCACTAAGGATGTTGATATGGAAGAGAGATGACATTGATGGTGAACAGGAAGGCATGTGCAGGCAGATAGCTAGGATCTATGGATTAATGCTCAAGGAGGTGAGATCACTGGCTGAAGTGTGTGTTACCCATAGGCCGGCATTACACTGTAAAAGATCTTTGTCCAAGATCTTTTATAAAACATTTTATCATATTTATTTTACCAAAGATATTGTTTGATATTTTTTCAGTCCCATTACACTACATACAATTTTTCGTCATAATTCTCTGAAATGAATGAAGTGAACTTGTAAGCTTTTGCAGACCCAGTTAGTGCAACTGTCACAATATGCATTTTATTGAAGATAAAGAAAAGAAGTAAACATATTTAGGTTATACCGTGAGATTACGAGACTTGATATGATAGGAGTTCATCAAAGTTAGGGAAAGAGCTGCAATGTGAGGACATGCCAATTTATAAAAATTATGGTTGATGCTGAAGTATACGTCCAATAAATTTTTACCACAATATTTTCATAAATTTCTACATCAGAATTATTTCCCCATATATAATATTGGGTGTTTATTTTTACGCTGTATGTGCAATGAGTTGTACTCGATTGATGGTGACGGATCTACACCATTCTGCAAAATAGCACACGCATTGGTTTGCGCATTACTTCTGTTATTATTCCAGAAACCTTTCAAATACTAATTACACATTAACTTTCTCTTTTTACGTCTTCTACAGTACAGCCTTCTATCATAGCACTAATTAACTTTTCGTAAGTTTTCACCTTTTTATTCCTAATCTTATAGTCTATATGTTTCTGAGTTTACAACATTTCCTTCTGTTCATACTCAGAAATAAAGACTTTCGTGGATTCGAAAGTCATAACCAACTTTGGTAACGTCCCGTACGCCATTTTCTTTGTTTACGTTTGCAGGGTGATGAAATCTTTTATAAAATGTAATGCCAACGTCTTACATTTTATAAAAGAAATCTTTTATAAAATATGCCCCATTACACTGTAAAATATTTTATAAAATATCTTTTATCAAAGATCTTTGACAAAGATCTTTTACAGTGTAATGCCGGCCATAGGCCACAACAATAGCCCTTCCCCTTGTCAGGGCTAACGTTCTTGTGATGAATTCACATTGGCTTAAAACATTTTTCCATTTATTACCTTAATAATAACTGTCCAAGGGCATTCCTTCTGTTTGTCATACTCGGCATTTTTTTCAATCTTTGTAGTTTTGACATTTCCCTCATTTTCATGTTTTGCCTTTATAATTTTACTTTCTTTGTTTCTAGCGCTGCATTTTAGCTGGAATGTTTGTGCTTGAGCTTGTACCCTTTCCACCCTGTGCAGGTGGCTCAACTCCTCTGTGTCCATGTTTGAGCACCTCTTTTAAATTTTGACCAACTGTGGACTACGTGAAATAATGTCATGTTATCTTTTATTTGCTCTCACCATTCCCTCATATTTTCACTCTTGTCATTTCCTGCTTTACAAACTGATTTTGTTTTTGTGCATTTTCATGGAAAACCTCAAACTAAGATCTTTTTTTATATTACCCTTTTCACAATTTCATGTTTCTTAAGATAAATTTCTGTTTTGGGGGTTTTATTATTATAATATTTTCTGAATTCGTTTGCACCACGTGTCCTAAAGAATGCAGTTTTTTTAAATGGTGGTATCCAAAAAAAATTCAGTTTGCATATGTAATTCTAAATTTCTCCTTTTCTTCAAATCATTTCAGTTATTCCTTGGTCCAAGAATTTTACTCTACTTTTCTCTAATGCTTCAGATTCTTCTTTTTTTTTTTGTATAAAATTAAAATTTCTACTTTGTAGATACATTTTTATTCCTTTATTAATACCGATTTTTTGTTGAACGATCGTTTTGTTAATTGGTAGACTAATTCTATTTTTCAACATCTTGCTTTAGTTGCCTCTTCATCTATACCAGCATTTCTCAACCTTTTGCATCCTGAGGGCAATCAAAATGTCAAAATAATGATATGGACTGCTAACCTACATGGGCCTAATTTTTTGCCCATGTATATTTCACTAGCCGATACCTGCGACTTCGTACGCATGGACTTAGAATTTCATTGCCAGAATTGAATATAGAAAGCCGTTAGTAACTTAGGATTGGTCCCAAACAGCACCGATTTGGCATAATATGACAGGAAATCCATCACTATATTTTCTACCATCGAACCTGTCTCATAAAGAGAATCAGTTTCGAACAAATATACAAACAGAAAAACAAACGAAGGTACGACGATTTGTGTGGGGAGGGAGGGGAATGGGTTACCTAAGGTCATATTTATTTCAGCTTGGTCTTTTCATCTTCAGCATGAGCATCTGATTCTTGGATTTTCTAATAACTTTAGCTGTTTGGGCTCTGCTAGAGCTATCACTAAGGCCAGGTTTACACCTGCAAGGCACGTCAAAAAAGAAGACAATATAAACTGGTGCCAGAAACATTTACGCAAGCACAAAGAAATCGTACAGTGCAGAGCATCGAAATCAAAATATGATTTGTCTCTAAAAGAAATTTACCAACAAATCATACACCAATAGACTGTGCGAGAAGAACAGCAGAGCAACTGTCATAACATTACAGACCAACACACACGTCCGTCCATCTGATGCCATTAGACAAGTTCCAACGTCATTACTAAAACTGTTATTCGTATCAGAGGATACCGTGTGTTCTTCCTACAGATATAAAGTATTTACTTGTCAAATGCCGTCAATATTGGTATAGCCATTTCGACGACTAAACATAACAAAAAGACAGACTTACTTTCGCATATGTAATATACAGGGCGTTTGCCGGGAAACGCAACCCACTGTTAGCGCTACAAGGAAGAAACTGCTCCCGGCGAGCGAGCTGTCAGCTTCCGGCATTGTTCGACCGTCGGCCGCGGACTATTTCATAATAATTATGCTTCATAAACTTGTATGTGCTAAGCATTTAAATGTGACGTAATTCATTAGCTTACCTTATAAAAGATGCTGGAAGTGTTGACCCTCTTGTGTAATGCACATTTCACATCTTCTGAACATATTTCGAGACACACGCTGCCCTAACTGACTTGATGATTTTTTGGGTGACTGTTCTAGTTGAAAAGCGATATCGTCAATTTTCTCCTCTGTGAGAATACGGTTGACCGACAGTCTCTTTTTGCTAAAAAAATGAACCCGTTTCTCTTACTTTTTTAACCAGACCCAGAATTGTTGATTTAGCTGGCAGTAAAGTGCCAGGAAATTCGCGACGAAATTTACTGCGACACTTTTTAAACGACTTCTTCTTCACATATGTATCGTAGAGAAATATTCTTTGTTGCAAACTGTAATGTACCATAATTTTACTCACACTCAAACACGGTACAGATTAGTAAGAGTATGAAGCCCCAAACCAGCCAAACCGCAAAGAAACGTTTATTCACAACACTGATTAATAAGAGACTGATGTCACAAACTAGCTACAATGCAAAGAAACCGTTCTTAACAATGTAAGGGTCCCATTATACTGCGTCACTGCACTGTTGGGGCAGCGGAGGTGTTAAACAGTGCGGTGATTCACGGTGCCGTGTGGCGGGAGTTGCTGGCTCCACTGACCGAACAAGTTGCCGAAGGCAACAGACTGGGAGGGTAGCGTTTTCCGGCGAACGCCCTGTATTAGTGCTGATCTCTCTCTCACACACTGACTGCGAGAGAAACAACAGGGTTATCAATACAGCGTAAAAAAGGGTACACCTACAGCATTGTTAGACCGCGTAAGATTTGCCAAGCATTTCATCCCTGATATCTACAGTTTAATATGGAATCTGAAAAACAGCATGGTTCATACAATTAAAAACAATTATTAAAAACTTTGGCCTCCATTGGGATTTGAACTGGGAACTACCGTCCCAACATTAGTAAGCAAGCGTGTTATCCACTGAGCTATCGGGACTTGATCCTATAATGTACTAAGGAGTTTTACACATCATAAGCGACTGTCTTGTCATATCGATAATTTTTTGAAATTGCATGACAATATTTACTGTTTATACAGAAGAAACTATCCTATGTCCATTCTAATGCCAAATCGCATCTCCTTGTGAAATTTCATCATGATCAGGTTAGCCGTTTAGCTTAAGAAACGTAACAGACTGAATTACTTTCGCATTTATAATATTAGTATAGATTAACCACCTGTATCAGGTGTTGACAACAACTACTGCAGTCCCTTAAGACCTACACCTACAATAAGGCACTCATAAAACAGTCATTTACTAACTCCTCAAAGAAACACAACCCTTGTTTATGCATACTGGAAATGTGTTTAGTGAGTAGGCTATCATAACAATGCAATCATGTCCTGCTTACAGAGAGTATTGCTTGTAGCTTATATTCTATTTTATAGCATTCTATGGTACAATTTCTGTATCCATTTTATGTGACCAATTTTTAATGACTTGTTGTTTGTTAAGATATCTTTAATTTAGTTAGAATTAAATTTTTAATAATTCGCCTGTACCGTCTTTGCAGATTACACTGTTTTAGACCAGCGTTTTTTTGAACTCGTGACCCATTTACAAGTAGAAAAAATTGGCGACCTGCAGCTAGATCCGTAATAAAACTATGTCAGTGATTTAAAAAATGACGTATTTAATTTTCTTTGTGCTGAGTCTCTACCTACAGATCAGGAATTCAAATCCTGCACAAGACAGTCACGGGCAGTGATATATTCTTTGCCACGGTGGCGGCACGGGAGGCGAGATGGTGAGGTCAACAGCCGTACAGGAACAGATTGTATTCGTTCCCCGCAATCAGTTGTCAGAGTACAGACTAGCTTCTCCATGTCTGCTAGAAGTGGCAGTGGTGGAAGGAAATCAACACCAAAAATAAGGACAATTAGCTTAGAAAGAAGAGAAATAGGCTCCAATTTAAATGATTCTGTTATTTGTGTCTCAAAAATATAATTACGATTGGATAATTTATGAAAAAAAAGCAGGTTTGGCCTTCTCACTGGAATTTTGTGTTTTTAATGTATTGTAAGACCTATATTTACCTGCCTTGTGACCGCGACCCCCCCTAGGGCTTGAGACCCAAACTGTTCTAAACCATTAGGTTGTGTTATTTCTCCAAGATATTTAAATGTGTATACTTAATTGATTTTTCCTCTTATATTTCCTTTTTAATTATTAGTTTCCACTCCAAATCCAAACCTTTAGTTCTCTCCAAAAGTCTCTTCCTACGCACACCAAACTTTGACCATGCTCCTCTGATGTGGGACTCTAGCATTCTACCATACTCTGTGATCTCTAGACCATTTTGCCATAGTAGCTGTGAATTGTAACCGATATGAAACTGAGCCCAGCCTTCAGCATTTCAGAACTCTCCAGCCACTTTAAATTCAAAGCTCCTCGCACCCCTTTTCCTTTCCAACCACCTCAGCTCCTCAGAAAAAAAAAAAAAATCTGTGGAGAAATTATCCAGAACTTTCATTTTCCAATTTCCAGAGACTTCTTCCTACCTCCATGGTAATTGGATTTAATGACTAGTGCTCTTTGCTGTCGCTCGGTCAGTCTTTATTTGCCATTGAATCTATACCTTTCTGAACTTCCAAGGTTCTTGTGAAGTCTCACTGCAAAGCATCCCCACGGCCCTTCTAAAAAAATTTCATAAGGCTGCCGGTACTATGACAGCCTGTGGCTGACCTGTGGAGTATATTTCAGTCTTGGTGGGCCAACATCTTTTACTGCAACCTTCCTTCATACTCCCCACTTTGTAGGTCATTTTCTTGTACCCATAATCCTTCATCCTGGATATTCCTTTATGCTCACAAACAATTTAACTTCCATTGTTTTCCAGCAATCCCTTTTTCTGAGCCATAGTTCCATTGAACATATCCTAGAAATGTGCACTGCATACTTCATTCCGAATACAGACTTTATCTCCCTGACCGATTTCATTCTTTCCTAAAACTTATTTTTGTTTGATTACTGATTACACTGATGTGTGATATATTACCATACCTCCCTTGCCCCCCTTGTATGCGTAGCTTTTGGGGACCTTTAGGGAGATGAATTATGTACAAATTCCCCCTCACACTGCTCGTGTGGTTCATATACATAGATAATGATCTGGATCCATAGTGAAAAACAACTGTACATCCTAAATTCTGTCAACTGTAGCCAATCCCGTCACTTTACATTCTCCCGCATACCTGTCACCTTCCTCGATGCTGCCATTTCTCTGCAGAAATCACACCTCCACTTCAAACAGCTGCCATCCCTTCCACACCAAACATAAACTCACCATACTGTACATATGCCTGTAGCAGACGGATCTGTTATCTCTCCAAGCACGCCGACAACTTGAAGCCCTCATTTCCCACGTCTGCCCCCCTCGTCTAGTCTAAAAACAAATCTCCATTGCTATGAACAACTTCTCACATTATCCTACCAAGCTTTACTGAAAACCAACAATAATCATCATCAGTGTTCTGTCCTAAGGCAGATTTACACACGAAGAGGCATACCGTGCAATATTACGTGGTAGAATCCCGTTGCTTCCCTCATATATCGGAGGGATATCTGTGAAGCATGTAACTATGTTTGGTGTGTGGGAAGTGGATTTTTATGTGTGGGTTATGACACAGAGATTGGGGACCAGGACTCGACTCTGGTCCCGTTGTACCTCCCCGATGTGGTGTGGTAGCACTGTAAAACAAACAGCCACCTTAGTGTGTTTAAACTAACCAGAAACTCCACATTACTCATCTTAAGCTGACATAAATGGAACAGAACCTGTTTCTTGAAATTGCAATCTAGAATCTGATCGAGAACAATGAAATGTTTGAATATTAGTGCATTTTTATCAGATCTGTGTCTTGTCAGTATGCTGTCACATTTTATTGCTGAATTAAGCTGTTAAGGATCTATTATTAAATTAGTTTCCTTTAAAATACAATTGCATAAGGATGTAGTTAGTCTATGGTAAATCGTTGGAGCTGTTCTAGACATCACAAGAGTAATCACATGAGCTTTGTTAATGGGCAGTATTATTTGTGTCCTGCATTTGGGAAAATAGTCTTGAGCCTTGATTCAGTCATTTACATTTTTATATTCTGTAGCCTTCGAAAATCACTCGAGGTGTATGCTGGGATGGTTCTTTCAAAAGGTCAGGTCCAAATTCCTCCCAGTTACTTTCCCACAACTTGTATGGCATGGTGAGGTGTAAAACCAACGCTTCCCCCTAAAAAAAGTGCATAGCTTAGGCAATCTTATTTCTACATTATCTGTCAAAGGTAAAATGGAGATCTGTGTATGTGTAAATGTCATATGCCACACTTTTGTTGTCAGTGCCAATTATGTTCCATTGTCATATCATTTCTCCCTCTTCCCTTTTTCAACCATAGGCAATCACTTTTTCTTTCAATGCGGTTTCTTGACTGTCGCTTCTTCGTGGATTTGCTTTTTTACTTGCATTATCTGGCCTTTCCCCCATTGTATTTTTATGATGAAAGAGTACTTGCCCTGAAATCACTCCATGTAAATGTCCAAATGCTTCCATGACAATGACCAAATTCCTTTACATTCCTTGTCTCCAATCCTCTGTGGCCTCTGATGACCCCCCCTCCCCCCAAAAACTAAAAAATTGCTTGCACTCAAACACTGCTTATTCTATTTTTGCTTAGGCTTGATTTGCAAAATACTCTTTTTTTTTTTTTAGTAACATTTGGGTCTATTAGGAGACTATAATTGCTGATTTCCATGTTCAGTTTTATGTGATGCTCCTTATTGGCTTAATCTGTTGGAGCAGAACTCCGAGAATCCCACATGCACTCTATTAGCTTGTTGTAAGTACTGGCCTTGATTAGGTGCCTGGCTTGACAATTCTGCACACACTATAACTTTAAACTCTTCGATCATACTCGAGTACGTCTTATACTTTATGTGACTATCTTGTAGTGTGTGGGATAGTAATTTAATCTAGTATAAAGCATATTAGGCAGTTCCTTTATGGTGTGTAGTCTTGTTTCTGCATGTGCAGACCATTGGGGTGCTCCTGCTTCTAGAATAGATTATTTTACTTCAGTAACCATGTAACAGTGTTTATTAGTTTGTGGAAATTGTTAGTTTTTCATTAGTATTTTTTTCGTTCTTCGTTGGCATGTTTATTATGTTGAATACTGAGTCCAAGTTCATAGAATTTTCTGAGAATTCATGATTCAGTTTAAAAGTGCAGCTTTTATTGAACTCTAGGAATCCGAATAACTGCCTTTCTCTGAGCCAAATACAGCAATACTGACATTTTCTTGCCGCCCCCCCCCCTTTCTCACCAGCTATGTTGCTCATAATTCCACTCGGCCATTGGAATCATATAATTTCAGTGTTATATTCAGTTTATATGTTTAAGTCCCACCAGATGATAGGGTGAAGGTGCAGTTGTTAAACTTGCTCCAAAATACAATTCTAGCCTAGATTTTCTGTGGTTCTACAAAATTAGACCAGGTTGATGTTAGAATGCTTTGTTAATATACGCTGTGACCACTTCTATATGTGATGCTTCATTACAATCCATAAGCCCCGTGTCTAATGCTACTGCTGTTGAGGAAATATTTAACAGTAGTAGTAAATGAGTTTTGTAGCATATTCGTCAACTAGATTTGAAATCTTCAGATTGATATTAAGTGCATTCGGCACTTCCTAAATTATTGTTACGATTATTTGAAGAATGACACACATTTCAGTCTAAAAACTGAGATATTTCTCTGTAGGGAAGCGGATATCTTTTTCTTGATATTTCTTATTATACTTTCATTCATTTATCATATTTTCTTAAGTTAACCAGATCAACCCATCCAAAGCAAATATCTGATAGTAATTTCATGATGTTAGATCCAACATGGATTCAAACAGCTTATTAGTGATGTATTGCAAGCATGTTGGCAGCCTTATTTTTTAGGTACAACACTTTGCGTGTTTGTAGGAAGCCCTAATACAGGGACTTGGTTTACAGTTGAGGAGAGTTAGTTTATGTGTAAATGTAGGCTTTGATATAATTAGCACTTAGTTAAGCAAGGTCAGTTGCTTTTCATTTGGCGGTTTTGCAGTAAGCTTTAGGATTGCAGTATTTTTTTAACCAATCATCTTTGGTATATTGTTTGCTTCCCCTTCGGCATTTCGTGCCATCACCTAACACATTTCAATTTAGGCTGTTAGGTCTTAGTCATATGTGCTTATTCCTGTTACCTGACCAAGCTTCAATTGTTTTCTGATTGTTTCTATATATTAATTTGTCCTGTGCAACCCTGCTGTAGTGAAAAACACTTGTTGATTCATAATTATTCAATCCCTAGTCTCTCCAGGATGTTCTTTTTTGTGGTCTTAAGGATGTCTGTTTGGAGCTTCCTTCCAGCTGTCCATTATTTCACTATTAGCCATTCAGATTCAGTATTTTTGAATAATTTTATATAGTGAGCTGCTTATCGTAGATACCTGCTTCAGTTTGCATGAAACTTTCCACTGAATTCATTTTTTTTTTACTATCTCTTGTTTTTATTAATTTCAAGAAATGTATTGTACATCATGCTTCCATTTCAAAGAAAGTGAGAAGGTTTATTCATAAGCTCAATTGAAGTTTACAGTGTTGGCAGACGGGACAGGAGGTCCGCAGGCAGAATATTAAAAAATTAATTGAATTAAAGATATTAAAAAAAGAGGTTGCTAAAAATTGTTCAGATAAAATGAATGCATTTCTCATATAATATTTGAGATTATAAGCCATAAACCTATAAATCAAACTTTGTAAAAGCCATGAATATTTCTACAACAAAGCAAAAATGTGTTATTTCCAGGATGTGAGAATATGATTAAAAGCTTGCTATGATATAATACGTTTCAGTTGGCATCAAGCAGGTGTTTGTTTAGTTAGTACTACTGCCCCGGGTGGCAACCTTGACAGGATCATGTTTGCAAGGGGTGTCAATCTTAAACTTTTTACCCTGGCTCTGAAAATTCATAGAGCTATCTTTCACGGTGCTGGAATAGAGGATATGCTCATGTGGAAATAATAAGGAAATATATTTAGTCTCATTCTACCTGCAATGTAGAATTACATATTTATCTTTTTCTCGAACAGCTGCTTTAGAAGAAAATATTTATAGAAGTATCGTGTAAGTATTTTTTATGTGATTCCTAGAACTACAGACTCCTAGTCTAAAACATTCCTGCTTTTTTTTAAAAAAACTCTGTGCCGGTTACATTGAAGTTATTCTTTATTTTAAGGTCCTTGCTCAGATCTGTGAATGTATGGTCAAATGTTACCTCTGTCTGATGAGATTATTTTCCATATCGAATTATATAACTATCCATGAGGAGTAAGTAATTTGCATGGTTTCCTACTACTTAAATAATTAAAAATTTTCGTAGATTAGCGCAAGTAATGCTATATTACCTTGCACAATTCAAACAAGTGGCAACTGTATCTTTCTTCATTCAGAGGAAACACAAATATTCAAGGCATAAGTTGCCAGTGATTCCAGTTCTGTGAGCCATCTCGTGTAAACGTAAATTGCTAACAGCTGTGATGAAAGTTTGGTTATTGTCTCATACCTGCTCACCTATTCAAAGTCTAGAACCTATATCAAATGCAGATTTGCTAGGTAAACCCTCCCTTCAATCCTGATGCAGGAAGAATGTAACTACAGTGGTGGAAATATTTATTGCATCACCATTTGCTACGTCTTAATTTTGTCTTTGACAGCTGTTTGCTTGACGTTATACTAGTCCATTGTTGTTAAAGTGTTGGTGACTTCTTCTTGACTCTATAGTTTGACTTCCTATTGCATATTTCCCAACAATACACACATATTTGTTGTCATTGTCTTCACTTTACAAGTAAGCAGCGTTTATACAGTCATTCTTTGTTGAGACACTCCAGTGTAAAGATGGGCAGATCAGTGGAATTAACACCAAAGCAGAAAGCTGCAATACTTACTTATTCGTCAGTTGGTTTAAGCACAAGAAAGATAGCCTCTAAGACTGGTTTCAATCAGTCTACGATTTCGTCTGGACTTCATGACCTACTCCATAGCTGGAAATGCATCCCCAGACCATTTGTCCTTGTGGATGTTTGACAGTTTGTGTTACACACGAAGGTAAAAAATCTTCACCTTTTTCTTCGACGCACGAACACTTTTCCCTCGGAACCATGCAGATTAAATTTGGACTCCTCTGAAAAGATTACTCTGTTCCACATCTCCGGGGTCCATTTTACATATTCTTTTGCCCTCTTTAGCCGCTGTTGTCGCATTTTTTTTGGTCAGTAAAGGCTTCTTTCTAGGACGACGGGCAGCGAGTCCAGCTTCCAGTAGTCTGCTTCGTACAGTTCTACTGGTTACTGAAACGTCACACATTTCTTCCCACTCTCGCTTTAGTTCAGCTGATGACGGACGACGATTACCGAGAGAAATTCTTTTTAATATCCTATCCTGTTTCGCAGTAGACGCCCTTTTTCTACCTCTTCCTTTCTCACGATCAACTTTTCCTGTCTCTCTACTTTTTCAGAAACCTCGAAATCGTAGACTGATTGAAACCAGTCTTAGAGGCTATCTTTCTTGTGCTTAAACCAACTGACGAATAAGTAAGTATTGCAGCTTTCTGCTTTGGTGTTAATTCCACTGATCTGCCCATCTTTACACTGGAGTGTCTCAACAAAGAATGACTGTATAATCGCTGCTTACTTGTAAAGTGAAGACAATGACAACAAATATGTGTGTATTGTTGGGAAATATGCAATAGGAAGTCAAACTATAGAGGCAAGAAGACGTCACCAACACTTTAACAACAATGGACTACAATGGATTAGTATAACGTCAAGCAAACAGCTGTCAAAGACAAAATTAAGACGTAACAAATGGTGATGCAATAAATATTTCCACCACTGTAAATAAGTGTTATGACTTTGGATTTAATCTTAATGATATCAGAGCTCAAGTAAAGGATATGTGTGTCTAGGCTCTGTCGAAGTTAATAGGTTTCTTCTTGCAAGATTTACACTTTACAGATTACCATATCTCTTGATGCTAACAGCAGTGACTGGAATTGACAAATGAGATTAATCATCTATCTAGGTTTTTTTCTTCTGAAATGAGACACTTGTAGAGAACACCAGTCTTTGATTTTGGATATTGTCAGAAGAAAATATGTTCTGTTACTAAATGAAATTTTAATAGTTTTGGGAGGGAGCTATAGATCTCTATTTTGTTTCCAAAGTGGAGACACTAACTACAAAATTATACAATTTATATTTTGGAAAATATTGTGTTCATTTCAACAGCTTTTCTTAGTTTTGTTTGTCATTTATAGTCTTAAGAGCTGTGATTATTTAATAATACTGGCCACAGCTTGGTTACTTCCTGTGTACAAATGCTGTGATGTTGGTCACAAGAGCCACAGCTTAGTTCCTTATTGTGTATACAGGTTAGTGACAGAAATCAGCCCTATAAGGGTTCATACCATGCGGTTTTCTTGTGTCTTTAAAAATTCTTAAGAACTGTGTGAAATGGAACTATCGAGTTCAGGTAATCGTATTGAAAAGACATATACTTGGCTATCACTAGTCTTTATCGCCTAATTTAATAATAAATTATTTCAAACCTCCAGGTCTCTTGACATACCACATAACCTTTAGAGACAGTCACCATTTAGGATGTGGTCTTGTATTGGATTCAAAAAATATGTTGCTGTATGTGAAGTTAAAATCATTGTTATTTATGAACTATAATCTTGTTCCAAATGTTGTGCTGTGGTTTTTGGAATAATAATATTCCAGGAATGTAGGTGGATGTAGTGTTGCAGTGTATCTATACTGTGTAGTTGCATTAAAGATTTTATTTCGTTTAAATGTGGAATGGAGTGTAAGGGTTTTGGAGAAACTATATTGTCTTCTTCGAACAAAATGTCAATCTCTCATTCCTCATTCACACGGTTCACCCTGTTTCCACGGACGAGTCTCTGGAAACTGAAAGGTGTTACCCCCTGCTTGCAACAGCCTTTTGAAAGGAGAGCAGAAAGGGGGGAGTGGTACAGGGCACCATCTGTCCCTTGTGGTTGGAAACTGCCCCTAAAGGCAGATGAATCAGAAATCTGCACTGGGACACAGAATTCAACAAGAAACAAAGACCCAAAGGGTATCCCTAGGTCATGTAATTCTTTCAAATTTGATATAGAATGATGGCTTCTTCCTGGGTAAAATAGTCCCCAAATCAGATCTCTGGGTGGGGACTTCTCAGGTAAGAGTTATCAGAATGGATAGAAACATTCTACAAGTTGGAGAGTGGAAAGTTAGAAGTTTGGATATTGCAGATAAATTAGAAAAATTTGAAAAGGGTGGTGGAACAACTTAAGTTATATGTTTTTGGGATTCGTGAGTTTAAGTGTAAGCACGCCCATCATTTCTTGTCTCGGGAACACAAAATAACTAACACAACATAGTTACTGGTGTGGGATTTATATTGAACAAGAGAGTAGGGAAATGGGTGAGTTATTATGAACAGCTTAGAGATGGGATTATTTTAATGAGGGTAGGAACTAAGCCTGCTCTATCCTAGTTAGTGCAGGTGTATGTGCCAAAGTCACTGAAAGATAATGAAGAAAATATGTGTTGTAATTGATTAATTAATCCAATATGTGAAGGAGAAAGAATATGTGGCTAAAAAGCAGTATTGACAGAAAGAAAATAGTTTTTTTTAAAACCCGCTCCTCCAAGCATGGCGGCCTTCCTGTTATCTACTGCTCGCCTCTGCACATGCATTACGTAGATAAATCTATAGGTGATCACAGGAACAGGAATATGACGTATTCCATGCGTCCAGGTGTCTGCCCGTTTACGTGGGTCTATCGAATAAGATACACAAACTTTTGAAAGAAGTGACAAAGCAGAGGAAAAAAAAGAGCCAAGGTTTTACTCTTGGGGAAAGAAACCTGTGGTAGTTAGGTGAGGGAATAAGAGCGGCTGGCTAAGATAACTGCCAGTATCGCGACGATTTTCACTCCAACTCTCTCTCTCTCTCTCTAAGAGTCTCACAGAAAACCCAAAGAATTTTTGGTCGTATGTACGAAAAGTTAATTGTACCAACAGCAATATTCCAGCACTAATTCGTGAAGGTTCCGAGGTTAATGAAAGCCGTGATAAAGCTAACGTACTAAATACTGTATTCAAAAATTCATTTACAAATGAACATAAGGATAGTATTCCCATTTTCCCACACCGTGGCGAGTTGGTGATGGAATAATTACGAATAGATATTGCAGGTATCATTAAGCAATTAGAGCTCCTGAAGTGGGGGAAAGCATCGGGCCCGGATGGAATTCCAGTAAAAGTATTTTCAGAGTATGCGTTGGAAATCTGGCCATTTATGTCTGATATATTCAGTAAATCCTTAGAAGAGTGAAAAGTACCTTCAGACTGGAAAATCGCACAAGTAACTCCGATTTTCAAAAAAGGTGATCGAAGTGATCCTGGAAACTATCGTCCCATATCTATAACATCTATTTGTAGTAGAGTTATGGAGCATATTATATGCTCAAACATTATGAATTTTCTAGATGATAATAATTTGCTTACAACAAATCAACACGGATTTCGGAAGAAAAGATCATGTGAAACACAGCTGGCCCTATTTACACACTGCGTAATGAAAGTTATTGATGCAGGTTCACAAGTAGATGCAATTTTTTTAGATTTCCAGAAAGCCTTTGACTCTGTGCCACACAACCGCCTTTTAGCGAAGCTTTGAGTGTACGGTATATCAGATCAGCTTTGTGAATGGATAAAAGATTTTATAACTGGTCGGTCGCAGTATGTTGTCGTTGAAGGAGAAAGTTATTCTAATCTAGATGTTACATCGGGTGTACCTCAAGGAAGTGTAATAGGACCACTTCTTTTCTTAATGTTTATAAACGATCTCTGAGACAAAGTGAAAAGCCTTTTTAGATTGTTTGCTGATGATGCGGTTATTTATAGGGAAGTAAGAAATTTGGCTGATTGCTTAGAAATTCAGCGCAATCTGGATGTTATTTTGGCTTGGTGCGCTGAGTGGCAACTTACTCTAAATTTTAAAAAGTGCAAGACAATGAGTATAACTAACAAAAAGAATCCAATTGTTCAGAAATAAGAGTTAAACAATACAGTTATTGATATGGTCGATTCTATGAAATATTTGGGAGTAACAGTACAAAGGAACATGAAATGGGACATACACATTAATTCATTAGTAGGTAGAGCAAATTCTAGGCTGCGATTCCTAGGTCGAATCTTGAAAAATTGTAATGAACAAACAAAGGAGATAGCGTACAAATCTCTTGTGCGTCCACATTTGGATTATTGTTGTGCCATTTGGGACCCATTTCGTAAGGGGTTGATCGAAAGTATAGAGAAAGTACAGAGAAGAGCCGCTCGATTCGTTACCGCTTGCTACATTCCTTATAAAAGCGTCACAGAACTGATTAGTAGACTAGGTTGGGAGTCTCAGGTAGATAGACGACACAGGTTTCGTTTAAACTTATTGGTAAACATGCGTACTCCCACTTTCACTTTTGAGTGTAGTGAAATACTTCTTCCACCAACCTATTTGAGTCGGTAGGACAGGAAAGATAAGATTGGAGAAATAGGGTGCCAGCCTGATTCTTATATGAATTCTTTTTTCCCTCGTACCATTAGGGATTGGAATGCACAGCAAAGAGATTAGCTTTGGTGCTGAGCACCCTCTGCCACCCACAGTTTTGTGAATTGCAGAGTATATATGTAGATGTAGATTCTATACTACGACGTTGGGATGTATGAGGTATTTGTTAGTTTGTTAGAATATGGTATAATGCCATGACTTACAGGCGGTCCACTCACCGTCGCTGCCGTTGAGATGGTCCCGGAACATGCCTATTAGCCCTTTCTCATCCCAGGAGTGCACGGTAAGCCACAGTGCTGCTAGATGACCACCCCCGACATGCTCGAGCTTTAGGACGGTCCAGTATGTGTTGTTATACATCTATTATGTTACATAAACTATTCGGCAGGTGGCCTAATACATATAATGCATATACCAAATAACTTTTATAATCATTTTCAATAGTAAAGTAATTTTCAGCTCAGAATATAACCTTGTTATACACCCATTATCTTTCTAAAACCATTTAGAAGGGGGCTAATCTCATATAGTTGTATAGTAAAGAAATTTTATAACAATTTTCTTCATAGTAAGCATTTTTAAATTGATTCTAAACCATAATCGTAAAATACATAAGACTTAAATAAATTTGTTTTTCAGTCATAATGAATTTTGTTGCATTCATTTCCAGAGAGAGCAGAGAATGACGATCATTTTAAGGTGTATTTTGTATGCTTTTAAAATTTATCTAAGGAGATATTGAAAACATAAATAAATTGAACTTTGTAGATAAAAGAGCTAGGTAGATAAAAGTAGGCTCAAATGAGAGAGAAAAATTCATTTAATAACAAAAACATAACAGTTTAAAGGTAACTTGAAATGCAAAGTAAGAAAGATGAAGTTCTAGTGTCGACATGTGATGTCATCACTCTTTGGGACTTTTAGAAATTAATAACTCTTAAATGCGAATAATTACGAGGAAATTAGTCGTGACCAAAAAGATTGGAAATTAATTATACTAGGACATATTAAAATTTCAGGAAAATCCGAGTAAAATTGGTGTACCACAAGAATGGGGGATTTTGGTAATTCACCGCAGAATAGCATTTCCCCGCGCGAATAAACCATTGTTCAATGGCAATTCAGCGAAAGGTAAGCCAAGGCTATAAAAATCCAACTGGTGCAAGCAGAATTGAATAGTTTTTGGGCAGTCTCGAACAGTTTTTAAGCAGGCAGTTTAGCGGAGGCAGTTTTGAAGTAGCAGTACGCGTTGCTCTGCGAGGGTAAATTTCATAATGTAACTACTAATAGTTTACTTATCTTGCCTCGGAAATAGTATGTGGACTCTAATACTGGCTTTAGAAGAGAACTTCATTTTTGAAATTCAACGTCAAGAACTTTTGTTGTTATGTGTAAAGAAGTCAATAGTAGCAATGGTGAAAACTATCACTAAGCTCACTCTGTAGTCTGAACTTTGGGGTGCAGATATAAGTATGTTTGCCAGAGTGGATGCTTTCTTATAGTGTTGTGCCTTGGAAGATAATCTGCGTCTTCATATGTGATTTTGAAGTTTGATATTGCCTTAAATGTTTTCAACTAATAGCTTGACGGCCCGTTTAAAGAACTGCAGCATCTTCTAGAAAAGGTATCAGTTACACAGGCAACACGATCAAGTTAATTCGGATGTTGCATAACCCCAAGCAACATACGGTCATTACAGTGACATTGCCGCCGGGTAAGACAAATCCACCAAGCTCATTCTAGGCGATATTGGAGCAGGATGCATCATGCCAGCCTGTCTCGCTTGCCACGCTGGCTACTGTACTAGTGTTGTTTGTTGACTGTTTTCTTGTTGTGTGAAGTTAGAAGGCAGGATTGCTCTGCTGTCCATCTCCCCCCATCTGGTTGAGTGTCCAGGCACTGCAGTGGGACAGAAGGCAGGATTTGTCTGCAGTCCATCCCCCCCCCCCCCCCTCCCACTCTCGGGGGAGTGTCCAGGCACTGCAGCAAGGTAGTGAATAGGATCAGGGTTAGGATTACAGTCTATCTGCCCCCATCTGGGGGAGTGTCCAGGTGTTGTGGCAGGGTAGTGTGTAGAATCAGGATTACAGTCCATCTCCCCTCATTCATTGGTGTGTCCAGGAACTATAGTAGGGGTCTTAGGACTTTAGGCAGCAGCGGTTTTGGGGTGTGAGACATTGCTGGTGCCTAGGACGGACAAGCGGCATTTATGGAATACAGTCCATCTCCAATAGTATTGACAGAAGGAAAGTAGGGAAAACTGGATGAAGTTTTGATTCTGGACAGCGTTTCTCAAACTTAGCTCCATGTACCCCTATTAAATTTCCAATGCAGTGGTGAAACCTCTTGGAAAAAAAAAAAAAAAAAAAACTGGCTTCTTATTTTTAAAAAGTAAAGGATTTTTATTTTAAAAAGTAATACAGCCACAAAGAGCAGTATGTTATTAATTATGTGATTGATGGGTTTGTTTCTTGTCACAACTTTATTCAAGTTTGGCTGAGCAATTTTTCTCAGTTTCAATCTCAATTCAGATTCAGCATTCAGTCGATTCCTGTATTTTATTCTTATCTTAACCACGTGTGGAAAACCCCACTCTTTTAAATGTAAGTTGTCACAAAAGGAAATCCACTGCTTTGCTTGAGAGCTCCAGATATTCTTCCAATCTTGCTGCCCAAACATCAGTTAAAGCCATATTTTTTAAATTATCTTGAAGAATCTGATTTGCAGAGATTTCCAGCAATGATTCATGTTGCTTAATGCTCAAACCAGAATTTATGCTTTTGGTTGTGACCATAAATGGATTTTGAATCCAGTCTTCAGCATTACCAATATCTGTAAAAGTATCTCTCCAGTTTGTCAGATAACTAAGAAAGGTGTGCAATAATTTGAGAATTTATTTTGATATCCAGTGATATGATGTTGATCACAGCGAATTCATGAAGAAGGAAACATTCAACAAAACCTGATTTTAAGCAAACTCAATTTTCGTTTTTGTGAGGTTGGGTATTTTGTCCTGCTCGGTAAACAGGTAAGCTACAAATGGACACTTGCATAAAAGTATTGGTTTCGTTGAGACGAGAAAATATCATAAGATCGAAGTTTTTCTCGGCGTTGAGAATTAATATAGTTTTCTCGGGTGACAAGCCGAGTGAGCAGAGTGTTTTCACACGATATTTCGGTGATCGGAATCTCTGTTGCCATCTTCTGGTGAAGTGCGGGATGCTGCAGAAGGCCGGCATCTTTATAGCCTCAGAGGTGGCCAAATGCACAAGGCAGATGTGCATGCAGCTGATAGCCCGACTCGGTCGATGCCTGGGCAGTAGAGTGGGGGGTAACGCCTATAGGTGCCAGCTGTGGGCTCAGTCGGTTTGCGTCCGCCGTACCGTGCGTACCTAGCCACGCTGGCGACGTATTGCACCAGTGACTGGCGTCCAAACTTCCCTTAGTTGGTACCCGGAGTCCCGATTGACAAGATTGGGTGTGATCAGCTGCTTTGGTTAGAATACTGTCCCAGAAGTTTTTGGTATGTGCCAGTATCCTGGTGTTTTCAATATTGAAGCTGTGGCCTTGCTCAAGGCTGTTCCGCCACCGCAGGTTTTTCATTCTGCCCCAGACATACATGTTGGGCGTGTTCCAGACATCGCTGGTTTATTCACCGTACCGTCTGGCCTATGTATGTTTTTCCGCATTTACAAGGAAACGCCCGGCATTCTGTGACCTGGATCATCCTTGGGGGAACTCGAGATGTCCTTCAGTTTCGGTGATGGTAGGAAAATCCCATTTTTAGCCCGAACTCTACCAATCCTCGACATTATAGCACCAGAGTATGGCAAGAAGGCTAGGCTACCCTTTGGCTCTTTCTTAGTGTTATTGAACCTGCATCTCAGTTCCTGGAATGCCAGTCTTATCTGATGTTCCGAGTACCAGTGGAATGCCAAATTTATCCGATGTTTTGAATACTTATTGCTTCTGTAGGTCTGAGACAGATGATTGCCTTCCCCCGGTAAGCTGTCGGAATCACACACTGCTCGCACCCTGAGCACTAGTGTGGTGAGCACTGTCTTGCAATGTGCTGGATGGTTATTACTATGCACATTCAAATACAAGTCTGTGTGTGTACGTTTTCTGTACACAGTGTGCCCAAGTGTCCCATCTGGTTTCCTTTCTATAAGAATATCTAAGAAAGGTAGCCGGCCTTCTTCTTCCACCTCCATCGTGAACTTCATGTCGTTGTCGATGCTGTTCAGGTGATGGAGAAAACCTCGCAGGCTATCCCTTCCATGTGGCCAAACAACAAAGGTGTTGTCCACCTAACAGTAAAAGAGGCTGGGCTTCATGGGAGCGCTTTCTAAAGTGGCTGATAAGACAATTATTTCTTTGCTGTCTGAAAGTGCTCTTCGCTCAGCAGCTGAGGTATTGGGCTGTGGTGGCTTAGCTTTGCATAAAATCCGACTGGTTTCATGCCTCATTTCTTCTGCTGCCTCTGTAGCTAAACTACAAACACCAGTGAGAATTTCCATATATGGTATGGACTTCGGTACTGGGTCTAAATTTAGCTCTTTGGATAGCACCGATAAGGTGTCAGCGTCAATTTCCTCACCACTCAGGTTTATTGATATAATCGAGGAACTCCGCTTGGCTCAGCAAGATTTTCTGGTGAGCTTCGATATGGTGTCTCTTTTTACCAGGGTCCCTCTAACTGATATGCTGGCTGTATGAGAAGAGCATTTTGAGCGCGGCATAATTGAGTTGTTCTGGCACACTCTCCAATCATTGTACTTTCTGTATGATGGAGAATACTAACAACAGGTTGATGGAGTTGCTACGGGCAGCCCTTCGTCACCAGCGATCACCAATTTCTTCATGGAGTACTTAGAAGATAAAGCTTTAGCAAGCTGTCCCATGAAGTCCAGTGCCTTTTACGGTTATACGGACGATAGCTTTGTCATTTGGCCACACGGAAGGGATAGCCTGTGAGGGTTTCTCCATCACCCGAACAGCATCGACAACAACATGAATTTCACGATGGAGATGGAAAAAGAAGGCCGGCTACCTTTCTTAGATATTCTTATTGAAAGGAAACCAGATGGGACACTTGGGCACACTGTGTACAGAAAACGTACACACACAGACTTGTATTTGAATGTGCATAGTAATAACCATCCAGCACATTGCAAGACAGTGCTCACCACACTAGTGCTCAGGGTACGAGCAGTATGTGATTCCGACAGCTTACCGGGGGAAGGCAATCATCTGTGTCAGACCTTCAGAAGCAACTGGTACTCAAAACATCAGATAAATTTGGCATTCCAGGAACCGAGACGCAGGCTTAATAACACCAAAAATGAGCCACATGATCGCCTAGTCTTCTTGCCATACTCTGGTGCTATAATGTTGAGGTTTGGTAGAGTTCTGGCTAAAATGGGATTAAGACCATCTTCCTGCCACCACCGAAACTGAAGAACATCTTGCACTCCCCTAAGGACGATCCAGGTCTCTGAATGCCGGGTGTTTGTAGCATTCCTTGTGAATGCGGTAAAAGATACGTAGGCCAGACGGTATGGTGCATAAACAAATGACGTCTGGGACAGAGCAAAAAATCTGCGGTGGCGGAACACGGCCTCGAATGAGGCCATGGCTTCCACTTTGAAAACACCAGGATATTTGCACATACCAAAAACTTTTGGGACAGTATTCTAACCGAAGCAGTTGAAATTTGCGTCATGCCCAATCTTGACTGCCGTTACTCTAGGTACCAACTAATAGAAAAACGGACGCCAGTCACCTGTGCAGTACGTCGCCAGCGTTGGGAGGTACGCGTGGCATGGCACGCATCCGGCAACAGAGATTCCGATCCCCGAAATATCGTGTGAAAACACCCTGCTCACTTCTCTAGTTACCCGAGAAAACTATATTAAGAAAATATCGGTTATGTCACTTTCTTTTTTAAGCCAGATTTTATCTTCATATTTGAACTTGAGATTGAAGCCAATGTACTTCAAAAATAAATAATTTCAAGATGAAGTAAGGAAATAAGTAGCTAAAATCCTGTCAATCAGCATGCTTCATACTGTAACAGTAATGAAACATATTAATTACCAATGGCAAGCCACAATAATATGGAAAGTCCTGAGCATGTGTGGTTTTATGTAATTTATTATGTTTATGGTATCTGTCAGTGCTGTTTTTAAATCCTCAGGCATTTTGGCGCATTCTGGTGCTTCTCAGTGCGATGCACAATACATACCGTACTTTTCAGTCAAAACAACAACACAGCTTCTCCAATTTATGCCGAATCCCTCATTGATGATGTTGGAAAATATCTTCTCTTTTTCGCATAGTATCCAAGGTTTTACATAACAGAAAATCTTATTCAGAAATATTTGTGAACCACAGTACTTTATACTTGGGAAGCATGGACCTTAGGGATACTGGTAAGAAGGAAAATTGAAGCATATGATATGTCGCACAATAGTAGGATTCAGAAAATAAAGAGGACAGATTAAGTACGAAATGAATGTGGTTTGGTAAAGGTGGGTGAGGAAAGCTGTTTGTGTTTATAGATAGAAGAAACAGGATATTGTATCTTTTTTAAGACATGTGACAGTGGTTAATTTGTCAGTGAAGAGAACAGTCGAAAGTAAGAGCTATAGAGGAAGACAGAGATTAGAATATATGAAGCAGATAATTGAGGACGTAGGTAGGTTGTAAGAAGTATGTTGAGATGAAGAAGTTAGCTCAAGATAGGAAAAGTGAAATCATAACTATAAGTTACAGACATCTTATAAACACAGCGTCCTCGAAGTGGCAGTGGTCTGGCCTTACTGCTCGGAGGAAAGGCCGATGTTAGAGTGGAGCCCAAGTGATCAAGAGAGACCAAGAGGAAGACCCAGAACAACTGTACGAGGACATTCACAGGGTTGTCAGAGTTAACTGGTGGAGGACTGCTCAAGCTCTATCTGTACTCACGACTTTAGGAGGCCATATCATTTAATGATTGAACTGGCTGATGTTGATAATAAGTCACGATTATTCCATTATAAACGTAATGAAGATGAGGAGGGGTAGTAGTCCTTCCACAAAAGTTACAAAGGAAAACAACTCTGCAATAGAAACATGGTTCCTAAAAATAGACTGGTATTTTAAAGGAAATCAGGGAACCCTGCAGATTGGATCTTCAGCATTGCCAAGACACGTGGATGAATTTCTTTGCATGGAAAAGCTTTCATCCCATTAGGTGCTTAACAACTTGACAAATGCTCACAAATCCAAATGCATTGAATGGTGTAAAGAAGTGTTGTCTAGGTAGACTTCAAACAGGTTTCATTGGTGACAAAATATGGGTTTATCAGTTGAATCTGAAGGCTAAATGTCAGTCGGCAGTGCGAATGTTTCCTCGAGACACTCTACTAGCAAAAGTGAAGAATCCTCGGAGGGTTGGCAAGAAAATGGTGTGTACTAGTTTTGTCAAAAGTTATGTGACAACCATTCCTTTTGAAGAGTAAAGGTGTGTCATTGGCCAGTAGTACAACACAGTTTGCATTCTCAAAGTTTTCCAAAAGCTTCAAGAATTGCATGAAAGATTGCCATGTAGAATCCTTCTCCACCATGACATACTGTGTCTACTCACACAACCAACGTAATCCTGTTCCAGAAGGCTACTGGGGCCAAATTAATGATCATCCTCTTGTATCTCTTGGCATCCTTGGCTGCATGTAATTGTTTCCAATTCCCAGCGGTAAAAAATTGCACATGGAATTCAGTTTTCGACCCTTGAAGAAGCAGTTACTATCTACTTTAGGGAGCTGTCGACCATTGAAGAAATTGAGTTGCACGCATTCTTTCGTAAGTGGTTTCTGAAAGGCCGGTAGTGTGTACAGTGTGGTGGTGGTTATTTTTTACAAATACGGGCTACAGAGTAATTTCATATAAATTAATTCGGCTGCTTCTCAAAACTTTCAGTGGTCCTCATGTTTAGCAGTTAGTTACTGTTAGTAATTTTTAACAACTCCTGCAGATTTTCAGTTGCTACTGCTTGTGCGTAGGTAGTTATTTCTTTATTTTTTTTTTTTATATTTAGTTACTTCTTAAGTGGAATCCAGTTGCATATATTTAAGGAAGGCAGATTTGAGTTCATCCTGCAGTATTATTTGCTTTGCAGTAATTTATTTATAAAAAGATATTTGTTATATTTACGCACTGTGGCTACTGTATGAATACATGAGTTCACATGGCTGATCGTCTCAGCTTGTAGATTTGTTGGTGAAAGCAACAAAGTGGGCAGTTGTTGCAGCAATGGATTTGTCAGCAGTTGCATCTATTTCCCAGTTGTATCTGATATGTTTTTTCATATATGATGCAAATCTGGAAGCTGAGCTAGTCCCCTTGTCCAACTTGTTTTACTTGCTGGTGGAGTCTGACTTCTGCTGTTGAGGTGACACCCACCCACCCAGCTTGCTATGTTTGAGCTTCTGCAAGAGTGTATCTTCTTATTTGCTATCTCTAGTGTTGAGCATATTGTGGCACTTGTATATCGGGAGGAGGTGGAATTATACATTATGCTTTGTTTTGGGAGGTCTGGTTTCAGATATGGAGCCAACTGTTTTCAGTATTATTAAAGACAACAGATTACGGCACATTTTGGTGCCAATGACACTTGTAGGTGGCATGCAGGAAAGGGGAATACTGCAATAGTGGTTGTAATATATTGGCTGATCTAATAAGTTGGAATGTTGTAGATAGAGCAAAGTTGAGGAACTGAATTGGAGAATACTGTTTTGTGATCTTGGTTGTAGGTTTATTGATAAATTCAATTGCGCAGAGTCCTGTTGGGTTCCAGTGAACGGTTCAAGTTTGCATTATATTTTTGAAATGACTATATGGGTGGTGAATAGTTTGGAGTAAAGTTGGGATTTTTTTTAGGGGGAAGGAGAAAGTCACAAGGTTAAAAATATGTTCATGGCCAACCAAGATAGAATCACTGTACACAAGTTAATGTCATCAAATTAAAATTGTCTGAGTCAGATGATGAAGCAGTTGCCATAGAAAGTATTAGGATTACTACTTCATCCCAACTGATTTAGAAAGCTGATTGAAATTCCACAGAAATTTTTGAACACAAACTTTGATATTTTCTGGAATGAACTATTGAAATTTCTTGGAGATGGGGAGTGACCATAAACCACTTAGCTCCATTTTGGCCTCCTGTGAACCCTCCTCCTCCTCCCCCAACCCCACATATCCCGACATGGCTTTTGACTCAACCCCCCACTTTCCCCACGTTGCACGTAGCTTTTTTCTCCCCCATTTGATTCCAGAACACATTATGTTCAGACTATCGTAAATCACATATGGAGATAACTAAATGACAGAAATAAACATTTACATGCCAGTGTGTTCTGTACCTCATTTTAACTGTGACAAATAATATGGATGAAAAGCTACGTGGACTAGCTCGGGAGCACCCCCCCCCCCCAAACATAGCCCAGCCAACACCTCCGCCCCCTAGACAGAGCCACATAGTTTATGTTTTTAGGCTGTTATTAGAGCCCTGTATGAGATCTGACAGTTAAGTTAATGAACTCATTCTAGAAGCGTGATCCCTGGATAAGGTGCTTCATATTTCTTTTCCTACTATTACTGTGGTTACAAAGTCCTGAACTGCTGCCAGTGTGTATATCACTCTTCAGAGCATGTTTGGACTTTGTTTTTGTCTGTAATGGCATCAGGATCTTAACTGTGCAAAATAGATGTTTACTTCATATGTGAATTCATAGACGATAAATTCAAAACAGTCACACTAAGTTTGTAGTAGGACCTTTTAACTACCCAGCTGTCACTGAAGTAATGTTTATCATGTAGTTGAGTTGCTTCCAGAACATGAAAAATGTGGAGGTGACATTAAGGTGTCTTCTATATATTAAATATGTCTGCTTAACTGTGTATGAAATAATTGTTTTTATTATTATTATTGCGAGCCAGTGATAAGAGGTCCTCGATCAATTGGTGACAACAAAAAGTCTTTATTCAAAAATCTAGCCACTTGATGAGTGGTAATGCTTGGTCATAGCATTCAGGAGGACGCAGTTTCAAATCCCCGTCCAGCCATCCAGATTTTGGTTTTCCATGGTTTCCCAAAATCATTCCAGGTGAATGTAGGGATGGTGCCTTCTAAAGGCAATGCCTAAATTTCTTCCTGTTCTGAGCCTCACAATAAGGCACTATTGAACCTGATGTTGAAGTACCCTAAAGCCCAAACAATAGAAACCACCACCACCTTGTCCTCAATCCTGTCCTGCCTCCGATGACCTCAACATTGATGAGGTGTTAGGCAATTAAAAAATGTTTCCTTCACAGTAGATATAACTGCTTAAAAAACTGGAATTGCAGTACTAAGGTCAATTGTTGAACAAACGAAAAGATTTTATTTGTTGAAAAGAAAGATTGCTTGTTAGCATTATAATATTATAGATTAGAAGCTGAAAATCGCCGTACCAGAAGGCATAGTGACATAAAATTAAATGCGCACACGATTTTTAGGCAAAGCTTTTCAGTGGGACAAGTGGTCATGGGCCTACATCCCTACAGTAAGATAAGAAGCATGGGGAGTGGGGATGAAGAATTCTGGCCCTAGAAGGAGGACTTGAACTGAAAATTTTATTTTTGTATGTGCGTTTTTCTTTCCTAGTGCCCCAATTCATTCTTCTATGGCAAGTGATGGGTTTCCTTTGTATATTTTATGGAAATAATTTATTTTGCTGCTTTGATAAAACCATTTATTTCACAACATATGTGGTCAATAAACACAGTTTATTTAAAATAACATTGCACATCGTTGGAAAGATATTGCATCATTTTATAGTTTTTTGCACAGTATCGAAATGCACATTCACTGGGAAGATCTGGTATTTTACACATGGGGAATGAAGCGATGGCCGAACAAGCGGAAGGGTAGATGTAAATTCCTGAAGTAGACACAGTGTAGATTTAGAAGTTGGCAGTTTAGAGGTTCATTAAACTTCGTGATGAATAAATTTTCTGATAATTTCAGTGCAGTTTGTGTTATAGATACGTTATTGAAACAAATAATATTGTTGTGCTTAAGAAAATAAGTTTTATTATGAATACTATTTCAACATTAATACAAAAATTATATTGTATCCATGAAAATTGGACAAGAAGTAAGTTTTTCTCGTCATTTGTTAATATAATGTTCTTGGGTGAGTTGCCTAGTTAACGAGGTATTTACTTACGATATTTTGGCAATTGAATTCTCGGTCACTATCTTCACCAGAATTCATCCTAGCACATTATATGAAAGAACTATTCGAAAATTTATCACCGAGTGTGGTGGTGTAACGGTTAGCATTCTGGCCTCGCATTCGGGAGGGCGGCGGTTCGAATCCCCATCCGGGCATCCAGATTTGGATTTTTCCATGGTTTCCCAAATCCCTCCAGGCAAATGCGGGGATGCTTCCTTCAAAAGGCCATGGCTGAATTCCTTCCCATTCCTTGCCCCCCCCCAATCCTGTTCCATCTCCAAAGACCTCACTGTTAAGAGACGTTAAGCAGATTAAAAAAAATGAAATTTATCCATTGGTCTGCACATGTATTAAGAATCTGTCAACTTTTAATTGGGAAAGCTGCCTTGTAATAATATCCCTGTGAGAGAATGCAACTAAAATTAAACCAGTCCTGTCATTTGTTATAAGCCAGTTATAAACTCATCAAACATAGCCCGGTGGGTGTCTGGAGGTTGCGGATTCAAATCTCTAACCTGCCATTACGATTTTGTTTTTCCGTAGTTTCCCAGAATCACTGCTGGTGAATGCCAGGATGGTATCTGCCAATTGTTTGGTACCATTACACTGAAGTTCCAAAATTCATGGGATAGGAATAAATAGATATCCAGATGGTGCCAGCTCCATGGAAGAAACGTATAAGTGTGCTGTGAAATAGGATTGTAATGGATCTCATCTTTGTGGATGTGCATGCAAATCCATAGGTTCAGTGCTTAACCACTGTGACAACTTAGGTGGAAACATAAATATGTAATTAATAGTTTGTAATACAAATTCCACATTTTACGTAAGCATTGTTTACTTCCAAATAATACTGCCATTTTTAATTCTCCCCCTCTCCCAAAATTTCAACAACAAAGAAACTCACAATGATTTCATAAGTAATTTAATTCAGATACCTAACTATGTACACACCAACAAAACAATATTTGATGGATGAACTTTGTGGAGTTTACTGTTCAACTATATCGAGCGACAGGTGCAAGGTCACGTAATCGCTCATCACCACACCTGCCACCTGTCTTTCCACTGCATTTACTTTACATGAAATATCAAACTTGCAAGTCATCGTTACTCTTGTTGCAGAACCTGTAAAACAATGTGCAGAATTTTGTATATAGAGAAAAACATAGACTATTTTTATATATTGCAATGTAAACAAAACCTTTGTTGTGGAGGTGGAAGTGACTGTACAGTTTCACTTGTTGGTGTGGGGGTGGAGATCCATTTCAACCCTACAGTGAAGTGTCGGGGCTTTCTTTTGTACTCTGACGAGTGATGTGATAGGTTTATTGAGGTGATTATGGATGCACAATATGAATCAACAGACTTTGAAAGTGGAAGGGTAGTTGGTGCTAGGTGTTTGGGGAATTCCAATCCCAAAATTTTAAGTGAATCTATCATTCCTCAACACACAATGTCAAGAGTGTACCATGAATGTGTTGTTTTCAGCATTACCTCCCACCATCTACACAGCAGTGGCTGACCACGTCTACTCAATGACTGTAACCAGTAACATCTACGTCACTGTGTCATTGTTAACTGACAAACGACACTACATCACAGAATAGCAACATTCAGTGTAGGTTGTACAACAGACGTGTCCGTGTGGAAAGTACTGTGAAGCTTGGCATTGATCGTATACTGTAGCAGAAGAACAGTGTGAGTGTCTGTGTTTAAAAAATGCCGTCACCTCTCCTGAGCTTTTGAACATATTGTTTGGGCCCTATATGACTGCAAAATGGTTGCATGATCAGATGAGTAATGATTCCAGTTGGTAAGAGCTGATGATAGGGTTGGAGGCCATGGACCCAGGTTGTCAGGAAGGTACTATGCAAGCTGTTGTTGGCTCCATCCTGGTATGGGCTGATTACATGGTCATACTGAGCTTACTATTGACCGCAAATGGTTATGTTTTGCAACTTGGAGACTATTTGCAGCCATTCGTGTTCCCAAACAATGATGGACTCTTCCAGAAAGACAATGCACCATGTCACCGGCCCAAAATCATTCACGGTCGGTTTGAGAAATCTTCTGGATGATTCCAGCAAATCATTTGAGCACCTAGGTCACCTGACATGAGTCTAGTCGAACATATTTGGGACATGATTGAAAGGCCAGTTTGTACGCAACATCCTGCACTGGCAATAATTTCACAGGTATGGGTGGCTGTAGAGGATGCATGGCTGATATTTCTTTGTGAGACTTCTGACAACTTACTAATGCCACGTCAGGTTGCTGCACTTTGCCAGGCCAAACGTAATATTCCAACGTAATATTTGGAGGTATCTCATGACTTTTGGCTCTTCAGTGTAGATTACTTATTCCAAATCAAAACAGGTCCCAAAAGAACCAGTTGTGTGAGGTAATGGTCAGTTTTGTTTTTATCTCAATATATTGAAAGTTGACCAAGGACTGCTTCATCGCGATATTCTTGGATATTTCAGGAAGCATTCAACACAATATCAGTCAGAAAACCTTTGACAATACAAAAATATGAATTGTTTAACAGATATTTGAATGGCTATTTAGTAGAACACTCACTGTACATCATTGTAGGGAGCATCTAGTAATTTTGATGTTGCATAGGTTGTCCCACAACGAGGTCTAATAGAACCACTTCTTAATTTCAATGTAGTCTTCACGGGTGTACCGCCGGATAGTGTTGTGGAAACACAATATTTCGACGGCTGGCTCTGCCGTCTTCTTCAGGTGATGAGACATGTGTAATGGTCGGCTGACCCACAGATACTGAGATGGTTCGGGTGCCGCTCTTCCTTATACACAGACGGAAAAAAAAATCCCAACACCAAGAAAAAATTATTGTAGAGTAATGAAATTTGGACAATGCATTTGTCAAGTTAACATGTTTAATTGATTAAATTTTCAAGATCACAGGTTAATTTAAGCTCAAGAAAATGCATTTCAAATGTGAAATACTGTTAAATTAATAGCCGGTGTAACCTCCAGAATTTTGAATGCAAGCCTGCAAACGTGAATGCATTGTGTCATACAGGTTTCGAATGTCACTTTGTGGTATGGAGTTCCATGCTTGTTGTACTTGTGCTGTCAATACTGGGACGGTCAGTGCTGGCTGTGGATGATGCTGGAGTTGTCGTCCAATGATATCCCATACGTGTTCAATTGGAGACAGATCTGGTGATCTCGCATGCCAAGGTAACATGTCGACACTCTGTAGAGCACGTTGCGAGACAACAGCGGTATGAGGGCGAGCGTTATCCTGTTGAAAAACTCCCCCTTGAATGCTGTTCATGAATGGCAGCACTACAGGTTGAATTACCAGACTGACGTACAAATTTGCAATCAGTGTGTTTGGTATAACCACAAGAGTGCTCCTGCTGTCATAGGAAATTGCTCCCCAGACCATGACTCCAGGTGTAGGTCCAGTGTGTCTAGGCCGCAGACAGTTTGGTTGCAGGCGTTCCCCTGGCCTCCTTCTGACCAACACTCGGCCATCACTGGCACCAAGGCAGAACCTGCTTTCATCAGAAAACACAACAGATCTCCAGTGTTGGTCAGAAGGAGGCCAGGGGAACGCCTGCAACCAAACTTTCTGCGGCCTAGACACACTGGACCTACACCTGGAGTCATGGTCTGGGGAGCAATTTCCTATGACAGCAGGAGCACTCTTGTGGTTATACCAAACACACTGACTGCAAATTTGTACGTCAGTCTGGTAATTCAACCTGTAGTGCTGCCATTCATGAACAGCATTCAAGGGGGAGTTTTTCAACAGGATAACGCTCGCCCTCATACCGCTGTTGTCTCGCAACGTGCTCTACAGAGTGTCGACATGTTACCTTGGCCTGCGAGATCACCAGATCTGTCTCCAATTGAACACGTATGGGATATCATTGGACGACAACTCCAGCATCATCCACAGCCAGCACTGACCGTCCCAGTATTGACAGCACAAGTACAACAAGCATGGAACTCCATACCACAAAGTGACATTCGAAACCTGTATGACACAATGCATTCACGTTTGCAGGCTTGCATTCAAAATTCTGGAGGTTACACCGGCTATTAATTTAACAGTATTTCACATTTGAAATGCATTTTCTTGAGCTTAAATTAACCTGTGATCTTGAAAATTTAATCAATTAAACATGTTAACTTGACAAATGCATTGTCCAAATTTCATTACTCTACAATAATTTTTTCTTGGTGTTGGGATTTTTTTTTCCGTCTGTGTATACAAGTCCGCGTGGCTTCGTTGATGGCTTACTATGAGCCAGGCCCGCAACCAACGGCAGTTGGCTGCCCGTGGGCGTGGCTAAGGTTCTTGTTCCAGCCCGAGCTAATATGAAGCCCTCTACGGCGGCAGCTGGACGGAAGTACAACGTTCTCTGCGGATATTTGCCAAGGCAGGTTTCCATGCCTCACTGAGACATAGACCACTGTCTCTGTTAAATGTGTCGGCCAATCGAATTTCGATGGCTTCTTTGATGACAGATTCCCAAAAATGTGATGTTCTAGCCAATATCCTAACGTTATTGAACTCTACTTTGTGGCCATGGTCGTACACGTGCTCGGCGATCGCTGATTTGCTATACTGTCCCAAGCGGAGGTGGCGTTTATGTTCTTCACACCGGTTTTCTATGGTGCGGATCGTTTGACCGATGTAGGTCTTTCCACACTCGCACGGTATGCTATAAATCCCCGGAACTCTTAGGCCAAGATCATCCTTGAATGAACGGAGGTAGTCTTGTATTTTAGCTGGTGGTCGGTAGAAAGATTTTATACCATGTCGTGCGAGGATTCTGCCGATTTTCCCCGAGGTGTTTCCGGCGAAAGGCAGAAAGGCGGTGGCCTTGGGCGTTTCTTCCTGTTGGACTGGAATTTTCCCTGGCTTACGTTCAATTGCCCTTTCTATCTGCCTCTCGGAGTAACCGTTCCGCCTGAAGACAGTTCTCAGGTGTTCCAGTTCTTGTGGCAGGCTGTCCTTGTCAGCAATCGCTCTAGCCCTGTGCACAAGAGTACAGTAATACCCCGCTTTACGCGACCCCGTTATGCGCGGTTTCGCTTTAACGCGAATTTCAAATTTCGCGTTAAAATGCCTCGTATTACGCGAATTGCTTACTTAAGAATATGTATGTCCATAATGTAGTCATTGGCTTCTCTTTGGTCACGGTAATCCCCTCTTTCTCCGACCATTCTGATCGAAGAATTGAGGATTCCCCGTCTTACGACTTTGTTCTATGGGAATTCCCTCGTTTGTTTCGTTTGTTCCATTTGTTTATCTCGGCTGGCAGTCGTGTTTTAACGTTTGGTGGAGATACATAATTTAACAATACGTTAAAAATGCCTCCTACGAAGAAAAATGAGCGTAAAAGCGTAACTTTGTAATTGAAGATGAAGGTGAAAATGGAGGAAAAGCAACAATTGTTGGCAGAGATTTTGGTCTGTCAGAATCGACTGTGAGAACGATTTTTAAAAATCGGGAAAAAATTAAACTTTCCAGCGAAAGTTCAACACCTATAAGTGCAACAAAACTTCTCGTTCGAGATCTTCTATCCTAGAAAGAATGGAGAAGTTGCTAGCAGTCTGGATCGAAGATTTAAATAAGAAGAACACACCACTGACTCAAGATATCATATGCACAAAAGCAATCTTTGTATGAGATGTTAAAGACAGAAGAAGGTGACTTCCACTCCGACTTTTGCTGCCAGCAGAGGCTGGTTTCATCGGTTCAAGCAGTGCTCCAATCTTCACAATATCCAGATAACAGGTGAGGCCGCCAGTGCGGACACTCAAGCTGCAACTGAGTTTCCAGACAAGATTTCGTAGCACGAGAAAAAATTCCTGTTTGTCTCATCTTCAATGATGATGAGACCGGGCTTTAGTGAGAAAAATATGCCATCTTGAACATTCGTTTCTAAAGAAGAACGTCAAGCCAGCGGTTTCAAAGCTGCGAAAGATCAACACTTCTGCTGGCTGGATTTCAAACTGAAACCTTTACTGGTTTACCATTCAGAAACACATCGTTCAATGCGAGGTACAGACGAGATAAGCCTACCAGTCGTGGGCGGTCCAACAGAAAGGCGCGAGTTACACGGGAAGTTTTTTTCAAGATTGGTATTCTAATAGTTTTTGCCAGTCAGTAAAATCCTACTGTGACAGAAATGGGCTTGAACGTAAAGTTATATTATTCTTAGACAATGCCCCAGGACATCCAACCTCACTTGATACGCCAAGAGACTTAAAAGTGTACGTGATGTTCCTTCCACCAAACACTACGTCAATATTACAACCTATGGACCAAGGAGCAATAGCAAACTTCAAAGCTTATTACCATCGCCGCACTTTTAGCCAACTAATTCATGAAACAGACGGGGAAGGAAGACAGCCTATGCGAGAGCGGTGGAAGTCATACAACATCCTGAAGGATATTCACAACATAGACGAGTCTTGGAAAGAAGTTAAAAGGAGTTGTATGAACAGGGTGTGGCGTAATATTTGGCCAAATGTAGTGGAAGCACCTAGAAGAATTGTCCAAATGCACAGACAAGTGCTTGAAGACATTGCTGCAATGATTGAGGGGTATGAACTTGAAGATGTCGCGGTAGAAGATCTTGAAGAACTTGTAGCAACTCACGACGAACCGCTCAGCAATGAAGATCTGATCGAGTTACAGAATAATTTCATAAACGATGAGGAAGGACAAGTAGAAGAGAGAATTTTATCTTCAAGCGGAATACAAAATATTCGTTCAAAAATTTATTCAGGTTTGGACATATTGCATAGCATAGATAGTGATGATGACCGTGTTTGGACCATGTGTCAAACAATTAAAAACAGCGTTGGGTGAACGTATTTTACAAGAACGTAAAAGAAATGCTACCCAAAAGACAATAGATGTATTTTTCCGTTTTTTTTTTTTTTTTTTTTAATACATGTAGTATTGCATAAAGTGTTCTTAGAATTAAAGAGATTGATTCCAATGATTTATATTTTTTTTTGGCATTAACTTTTGACTCTGTTTAATCGTAAACCCCGATATACGCGAATTTCACTTAACGCGATTTTTTGCTGAACGTATCCCTCGCGTAAAGCGGGGTATTACTGTATTTAAAACAGTGTTGCGCTGCACAGGATGGTGGAAACAGAGACAGTGGTCTATGTCTCAGTGAGGCATGGAAACCTGCCTTGGCAAATATCCGCAGAGAACGTTGTACTTCCGTCCAGCTGCCGCTGTAGAGGGCTTCATATTAGCTCGGGCTGGAACAAGAACCTTAGCCACGCCCACGGGCAGCCAACTGCCGTTGGTTGCGGGCCTGGCTCATAGTAAGCCATCGCCGAAGCCACGCGGACTTGTATATAAGGAAGAGCGGCACCCGAACCATCTCAGTATCTGTGGGTCAGCCGACCATTACACATGTCTCATCACCTGAAGAAGACGGCAGAGCCAGCCGTCGAAATATTGTGTTTCCACAACACTATCCGGCGGTACACCCGTGAAGACTACATTGCAGTCATACGCCGGGAAAGTCTTCGTTCTTACACTTCTTAATTTAATTCATATTAATTATTTTGGAGGCAGTGTTAATAGTTGCATAAAACTATATACTAATGATGCTGTTATCTTAGAAAATGAGAAGGTCTGCTGATAGTTTAGACAGTCATTGGAAACCTAGACTTACTTACAATATGGTGTGATCAATGGAAAATTGAATTGTAAATATTATAAGATAAAATCATTGAAATAAAACTGCTCATCATAGTCAATAAGTATTGTGTTTTGTGTGATGATTGAATTTTTTTGTCTTTCATAGGATAGAAGCAGTCCAAAAATGTCCGGATCCGAAGATAACCTAGATGCTTATATACAGCAGCTTTCGACTTCTGATACGAAGTCAAAGCTCAGTGTTGCAAACAACCTGTTGGCATACTTGGCCGATCCAGAAAATTCATTAGAGTGTGACGATATTGGTCAGCTTGTAGACGCAATGGTACCTTGGATGCAATCGAGCAACAGCAAGGTAAAACAAGATGAAGTTGTCTTTACAGTTGAAAGTCAAATTTTTATTTTAATAGCATTTGAATTTACAATAATGTGTTTAGTATGTTGTGTAAGCATATATTTATCTAAGAATACAATTAAAACGAAACACTCATGTTTGGTATACTGTTCAACATTAAATTTTTGCATGTTAACTTTATTCAGTGCATAGCAGAACTCATCGTTGTACGTTATAATATAAATTAGTTCCACACAAAAGGATTCAACCAAATAGATTCAGACTTGGTGGGTAGGTTCTGCCTCATAAAATATATGAAATGGTAACATACCATACCCAGATGGATGTAGTGAAATATCAGTATACCAGAACAAAATAAATAATTAAATCGATTCCTTATCATGCTGCCCTTCCAGCTGTATGTGTGTATAGGCTTGTTGCTGTCACTTGCAAATCTGCTGTGGATACATTGGTAGAAGTGAAATGTGATACAGAATGAGGTTGGGATAGTGCTGTAGGCCTCGCTGAAGCTGGTTGTTTGGATGAACCACTCACCTTCTGAATAATACTATAGTAGTAAGAAGGAGGGCTAAGAAAAGCAAGCCAAAGCAAATGGAGAGAGGAGTGAAGTATTAGCAGCTTAACCGACATTAGGTAGGTAATGTTACTCTGCTTAACTGTAAATTCTTGCTTGGCATAGCCAGAAAGCTGAAAGAGGAAGGTGGGCAGGTATGCAAACCGTTAATGCTATTTCCAGTAGAAATTGTCAACAAATAATGGAATGATTTCATGCCATGTGGTCTTGGTGCTAAAAGAATGGTTAAGAGTTGTCTTCATGGTCCTGTTGTGCTGCAGCATTGGTGTAGTTGAATGTAGAATGTGTGTTCCAGAATTGAGTTAAATATATATATGAGCCCAAAAATTTCAAACTTTGTGTGTGTATGTGTTTTTCCGTATTCTTGCATCACATCAACCTTATTTGTAAGCAGTGATTATTCTCCTATTCAAATGTTTAATGTATCCATTTTAGAGTGCCTTTTTTTCATAATTATGTACAGGAGGCTGCCATATGGAATGTGATCACCTTCAACACCAATTTGGTTGTGTTATTCAATACAGTAAAGTTAACACCATAACTAGTAGCTCTGTGTTTCATAGACTCTTCCTGGTGTAATAATAATGCTTTACCGCACTCTTCTGTCATATCCAGAATTGATCTTCATGAAATAAAACTATTTTGAGTTCCTCTCCAGCTAGATGATCTACCACTGGTAGCAGTATATAGGATTGATACCTGCTATTTGCACAAAATATGTTGTAAATGGTTAAGAAGAAGCAATCTGCAAGGCACAGAACATCTCTGTATGTCTTTCAACTCCATTTTGCAATACCTGGGAAGACCACATTAAACTGTTGTATTCAGTGTGTGTTCTTTGGCAATAATGCTTTTGAAGGTGGTTGATTTCCCCTTTTCTGCACATCAAAACATAATAACTTTCTTGCCTTAAGAATATATAAAAGTACACGTCCAACCCACTGGCCTGTTGGTTCTCGCAAAAGATGCCGATTAAAAAATTGGTTGATTTAAAAATAATTTTAAATAGACCATGTCCTTAGTTTAAGCAGATCAGGTTGCTTCTTAAATGTTGTTTGTTTGTAGTTTCTTAATTGCTTCTTTTCTACTAGTTTTTGCCACAAACATTTGCTGTATGTGAATATTGGGTAAACATAATCAACCAATATTTATTTCTGCAATACAATATGAATTGGTGGATCAGAGGCAGAAATAATTAACACGTTATTTACCGTTTAAAGTGTGAAAGGGATGTAATAAAGAAAAGAGGAAACAAGACGTGCATAAGTACACCTGTTCAGTATTATGTAGAGCTGTTCCTGCATCTTTGCAACTATGTTACTGATCTACATAAAAATTATCCTTTTTATCTGGTGACATAAGCTATCACTATGTGAAGTTTTTCTATATGCATCCCCGCAGGGGCCTGGTACGCAAGTGCCAGGTACGGGTTTGGCGAACCCGCGGTGCCTGAGCTGGAAACTTGTGGGCGCCGCAAGTTTCCCACACCGTAAACTCCTACCATGCTTCAACGACCACCGTAGGGCGTGGCGGTGGAACATTGTGTGTCTAGGAGAACGGGGATCTTGGCTTCATCGCCCGGATCGCGAGGACGGTACAAACATCTATAAAAAAAACCCTCAACCTCAAGGTCGGACACGTGCCGAGGAGGCGGATGAGTGGTGAGGCAAACCACCCGCTAACGTGCAACCTCAGGGGCACCTGCGCACCCCTGTTGTATAAGCATTCCTTCTTATACTTGTTTTTCTCGTGGGATCAAAAATTCCTTCCACCAAAAAACCCCTGCGGCCCGGGTGTGTCGCAGGTAAATAAAAACACACCCAGTTCTTCCAAACGGGCTAGGGTTGAAAGCCCTCCCCCGGATGTAAACAGTAACAGCAAGGGTTGTAATATTGACAATGCCTTTGTTATTATGACAAGGGTGGAGGGATCTTTTGAGAAGGTCTCTCCATTCTATGTTCAGAAAGGTTTAGAGGGTATTGCGGGTACCCTCAAATCTGTAAAAAAGCTGAGGAATGGGACACTGCTTTTGGAAACTTCCACCCAGAGGCAGGCTGTCCAACTCCTTAAGTGCGAGAAGCTCGGGGAGTTCGCAGTGAAGTGCAAACTCCATAAAACTCTAAATTCAAGTAAAGGTGTCATCACCAGCAGGGACCTTATGGATTTAGAGACCGAGGAACTCCTTAAGGAGTGGTCAACAGAACATGTGGTCGAGGTTCGTCAGATTAAACGAAGGGTTAACAGCAGTCTTGAGAAGACAGCCACCTTCGTCCTGACGTTCGACACTCCAACGTTGCCCAAAAACATCAAAGCAGGATATTTGAACTTGAATATTCGCCCGTATGTACCGGACCCAATGCGCTGCTTTAAGTGCCAGCGGTTCGGTCATACGACGGCGACCTGCAAAGGCAACCCCACCTGTGGGAAGTGCGGAAAGGCGGCTCATGAGCCAGGCACGAGCTGCACGCTCCCACACGTGTGTGTCAACTGGTCCGGGGCACATCCAGCCTGGAGCAGAGAGTGTCGATTGTATCTGGAGGAAAAAAAAGATACAGGAGTTGAAAACGAAAGAGCGGATTTCTTATGGCGAAGCCAAAAAGAAATATAAGGCTCTGGCTCCACCAGTCTTCGCTACCAGCTTCGCGAAGATGTTATCAACTCCCGTCAGGAAAGAAAGTATTGCTACCCAGACGTCCGTTGCTGACATGGGCACAAGTCCAATGTGCTCATGTCAGTGCAGATGTGGTGCCACACCCATCAAGGTCATTACACCTAGGACCTCGGACGTCGGTAGCAATACTCTGACAACATCGACCACATTGACAGCAGGTTCAGCAAGTCCACCAGCAAAGACACTGCCATCTGCTACAGCAGTGGGTCCCTCTGCAACAGCAGAAGCGGCCCCTGTAACAAGAGAATTGGTAACGGCAACGCCATCTGCCGGTAGCGGATGGCAAACAGTGCAGAAGATTAGAGGTCCGAAATTTAAGTTCAGGGACCCCACTATGTTTGTGAAATCCCCTCCGACTTCTCCTCCCAGATCCCCGTCTGGAAAGGAGAAGAAGGGGAACAGGCCTCGGCGGAAGAAAAGTCCGCAAGACTCCAAGGCCTCACAACGAAAATCGTCTTCGGACACCGAAGACGATATCATGCTGGTGGACGAACCTAGTTCCGTTCCTCAGCAGTCAGCGAAGGAAGACCCACCCGATCCGGGGGGGGGGGGGGTTTAAATAGGTAGAATGGCTCCCATACTTCAGTGGAACGTAAACGGCTTTCAGGCTCACAAAGAGGAAGTCCTTAGCACGGTCTAATCCATTGTGTGTCTGTCTTCAGGAGACACATTTTATACCATTTCACCAACCTGTGCTAAGAGGGTATGACATCTATAGAAAAGACGATACCGAGGGTGATCGAGCGAAGGGTGGAGTGGCTGTGTTTGTTCGAAACACTGTCCACTCCGAACCTATTGCTCTCACCTCTGATCTACAAGCAGTTGCGGTGAAAATACACAGTCCAGTCCAACTGACCGTATGCTCTGTCTATCTGCCACCCAGCATGTCAGTCGGCTACGACGACCTGGTTGGCATCGTACGACAACTCACTCGGCACTTTCTCCTTTTGGGAGATTTCAACGCCCATAATGCGTTGTGGGGTTCCACCACCGATTGCCCCAGGGGCCGAGTGGTTGGTAGATTGATAGAGCAGGAGGAAATTTGTATCCTGAATACAGGGCAAATGACTCATTTCACCACTGCTACCGGTACGTCTTCTGCCATTGACCTTTCCTTGTGTTCCCCCTCAATTGCGGACTCCGTGCAGTGGGACGTGGATCGCGACCTACATGGTAGCGACCACTTCCCTATTTGGATGCACGTCGAGTGTGAGGGAGGGGGAGCCAATAACCGACGCAAATGGAACGTCAGTAATGCAGATTGGCAGCTCTTCTGCCGATCCGTATTGCTAGAGCCCTGTGATACTATACAGGAGAAGGTGAATCACTTCACAGAAGTGATTCACGGTGCAGCTGACGTTTCCATGCCGAAGAGCTCCAGAACGCTGCGAAGGACGCCCGTCCCCTGGTGGAACGATGAATGTCGTTCCGCCATTCAGGGTCGCCGACGGGCGTTGCATCGTTTTAGGTTGTGCCCAACATCTGACAACCTAGCAGCGTTCCGTATTGCCAGAGCTAAGGCGCGTCGAGTTATTAAGGAGAGCAAGAAGAGGTCGTGGCAGAACTTTGTGAGCACTATAAATCGTTCCACACCTTCATCGAAAGTATGGGAGTCCATTCGCCGTATATCTGGAAGGTACTCCCGCGCACCAGTATCTGGGTTACTGGATCACGGACGTATAATTACTGACGAACGAAGCATAGCGCAGCTGATGGCGGAGAACTTCGCCGCCATCACTTCGTCCGATAACTTTGATCCTCGGTTTCAGCGACGAAGAGTCGCTGCCGAGAGGCGCCCGCTGTGCTTCGATTCGTCGAATACAGAAGCCTACAACTGCCCATTTACATCTTGGGAGCTGGAGTCAGCGTTAAACAGCGCAAACGACACTGCTCCAGGTCCTGATCTGATCCAGTACCAGATGCTGAGGCATCTCAGTAAGGATGCTAAAAAGTACCTTCTAGATATTTTTAACGATATTTGGACCGGAGGACACTTCCCCGACTCGTGGAAAGAAGCAACATTAATTCCCATTTTAAAACCTGGCAAGGACAAATTGTTGCCAGGTAGTTATCGTAGTATTGCCTTGACTAGTTGCGTGGGGAAGACACTGGAGAGGATGGTGAATCGCCGCCTCGTCTGGTGTCTTGAATCCTGTAATCTCTGAGCCGCTTTCAGTGTGGATTCAGGAAGTTCCGTTCCATCTTGGACAACCTGATCCTCCTGGAGGCGGCAATACAGGATGCGTTCATCTGCAGCCAACACATTGTGGGTGTTTTTTTCGATCTTGAAAAGGCATACGATACTACCTGGCGACATGTTATTTTAAAACAGTTACAGGAATGGGGTTTTAGGGGTAACCTTCCTCATTTTTTAAAATCTCTTTTATCTGGTCGTTGCTTCGGGTACCGAGTTGGTAGCGAAGTGTCTGATCTTTTTATTCAGGAAAACGGTGTTCCTCAGGGGTCAGTTTTAAGCGTGACCCTATTTGCCATCGCAATCAACAGTATATCTATGGTTATAAGGAGTCCCATTCGGTTCTCCTTATATGTGGACGATTTTTTAATTTTTATTGCATCGTCCAGCCTGAGAAGCGCAGAGCGGCAGCTGCAACTCGCGCTGAACAGGCTGGATGAATGGTCAGTGCACACCGGTTTTCAATTCTCTGCCGAGAAAACCCGGTGTGTACTTTTTACTCGTAGCAGAAGTCTTTTAGCTGAGCCTCACCTTACCTTGAGGAATACCGTTTTATGTTTTACTGAAACAGTTAGATTTCTGGGCCTCATTTTTGACACCAGGCTTAACTGGCTTGCGCATCTAAAAGATGTGAAAGCAAGGGCCTTAAAAGCTCTTAATATTTTAAAATGTCTTTGCGGCAGGTCGTGGGGCGCTGATCGCTCCTGCCTGCTACAGTTTTATCGAGCCTTTGTACGGTCGCGTCTCAAGTATGGTTGTATCGTATATGGTTCGGCACGGGACAGTTATCTTCGGATACTGGATAGTGTCCACCATGCAGGAATTCGGCTCGCCACAGGTGCATATCGCACCAGCCCTATTGTCAGCATTTGTGCTGACTCGGGCGAGCCACCACTTACCATCCGCCGGCAACTCCTCATGGTGTGACACTATATGCATATTGCCATAACACCTGGCAGTCCCGTGTACGACATAGTTCTACATCCCAGCTACGAGCGGCTCTATACCAACCGGCATAGAGCCACTAAACCGTTCAGCTACCGTACGAAGGCTATTTTAGAACATTACGGATTCGAGCTTCCCTCTTTTTATCACCAGGGTTGGAGTAAATCCCCTCCCTGGCTTTTAAAGAGGCCCAGATTAATTTTAGAACTGTCACGGCAAAACAAACTGCTAACCGCTGACAGTGTTTTTATTAATATTTTTACTGATATTTTAAATCAATATCACACTCTCACCCCGGTGTATACGGATGGGTCTAAGCTGGCTAACAGTGTAGGCTGTTCAGTAGTGTTCCCTCGAGCGACTTACAATTACAAGATGGATAGCAGGTGCAGTGTTTACACTGTGGAGTGCTATGCCCAGCTAAAGTCGCTCCAGCATATGAAGGCACGCCGCGACAAGAAGTACCTCATATGCTGTGATTCCCTTAGTTGCATTCAGGCATTAGCAACTATGTACCCAGCAAACCGTCTAGTCCAGGACATCCAGGTCGCCCTCCTTTCCCTCCAATCTTGTGGGAAGGAGGTCGTATTCTGCTGGGTACCAGGCCATGTGGGAATCAGGGGGAACGAGGCAGCTGATGAAGCTCCCAAGTTAGCCTGTGACAAGTTCCGAATCGACATTGATCCGGTCCCAAAGTCAGACCTTGTCTCTGCGGTGAAGAGATTTGTTTTTGATGTTTGGCAGAGGCAGTGGCTGGAAGTTGAGCATAACAAGATCCGGCAGGTCAAACCGACCGTTCAGCCGTGGAGCAGCTCCTTCCAGCGGGCGAGGAGGGATGAGGTTCTCCTTACTCGCCTCCGTATAGGGCACTGTCCTCTGACACATGGTTTCCTTCTCCGCCGAGAGGACCCTCCGGAGTGTGATGCTTGTGGTGTACCTCTGACGGTACGCCACATTTTAACCGAATGTGTTTTATTTTTAGACTTGAGGGCAGACGTTGGCTTGGCCAACGATCTGTCCCTCATTTTAAACAATGAGACCAGCAACGTGGCGAGGGTTTTAAAATTTTGTGTTTTGGCCGGTCTAGTGCCTAAAATTTTAGGCAGATCGGCCTAGTTTTAAGATGGATGGGTGGCCTCTTTACAGCCACGCATGCATGCGAATTGTTATTATTTTTTATATTGTTATGATTCATGTCTCGCTGGCCACTATACATCCAGCGAGACGTGTAGTGTTTTTAATTCTCTTTTTAACATTCTTGGCCCCTTTACAGCCATCCAGAAGCTGTACGGTTTAAAGTACTGGTGGCTCTTTTAAAGCCACGTGTGATTTTATGATTTATTTTATTTGCTGTCTGTATGGCCGACCCCTTTACGGTCGACCATGCAGACAGTATTTTAGTACATTTTAAAGCGACAGTAATAGCTGGTTATTGTTAGGGCGCTAATGACCCCGACGTCGACGCGCCCTAAAACACCAATAACAACAACAACAACAACAGCATCTATATGCATTAACTAGATTTTTGCGCAATGCGTGGACAGACAAACATTTCCAAATTTACCATTTTGGAGGTTGTATCATTGGGAACTATATAAATCATTGGGATAAAAATTACCGTTAAAGTTAACCTATTACATATGCCATCACTGGGTACAGATTAGTCAACATCCGTCCATTTTTCATGATACCTGGACAGACAATCAAAAACTTATGGCTTTGGCCTCTGTATTGTTAGGAACTTTGTTACTAATATAAAATGTGTGTTACATTATAATCTGTAACCTAAGCTTTCACGAATTGCAAATTCGATTAGTTTCTGCTTTATGCATGGAATCGAAAATTTCTAAATTTATTATTTTGGTCTCAATATCATTTGGAGCTATGTTACTAATCTGATGAAAAATACATAACTATTGTAACTATCTCTTTCGTGGGTGATTCTGCTTTTATAACTTGTTAGGCATGCTGTATTGCGCCAGCCGGCAAAAGCTACTTAATATTACTCTCATAAACTTGACTGTCATTACTATGGTTCGGATCTTTAGGACAAGTCATATTTTTTTCCTGCTTTCTATTTGAGTTAAAATGCTGAAATAAACACTGATTAAACATTTCTGATTGTATTTAAATGTGCTTTATATAGCATATAAATGCTTATTCAGACCATTTTCCTAGTTTTGGTCTTATTTTGATAATATTTGTGGTCATATTTTGAGAAAAAAATCTGGTAGTTTTTTAATTCTACTGGGAATTCACTAGATTTAGATAAGAAATTGAGATAATTATTTACAAAACTGTTCTTCTACTATACAGGTGGGGGGAAAAACCTAATTTTCACTGTGGTCAGAATTCACCAGTCAGGAATTAAAGTTACACATTATTGTCTCACACTCTAAACGTAATGTTCCGCCCTCCTTTTAATCTCGACAATGCAGCAGAAACATGCCTGTTTTGATCTGCATCAATCAATATCTCAATGAAATAACCTCAGTCATCGATAAATCTTCAGTGGATCAGTGAGTAGACCTACCGCCATGCAGAAAATAAAATTTTCTGAAAGTGCGAAGTTAAGTAAGGGAACTTATGGTGGGGTATTTTAGTACAGATGAAAGAGTTCTATTCTGTAAATTATCTGAAATTAAAGTGACTTACACAAAACGATTTAAAATTTAATTTCCCAATGGTGCAGTGAGTGCATGGAAGCAACTTACACTTTCTACATGAAAGCGACACTATATAAAATAAATGACGTATAATTGAGCATGTTCTGCGGACATGATTTGACTCCTATACTATTCTTACAGTTTTTAAGTTCAGCAGGATCATTTAATAAGTCTAGCTAATCTGGTTAGTTGCTCAGGGGTATTTTACGGGCCTCTGACGTGTTGTAAATGTGTCACTTTGTTCTGTGGCGCATGATCAACTTCGCGCACTGCTAACGACACTGCCGGTGACGAGAATCGCTCCTCGGACCTCCCGTATGGTGGCAGCAGTCAGGCAAATAGGTCTTCTCATGTCGACACTCAATCCAGAAGTAAGTTTTTATTTCCAATGCTCACCTTTTTAACAGCGTTCCCCTATCTCATGATGTCGTGTCCACTCCTCAAGCAGACACCCATAGTGTCTTCTCATGTTGATTTGTAGGTTCATGAAAGAATAGGTCGACCATGTCTGCGATGTTATTGAAGGCGAGGAGTCCTTGGAAAGCTGTGTTGCTTATCCATAACTTGTGGCTTTTGTCATTACTGCAGGCCCTTTGCATAGCTCCCTTTCATATTGGAGTCCAGCCCAGCGAGTGGGCTGACAAATGGTTTTACAATGGCGGCGGTTCGCCGAATGGCTTTCCGTAACTCCAGTGACCGCACGTCTCCCACTGCCTATTGTGAGGCAGCTGTTCCCATCCTTTGCACTTGCGTCTCATTGCACCATGTATGTTAAAATTTATCTGTTTTTTTGCACAACGCACCCACAAACAGATCCAGACAAAAATTCCAGATTATATTTTTTTCCATCTGTGTCATCAATATTGCACATTGCAGTTAGTCTTTTTGAAATAATTTTTATTTAGAGTGACAAATTTTCTACAATTTTATTAAATGTATTAAATTCGTGGACCCGGTTTTATTTCTCACCACATTGATTTCACATCAAAGGGTAATGTAAACTATCACTAACATTACATAAGCCATCACTATATGCAGTATCATTGAAATGGATGGTTTTTTACTTGAAACATGCACACACATACAAAAATTTACAGTTTTGGCCTCTGTATCATGGATGAAATATGTTACTATTCAAATTAAAAAAAAAACGTGTCCTACATGTTAACTGATGACCTAACTAAGCAAAGTTTCACTGAAATTTGTTCTATGAGATATACATACAGTTAGGCAAATTTTATAGTATTGAACTCTGTATCATCAGAAACTGTCTCAATAATCTCAATTATAATTATCCTTTGTTACCCATAGGCATAAGCTATCACTGTGTTCAGTTTAATTAAAATCTGTTTATTAGTTTTTGTGTGGTGCATGGGCAGACAGAAATAAATTGAGCGATTAGCAGTTTGTAGGGAATTTGTGACTTATCAGAATGAAAAGTATGCTATATCCTGATGACAACATAAACTATCACCATATGCAGTTTTGCTAAAATCTTTCCATTGGTTTTGCATGATACCAGCAGACAGACGTACAAAAATTCCAAATTTTATGGTTTCGACATCTCTATCATCAGTAGTGTACATTGAAAATATTCTTTTTGAAATACTTACCCAAAATTTTACAATGTAATACAGATTTTAACATCAGGATTAAATTTTTTGTGCATTACTACTTTCCTGTACAAATAAATTCCAGATGATATTTCCACTCTTTGTCTATCCACCAATCGTTGTATATTCGTTCTTTTAATATATTACCTTTCCTGTTCACCTTACCATTGGCGTTAGTGACGGCAGTACTTTGTGATCTGTTGGCGTTCCTTTTATTCTGCACTCACTGCTGTTTTATTTCGTGGCACGTAGGTCTCGTGTATCATGCTTTCCTCTTATTATATAAGTAACTACAAAACCTGGCATGAGTGGTGGGTGTGACGCAATTGAAATTTGTGTAATATATGATTTCATTGGGGGTTTGAAGATTTGCTGAAGCATTAATTGAAATAGTGGAAGTTCTTGGAGAAGCAGCTATATCTGCAAGCTGTCAAAATTGTTGCATAACATTGAATTTATCAAATATATATTTGGTTAAAATTAGTTTGCTGTAACTTGGGTTGTTTGCTGTTTCACCAGGGAAGTAGAGCAATGAAAATTTCATGGGTGTGTGTGGTAATATAGCTTGTAATAACATGATGTTTCAACAGCTACTCTGCTGTCTTCTTCAGGTTAAGTGGAGCTTGCCTTGTTTTTACAACACAGTCCAGTGGTGCACAAATTAAAATTTAATTGCATTCATATGCTGAGAAAGTCTCTGTTCTTACTTCATCCTTCTTGTGCTTTCTCTTTCCAAAACATGCTCTCTTCCCATTCTGAAGTTGTGCACCTAACTCGGTGCTTTATCTACCAATTGAAAGATTTTAAAATCATCTGGACTATAGAACAGTTGCGTTGCTGGATTCTTTTGTAGTTCAACATCCTGAAAATTTTATTTTTTATTTATTTGTCTTTGATTATCTGGAAGAGAGGACAGTAATAGTGACAGAGATGTGGGGAATGTGATGACTGGCAGACATGTGATGCATTATGAGATACTACTGCTATACATGTCATGATGCATGTCATCATGGTGTCACTTCCATTCTCCTTTCAGATACAGCAGTAATCTCTTGTGATGAACTGCATCCCCCAAGGAATTGGAATCTTCATTGTGATATTCTTTGTTTATAGTCTGGCCTAGTGGAATGCTTGTGATGCAGAATTTCCTTATTACCAGAAATAACAGTTGCTCAATATTGCTGCAACTTTAAGCTGTGTTTTTGATCAGGAGATTTAGGGATCTTCCATTGCAAAGGCTTGCGAGGTTAATGCTTTTATTTTGCTGTAGCTCTTGTGCTGACGAGGCTTCACTAAATTAGGAGGTAGATATTTCCTTCTTGTCATTTAATATGGCCCGTTATGCATTCAGGATTTAAACAAAAAATGATGAACGATAGCCGCCTCGCTGCTGTTTAGTACAAACCACCATCTTGAGAAACTTTATTCATTACTCATTAAATAATTCCTCTCTCATTTCTCCAACATTGATTATTTATTACACATACAGTATTGAAACTCTCACAAGCTTAACAAATCTTAATTCAACGATTTTCAAGTCAACCTCTTACTATTACAACCAGTAAACAAAACCATAGATACAGTCAGCGATATTCATTGCATAACTCTTTGTCTTACATGTCAGCCAACTTAACCATCCCACCATATTATTTCTACTATCATTTACACAAGTCGTGTCATCATTCACTAACTCTATGGTTGTTATCTCACAGGCTATACTGTAGTATTGGGGACATTCCATACATATTTATTTTTAATGAGGTTACCATACTATTCCACAATGTTAAGTATGTTAAAAATGACTGAATTGTGAAATTGTATGTCTCAAAATCTTTAAGAATCATCTGAACATAACTAATTTTGTAGTGTTAACTGACCAATAGTGATTGAAAATTTTTCCATATGTAGGTCAATGTTTTTGTTGTGAAAGCTGACTGAGGATCTACCAGTACCCTTTTAACACTTTTTCAACCATGTTGAATTTTCTTATACCACATATAAATCTTTTTGTTTCATAAAACCTCAAAAAATGTTTTTAATTTTAAATGTCTTTCTTTTTACATTTCTTCAAATGTTTGGCAAAATCACAGCTTGCAGTGTATATGCTTGGGTTCCAGAGTTAATTTTATATGTAGGCACTCCAACTAGGTATGATATTTTTGGACTCCTGCCATCAGACCTCATGTATCACTTTCTCTTTAGTTACACAGTTGATCAAAAATTTACTAATAGCTCTGATATATAATAATGTAATTTGTGATCATAGCTGAGATTGTATGACAGATGCCTTCATTGTTTATTCCCTCATTCTTGCATTTTTCAGTGGTAATGTAACAACTAGAAATACTGAACATTATGTTCATCATTTAGTGACATTAGTTAGTAAGCTTGTAATAAAATAAAATCTACTTCATTGTAATATACACTGTTGGTGAGTTCTGGTGGCTGCAGTTCAAGTTGGGAAAACAGTTGAGAGTTTTGGTCTAAATTAGGACTTCATCAATGATTATTAAAATCAGTAATATCATGATGTATTTCTTTCTATGGTAGGTGGCTGTAAGATGCAGAAAACACTGTTTTCAGGTGATGTGCTAATAATCTCCAGTCTTTGGTGGATGTATATTGTGTATTATCATAAAAGTGTACGTTAATTATGTTAATGGCAGATATTATATACTACTATATTCACTTTTCTGGTTGTGTTATATAGACATTGTAGTGCTAGTGTTGTCAGTCACTGTAGAACCTGAAAAAAGATTAAACTATAATATTGTAATAATGCTAACATGCTAACATTCTGATAGACTTTCTGTCACTTGAATTTGTCACAGATTGAGTGTGATGGGAAAATGAATTTTGGTTTTCCCCTTCCAAAAATGGACATGCCAAGTCTATTCTTGGCAGTATTGGTCAATTCGGTTGCATCTGACTCGTGTACTTCATCCTCTTGAGCAAGTTGTTAGGAGCATTACTTTTGAGTCTAATGAGAAGTTGTGCTCGTTGCAAGTGCAAATGTGGTGGGTGTGCAGTAACGCTTGGGCCTAGCATTCAGGAAGACATAGTTTCAAATCCCCATCAAGCAACCCTGATTTTGGTTTTCCTTTGTTTCTAAAATCACTCAAGGCCATGACAAAATTCCTTCATTGTCCACAGTAGTCTCCCACCTATAATGACTTTGATATCAATTAGGCGTTAAGCCATAGGAAAAATAAATCTGTTAGGGCAGAGTGTCCTAAATGACAACAAGGAGGGGGGAAAAATTCTTTTTTTAAGTTTAGAGGCTACCAAATGTTTCCACTAAGAAGAAAATTTCAAGTAGACTGGATGTTATATAAATATTTTAATAATTGAAATATATGGATGCATTAATTAAAAGTGAAAAGAGAAAGAAAATCATTTAGAAATTAGCTCTTGAGGCAAAAACAGTGTTTGCAGCTTTTTTATTTTGCTTATTGTATATTCTGTTGTCATACTTTCAGAATTGTGTGATGAATGCTTTCTCTATTAATTATGTTTTATCTGTTTTTTGAGAAATGTTGATCAAAGCGTTTGTTGGCAAATATTACTACTGAGTTAAATAAACGCATTTTTTGTGTCAGTATACATCTGAATAATTTTCTATTTAAATGGATTAAAATGGTGATTGGTTACTGCTATATATTGTGCTGTTATTTATTATAGCTGTGTTGCATGCTGACTTTTGGTATTGGTGTAAAGTGTTGGGAAGCTTATTGCTGTAAAATGATGGCCATGATATTGTTTTGAGTAGCAATTTCAAATGTGTGGTGCGTTATGAGAAAAAAAAAAAACACTTCTCTAGCATGGTAATGTGATTAAATGTTCATAGATGCGGCTGGAGGGTGTTGTAAAAAATATTAAAATGATCTGCTCCTCAGGTGGTGAAAACTATGCATTATTTATAATTTTTAAAATGGTACTTTTGGGATAGCATGTAGCAGTTATAAATGATTTCTTCTATTGTTTGTTGTAACCTTCTATTTTGAGGGGTTGGTACTGGTATAATTAAAACACTTCTACCATATGCATCTTTGTATGGCTATTCTTTTTATTTCTTTTTCCTTTTCCTTTTTTTTCCAGGTCTCGCAAAACGCAATAGACATACTTACAAACTTAGTGGAACGCATGCAATCGGATTTCCGCCCGTATGTCCAGATCGTATTGTCTCCAGTTATTGACAGACTTGGTAATTACTGACTTGTTATTTTCCCATTTGTTGACATGTACACTAGTTATGTCAACATTAATTTTAAAAAAAATCTTTACCCTTTATATGAGCCCTGTGCTGGATCTTGGTAAACTTTTTAAAAATGAAAATATTTCATGGTTTCTGCCCTAAAAGGAAATATTCATGGATTGTTGCATTGTTTTGCCAATTATTTCATTTAACAGCATCATAAATTATGAAATGACAATTTGCCACTACTGAGTTTATAATAAAAAGCAACTAGAAATCAGATGTAGCTAAGTCAACTTTATGGAGTGATTGGGGAACAAGCATTATTGCATTGTTAACTGCACTCTGAGAAAACTGACAGTTGAAATGAACATAAGCCTACACAAACAAGAACACATTAAAAAATGGGTAGAAAATGTGAGGGTACCAGAAAAAAAAAAGACTTGCCAGTAGATCATAGTAAAAGATACATTAAGTTTGATCAATTGTAATGTATTAGTTCAAAATTTTAAAAATCTCCAAACTTTCCAGACAGAACTCAGTATGCTGTTTAATTGCAAATTTAGAATGAACATTTATCTTCACCAGCAGTCATTTTAAGAGCATCTGACTTCAAATTACTAGTTTATGATAAGTTGAATATGGAAAAAAAGAGACGGTTGTGGTAAGGTGAAAGAAATATGGAAGAGTCAGTTCAAAGCCTTTTTTTTTAGTTTTGTCCTTTTCTGGTCATAAACTTGCAAGGGCAAATCAATTATTACCTGCAATGTAGTTATAAATTTTATTGTAATACAAATAGAAAACTTACATGTACATCATTTTTTAACATAGTCCCTTTGCATTTCTACACACTTTGACCATCGTTGCACAAGCTTCCTGATGCCCTCATAAAAGAAGGTTTTCGGTTGAGCTGCGAGCCATGAATGCACCACTTCTTTCACTGTTTTTTCCGAGGGAAACTGATGGCCCCCTTAAAGCCTCTTTGAGTGGACCAGATAAGTGGTAGTCAGAAGGGGCAAGCTCACTACTATACGGAGGATGAGCCAGTACTTCAAAGTTGAGTTTCTCGAGCTTTTCAGTAGTGCAGCAGTAAGTGGACGGGCATGGTCATACGACAACATAACACCTTTCGATAGCAGTCCTTGGCGTTTGCTTCGAATTGCAGGCTTCAGCTTGCCAGTAAGCATATCACTGTAACGCACACTGTTTATTGTTGTGCCCCTTTCCAGATAATGTTCCAGTACTGGGCCTTGTGAGTCCCAAAAACCTATAAGCATCAGTTTTCCTGCGGATTGTTGGTTTTTTATCTTTTTCTTGCAGAGCGAATTTGGATGTTTCCATTCCATACTCTGCCGTTTACTCTCCGGCTCATAATGATGGATCCATGTTTTGTCACCAGTGATGATTCTGTCAAACAAGTTTGTCACGTTTATTACCATAGTGATCCAAATGGTTTTGGCAGATGTCCAAGCATGTTTGGTTATGCAACTGTGAGAGTTGTTTTGGGACCCATCTTGCACAGACTCTTATGAAACCCAAGTCTGTTGTGGATGATTTTGTAGACACAACTATGACTAATTTGCAGATGATATGTCACTTCATCAATAGTTACTCGTCTAACAGAACCACGTTACGTGCATACTTAATGTTTTCCTCATTTGTGGCAGTAAAGGGACGTCCGGCTCCTTTGTCGTGCGTAACACTTCTGCGACCATTTTTAAATTTTTGAATCCATTCATAGACACTCCGTTGTGAGAACACACTGTTCCTGTACTGTACCAAATGTCTTCAGTGAATTTCAGCCCCTGATACACCTTTCGACCACAAAAAAAAAAAAAAAAAAAAAAAATCACTGAACATTGCTCTTCTTTGGTGCAAACAGGAAGTGGAGCAGCCACGGTTAACGGCAGGGCAGAGCAGCGATAATGGAACTAGCCTAGCAACATCAAACCTGCACAGACATAACAACAATTAAACTATGCATGTATCAGCTACGCAACACGATAGCACTACCAACATAAACAAAAATATAACAAAATTATGGATATTAATTGGCTTATCCTCATATATTGCTGTGAAATGAATTTGCCACTTATCGCAATCAGTAGGGTAGTTGTGATGTAATGTAAATTTTTTCCAATTTTGTAATTTGAGATTTGTATGCTGCACTTTTGTTAATCTACCCTCAAATTAGATGTGTCATATGTCAATCAGTATGTTCATTTCATCACAGTCAAATTATTGATTAATATTTTTCTGCCTACAACATGATTTTGCTCTAAATTGACTTCCCTATCCAGTGCAATCAAATGTTATTTTGCTGTGCGATTAAAGATATTTCTCAAACAAGTTAGCAACCTCACTGCCTTAAAACTGCAATGTATTTTAAGTCAGCTAAATATGTTTCTGTAGTTAAATGGAAACTTCCAATTGTATTTACACCTAGACCATTGTAATTTGCTCATAAGATTATCCTAGAATATTTAATTTCCATTATCTGTGATTACAGAACTTCTCATAGCCTATGTTTCATTTAACTGAAACATGTTGCAGGAAGCACTGCATCTTTAGACAGTTTCACGACAGTTTACTGGTCTCATTTTAGTTTAAAAAAATACATATTTTACAAGTAGGAGATTGTTAGGTACTTTGTGCTTTGGTGAGTCTCAGTTTACCTCCCCTTTTTTAGAAAATTTAATGATAAGAATATTTAGAGACCATGGAAAATAAATCTGCATATTTTTGTTGAAATTTTAAATGAAATTGCTGATAAATTCCTAAGAGCCAACACAGTTTCATTGCACTGCTCAGTTTTCATACTAGGCAGCAGTAACCAAAGTGCAGTGGGTAACTCTAGATGTAAAGAATATAACTAATAGATATATATGTAGTGGTAATATTGTTGGTTTCGTGTTTAATACAAGTTTACGGATTTGAGAGAGTTAGATGCATATTCATTGATCAAAAACTTGATAGATCCATGCATGGCATGAGTAAATATGAGGACATTTCTATCCAATTTGCAGAAGTTTAGAATCAGACACCAAAATAGTACCGATATGTTATGAAATGTTTTATTGAAGAATGAATGTTTGTTTTAGCTGTAGACTTTAAAAGCAACAGATTAAGTATTGTAACAAATGACAATAAGTAAAGTTAAACCATGACTTGCGAAAGTTGAAGCAATAGAAACTTGAAGATAGGAATGAATAGGATAAACGCAGGAGGAAGCCAAAAATTAAATATTGTCACATTTCTGCATTGCATACAATATCGTGCTGGTGGAAATTCATTTGACATATTGTTGAAATCATAGCCATTTAAAATAAAGTGTGATTATGTTGAAAAAGTTGAATCCTTGGGATTTTGCCATTCAATAACAGAAACAGTAAGCAAAGAATCAAATTTCATCTCGTTACGCTAAACTCAAACCTTTTGCTTAATAGTTGCAAGACTGGTTCAAATGAGTGAGTTTATTTACATGATTTCACACTTGTGAATTTGAGTAATATTTATAGGATTAATATCTAGTTAAATATTAAAACCAATTCACACACTATTTCAGTATTTTTACTGGTTCATAAATACATCACTAAAAGGAAAAAGATATTATTTGTTTTATGCTACAAACTTTACTTGTAACTTAAATAAAAGATATTCAGTTTAAATAATAATAAATCATTTTTTTGAAAACTTAATAACAAATTATCAGTGGTTATTTTATAATACTAAATTCTTTTGAGAGTTCATTATGTAATCCATTAGCCATTTTACATTGTAATTGAATAAACGGAGGAATATGAAAGTAAAACCTGAAAAAAACCTAATTGAATATGCTGAACTGTGCAAGACCATTAGAAAAGAAATAACAGCTGACATCAAGAAATATAACGAAAACCTGGTCAGATCAGTTATAGAGAACAAGAAAGGCTATAAGAAAGCAAAACAAAGATTAATGATAGGAAAGAAACAAATAATAGCTTTAGATGATGATAATGAGCGTATTACAGACAAAACGGCAGTATTGGTTCATATCAGGAACTTCTATCAGTCCTTATACAGCAAGCAAGATGAAAATCCTTTAATGACATCAAGCCCAGACTCACCAATTCCTGAAGTCCTCCCATATGAAGTTAGAAGGGCAGTGAACGAAATGAAAAAAGGATCAGCTAGTGGTTATGTCGGACTGTCTATTGACGTACTCCAATTGACTGGACAAGAAACCTACAGACACCTAGCTAAGGTGTTTTCACAATGCCTCGAAGAGAGAAATATCCCATCCAGCTGGAACAAAGCAATGATTGTGTTGCTACACAAAAAGGGCAGTTGTTACAATATTAAAAACTACCGCCCCATCAGCCTCCTTCCTATCATATAGAAAGTGTTTACAAAGGTCATCAATAACCGCATCAGTTCCACCTTGGACACAGCGCAACCAATTGAACAGGCTGGCTTTAGGTCAGGATTCAGCACAGTAGATCACATCCAAGTCATCCACGAAGTAATAAGTCGAGCAAATGAATACCAGATGCCCCTCTGTTTGGCCTTTATCGATTTTGAAAAAGCTTTTGATTCAGTCCATCACTCAGCAATCATGCAAGCCCTTTTAGAACAAGGAGTGAGGTGTAACGGTTAGCATTCTCGCCTCGCGTTCGGGAGGACGGCGGTTCGAATCCCCGTCCGGGCATCCAGATTTGGGTTTTCCATGGTTTCCCCAAATCACTCCAGGCAAATGCCGGGATGCTTCCTTCAAAAAGGCCATGGCCGAATTCCTTCCCATTCCTTCCCCCATCCTTGCCCCCCATCCTTTCCCGTCTAAAGACCTCGATGTTAAAAAGAGACGTAAAGCAGTTAAAAAAAAAAAAAAAAAAACAAGGAATGAATCCCGGCTATATCGACTTACTGTACAACATCTACACCACTTCCACTGCCTTTGTCAACATGGCTGAAGTCACCAAAGAGTTCCCAGTAGAAAGAGGGGTAAAACAAGGAGACACTATATCCCCCAAGCTATTCACATCAGTCCTAGAGTTGGCAATGTCAAAAATCCAATGGCAAAACCGAGGTTTGAGAATAAATGAAAGAAGTCTCAACAACTTAAGATTCGGTGATGATATAGTTTTACTCTCAAACAGTCTGGAAGAGCTCAAATAACTGATAAATGAACTAGAGGCAGCGTGCAGTGAAGTGGGCCTTAAAATAAATATATCAAAAAGCAAAATCATGCAAAACAAATGGGCAGGAAAAGATAAAGAAAAGGCAGACATGAAAGATTCTGGTATTGAGTCCATAGATCAGTACATTTTGGCCAACTGATCAATATGAATGGTGATTCAAAGCCTGAGATCTACAGACGGATAAAGCTGGGCTGCAGAGCATACGGAAGAAATTCCATAGTTTATAAATCGAACATGCCAGTACATCTTAAGAAACAGGTATTTGAACAATGTGTATTACCAGTCTTCACATATGCCTGCCGGACTTGGACCCTAAATAGCCACACGAAGCAAAAGCTGAGAACTGCCCAGCGAAGTATGGAAAGAGCAATGCTAGGGTTTACAAGAAGAGACAGGAAAAGGGCCGTGCACATCCGTTCAATAACTAAAGTAACAGACATCTTAAAAAGAGTCATGACCCAAAAATGGCAATGGGCCGGTCATGTTGCTCGCAAAAGAGATGAAAGATGGATTACGACAGTGCTGGATTGGATACCGAGAAACCTGAAAAGAGCAAGAGGAAGACAACCCGGATCGCTGGGATAAGGATATATGTCGAGTTACAGGCGTGAACTGGAAGAGGGCGGCTCAGGATCGATCGGCCTGGAAAGAACTACAGCAAAACTATGTAGAATTAAATTCTAATATATAGCTCATCAGGCTTAAAGAGGCTACATCCTGAAAAAAGGATTGATATAGCTGCAATAATAATAATAATAATAATTGATTTTCTAAGTGGTAGGAATTTTATCACTGGCAATCGAAAAAATTGAAGTGAGTTTCCTTTCTTTAAATTAGTCATCATTTCCCCCTTTTGTACTGTATTAAATTATGTTTGGGTATATCTTTCAGAGTATTTTTAATTTACTGACTAAAATGTGTTCAGCATATGAAATGAAATTGTAACTGCGAGTCTTATAGTTAAGAGCAGTGTTTTGAGTTTTCATATGCATTGCCTTTGTTTGAAAATGTTTAACTCATTGTGTAGTGAATATTTAAGAGTCCATTGGTGCAATGGTTCAGAGGTTCGACATTTACTGATTTCCATGTTGCATATAGCCTGACTTTGGTTGGACCTTATAATTTTTGTTTGTTCTTTTACACCAACTCTGTTTTTATTGTTTATTGAATAATCATGACAGATAAATTATGTTCACTAGAGCAAAGATGTTCAGTAATAATAATCTCACAGCCATTGTTCATTCTGCCATATTGGTGTGTCAAAAAAAGTTTCTTTGTCACCATACTTAGATTCACTTACTGTCCACCTAACAAGCCACCATTTTTCTACTGTGTTTAATATTTAACCTGTCTTGAACATGAGTGTAATTCAATAGATAGTAAGTCAGTGAGCAACACACCACAGCTGTGGAAGCTGGCACAATTTTGTAATTAAATACTTTAAAGCACAATACTGGAATTATTTTTTAAACCCATTTGTTTCTTTTTCATGGTAAGATAATACCAGTAGGCTGTAGTGCGAGCTGTAATTTCCAGCTTTGATAGTCCCTTTACTGGCTTCTAGCTATACGATTAGAGGTGTTGGAAAGAGAATAACATAAGTACTGTGGTATAAATTTTGTTTTGTGGAAGGGGGCCATTGTCACAGTTCATACAATTGTTGTAACACTCAGAAAATGCTTCATTTATGACTTTTATTACCATTTATTTTAGGAGACAATAAGGAAATGGTCCGAGAAAAAGCGCAACTCTTCTTGTTGCGGTTGATGGAAAAAGAAGTAATCACACCGAGCTTCTTGTTTGAAAAACTTGGACCAGCATTTATCCATAAGAATGCCAAGATCCGCGAGGAAACATTGTTGTGTCTACAAGCTGCTCTGCGAGAGTAAGTGCATTTGGTAGTTGCTTTGCAGTAAAGAAAATGCAAATTGAGGGAAAACTATTAATTCCAGAATTCAAGGTACAATGGGGTACTTGACTAATTTTGGGAAAGTAGTCAGTATTGTAGCTGGTCATCTACTATAAACAAAAAAAATATTATTTCTTGAAATAACGAACGGAAAATAGCAAAATTTTGCATTTTTATGCGATGATTTGAATATTGGCGCCAAAACGCTCCCAGCTGTCAGTCAGTTGGTCTCTTGTGACGTCTGTTGTTGGCTCGTGCCATTGTAAACATATAGGCGGTATGCTTAATTTATTAATAAAATGGGTTTTAGAGTTTACAAATGGTGTGTGGTGCCTTTGTATGTAAACACGACCTTTAATGTACCAAACAAATTGTTTGTTTCCGTTCCACGCAACGAAGTAGTTGGAAAAAGTGGTTAATGCTTGCACGACGCGATCCGGCTTATGTGTCTACAACACCCTCAATATATTTTTGTGAAGAACATTTTGACGAAAGTTTGGGCTTAATATTTTATTATGTTTAATAAGCCATGTACGTCAATATTTTGTGCTATGATAAACTTAAATTATTACCGGTAAATAAATTACGACCCTGGAGGTTAAAATGCTGTTCGTTGTAAATGCATCAATTTTTTTTAATTGATATAGTTTCCGAACAATTTGGAAAACTATATGGAGTATCATAATATAATGGGATCAGTATCAAAAGTACTAATGAATCAAAAAAATTATTCTTTACTTTTGATTTCTGTCTTCGAGTTACTGAAGAATCCATCATCGAATTTAGATTTGGAGAAATTTTTCTTCTGGCCGCATTTCGACCTAACCACTTTTGAGATATACTATCTCGAGAACTAAGCGAGATATCATAAAATGTTATTCCTTACAATCAATTTGTCACGTTGCTTAAGAATCTATCACCAAATTACGGCACTACGATTATCGTAGAATCCCCGCTTCAACGAATACCGAAAAATATTTCGACCTGAATAGGACGATAGTTTACGACTTTCTTAGAAAACATGATCAAAATATTTTTCTAGCTATACAAAAACTTGTATAACCTCTAATATAGAAAGAAAAGGCTTTATATTCACAACATCACTGCCGAAAAAATAGCGTCGAACGAATGTGAACATACTTAACTTTAACTAAACCAGCGCAGCAAAAAATAGTTGTAGAAATCACTCAAGGATTTTTTAAACTAGTAATTATACTAACAATTAAATACTGCACATGATTCTGCGAAGCAACAGTCATATTAAACACATTTTAAAAGATACTAAATGAAATACTCGAAATTACTCGAAATGTAGACCTGTTGATTAAAATAGCAAATTACCAATCTGTATTAAGTAAAACGCACCACTAACACACACGCTTCTAAAATACCTTACATCCTAACGTTTTATCGTAATATGGTATTATGTTTAACATATAACAAGTAAGTATTTACTTGGACGTTTTGACATTCCGGAATTCTGGTGATCAGAAATCGGTGTTTGATGCAAAAACACTCCCAGCATCATCACGTCAATTCTGGGCAAATTAGAGCTATTTGCCTTGATAAAACCAACTTCCATTGCAAGTATAAGAAGAACAAATGTTTTACAGCCAGCACTGAAACCTTAACAAACTTAAATAAGCGACGGAAAGATGTTCTCCGCATGAGAATACACGGCAGCTAAACTGGCGCGGCCCAACAACTGACGTCATGCGCTCCGATTGGTGTTTCGTGTCACGTGAATAACAGCTGTCTTTTTACATTTTTATTTTATTAAAAATAGTATGTTTTTAACTCCTATCCAAAAAATGAAGTTGATTTTCGGTATCCTAACAACTTACTCTATCAGTGTAAATTAAGGTTTCATGGTTTTATAGTTAGTGTCAAGTACCCCATTGAAAAACATTAAATAGGCAAATGCCATTTATGTAGTGCTAGATGATTGAGCCTTACTACTGTTAAAATTATTAGTTATAGGTTTTTTTATGTGGGCTGCATCTAGAAGTTTTTGAGCTGTGAAAATCACTATACCACTGATGGTCATGTAAGTTTACAGTTCACATTTGTGAGAAATGCATTGATCCTTTGAATGGATAGTTGATTCAGTTCTGAAACTATTATATGGTTTGACTGAAGAATGTCTGACTTCAAATCATTTGCATTTCAGGCAATTTAACATGACCGTTGGATCCTACATCATCAACTACTTGCTTCACATTTTATTTCTCTGCAGTTCTTTCCCTATATTGTCAACAGTCAAATTAATCCTTATGTCTCAATATTGCTCATGTTTCTATTTATTTTTTGAAGAGTCTTCCATAAATTCTTAATAGCATTTATTTTTTGTGTCTTTATTCGAGACAACTTCAGTGCTCTGAGTGTCTTAAATAGAGAGAGAAAATCTGTATGCCACGAAAAGCATATTATTTAGTTTCAAGAAGGAAAAACAGTGATTACAGTTCCGAATATATCAACTAAAGAAGAAAGTCCTAAACACTATTTCCATTCCTTCTGGCCGCCTCACTCTCCAAACTTTGCTTCCATAATTGCTGTTGCATATACATGTGTATGATCTAAATTTTAGGCTTAAGTCATTCTTTCAGACCAGATGGTTTCTTTATTTAAATGTCACTTGTTTTGCTAATACCAGTCTGTGCATGGACTTTTGATGTACAGATCTGTCTCTTAAACCAACATTGTCAAGCCTTACATGAGCCAAAGCCCTAGTGGCTCACTGAACGCAAATTCTTTTATGTGTCTCCACAAGAAACTGTAACTTCATTCCTCCAAGTAATATGATGCCACTTGTAGGATGAAATCACGATAAATGTTTTGACTGTGAGAATTACTTTGCTTTCAAGTGAATACTAATTTGTGAACACTTTTAACTCCTAAGCTCTACAACGTCACATCAAAATAAAACAGACCATATTCAAGGGCTTCACATTAATTAAAGCCATAAAAACTTGACCAGCATTTTTATCTGAATCGCACTCAACAAAAAATTGATACTAATTTGTTAAATTTCTCCATCACAACAAAATGAAACTTATCCTGTTTTAACCATGGACTGCACATTAAAAATCCCATCAAAATTGGACCAGTAGTTCTTGAGTAAATCCCGTTCATCCCAACAGGCAAATAGACACACACACTTCTTTTCTTTTAATAATTGATTTCTTCGTTATATCTTTTTAAAAGAACACCCAAATCATTTCTTAAAAAAGTATCTTAAATGTACAGATTTTTCACTGGTTACAATTTTGTTATGTGTATAGCTAGTGATACTCTTATTATTTGTACTGCACCTGTTAATATTTAGTCTGTTGTTTCCGCTGCATATCTCTGTTCTCCTAGTGTTGTTATTTCATTTGCTGTAATACTTTGTAAACTAATTTTTGCTTTTTATTTTTCATCAAGATACGGCTTTCAGGCGGTAGGGGTGGTCAAACACCTTAATGCAATATTGAAGTTATTGCGTGATCCAAATTCTTCTGTTCGCGATACTGCATCCAATACATTGCTGGATATGTACCGACTTATGGGTGAAAAATTACGACAAGAGATTTTGAAAAGATGTAGTTTAAAAGATTACAGGTAAAGGATTTCAGTTATATTGTATTATTTCTTGTTAAATAGTGATTAATATTACATATGTGAGAGTTATAAATTTTTATGATTATGTAATTATTATGTTCCTTTAATTTTACTGACATAAATTTAAAAAAATAATTTATCCTTTTTTCTCAGGATATCGGCCTTAATATCTCGTTTCGATGAAATTAAAATTGATGAACCCCTACCTTCATCACCTGGAACCGATGGTGAGTTCAACTTTAATATCAAACTAAATTAATAGCCATATGGGAGACCCAAAACACTGTATTCACTTATTAACCACGCAGGCTACTCCCAATCTATTGGTTTTTGTGCTAGGTGCTAGATATAACTTTTTATTTGAAAACAAAGATTAGTGGTTATGATGTTGATCACATCCTGAAATATTTGCTAATTCTGTTGTGATATTTAAACCTTTACCATAACACTGGACAGAACTGTTGCTTCCCAAATGGTCCTAAATAGTTGATACTCCTACTGTATATGTGGGATTCTTTGATCTTGGAAAAGGTCTGAATATCGTTTAAAATGTACATGTTGCAAAGAAATAATTGTAGGATATAAAAGTTTATTATTTATTGGACTGTTAGAATCTGTAGGTAAACCCTCTTTACAGATTGAATACTAAAAAAATGTCAACATCTATGCAATATAGTAGCTATTCTGTCTGAATTTATAGAAGTCGCAGCTGGGTAGAAAACCATTAATCTGTTAATTGCTAATTAATGAAGTTCACAAAATTGCAAAAAATTTAACTTTACAGTTAACCTAAAAAATCACTAACGATCTTCTTAACTTCCGTTAAATTGAACTACCGTTAACTTTAGTCCGTTACATTGGTAGTTGATGTCATTTGGTTTGTTTGAATGGCGAGTTGGATGGCGAATGCATTAGGTAAATGAAGCGCGATTGTGATGCATATACAACTGTTACACAAGGCATGGCATGGGTGTGAGCAGGAAATCTAGAGTTGCATCACAAAACCACTTATTTGTTCTTTTTATATTACAATATGATACACTGCTTGTACCTTTAGGCTCCTTGCATTCTCTTTAACATTTGTAATTTCCTTTCAAAATGTTATTGCATTATCTTTTAAAAGTTATATTTCATCCACAATTTGTTAAAACAATTTATTTAACCACTCCTTGTCTAATACACTGATCAGCCAAAACATTATGACCACCTACTTACTAACTAATTGGTTCACCTTTCAAACGCAATACAGCAGCAGTTTAGCATAGCATGAATTCTACAAGTCTTTGCTAGGCTTCTAGAGGTATCAGACACCAGATTGCTACGCACAGTTCACGAAATTCCCTTAAATTACAGGCCACTCGTGGAGAACTGGTCGGCTGTTCATGTGCTATTGTATTAAGCATCTATGGAAAGTGTTTCAAGGACGATGAAACCACGAGTCGGAAACAATGTGGTGGACACCCACGCCATATCACAGAACATGTAGGGCGGAGGCTTGCTCGCTCTGTATAGCTGGTCACGAGGTGATCTGTGGCTGTCATGATTCTTGTACTTTGAAAGACTTCTGGAATCACCAGAATTGTACTCTTCTGTCAGTTTTCCACCGATTATCCCCTATCCTGCTTTACAGAGAGGGCAAGCCTTCAACCTTCACATTCTGTGATGTGGCGTGGATGTCCACCTCATTGTTGCCTACTTGTGGTTTCACTGTCCTTCAAACACTTTCCATAGATGTTCACTACAGTAACACACAAACAGCCGACCATCCTCGCCGTTCTGAGATGCTCATTCCCAGGAGTCGCGCCATAACAATCTGCCTTTTGTTAAAGTCTCTTATGTTAGTGTATTCCACCATTTGCCAAACGTATCGTCACTAGAATGACACCTCAAGTGTCTCTGTTCCAATAATATAGGTATCTTACTGCATGATCTACCAACGATGTCAGCAGACGGCATTCAATCTCGCAGTGGGTAGTGGTCTGCACATCTGTGTTCCGTCGTGATGCCCTCCAGCTCCTAGTAAAATTTGATTCTTTAAAAGTTTACTCATTGTTACAGTTACACCGACAATCTGTATAATATTAACTGGTATCTCTGTAACTTAATTGTAGACTTGCAAGGAATAGTATATTCGGCCATACGCCAAATACTGAATATTCGGCAGACTTCCTGGCCGAAAGGCAGAATATTCGGCAAAAGTATTCGGCTGGAGTGAGCCAAAATCTGTATTGCTGTGCTTGTCTCTTGCCCGCTTGATAAAGCAGAGTTATTCCCACCACTCTGTGCCTGTTTTAACAAGCTTGAAGTATGGCCTCAAGTATCTACGTGGATTATTTATGACATTACTTTTTTTTCTTAAGAATAACATCCAATGAGGTTCGAAGATGGAAAAGCTTTTTTACGACAGTTCATAATATGGGATAAGCAATTGGTATAACCTTCTTAAGACCGAATTGCTGATACCACTTTCTGAACTTCTTCTTGTAGTATGATACGCCATTCTTCACTATATGGATCGATAACAGAGTGCAGTATTTCCGTAGTCACAACATCCTCATACCTCGTTTTTAAATCTGTGAGAAGGGAACTTAGATTAAATGTTGAATATAGGCTGAAACGTCATCATCCTCAATGTTTATCAGTTACAAGTTGGAGAACTTGAAGATTTGTGGCTTCCATTTTGTTTGAATATATTAATTCTGACAAGAAACCTAAAATTATGGCCTTAGTTTTATTAAATTCAGACTATCATTTTGTAACCACAAGTCAACACAATTAAAATTAACCAATACATCTGTTAAATAAGCCGTGTATGGTTTTCATTTCATCTGTACTAAAAGCTTGAAATTACTTTACTAAATGCCTGAACTGTTGAAAGTGGGTGGACCCCGTTTTCATTTTGTGGATTCCCAAATTTCCTTGTTACTCACACTGAAGTCCCTGTAGGGTCAATATCAACCGCTTTGGGAATCATTGCTCTATTTTCAGAGATAAACTTCATCACATTCACCAGTTCGACATCGCACCGTCACCGTCTAAGTAAACCAAACTAATAGCTGTAGATGACGGTGGGTATCGTCCGTGTGTCGGACGGTGATGCAGTGCAGTGTCATTTGAACCAACTTCAATCGAGTGAATGCCAACAATAGACAAACAGTCGGCATGGTGGCGGTGCACCCGACTTTTAGTTTGATTGTGCAGCATTAAGCAGTTAGTTTACTTCGTGTTGATTTGATTACTTTAAAAGTGAAGTTGTGTGGTAATCATGGCTTCTAAAAAGAAGTCGCCTATATGGACATACTTTGAGGATGATAATAAAAATTATATGAAAACTGTCATGTGTAAATTGTGCGAAACAAAAATTTCTCGAGGTAGAGTTGGCAAGAAAGCAACTACATCAGGAATGGTAAACCATCTGAGAAATAAACACAATGAAGAATACTGTAAGTTGCAGCCTATGCTTCCTAAGGGGCAAGTATTTACGGATCAAAATATGGGTGCAAATAAACCTAAGACGTCAAAAAGACAATTGAGTCTTGAAGAATGTACTGAAATACCTAAACAATGGGATATTAATGATCCCAAGGCTAAAAAATACCATTGCTTAATTGGCGAAATGATAACACTTGACAATGAGGCAGTAAATATGGTAGAAAGGGCTGGTTTTAGAAGACTGTTAAATAGTGCTTTTCCTCGGTATAACATACCATGTCGCCCTTACTTTTCAAACAAAATAATTCCAGAAATATACCAAAAGGTAGTAAAGACAATTAAAAAAATGCTTTCAGAGATTGATTTTATTTCCGTCACATGTGATATGTGGACTTGCTTGCATAATCACATTAGTTTTTTAAGTTTTACTGTGCATTTTATTGATCGTGAGTTCAATGTCAAACATGTCATTTTGAACATCAAGCATTTTGAGGGGCAGCACACTGCACGAAATATTGCAGTTGCTCTACAAGTTTTTGGGACAACCTGCTGGCAAAGATTCGCGTCGTCATTCATGATAACGGACGAAACATAGTAAAAGCCGTCAGTAATGCAGGGTTGGCCTCAGTTTGTTGTTTTATTCATACTCTTCAATTAATTGTTGTCGATTGTCTCAAAGTTCAGTCAGAAGTGATGGAAATGATAGCTGCAGGAAGGAGGACCGTGACTCATTTCAATCATTCCGGTACTGCGCAAGAAAAACTGCTTGCAATCCAAAAGCAATTGGGTCTCCCCGAGCCTGAATTGGTGCAAGATGTCAGTACGCAGTGGAATTCCACATATTATATGCTTGAAAGGCTAATGGAACAAACGGGCAATTTCGGTGTATCTCACGGACTGCAATATTGTCAACTTGACTGCTGCTCAATGGGAGCTTTTAGAGCAACTTTTGAGATTACTACAACCATTTGAAGAACTAAAAAAAATCACCAGTTCCGGATATGCATGCACTTCTGAAATTATTCCGTACGTTGTTGCTCTAACGCGATATTGCAATAAAACTAGCACATCAGAACTAACAGCCAACTTAAGCCAAGTGAGACTTGTCATGCAACAAGGGTTGAACGAACGATTTGAAGACATTGGCACAAATAAAAATTATTTGTCGGCAACCACTTTGGACCCTCGCTTCAAAATGAATGTTTTCACCAGTCAACTGCAAAGAGAAAAAGCAAGGCAGTATATTTTGATTGATGGTCTAAAGACGTACTGTGTAACAAGCAGCGACGGCAGCACGAATTCGTCCCCTGTTCAGTCCAAGAGGATGATGAAAGAGTCTGGTCACAGTCAGAGTACACACTCATCTTTTACGGATTGTTTTGAAGAGATTGTTACAGAGAAAAGTACGATCACTGCAGGGACATCACAAGAAAAAAATGCAGTTGAAATTGAAATTGATGTTTATTTAAATATTAATAGTATATCATGGCATGATAATCTGTACATTTGATAGCAAGCAAGAAGAGAGAAATTTCCATGTTTGACAAAGCTTGCAGCAAAATACTTTTCCACGCCAGGAAGCAGTGTTTATTCGGAGTGGCTTTTCTCTGAAGCTGGAAATGTCTACGAGAAGAAAAGAAGTAAACTACTACCTGACAATGCAGAAAAATTAGTATTTCTGCATCACAATCTTCCACTCCTAAATTTCAATTATGATGATTCCGGTGAATAGGTATTTAATATTTTTGTTTTCTTTTGACATCGTGTAAGTTGACCATGCACGGTTATTTTTTGTAAGTGTAAGTTAAATACATTACCATGCAATGAATCAATCGTTTTATTTTAGGCAATTATCTAACTAAAAAAAATCCTAAGTGGCTATTCGGCCACTTTTTTACTATTCGGCCGAATACTGAATAATTGCCGAATATTCGTTGCAAGCCTACTTAATTATCTTTCACCACATGAGTTTGTAATATATGAAAAACAGCAGTCACATCACTATCCGTTTATGCAAGTACATGGTTGGCAGTACCAAATATATTCATTTCAATTAAAGATTGTTACATCTCCTTTTTTCACTTCATCAAAAAATTTATCCAGGAACAAGTCCTTTTCCATTTCTTCATATCACCATCGAACTACTACTTTATTGCAATTAAGTCTTCACAGGTGTACAGCTGGATTGTGATGTAAAAGTTTTTGCAGCACATTCCAATGGTACACCCGTGAAGACCTCACTGCTATCATACATCCCTGCTTCCATTTTTTGTTCTTATTTTATTAGATTGCTTCTGGCTATCTTCCCCTGTATTTCATGAACACTGTTCTCCTTCTGCTGTTTCACCCTTCTCACCAACAAGAAATAAAGTCACAGCGTTAGTTTCATCACATTTCACAGACATGCTTGTATCACATTTACTAGCCTCTGCTAGTTTTGTTGTTGCCGTTATGGGTCTGTCTATTTTTGTTGCACTTTCTCACCAAGAAAATCATTTCTGCTTTATCTCTTCACTATCCAATTCCCTTGCACTGCTTGTTTCGTCTTAATTTTCCTTTTCACCACTTTCATCTTCATTATCCACTTTGCCACTACGCAATACAAAAATTTCAACTTCTTGACTTCTGCTGCTGCTTACTGACAGTCTGTCATCAGCTTCTTCCACGATCCCCCCCCCCCCTTCCCCTTTTTATTATTACTTACACTTCGTCGCCCTCATTAGATGTGGGAAAGGATCAGGGGCAAGGATCAGATAGGAATTCAACCTTGGTCTCTTAAAGGAAGCATCCCGGCATTCACCTGGAGTGATTTGGAGAAACTATGGAAAACGGGTGACCAGACAGATCAGCGTTGAGCGCAAACTAGATCCAATATGCCTCCTCAACGTCAAAGGGCGCAATATGAGCATGTGAGTGAGTTCTAAGGTTGCAGAATAATCGTTCTCTGCGAAAAGGGTTTGTCGTACCGTGACATTGCAGCTCATACAGGGCACACTGCTGCAGCAGTGATGCATGTCTCAAACTAGAGGATAGAAGAGGGTTGTTCACACAATGTGACCACAGTGCAGGATATTGTCCGTAACCAACAGAACAGCTTTGTCTAGCAGACAGTATTTTAGTTTATTTTCTAGCCACAGTTATAGCTGGTCATGACCTCGATGTCGATGCGCCCTAAAAAAACAACAACAACAGCTTTGTCTACAGTTTTGGGTTGATTGGAGCCTTGCAATAGGTAAGGAACTGTGCGTCAACGATTCAATATCATCTGCTGTGGGCTGGGCTGGTAGCTCACATACCATTGCATTGGTTTCCATTTACCAGAATCCACAAATATCTCAGACTGCAATAGGAATGTGATGCCATCAGTGGCCAAAAAGTAGTGTTTTCAGATGAGTGCTGCTTCAACTTGTTCTATACTGATGGCCATGGTACACTCAATTGGGAAGACTGCATAGTCGAATGGAATAGCAGACAAGTGCCAAGTGTGATGGTTTGGGTTGCCTTTGGCTTCAACATGCAATATCGCCTCCTATGTATCGAGGGTGATTTGAATAGCAACCATTATATCGGAGAGGTTTTAGAGCTGGAGGCACTGCCCTTTGTTGCAGGAAGCTCCACAAGCCATATTTCAGCAGGACAATGACCGGGCACATGTGGCAAGGAATGTGCAAACTTTCTTTGAAGAATGACAGGTACCACTATATGCTTCCCTGGCCTGCATGTCACCTGCAATGCCACCCATCGAAAAAGTATGGTCGGTTGGCAACTTGTTGGTTCCAATCCTGTTGCAATAACTGCTGATGCTTTGGGGAGGTGCCTACAGGCCACATGGTAGTGTGTTCCCAGGCTGCATATCCAGGGTCTTTGTTTCCACGCTATGACGATTAGAGGCTCCGATTGCATCATGTGGTGGCTTCACCCCGTACTGAATTTTGACCCACAAAGTGCGTATGTGTGAGTCTGAATTCTATCAGTGGGATAAATTTCATTGGAATCACATGTCTCTTTGTTCTTGTTACAAATTTCATGAACAGTAGTATGTGTGTTGGAAGGGGCGTGCTTCTCATTTATTAATTTCAAACATTTCTATCAGTTAAGTAGATCTTCTTTATTCCAGAATCTCTGACATTTGATTTCTTTATTGCCATTAGTCACACTAACATAATTTGTAATAGCTGCTCTTTCACCACTTTCTTTTTTTTTTTCCCCTCATTTAAATGTCAACTTTGGTAATTGTTTTATCTGTCCAGGATATGTCCTCACTGCTTGTTAATTGGTCCTATTTCCACAGCATCCACTACTGATCAGACTTCTTCAGTCTCAGAATCGAGTTTTATTCCTTTAATTCACACCATTCCACCAATCCAATCTTTCAACCACATCATAGAATTCTACGATATCATCCCACTGATTGACAATTAACCTGTTCTGTATTGGATTTGGTAACTTCTGTTGTATCTCAATTTTCTCTCTGTCTCCCTAATGATTGTTTCAGTTATCAGAGCCCCTTCATCGCCATCTAAAAAATATGTTTTATACTTTCATCTCGCTATAATAGTGGAAATTCCATAAATCGCTTTTCCCTTTGCTCTACCTTCTTTGTCCAATACTTATCCAAAAATAATTGCAAAAAATCTTCATAATTACTGTACTGTTTCATGGGCTCGCAACTCCATGAAAATGCATCTCCACACATGTTCGTGACTTAACTGATTTTTAGACCATTCTATTGGCAAATTATTTGTGTAGCCTTTAACAAAACCTGCTGAGTGTACCCCTCTCCCAGGTTCAAATTTCACTTCAGGCATTTTTGGTTGAGTATAAGATACTTTACTACAACCTACTGCTGTGACTACTTTTCATATTTTTTTACCTTTTCCTTAATACCTTTAACTACTTCTCTTACTTGACAAACTTCTGTCGATATTTCTTTCACTCTTTGATTGACACCCATCATGCTCATTGGCTTGTTCTTGCATTTGTCTAACTGCAGCTTTTGCTCTACTGCTTACTTCATTTCAACCTATTCCCTAAGTTATAATTTTGTCATTTATTTTCACGACTCCTTAAACTATTGTTTCAGTATATCCAGTCACCCTACTCAAATTTTTCAGTGCACTTGATAATCACAAAATGTTTTAGTTTTTATTCAATCATTTCCTGTCTTTTTTGCAATTGATCACTTCAGTCGTCTGATTTAATAATCATATCGCCTTTTGCTCCATAACTTCCCATCAACATACTTGTAAACATAAGATTTTTCTTTTCTCGTATCTGTCTTAATCTCATGTATATCCTGTCGCAACGTCTGCTGCCTTTATTCTCGTTTTTGCTTAATATGTGCAAGTCGCAAATTCAGACTTTCCACAATTTCTTTCCTCATTTTCTTCTATGATTTGTTTAGATACTTCTCATCTTGTTTTGTTACCTTCTTTCATTTATTTTTGTTGGTTCTTCTAGTTTCTTTTCTCACTTCTTCTGTTTTTTGTTCACTCAGCATAAATCACACTTCCAATTTCTTTATCATTATTTTTGAGTCTTCTTTCCATCATGCTTTAGCTTGTCATTGTTGTTCTTGTGCTTTTTTGAACTGTAGCAATATGACACTTAAGAAATAAATTTAATCGCTCTGACGTTCTCATGTTTCATTTTGGCCGACTGGCACTGATGTGAATGTAATATCAATAATTTCACTCAGCCATTCACTATCATAAGGTTCATTAATAACTCTAATTCTCCCCCGTCATCACAGACTGCTTCTTACATCATAAAAATATATTAGTAAGATATAATTTGTAAATGAGGTAGGTATTATGTAAGACTAGGTTGACTCGTCATTGAATATGAATAAAATCTTCTGGGGTAACTATCCGAGTTAGTCTATTGATAAAACATGATGCTTCAGCAGTCATAATCTCTGCTGCCATTGTCAGGTGACTCTTTTCCCTGAGACTAATAACTATACAACATTCAAACTCACATGCTGATATTGCACCCTTTGACGATAACAAGGCATGCTGGATCTTGTTTGCACATTTCCACTTCGTTTGATGGTACAACGCCGATTGAGCATGGCATAACACTTACCTGTCTGGTCCCTCTAAAGACAATGGTGGCAGAAGTTAAGATGCCGAAACGTGTTTTATCGATGGACTAACTCGGCTGGTTACTCGAGATAGGTATTGTCACTGTATATTTACAAAATAATATTGCAATGGAATTCAATTTATTCCCATTAGACACAAGTCTAAAAACCCCTTACAGTTCATTAGTATGAAAAATGAAGTCATCTAAATCAGTTACTAGCAGGTATCAATTAAAATGGCCTTTACACTGCCACAGCAAGCACATAGCCTGCGTACCAACTACAGTTTCTCCCTACTCTCGTGACACTGTCATAATACTTAATAATCTTCTGTGTGACTGACAACAGATCTGGGAGCTCAGAAAAACTTAAGAATCTAGTTATACTACCCCAAAGATTAAACAAACCATTCTGCTGTGGAACATCTGGATTACAAAAATAATACAAATACTACAAACATTATTGTGAACAAATCAATTATTGAATGAATGGTTGGGAGTGAGAAAATCACATGTTCTTAGGTCAGGAAAGATAAAATTAATGAAATAAGATGTCAAACAGGCGTTTGAAGTATACTTGGTTGGTGTATACTGTTGGTGGGTAGTAATGTATTTGAATGACTTAATGTGAAGACTTACACTTTAGTTAACTGCTTGGGTATGAATATGGCAAACAAGTGACCTACTGGTAATTATATCTGTATTACAGTTTTTTCACTTTCACCGTATATTGTGGTGGCTATACAGTTATTCTTAATTATAATGTTTTTAACTTAGTAGTATTTCAGGTAAACTAAACTCAGATTACAGAATATATTAAGTGTGCCACTATATAGCTGTTCATTCAGCTGTACAAGAAGTTGCTTACAAGTAAATAACCTATATGGTACTCGAAATTAGATCATGAGTTTGTCACTTCATTCTAATTTGTATCTTTGGACCTCTTTTTATTTTATATAATTTTTTTTATTTTAAGTTTCAGACTGTGTTTAAAATTTCATGTACAGTTAGTAACATGCGGAACTTTGCAACAGTCCAGTCTACTGCTATGGGATCTGTTTTCAACTGAACAAAGTGAATTAGTTATGTACTTAAACATTTATTTAATCTTATTCCAGACGAAGCCTTTCAGTCAACAACTTATTAAATTTGTTAAACACCAATTGCAAATTATTACAATATTAAATATTTATGTGGGCTTCTTCCCTACATTGGAACACAACTGTGCTGACCCAATATATAAACAAACATTTAAAATACAACAAATTGAATCCTTTAAAAAATACAATATTACATTTTTATTGTTTGGCCAATAACTCGGGAAGCAAGTTTTTACAGACTTGAGAAATTCTTATCTGACAAGCTTTCTTGTCCAGAATCGTGAACAGGTTTTTCTTTTAATCACAGAAACAAATGTGATATGTTGAACTGTAACACATTAAAATTCGTCGGATGTCTTCAACAGCATTTTTCAGATCATTCCTTACTTTTTGAAATATTGCCACAAGTGACCCCAAACTTGGATCGTATAACTAACACAACTCTCCACATGGTAATGATGGAGCATCCTTTCACACATCCAGTCTCTTTGACATGCCGGTCACAGATGATGGCATATCCTCCTCTTTGCCCAGCAGGTGCCCCAGCCAGCCTGTCCCGGCACCTCCCTTGGCGGAAAAATCTCTCCAGCCATTCACTAGTCGTTACTTAGAAAGAAAGAACAAGCGCTACATTTAAACCCCTTTCCTGCAGTGCCCCCACACATTAGATTTCTTTCTCACACTTGTTCAACCTCTCACAGATAGTGCGGGTAGTGCCTCTTTGCCACTACCTTGGTCGCTCCCAAACAGACCGCACTCGCTGGTGCTTACTAATGTCTCAACCTTGTGTAGTTATACTCGCTCTCCAGTCATATAACAAAATTGTCTTTTTATTTCATAATTGTGTTAACATATCTCAATTATTTGTCATTTATTTTTGAGATGTCCTTCCTACAAAAATGGAGTCACATAAAAATGGAATCACTACAACGTGTTTCTTAAATGCAAATTTATACATTATTTAAAAGTTGTGAATGACAAATATTTCACATCTGATGAAAGCGATAGGGCCAGACATACACACTTTACAATATTTTGGTAAATAATCTTACTCATGTTGGATGCGAGACATATGACATGAGGAAAGTTGTTTACACACAACGACCTACCACACGAATGAGCCAAAGATGAATCAAGAGGGATGGGTGGGGATTGCAATGGTGGCGGGTGGAGAAAGTTGACCAATGATGATTACAAAGTATAATTTCTGTGGCAACAAGTCATGGTAAAATAAATAAATTTTGTAAAAATATATTTTTTATTTGTTAAAGGAAAGTTAAAGGGCCACACATGAATGTCTGGTGTCTAGGATGTGTTGATAGACCAGTTCCCATCTGTGGCCCTGTGGAAAGGTAACTGTGTCTGGAGAAACTCTGTAAGCTCTAAGTAAGCTCTAACCGCAAAACAGGTGTTGAGATTGTTGGAGTCGAGTGAGCTGGCATGGATTGCCACTGGACGGTATAGGTTGGCAGTATGAACAGTTTGCCTGTGGTCATTGATTCTGATGGACAGATCTTTAGTGGTAGGACCAATATAAGCAGCAGCAGTACAGTGAAGGCAGGTAAATGCAGGTGGAGTGTCTAACACCAGAAAAATATTCCCCTGTTATAGTATTGAAATAGGTAGTGGTGCATGTTTTTCAGCGATGTCTGTTGCATGGGAAAGATCTATGTAGAATCCTTGGACAATCAGATGATAAGTAATTCGGGACCAAAAAGTTTTTCAGATTGAGAGGTCTGGTGAAGCATATGCGTGATGCAATGGATAGGATTTTTTGAAAGAGGATGTGCATTTTGGAGAAGGAGTGTAAAAAGTCATGCACATTGTGAAGGATCAGTTTGATAGATTCCAGACCAGGAGAGAAGGGTGATAAATGTTGGTCTGCGGTCAACTTTAGGAGGCTGAGGGGATATTTCTTCAGGAATTGTTACTCCAGATGGCCCAGGAAGAGGTCATAAAATGGGGCCAACTTGGAGTAGTTTTTGGAGAGTTTGAAGTGGGCCAGGGATGTGAGAAAGGGTGTGCGTGAGAGAATGTGTGGAGCACATATCCATGAAGTGTTCAAGGGAACTGAGGCCCCGGCAGGGATAATGTTGGTGTACAATGAGGTAATATTATGCAGATAAGGAAGGAGTCTGGATGTATAGGAGTGGGGACTGTGAACAAGTGATCCAAGAAGTGTAGTGTATCTTTGAAGTAGGAAATGCAGAAAATGTTGGCGATGTTGATCGACGAAGGCTGAAAGCCACTGTAATGTCACCCCACGTTGCCAGCCTTTTGGATCTTGGGAAGAAGGTAAAAGGTGTGAGGATTTGAGGAGTGAGAAGGGATACAGATTGTGTACACATCTTTTTCTATGCCATATGTTTTGCTTGCAACATGAGTGAAGTTATTCATCAAAACATTGTGAGGTGTGTTTGTGTATTTGTTTTAATCTGGCTCTCCTGCCTTCATCTGTGGCAAGTGACTGATTGTTTTCCCTATCCATCCTTATTTTCACTGGCTGATGGCAGTCTGACTGTCACCATTTTGCAAATATTTTACATTTTACAATTATTAGTTTCAGATTCTGTGGTGGTAACTGATGAACCTGAAGCAACGACATCAGGAGCGATAGTAAGTAATACATATAATACCAATTTTGGCATTGAAGAGAATTAATTTTAAAATTGATTTTAATAGTTTTTAACCATTTTTACTGTAATTAACCATTTTAACTAAGGCCCTGTGTCCAATTCCTTGAATTTGAATGATTTTATATAGAAATGATATTGGTATAACAACATAACAGTTTGTTGTTGTTAGAAAATACTATTAGTGTATTATGGTTACCAATTTGGAAGAATCTTGGCATTTTCTAAGGATGTGATTATGCTGCCAATGTGTCACACAAGTGACATTAATTAATTGCTGGCAAATAATTACACTAATAATTTACCCAACAAGATTTTATTGCAATTTCTTTATGGAGGTCTGTAGTCTATAAAGACTAGATAGAGGTCTGGTGTATGTGCTGTACATCATCATGAATTCCCTCTATTTTGTACTATGTCTAATTGTAGTCACACTAGTTTGTCCTGGATATTCCCTAGGCATGAAAGTTAAATTGTCTGAAAAAGGGGGGGGGGCAAAGATTGTTGAATTTTGTTTTCTTTTTCCTGCTGAAATCTCATCTAATTTGATTTTTGTAGTTAAATTTAATTAGGAAATAGCAGTGCCATTACTACACCTAAACTGTTCAGCATTAATATGGCCATGTTCTGTGCACACATTTGTTGTCATTGTAACTTGACATCTTACTTAAAAAATTAAGTTGGCCCTGTTTATTCATAGCAGTGCACCTGTTTTCATAAATGTTTTGCCCATTCCCCCCTCCATTTTAACTGTGGAATAAACCTTTAAAAGAAAATGTTTCACAAATGTATGTCGGGGAAAGTTGGTCACATTATTTTCGTTTGTTGAAGTTGCTATTTGGTTGTTGGCTGTAAGGATTGCAATCCCGCAGTGTTTTCAATCCCGTATTTGCAGATTGCAGGATTGGTCAATCCTGCAGGATCCGGCACAGTTTTTAAAGTGTTATCAAATTAAATAATAAACTTCTGTTTATTGAATTAATAAACTAACTTTAATGTTAAATAACAGAAATAAAGTTAACAATATTATAATTAGAAAAATAACATCAATTTAAAAATTTCTAGCCTTCATTAAATATATTTTGCTTTTTTGAACTTTTGTTTTAAACCCAATTCTAGTTATTAAGCAAATAATCGAATATGGTAAGTATTCAGATCACATTACATACCTTACAGTAAACCACATCAGTTTGAAAAATAATCTCTCTATCTACTAAGCAGTCATACTATCACTTTAATTGGAAAGAAGTACGTATTTAGCCAGTGGCTGAGAATGCCATTTCAGCCTCCTCGCTCATTGGTTTGATTGAAATGGTTATAAATAAAAGACTTTTTGAAAAACTCAACAACTTTCTGAGCTTTTTGGAGAATATTATATCTGGGAACCACTTCAGTAGAGTGAGTATGAAGTGCTACAGTCACACTTTGTGCTTTGACTATCGTATCCAGCTCTTCGTCATCTATGCTCAAGTCATAGTTGTTTCTGTATGTTCGACTTCTCTTTTATGAGGGTTTTTCATAGTCTAATACAGCTACGGTCAGTTGTGTACTGTGTGAAAACCACAACTACAAGTACCTGGGCAGAAGTTGACCAACTTTTGCCATGGCACTTGTTCTGTCAGCTCTTAAGCCAATATCACGAGTTTCGAGATTCAATCAAAAGCCATTCTTTGACTGAACTGCACGAACCAAGGATTTTAAGCAAGATAAGATGCAATTAAAATGTCGTTCAGATACTGATGTTTTTTTGGTATGTCCACTCATCCAAACTAAACAAAAATCTTACTGTCTGGAGATATTAAAACTGATTTATCATGTCAACTTCTACAGCATTTTAAAAATTTGTGACTGTAGATTTTATAATATTACCAGAATTACAAATTTCAAATCCACTTTTTAAAGATAAATATTAGGGATATAACAGAACTCTGTTTCTGCTTCTACAAGTGCGGAACTTCTGTGAGACTTGGGACTTCTGCTTCCGTTCCTGCTTCTGCATCTTTTGTAATGGAATTTAAGCTGAAGTTAAAACTAAATCAAATTAACTGGTGTCACTTGGTTCTGCTGTGGTGTTTGAGCTAACTTCAATCCTGTGAGCACCAACAATAGCCCAACTGTCAGTATCTTGTTTTATGATTGTTTCACATATTGTGTAGCGTGCCTATAAGGTGTATTTTGCTTTACAATTGTGTGTAAAGTGAGTACAGTAAAAATAATAAGCTTGTAAAGGGTGTACTGCTACTACTTTAAAAATTCATTTGAAATCTATGTACCCAGAAGAGTTTAAAGAGTTCGAAAAAATAAATGCAGATCTTAAGTTGGAGCAATAAGGAAAAAAATAACAAGCTCAGTCTACTCAATTACTTGAAACAAAAAAGCAACTAACTATACAACAAGTCCTTACAAAAAACGAGTTTTGGGATTGATCACATTAAAAAAAGTAAACAAATGGATCGTTTGATTGGTGAAATGATAGCCCTGCAGAACTTACCATTTTATTTTGTAGATGCTATAGGATACCAACGAATGCTGCTTTGCCTCTATATAAATTAAAAGGATGACAGTTTATCACACAATTTCTACAATCGAACAGCAAATAAAACTTAACAGTGAATAAGAGGTTTCGAAAAAAAAAATTCCTTTGCAATTGATAACTGGTCAGAGATGAGTTATGACATTTCTTAACTTACTATGACCGCTGATGGGGTCATACCTGATTTTTCAAAAATGACAATCATTTTGAAATGTAAAGCTATGGAAGGATGACATACAGGAAAAGTTATTTTATCCAAATTCCTGTCTTTTTTTCCATGCATAAAATCTGATGCAGTTCATTGTGAAGTATGTAATCGAGGTTCTGTTATGATTAAAGCGATGCTTTTGTCATATATTCAAGATTTTGATTGCAGCATCCATCAACTGCAGCACTGCATCTACATTGGTCAACCAAAATATTATGATCACCTACTTAGTAGCATGTTGGTTCAGCTTACGAATGCAATACTTTAGCGATTCAGCGTAACATGGATTCTACAAGTGCTTGGTAGGCTTCCAGAGGTATCCGACACTAGATTTCTATGCACAGGTTCTGAAATTCCCTTAAATTATGGCCCAGTGGTTTGTGGGCATGGTGCCTGGGAACGAGCATCTCGGAAACAGAGAGGCTGGTCGGCTGTTCGCATGCTACTGTAGTGAGAATCTATGAAAGGTGTTTGAAGGACGGTGAAACCACGAGCAGGCAACAATGTGGTGGACACCCACTCCACTTGACAGAACATGGAAGTTGGAGGCTCGCCCACTCTGTAAAGCAGGATAGGGGGTGATCTATGGCAGACCTGACGGAAGAGTATAATTCTGGTGCTTCCAGAAGTGGTTCAGAGTACAAGAATCGTGATTCTGCCACAGATCACACCCCCCTCCTCTCCCCCCCCCTTCCCGTATCCTGCTTTATAAAGTGGGCAAGCCTCCAACCTGCACATTCTTTGATGTGGCGTGGGTGTCTTCCACATTGTCACCTATTTGTGGTTTCACTGTCCTTCAAACTCTTTCCATAGATGCTCACTACAGTAGCATCCAAACAGCCGATGAGCCTCTCCATTTCTGAGATGCTCATTCCCAGGTGCTGCACGCACAAACTGCTGGCCCATAAGTTAATGGAATTTCATTACCTGTGTATAGGATTCTAATGTCAGATTCCTCTGGAGTCCTAACCAAGGACTTGTAAAATCCATGCTATGCCAAATCACTGCTGTATTGCGTTTGAAAGGTGGACCAATATGTTAGTAAGTAGGTGGTAATAATTTTCTGGCTAATCAGTGTAATCTGTTAAACAGATCAGCCATAATTTACGAGGGTGAATCAAATATAAACAAGACTTTATTTTTAAAAATATTATTTTTATTTTAAGTGCAAAAAAGTACATATCTTATTTTTCTACGTAATCTCCTGCTTTAGAAACACATTTTTCCCAGCGGATAGGCAGCTTCCCAATTCCTTCCATGTAGAAAGATGCAGGTCGTGTCTGCAGCCAATTGCGCACGTAGGCTTCCACCTCAGCATCACTGTTGAATTTTTGGCCTCCCAAAGCTTCCTTGAGAGGACCAAACACATGAAAGTCACAGGGTGACAGGTCTGGACTGTAAGGAGGGTGGTCCAGTGTCTCCCACCCCAGTTTCTCCAATTTTTCCCTGGTTAAGGCCGCTGTGTGGGGGCGAGCATTGTCATGGAGAATAACCACTTTCCTCATCGGTAGGTCTCGTCTTTTGCGGCGATATGCAAGTCGGACCTCACTCAAAATGTCGCAGTAGTAGGCCGCATTGATTGTCCTGCGCTCATGCAAAAAATCGAGGTGCAGCAAACCATGCTGGTCAAAAAAAACCGTAGCCAAAACCTTGCCAGCCGATAGTCGTGACTTGGCTTTCACTGGTCCAGGTTCTCCTTGTTTTCTCCACTCCATACTCGCTTGTTTGGACTCAGGGGTGTAGTGGTGCACCCAAGTTTCATCACAGGTGATGATGTGAGTCAGAAATGGGTCCCCTTTTTCCCGAAATCGTGCCAGAAGACGCTCACACACCTGAAGTCGATTCAATTTCTGTTCTGCTGTGAGAAGGCGAGGAACCCACCTGGCGCACACCTTACGGTACCCAAGCTCCTCTGTGAGTATGGAGTAAGTGCTCCCATAACTTATTCCGACCTTACTTGCAATTTCAGAAGTGGTAAGACGCTTGTCATCTTCAATAAGCCGTCTAACACAGCTGATGTTCTCTGTAATGCTGGTGCGGGGTCTGCGATTATGGCTCTCATTTTCAACATGATGACGACCATCCACAAACTGTTTATGCCATGCAAACACTCTGGCTCGCGACAGTGTCTCTTTCCCGAACTGGGCAGTCAATCTCCTCAAGATTTCTGCCGGTTTTACGCCTTCTGCAGCGAGAAACTTGATTATAACACGTTGCGCAATCGACGAGTGTACCTCTTGCTCCGACATCGTGACGGTTGGCACTGAGCGAGTCGAGGGGGGGGCTAACGGTCTTCCCCCACTCCTGACAAACCTACCTATTGCCAAACGAAGCGGGAACGTTCTCCCACCACTATTGCGCCCGAACGGCCGAAAGTCTTGTTTATATTTGATTCACCCTCGTATGATGAAGAAGGAAGTAATTTAAAAGCAGAAAAGGCCTCTAAGCTTTTGCTTTTAATTATGAATTGCTAGTTCAATGTTTTGAAAATTAATTACAGTAATTAGAAAACTAATATTATTATTATCACTTAATTAAATGTAAGTTACTGACAAATTGATTTGGTTTAATTATTAAAATAAACATAATTATTTCACTGATACCTTTACTAATTACAAGTAACTAGACACTAGACTAAGAGTCTGTTACAATAAATAACATTTCCAAATACTACCGCTTCCGCTTAAAACAGATATAACATCTGCTTCTGTTTCCGCTTCCGTAATGCACTTCTGTAACATCACTAATTAATATCTCAAATCTCATGAAATACAGACACAATTTATGGTAAAAAAAATTTAGCAAAGCATTCTGGAAACCATTTATTTCATAGATTTTTCCTTTTTGAAATAGCTGTCAAAGGATTTAACCTTTTTGTATTATTTCTATTTCCTTCACAGAAACAGTTCAAATTGTGTTATTTTTGTGTGTATGATCTGGGAGCTAATTTTGCAATAGGACAACTTAGCTCAAATTATAGTAATGCATACAACAAAAACAAGCTGAAGATCCTATTAAAATACATAGGTGAATCTATTTACTTACAAATCACAAAAGATGACTAAACCATACATTTGTTGCTGCGAGTCAGATGTGAACTTGAAGGGTACATGTAAACGAGGCAATAATACCAGTAGAGACAGAGTCCGGCTGGAATGTGACGAAGGAGAGGAATGGTCATGTAGACTAAAACACATTTACACCCCATTTTGTGGATTGTGGATACACTTAATTTTGTGCAGTATCCACCTGACTGCCAAATGATGTTGGACCCTGCAGGAATATGCCATCCCACATTGCTGGATTGCAGTCCGTAGTGGGCTATCATTGTGATGGTTTTTGTTTTGGATTAAATGGGGCTGCTTCTTGAATAGAAAAATCATAGAGGATTGCAGATGAAGTCTCTTCCCTATGGTAATAAGATGCTCAAAGGCTTGGTCACATTTTAAAGACAGTAGAAGGAGTTGTGAAATAATACTCTGTTGTTGGAAATAGCAAACAGGCTTCCAAGGGACTGAAGTGCATTCACTTCACTTCAGTTACCTCTTAGCTGTAAAAACATTGCAACTCATGAAGTAGTTGTTTGAAGTGGAGGAAGAATAGTTCATTAGCAAATATTGAGCTACATAAAGAAAGAGAGATGAACTATTACCTGTCGCTTGTGTTGGTGTCATGACACAGGAATAGGAAAAAATATGACCACATAGAGTAATTTTCAAGTGTAAACCCTGCTCCTTCAGGAGAGCGTGGATTCACTGGGAGGGTTTCATAGAACAACTAAACTTTCTCCATATCTGTATGAATGAATAATGCTGTGATGCAATAATACGTGTTAGTTGTGGGTTTAGGTAAATAGATAGTGGGGAGAGTTAATTGAGAGGTATGCTGTATACCTTCAGCACTCAAAAAATCCTAAAGCTCTGAAAGCTAGGGGCTTAAAGTGATGAGTATAACTTTATGTGCTGAACTGAAATTGTTTTTTTTAATGATATGAAGGGTTATCAAATGATTGTAACTTGGGTAGATCAGCCCTATGATAGATGTGGTATGGTAGCCATGAGTCAAGCAAGGGGCTATCCACTACCTGTTGTGGTAACCTGCTCAGGAACTCACACTGTATATGTATACAAAAAGTGGCACATTTGTCTTGTTGAATACAAGATTATGGAGATAAAGATACCATTAACATCCTGGATGGCTGAACAAACAATACAAAGCTTTAATGCAGTGTGAACGAAGACTTTCTCGACGTATTGCCAAAATGTTCACACAACAATACAAAGCTTTCTTATTGCTTGTAGACTCTAAAGGGTGGTAAAGATGCTGGTCATCTAAACAAATGTTGGCCCACAGATATTAGTCACAGATGTTCATAGTACCGTATACTGGAGTTATCATTGTTGTCGGAGTAGAGCTACTGTCTTTGGTCAAAAGGTATGTCCTCCCACCTCTACTAATAGTGTGTTAATCAACAGTTACATTTCCTCTGCAGTGTGCACAGCTCTGTCAGATAGCACCATGTGAGCAGTGTGCTTCAGAATTTAATTGAAACCGGTTGACCTTCCATGAAGTACTTTCCATTTAAACCACAGTGGAGCAAGAGAAGGAAAGATACAGCAATAAGGAAGTTTCCTGAAGATTTAGTAATCCATAGTGTTGAATAGTCACAAATTTGAACCAGGGCATGTGACACTGGCTGATTAGAAAAGCGATTCATACGGTAGGATGCACAACTGTTGACATGATATAACCTGTTGTATAAGGTGGTTCATTAGGTTGGCTTGGATTTAGGAAATTTATTATGCTGTGGCCATGACAGAGCAGAGTCAGTCATATCTATAGATACAGAATCTGTCCAAGTTTATTTATAATAAGCACCTTGGTGTATTGCCCGATTTAACTATGAAAGTGCAGTCGAAACAACATGGTGTGAGAGTGGAGACTTTCCCGGCGTACTGATTCAGGGTAAGCTTGACGGGCGTTCAGCCTGATAGCGTCATAAAAACACAACTTTTTATGACGCTATCAAGCTGAACACCCATGAAGCTTACATTAAAACAACATGGTATTCACTAGTGAACAGAAATAATTCCAATCGTTACAACTTGCTAAATGTGAGTCAGCTGTGATGGTGTGGTGGAAATTTTGTATGAAATATCGACTGGAACCACCTGGAGAGAAAACAATATGTTTGTAGTACACAGAGTTTCAGGAAAGTGGCTGCCTATGGGCTGCAATGCAAACAGGTTCACTGGAAGCAGGAACTTGGATACAGGATTGATGTCTGTCATGTCACCAAAGGTGCACATATTGATCACCTTTAAGGTACATCAGAAACTTGTAGAGATTCTATATCTGTATATTTGACTGTTTTTGCTATATTCTGTCATAGCCACTGCACAATAAATGTCTGAAATTCTGGAAAAACTTATGAATTGCCATGTGTATTTGATTTCAGGAAGTGAAATTAGATTGATTGTTAGTAATTCTCTTTACAAAAAGTGTGGTACTGTATTGTAGGTGATGGAGCAAAGGGAGTTGTAACTGTAACTGTTCAAGACACTATCCATTTTAATCTCTGTGTGTAGCATTAGCAGTGAAAGACTGGGATCTTGTTATGGCATCTGTATACTGATTGAATGTGTGGTCTAATTGTTGTATTACGTAAGAGGGTTTGGCTGACAATGTAGGTCAACTTTTGCTAACTCTTCTCCCTGTGAAAGACCTCATCACTTACACTGTATTGTGTGGCTCCATGGGCAACTGTCTATTTGGATATTCTGAAGCTATGTAATTGAAATTGTTTTATTGCTTCAATAATGTGATCATGAGTGACGAATCCTGGATCTTTGTACACAATTTGGGGACAAATTGACAGTCCTCTCCATGTCCGAAGGAGGCAATGATGAGCAAATCAGATTGATTGTCAAGGGATTATGACAAGGAATTTGTGCTTCTGGAGCAAATTATTAATCAGCAGTTCTGGCAGGAATACCTTGAGAGACTGAGGAGGCATCCTGCACACATTCTCATACAATTTTTATGCAAAAAGGTATTTCTGTGGTATCTCAGCCCTCATACTCCCATTGTTGGTTCCCTTGCCTTGTGACTTTCTCCCATCTCCCAAGTTCAAAAGTCACCACAATGGACATCATTTTACGACTGTAGATGTCATCCGTAGAGCCATGACTGACTAGCTGAAAGCGAGACAGCTTATTGATGGCCAGTACTACTACTGATAGTGGGAGCAACATCTCTGGTATTGTGTGTGGCCTCCCGAGGGAACAATTTTGAAAGTGATCATGTAGAATTTATACATATAACACAACCATAATTGGGAAAAAATTTGTACATTGGAGGTATTATAAAAAAAAAAAAATAGTTGGAGTACTAATAATAAGCTACAGAGAAGGAATTTACTTTTCTTTTGGTTTCACACAATATACTGGTTAGATTTCAATGGGAATTTGATTAATGTGCTGTAGTACCAGAGTTAAAAAAAGATATGTTTCATTTTGATGTGATGTTGAAATTGGATTAATTTTAACATACTAGCGTCAATTTTTCATTTAACATGATTCATGAAAAAGCTACTTTTTGTATTTCCATTAATGTACAGACTGTGGTACTGTGGGTAAAATGGTGTTTACTTTGTTTTGATCTTATTTCAAGAATTTAACAAATTAATGAAGTTAGTATCAGTTTTTTGTTAAATGCAATTCACCCAAAAACTACTGGGTGTATCTTTTTCGATTGAGGTACTGCCTTGGTTCTGCGGGTATAATGGGCCGTGCTTCATATTGAAGTGTCTTAGTGATGATGAGGAATTAAATATTAGTTTTCATTGAATATTATTGAAATAAATAATATTAGTAAGATTTATGTGGTGTTGCGATTAATATATAGCCTGTGAACCCATGGGTGAAATAATGTATGTTTCCGTTTCATGTGAAATCGTAAAGCTGAAAATTTAAAGATAATTTTTAGTTGAATGCAATTCATGTAAAAAATACTGGCTGAGGTTTGATGGAGTTTTGATTAATGTACAACACTTGTTCTTGCAGGTGCATTGGGGTATGTTACATTTTGATGTTTCATTGCACAGCTGATAAATTCAAGATAATTTTTCTTTGAACTTGATTCATGAAAAATCTGATGGTCATATTTTGATAGAGTTCAGTTATTATACAGCTTGTGGTCCTGCAGGTTAAAGAGGGTACATGTTTTAATGTGACATTGAAAAGCTGAGAAATTTTTCACTAAACTCTTGCAACAACTATTACTCTTATTTTGTGGACTAAGTAGTGTATGCAAATTAGTATCCATTTAAGGGCAATTTACTTCTCACGGTTGAAATGTTTGTGATATCAGCATACAGATGGCATAGTATTATCTAAAGGAATGAACTTATTTTGCTATGGAGACCCTTTGTGCAAAAATGATTTGTGTTCAGTAAGCCGTGGGGGCCACTTACCATCTTGATGATGTTGATTTTAGAGGGAGCTCTGTACATTCAGTCTATGTGAATGAAGGGCAACAGCTACTTGTGAATAAACTGTGAATACAAATTTCTTTGAAACAGTCTCACTACTTTTTAAGTAGACCTAGTATGCTTGGTAGATGAAGAAAAAGTGTATAATACTTTCTTATTTTGTTTGTGATTGCTGTGACTTCTTTGGCTTCGGAGACATCGCTCTCTCTGCCTTAACGGTTTCATTTGCCTATATCCATATACGTTGAAGAGTTTACTTCTGTTTTTTTCTTGGAAATGTTGAATAATCTTTCCAAATATGAATGCAAGAACGTTGTTGGTGTTATGGCTTCGGAACAGTGAGTGCAAACAGAGCAAGCTGTCAAAAAGTGAATGTGCACTGCATAAGTTTTTTAAATTTATTTTTAAATATTGTTTATATAAAATTGGAAAATGGAGTGTGTTTGATATTTGAGGAAAGTATTTTATTCAATAGGTACTAAAAACCATTCTTTTTTTAAATGTGAATTTCTAGCTTGTGGATAACAGATAAATTCCTTTGTTTCCAGATACTTAATTAATACACTTTCTGCTTTATTGTGTTTCCACTATATAAATGTAGGGAGGAACTGCGCCAATTAGTCAGTATTTTCATTAACTTACGTAGAGCTCTATAACAGTAATTCTGATCACCACATTCTTCAATTGTCCTGATGAGACATTAAATTGAGTGATTCAGGAGGAATGATAAATATTGAATGTGGTACTATCAACAATATTGAGTAAAAAAGTTAATATAAACATGTGTCCAATTTTCAGGCATTTTGGAGATACAGGTGCTGGAATGTATGTGTGAAATTAATCTTAAAAAATGATCAAAAGCACACAAATAACTTATTGAAGTATTTCATCCATGCAAAAAAAAAAAAAAAAAAAAAAACGCAAACACACTACAAAAAGTAAAGCCTCGTAATGTAGCAACTACAGTCTCTCTTTTTTTTTCCACTTCAGGACTGTACATGTCAACTTCAATGCACAGATTGAAGCACTTTATTGATTCTTGAAGTCGGTGGTGAGATTTTCGAACATTTGATTTAAACTGTCGTTTGCGTGTGTTTTTGCCTGAATAAAGTACTTAAATAAGTTATTTTATGCTGTTTATCATTTTCTGAGGTTTGTTTTATGCATAACATTTCAGCACATGCTTCTCCAAAATTAATGGAAATCGGATACACATTTATATGAACCTTTTTTTCTCTCAATATTATTCATAATGCCACCTCCTTCAAAATTAACCATTTCTCCTGAATCTCTTTGCATACCATCCTTAATTTACATTGTATTTTTATCTAAGGAATCATAATATTTTATTACAGTTCAGGCAGTGTTCATATTAAATAACTATGTAAGCTATTGGGTTGGTTACAGTGTAAGAAAGCTTCTCGACCTTCTAGCTGCATCAAATTCGCATTGATGATGCAAATATGACACCTGAGAAGCATTGTTATAGTGTTCAATTTTCTAATAAATTTGATCTCTTACTTTCATTCGTTATAAATGATGAATGTATATACTGATGTGTTAATGTTTTTTATTTCACAGCCAAAAACCCGCTCAAGAGCACAGAGTTTAACAAAAAAGTCCTTACCTTGTTCATTTGCCAGCAAGTCTACACCCGCCTCTACAACTGGTAAGGGAGAATGTTTGACAATTAGGAAGAAAAATATAGTAAAGTTTGTTTCTTGATGTAAACTAACATACTGATTGTCACCAGCATTAAAGGCTGATGTACATACAACATCTTTAGTCCGCTGCAGAACAGATTGTAATATAACTTTCTATATCGTCTGGTACATGATTAATTCTAACGTGGTCTAATGATTTAAAATGGCAAGGAAAGTAACAAATGTGAACTGCAAGATGTGTAGGGAATGACTGAAACTAATGTCCCCGTTCACACAACTATATTCCAACTCGTCGTCTGTATGTTGCTTCTGAAGCCTGGAAAATTTAGAATTATCTAATAAAGCAATTTTAACACTTGATAAGTGATTTTAAAGTATTTTTGTATGATAAATTGCAGCTCCTACTTTTTTACTTTTCTTTGTGTGTTTCTTGATGCTTTTGTTTCGTGGATCTACATTGTTGGTTGTACCTATAATGTGTGTTAATTTTCTTTTTTAAAAAATAGGTAATATCATTTTAATGGAGGATAGAGTGTAAGGGGAGGCATACTGTTAACGGATTTGAGGGTAGTAGGACTGTAGCAATACAAAATAAAAGACCAGTATCAATTTTATTATTGTCTTTTATAAGGTTGATTTCAAAATGTGTGTTTTTGGGGGGGGGGAGGTAGGCATTACTTAAGCTTTGACATGTATCATTCAGTTAATTTTAGTTTCCTTTCCCTGGAATAATACATTGTTTTACCATCTCTAGATATGAGGTCTAGAAAGTTCGCTTCTCCTACCTTTTCTCCAATAGTATCTTTTTGTGTGTCAGTTGTTAGTTCTTTTCTGGATGAATTTTTAGAGGAAAGGTTTTTGTAAAACAACAAGATTTTTGTATCATTTTATTTATGATAATAGGTTTTAGACATTCAGGTACATTTTTTCTCTCTTGGCTAACACCTGCACTTACTCAAATGACTTGTGAAAATTAATCACCATTGCAGCTGTGTGATTTTAGGGGCTCCAATACTGGGTTGGGAAGGTACAATAGGCCCAGGTTCAAACCTCAGAATTTGCATGCTAGCCATCTTGATGGTTTTTGTAATAATGCTCCTCAGAATTATGCGGTTCACAAAAACAGAAACTACTTACACACTTCACAAATAGATGGAGACACACAGTTCCTCCTGTAGGATAAACGGCTAAGACAGAGGTGGAGGCAACCAGGACTGTAAGGATTTATGGTGCCATTCAGGGGAAAATAAAAATATTAATGTTTTTGTATAAAAATAATATGCTGTGCAGAATGCAATCGTTCGCTTTCAGACTCTTCTGGACACTGATAGGCACCATATTGAGCCCCTTTTGTAGCAGTAATGGTATGATGTACCATAGCATCACATTAAAAATGTTTCGGTTGAATTGATTCTGCATTATTTGACATTAATGCTACCAAGTTTGGTACTCGTACGGTAATTAGTTTCAGTGTTATAACGTGTTAGATGGGGAAAGTTTAATTATAACCACCCGGTATATAAAGTTTTCAACAGACTTTCATCTTTAAATTAATTAGTTATTTAATTGAAATTGTGTATTTGATCCCTTATCTCTGTGTTGCAATTATTAACCAAGCTACAGGATCCTTATTATTTCTATATCAGTGGTAAACTTTTTCCACTCATCATAGTGTGGAAGAAGGAAAAGATGGGCTGCATCTTATTGTCAAGAGGAAAAACATTTATTGTTTGCTACTTTGCATGCGTAGACAGTAATACACAGCAGCCACAAGTACCATCATATCAGCAAAGCCTAATGCCTCTTCCACTCTCCCATTTCACCCACATTATTATGAGTTTGACTTGCATAATATTTTGTGAAGCATTAAACATTTCTGAGAAGAAAATTAATAAGTTGCAAATTAACAAGATTGTATAGGCTGAAACCAAGTGCAATGTCATTTTTTTCTTTATGTAATAGAATGTCGATAATCCGAACTAATTGGGTGGTTCGGATTATTGATTTGTTCAGATTTTCGATTTATTTAGTTTCAGTTTATATAGTTTTTATTTTGCCTTTAAACTGCATTATAACTTTACGCACCACAAGCCAAAGAAGTATCTGATTTTATTCGGTTTCATTTTTGAGACATTTATGCTTCCTTTTAGAAGATGAACATGATGCTACTATAGGCGTATAATGTTGACAAAAGATACTTAAGTCAACAGAACCTATTAACACAGCAAATCAGTAACAAAGGTGCTGGACGAACACAGCGGGTTTCACATTTCTAAAAGAAACTCAAAACTATTGACACACTGAAACAATTGTTGTCGCGTCGCGATAACAAGAAACATTCATCATCAAAGCCAATGTGAGGTTGGTTATGAGGATATTGCGGCGATAATACAATACAAATTCATGGTGTAAAACTCACTGTGCCTTTGTGAGTGGAATTTCCGAACGAGACAAGTGTAAATTTGTGCTATAGTGTAATGTAAATCTGTAAATAGAAACAAAGTTGAACTTTGGATAAACAGTGCGCAATTCATAAAAAAATTTGTTCAGATAATTGACATTTGGTATAATTGGCGTTTCGTGTAATTGACGTTTGGATTATCGACTCTCCACTGTATATCATTCGTGGACGAGTGGGTAATTTTTTGAATTAAGTTTAATGATAAATTATATATTTCCATTACAATTAGAGTAACATTCGGAAGTGAAACAGCAAAATAATAGATGAGCATCACGGTTTTCACAGTTCCATGTTGTACAGTGGAAGTTAAGGTGCCTCGTTGGAGTGAGATGTTTTTTAGTAATTCATATTTTCAAAATCACGTCAGATCATATATTTTTTCTAATGCATCGCCATTTGACACACAAATAATTGCATTTTATACCGTTCATTACGTAAACAAAATGTTTCATTTGATACAAAATTACATCTGCTGCAGTGAAAACCAGCTGTTCACCTTTCAAAAAGAGGATGTCACTGCTCAGATTGCAGTATGAATTTTATTTTTCATTTGATATTCATTAATATAGAACAACAATCACGCCTCGAAGTTTATTCACATTTTATTATTATTGAGTCTCGTAAATACATTTATGTAATATATATATAATTTTAACTGATCCTGGTGTGTGAGCAGTAATGTTCTGGCCACTCGGTCAGTAGAACGCTGTTTCAAATCCCTGTTTGGACATCATGATTTCAGTCTTCCATGTTTCCAAATATCACTCCAGGTGAATGCGGGAATGGTTCCTTCCAAATTCCATAGCCAAATTCTTTTCCATTCCTTGCCCCATCATTTCCCGTCTCTAGTGACCTTGATGTCAATGAGGTTTAAAGCCATAAAGAATTATAAAATTTTAACTTAAGTGAAACGGCCTGAACCCCTTAGTTTTATTTTGGTATAGACAGAAATTGCATAAATTTATATCCACTCGCATCTATTTGTGTGTGTTAGGTTTAGATGATTACCATGGTGCTAGCTGTTTTGTTCATTGTTATAGAAATTTTTTGTCATTGCGTCCTCGTTTTCAAATAAATAAACTCAGTGACTGTAAATGATCTTCAGCAGCTTTCTCTCCCATGAAATTGTTTTATTTAAGAAAATATTATTATATAGGTAGGCGTATATATTCTAGCAGCACCTCTACTAATTTTAGTCACAAACCGCCACTGGTGTGTGTGTGTGTGTGTGTGTTTGTTGGGGGGGGGGGGGGGATGTTGTTGGGATTCCTAATATTCTTGTTTACTATTTAGTTGACAAAAAAGTTGTGAGACAAGAACATTTCAGGCTGTCAACTGAAGGGCAATCAATACTTTAGAGTTTAGGGAATCTGCTATTTCTAATTTTTACAGTTACATTTATTTTTCCAGTAAACACAATAACTCTCACCAAAACAAAAGCTGTCTATCCAGTCCAGTTATTGTTGGAAATTATTAGTTGTCTGAATAAGAATAAAACTACTGTCTCAATATTTCTAATAGATTAATACTTACTGTTCTGTCTTCATTTTTGTATAGCCGAACTTACTTAGCATGTTGTAGAAGATAATAAAAATATTTTAGCATTCACGTGAAATGATTTTGAAAACAAGGAAAACTTTCACCTGGATGGCTGGTAAAGTAATTGGGGATCCTGGTACTCTTAAATTCTAGGCCCAAATGTCACCATTAGCCCACTATGCTTGGTGTGATAAGTAAGTCAAATTCACAGTGACACTAGGTTTCCAATCTCTCAGGACAGTGCACCATTTTACTTCTGTTCTCCAAAATAAATACATGTTATTTTACTGAAAAGAAATGTGCAATATGACAGTTCTGTTGATGGCCATTCCTAAATTTGTCTTTCGTAATTGTTTTCAGCATTGAATTGGGTGTGTAGAACCAGACGGGAAGTTATGAAGGAAGTTTTATCTTTTAGGGAACTTGTTTTTCGTATGGTTGACACTTTTGGATAGGTCTCGTATACACAGTGCATTTTTTATGATGCAAATCAATGCACTTTCCCAAATTATTAATTCTTATATTGCTGTTACCACAGTTTTTTTTATTCAGTAGGATAAATCAGTCTAGGACAGCATGTAAACTGAAGCAGCAAAAGAAACCATTAAACTGATTAACATGTGTTTAGGGTGTAACAGATGTTGCTGGTACGTCGTCAACAATAAACGGTTTGGGCCTCATACCTGTCATATTTGTCTTTGCAACTACTCAAGGTGACAAATATTGAATCACATGGTTAGGAGCCTTGGTTGCATTGATATTTCTTGGATTACATACTTGAAAATATGTACCCCAAATTCAAACCCCTGATTTTCTGTGATGGTGGGATTCTCTCATTTCCACCAGAAGAAAAATATCTTTGATATTACTACTGACTTACTTGTTTAGATATGTCCCTTTGAATAATATTTCTGTAATGGCTTTACAGTCAAGACTATATTGTAGGGAAAAAAAGGTGAAAGTATAGAAAATCATATATTCTATGTGACTGTTCAAATTTGCTTGCTTTAGATGAAAGGTAACAAATTTTCTTTTTAAATGCAATACCTCTTTCCCTCCACATTTAGTCCTAGAGTATCAAGTATCACAGCACACCAAGCTTGTTAAACTTGTGGCCACAGAATGTATTTTGCATTAAAGTGATCATTTTCAAATATATATGTTCATGCTTTTTGTGTGATTTTACCTAAATTGAACACGTCATATGATAATATTAGCTAAAGATGTAAGCTCATGACCGCTCTTTCCACCTGGACATAATTCCTTGTCACATTGAAAAAATTGTCTAGTCAGCCCATTGTTCTGAAATGTTGTGACCCAGTAATTTAGCAAAATCACTGCTACTATTTCTTCCACAGGAACATTAGTATGTAGTGACGAGACATCAAAGCTAACTAGAATGTCTGTTTTTTAAATTACAAGTCCGGAGATGATTTCATTGAAATATGAGGCGTTTCTTACTGTTGAAGTGATGCCTTCTTTGAGAGGGTTTAGCTTGTTGGCCAAGTGGGTGGATCGGAGAGTTGATCATGCTCACATCTGGCCGCCAAGGAAATTCTGGTTTATGGATTTTCACAAACCATTGAATCAAGTAGTAAAAGCTTTGTTTCTCTTTATTTTCATCTTCAGGTATTCTTCAGTTTTTAAAGTGTTGACGAGATATTACTTCAGACCTCAACTTATGTAGGGGTTTCTGTCCAGTGGAGCTTACATCTTCTCTTGTAGGAGACTTGCAGCTGTAATGTGTTAAAATTCAGATTTAATCAGTATAGTTGCATTCCTCTTGTCTGCTGGTAGCATTAGAATACTGATGTAATCTTCTTAGCACTAGTCTTTCTTCACACGGTGGGCTACTTCGTGAATGTTTTGCTCTGCTTAGGATTCAAGCTGTTTAGTGGCAGACTTGATCAGCATATGTATTTAAGCTCATATGGCACACTTGACACTTAAGACAATGTCCTAGGTTGATAGCTTGGTGGATACTGGAGTTGAGTTAACACAGTGTTAGTAGTAGTATCCAGCAATTCTCCGGTTGATTGACACTGTTGCCCCCCCCCTCCCCCTTCTCTCATCCATCATGGTTATTTCCAAAACTCAACATCACTCCAGTACCCACAAAGCTGCTATCTTGGACATTGTTGTAGGTTTAGAATGTGCCTTTTGGAGGTTAAATGCCAGAATATGTTGACCCGGGCTGCACAAAATACCTTGAATCCTCAGTTGAGCATAGTTTCTTCTGTGAGATGAAAGACCAACTCTAAGAAGATAATATCAGTGTGATCATATTGTGGTGCTGCCAGCAGACTTGTGGTAAATAACTGGATCGATGAAAACTGAAGATCTGCTGTGAGTCCCTAGAAGAGGAGATTTATGCTCACTAGACAAAGACCCAAGTTAAAGTCTGAAGTAGCATCTCCTGTCAACTATTCTTTGGCAACCGAACAATAGATCAAGATAAGTCTGAAGAGAAACAACACTTCTATTCCTAGATTCTACATCTTGCTGAAAATCCATGTACCAGAAGCTACTTTGCATTAAATCATAAACTGATCAACTCTCCGGCCACCCTCTGATTCTCTGATAAACTCCTGAGAGAGGGCATCACATCAGCAATAAGAAACAGTAAAACTTTGTTGAGATCATCTTAAGACATAGAGTTGTAGAGATGTATATCCTCGTTAGCATGATGTCACATCATTACATACTAATGGTTCCTGTGGAAGAAACAGTACCAGTGGTTCAAACAAAACTGCTGACGCGCATCAGTCCAGAAGAAAGGGTGTACTTGACCAAGTTAAGTCTTGAATATTTTATTATTATCATTATTATTAAATATGCAGCCATAGATGCACCACTTTCATGAATAGTAGCCAACATCTATGTGAAATCAATGAAGATGGAAGTGTTGAATAACACACACCTCTAACCACACCTACAGCTACAATATGTTGACAACAAATTACATCGTGTAGTCCCAAAGATGGAGCGTCCTTGAGGAGTTTCTTGGTTACTTAAATAAAGCGCATCCAAAAGTCAAAACTATTCTGGAAATGGTCGAACTATGACAGTTACCATTTCCTAGATGTGTTAACAACAAGATGCAATGATAGAAACCTGTTGCATTTATTTTATGGGAAACCTGCACACATGAACAGATATCTCGATACTGCATCGAGCCACCATCCAGCTACAAAAAGAGTTGTTCCTACGTCATTGTGCACACTGAATATTTGCCTAATGAGTTGGATGCACAACACATATTTAAGGGTAGTTGATACCACTATCTCCCATCAAACAGTCCCTGTGCACAACTTCGGCATAGAGAGCCACCACCACTGCTGCGTAACACAGCCTCTAACCAACTCAGCATTCAGGAATGCAAAATAGCTGTTCTGCCCTACACAAAATGTGTAACTGATAGAATCAGCAAGCTAATGTAAATAAGTTAATATAAAACCCATCCACAAAATTCACATCAGGATTAGTAATACTTTAGTCAATGTAAAGGACAAACAACTCCCACAAGTCATTGTGGTTTGCGAGTTCATGCACCTGTGGCCGAGTTTTAGTTGTCGAGACAGGCCGCACAGTAGAAGTTAGGTTACGGGAACAGTCTCTATTACTAATTCAATAACGTGGAGAAATTAGCCACTGCATGGCATGCACCCATAACTAGCAATGCCATTTGCTTTGAGAAAACTACACTAATATTGTGAAAAGATCAATGGTCGCTAAGAAGGATAAAAGAGGCTTTTCATATTTCCAATCGTCCACATATTGTAAATGGGAGAATGGGATTGGGCTTCGTTATGTATATTACTCTCTGGTATGAACAGAATAATTCACATAGTGCCCCCCCCCCCCCCCCCCCCCACTATCCCATCCCATGCCGTGCTCCACCAGGCTAGTGAAACAGATCTGGTATTCTATTTGTCCAGGTGGACTGATCCTTTTATATGGGCAGTGACTATATCAGAGCATACAACACTGGTGGAAAACCTAGTTTGCCCAGGAAGAAGGCTGAATTTTCCCATTCTTTTCCATAGTCTCCTTCTGGCTCTAATGACCATGATGTTAATTAGTGTAAGAGCCCGAAGGTAAAAGTGTTTTAATATTTCTGTAACCAGTGTAAGCTGTATTGTGTTTGTTAAATGTCAGTTTACTCTCAGGTAATGATAGTTTCTGGAGCATGGATTAGGACCATCACAGAATCTGCCTAAATGAATATGGAAAGCTGTCTGAAATCTACAGTTGGAATGGCTGTACATAAGACCCCAAGTTTTAACCTGCCGTTTTCCCTCTGTGTGACTGGGATGACAGTGCTTTCACACTGTAAGTGTCAGTTGGTTAAACAGTGATATACTGTCCCTGTCCGGATATACAGATCTTGGTTTTCTGAAGTTTCCTGAAATCTCACCATGTGAATGCTGGGTGGTGCTTTCAAAAATCCATGGCTGAATTCCTTCCCATTCCTTGCACTCCAATCCCCTCCCACCTTTAATTACCTCAACGTTGGTGAGGCGTAAAGTCCAAATTAAAATAAATTACATATTGTGTGTAATATCTCAATGTCCCCACTTCTTTATTAATGATTGCTAGATTCACGTGGGAAGAGTGAGGAAATGTGATAATGGTATTATGTTTTGGAATCTGGTGTGATCTTTTATCTTGTAGCATAAGAATAATGTTTAGCAGTTTTGTATAGTTTCAGTACGGATGACTGCAGAAGAATCCAAAAGGTAACTAGCTTGTGCATGTGCCAAGTTCAAGCCTCTCTCTCTCGTATGGGTGTTTTGCAGCAATTGGATCCTGCATGATTGGATAGCAACATTTTTATTTTTATTACCCATGGCTTCATGTGAGGTTGTTTCCAATAATCCTAAAAATTTTAATCTCTTTGTGTGTCCTAAATGCAATTTTAACATAATGTAAGCTGCTGGATTTAACTGTGGGATTAGTCAATTAATGCATGTGATCAGTAACTGGGAGGTTTGCCTCCTGGGAGGTAATTGTTCTGAATCTCGTTCGTAACTTGTTTTCTATTCAGTTTAGACAGATGTTTAGTCAATCCAAAGTTTTGTCTATAAAATTGTTCGACATAGAGAGTTAAAGGGGATTGTAAGTTTTTGTGGTGCCCTTGTCAGTCAGTATCCCGAACTCTGTGTAATTTTGATACATAAAGTTCAACCAGATCAAATTCTTATGAGTGGTCGTAAAGAATTTTACTTTTAACAACTTGAGGATTCAACAAATAGATCATTGTAATAGGCGTTTTTTTTGTAAACATATAGCTAATTATCTCCTATTAAAGTGCTATTAGTTTAAAGAAGGAAAATTTATGAAAGACTCATTTCCCCATACAAGCAAGGAAGGTCGTGCCAACTTTTTTATTTAGCTAGATAAAATTCTTGCTCATCTGTCAGATTGAGGAAACGTGTTCTGGTATCAGCCAGATGCTGGAAAGAATTCAGTGAACGTTATCTTAGCAGATCATCTTGTTTTATTTTAATGTGAGTGTTCATGTTGTCACATTGTACTAAAGTGTATGTAATAATTCTTTTAGGTTTTTTCTCATTCTTCTTCTGGCCAAGAAATATATTTCATGAATTCTATCCTAGTGCTCCACTATTTTAGAGAAGGGCATTGACTAGCCTTCAAGATGAAATACCAGAAAGCTGTCCGATGGTTTCCCTTTCTTTCAGGCTTAATTATAAACTTTTTTTTTGAAATTCTGGAGCTTGCCATTTGATGCAGCTTCTACCTTGAAATAGTGATGCTTATTTCTAGCTCAAATTCCATTAATGAGGACTCATTCTTGTCTTCTGTACTTAGACGGTTGGTTCTTAATATAACTTTTTTTCAAAAAAAGTCTGGTCAGTATAAAAGAAATTTGTTGATGATAAAATTATTGCACATCTTTCTTACATCCCAGTTACAGGTGCCCAATATGAGTTTGCTGCATGTAGTTATGTAAGTTAATTTATTGATAAAATATAATTATTGCATATTCTTGTTTCCTTCTAGTTCCATGGTAAGCGAGCTTACTGGGTATTCAGAGGTTTCCGGTTTGGAACCTAGTCATTTCTAAAACTTTAATAGGCACTTAAGTGGTCCACATCACACAAAACATGCCTTTTCTTTGTTCCAAAGAAAAGGTACTTTCAGCCCTGTTTCTTGTGTTACTGACTTGATACACTTTCTGTTGATGGATCCAACCACCTTCAGGTTTTGAGCAAATGGGCTGAGCTCATTTGTGATTGACAACTAAAAAGCTTGTATCTTTTATTGTAAGGTTCAAAGTGTTTGGGCTTTCCTCTTGATTATTCTCTCAGTACAAAACGGTTGTTAAAAACTTTTAGATAGCTGGTAAAATAAAATTTGAAATTGCTTTGGTAATTTTTATTTTCTTGGGAGAAATAGCTAGGCTTATGTGCTATTGTTATTAATTTGGGGAAGTAACTTCTTCAGGGTAGGAAGGGGTATTGGCTGTTTGGGCCTTGCAGGAGATACTGGCATAGTTGTATGGATTGTGAGGATGGTAAAAAGACCCTCTCTACCCCAAGGTGAGTAAAATGGCGAGGAAGTGAATGGGTGGTGAGGAAAACCACTTGTGACTTCAGCAGCACCTGCTGCACCTCTCTTGTATTAGGTTTGAGGTCATGATTCAGGGGCTCCATGTTGCTTGACTGTATTAGGTTTGAGGTCACGATTCAGGGGCTCCATGTAGCTTGACTGTATTAGGTTTGAGGTCATGATTCAGGGGCTCCATGTTGCTTGACTGTATTAGGTTTGAGGTCATGATTCAGGGGTTCCATGTAGCTTGACTGTATTAGGTTTGACGTCATGATTCTGGGGCTCCATGTCACTTCCTAGGGATTCCTTGGATCAAACCGTAATTACACTCCTTTCAGTATGGGAGGGCCGCTGAGCAATCTAAACACCCACAATGCCAAGATGTTGGTAAGGATTAGTAGCCCACTGATCCTGTTAGCGATAAATGTAATGGGAAGGCATGTACATTGATAAACACCTTTGGTATTATGGGTAGAAAGGAGGAGACTTTTGAGAAGGCGTCTCCCTTTTACATTTCAAAGGGTTTAGATGGTAGTGGTACTAAATGGTGGAAATGCTCAAGCAAAGAGATGCCTTTGCTGGAAATGTCTACTAGTTGGTAGAGTTCTCTTCTCTTTAACAATAAGCTCAAGGGTTCACCTAATATGTAGATTTCACAAGCCCTAAATGGGTTATCACTTGCCCCGGTATTATAAAATCATTAAGGATTGGAACTCAGTGAATTTGGTTGAAGTTCCTCAGATTACACATAGGGTAAGTGGCAGTATTGAAAAGACTGCCAACTTTATCCTGACATTCGACACTCCAATGCTGCCCGAGGCATTAAAGCAGTTTCTATCAATTTGAATGTACACCCATATGTTGTGGATCAAATGTGGTGCTTTCAGTGACAGAGGTTCTGATTTATGACTGTGTCCTGCTGTGGTAAATGTGGCATGGGAGCACATAAGCCAGGTATCCAGTACACTCTCCCACACATGTATATCAACTGCTTCAGTCCACAACCTGATTGGAACAAGTAATGTCGAGTGTATCTTGAAAAATAGAAGTTACGGAAGTTGAAAACCAAAAGCTGGATACCATATGACAAAGCAAAGGCAGTACAAGGCTCTTCCTCCACCCATTTTTTCTACTAGCTTCATAAAGATGGTGATGATTTCCGTTGAGAAAGAATGTGTTGCTGTGATGACATCTATTTCAGACACGAGTACAAGTATAATGTGCTCATGTGAATGTGGCCCACAATCTGCAAAGGTCCTAACCGAGACCACAGCAGACATCGTTAGGACTGCGTCTGCCACCCAGGTCACTCGTACAGTGGTTTCTAAATTTCCAACATCATCAATAAAAAATTGTGGCAACTACAGTATCTACAGCAGCAGCAACATCTAACAGAGGGAAACAAGTTCAGGAGAAGATCTAAGGTCTGAAATTCTCCGTTAACCCCTCCAAAAGTGAAAAGAAGGCTGACCAAGACCAAACAATAATGACTCTGTGAGGCCTTCAGTGAGGAAGAGAATTTGTTGCATCTTCGGACCCTGAAGACTGTGAAATGCTGGTGGATTAACCTGATCCCATTCCTTGGACATCTCTGAGTGAGCATTTAATTCAATTGTGGTGGAGCACCGGCACTCAGGTGGCAATTTCTCTACACATCCACTTTTCCTCTTTCTTGTACCTTCCTACTTTTGCCCCTTTTCGAATTTTAGTTTTAAATTCTTTTAGCCTTTTTGGTAAACTACTCATCACTTCCCTTGGTAACTTGTTCTAATCGCTGACTCCGTTACATATGAAATAAAATTTTCCAACACCTTTAGACCATAAATAAAGTTCCAGCCCATGTTCATGGTGATCTTTTCCCTTTAATGCGCCACTCTTAATTCTTCCCCTATAATCTTTCCACATCTCATCACTCATTTCTGCCTTGTACACTCGCATTACACTCTTCACCCTTCTGTTGACTTCCAATGTATCCCATGCCATCTCCTTTATATCAGTTGCTCATTGTGTTCAGCATTAATTTCCAGGACAAATCTTGCAGCCCCTCTTTGCACACCCTGCAGTCATTGTATTCCAAACCAAAATGTTGGTCCTATACTAACCATCATATTCAAGCAATGGGCTGACCAAGGTTTCGGAACCCAATTCTCTGACTTCTTTGGTACATCCCTGGTAATTCTCTCCGCATAATCATAAACAACCTTTAGTTTTAACCTAATGTGGCACCTTTATAAGCTGACTCTTCTTTGCATTTATCTTCATTCTATGTTGACCTACACAGCTAGATTTCCGGCAAGGTCATCCTGCAGCTGTTCAGTCTTCTCCCATTTTGATCATATTATGTAGCATTATGTCGTCTGCAAACAACCAAAGTTCTGACTGCAAACCATTAACACAACCACTCATTAGAATTATGAGTAGCAATGGTCCCAATACACTACCACTTCTGCTTCTTTTGATATTGCATTTCATACCCTAACTCATTGCTTTCTACCTTCTAAGAATTTTTCTACCCAGCAAATTCCTTTTGATTCACTGCAATGTTTTTACCTTATTTACCATGATTTTATGGCTCGCTCTGTCAAATTCGTTAGAAAAATCAAGTACTAAACTGCCAATTTGGCCTCCCTTGTCAATTTCATCTGAAATATCTTACATATATCCCACCAACTGAGATTCACATGAATATCCTTGCCTAAAGCCACGTTGTCGATTCAGAATCCAGTTTTATTCCTCACTGACGTTTTTTGATGTGGTTGCATATGTCTCTCCATTAATTTATCTAACATTGATTTAAAACTGATCGGTTTGTAATTTTCAACCCAATTTGTCACCCCATCCTTTATTGACCACTATCACTATTCCAGTCCTCTGGTAAGCAGCAGGTGTCCAGACTTCAGGATAAGTTAGCATTGTATCCTGCTATCTTTAAGACACTGTAGTAATATTATGCTTTCTTAGTTCCTTCACAATATACTGAGGATGAATTTAATAAATTTTAGTCTACTCAATTCTAATTGTGCCGACAAACTCGTTCTCTGATATACATCCTCCTGTTTCTGAATCATAGTCCCCAATAGTCATATCAAACCAGTTGCTCAGTTTCAAAGCCACATTAACTTATTCTGCATCCTTATCTAATATTACAAAAAATTCTTCTTGAGTGTTCTGTCAGATAAGTTCTGCCACGTTCAACATTTTGACAGCTACCTTGGTGTCTTTATCAAGTGAAATGGTAGGTCAAAGTGATTACTGCAGCAACACGTCACTGGTTGTGATTGCTTCATGATTCTGGCTCATATAAGTACTGATGGTAGCTAGTGGGCACATATGAGACCTGCTGCAGTAGCTGTTCTCCTATTGGTCACTACATCATCCAGGTTTCATATGAGGCCTGCAGCGGATCTGTGTCTCAGTCCTTTTGCTAGAGCCATTCTAGTGCACATGTCTCAAGCACTGCTGTTGGAGATCGTGGGTGAGATGCATCCGCGCTTCACTCAAAATGAGACAACGATTTCTGTTCATGATGTTGCTGCTCAGCTCTATCTCCAGCAAAACTCCATTTAACCGTTGATGTGGCTGAGCGTACGGTCGTGACCCTAATTGTTTCGTTAGCTTCAACTATTTCTGTAGCATTTATGACTATTCATATATCACATCTGCATTCGGTATCCCTTTGGTTACCTATTCTTATGCCATCACCAGCAGTTTCTAGCATAAAAAAGGCACAGTCCTGGCCCCAGTATAACTGCAAATGGGCTCCCTCACAGCTTTTGCTAACAACTCAGAAAGTACCTGTTTAGGTGTAGGCTGTGCCTAGTGAAAACCCACCCACAAATGGTGTCCACAGCCACATCCCCCTGAAATAGGACGGGTGAAGCTAGACATATAGGATGGCTCCCATACTCCAGTGGATCTTGCGTGGTTTCAGACTCACAAAGTACAACTCTTAATGTGGTTTAATCCACATTGTGTCTGTCCCTAAGAGACATATTTTACACCTACACGTCATTTAGTGCTGCGAGGGTATGACTTGTATAGTAAGGATGATACTAAGGTAATTGAGTGAAAGAGGGAGTGGCTTTGTTTGTCAGCAACACTGTGCACTCTGAATCTGTTGAAATATATGGTCCCATACAACTGACTGTATGCTCTATATATCTGCTGCACACTGCACTCGTTGATTTCGAAGAACTGTTTAACATTTTGTAGTAATATATTAAATGTTCTTGGTTGACTAGCTGAGTTAAAGAAGTGTTATAATTACACAATATTTCGGCGATCACATTCGTTGTCGCTATCTTCTGGTGAATGCTGAGAGAAACTATGTTCTTATGTATATTGTGGTAACTCGCACATCCAATTCTACTGTTGGGGAGTTCACTACTCACCTTGTGCAGTAGAGTTCAATAACAGATTACCCCCAGAGGCCAAATAGTTAGTAACCTAGTAGAGCGAGAGAAAAATGCTTCTTGGACACATTTAACTGCTGCTTCCCTTCATCTTCCGCCATTGATGTTTCATTGTGCTACCCTCCCATTGCAGACAGTGTGAAGTGGGTAATGACCTTCATGGGAGCAACCACTGTCCCATATTTGTGCATGTTGAGTTCAGCTATGGAGTGAAAAATACAAGGAGCATGTAGAAAATCAATTATGCTGATTGGATCTCCTTCTGCCATTATGTCATACTACAACAGCGTGACAGCACAAAGTAGTATGTTCATTCCACATTCAGGGATGAATTCATCTGTTGCAACCGAGAAGTGACAATATAGAAGCATTCCGAATTGCTGGATGAAAAATGTTTTGTATTGTTGAAGAGCGCCAAAAGAAAAGGGGGGGGGGGGAGACGTCGAGGCAGTGTGAGCAAAATTAACCTTGCAAAACATATTCAAAAGTTTGGGAGTCTCACCGGCATATATGTGTGGACATTACTCTCGATCACCAATATCTGGATTACTATATATGGTGTGCATTTTTACCACTGAATTAAACATTGTGCAACTAATGACAGCATACTTTGCAGCGGTTTGTACCTTGAGGGAAGGTAACGAAGAACTGCTGCACAGGAAGAAAGACTGACAGTTGCTTTTTGCAATTTTGGAATTGCAGTTGGCCTTTAAATTTGTGAAAGTCACAGTGCAAGGGCTAGACTGTATCTATTAACAGATGCTGAGGCATCTTGATAAAGTACCTTATTGATATTTTTGACAATATTAGAACCCAAGAGCCATTTTCAGATTCCAGGTTAAAAGCAATGTCAACTCCCTTTTAAAACCCACAAGGACAAAGTGCTAGCAGGAGCAGTCTTGGCACCTTCTAACATCTGTGTTGGGAAGACACTAGAAAGGCTGGTGAACTGCCACCTACTTTGTTGTCTGGAATCGCAAAATCAGCTGAACTGCTCGCTCGACTGGATTCAGGAAATTCCGTTTTATCTTTGATAATGGGATCCTGTTGGAAGTGGCCAGTTAGGATGCATTTATGAACAGCCAACATCTTGTGAGTGTATTTTTTTGACAGAGATCAGGCCTACAATAAATACTACCTGGTGCCATGGAATTTTATAGCAACTGTATGGATGGAGTTTTAGGGAAGATCTGACCCATTTTTCAGTATTTTTTAATCACAGTGTTGCTTCCAGTACAGAATTAGCTGTGAAATTTTATCCAGGTGAACAATGTTTCTCATAGGTCATTTGTAAGCTCGATACTTTTTGCTGTCATTATCGATTCCACGTTTTCTTTAACAAGAGATCTTGAAGGTTACTCCTTATTCGTGGATGACTTTTGATTATCAAGTTTAATATTGAGGTATTAATGGCTACATTACTGATGGTCCATAAACTTCCTACAATAACAACAACAATGGCTATTCGACAACTTTTTGTCTTAGAAGCTAACTTCAAAGATGGTTCACTGTGTACTATTTTTTTTCTGTTTATAGAAAGGTATTAACTTTTATTGATTTTGATTGTCACTAGAAAAGAAATTGTTGTATGGGACACATCTAATTAGTGTAACTTTCTTGTGTTGCAGCAATTGGAAAACTTGATAATGTTATTTAGTTGACATTTGAATGTAGTTCTAACAAAATAGCAAAGAAATAACAAGTGTGTTTTAAAATTTACTAAAATCCCAATGTCAGCTTGTTTCCAATTTTGAGCATGTGGCGTGAATTACAGATAAACCAGCTAATCACTTCTCCTGCTGTATAGTGTGTTCTTGTTATTATTTTTTGTTGCTTTGCTATATATTTACTACTTAGTTTATTTTCAAATATTATTTCTTTTAATATTATTTTTTTTTTTACTTAAAATTGCTTTACTGGTAATTTCTTTTAGTGACTAAACTTCTGTCTCTCAAATTTAGATTTTATTTCCTTTCTGATAAAAAATAAATTAATCATCTTGGCTTTAGTTTTTTGTGGGATAAGGGTTTCATTTGATCTTAGGTGAAGATGTTGGTGTAGCCCTTATTTTCCTTCTTAATACAGTGTTTGTTCTGCTTTGCATGTTAACCAAAGCTTCGGCAACTACAGCTCCTGCACCTACTGCTGCTGCACCTACAGCTGCTGCACCTACAGCTTCTACACCTACAGCTTCTACACCTACAGCTTCTGCACCTGTAGCTTCTGCAACTGTAAAAAGCTCCTCATTCCGCCGTGCAACAACATCTGCGCCAGGTAGGATATGTCCATAACAAATGTCCATTATATTACGTATATAATTGAGGCAAATGTTACTATTATTTCATTGAATGCAATACTGTTTAAGTATACTGCTGTATCATTAACTTTCAATTTGATATCCATCTCACTAATGCTACTGTTTATAACATTTGGGTTCTGAATGTAAGTTAACTTTATTTACATACTAAGTTAACCGTAATTAAGTACATATATTTGCGACTATTATATTTCACCACGTTCCTTAAAGTATTATTCAAAATTGTGTTCCAGATTTACCTATATTGTGATATTATTGCCTGAAAGTTTTTTGCTATTTGAACAGTTATCTGTTTATACGAATAGTTTTGTTTAAAATTTCTCTTTCATGTGTTAGTGCTATGGTTTCATACAGCTAGCCTATATTGCCTATGATGTAAAGCACATTGATTGGTTTGCTGTGTAAAATGAGGTGGTAGAAATAAATCACCATTTGATGATTTTTTTCTTTATTTATTTTTTTTCTTATCTGGAATGGGGAATTACTAAAAAATTATGAAATAAGTGCAAGAGCCATAAGAGATTTCTTGCACCAGTTCGTTTGCATATAATAAGGAAAAAATGCAATTACCTTATTTGAATGAGAACATACCCAGAATTAAAGTTCCTATTTTCATGCATTAGTTTGGTTGATTCATGCGTTTCCTCGACCTCATTTAACATGGCTGTTCGTATGTTCTCTCACTCCCCCCCCCCCCTCCAAATACCAGCATTGTGGAGATTTCTTCTAGAAATAATGTCAAGAACATTCTGCTCTTCCATAAATGTAAATTGTGGCACACTTTAATAGTGGGTGGAATACAGGTTAATGGCAGGCTCATGTCCATTTAATAAAATACTTTTGGAATGCATTTTAAAATACCAGATAGCTGTTAATACATTGAAATTACTACCATATAGCCTTCTGTATAAAAGACTTAAACCCCCACAGTGTATTTCAGTTGCCCACTCTTCCACAAATTTTGAAAATCGGTTTTTACCAATACCAATCTCCCCAATTTAAGCCTTCATCCTTTGCAGCTCACTAATGAAATGAATATGCACAATGTAGGTATAGTTATGTTGGTCTAACGTCAAGTGGAACCTTTTGTGTGTACTTACGTAATATGCCTAACCATTATTAAAAAATTTATTTAGACAATTCCAATAAAATTACACAGTTTTTTATTTGAATATAAATTGTGTTAAATTTTTCTATGGTTGATTTTTTTTAGATCTGTGTAATTACATCTTGTAAGTACTGAAGGCAATTAGTATAATTCTTACTGTTGAAGTGGACATTCCCTTATACTAATTTTTTTTGTAAGTTTGATGGTCTAAATTTACTTTTGTCATAATTTATTTTATTACATTTGTAGCATAGATACAGCAATCTATTAACCTTTGAATTGTCATTAGTAACATTTCTTGCAAATGTTACTTGCATTATTATTGATTTCAGCAAAGTTTTCATTATATGAGCACAGTCACCATGTTACAACACCTAAAGTGTGGGCAGCATCAATGTAGATTAGTGTTCCCCCCCCCCCCACCCCAGGGTTTTGTGTAAAAAGGGGGGGGGCAAGGTCGGGATGTAAGGTAGCTTCACTGCCCATGTGGACAATACCCTAGGTCTACACCGTTGTGAGCAATGTGTCTCATTCTCCGCTTCTTAGATTTGTAAACCTTTATTCTAACATCACATACTTAGTTTGTTTCCTCAGAAACATCATTGTTAGTACTGAAAATTATGCATTTACCTTATGAATAGTAAAATTGTAGCATGGTAAGGGCAGGGTGGGAAGAATTCTTTTGACAGAATAGGAGGGCGTGGTACGAAAAATGTTGGAAACCTCTAATGTAGATCCATAGATACTAAGCGAAGCATTCTTTTTGTAGTGAAACTTCTTTTACATCACTAGATAAAATGCTGAGGAGAATTCAGTTGTAATATATTCGCGCACAACTCTATCCTAATAATATGTATTTTCTCTTGTCTACAATTATTGAGTAATGCTCAAACTGGAGGTCTCACTAGGTATTCCAATTTGACCAGGTGTTTTCACTGATTTCTAGTAGTGGTGGAAAAGTGTTCTGTGCAGGTTGCAATCGGACACCTGCATGGTGTGATGTGTAGATCTCTTGTGCATTATACTGTTCCCAGTTTCGACATCTGCTGCAATGACCATTTTTATTGGCTATGCAGCCATTTTCCTGGGGATCTTACTTGGCAACCAGTCTACACGTCATCTTCTGTGAGGGTGTGTGCAGGACTATTCATTTTTCGTGTAGTATTTTTTATGAATGTGGATGGGGAAGGGGGATGCCCTTCTTTGTTGTAGGTGTTATCACTGTTTTGCAGCTCTCCCCATCCAGCTGTGTATTTACGTGGCACCAAAAAAGAAATGGAAAATACTTTTAAGCAATATGAACGCAAGAAAGGATATGGAAAGTAGACTGACAATGTATCAAAATCGAAGGAAGGAGGGCCCATGTTTTTGGACACCTATTTCATTGTGCTTCTGGATGATTTAGGGTTCTCCCAGAATATTTCTTTTTAACTTGATTTCTTACAATACCGAATGCTGTCAAGAGTATGTTTTAAGTCGTCGTGAGTGGCAGCATGACTGAGATTGAGAGCATTTCTGGCTGTCTCCCCTTGTGGGTTGCGTAGACTATGGGGAAAGGTTAACCCAAAATAAGAGGTTCACTTTGAACAGATGTAATTCTTCAGGTAGAAATAAGTTTTTCTCATAACAAACCTGTTTGCTATAATGACAAGGAGAGATGGCTAATTTGAGGTTTCCCTATTACTATTAATTATAGTAACAAAATTAATGACATCCCTGTTAATTGCAAACTCCATGCTATTCTCAGTTTTGGCAAAGAAGTGATCATACTCCAGAATCTTATAGACAAAAACAGTGCATGATGAGTGGGAAGCTGAAGTACTCTGGAGTACATGGAGATCTCCAAAATTCAGTTCTGACCCTTAACTCTTCAGAACCTCCTAAAGTTCTGAAAGGTGTATCGATAAATTTACCTGTACAATGAAGTCTTCAGGGTGTGTTGTGAAAGCACGATATTTCGATGACTAGCTCTGTCATCTTCCTCAGGTTTGAAAACGTCAGTACTGGTCGGCTGACTGACAGATACTGTGACAGCTCAGGTGCCACACTATTCAAACTATCCACACTGTACAAGACCGGTTCGAAGAACACAAATGCCATCTTCACCAAGGGCAGTACAGCAAATTAGCAATTGACAAGCATGTGTACGACCATGGCAACAGGGTAGACTTTAACGATGTTAGGAATTGCCTAGACCTTTACATTTTTGGGATTCAGTAGTCAAAGAATTAATAAAAATTTGGTTGGCGGATACCTTCAATAAAGACAGTGGGCTATGTCTTAGTGATGTGTGGAAACCAGCCTTGGCAAAACTCCTCAGAGAGCTTGGTATCTTTGTCCAGCTTTGCAATTATGCACCAGGAAGGTCTCCATTTTTAACTGTACAGTCACAAGTGCAAACATTTATAAAACTGTAGCTTCCAAACCATGTGACTTGGCAGTTTATGCTGTGGGCATAGATTATTCGTCCTCTGGTCATTTTCAAAAACCACCCCTTTACACTGAAATTTTTACAAGCATTAAGTACCTGTTTTCCATTCTTTTGTGATTATTGCACTACCAAGTAAATGCTTCTTTTTCCGTCTAGAATGTTAATCTCTACTGTTCATTATTTATCTGAACTCATCAGCTTCTAGAATAGGGCGCTAATGACCCCGCTGTCGACGCGCCCTAAAGCAACAACAACAACCTTCTAGAATATGATTCAACATTTCCTTTTGTTTCCCCATGCCTCCCATAACTAAACTGCACAACTTGCATTATGTCGAAATGTTTGTTTCTACCCAGTTAATCTACAAAAATGTTAGATAAGTTTTTCCTAAAATCTTTCTCCGTTTTCGGTATTACTCCTTCAGCTGATACCATCACCTATATACATCGTTCATGCTGTGATATATATTACTTAGTTACAACAATTGGATCCTAAGCCAATGTATCTTCCATATTAGGATGTCTAGCAAGTAACACAAGGCACCGAGATGGGAGGCCAGGGCTGACTTTCCATCCCCCTTCCCTCCCCGTACAGTAGATTGGCTGAAAAGAGTCTCGGTGACTCTCCAGCAGCCCGCCTCCCAGCCTTCAGCTGGGAGGAATGAAATGTAAAAAAAAAAAAAGAAAAAAAAAAAACCACACAATGATAGTCTTCCTATGAATGGTCCCATTCAAACCCACTCAGTCTTAAAGTATGAAGGCTGTTTCAGAAGATTAAAATTATAGTTAGAGTTGTTGTTGTCTCTTCATCTTGTCTTGGAACTATTGAATTGTTTTAATCTAAAACATTTTTTAAGTCAACAGGTTAATGCTCTTAAGCCTGGCACACACACACTCATGCTTGTCGATCATTTCGCTTGTACAGTCTCAAGTTGTAATGCAAGACGGAACATTTGACGGAATGCAGTTGAGCCTCCGTCTACTACTACATTTTTCTGACAGTTGCTAATTGTCAATATGGCTGACACACAGAAATTAGTTGTTGCTGTGGCTATTGTTCTGATAATTAGAAAGAAAAAAAAGGAACAGAATTAGATAGAAATGGTCAAAACCGTGGTTATTGAAGCTAGCACAATTTAGTCACATCAATTTACTAAATCAATTGAGGCTAGAACCAGAAGATTGGTAATTATGTTCACATGAATGAATAAACTTGCATAATAGAAATTCTGGACGGGAAGAAACATGAGGTACGAAACCTTTTTTCGGAATATTTTAACGGTGAAGGAAAGGTTTATTGGCAAGATAACATGGTTTATACCAGTTAAAACCTATACCTAACCTTCTGAAAATAAAGAACCTATTTTGTGCTCATTTCATAGTACTAAAGTATAATTTGACATCTTATATGTATACTGTAACTATGTAGACCTACCTAATTGTGTTTGCTGATAAAATTATATTTGTTAACATACATGATTAACTGAACCCGCAGTTGTGTCTTCAATGTTGTCTATGCCATCCTGTCTTGGTGTTTCTTGATCAGTAAGAAACAGCAACTTGTCGAAATACCACAAATTTGGCTTTTTGATATTTTCCAGATCCAGATCTACGCGATTCACTATATTTCTTTTGTGACTTCTTCCGAGAACAAGTTCTTAATGAATTCACTTTTTTAAAAACAGTTTCTTTATTTGCATGTTCATCAACTTCTTTCAGTTTATTGATAAGAGTATCATATATAGCACTTTTTTATGTTTGTTTAAATAATCTTTACTTTTGATTTTCCACAGACATTCATTTTGTCAGTATAAATCAATAAATTCAGTTAGAAATTCATATGACATTAGTCTAATATCAGTCATTCTCTACTAAGAAGACATAATGCAAGACGGAAGTACGCGCATGCACGCACACATACACACACCGTTTTGCTGGACGGCAAGTAGGAACTTGCACGGAAAAACAAGAGCACTCATCATGCCTTCAAGCCAAACAATTGATGGAACACAACAATTAAGTCGATCGACTTGTCTCCACAACACTTCGTCTTGCATTAAAACTTGAGACTGTACAAGCAAAATGATCGACAGGCATGAGTGTGTGTGACAGGCTTTATAAAAAAAATCTAAAAATATGACCGTAACGGCCCTTCTTGTTCTTAGGGAGTGAATTTATGCTACTAGCTGAACATAAGGTGATTTAGTAACTGGGATTACTGTTCATTATTTGCTATGATTTACTCTGTTCAATTCAGACAGCAGGAAATTTGCATTCAACATATTCTTATCTAAATTGTCTGGAGTTACCTTAAATTCCTTAAGTTTCATGGGATGAATGTAGTACAGTGTAGAATAAGTTTTTTTGGGAATCTGGAAATGAGAAAACAAAGCTAATAAGTTAGCTTGAAACAAGATTCAGGAGGGTTATTCTTTTGTCTTGTAATCAGATCTTGCCTCTTTTTTTTAATAGTGGTGCTTTTGGTGACTGTTTCATGAAATGGCTGACAATATAATTTCTTGTGGCCGAACCAGCTGTGCATTAGCAGAGCAGCTCTTTCCATCCACTTCGACTTGGTGGGTTTGTGCCCACTTGACTCCATATAGTCTCATTAATGGATACATTTTGCACTGAAATCTTCCACAAGGGTGTGGTGTTTGAGTTGTATATTTGATATTTCACACTTTAACTAGTTGCATTTTTATTTTGTATTAAAGTGATTTTGAAGTTTAGCCAGTTATCTGCCTCTTTCTTTAAGCAATTGTTACGGCAATGTGACCACTGTACTGTGTTTTTGTATTTTGTCTGCTCTTCATTCCAAATACTGTGTAGCGTTTATTGGCATTATGTTTATTATTGTGTTACAATTTGTGAGCCATTATATTAAAAAAAATTCATGTGATGATTATATCATGGTTTGTACATTTTGGCTCTGCTTGGAAATTTGGCTTTTAAGTCTCTCAATTTTAAGTGTTTCAAACTTGAAAATTCTTTCTCATTTAATGTTATTAAAGCTGAACTTATGTTCATACCAGTTGTAAATTCCCAAGTTACTATAGGCTTGGCAGGGGTCTGGATTTCACTGTGTTGGCTGTCAGTTATTGTTGCTAAAGTTATTTTTAGCCAAACCCTCATTCATCACTTGGGAAAGCCATTATCCTTCTATTACATTATTTTTTTGTATGGCAAATTAACTCATTAATACACTTTTGTGTACAGCATCAGCAGGAGCTGTCACTGAAGAGTCGTTTATCAATTCATTTGAGGATGTTCCATCTGTACAGATCTTTTCAGTTAGAGAACTGGAAGATCAGTTGACAAAAATATCAGAGACAATAAATGACCCAAGCAAGGATTGGTCAAAGCGAGTAGAAGCGGTAAGTATAGAGTATCATTTTTTTATTTGTATAGTTACACCATTTTACTAAATCTATTGGAAACAACGTATGTTGTGTTTCATTTCAGCTCAAAAAAGTGCGTTCATTAATAATAGCTGGCGCCCCAAAATATGAGGAGTTCTTTAAACATCTTAGATTGCTAGAACAACCATTCCAGACATCTATAAAAGATTTGAGGTAAGTGAATAAATAGACTGGAAGCAGTTAACACATTTAATTTTTAAATACTCTTAAACATATTGCCAAGTGATATTGTATGACTACATACGAAGTGTGAGCATTGATATCTCTTTTTTGATTTTGTAAAATTACTGAAGATAACCATTAGTCAGTTGTATTATACAGTGGTGCTGAGTGGTGTTCAATATGCTGTCTTCTTTGAAGATGCCTGGTTTTAAGCTTTTTACTGTGTGTGTAATTAACATTAACTACCATATTTGACTGAGGTATGTTGTAACATCCAGACTTTTGATTCATCAAAAATGAAGTGTAAAACAAAACAAAGTGGCTCATTTGATGGAACCAATATTCATAAATCAGGAATTTGCATACTTAAAATCAGTTTTTTATTCACTAATGAATTAATGTCTGTTACTGATTCATGGGAATAAGAAGATACATTTTAAAGATTTTTATGCAGAATGATGGCATTATGAACAAAACAAGAATTGTGTCTTGTTGTCTGCTTTTATAAAGCTGCCGTGCACTTTCAAGCATTTTATACTGGTATTGCTTTATAATTTTCATTGATGTATCTGTTGTGATCATTTCAGACTGATAAGACTGATTGAAACTGTACAAGAAATGAGGGAGTTGAATAGTGATGTAAATTTGGACTAAGGGACAGATCATTTACAAGAGTTAAAGGTAGGCTGGTACAGAATACACAGAATGAAAATAAACACGGTTACATACTTTTCCAACTTTAGTGTCAGAGAGCATGTATTCTCATTGACACATGCAAGTTGACAGATGGCATGTGGAGATACCTTTGCACATCAGACCTCATGGCACACACGATGTTTGCTGTTTCCTGGGTGTTTGGCGATGACTCTACTCTGTTTTCTTTCTGAGGTATTTATACCTAAAAATCTTTGTAATTGTGTGTTTGTTTGTGTGTGGTGTCCCCCCCCCCCCTTTTCCCCCTGTTCTGTTCTACCTTAACTCTGGTTATAGACCAGGGGTCCCCAAAGTGGTCGGTATCGACCCCTGGGGGTCGATAAGAGTTCTCCGGGGGTCGATTAATACCCGGGGGTCGAAAGGGGGTCGATTGATAATAAAGAGTATCAGTTAAATGGTCTAGGAAAAAAATGGGAATATTCCAACAAAAATCCAAAATAACTCACTACCCCCGTTATAATTTGAGTTTTACCGAAGCCTGCGTCGCTTTAGGTATGTATTAAGGAGAAAACATACTGGAGCAACGACGAGAGCGAAGAACAAAGCAGCGAAAACAAATAAACCAATTGGATTGTTGCGGTGACTCATACTGGGGCGCAAAGCGTTGAGGTAATAATGGGGCAAAGCTTAGCGTTCAAACTGTTTGATTTCGCCGCTTTATTCTTAACTCGCATTGCTGGTTTCCTAGTGGTTGTTCCTGTGAGAAACGAATGTAGACCAATTTACGAATTGTGTCTCTTCTAAGGTTCGTCTTTGGGGTAAGAAAGAAGTTCAACATCACAATTATTTTATGTTAGCTAAGCTACGTGATGAACTCAACAAGTATTAAAACTTTATTTTTTATTTACTTTGGGTATTTAAGCATTTTATATTCGGGAGGACGCTGGTTAGAATCACCGTCCAGGCATCTGGATTTGGGTTTTCCATGGTTTCCCCAAATCACTCAAGGCTAATGCCGAGATGCTTCCTCCAAAAAGCCATGGCCGAATTCCTTCCAGTTCCTTCTCCGTAGTTCCATCCCGCCTCTAATGACCGCGCTGTCGACGAGACGTAAAGCCACAAGGGAGGGGGGGGGGGAGATAACGCTGCTGGTTCATTATACACAAGTTGCACTGTTAAATTCTAGTATGGTTTCCACTCTATGTATTGTATATCTAAATGTAGATATCTAAATGTAGATTACATAGATGATATCGTAATATACCGAAAACCATTAAATTTAGATACTTCTTTTTCCTATCTAATTCTATTGAATAGGTTACTTTTAGATGTAATTATTATTCCTTCAAGTCTAGATATCTATTGTTAGAAAAAAGTAGCAACAATGCACTCTGAGCAAGAACAGGCAGTTCTTTATAGCTCGTGCGGTAATAAGTTGCGTCTCTTACTGCTGCTGTTTTGTTGTGCTGCGATCGTATCGTGTTGTTCATATTATAAATCTGAATTTAATACCTACGATGTCGTCTACCAGTGCTAAGAAGAAATGCAGACAATATTCACACGAGTATTTGAAATATGGTTTTGTGCCATCTTCTGATAATGAAACTATTCCTATGTGCTTGTTATGTGAAAAACTTTCAGCAATGATGCTATGAAGCCGGCGAAAATAAAAGACCACTTGGAAAGGATCCATTCTGATAAGAAAAACAAAGATTTTGAGTATTTCAAAATGCTAAAAGAGAAATTGAGAGTTCGGCCAAATTAAAGTACATATCTGAAGTCATCTGCTAGCGCTAATAGTGAAGGAGGACTGAGGACATCCTACAGCATCTCTCTTAACATAGCAAAGAAAGGCAAACCGTACACAATTGGTGAAGAGATTATAGTACCAGCTATAAAAGATGTAATTGAAAATATTATGAAGAAAGACTCTCAACTATTTTTGAAGTGCATACCATTGAGTGCAAATACTGTGCAGCGACGTATAGAGGAAATGGCCGATGATGTGGAAAGAACTTTGACCTCTGAGCTCCAGCATTGTAAGTTTGCTATTCAACTTGACGAATCAACTTTCGGAAGTTCAAATCTTCTCATGGTTTATATTAGGTTCCATAGTCCATTCCTGAATGACACTGATGATGAATTTCTGTTTGCTAAATATCTTCAAACTGATTCAAAAGGTGAGACAATTTTTTTATGTTTGCAAGATTATTTGAACAAGCACAACATACCTTTCGGTAATATTACTGCAGTAGCTTCTGACAGTGCACCTGCTATGGTAGGCCGTTATAGAGGATTTTTCGTCTTTCTGAAGGAAAAGGTTCCTAATGTACGTACCGTTCACTGTGTCCTACACAGGCAGCATCTTGTAGCCAAAAAATTGAGTGGCGACCTGCATGATACTCTAAAAGTGTGCATTACGTCAATTAATAAAATTAAAGCTCATCCTCTCAATTCCCGATTGTTTGCGAAGTTATGCGAAAAAAATGATGAACCTTTCAATCAATTACTTTTGCACACTGAGGTAAGGTGGTTGGCAAGAGGTGATAGTTTGCGGAGGTTTGTTGACTTGTACGACTCGTCTGCAGAGTTTCTTAAGAATGTGGATCCATTACTATGTGACGACCGAGCGTGGTGGTGTAACGGATAGCGTTCTGGCCTCGCATTCGGGAGGACGGCGGTTCGAATCCCCGTCCGGGCATCCAGATTTGGGTTTTCCATGGTTTCCCCAAATCACTCCAGGTGAATGCCGGGATGCTTCCTTCAATTCCTTCCCATTCCTTGCCCCCATCCTTTCCCGTCTCTAAAGACCACGTTGTTAAAAAGGGACGTTAAACTGTAAAAAAAAAACAAAAAAAAACAAACTATGTGACGAATTAAAACAGTGCAAGAACCATCTTGTTCTATTTGGCAGATCTTTATTCGAAATTTAACGAAGTACAGAAGCGTTAGCAAGGAAAAAATGTTACAGTTGTTCAAGCTCGAACAATTATAATGGCCTTTCAACTAAAAATGGACCTGTTAAAATCTTCACTGGCCCGTAAAAATTTTAAATATTTTTCAAACTTTCGACTACTAAAATAAAATGAAGAGATACCCGACCGTGATTTGGAGATGTATATTAACCTTCTCGATAAATTAAGAGAAGACTTCAAAGCACGTTTCGAAGACTTGGAGAACATGCATGTTCCTGAATGGTTTGCTTCTCAATTTGATGTTAACATAATGAAGGTAATGAACGTGGCTTAGAAGATGAACTGATTGAAATATGCGTAGATCTGGAAGCTAAAGCGTTGTTTAAAAATAAAAACCTCATCGAATTTTGGAGCAATAACAATATTGCTACAAAATACCCCAAGCTCAGAGCACAAGACGAATCTTTCTTACTTGCATTCCCAATTTCGTTGAAGCTGGCTTTTGCCACGCGAACGCTATTTTAACAAAACAGAGGAACAGACCGAACTTGGAAAACCGTGGTGATTTGCGACTAAAACTTACCAATTTTCAACCGAACATCAGTAATCTTGATGCTGCCCTTCAGACCCATCCATCTCACTAATATCAGCTACTTTAATAAAAAGGTATGTTAACATATTTTTAATGTATTCAATAGTAGTCGTAAAATAGCAGATGTTTTTTCATCGAATATAATTTATTTAAATTTTCAATGATTATTTTGTGTTTTACATTTTATGACATGGTTATAGGCTAGTTTCAATCTATCTATAATTTTTTACGATTATAATAACAGTGTAAAATATCCCTTTTTCTGTTAGTGTTGTTGGGTGGATTTTTTAAGGTGTGGGAACTATAAATACTTTCTTTGGGTTGTTATGCAAGTCTCCTTATCGCTTAGCATCAAAAATGCTAAAAATGATTTAAAATTTTCATCAGTGGCGGATCCAGGAATTTTTCGAGCCGGGGAAAAAACTGTAGGAATGCCGCCCCTTGCAACATTATTTGGAGCTCCCATTTTTGCCTCTGATCCCAAGTGTCGCCACCTCGATTGTCGGCCAAACACATTGTTGTCGCCGCCCGGCGCCCAGTGTACTAGTAGAGTTAAAAAAAAATTTCCGCGACTTAAATCGCCGCCCTTCAAACATGATTTTGCCGCCCCCTTGAAGTTGGCACCCCGGTGTACACCCCCCCACAGATCCGGCACTGGTTTTTATTAAACGTTTAATCTGGGGGTCGATGAGAAGACAAATGTTCTATGAGGGGGTCGACGTGATAAAAAGTTTGGGGACCCCTGTTATAGACACAACTTTCTTTATCCATTTTACATGGCTATTAAGTAATATCAATTTAATATTACATCATAGATTATTGTGATAGTCTGCATAGGCTGAAATCGGTTGTAGAATGAGAGGAAGATTATTTCAAAGGGCTTTTGATGGAGATGGATAAATTTGGCAAAATACACAGCAATTCCTAATGGAAGCTCCCATGTGTTGACATTTGCAACCAGTTATAAGCCTTGGAGGATCATTAGATTCAAGTAAAGCTTCCTAATATGCATACGTGAAGGATTATTTTTTCTTAGGGCTTCTTAGAGACATCACAGGATGTGGAGCAAGGAACAGAAGGGATTCCGTCATGGTTTTTTGATGGAACCATTTTGGCGCATTCACCTGGAAAACTAAATTATGGATGGCTGGACAGATTTAAACCCATTTTCTCCCAAATACTAGGCCCAAGCATTACTGCTCATTCATCAGGCTCAGTTCCTGTTTCTCAGGAGGTTGCTGTGATGGGGGTAACAGTCTGTGCCAGTTACGGGTATGGCAAAATGGCGTGTTATTACTGATGATAGCCTTCAGAAAGAAATGAGCTGTGTCCCTGAGATGTCTGGGGAAGAATTGATATCCAGTAAGAAAGTTCTAATCAGAATATAGTGTATTTAATGAATTGTTAAAATAATAATATGTGTCACTAAACCATTTATACACAAAATTTGTGAATTCCACATAATGCTTCTGGAATGCAAGATGATGTTTTGATACCATTATTTGAAGAAAGCAATGGAACCTTTTAATCACAAATTTGTGACAAAAATAACAACAAAACAAAGACTTCATTATAGTCACAGTTTTAAGTAATATTAGGCTGTTAGGGCCTGTCCGTGCTATATGTTTTGCCAGATTTAGGCATTTTTAAGCTCTCCCCTGTTGTGGCTCTTCATCACATTTTCTTGAACTAATGTTAGGTCATGACACCTCACCCTCTTACTTTGAAACAAGAAATTAATTATTGTTCTTATGAGTTTCATTAATGTATTATGTATCAAATGAAAGAAAATTCATTTAAGAGGAATGTCTTCACATATAAGCATAGAATTACTGTTTGGCTATTACTGCACAAGTATGTAAAGCAACAACTGTTGATTTAATTAGTAAACTCGCACTTCTCAAGAGTTACCATTCATATTGTGATTAAATAAGTAATTTAGAAAAACATTAAATTATTGATGAAAGGTACAAAGATATTTTTGTCAGCAGATGTACTGTTTGTATCTGGAAAGCTTAATCCTTTAACTTCATCCACTTTAACTCATTCTGCTTCTTCTACTGGTATTTTCATCACACATAACAACTCCCATTCTTGATGAGCTATGATACATATCATTTGTATAAGATTCACATTATGGTAATCTCCTTTCTGTTTTGGGTGCATGGTTTTAGATGTCTCAGTAAAGTTTCTTTGAAGTACAGTAATGGCTGTATTCTTTGCATATTCTGTTTGCCAGTTGATTGTATACAGAAGTACCAGGTGTGTAAATACGAAACCGGAATTTTTTCTTAAGAAATACACGTTTATTATATAAAAATGATACAAAGTAGCTTATTCAATATATTTTTAATTGTTAGATATACATTTTTCCCATCTCTGGTAATTTATGAATACAACACTGAAAAAAAAAAATGCTCTTTTGACACAAACCGGTCATAGAGCCATTTTCGTACATTTTCATAAGACGTGAAGCGCTGCTCAGCAAGTGCATGTCCCATCGATCTAAAGAGCTAGTAATCGGGTGGAGCTAAGTCAGGTGAGTAAGCTGCATGCATCAGTAATTCCCAACTAAGCACCTCAGTCATTTCCTTGACCGGTTTTGCTGTATGTGATGGTGGATTGTCATGAAGCAAACTTACTTTTTGTTGCGTTTTCTGGTATTTGGTCATTTTTCCTCAATTCTTGATTCAAATCGATCATTTGCTGTCGAAAACGTTCAGTATTAACCGTTTCACCAGGTTTTAGTAGATTATAATAGATCACACCATTTTTATCCCACTAAACACAGAGCATTGTCCGCTTTCCGTAGCGATTTGGCCTTTAAGTTGATGTTGACAGTTCACCTGGAGTTACCCATGATCTTTTATCCGTAGGGTTCACGAAATATATCCACTTTTCATCACCTGTCACAATTCAATGAAGAAATTACTTTCTTTTATACCTGGCAAGCAGCATTTCACAAGTGGTTTTTCATTTTCCTTGCTCTCTTTTATTCAGTTCATGTGGAACCCATTTTCCCATCTTCACTTTTAAACGTATGGAGACAGCTTTCCATGTTATATTTAATTGATCTGTGAGTTGTTGTGTTTGAGCATCATCCTCATCCAACAATGCTTGCAACGTGCTGGCTTCAAACTTCTTCGGAGGTCTTCCACGGTCTTCATTTCTCACGTCAAAATCACCACTTTTGAATTTTTAAAACCACTAAAAACACGGCGATTTACCAAGAGCACACTCACTGTAAGCCTCGACAAGCATTTGATGCAATTCTGCAGCAGTTTTCTATAAATTGTAACAGAACATTAACAATGTCCGCAAATTGTAGTTTGTAGGCTCAAAGCTCGACATGTTCAACATTATTGAAAACTACACTGTCGTATGAAACTTTTATAGTTGTGAGTTGAAAATATGTCAGCTGGAAAAAAAAAAATAGCGGCAATAACACGATCTGACGGTAACTGCATTGATTGCTAGAGCCACCTATCAGCAAATTCCGGTTTCATATTTACACACCTGGTAGCAAATAAGTTGTGTGGCACTTAATGAAAGTCTTTTAAATATATTGTTGTGAGTGCCGTAACCAATGTCTGTTTCACTCTAATTGGTGTAGGTAAAAATTTGTTGAGAAGAAAATATTGCAGACTGCTCCTGATCTTAACTCAAAATTCTTTATGTGAACATTTAACAATTTGAAGGAAATACCGTGTGTGACTCGTGAACATGCTTGCTGCAACTGCTTCCTATGAGTACTTCAGTTTTGGTGTTGTTGCCTTCTTTTGCCGTGAAGTATTCCACGTTTATGGCATAACCATCAATCTTTAAAGATCACATATAATAACCAGTTTTTTCTGAGATTTTTTTCTTTTCTTTTCCTAATAGTGTTTGTTACAAGAGGATATCAACGTAACCCTAAAGAGCTGATTTGATAAAATCAAAGCCACATGTTCATGAGTCAGTGGAGACACGCTTCTTTCAATCCTGTCGTAAGCACTCCTTCCAGAAGCATTACTCAAAATAAACAGCAGCTAGACTATAGTGGCAAAAATGCTAACTATAAAATAGAACTTTTCTTGTACCTATAATTTTCATCAGGTCAACTGTTAACAAGTATTAATACAAACAGGCTTTGTTGACCCCATGCCTGTGGGTGTAAGACTTCAAAAAGATCATTGATTTTCTTGAAGTCATTTGCATGCATCTTTGCAGTTGAACACGAGTGTTTTCTGATTCAAAGTGCCACATGTATTGGCTCCTAATAAGTGCTTGCCAAAACCATTCCACTCGTTAATATTAGCAACATAAATTGATGGTATAAAATTAAACCAAACAACTACTGCCCAGCAATGATCTGGATGAGAAACTCTGTACAGTAATACCCCGCTTTACGCGACCCCGTTATGCGCGGTTTCGCTTTAACGCGAATTTCAAATTTCGCGTTAAAATGCCTCGTATTACGCGAATTGCTTATTAACGGGGATAGACTTACTTAAGAATATGTATGTCCATAATGTAGTCATTGGCTTCTCTTTGGTCGCGGTAATCCCCTCTTTCTGCGACCATTCTGATCGAAGAATTGAGGATTCCCCGTCCTACGACTTTGTTTATGGGAATTCCCTCGTTTGTTCCATTTGTTTATCTCGGTTGGCAGTCGTGTTTTAACGTTTGGTGGAGATACATAATTTAACACTACGTTAAAAATGCCGTCTACGAAGAAAAAAGAGCGTAAAAGCGTAACTTTGGAATTGAAGATGAAGGTGAAAAAAAGAACTGAAAATGGAGGAAAAGCAACAATTGTTGGCAGAGATTTTGGTCTGTCAGAATCGACTGTGAGAACGATTTTTAAAAATGGGGAAAAAATTAAACTTTCCAGCAAAGTTCAACACCTATAAGTGCAACAAAACTTCTCGTTCGAGATCTATCCTAGAAAGATTGGAGAAGTTGCTAGCAGTCTGGATCAAAGATTTAAATAAGAAGAACACACCACTGACTCAAGATATCATATGCACAAAAGCAAAATCTTTGTATGAGATGTTAAAGACAGAAGAAGGTGACTTCCACTCCGACTTTTGCTGCCAGCAAAGGTTGGTTTCATCGGTTCAAGCAGTGCTCCAATCTTCACAATATCCAGATAACAGGCGAGGCCGCCAGTGCGGACACTCAAGCTGCAGCTGAGTTTCCAGACAAGTTTCAAGATTTCGTAGCACGAGAAAAAATTCATGTTTGTCTCATCTTCAATGATGAGACCGGGCTTTAGTGAGAAAAATATGCCATCTCGAACATTCATTTCTAAAGAAGAACGTCAAGCCAGCGGTTTCAAAGCTGCGAAAGATTGATTAACACTTCTGCTAGGTGGTAATGCCACTGGTGATTTCAAACTGAAACCTTTACTGGTTTACCATTCAGAAACACATCGTGCAATGCGAGGTACAGACGAGATAAGCCTACCAGTCGTGGGCGGTCCAACAGAAAGGCGCGAGTTACACGGGAAGTTTATCAAGATTGGTATTCTAATAGTTTTTGCCAGTCAGTAAAATTCTACTGTGACAGAAATGGGCTTGAACGTAAGGTTATATTACTCTTAGACAATGCCCCAGGACATCCAACCTCACTGGATACGCCGAGAGACTTAAAAGTGTACGTGATGTTCCTTCCACCAAACACTACGTCAATATTACAACCTGTGGACCAGGGAGCAATAACAAACTTCAAAGCTTCGCCGCACTTTTAGCCAACTAATTCATGAAACAGACGGGGAAGGAAGACAGTCTATGCGAGAGCGGTGGAAGTCATACAACATCCTGAAGGATATTCACAACATAGACGAGTCTTGGAAAGAAGTTAAAAGGAGTTGTATGAACAGGGTGTGGCGTAATCTTTGGCCAGATGTAGTGGAAGCACCTAGAAGAATTGTCCAAATGCACAGACAAGTGCTTGAAGACATTGCTGCAATGATTGAGTGGTCTGAACTTGAAGATGTCGCGGTAGAAGATCTTGAAGCAACTCACAACGAACCTCTCAGCAATTAAGATCTGATCGAGTTACAGAATAATTTCATAAACGATGAGGAAGGACAAGTAGAAGAGAGAATTTTATCTTCAAGCAAAATACAAAATATTCGTTCAAAAATTTATTCAGGTTTGGACATATTGCATACCGGTAGCATAGATTGATGACCGTGTTTGGACCATGTGTCAAACAATTAAAAACAGCGTTGGGTGAACGTATTTTACAAGAACGTAAAAGAAATGCTACCCAAAAGACAATAGATGTATTTTTCCGTTAAAAAAAAAAATGTAATACTGCATAAAGTGTTCTTAGAATTAAAGAGATTGATTCCAATGATTTGTATTTTTTTGCATTAACTTTTGACTTTGTTTAATCGTAAACCCCGATATACGCGAATTTCACTTAACGCGATTTTTTGCGGAACGTATCCCTCGCGTAAAGCGGGGTATTACTGTACTGTATATGCATCAAGGGTGGGACTTGTTTCTATGTTGTTGTAATATAAATTTATAGGTACTGTGTTTTTATTTGGGCCTAGAAAAGTGGTTTGACTCACTAAATATCTGACTGAAGTTGTTGAAATGTAACTGTCAGTATGTTCCTTTTTCAAATAATTTTGAGCTTGAGTTAGCTTCACGGGCACTGACAAAATGTCATTTTCCTTCCATCGTTGTCGAATTTCTAGGAAAAATTAGTTATTGATAGAGCCAATAAACTTTAGTTTTATATGCAATCGGTGCACAGTTTTACAATTTATAATGGTTTCTGTTTTATGCTGGTCATTATCAGAACTTCCAGACATTGCAATCTTTTTATTAGCAAGAAGCAAATCTGTCTGATCTTTCCCTAAACTTCACCTCTTAATTGTAGTTAGCGCCATCTGCGTGCTCCGTATAAATTTTATCTGTCTTTGAATTTTATTTGCTGCATTTGGCTTTGCTGATGCTTCATGTGGTTATTTACAGTGTGAAAGTTTTTTTCTTCACTTTCTAAATCTTCTCATAATTTCACCATGTCATCTGATATTTATTAACCTAGAATCCCCTTGTAAAAGTAAAGAATTCAAAGATGCTTCAAGAATAGAATTTAGCTTCTTATTTTCTTCTTGGGCTGTTTTTTTTTTTACAGAGTTGCTCCTTTTACTTCATAAGAATTCTTCATCCTTTGGGCTGCCAGGCTCAAGTGAAATGAAATCCATGCAAGGAAATTAATTATGAATTAGCAAAATTAATTATTTTATAAAGTCTAAAAATGTGATTATACCACCTGCTCCTGGTGTTATGATATTCATAAATAAATATCAAATATTTACAAATCCTTTATTGGTGATTATCAAGAGACAATCACATATTTTGTTTGAAATGAGACAATGAAGAAAGGAGAAAATAATTTTCTGAATTAAGAAATCTTTGGTGCTGGCTGCTAGTAAACTATAAGAAGTGAAATAAAATAGCTATAAAAATACACAATTAATTTTAATTTTGAAATATAAGGGAAATTTAATTTTTAAATTTCAGTTGTATGCTGTTGGATATGTTGTTACATATATTTTTTTCCATGTGGATCACGCTTTATAATGTAAAACTCAACCCAATTTGTTATTATTTAATACATGCAGTTATACTCTTCAAAGATACAAATCTTTCTAGTTACTGATTGGTTTACAAGTCCATTGAATTAATAATTGATCAGTTTCTTAAATATTCATAACTAGCCTCGTACCCGCGACTTCGTACGCGTGGATTAAGAATTTTTTTGCCAGAATTAAATATAGAAAGTTGTTGGTAACGAAAGATTGGTCCCAAACAGTATCGAGTCGGCATAATATGACAGGAAAGCTATTACTATATCATTCTACCGTCGAACCTGCCTCTTGAAGAGAATCAATTTCCAACATATTTCTGTCACTATTCGATAAGAATTCAAAATTTCGTGACTACAACTGTTAATCATACTGGAAAAAAATATCCTGTGCCCTTCATACAGCTTTCCTTATAAAATTCCATCACAACGATATAGCCATTTAGTCGTCAAAACGTAACAAAAAGACAGAGACTTACTTCCGTATTGATATTAATATTACTGTGGTTCACACTCACACACTGACTGCGAACAACACCTGAGGGATCATTATAACGTAAAAAAGTGTACACCTACAAAATTGCAAGTTTACCTACGATTTGCCTCACATTGCACCCCTAACTTTAATATCTACAGTTTAACATTCACTCCAAATAACCTACGGCCCAGGCGTGACTCTTACGATGAAAAACAATTTTTTAAAATCTTAGCCTCCACGGAGATTTGAACCGGAGACCACGACGTTCGTAAGCAAGATCTTTAGCCACTGAGCTGCCAGTTCACTACACGGAAACACGGTCTGGAGACGTCCACATCCAACGTGTCTGTCTATCGCCGTATTTCGAAGTTATGAGACAACATGTGTTATTTACACAGATAATTTTTCAACGAAATGTGGACAGTATTTTTCTTCTTGTTTCAAAGGATAAGTGTGCAAAGTTTCATCGAGATCGGATGAAAACTTTGGATTTGTATGAAGAACAAACAAACACAAACAAACACACATACATTCATCTTTATATATAAAGATGAAATATCTTTTTAATTGATAGTCTATGATCAAATTTTAATTGATATTCGTTCATTGTGATAAGACATTAGAGCATAGTATTTTATATACCTCTTTGTGCTCTGAACAGCTATTAGGTAACTCTTTGTTTGAAGGGTGATTCTATATAAGCACAGCAAAACTTGTAGAATACAACAATATGCCACCTGATGGCTTGCATGTATCCATGATTGTTTCAGAACATCACTGTCACTAAAAAAACTTTAATTACAATACAGATAATTTAGATATTGTGAACACGATTTTGAATGTAACGAATTTTTGGCGAAGACCGAAATTGAGCCAAAATATTGTTGCCACCACTGGCACAGCCGATAATACCTTTTTTTTTAAAAATTTTAAAACTAAATGTTCAATATCAAAAGCTGTTAATGATTACTACAATCATTCGTACACGTACAACTATTTTCCTTCGAAACAAGTCAACAGGATAATCTTTTATAAACTGCAATAACCGGTATTATTCCCCTTATTTACAAGAAATTAATCAATTACAGGAGATTTAATCGGAAGGAACAAGGTTATAGTTAAGTTACAACCTTTATAGGCAATAATCTGTTCTTCATAAAATTCTCCTCTTATGGACTTCATTTGTTAAACAGATACACAGTATAATTCCATTCAGTATATTTACATTTTTCAAAAGGAAAGTAAGATAAAAATGTGTGTTATGCATAAACACAGATTGCTAAACAAAAAATTGAACAAAGCATTTGAAAATCCTGAGAAGTGCACAACATGACAACATTCTTTAATCTTTATTAGTGCAGTTGACTGTTATATCAAAAAGCTATAAGAGACGGGGAAAGAAATGAAAACATATGGCAAATGTGTTCATTAAAAAAAAAAAAAGTAAAGTGACTCAATTTGGGATGGCACATGTAGAAGAAATAATGAAAAAAAACTAGTTAAGTATAAAATGTTCTGAGAGGGCAAAGAAGAGCTGGATGACCCAGGAAAAGATGGAGATATTTTATATAAGCCTATAATGGAAAAAGAATACAGCATCTTGCAGAAGATGTCTGTTATATCCATCCAGTTCTGATTTTAACAGCTTCTGTTATAATGCTGTCCCAAAAATCTGACCCGGGCTCAAATCCTAGTTTCTTCAAAGTTAAATGTATCCCCCTCTTGGACACTGTTCGGCCACACCTGATTTCTCTTCTTGCCCCGGGCAAACATTCCTTGTGCGTTCGACAAACTGCTCCACAATACACCACTGCGTTTGTCTGATATAAGCACGGCCACATTCGCAAGGTATGTAATAAACACTAGGGGTACATTATCCTGCGTTAATGGTGTCAGCCAAATTTTTAATTTTTGCGGGTAGCCTGAAAATTGTAGAACTAAGCCCACCCACAAATGGAGGAAAGTCAAGGCGCTTGGTATCAATGTGATCTGTGGTCTCAACACGCAGTCAATACAAGTTTCATGCCACCTGCAAAAATTAAAAACTTGGTTGGCAGCATTAAGGATGACCTAGGATTACATACCCCTGATGTTTATTACATACCTTGCAAATGTGGCCGTGCTTATATCGTTCAAACATGGGAATGTATAGTATAGTGGTGTGTCGAGCATGTAAGGAATGTTCGCCTGGGGCAAGAAGAGAAATCGGCTGTGGCCGAACATTGTCGAAGAGTGGCATACATTTAATTTTGAGGAAACTAGGATTTGAGCCCGGGTCAGATTTTTGGGACAGCATTATAACCGAAGTGTTTGAAATCAGAACAGCTGATTCTTTAGTTAACAGGGACACTGGATACCAGCTTAGTGTGGTCTGCAACCTGGCCATCAAAATGTTGAAACAACTTTGCGTCGGCATGGAGCAGAAGATTGGATGACCTCATTGCTCTGGGTCGGCTTGTGTCTTCAGCTGTTTCCGACACATCGCATAAACAAGCATTTGGTTGAAAATGAGGGCAAAGAGAGACACCTTTGAAATGTCCCAGAGTTGTGACATTTATGCACAGCTGGAAGCCTGAGGAGAGTTTATTAGTGAATATGTTGTTCACCAAGATTGAAGAAATTAAAAGAAATCAAATAGCAGTACTTGTTATTTTGTATGACATGACACATGTTTGCACTCCCACATAATTGACTAGTTACTTGAATTTTTTTCTGTATTTGTTTTTTGCTTTTTGTCATCATAGACTTCTTACTTTTTGAACACTGTACCCCCTTATAAAAAAACTTTGTAACACCTATTTTCTTAAAATGAACAGAGAGATAGAAGGGAGGGGTATTCTTTTTGTGGTGGACTCCTTATGATTGAAGTCTTGTCTCTTGAAGTTCTCTACCAAGATGGAGAATGCTTTCAAAATATGCTTCTGTTGGATATTTAGGACTGCGGAAATTGATGGTTTTTCTGGAGACATGTCAGAACAAGTCTTTTATAACATGTCACTGGGCAGTAAACTATCACTGATTCAGTGGTTTACTGATTATCCCTATAACTGTTTTCAAGAAGTTATCTAGAGTCACATGGGCAAATAACACAAAGTCCACTTTTTTGTGAATGAATGCAACAATCACCATCTTCATCTTGTATCTTTTGCACTATGTATCATTTTATTTGTTGACTTTATTTTTTAAATAAATTTTTTGTTTTGGTAAAAGTCTGGCTTTTTATATATGTCCACTAAAACATTTGCCAATCTTAGTATTTTTTAGAGTTGACATGTAGTTGTGGCTCTGACTGCGAGGGAATTTGTTGTGCTTTCAGCAGCAGTTATGATATTACTAAAAGTATTTTGTGGAAGAAGAAAACATGAAAAATATGAAATCTGTGTTGCATAATGTCCATCTGTATCTCACTTTGTGAGGTAGTGGAACAAGTTAAAACATATAATATTGAACTTGGACTGCAGCATTTAATTAAAATTTGCTGCAAGGCTTACAGAAACTGAATATCTAATATTTTATAAATAGAAGCAATTCAGATACTCATTAGAATGTGCAATATAATATGTTTTTCCCTCCTCACTCCTGAGAAAACTGTAGAAATATTGAATAATAGCAGAGTTCCTGGCATTGCCCGGTATGATATAGGTTGATTTGTCCACACAGTAAATATTGAGGTTCAAACAGAGGTCAGTTTTCTGCACTTCTTAATCAAATTTCATGTCAGTCGCTCCATTTTCTATACCTACTTATACGAAAAGCCCCCAGTGTAGCAGAAATGAGATGAGGTTGGGGTTGATATATTCCTGCAATATTTTTAGCCACCCTGTCAGAAATGTGGGTATGAAGTTTCATCAAAATAACCGCGGTGATTTGTGCAGTAATTGAAACAGATTTTTTTTTTCCGTGAACTCTTTTTCTTTTATACTGTTGAGAAATTTTAAAGTAGTCCTTGGAGAACACCAGGGTAATACGCTGCCGAGAAATATATTGTGATATAATTACATACCTGCCAACTTTTACGGTTTTTTCCGTAAAATTTACGGGAAAGGACTGTATTTTACGGTTTTACGGATATGCTGTGTTATTTTACGGATTTTGATCGCTTAGGTCTGATCTTAATTGGAACAATGTTATTGCGGTTTTTATGGACAATTTTGGCAGGTTTTACTATTTATTTCATTGTTTTAAGTGCTCTTAGATGTGCGTTAAGGCTTCTTTCATTTGACTCTTAAATTAAATCATGATATGCTAATTTTATTGTAGTCAATAATTAATCGATCTCTCTCTCTCTCTCTCTGATTTTACATCGTTACTTTTTTGAAAGTCGAATCAGCAATCGTTTGAATATCGTTTTCGTATACTTTCGAGTTCCCAACAGTCCCGCGTGCGTTGTTTGGTTGGTTGATAGTTTGTGACTTTGTGTAAACGGTGTAATCATGAGTAACGCTAAGAAGCAATATTTCCAGACATTCAGGGAAGCGTATTCCATAGAGTTTCCGTGTAAGTCAAGAAAAGGTGTAAAATTTGCGTTTTGTACAGTGTGTGGTTGTGATATAAATATTGCACATAGTGGAAGAAATGATTTGGCATATCACATTAAGTGTAGTAAGCACATTGCGTGTTTAAAATCAAAAGAAAAGAATCACAAAATCAATACGTTTTTCGAAAAATCAGGAAATTATGATTTGGATGTGATTAAAGTGGAGTGTTTGTTCACTTCATTTTTGGTGGAACACAATATTCCACTAAGTGCAGCTGACCATGCAGGTGCCTTATTCAGCAAGATGTTTCCTTCGTCAGAAGTAGCGAAAAAATATGGATGTGGTCGCACTAAAACAACTTACATTTTAAAAGTAATGTCTGAAAATGCAATAGCAGAAGTTGTGAAGAGTCTTCAGAATGGTCCATTTTCAATGGCAACAGATGGAAGCAATGATACCAATACAAAATTATATCCCATTGTTGTTACATTTTATGAAGATAAACAAGAAAAAATTGTAAGTACTGTGCTATGCATACCAGCATTGGAAGGGAACTCACAGGGCGCAATATAGGTAACCTCATGTTATCACAGTTGGAACATCACCGAATACCAACTGGAAACTGTGTAGCATTCTGTTCCGATAATGCACCTGTAATGATGGGGCACAAGAATGGAGTTTCAGTAGTTTTGAAAGAAGCTCATCCAAATATTGTGATTGTTGGATGTATGTGTCAATTAATTTAGCTGCTGAAAAAGCTGCTGCAAGATTACCACTTAAAATAGACGAGATTCTTGTCGATATTTTTTTATTATTTAGAGAAGAGCGCCAAAAGAAAAGAAAGTCTTAAGAAGTTTCAAAATTTGCACAATCAAGATTGCAAGAAAATACTGAAGCATATATGTACAAGGTGGTTGTCTTTAGGCAAGTGTTTGGACAGAATACTAGAGCAGTGGGATCCACTTCTTTTTTTTTTTTTTTAAGGATGAGGTGCTAATATGTGCTTCAAATATTTCAGCTAGCTTGACATCGTTCACAATACCAAAAGTTGAACACATGGGATCCAAGGGGCAGCGGAAGAAGAGAGTTATTGATTCTCCATCCTCGTCGACTCCTAAAAGAATAGCTTATTCTTTTGAATGCAACTCGTCTGTTCTGAAAAGCAAAAGTTTGACTACAACTCGTGAGGAAAAGCTGTTTATGTTTCTCTCTTCTGACTTGAACAAGACTTATTGTATTTTCCTGCACATCATTATACCATTATTTGATAAACTCAATACTGTTCTTCAGAGTGTTTCCCCACAAGTACATGTTTTGTTAGATCTTTTGATAGAATTGTTAAAGCAGATACTTAGTAAATTTGTAAAGCCAAAGGTAAATAAAAGTTCTGCGTTGCTTGAAGTGAAGTACCACCTAATTCAAAATCAGAAAGAAGATGATGAATTAGTTATTGGCATTCAAACTGTGAACATGGTTAATAAACTTAATAATGAAGATAAAACTCTCTTCTTTTCATCATTCCGAAATTACCTTTTAACAGCCTGCGATTACATCATAAACAAGTTTCTACTAAAAAGTGATGTGCTGCAACATGCACAAGTAGCCACATTTGACAAAATTGAAGATGCACAATTTTCTTCAGTCAGTTTCTTCTTAGAAAAGTTTCCTGTTATCTTACATAAGATTGAAAATGAAACGAGGGATGTTGCTGTAAATGCAATCCACACACAGTTCGCAGCTCTTCAATTAGATGACATTTCAACTGTTGCAGATGTCAAATGGGCACGGTTATCAAATATCCGTGGTGCTGATGGAATTCTTAAATATAATAGGATTTCCAGAGTAATGTTGTCCATACTCTCCATACCTCACAACAATGCTGAGTGTGAAAGTGTTTTCAGTACGGTTAAGAAGAATAGAACACAGTTCAGATCATCCCTCTCAAATGAAATCCTAGAGACTATTTCCATACTGAAGACTACCAATTCTGGTCCTTGTTATACTAACAGTTTTTCTCCAGACTTTCTTATGAAAGCCAAGAAAGCCACTGCTTCATATTTGAAGTCTGATTGAAAGTACGCATATTATGTATATCAAACAGTGTAAATAGGTTCAGTGCTAAGTGAAACAGGATATATATTGTCTCATCTGAGTTTTAGTTTAAAGTTTATTTGTTTGTTTGTTTTTTATAAAAAGAAGACTTCAAAGATTGTCTTGTAATTAGTGTTTGCCAACAATTAATATGAAGTAAGTAGACACGATTTCAGTTTAATATGACATTATTTTGGTTTAATATGCTGTTTATACAAATTTCTGGATGTTTAGTTAATTGTTGATAAAAAAAATTTGTGGTCCACATTCTTTACGGAAACACTGTGTTGGGGAACCAGGGTTTTTACGGAAACCCGATTTTGGAAGTTGGCAGGTATGTAATTATAATCTACTGCATAAAGCATAGTGATATGGAGCTTTATTGCCCTTTTATTTTAGGTTTCTCTTTGTTTAGGATAACAATATCCTAAAACCATCCTTCCTGTTTGCTAAATATGTGTAGCATTTGTTGCTGAGGGGTACTTCTGTTCAGAGGGAAGTGTTCATGCAGATATGTTTTAGTGATGTGAGCTTTGAAGGGTACAATTTTCTTGCACAAAAATGCTGTCCACATCATCATATTTCTATGATAGTTATCAATAAAGTTGAGGTATGATAACATGAAGAAATTTGAATGATGCAATTGAGAAATAACAAAGTATTTCCAACAGTTGTCTTTCATAGATTTCCCTTGAATTCACACAAAACTTAAACAAGGATTACTATTCAAGGAAAGAAATATGTATATGCGTACTCAGTTGGAAAAACTGTTTGAAAAAAAGGTGAAGAAATTGTGTTGCATATTAGTGATTTAGCCCTTACTTTTTGAAAAGATCTTTTGATGTGTTATCTATTTTCAGGTCCCAGGTAGTTCGAGAGGCGTGTAGTACTGTTGCATTCATGTCTATACAGTTTAAATCAAAATTTGACCACTTTGCTGAAGTTATATTTGATAGTTTGATCAACCAACTTCAGAACTCTGCCAAGGTAAGTTGAATTGAAAATTTTGTCGTGAATTTATTGCTTCAGTTATTGCAGCAAATATTATGGATAAATTTTAACATTAAAAGGGCCAGCAAAAATGTGTTGAAATTTAATTTTCCCCCATGATATTGAATTAACTCCAGAAAGAGTCCTACAGAAGGGACTTCGATGCACTGGCATTATTTTTGTGTTCATTATGTTATTAGTTGAGAGCTGAAATTGGCCATAAAAAAATGAGAAGCGGAACCTAATTGAGAAAGATTGGAAACATAATTCAGATTTATAAGATTCATTAAAACCCTTGTCAATGTATTTTCATGGTAATAATATACCTTCTGTCATTGTTAACCTGTATTTTATGATAGTGTGTTTATGCTTATAGCTTTGTTTTTACTATTTTACTGTATTTTCTGCAGGTAATGGCATCTGCTGCTTTAATTGCGATCCGATTTATACTCCGAAATACACATTGCCAAAGGCTAATACCGATGATAATATCTAATATGGTATCCAAATCTAAGGATATAAGAAGAGCTTGTTGTGAGTTTCTGGAACTTATTCTCCGTGAATGGTCTACCCATCATCTTGAGCGCCAGCAATCTAACATCCAGGAATCAGTACGCAAAGGAATGTGCGACGCTGATGCCGAAGCTCGTCAGCATGCGCGCCGGTAAGTAAAATGCAACATGTTTCTTTCTGAACATTTTGTTTTAGATTGCAAGCTTCATTGTACTTCATTGTACATCTATATTGGAAAAACATGAGCAATTCACAAGTCAAGAAATGTATACAGTAGTTAAAGGTGAGGTAATAGTGCATTTTATTTTTGGTTTATTTGTGTAATTCATCCAAAGGCAATGAGGAATATTGTTGTCTTACTTTTTTTCAATTACATACCATTTCATTTTTGTATCAAAAAAATTATTATTTCCATTGCGATAAAAGTTTGCCCTCTCTTATTATGTGAAACCTTGAATCTGAAATTATGTGATGAGTACTGAAATACATTCCCTGCTAATAAAATTTAGAGTTATAATGTTTTTTTTTTTTTTTTTTACCAGTAGTCTAGTGGTATTTTTTAACTTTTAATTTGCATTTTTTAAATATGTTTTGACTATGCGAATAATCTTTCTCACTTTTAAAGTATCCATTGTAATTAAGAAATTAGCTTTTTTTTTTTTTAGTAACGAGTAAAAATTATAGGAACAGTGTGGTGGGTCAAAAAAAAAAAAAAAAAAAAAAAATGGCCGTGTTGTCTAACATATTATTAATCAATTTTATTTCTGTGAACTGTTACTCCTAAGACAATTGTTCATCACAGTCCATCACTGTAATATCTGAGGATTTCTTTTGTGCCTTTGGATATTTAATATACTGTTGCTTGCTTTGTTTCTATTTGCTTAAACTGGAAGAATTATATCTTCATACAAATGCGCCAATGATGAAAAGAAGATATGTTCAGTTTTACTTTTTGTATACATAATTTTGATACTATATGATGTTTTGATGTGAGTTAAAACTTTTCCCACCAGTATTCTAATTTCAATATTGTTGACTAAGAGTCCGAATTGGCAAATTTAAGGCACGAATGGGTTTATACAAATGTTTCATTAGAAATAATTGGTATGTTTTTACTGTCACTGATTGTGGTAGGTGAATGAACATTAAGACCTAGTATTCAAAAGAAGATGCATTTGGTTGCTGGCAGAGACATCCAGATGTTAGTTTTCGTTGGTTTCCTGATATTAAAGCAGACAATTGCCAGGATAATTCCTTCATAAAGGCTGAGACTACTTACCGAGTTATTGCTTGGGCTGGCATTCGTGAAGATGCAGGTTTTCTCTATTGTCCAATTCGGTTTTCTGTGGTTTCCAATAATCTCTACTGGCAAATGGTAGGAAGAATTTATCAAAACGACATACTCAAATTCCTTACATATAATTTCCCCACAATATCAATGAGCAGTAAAGCCCTAGCAACCAGTCCTTTGTGATGGTCACAGCCAGTTTCCTTATTGTTCCTTATTAACTATCTTCTCCTAATACTAATGAACTTGTCTTTCAGTTGTACGAGGCGTATTTTTTAAGTAAGAACCGGTTGGCAATAAACTTTTAACTACGAAAAATATTTTGGTAATTTATTCAACATGACATTCTACAACCTTTCGCCTACTTTTCCACATAGTTGCCATTATTGTTCAAGCATTTGTCATACCGTGAGATGAGGTTTTGTATACCATCATCATAGAAGTCTGCCGCCTGAGTGGAAAACCATTGCTGAACCGCAAGTTTCATTTCATCATCATTGTTGAAACGCTTACTGCCGAGGAACCTCTTAAGGTGCAAAAAGAGATGGTACACCCAAGTCTCGTCTCCTGTGATGATGTGGTCCAAAAATCCACCACCTTCTTCTTGATATCGGGTCAGAAACATCAATGCACTAGCACACCTTTTCGTTTTGTGTTCCTCAGAAAGCATCTTTGGAACCCTTCAGGAGTACAACTTCCTGTAATCCATTTTCTCCGACACAATGTTGTAGTGGACGGATCTTGAAACTTGTGGAAAGTGCAAGGACAACGTGGAAATTGTGAAACGCCTGTTTTCACGAATTTTGTTGTCTACTGCATGCACAAGATCGTCGTTGATTATGGATGGCCGGCCCAAGAGCAGTTCATTGTGCACATTCTCCCGACCTTCCTTGAATAACCTTACCCACTTACGAATGTTACCTTCATTCATTGCATTGGGACCATACACTTAACAGATCTGGTGATGAATTTCCGCCGGTGTTACATTTCTTGCTGACAAGAATCTGATGACTGACCTTATTTCACATGCGGCGGGATCGTCTTAATCACTTACATCGCTCACCACGAAGTGTAAACTCCATTGACTTGGTGATAACTGCGTCTACGCGTGCTCATAGGATGCCAGAATAGTGTGCGCATGCGCTCAATTTCGTTCGTGGGTGATTTAAGAGGATATAGTTGACCGGTTCTTACTTAAAAAATACCCCTCGTAATTCTCTCACAAAAATGGTAATTAAAACAAATAGATTTTTTTTACTTGATGTTTTAGTCTGTGGCTTACATATTGCGGAGGCATTCACTTTTTATGACCTGCTTTCACAATCAGGTAGTTCCATCACAATCTTAGTAAATAACCATAATTGAAGCACAAGCTATATTTTGGTTTACTAGCCATATTAAAGTTTTTTTTTATTGATGGAACATTTTGATGTGGCCTTTATCTTGTTGTCAGATGATAGTGACTTCTAAATGGAAGAGCCTAAAAATAGTTTCTCTGTTTTTACAATGTAGATAGACTGAAGCCTTTTCCAAAGAATTTTGAACCATGGGTAACAAACATATATTGATATTCATATTCTTCTTTGTAAAATGAAGTAAATTTCTGGGTCTTGTAACTGGCGAGAATGGGGGTTGGGGGCTCTCCTTTGTCTGCTGGTTACTGTTTACTGTAGGTAATTATTTGAATTTTTGATCGTCAGGGACCTTTTTAAACCACAGTGTAATTATATTTGCATTATGACTACATTTAATTGTTCCTTTGGAGTAGTATTTTGAAAATAGGTAAACTGTTGCTACACACATTAAATTCGTAATAGACATTGAAAAATTATGAGTTTGTAGTGTATGTTCTGATGGCACTGTTCGTTGCACAGTACACAACAAATAAATGAACATCAGTTTGTCTATAAATGAGAAAATCTTGTACAAGAAAGTTGTCATCACAATGTTGATATTGAGGATATAATAAGTGGATGGCAAGGTCTGTAGTGGTCGTTACATGAAAATGATTATAAGAAGTTAGATGTACATGGGGTTTTTCCACAGAAAAAGAATTAAAAAGGAATGATACCAGATATGGCTTGCATACTTGTTGTTGTACACGGCTGCACTTGTATGCATTGAAGAAATTCCCAACCCATCAGCTTGATTTATATTTTCTTTCACCTGAATTTTCATCTGGTGAAACGTGTTGCTCTTGTCTGCTACTTTTCCATTGCTTCCAGCAACCTAATGTGGTGAGAATTCCCTATAGAACAACACTATTCAGCAAATGTGAACTTTGAAGTACTTCTATCTTCTAATTTTTAATCCCATTAAGAGTTTGCTACAAGGAGTGGCATTTGTTATTAAATTTCGTTATGTTCTTAGTTTATTACAATAAATATACAAAATTATAGCTTTCTGCTTATTTGAGTCAAAATTTAACTTTCTGATCACTTGGATAACTTGGTATTCATAACATTTAATTCCAATTTCCAGTCCTTGAATCAACCCATAATATTTGGAATATTGCATTGTAACTGTGAAAATTAGACAGTCAATTTTTACATAGTAAATAATTACATCATTGGCAGACAAGAGACTTACATCATTGATATTGAATAGAAAGTCTAGTAGGATTAAGCAAATGTATCAGTGATCCTTAAACACATGAAATAAGTCTTGTTATGGATTCCAACAATGACAAGAATCACCTTTTTTGAAATGTTATGGGTTGAAAATCAATAACTTGCCTTCTACACTGAGCACATAATAAACCTATGTTAAGATATGTTTAAAACACAGAATTTTTAAAAGGTATAGACAGAATTGATTTCCTTGCAAATGCATGGTTGATAAAGGCCACAAATTAAAGGGTAAAAAAACTTGTAACACTGAATTACACATTATGGTGCCAGAATTTTGTAGTAAAGGTATTCAAACAGTCCACATGGAACTCAAATTAACAATATTTGGATGACACTGGGGAAAAAGTTGTTTTCTCTTTTGACAATAGTGCATATCCATCACTATTTTACTTACTCCATACACATTAATTTGGAGATACTGTTGATGGAAATTCAATGTTTTCAGATTTTAGTGGCATCGGTTAAGTGTTTCCAAACCGTAATTACAACTTGGAGTTAGTATCGACTATTTGTGGAATGCTTTTGGGAGCATAATTGAATCAACTTTGCTTGAAATTTTCCTCTCAAATTAGTTTCACAACTTTTCAGTAATGATGTAAGCTAAGTGGAGAATTTTAACCGGAAAGCTGAGGGAAAGCCTAAGTTAAGGTCATGAGTTGGTTCCAGACTACAGGTGTCTGTTCATAGTCATTCTGTAATGAGTATATGAACAGAGTTCATTACAGATATATACACATATGAATGGTTGCATATGTATGGCTTCTTTTACAAAGTTAAAGTATTTGAGGTGCTCACAGTGTCTTTGCAACTAGCAATGAGTGAGTCTTTTTCCTCAATTATGCAATCTGGCTGTGCTTTTAATCATATGCCATCTCCTGGCAAACCCAGTAATATCTCCCACTGTGTGACTAGTCTGCTCCATGCTGTAATGTGTCCAACCTTCTTGCTGTAGCTGAAGACCACTGTGAGGCAACTGGTCAGACTAAGCGGTGCTGCCAATGTCAGATCAAACTGGAATACTTCAGCAGGAATTGAGTGAGAGTATCATGCTGAGGATTTTTAAAGCCTGGTCTCCAATTTGTCCCCTTTTGGAGAACCTTGCTTGCCCAACCGTGCAAAGGATTGATGCATCCATAGAGTGCCCTTTCAAAGTATTCACCAAACATGTTCTACCTAATGTCGTCGCTCAAGTCCCCAGCCATTGCCTCAATTTTTTTGCAAGCTCATCCTTCTTGTCATCACTGCTGAAAAAACAGTACAGAGGTCCGAGCATGGATGTAAGCTTGAGCCGGACAGTAGGCTCGGTCTGTTATTCAGTTGCTGAGAAGTGATAAAGTGACGCTGATACTTGCGTGTTACAATCGGAACAGACACAAACTGCATCACTGTCTTAAAACCAGTAAAGAACCGGCATTATCGAAGAATAAAGCAACAGAAAAATTAAAGAGTGCAGAAGTATGTTTCTTCTTATTATTTTTTACATGCCGTTTCATCATTTTTTAAGATTGTGTACATTTACTACAGACTGTTCGGATAGTTAAAGAAGGGGCACTACTGTATGTCAGTGAAAAATAAAAAACCATTAAATTGCGCCACATTTCAATTTTCTTTCGCAAGCTCTCTGCAGAGGAAAGAACAGCCGTAAATACCCACGTTAAAATGATGTATACTGATATGGGAGGTGTGTATTTTTCTGATCATCAGTTTCTCATCCATCATGCTTATGAATATTTTGTTTTAACTATGGATTTTGTGTATCTATAGCTTGGGCCTTGGCCTCCAATTCAAATAAACCTGAAGCAAACACCTCTTGTCCTCCTAAACAAAAACTTTAATTTCTCAAATACAGGCGAACATATGTAACCAGGGATAAGACTGACAAAGTTCAACCCTACATAGATTAGGTATGGTTCTTTATCCTGCTTAAAATTTTTCCATATCTGATTAAGAATGGCACTGTCAGTATATAGGGTATCTAAAGTGGGGATTTAAATAAAGTGGTGGAAATAAATATCCACATTTACTGTTGTGTATTCTGTACCCTAGTTTAACTGTGAATGAAAAGTTGTGTAGTTGTGCTCAGAAACCCCCTCTTCCCACATAGCTCAGCATAGCTTTCTACCCAACCCTGTTCCCCATGTAGCTTATGGATGCTCCCTTACTGTCCATCATGTTTGATGTGGGGTGGGGTCATTGGCTCTGTCCTGAGTGCATCTTCCTGTTGTGGCTGGATTGGGTGAAGCTGACACCATTATTCATGGAGGTGTAGGCTTTACAGACTGTCAAATCTACCTCTTTGGTAGAATTATTCTGTAACCATTATAACAGGACACAGGAACAGTACAAGGCAATGCTGATCACTCTTGTAACAATGTCACATAGTCATTCTTCCTAGTTATTGGTATCATGTAATTGTCTTCAGACATTTAACTGCTCTTCCAGATCTGTAACACTCTTACCTAATTTACATAAGACCCCTAAATGGTGTAGTTATAGCTCCAGAGACAAGTTCGTTGTGAGTTCTTTGGTATTTAATGTCTGGTTAACACCTTCACAATTACTGAGGGCAACAGTAATGCTTGGTATAACGTCGTGTGTGTATACGTCCATTCTGATCACTCTCTCAGGTTACAGTAACACTTGTACACTATAACCTTTATAGTTCCGACTAAGCATGAGCTTCTCCATCTCGTAGAGAAACGTATCATTGGCCTTCTCATGCTGACACATGTGTCCTGGGAATGGACTGACACATATCCTTCTTGCCCACTCAACTGCAACCATATGGTTGTGGTGGTTATTTTTACCAGTCCTTGGGGATTTCCACAACAAGCTGCAACAGATGTGTTTCGCACTTACTATGCATGAATGTGGACAGGAGTACAAAAGTTTGTTTATAGATCTGTGTTGCTAGTGTAATGGGCTTATCATCTAATTGATGCCTTCTAAACTTTGTGTGTTGCCATTTTGCATCATTGATTATAAGGTATTCCTGTGATGACGGTATGTATCAGTGAATGCGGTGGGTCTTTATTCCTCAACACGTCAAGGTAAAATCTGATATAATTGGTATGTTTGACTGTCTAACCGAGGAAGCAGGACGTCATTACTTTGAAGATATTGAAGTGTTTATATCATATTCAGTTTTGTATTATGTACTAACTAAGCCTTTGGTAGTGTTACCCACCGAGCGTGGTGGTGTAACGGATAGCGTTCTGGCCTCGCATTCGGGAGGACGGCGGTTCGAATCCCCGTCCGGGCATCCAGATTTGGGTTTTCCATGGTTTCCCCAAATCACTCCAGGCGAATGCCGGGATGCTTCCTTCAAAAGGCCATGGCCGAATTCCTTCCCATTCCTTGCCCCCATCCTTTCCCGTCTCTAAAAGACCACGTTGTTAAAAAGGGACGTTAAACTGTTACAAAAAAAAAAAAAAAAAAAAAAAAAAAAAAAAGGTAGTGTTACTGGGAATCTTGTATCTCCTATGCTATCCTGTATTTTGTATTATTTGCCCTGGGATACTTTGTATGAGGCCCAATAATCCTCTTTCGATCCCGCACGGTGGTAATGATGAGTATCTCACAATGCTGATTGATTTCCTGAAATAGTGTGGCTAAGCGAGTTAGAAATTCATTCATCCCAATCTTTCAGCATGACATTTGTACTATTAGTATAGCTGAAAGGTAAGCATTTATATGTTCATACTGTCAAAAAATGTGTGCTCAAGGTTGGCTCAAACCATGAAATGTTTGTTGTTCCAAACACAGTGTGTTACATTTTGCGGATTTACTCCTCAAATAGTGAAAGGGCCTCAGTAAGGCTGCAGCAACTTTTTCAACCATCTGTATCTCAAAGCGGGATCAGTCTGCAAGCTTAAATTCTCTCATGTTTTCTTTGTCACACGTCTCTTTATTCTTCTCTTCCTTGCTGTGACTGAACTTCCACGCTTCCTCATTTTAAACTGCATTCTGTTTTTGAGGCTGTTTATTTAATTTACATAATCATACATTGGGTAGTCTGGTTTATTTAGGGATACTCTTGCAGTGTTGGCAAGCTTCCCTTATAACAGGGCGGGTGGACAGATGTGGTGTCTTGTTAAAAACATACATTGTGAATTTTAGTAATTTATCCCAGTTATCCTGCGTGTGACTTACAAAATTTTCTGCTAGTGTGTGATGTGATTGATCCAATGCTGTATTCGGTGCAGGGTGGTAGAGGTTTAAAACATCCTCTTGATTTTCAGCAGCTGACAAGTGTGCTTCAGTACATTGCTTGTAAATTGGTTCCATTATCTGATACAATAAGACTAGGAAATCCATAGTGCAGTACAGTTTCTTGTAATAACATTTTGCTCACTCTCGCTGCATCCTGTAATGGACATGGCTACTAAGTACTTGTTTAGTGAGGCTTCAAATGTCAAAGTATCTGTTCCTATGAACACTAAGTGGAAGGAGCCACATGAAATCCATATCACAATGTTCAAATATATGCTTGGCCATCTCTGTAATCTATAAAGGCACCTGTATCTTCAGTTGGGTAATCTGTTGAGCCGACATATCTTTCACTAAATGATATCCTTTCATACCTCCTTCCTCGTTTTTGTCTGACATGCTTCATCATTCCTGGCAATGACAATTACTCTCTATCGATTATGCGTATTGGACACTGCTGAATGCCATCTGATATGTTAATTTTTCACATCATGTAAGGTGCTAATTTTTCTCCCTCTGCCATGACACACACACTCACTCTCTCTCTCTCTCTCTCTCTCTCTCTCTCTCTCTCTCTCTCTCTGTCTAAATGCGTTTGTCCGTGTTGGCATCTGCCCAGTACTTATGTTGAGGTCAGACTGTGTGCGTGGGTGATACAGTGTGCCTGTTACAAACTTTCTCTATTGCCTGAGATCAGTAAATTTTCACTATGCTGAATGCATGTCAAGGCATTTGTTGCTTAATTCTGCCTACCAGCTATGTACTGATATTCCTCCAGCCCCAATCTAAATTTCATCACATGTGAAGATAGTTCCTATGCAGAAAGTAGCCAAGCATGATTTGTGACCTAGGTAGATGATAAATTTCCTCCCAAATTTGTATCTTCTGAAGTATTGACCACTCATATGATTGCTTGGCCGTAATAGCAAATTTACTCTCGTCTGCATTTTCAAATTCCTTTTTGCAGTCAGGATGTTGGATCATGCTTAGCATTACTAATTTCTCCCTCAGGGCTTGAAAAGCTGTTTCTACTTCTGCTGTTCCCCACTCAAATGACTTCTCTTTTTTTTTAAGAAAACCGTGTAATGGTTTTTCAATCTTATTGATACCTTGTATGAATTGGTGTTAATACCCATCTAAACCAAAGAAACCCCTCAGTTGCTTCACTGTTGTCAGCATTTGAAAGGTTTGTTCAGTTCTGACTTTCTGATTTCACTCCTGCCTCAGTCAGACTGTGACCCCTCTATGCAAAACTCAGATTTCGAAATTTGCAACCATAGGTTAGACATCCATACTTGCCCAGATAGTTCCAATATTCTGAGACAATACCAATATATATATATTTTTTTAATGTTCTGCTTAGATAGCACTGCATACAATGATATCATCCCAGTAAGTCATGCAGGACCTTGCTTTCTTCCAATCCAATTAGCACAATTGACAGGAGTGTCAGAAATGTAAGCATCTGCTAATCCTATGGGCAATTACTTACATTCCCTGTGCCCACTTGGGATACTTAATGCAATCTTTTCTCTATCCTCTTCTCTTCAGAAGATTTGCTGATATCTCATAACAAGATCTAATGTCAAAAAATACCTCAATTGGTCCAGTATTTACGATCTCAGTATCTGGGGGTGGGGGGAGACACTGTTTATGATGGCCTTGTTTAGCTTTCTGAAGTCTGTGAAAATTCTCCACTTCTGGGTACCATCTCTATCCTGTTTCTTGTTTTATTTATTTATTATTATTGTATTTTTTAGTTGTGGTGTATTCCACCACTGTTCTAGCTCCAACTTCCTTATTTCCTCCTGTAAGCCCTTTTTTTTTTGGCTTTGGAGGATTCGTTGCTGCCTGGAGATTAAAACTCTTCCTACTGAACATGGTAGGTGAGTGGTAATGCTCTGACCTTGCATTCATGAGGAAGCTGGTTCAAATTCCTGTTCGGCTATTCAGATTTGTTTTCTGTGGTTTACCAATATCACTCTTGGCTAGAGCAGGAATGGTTCCTTAAAAAAAAACCAATGCCAAATTCCTTTCTGTTCCTTGCCCCCCCCCCCCCCCCCAGCCCTTTCCCACCTCTAATAACCTTGGCATTGAGGTGTAGCGACACAAGGGGGAAAAATTATAACTCTCCCAATAGCTTAAGGCTTCATTTTAATTTTTTGCTAATACACATTAAGGGATCCTCTCTCAAATGAAACACATCTCTGTAAACTGTGTACAATTCCCTTTATAGTTTTTTGCTCAGACTTGTTCAGATGCTCGGTGCTTAGTCCTTCTCTGACTCTTTGGACCCATTTTATCTTGGTGTTATTGGGATAATGAGCTATCGATTGTATTAGCCTATACGACTATAGTTTACCCCTCCGTGTATATACGAGATCTATGCCAAAAGTGGCCGACCTTCCTTCCTATCTTCACTCCTGAATATTTTAGCACCGTATGCCGCGTACGAGTTTCAGCAGTAAAGCTTCACAAACTCCCTAGATGCCGCAGTTGTCGCCGGGACGCATTAGTTACATGCAGTGTGCATTTGTTTATAAAGTATTTAGTATGTTTGGCACATTTTGCGATTGCAAAAAATTGTGGAAAGATGAGAGCAATAAATTTTCATTAAATTTTGCTTTAAACTTGAAAAGGGTTATGCAGAGACCATTGAAATTATGAAAGTGGCATTTGGGGATGAGTGTATGAGCAAAACACGAATAAAACAGTGGCATTAGCGGTTGAAAGCTGGCCACACATCTGTTGATAGTAACCCGAACACTGGGCAGCCTTCGACGACAAAAACACCTGATAATATCAAACGAGTGCAACTTGCGATCAATGAAAATCGTCAGTTCCATCAGTTGACTGTACGAGAACTAGAATGTGGTCTTGGAATACCGAAAACTTGTATTTGGAAGATTTTAACTGAAAATTTGCAAATGGTTCGCGTGTGTGCGAAATTTGTTCTAAAAATTGTTAACGATGTAGCAGAAAAACCTTTGCCTTGAATTTGCTCAGGACAATTTGGAAATGGTCAATAACGATGAAAATCTGCTTTAAAATAACTGGTGATGAGTTGCAAGTATATGATTATGATCCCGAAACAAAACGTCAGCCTTTGCAGTATGAGCTGTTGTCGTACCCATGACCGAGAAAAGTGCACCAAAGTCATAGCAATTTCAAGTCACTGCTGATTTTTTTAAAATTATTACTATTATTATGAGGGTATTCAGCACTAAAAATTTGCTCCTAAAGGTCAAACGATCAGCAAGGAATATTATCTTGAGTTGTGAAAAGATTGCGTGACACAATTACAAGAAAACGGCCTCAGCTTTGGTCAAGTGGTGACTGGCTTCTTCTTCACGATAATGCCCCAGCGCATGCATCGAACCTTTTGCAGCAGTATTTGACAGAGCACAGAGTCGTACAGCTCCCTAACTGCCGTACAGTCCTGATGTAGCTCCCTGCGACTGTTGGCTGTTCCCAAGATTAAAAATGCCGCTCAGATGACACCAATTTGACAACAAAGAAACACCTGAGACTCATACCATCCAAGAGGGAAATGAAAATCTAAAAAAATGAAGCCACAGAAACTGAACACTCTCGCCCGTTTACCAGCATAGATATTTCAGACCCTTAAGAAAACCTCAACAAGAAAAGGCACAGCGTTAGACAACATACACCCTAAATTATTAATAAATTGTGGCAAGTACACACACAAAAAAAAACACAAAAAAAAAAAAAATGGATGTCGCAATTTTTTATGAACATTATGCAGTCTGGCAACATTCCACAGGAATTTAAATGCTTTAAGATTATAGCTATACTAAAACCAAGTAAGCATGCAGACTGCCCAAGAAGCTACAGACCAATTGCTGGAGAGACTTATATATAACAGAATCAGCCAGAGACTGTTTGAAGTGATTCCAGAGGAACAGGCAGGCTTGTAACCAGGACGAAGTTGTGTAAATTAAGTTCTATCGCTAACTACCTATATTGACGCAGGATTCTAAAGGAAACAAAAAACTTCAACTGCATTTATCGACCTCTCGGCACCTAACGGCACAGTGTGGAGAGAGGGCATGATATATAAATTTTTCCGTGTAATTCCCTACTACAAACTTATTGCACGTCTGTTGGACAACATGCTTAATGATCGGGTGTTCCAGTTACTCGTAGGCACTGACATCAGCTCCCAGAGGAAACTTAAGAATGGCCTACCACAGGAATCAGTGCTGGCTCTGCTTCTTTTCAGCCTATATATCGCAGACATGCCAAATACAAGAGACTTGAAACTAATATGACAAACACTCTAAAAGCGAAAAAAAAAAAAATAGAAGAGTTCCAGTATTGCTTCCAAAAGTGGAAAAGCTGTTGGGAGTGTGTTCTTCAAAGAAATGGGGACTACTTCAAAGGATGCCACCAGCCTTATGACTCAGAATACCACCACCAAGGAATTATGAAGGAAAGTCAGATACTTTTGGGAAAGACCTTGTACAAGGGCTTTCCAATGTGACTTCCTGTGCAGTAATTTTCAGCACTGGATTGACACATGACTCCTTGTTAGTAGTGGCTTTGGCAAAAGTATTCCTGTTTAGGGTACCCTGCTTCTGATTCAACTGCTCCACATTACTCTTTTACTTTTTTTTTTCTGCCTAGGCCATCATTAATTCTTCTTACGTTGCTCCGAAATGCCTCCTTTGGCACTCTCCAACAGCCAGCATGCCACAGAAACTTCTTAATCGTCATCTCCTGCTGCTTCTTGATATTTCTTTTATCAACTCCTTTCACTTTCATACCGAGCGCGGTGGGTGAGCTGTTAACACTCTGGCCTCGCATTTGGCAGGATGGTGGTTTGAATCGCCGTCCAGGCATCCAGATTTGTGTTTTCCATGGTTTCCCCAAATCACTCCAGGCGAATGTTGGGATGCTTCCTTCAAAATACCATTGCTGAATTCCTTCCCGTTCCTTGTCCCGTGTCCCATCCCCCCCAATGACCTTGACATCGGTGAGGCGCAAAGCCATAAGTAAAAAAAAAAAAATAATCACTTTCATTCTTCATTTGAATGTGTTTGATTTTGGTACAAGCACTGCTCGTTTAAAATGGTTTTCCATTCCTTTCACTCCATCATAGGGAAGGTCAATGGCATCTGATAGTGCGTATAGGTTATATTTCATCACCAAATCTCTTTCCTTCCATACATTGAGCCCATCTGTCCCCTCTGTGTGTACAGCTCCACTGTTACGTATGTCCTCAATCATGATTTGTCTTTATTATCATTCTGCGACTTTGTTTAGATACCTGCTGAACTTATGAGCACCATTGTCAATGGGTAACTTGATCAGTGCTGGTATACTTTCTCCACAGTCTAACTCAACGAACTCATACTGCTTGTTCAAATCTGTTTGGTATATACTCCTTTCCTGGGCATTATGTTACTACTTTACTGTACCCCACTCCTTTATTCTTCTACTTTTGTCTTCTCAGTCCTTTTACATGCGTTACAATCCCATGTCTAGTGTCTACGACTACTGCACTTGTTGTAGTAAATTTATCTATATGACTGACATGGACTGGTATGTTCTTTCTTTTATAGGGCACAGAATCTTTTATGTTAGTGTCTCCTCTCCAGTGACTTTTCATGGTCTTCCCATCGATTGGTGCTAGATGACCTGGTCTGCATCACTGTAGTAGTTCTGCCATTGCTTCTCTTTACTCACATTCCTGCCTCCTTTCTTCTGCTTGTTGCATCACAGTGGGGAAGACTTCTCTCATCTTTGACACCCCTCTTCACTGCATCACATCATGGAACTCCTGCTAGGTCACTTCCTTCTGTTTGTTGCCTCTCTAAATGTGTGTAGCATACCATGCAAATGGCTCTATTAAGATAGATTGGTTCACTCTTGTGTTGACTACTGGCGACATAATAATAATATAATGTGAAAAAGGTGACAATGAAAGATGATATTAGGCAATGAAAATAAAAAAGTTTAGGGAATATAAGCCTGTAACTTACCCTAGATAAATGCATTACTCTCAACACTCATAAATACAAACATCTTTTACAATAGTATGAAATTTGATTCTTTTTGTAGGCGTCATGTTGTTAAATTAAATTTACTTTGCCAAGACCCACTGCATGATTAATCCCTGCATGAAGACGACTGTGACTCCCAAGGTATAACTTAATTTTAGTGCACCTGCTGGCTTTATTTATTCCATTTGGTTGCAGATTATAACAGTGACGGCTGTGTTCCCCCTTCCCCCCCCTCCCCAAGGGATCATCTGTAAACTACGTGGTTCAGTCTGGGGGAGGGGAGGGTCAGCTGGAAGGCTGCACTGGGTAATGTGTGTAGGGGGAGGGGGGTTTCCAAGCCATGCCATGTAACTTTCCATTCATATTATTTGTCACAAAATGAGTTACAGAACACACAACAGCATGTGAATATTTATTTCCTTCGTTTAATTGTCTGTAAGTAATTTACAATATTCTGACAAGAGAAAACATTACAAAATGTCTTCTGGAATCAAAAAGGAAAAAAGCTACGTGCTAAGTAGGGGGGGGGGGGGTAGAGGCAAAATCCACGTCGGGCTACATGGGGGGGGAGGGGGGGGGAGTTCACAGATGGCCAAAACAGAGCTACATGGTTTATGGACGCTCCCTGACTGCTGATGTGCTTTAAAAAAAAAAAAAAAAAAAAAAAAAAAAAAAAAAAAAAAAAAAAAAAAAAAAAAAAAGTGTAAATTTTTATAACATAATTACTTTACTATCAAAAGTACAGTGGGGCCTTACTTATTTTTCTACATATTTGTCAAAGCAGTTGAGACACATGTAATATTGTGACACAAGCTTCTCAATGCTCTCTTCAAAGAAGTTGGTCACTAGTGAGGAGACATTTGTCTTGACGACATGTTGAATTGGTGTTGGCGGTGAAGCGTTGTCTGCCCAACCATGCCTCTAAGTCTCTGAATGGATGAAAGTCAGTCAGTGCTATGTCCCGACTATACAGTGGACAGTCTAAATAAACTATGTAAGGCCTATATTGATTGCTCAATTTCATTGGATTGCAGGTCAAAGTACCTAGTAGATTACTTTTTTAAAAAAAATCATCATTTGCTTTAGCTAATTACAGTTATGTGTACACTGGCAATAACCCAATAACCAAAACTGATATCTTTGTAACTGATCTATATACTAACAACAGCGGTTTATATTTAGATATTTTGAGATTAGTTTGATAGTACAAAGCAGTGGGATATTTGTAACTATTATTATTATCATGTTTTTTAATTATTTTAAATTATTGTATATTGTACATGATAGATTGCAAAATGCACAAGAAATACCCTTAAATAATAAATAAGCAGGCAGGAGTCCGTTTAGGCCTGTAATTCTGTTACTAAATTGCCCATAAATTTTCCTAGCTACCCATATTCTCTCTCACCAGCAATTAGTTTCGCACTGCCTCTGTAATAATGCATTTTAAAAAATTTGAATAACACTGTGACCATCTCAGAAGCCAGTTGCAGTTAACATAGAACTTTGCCACAGCTAAATGCCTGTGGTACTAACTTCAGTGCTTGTATCAAGCTTATATATGTTTTGTTCGCATCATCCCATTTTTTTAAAAAATTTATTTATTTATTCACGTGGCTTATCCATATCAAATTCTTAAGGTTCATTCCTTCCTTGCATGGCTAGCATGGCTTCCGCTTTTACATAAGTTTGCAGAGCTAGCTTCTGCACTTCAGACTGCTGCCATTGTCTGCTGTTTCTACACTGCAAAAGAGCTGATTGACTTCTCCTCCTGCCACTCCTGTGACACACTTGTGGCTAATTTGATTTGGTTGGGTGTCTTTCCTTTATTGCTACGCTTTCTTAATTCTTTGTATTACTTTCGACGTGGTTCAGGAAGACTGAGGGAAAGCGTAAGAAAGGTGGTGAGTTGCACACGAGTCTGATTCTGGACGACAGGTACCCATTCAACAAGTCCATAAATGATCAGTCTGGAATGAAAAGATATGCACAGAATTTATTACAAAATTATACACATATGAATGGTTACATGTCTGTCTTCTTTAACAATATTACAGTATTCCTAATAGTGTTGGTGCAGTGACCAATCCTTATCTATCAACAGCCTGTTCAATATGTGCTTTTATCCATATGCCATCCCTGAACCAACCAAGCAATATCTCCTACCTTGTGACTAGCCTGTATCCTTCGTGGTTTTCTCCAACCTTCTGACTGAAGCTGAAGAACTCTGTCATGAGATTGATTGTATCCCGCTGTAGCTACCATTCTCCAACGTCCTGCACCACTATTGTCTGAGTGAGTTGCCCATACTGATGAGATTCTTAACTTCCACTCAAGTTCCCCATGTGGATGGCCCTGCTTGTCCAACCCTGCGGCAATTGATGCACTCATTGCATGCCCACTTCAAGCAGCCTTTGAGTACTTTTTGGCTCTTCTGAATGACCTAGTCTCCAGATATTGCCTCAAGATTCTTGGAAGCTTATCAGCTAGTCATTGCTGGTTATGATTGTGAATAAGGCAGGTTACTACAGTGATAACTCAACAGAAAACTTATATCATATATAAAACTTAACAGGGAAAAAAATGCCCAATGTCAACAACAGCAGTAAGTACAGTAAGTCGGAAAAATAGAATTTATGATCTGCAATTGTGCTGCATGATAATTGTCTGCTATTGACAAACATAAAATACAGTAATGTTGTAGCTACCATGGGACATTTTATTTAACTATTTCTGATTATGTTCTTGACCTTGTTAAATGGTTAAATTTGTTGAGCTGTATGAAGTACTAGTTATCTAGCAGTATTTAGGATGGTTTTATTTTTTCTCTTGTATTTCAGAACTTTGGTCTTAATTTTGTATCATAAAACTGTATATGAAATCTCTTTCCTATCATACCTCTATCTTTGTGGGAAAATTGTGTTCTATTGTTTACTTAATGATATCTGTGCTACAGCTTCATTGCCTGCTTATTAATAAATTGAATTAGATGCAAACTATGGAATAAAACATTGTTAAGTTACTCATTTATTCATACAAGAATGGGCTGTCATGCAATAGTATTATTTGGTCTTTCCAGTTTTATGAGTCAATTGAAAAAATGTTTGGAACAGATAGAAAACCTTTGTGCCATAATATTTATAAAATCTAACAGCTGCTACTTTGTATTTTGTTTTAGTTCATTTTACCATCTACATAATTTAGATGTTTCCTCTCTCTCTGTCATTTGTAGAACCTAAAACTTTATACTCATATCTCTACATTGTTCTTACATGCCCCTTACTCAGCATTGCCAAAAACCAGTCTAAAAGACTGCTAATTATGAGGGACTGAATTCAACATTGTTTTCTATCCTTTCTGGTGTCTTAAATGTAGACTGAAAACTTAGGGGGTGAATGTGATGCTGCCTTGTGGGGAGTAATTGACTTCTTGTCAAATGAATTCATTAAAATGCTATTGCCTCGCAGTACATGATAGAGTTTGATTCACTTTCACACCCATTTGAGGTTAATCTGTTTTCATTCCAAAGTTGGTTGTTAGAAACTTCTAACAGGTCCTAGGATTTCCAGAATACAATTACACCCTGGATGTCAGATATACAAAATGTGCTTAAGAAAATGCGTGCCCTCTGTTGAGAGCTTAATATTGTATAAAATTGTCTACAATGTGCAAGATTCATTTGATGTTCACATATAAGTATTTGTTTTATAGTGAGAAAGGCAAAATACTCAGGAATTGCACATTTGTTGTTTTCATTATAGCTGCTGTATTAGAATAATAATAGATTGATCTTAATTTCTAAGCAACGTCGAAGGCAGTCATATAGATATTGGTTACCAGTTCCTTCTCCTTGCATTATGTGTGCGACTTCAGGCAGCCAACAGTACTTCATACAATAGTTTCGAAGTAAAGTACATGGATTTTGAAAATGTTTCCAAACTGCACCTATCTGCAATTTTCAAGTAGCACTAATGGATGGAGTGTAGTTTGTTTATTGATGACTAGCTGATAACCATGACTTCGTGCGCCTGAATTAAGAATTTCTTTGCCAGAATTGAATATAAAAAGTTGTTGGTAACGAAGGATTGGTCCCAAACAACACCGAGTCGGCATAATATGACAGGATAGCTATCACTATATCATTCTTCTGTCGAACCTGTCTCTTGAAGAGGATCAATTTCTAACATATTTTTGTTACCATTCGACAAGTCCTCAAAATTTCATGACTACAACTGTTAATCATACAGGAAAAAATGTTCTGTGCTCTTCCTACAGATTTTCTTGTCAAATTCCATCAATATCGATATAGCCATTTAGTTGTCAAAACGTAACATAAAGACATAGACTTACTTCCGCATTTATAGTATTATTATTGCAGATCACACACTTACACTGACTGTGAACAACCCCTGAGGGATCATTAAAAAGTAAAAAATTGTACACCTACAGCATTGCAAGACTACCTACGATTTGCAAGACTACCTACGATTTGCCTCCCATTGAACCCCTAAATTTGTGATATATACAGTTTAAAATACAATCCGAATATCCGACGGTCCAGGCGTGACTCTTAAGATGAAAAACAATTTTTAAAAATCTTTGCCTGCATGGAGATTTGAACCGAAGACCACAATCCAAAATGCAGTAAGCAAGCGCTATAAGCACTGAGCTACCAGACTGCTATATGGAAAGACAGTAGAGAGACCTACACATCCTACATGTCTGTCTATCACCATTCAGTAATTTTTCGAAATTATAAGACAACATGTATTATTTATACAGAAAATTTTTCAACCAAATGTAGACAGTAGATTTCTCCTTGTTTCAAAGAGTAAGTGTGCAAACTTTCATCGAAATCGGATGAAAACTGTTGATTTGTATGAAGAACAAACAAACAAACATTCATACATACATACATACATACATACATACATTCATACATACATTCATCTTTATATATATAGATTTGCAAAATGTAACTGACCATTTGTTCATATCATGTGGTAGTATAAAAAATGAATTACATCAAGTCTCCGGTAAAGTTCATAGTTTTTGATTTGGTTGAGGTTTACATTTATGTATGTGGGATGCCCATGGAATGTTGCAGTAAAATGTTTAAAGATGTTTGTGAGCGAATTCACTCAACTAAATAAAATTTACAGTTTCATTTAAGTGCATTAGTTATCGTGATACTCCATTCCTGTATGGTTAACAGTGAATTACATTTTGGATGAAAATGTTTCATATACTGGGCAAAATTTGTCAAAGTTTCGGTACTAAACGTTTATAACCATTTATGTTTTGGAAAGATATAATCTAGTTGTGGCAAACACACTATTTAAGAATCATGCTAGAAGGATATACACCTGGAAACGTCGAAGGCATGCAGGCAGATATCGGCTAGATTATATATTGGCCAAACGGAGATTAAGGAATCAAGTTCTGGACTGTAAAACATACCCAGGAGCAAACATAGATTCTGACCTTAATCTGATAGCTATGAAGTGCAGGCTGAAATTCAAGAGAACAAAGAAGTAATACAAGCAAAGCAGATTGGAAGTGAATAAACTGAAACAATCTAACATAAGAGAAAAGTCTGCAGAATTGGTAAATGTGGGTCTAAGTAGTAACTCTGAAAAGGGCTCAACTGAGGACGAATGGATTGCATTAGAGACCAAAATAATGAAAGCTGGTAAAGAGACACTAGGCTTTAGGGAACAAGCAACCCGAAAACCTTGGATCACAGAAGAAATTTTCGAGTTGATGGATCAGAGGAGAAGGCACAAAAATGCTAATGATGATGCAAGAAGAGAGCAAATATAGACAATTTAGAAATCAAATAAACAGGAACTGCAAAGAAGCAATAGAAAAATGGCTGCCAGAAAAGTGTGAAGAAGTAGAAAAGGAAATGGTCATACCGAGCGAGGCGGTGTAACGGTTAGCGTTCTCGCCTCGCATTCGGGAGGACGGCGGTTCGAATCCCCGTCCGGGCACCCAGATTTGGGTTTTCCATGGTTTCCCCAAATCACTCCAGGCAAATGCCGGGATGCTTCCTTCAAAAGGCCATGGCCGAATTCCTTCCCATTCCTTGCCCCCATCCATGCCCCCCATCCTTTCCCGTCTCTAAAAGACCTCGATGTTAAAAAGATACGTAAAGCAGTTACAAAAAAAAAAAAGAAATGGTCATAGGTAAAGTAAATGTGGCATATGGGAAGATCAAACAGAATTTTGGAGAAATGAAGAAAATAAGTATAAATATGAAAGTTGCTGATGGGAAATTTCTTCTATGTTCAGAAGTTAGAGCTAACTGATGGAAGGAATACATAGAGAAACTATATGATGGAGATGATGTGAAAAACAGTGCATTAGAAAAAGAAGTCGATGTTGAAATTGATGACATAGGTGATCCGGTTTTGAGGACAGAATTTGATAGAGCTTTGAATGATTTGAACTCAAATAAGGCAGTTGGAATTGATGAGATTCCTGCAGAACTTCTGAAATCCTTAGGAGAAAAAGGAACACGAAGATTATTCAAACTTACATCAAAAAGTTATCAAACAGGAGAGATTCCCACTGATTTTTGATAAAAGTGTCATCTTCACACGTCCAAAGAAAGCACAAATTGACAGATGTGAGAATTATCACACTATAAGTCTAACATCACATGCCTCAAATTTACTGAACAGAATAGTATACAGAAGTATGGAAAGTGTAGTAGAAGGTATAATAGGTGAAGGTCAGTTTGGGTTTAGGAAAAACCGCGTTACAAGAGAAGCAATCTACATCTACATATATACTCTGCAATTCACAAAATTGTGGGTGGCAGAGGGTGCTCAGCACCAAAGCTAATCCCTTTGCTGTGCATTCCAAACCCTAAGGATATGAGGGAAAAAAGAATTCATATAAGAATCAGTCCGGCACCTTATTTCTCTAATTGTATCTCTCCTGTCCTTCTGACTCAAATAGGTTGGTTAAAGAAGTATTTCACTACACTCGAAAGTGAAAGTGGGAGTTCACATGTTTACCAATAAGTTTAAACGAAACTTGTGTCGTCTATCTACCATAGGCTCCCAGCCTAGTCTACTAATCAGTTCTGTGACGCTTTCATAAGGACTGTAGCAAGCGGTCATGAATTGAGCGGCTCTTCTCTGTACTTTCTCTATACTTACGATCAACCCCTTACACAACGGGTCCCAAATGGCACAGCAATAATCAAAATGTGGACGCACAAGAGATTTGTACGCTATCTCCTTTGTTTGTTCATTACAATTTTTCAAGATTCGACCTATGAATCGCAGCCTAGAATTTTCTCTACCTACTAACGAATTAATGTGTATGTCCCATTTCATGTCCCTTTGTACTGTTACTCCCAAATATTTCATAGACTCGACGATATCAATAACTGTATTGTTTAACTCGTTTTTCTGAACAATCGGATTCTTTTTGTTAGTTATGCTCGTTGTCTTGCACTTTTTACAGTTTAGTGCGAGTTGCCACTCAGCGCACCAAGCCAAAATAACATCCAGATAACGCTGAATTCCTAAGCAATCAGCCAAATTTCTTACTTCTCTATAAATAACCGCATCATCAGCAAACAATCTTAAAGGGCTTTTCACTTTTTCTCAGAGATCGTTTATAAAAATTAAGAAAAGAAGTGGTCTTATTACACTTCCTTGAGGTACACCCGATGTAACATCTACATTAGAAGAACTTTCTCCTTCAACGACGACATACTGCGACCAATCAGATAGAAAATCCTTTATCCATTCACAAAGCTGATCCGATATATCGTACGCTCGAAGCTTCGCTAAAAGGCGGTTGTGTGGCACAGAGTCAATGGTTTTCTGGAAATCTAAAAAAATTGCATCTACTTGTGAACCTGCATCAATAACTTTCATTACGTCAAGTGTAAATAGGGCCAGCTGTGTTTCACATGATCTTTTCTTCCGAAATCCGTGTTGATTTGTTGTAAGCAAATTATTATCATCTAGAAAATTCATTATGTTGGAGCATATAATATGCTCCATAACTCTACTACAAACAGATGTTATAAATATGGGACGGTAGTTTCCAGGATCACTTCGATCACCTTTCTTGAATATCAGAGTTACTTGCACGATTTTCCAGTCTGAAGGTACTTTTCGTACTTCTAATGAATTACTGAATATCTCAGACAGAAATGGCCAGATTTCTGCCGCATACTCTGAAAATACTCTTACTGGAATTCCATCTGGGCTCGGTGCTTTCCCCCACTTCAGGAGCTCTAATTGCTTAATGATACCTGCAGTATCTATTCGTAATGATTCCATCACTGACTCGCCACGGCGTGGGAAAACGGGAATACTATCCGTATTTTCATTTGTAAATGAATTTTTGAATACAGAATTTGGTACGTTAGCTTTATCACAGCTTTCATTAACTTTGGAACCTTCACGAATTAGTGCTGGAATATTGCTGTTGGTACAATTAACTTTTCATACATACGACCAAAATATCTTGGGTTTTCTGTGAGACTCTTAGAGAGAGATTTGGAATGAAAATCGTTGAAGGCCTCGCGCATTACATTCTTAATACGTCCTCTTAACTCATCTAAGGTTTCTTAATCACTGTGACACTCCTTCCTTCTTGAGCGTGCGTGTATTTTCCTTTGTTTTCCGAGTAATCTTTTGACTTCCCCTTTATTGTCCACTTCATTATATGTATTTCCATACCTTCCCTGACTATATGTATAAATCAATGCCACATCTCTTCAACGGTGTCCTTTGTTGACTTGAAGTTATGGTAATTATTCCTCAGGTAGGTTCTAAAACACTCCTTTGAGGCCTTACTGAATCTGTATACAATCTGCCCTTTTTTTCCTTTTCCGCATGGTCATTAATTTGATAGTCGCAATTGCTGCTTTGTGATCGCTTATTCCTGTGGTCGTTGAAATGTCGGTGAATAATTCTGGCCTGTTGGTAACCAGCAAATCTAAAAAAATTTCGCTACCGTTATGATACCGCGTAGGTTTATTAACTAGCTGCTCGAGATGATTATCTGACAATAACTCGAGAATTACTTCAGAAGCTGCCTTATCCCTGCTACCTGTGATGTGAACGTAATTACGCCAATCAACATAAGGCAGATTGAAGTCGCCTCCTAGAATCATAGCATGATCCTTAAAACAGCTAGCTATACTATTTACATTATTTCTTAACTCCTTGGCGATAGCTATGTCAGAATCGGGTGGACAGTAGAAGGCGCTTATGATGAGTTTTGACCCAGCAACGTTGAGTTTAATCTATATGATTTCACAGATCGTATCGACGTCTATTTCATTACATGGGAGAAATTTACTCACAGCTATAAATACCCCACCTCCATGAGAATGTAATCTGTCTTCACGAAAAACGTTCATGCTATCTTTAAAAGTTTCGGCGGAATTTATTTCCGGTTTCTGCCAACTTTCTGTACCGATAATGATATCCGCTTCTGTACTACAAATAACGTTTTCAAGTTCCGGTTGTTTGTTACAAACGCTTCTACAGTTAATTAAGAGCACTTTTAACTGTTGAGATTCTTTTACGTTGCTCCTACATTCCGGTGTTGCATCTGATTGGGTTGCCCGTAACTGTATTTCGTGTTTTGGGTCTTCCTCCCTAAGCCTAAAAAACCACCCAGTGCATTCCACATGGCCCCTGCCACCCGTGTAGCCGATTCACGTGTGTAGTGCACACCTGACCTATTAAGGGGAACCCTACAAGACTCGACCCTATGGCGAAGATCAAGAAATCTGCAGCCAGTATCATCACAGAAACGTCATAGTCTCTGGTTCAGCCCCTCAATACGGCTCTGAACCAGAGGTCCACAATCAACTCTGTCTACGATGCTACAGATGGTTAGCTCTGCCGATATCTTGTGGCCACTGGCCACAGAGTTCACCCTTTCAGCCAGCCGCCGGAAGGAAGAGAGGATAACCTCCGACCCAATGCGACAAGCATCATTGGTGCCGACATGAGCCACAATCTGTAGTTGGCTACACCCCGTCCTTTCTATGGCATCCGGGATGGCCTGTTCCACATCTTGGATCAGGCCCCCCGGAATACACACTGAATGGACGTTGGATTTCTTCCTCGCGTAATCCGCCATTTTCCTAAGGGGCCCTAATAAATGCCTAACATTAGAGCTCCCAACTAACAGAATGCCCTTCTGGGTTTGCTCAGAACTGGCGGGCTGGGGGGCCGTCAACTCACTGGATGACAATTGTGGGACTGAGTCAGCCTCCCACAATACATCAAACCGGTTGGACAGACGAACAAGTTCAGCATCTTGGCCTTTAAGCCTGTTCGACTGCTCCCGTGTGCCGCTTTGAAGTCTAGAAGCCATACGCCAGTCACTGACAGGCGACTGTGGCACAGCATCCAACACTTCAGCCTGGGTTGCAGGTACGACGGTCGATATGGGAGAGTCTGTGATAGGCATGGCTACATAAGTTTCCCCTATATCACTTCTGCTGCAGACTTTTACGGCAGCTTCCAGCTGTGTAACTTTCGCTAACACAGCTGCAAGCTGTGCGCGCAGATCAGCCATCTCAGCCCGCGTCTGCACACAGCTGTCACAGTCCCTAGACATACTGCTTTTGAAAAACGCGAACAGAAAATAAGAACAGAAACTCGAAATAACCTGTACTTCCTAAAAAATATAAACATTCGGAGATTGCACTAACCAAATGTACACACCACTACAGATAAAATATAACAACAAAATACACTACTGCACTCGGCGACTGTTCAAACGCTACTAATGAGCACTATCTACAAAATTTAAACACTCAGAGGTTACACTAATCAAATCCCCACACCACTACAGATAAAATATAACAACAAAATACGCTACTGTACTCGGCGACTGTTCAAACGCTACTAACTCTGCTATTCTGCAATTCTGGCGTTAAGATTAATACTTGAATGGTGGATCAAGAAAAACAAAGATACTATTATGGCGTATGTTGATTTAGAAAAGCTTCTGATAATGTTAGGTGGTACAAGAGGTTTTTAAAGTTTTAAAGAAGTTGGGTCTAAAATACCGAAATAGAAGGATACTTTATAATATTTATAAGAATCAAGTAGTTGTAATAAAAGTAGAGAATCATGAGAGACACGCATCGGTTAAAAAGGGTGTGAGACAAGGTTGTAGTTCATCCCCAGTAATATTCAACTTGTATATAGAAGAAGCAATAAAGGAAGTGAAAGAAAGATTTGAATGTGGCATAAATGTTCAAGGAGAAAAAAATCAGTATTCTAAGATTTGCTGATGACATTGTCTTGTTAGCAGAACAGTTTGAGGATATTGAAAAGTTATTGAATATCATGAACAAAATACTGAATGAAGATTTTGGACTAAATATAAACCAAAGCATGACAAAAGTGATGAAATGTAGTAGAAATGATACCAATAATAGTAGATTAAATATAAAAATACGGTTAGATGTGATAGCAGAAGTTACTGAATTTTGCTACTTAAGAAGTAAAATTACAGCTGATGACCGAAGCAGGAATGATGTTAAAACCAGAGTAGCAGTAACAAAAAGAGCCTTCAGGAAAAAGATAAATCTTTTAGTTTCAAATATTGGACTAGGACTCAGAAATAATTTTTTAAAACACAATGTGTGAAGCACCATACTTTATGGCAGTGAAGCATGGTCTTTAGGAAAACCAGACAGAAAGAAAATTGAAGCATTTGAAATGTGGTGCCATAGAGGGATGCTAAAAATTAACGTATGAAACGAATGAGTTTTGGAAATGGGAGTTTGTGTAATAGTCTTACAGAAAGAAGAGACGGGATGGTAGGTCATATTTTGAGACGTGCAGGATTGGTTAATTTGTTAGGGGAGGGAACAGCCAAAGGTAAGAACTGCAGAGGAAGACAGAGATTAGTATATTTGAAGGAATGCAAAGGATTTGCAATGAAAAGGCTGGCTTAAGATAAGAAGGGATGGAGGATTGCATCAAACCAGTCGAGAGACTGATGACAGCAAAAAGAAAAGGGGAGGGGGGGGGGGGAACAAACTTTTAAGGAATGAATGTGTAGTTTTGTAGAAAGTCATTTTTTGATTTGCTTACATCCCATGACAGGATAACTATTCAGCAGCAAAGTATATTATCATTTATTTACCTTATTTTAAATGAAAACATTGCACAGGTGTTGTTAAAATTAATTTAAGTGACCCAGACTTTAAGGCAATGTGGGTGCAATTTAATTTAATTCTATTGCTAGCTTGTGAGAACAGCTGTATTTTACTATTAGTTTTAAAAGGAAATTTCTACTTACGAGCAAATTCATTTTTGTTCTCGTGTTAAATTTTGGTTTTCTGAATTTTCTTCCTGTCTTATCCAATTTGTTTATTATTGTTGTACATTAGGGCGTACTGGAACTTCAAGAGACATTTTCCAGAAAGAGCGGAAAAAATCTTAAATTCCCTCGATAGTGCTCACAAAAAAGCTCTTCAGGTCGAACTTGGAATGTCAAATTCCAGTTCTACTAATTCTCTCAACCAGCAGCCAACTGCTACATCTACTGCCACTGCCACTGCCACTGCCACTGCTACAAAGACACCTAAAGAAGTGGCAAATGCTAGAGCAAGAAGCATTGCAGGTATAAATCATATTCTCATACTTAAAATTATCTCTTTACTGTGTATCATTCTGTTACCACTGCTTTTCTATGAATTGTAATTGTTAAAACTTTCTAGAAAAGTGTAACATATGAGTATTTCTTATCTATGTATTCATGTTCTTGATTTTCTTATTAGTGTTGTAAAGTTTAAATTTAATTGCCTAACATTTGGTGCTATTAAAGAGTATAGAATAAAATAGAAACCCTTAATTATTTCACCACTTACCAAAACTGAATGTAGAAGAGCAGGGAACGTGACAATACGAATGATATTTTAGGAGACTCCTTTTATGAAAGTTACAGTAAATGAATCGCACGTTTAGCTTAACCAGCACTTTCTAACTGCAGTGAATTCATCTACTATGGCATGCCCTTTGGGGTCATTGCCCTTTTTTCCAGCTGTCCGCTATCTTTCCACTCATCCTGAACAATTGCATCCTATCCAGCTAGCACTGGGATGACAGCATTTCCTCCAAGTTTGACATGACTGTTTATGTCTCTGAGGCATAATCTGTTGCCCCCTGTATATGATATTGTTATTTGAGAGGATTTATTTTGCACCAAGCCCTGAAAATAAGAAAGTCTTGCCCAAAGTCTCTGAATTTCTGAATTCATTGTGGCATCAGTCTTTTATAGTACAATTGTCTGGCCCTTCATAGCCTGCACTATGGGCAATATAAACAGTTGGTGATCCAAGACAGAATGATACCTCCAGTATATCACTAATACTTAAAATCTTGTGGGAATAATATAATCTAGGAACCGTTAACTAAATTGGTTGTGGTATTCAGAATAATGCAGAGTTAATATAAATGAATGAATTGATTTCACAAATTTACTGTAGCTGTATTATTTGACATATTGTTACACACTTTATAGTCACATAAAAAAATTCAAAGTTTTGTTCCACATCACGATGTTTGTGAGTTCTTGAACAAGAGATTGAGAAACCAACAGATTAATCATGTTGGGGTTGATGATCAGCAATTGCTATAATCTTCATGCTCTCCTGACGTAACCCCATACAATTTTTTTACTGTGTGCCATTATGTGAAAGATTCAGTGTTTAAGCATTCTCTACCACCAAACCTATGGAATCAAAACGGAATTTGAACAGATTGATAGTGACATGCTGCCAAGAATGTTTTAAGAACTTGATTATTGATTCAATATCTACATTATCAGTGTAATGGGTCACACATAGACTTGTAACATGTCAAAGGAACTTTTCTGTATGACTGAAGTTTTGTGACAATTTGTCAAAAAATATAGCTACAGTAAATTTGTTAAATCGCTTTAGTCATTTATTTTTAAAATTAGAATTGTTATCAAATTCCTCATGGTTTAATACATTTTGGAAAATGGTTTTACTATTTTCCGAGAGTAAAATTTATGATGCATTCATTTAACTAAAAATAAATATTTTAATTATAGGTCCACTAAAATATAAAATTGTACAAAAAAGTGTTTAATCTTTTATGAACCTAGTTATAACCACAACAATTCGTGTAACACATTTGTGTCTTAAGTTTTATGTTGTTCATCTTTGGATTCTTATCTGTTTCAAGCTAGTACCTTTCTCCTATTTTGAAAACAAACATTTTCATTTGAAATATATTTACGGACAGAGTTTTTAACTAGGACTACATAATAATGTGTGGAGATATTATAAAATATCCCAATAGTAAATTTTTATATTGGAGATCAAGGAACACTCAGTTAATCAACAAAAAAAGCTGAACATTTCAGTTCACAGTACTAAAATTATCAAAGAAGCCAACATTACTATTTCTTCATATTGCTTTCACATATCAATGAATTTAATCCTCATAACTTTTGTGACAGAATCCCAGACTTTCTGAAAATATGCAGTCTCCTATTTCAAGAAAATAGTTTGCTGTCCAGTATAGTTCAGAAGTTCAAATTTTGTAAAAATCTTTAGAATATAAGTTACTTATATACATAGCTAATTGCTGGAACATTTATGTTTGTTACACTGAAATATGAGAGTAAACTTATATGGAAATGGGAAAGAAATTATTCCCACCGCTCATCAAAGCTACAAAAAAATATCACCCACAGTATAAAAACAATATTTGGGCCATGCTCTTTTTGAAGCAAATAAAAACGTGTCTGAGCTCGCACAAATGCCTACATTCTACACAGCGACATGTGGTTGTCTTTACTGTAGGTGCTTGTGCAAACTTAGTCACATGTTTCTATTTTCTTAAAAATGGGTATAGCTTAAAATATTTTTTTTTATGTTTATGGATTTTATGTTTTGTTGCTGCTGCCCTCCTCCCATCTACATTGTTGAATAGAAAAGTGTTTACTCAGTTGAAGATTTGGAGGTTTATTATGTTCATCATTTTTCTTAAAAAGCTGATGTCTGAATTCTAATAGAACAACCTTAGTTTTATATTCTATAAAAACTAAATGGCTTTTTGGAATGAAATTGTTACCCCAATGATTTTACTTCCTAAGGTACAGACTAGGTTGATGTGTTTTCTTCATTTTTTGTAAATGCCTATGACACGTAGTATATTTGTTTTCTGTAGTGTCAAAAATAATGGTCTAGTACTGATTTTTGAGAGAGAGCATAAATGTAGAAGACTTACATTTCCGAGAAGGTTGTTGCCACATCTCAGATCTTTGGAGTTATGTTTACCATTAAGAATTCCTGTTGTTTGTTAACATTCTGGCCTTTTTGGGATTCGGGTTCGAATCCCCGTCTGGGCATCCAGATTTGGGTTTCCCATGGTTTCCCCAAATCACTCCAGGTGAATGCCGGGATGCTTCCTTCAAAAAGGCCATGGCCGATTTCCTTCCCAGTCCTTTTCCCCCAGTCCCATCCCGCCTCTAATGACCTTAGCCATCGACGAGGCGTAAAGCAGTAAAAAAATAAATAAATCTGTTGTTTATCTAATCTTGATTGCTATGTTATTGCATTATGCTTCTGTTGTGAAGAATTCTTTTTAATATTCAGAAATGTTGATATCATGATACACATTCAATGTCTTTTTGATCTCGTTGAGTTTCATAGCCTCCCTAATTAATGATGACAGCAAAATAATTGATAGTTTACATGAGATGAATTGCTATTACATATATCCACAAAGCTTAATGGTAGAGAAGGTAATGGTTTCTACTTTGTGTCTTGAAGCTTTTAATGGGATTAAAATCGGGTGAATTAGTGGCCAGTAAAGTAATGAAATATCACAGTCATATTTCTTGATGATATGATGATGTTGCAGGAATTATTCTCTTAGAAGCAACTATTTTGCTACACAACTACCAGTCATGTAAATAAGCGATATGCATTTTAGACTGCTGCTATTGTAATCAACTGTTAATTGTATACTTGGGGGCCAAATTTTTAACCTTGTGGCCCTACTGAATCTGAAAAATCTCACATATCTTCATTCATACCAAATAGTGGTGTATATCTCTGGATTTCCTTCATTTTTATTCAGTCATGCTGCACTAGCATCACAGTTGGTTAAAAATGCTGTCATTGCTTATGGTTCTAGAACTATTACTACCTTTAATTTAGGTATTAATGGTTTGTGAAATTTAAGTCCTCTGTTATCAGCTCCTGTATCTGTTTTTTTGATATTTATTTTGCATTTCACTTGGTAACTATCCCTAATGATTCAGCATCCCATATATTTGTCAAACCTCACCCCCTTACTTTCTGTAGGGTGCATAGTTATTAACAAAATGCTGAATTTTTACAGTCAATCTAGTCTGGTCTGAATTCAAACCTTTCATATGATTCAGCACTGAAATTGTATTTTGAAAGAAAAAAAGTAATAATGAATTAAAACTTCTTTGCTGTAGTGAAGATTGTATACCTTATATCTGGTAAGAAGGTTCTTGCTTCGACTAACTCATCCTACTAGCAGGAAGCACAGAAAATCTCCACCAGTACCAAGGAGGGCTAGTGACTCTGCATCGTACCCCTTCACTAACACGTCACCAGCGTTCTAACATTCCTGTACTTCAGGCGTCTGGTCCAAAGTCAGGGGAAGCAGGTATACACTACCATTTCATTTGCAATAACCACACGTTATCTAGCATGCACTGCACTGCACATCACTGTATGCACATGACAATTTTAGCTGTAACTGTTTCATACCATTTGATTTTATATTTTTGTAACAAGAAATTATAACCTTGGCATCGTAATCTAGAGATGGTTACTGCTTTATCCAAAGTCCTTGATATAAGTGGTTTGTGCAGATGCGAATAGGAATTCAGGATGTTTAGGGATAATTTTTTAATTTAAAAAATTGACAAAATCATAATTCCTATACAATTTTTTTTTTATATAAATTCATATTGCCAAGTAGGAACCTTTCTTGTGTCTTAATAAGTAAGTTCGGGATACAACAAGTAATATTTCAGAGTTAACTGTACGAAAAGTGATGAAAGCTACCCACAGTTTGGATATATCAAGTAAATTGAATCATTATATAGAAAAAAAAATATTGCTCTTCTTACACAACCCCATCTAATTTATAGCTTGAATGCTATCCATACAGAAACTAAAGCTGCACAGAGTGATACAGTGAGAAGCTTAAGATGTTTCCTATACATTGCTCATCCTTCCCTTGCATTCAAAAGGACATTGTTGTTTATACGCAAAATGTGGTTTGATTGTGCTTTACAACTTAATACAGTGATACTGTGACTATTTCAGGGTCAATGACATATGATAGTGACTAGATACTGTTGCTATCCTCACCTAAATTGCTAAAAATTCCAGAAGTAGAATCTGTTGATAGTTGCTGTAAAATTTGTGTTATGCATGCTGCTTGGATGTCAGCATGATGTAGTTTCATATCTTACGGCCATATTCACTTTTCCCGTCAATGACTAATTGAATTTTCTCTTACCCTCCTAGTATTCTGTGCTTGCTCTCTTCATCCAAAATAACTTTTTGATAATTAATAGCTATATGATGATGATAGTCACATTTCAATAAATAGTAGCTTCTGGACAAGCAGTACATATGTTTAATGATAACTAAAGCAAACATATGTATTGGTAAGAGTGAACAATACGGATTTGGTATGTGGTGATGTCATTTATTTGTTTTTGAGTAATTTGTCAGTCTATACATAACTTGATATAAATAGGAGATATGATGAAAGTTACTAGTGTAAATAGAAATCCCTAGGTAGGTATGATGGCAGTAAGAGAATAAAAGTTTTAATATATATTTTTTTGTTTTAAGCCTTCATCAATTTGATAGAATGTGTGCGTTTCAGCTATATATTGTCCATGATCTTGTGAAATTATTCAATACTTGTAAATAATAGGTCAGAATAGGTGATACATACAAGAGCAGTATAATTTTCCAACCAGCCATCATTAATAACAGCAGGTAAAGTATATATTAAGTTCTGTGTGGTGTCAAATAAAAATTTTGAATTGATAGTAAAAACATGTCAAGAAGAATGGTACCATTACTTACTTTGTCAAATTGTGTAGACACGGTGAACCTGAAACCATAACATAACATTTTCAGCCAAGACGCTTTTGTGTTGAGCTGAAACCTTCAGGTGTGCTGAATGATGGTTTCTTTTTATATCCTTAGCTTGATTATGCTTCCTAGCAACCTTGAATTCCTATTTAAACAATTTCTTATGGAGTTGGATGATATGCAAGCACAACGATTGTATATTCGTTTTGAGTAATATGCCTTATTGTGAAATGAAAGTTAGCTATTGCAAAATAGGCACAAATGAAAATATTACCCTCCAGTTTTTTCTCATTTGTCATCAAAATTTTATGAAAAAGAGAGACCTCTAATATTGTCTTTAATGAGTCGTTTGAATATAATAAAATTATTTTTCATATTAAATAGTTATAAAAGACATGTTTTGAACCAGTAAACTGCTAAAATTATATTGTTTATGCAGTTTTACTTTATCTTTGAACATCATCAGTGCTTGTGTGCAGGGTGGAATGAGGGTACATCCCTTAGGGGAAATGATGTTTCAGAGCTCTTTAAAGATACAGTTTTTGTACCTGAGAATTGTGCATCTAGTGCAGGGTACAGGATAACTAGTTATAGTAGCTAAAATCTTGATAAGTTTCATCCTGTTGTTTCTAGTTTTTGATTAGATGTTCAGTTTTTGACATACTCAGGACCATTCCTTTTTATTGTCTATAACAATTTCAAACAATAGTGGATTTATGTGGTTTGTAAATGCATGTTTTGTTGCTTCATTCAAGTATTTTTACCAAATTCATCAGTAGCATAAGACATCGGAAAATATATGTAAATGTTGTAGAAGAATGTTCTGTCCTATTTATTTTGCATAAAGGTGCACGAGTTTCTTACAGGTCGAAATTTGCAGTGGTTATTCCTTGCTTGACACTTGTTTTCTTGTGTGGTTAAGTTGGTATTTCACCTTTTTTCTTGAAAAATAAAACTGAAATTCTATTTGGTAAAGCTTAGTACAAATTTATATTGTTTGACGAGTGGTATATGTTGGTCTGCTTGGTTCAGATACAAGGCGAGGCTCGGCACCAACTGCAGTCCGGTCAAATAGTGCCATCGACTTGCAGGCCGCACAACGTGCGAAGGTGCGAGCTCAGTATGCTGCTTTAGCACGGCAAAACGTTGGCTCTGGATCTTCACCTCGTAAGTTTTGTCTGCTTCAACTGTTTTTTTATATTTTTTTATTTATTTAAATTTTGTGTATGTTTATTTAACCATTTCCTACCGGATATTGGAAATAAAGGGAAATTTATAATTTCAATTATATATTTGTATAAAGGTACTTGAAATTAAACACACATATTTTTTCAAATTTTTTTTGGAACTCTTAAGTGCTAATTATAAGCCGGTACTTAATAAGTACCGTCAGGGACTTTGTGTATCACAGGATGTACAGAAATAGCAATTGAAATAAATTATGTTCATATTGGTATGAAATGTTTGCCTCATGATATTCAAAAAAAAAAAAAAATATTATTTTTTCTCATTCAGACACAAAATACATTGCAGTGCAACATTTGGAATGATGTTTTGACTGTATTTTCTTCATTCTACATACTTTACATCTTCATCTGATGTTTACAATTTAGGGACACTGTATACCTCTGTTTCCCAATCTTACGTCTCTCATTAAGAAATAGTATGACTTGTGTTGTTTGAATGGATGAGGGCTTGGTGAAATATATATAGACGACCTTTTCTTCTTACCGATGTCCTTCATAGTCATCATACCTTGTGCAAAGGATCTTCTAAAATTTTTTACAGACTTTTTTTTCAAATATCGGACCATTTATGTTATAGGCATTGACAAATACAACATCCAGAATTCCCAAAAACAATCTTTACCATGATTTTGGTAATCTTCTGTCAGCATTGCACAAAGTCATCAGCTGATCAGCAGTATCAACCCCACACATGAAGTTATTGTAGTCCTTGACGACTCCTGAGTCCTGAGCATAAAATTGTCGACTTCAATCCATCTTTTTCTTTGCATAAAACTAGTGGTGTAACAACAGGATGGCAGTATGGGCAAAATGCTACGGGACCTACTGCCGGAGGTGGCCCCCGATGACCGGCCATAGACACCCTCTGGTCCAAGATCCACCAGGTCACCAATCCAACCCGAGAGAGGGCCCATCTGTTGAAGTTGCCATTGACCCCAACCAGTGTAGTGGAGTTTCACCGCTGCCATGAAAATTTGATACTAAATGTATGACCTTTTTATCCTTCCATTTCCAGTAGCAAATACCTAGGTTTGTAAATTCATTGTCCCAATCTCCTCTTTTTAGTTTTCCATCAGCAGATTGTTAGAAAGTCCCTTGCAGTAGGGTCTGATTCTCCCACAAACAAAAGTTGTTTCAGTTTTTTAATAATGAAACTGATGAAAAATAATGATAATACCAGATAACATCGTCATTGCTCCATTTTTTCAGTCAATTCTAAGACCACTCTTTGACCTAATGAGTAATCTGAGAACATTCCAGTCATTTCTTTATTTTTGCCTTGATAAATTATAAACTTCTAAGAGAAGAGCTGATAAATTATAAACTTCTAAGAGAAGAGCTTCAATCCGAGCGTATTTCATAAAAATATCCATTTAAAAATATTTAAAACAATGATAAAAACCAATTGTATACTTGCTAAATCTATTGACGAATAATCTGTATAAAACTACGCAGAACTCCCTGATGGTACTTATAAGTCCACGTTGATTTTTCTAGATTATTTGGTAAATAAACTAGAAAAAAATATTTTATAGGTAAAAAAATATATGGTTAAATGTTCAAACTAAAATAGTAATAACAGAAATTTGACACTTACCAAGTAAATTATCATCAAAAAATTCATTGTAATGTACCACTTGTTACTCTGGTCAGTATGCTGTCAAGCCCCAACTTAGAAAATTAATTTCTCAGCAATTTCACGCAGAATTTAAAAATAAATGTTGTCATTGTCTGACTTAATTATACAACAATACATCAACAGGCTTAACAATGCAGTGGACACTGGTATTTTTGAATTATATGGTGGTAAATACAGTGGTACTTATAAGTACGGTCAGGGAGGAAAGGGTTAAATTGGCCATTGTAGAATCTATTTTCTTAATGTTGCTGTTTGGTTTTTGAAGTTGAAATGTTCTCATTCTGATTTTTAGGTGTTTATTACAATACATTTTTTCATTTTTATAACTGAATCTATTGATAGTCATTATGGCTCTTGCCAATTCTCTATTCAGATATATATATATTTCTTTTTTTTGTGCATTGTTGACTTGAGTGTTTCCAATTTAATTAAGACCGTCAGTACAATTTAATCTGTGATAACCAGTGTACTTGCATTTTGCCCACATGATGAAATATAGAATTCTTGGTATTCCTTTCGCTTACAGATATTACCAAATTATGTAACATCAAATTATTTTGATACTACATTGCAAGGCACTATGCTACAGCAGGTGAGGCATATACACTGGAATTGCTTACATTTTCTATGCAGATTACTTCCATGATTTTGTTATCTGGCTACTATTGGTTACTATATCAAAGGAATTAGTTTTGAAACTTGGTGAAATTCAACATACTAGGTTTATGGGTCTGTTCTGAGAGACTGAAGGTGGCAAATGTGGAAAGACCTTTTATCTAGCCAAGGTACTTCTACCAAGAGTGCTAAGATGGCAAACTATCATTATTCATATTTATAAAAGTGCAAATAAAATTTCGAATCATAATATTTTCTTACTCCGTCATGATGCGACGTTTAAATTTCAGTCGACATGTAGTCGAGTCTGATGCCCAGGATTTTAGAGCTACTGCCAGTATATAATTTGGCAGGTCCTAACATTGGATACAGATGCCATTTGTAGCCATCCACTCTGGGTCAGATGCTACAGTAGTGCTAGTCTTTGTCCGCCCTGGGCATTTTGTTTTCCCAATACCACCCATATCTGAGAAGTATACAGTCTGTGAAATGTTGGATATTTAAGTTCCAACAGCAGATCCCTGTCCTCCATAGCGGGAATTGGCAATTCGGCACCAAGTACTTCTTTCATTTCTTGCACTTGAAATATGCAAGGTCTCCTTGTGCTAAGAATTTTCCTTCTACTCAATAAATTGAATTTAAGTAGACTTGACAAGTTCAAATAAAAAAAATGACAAGTAATACTAGCATCTGTCAAATAGTTAATTGGCAATTTTTTTCTGGAATGCAACTGGGATTCTTTTTATTAACTGTTAAGGACAGGGTAAAATAATAACTGATAACTATTATATTATTCTATACAAATTGAACAAAGAAATTCATTAGAATACACCAGATTTTCCAAAGAAAACGCTCTGGCCTCGCATTCGCGAGCACCCGGTTTCAAATGCCCATCCAGGCATCCAGATTTGGGTTTTCGAAGAGTACCCCAAATCACTCCATGAGAATGCTGGGATGCTTCCTTCAAAAGTCCATGGCCTAATTCAATCCTACTCCTTTCCGGTCTCTAATGACCCTGATGTTGACAAGGTGTAAAGCCATCCAAAGAAAACAATTAGATTTTATAAGGACAATTCATCTGTCCAGAAATGTGCTTTTGCTAGGGAAAACTAAGGAATCTGATGTGCAAATGGTTGTAAAATCTACTCTGCTTGCCCCCCTCTCAAGCAGTTCATGTCATGAAAAAAAATTCTGAGTCAATAGCAGAGGTTATTGCAACTGTAGACAGGTCTTCCAGAATTACACTTCTGTTGTGTAATTAGTTCTTTGGAGAAATGTTGGACAAACTGCATTGAATTAAAGGGGGACTATGTAGATAAATGCATTTTTAATTAAAAAAACACGACCTTTAAACGTCAGGTATAGAAATTTTTACCTTGCCCTCATACATGGAAGCACCTTTACAAATAATCAGCACAACATACGCCAAACAAATACTTAGGTTGTATGGAAATGTTTTCCAACTTGTTACTATCCCCAGGACATTCGTAATGATACCAGGTTTGTTTAGCCACTAGTCAGAATAAATATGGTTCAACTGCGCTACTGTCAGATTGACAAATATTTAGTTACTGCAGCACAGTGGCTGCCATAATTAAGTTGGTCATTCTCACCACGCTTAAGTAGGATGTTTAGGTGATTTTCCATATTCATCAAGGTAAATGCTGAAATACAAAAAAAAGAGAAAGTGGAGAAAGGAATTGTGAAAGTGTAAGACCAAAGTTTCAATTCTGACATTTTAATTGTTTCTGATACTTTTATCAATGTAGCATCTTAAACAAGAAATATTTACTAGAATTTAGTGTTTCTATCCTTAGAAAAATACTCAAGTTTGTTTACACATTTTTCTACAACAAATTTTTTCTAGTGAAATGTTCCAATTGCAGTGTTTCTTGAAGAAAAGTTGGCAGCATTAAGTATGTGTGTCGTAACTCAGCTTAAGATTACTGGCCTCTACTTTCTTTATAAATCAGAAATTTTAAATGTGGATAGGAAAGATAAACTAGACTCGTACAGTGTTAAAGAAAGGAGTACTTCAAGCTTTGTTCCTACCAATGAATATACAGGGTGTTACAAAAAGGTACGGCCAAACTTTCAGGAAACATTCCTCACACACAAACAAAGAAAATATGTAATGTGGACATGTGTCTGGAAAAGCTTACTTTCCATGTTAGAGCTCATTTTAGTTTCGTTAGTATGTACCCCATGTTCTTCCACCTACGCTCAATGGAGCACGTTATCATGATTTCATACGGGATACTCTACCTGTGCTGCTAGAAGATGTGCCTTTACAAGTACGACACAACATGTGGTTCATGCACGATGGAGCTCCTGCACATTTCAGTACGCCATTCTCCAGGGCTGCATCAGCGCATCAGGGATTCCATGCGACGGAGATTGGATGCATGTATCCTCGCTAACGGAGGACATTTTGAACATTTCCTGTAACAAAGTGTTTGAAGTCACGCTGGTACGTTCTGTTGCTGTGTGTTTCCATTCCATGTTTAATGTGATTTGAAGAGAAGTAATAAAATGAGCTCTAACATGGAAAGTAAGCGTTTCCGGACACATGTCCACATAACATATTTTCTTTGTTTGTGTGTGAGGAATGTTTCCTGAAAGTTTGGCTGTACCTTTTTGTAACACCCTGTATAAGTTTAAACTCGTAGCTAGGTTATGATATGCTCCTGTGGTCAGACCAGTAACTTATTTAAATAGATATTTTCCTTTTTTTTTCCTGTATCATTCCTTCCATCAAATTTGGTGAGTGCTAGATCTGCTTTCTCTATCCTTTCCATAATAATATAGAAATTTTAAATGCATACACATATATTGTAAGAGCCAGAAGTAAATCAGGTATCCAAGTAAGCTTACAATGTAATTTATTCAACTGTCACTGGCATGATGATGAAATGTACTTGCAGGCTTAGTCTTAAATTTTGTTGAATAATGTGCATTTCTTGCCATGCTACCATAAAAGATTTGTTAATTGTGATGTACTCTTTTTGGAATGATAAGTCTTATTGGTGACTGCATCTTTGTTTTTCTGTAGCAATTTATGAAAAGAAAATCATAGTTTAATGATTATATTTTTTTGCTGCTGGGATCAGATGACCGTAGGCAATGTAAGTAAGATACTTCAAAACCCTTTATTGCAAACACTTCTGCATGTACATTTTTTTCAGTATTTAATTTTAGATACATTTGAGGTAGAATATTGCTTCAGCAAGATGTGTGGCTAGATAGGCAGTAACTAAAATAACATTGCATATGGAAAAGATATGAATCCTGATATGATACTGACATCGGTGATAAAAGTAATCTGTATTTATGCTCAAATGCAATCTGTGACTAAGTAAAGGATAAACATTTCATCTAAATTAATAAATAAATCAAACATTTTTAACATCCTCCTGAACTGTCAGTGACACCGGTCTTTTCCTATTATTTTTCATGTATGAGAAAATTGCTCTCAGATTATGAGTATTGATGTAAATTAGGATGGAAAAGGAAATTGGTAAAAATGAATTTAGATACGTGGACAATGGGCTGTATAAAATTGGCATTACCAGATTCAACAATTAATTCTTTTCTTAGCCATTATTTATGTTGAATAAGGTGGGAGGGAATGAGCAATGGGCACACACAAAAAAACTATAGTGTGATTCCCTAATATGAAATGGATATTACCAACCAAAAATTTGTATATGTTTATTTTGTATTTTTTCTGGTGCCCTATTGCCAAGAGTGATTACCAAAATTTTATTTCCTTTGTGAATTTCGGGTGAATATGTAATCTTGCTCATGTATTAAACACCTTTGCCACTTAGCCTTCAGAAATATTATCCAGTATTTGAATTTAAGCATTGTTTTGACTATATGTGCTATTTTCAGTGTTCCCTATATGTTCGATAAGTTTTATCTACTATTGTTTATTAAATTCTTTTAGGTAATGTTTGCACTGACTAAACGAGTAAAGTCTCAACAGTAAAAAAGAAAATTTAGAGGCAACTAACTGTAGACTTACTAATTCGTTGCCCTTTTCAGTGTCGTCATTAAATATTCTTGATTTGCAGACATTGTGACAAATCTCACATTTTCCTGTATGTAATCTCATTGTGCCTCCAGTCTGTTTACAAAGATGTTCCTTTTAAAAAAATAATGTACAAAATTTATATTCCCATTTAGTACACATAATTCAAATATTTTATGTTTTGCCATAGTAATAAATTGTATATCGTCAAGATTTTCAAAATAAACACTTTTATGAGTCACTTTTGACTCATTTCAAATCTATCACAGATACATTTTTCACAGGTGAACATAGGGCATTGACGAGCTTAAAAAAAGACTAACACATATCACAATATTGCTGTTGTCAACCTTACTTATGTATGTGGATAATATAATAATTCAATGTGGTCATAATGACCTGGTGTACATTCTGCCCTTGTCATAACCACCTTAACTTAACCCGGTATCCTACCGGGTACAGAGGATCTACAGTTTAACGTGGAATCTGAACCTCGGAAGTGTACTGGCATACTGCACATTACACAACAGGTTCCTCGTCAAGACAGGGATTCAATCCAGGGACCTTTCTATCACCAGTCAGACACCTTAACCACTGAGCCACCAGACTCTTATGTGAGTAGATGAGACACATGAATAAGATGTGCACTCACTGATGCCAACCACGAGAATGGAGAATGTAGGTGAACTGACAAAAGATGGCAGAGGTGGTTGTGGAGGAAAATACTGAATTGATAATTATGGGAAAATATCATTACTCGAAGTGGGATAACATAAAAATTACTGAAAACCAAATAATATACTGTTGACCACAAAAATTCGCCCATGACTTTATACACCCAAACACAGTGTTTCCTTTATGTTCATATATTTTTTGTGTGTCAGCATCGTCTTGCTGTCATCTGTGCCCTATTCTTATTTTGATATCCAGCTTATTTTATTTCCTTGTAATGTATACGGGGTTCAGAGGAACCCCATTCGCCACTCAAAAGACATTGGTTGCATTGAAATCCAAGCCATGAGAAAGCTGGTTAGGAATGAAAATATCATTCTCCCAGCTGCAAGGGTTCAACCACTATAGTCATGAACTACAGTGGCAATGAAGCTGAGGCTTTGAGCCAGCACCCTCTGTGGACACTATACAGATTGCATTACAGCCATGTACCAGGCGGTACATACTATTGATTCTCCAGAGCCCCTAACAAGGTTTCTCATCAAAATCTACTTTCATCCTTCCTTAGCGGAGTCTCTAAATACCTACAATGCATCTTTTTTCCAAGTTCTACAAGGCTCACAACCCTAGGTGACCTGTAGTTGCAGCATATAGATCACTCACTGAAACAATTTCAGCTCTTATGGATCAGCACATTCGACCCTTTATACAGAACTTCCATTCATTTATAGAAGGTACCCCACACTTCCTCGAGTGCCCATCTATAGTCCCCACTCCTCTACCTTTGTACTCCTTCCATGTGTGTCTCCATTAATGTCACTTTCTTATATCCAAACCTCCTCCATTGTCAGGACCTCACTGCTGTCAAATGTTTCCTCTACACAGCCTCTGTGGCAGATCCTTTCTTATTTCCTTGGCTCAGTTCTTATCCTTCAACTCTCAGTTATACCACCATACATGCTCTACTGCCTTTGGTGCCCTCATGGCCCCATGCTATGCCAACATTCTTGGGCTGAGTGGAGCAATAATTCTGGAACAAAACTCCATTCAAACACCTTTTGTGACTGAGATATGTGGATGGTATAGTTATGATCTGGATTTTCAGTGAAAACTTCCTTCTAGAATTCCTCAGTTGCCTAAAACAGTAGCCACTCCTTTAACATAACCTGGACTTCCTACCACACACATAAGCTTCTGTGATTTTGACATTTCCTTACAGGAAGGTGGCCTTCATACCTTTTTTCACATGTTCAAATTTTCAATGATACTGTTACTTTGATAATTGTCATCCTGTCCACACCTAATGTTCCCTTCCTTACAGCCTTCCCATCAGTGGGAGATGTTTCTGCTCCAGTGAAGTCTTGCCCTCCATATACACCAGAAACTTACCACTGGTGATCATTTACTTCTGTTGCCACCCCGATTTTTTCATAAACAAATCTCTGGTGCTACAAACCACCCTTGACACAACTACTACCCTTCCCCACTCTAAAAACTAACCATAGCCCCACATTCATCACCAAGTTCTCTCCCATTCTGAATCCATTAGCTAAATTCATTGTTGTGGGCATGACTTCCTATTTTCCTTCCCCTCCTTCTGCACAAAATCCCACCCTTTGTACCTCAGACACGCTTCATTAGACCACCTAATCTCAAGGAAATCTTGGCCCAAAATACTCACCTGTGATTCTTCAAACTGATTATTCTCGTGCAATAAATATTTTTGCAAAACTTGTAGGTGGCCACCATTATTTGTTCTGATCTGACCACGGAGAAAATTTTCCCATCCTTGGATGTGTCACGTATACTAAAACGTACGTCATATATACACTCACCTGCATCAACTGTATCAGTTTGTAAATACACACATATATTTCCTTTTGTTACGTGAATATAAATATTTTGCTATTGCTCGAGGTGGTATCCGCTGTATGGGGCAGCATCTGGCAGAAGGAAGTAACACAAAGGTGTGAAATTCACCAGCTCGGTGAGTGACTGGTCTATCCTCATGAGGTAGGCTCCTATAAAGAGATGTCTCATATTTCAGTCAAAACAGTTTTGTTTTTAAGTGATTGGAATTGAATCATTAACATTCAGTATTCAGCCGCTCAGCAGGAGAGTCTTGTTTTGGCATTTAAGGAAACTGTTGTTGATTATCATGTTTATGCCAAGCAGTCTGTGAATCTGTTCATGGAGAGAGCTTGGTTTCCTTTAAAGGCAAACCTAATAATATAAATTCAGAGCTCAGCAGTTCAGCTTTGAGAGAAACTTTCATAAATTGATTAAATATAAATCTTCCAAGTCATTCATATTAACCCAAGCCACGTAAACAATTCACATTACGAAATATGTGAAAACTGACTGTCGGTCTCACTAAAAGCATCTTAAAGCACATAATTGGTCTCAACCTCTGATAAGATCCTTTCAGCAAACCCAGCATTTATTTATTCACATATATATATATATATATATATATATTAGACATTGGGATAGGAGAAAAACCACCGCTTACCAAAGATGAGGGCTCCAGCGGCGTCAAAACACGAAAAAACACACAAACACAAACATAATACAAATTTTCGAGCTTAGCTCTTCATCAGGTTGTAGGATGAGGTGGCTGCCCCGCGGAAGCTAGCAGCCAACTGAGGAGACCACACGGGGTGCACATGGTCGGCTGGTCGGGGTGGAGATGGAGGGGGGAGAAACAACATGGCGGGAGGCGGGGGTGGGGGTGGAAGGACCTAAGCCCGAAAATGATAATTAGACTGCACAGTGGAAACGCGGTTGCGGTCATAAGGTCACTGGCATAAAACAAACCAAGGAAAACACGGGGGGGGGGGAATCTACTGAAAACGAACTATAAGTGCCCCCATAAAGAATTATTCCACACGCAAAATTATTGAAAATATTACACAAGAAAAAATACTGCACACGGAAAAAATATATTAATATAAAACACACGAGAGAAAATTTTTTTATCAATAGATCTACGTACAAAAAGAGAAAGCTCTGGTGAGCGATGGTTTTGTGGGAAATGATGGCAGGTAAGGGGCAAAGGTCGGAGTTCCTTGGTTTGTTTTATGCCAGTGACCTTATGACCGCAACCGCGTTTCCACTGTGCAGTCTAATTATCATTTTCGGGCTTAGGTCCTTCCACCCCCACCCCCGCCTCCCGCCATGTTGTTTCTCCCCCCTCCATCTCCACCCCAACCAGCCGACCATGTGCACCCCGTGTGGTCTCCTCAGTTGGCTGCTAGCTTCCGCGGGGCAGCCACCTCATCCTACAACCTGATGAAGAGCTAAGCTCGAAAATTTGTATTATGTTCGTGTTTGTGTGTTTTTTCGTGTTTTGACGCCGCTGGAGCCCTCATCTTTGGTAAGCGGTGGTTTTTCTCCTATCCCAATGTCTAATATATCCGCTCTCAGCGCCTCTGTTTCCAAACAATCTATATATATATATATATATATATATAAATCTTAAATTTAATACTATCTACCTAATTTACACTATATTACTTTTGTGCTTTACCCCCTCTTCCAAAGAAAGAAAAATAATAATCCCAATGGCAGTTATTTATCAGCAGTTCAGCTAAGCAACATAAAAAAAAGGCTGGCAACAACTTTTAATTGAATAAATTGATGCATCTTGAATTCAACATTTCCTTACTACAAGTTCATCAAGTGTGGAGTACGTGAGGGTTCATTGCTTTATGTATAAATGATCAACCTTCTGTTACAGCTGAAAATTCAAAATTTGTGCTTTTAGCAGATGACACAAGCATAGGATTTAAAAATACTCCAGAATGAAAAATACTTATGCCGCAATTTGACTCATGCGGATAAAATATTCAGAACTCCTAAATGAAGTAATAAAATTATTTTTGTTGTTAACAGTTCATCTTTCTACAGAGAGCTGTTCATGAATTTAGGATTTTAACATTGGCATAGTGTATAATAAACAGCAATGTCCTATTGCGTTCTGTTTGAAGTAAATAGTAAAATATACAAATATGACACTGGAAGCAGAAGTAATCGTCCAAAGGTTATCATCATTTATTCAAAAAGGAGTCTGATATTTGAGGATACATATCTTCAACAAGCTTCCAGCACATCTTAAATGTTTAGCAAGAGATAGGATTAAATTCAGAAACAATTTTTACTTGACAAATTGTCCTGCTCCATAGTAGAATTTCTTGCAAAGGTATCTACAAAACAGCTGGTAGTATCACATAAAAAACAGTTATTATGATTAGTGTTCATATTATTCTGTGAATGTTCATGTATGGGTTCATACATCTGCGTTTTGCTTAAACTGATTGCTCTTCACATCCCACAGAATCAGTCTTCAATATTGTATTATAGAATAATATGTACAGCTATTATATCAATAGACATCTTTTGTACATATAGAAATGCAAAATTGGCTAAATTATTTGCATTTTTGTCTTAAATAGGAATTCGCCATCAATTTAGTCTTTCTTTTATCTACAGTTTGACTTAATAGTTCAATGTTGTTGACAAAAATTTTAAATTTCATTAAAGAACAGTTCTAAAGGTAGAGATTAGCCATAAATTGCAAATTTTTTGTTATAGTGATACAATTTATTCTGATGAAAAGATATATTGTGTAAGAATAGATCATTAACAATCAATAAAAATGGCTATTTGGCAGTGTGTAACTTTTTGGTCCAGTAACAAACAGTAAGTCTTTTGATAAGTGTTAAAGTATTTCTGTTGATTAAAGTAACCAGCAAATTATTATTAATTGTAACAAGTTGCTCAAAATTTTTGTGTGTTTATTGGTTTGTGGTGTACATTGTACCTTTGGTATGGTTAGCTGTAAACTAGCTTATTTAGTTGCATAAAAGTCATTTCTTTCAGTGTACTTAATTTTATTATTGTTTATCCATTGCAATGACATTTACTAATCTGTGCTACTAAACAAAAACATGGTTTCTAAGGAGGGAAACATAGTTTGATGAAACCTGTTAACTTTTTGCATTTGTTGTATAATTTCCAGTTCATTTTTGTCATGTTTGAAACAAACACACCTGTTTCTGCAACAGTTTTCATTTTTTTTGTATACTTGTAAAATTATCTAGTTATTCCCCCCCCCCCTCCCCCAAGTGAAACATGTTCTGAACTTATCGAGTGACAAATATATATTTATAAATATCTTAAAGTAACCATTTGTTCTGTAAATGTCCTTGTACTTTTACAGCTCGTACAAAAAAAACAACTGAACCTCCAGCAGCGATGTCGTCTAGTGCAGTAGCATCGACTAGTGCAGCTACGTCCCCTGAACGACATGGACGAACCCGTAGACGCATAGTCAACGTATCTCATTCTCAGCGTACGTCCCCAAAGTTACTGTAGAAAAGTTCACGCACGAATAAATTCCTCTTGAAATAACAGTTCTTTTTTTTCCATCTCCCTTTTTTTCCTGCTGCATGGGTAATAAATAAATGTTGTTTGTTCTGTGAATGCTAACTCCTCAGGTGTTTTCTGAAATTACTTGATTTTTTAGCAGTTAATTGGTACTAACCTTTTTTTAAATCTACACTTCAAACAGTTTTCTTTACGCACGTAATCTTAATTGGTAGTAAGGAAATGGCTTCCATTCTCATTTATTACTCTAGTCGCACTAGAAATGTAGACCCTAATGGTGAATGTACTATAGACATGCTAACTGTCGTGCGCATTTGTGTATGTGTGTCTGCAATTTAAAAAAAATAAAAAACATTAATAAAAAAATAAAAGACATTAATAAAAAAATAAAAAAATAAAAAAAAATAGAAATGGAGGATGGTGAAATAAAGCAAAAGGACAGCAAGTAGGAAAAGAAAAAAAAATGAGCATAAATGGGAGAATTCTCTGATCCGGCTGTTACCCGTCCACACTATTCTTGAAATCCATGCAGGTTTTTGTACTAAATATCTAATTTATCCTGCATTATCATGTATTCCACTTCTATATATGGCAGGCATTTTAAATTGAATGAAGTATTAATTTTTATTAAACAGATATTCTGTAACAAGTTCAGTTTCTGATTCATTTGGGCTAGTAATGTTATTCGTGAAGAATAAATATGAGGATAGTCTGAAAAGTACATGGTCTTAACTGTAGATTATTCTAGACTTTATACCTTGCTGAAGTGATGAATACCTTTACAAACTGTGGTTTGAAAATGTGTGTTTCACTAACTGTATATACATAAACTTAAAAAATTGAAAAGATTGTTGTAAAGGAAATGTAATCCTCTATAATTTGTTTTTTGGTTCTTGCACTCCCTACTATATTACCATCTATAGAGACATTTATATTAAATAGTCTGGTTTATCCTTAGATTTCTTTCATTCCTCTTCTACAGTTCTGTTAGTGTAATCAGCCTTTAAAAATGCTAATTCATTATTAATCAGGGATATCTGTAAATACCTGTGTTAATGCTTCTGTGATCATAATGAGAAAGCTAGCGAAGATTTCCAAATACGCAAAATATGATAGCTCACTAAGGGATGATAGGACAGAATTTCTGTACATGAAATATGGTGATACCCAATCACAAGGATGTGATGGTGTGAAGAGAGGCGATATATAAGTACAATAAATCTGTTTTTGAATAAAAATCCGTCTTCTAACAACTATTTTTTTTAATTGACTTTCATCTACCTGATGCGTATCGCCCTTCTGGAGTGGGGCTTCGTCAGTGGTAAAAATGTTGGCAGCTAGCACATGTCAGTCCGGTACAGCACTTTCCGCAATTTTCTGCTCCCTTGTTTCTTGCTACACTTTAGCATTATTGCTCACTGTATAATTTGCTGTTAAACTGCACTTTTTTAACTACATCAACTAGTTATTGTGTCTACAGCGATGTGTTTATTATACCGAGCGTGGTGGTGTAACGGATAGCGTTCTGGCCTCGCATTCGGGAGGACGGCGGTTCGAATCCCCGTCCGGGCATCCAGATTGGGGTTTTCCATGGTTTCCCCAAATCACTCCAGGTGAATGCCGGGATGCTTCCTTCAAAAGGCCATGGCCGAATTCCTTTCCATTCCTTGCCACCATCCTTTCCCGTCTCTAAAGACCACGTTGTTAAAAAGGGACGTTAAACTGTTACAAAAAAAAAAAAAAAGTGTTTATTATGTATGTATCTACAGCGATGTGTTTATTATGTATGTATATGTATGTATGTATGTAGGTATATGTACATACATAATAAACATGTGTATGTATGTATGTATATGTACATACATAATAAACACATCGCTGTTGACACAATAACTAGTTGATGTAGTTAAAAAGTGCAGTTTAACAGCAAATTATACAGTGAGCAATAATGCTAAAGTGTAGCAAGACACAACGGTGCAGAAAATTGCGGAAGGTGCTGTTCCGGACTGACATGTGCTAGCTGCCACAATTTTTACCACTGACGATGCCCCACTCCAGAAGGGTGAAACGCGTCTGGTAGATGAAAGTCAATAAAAAACAGTTGTTAGAAGACGGATTTTTATTCAAAAATATTTATGCAGCAACTGCGGAACATGGCCTACATCAAGATTACAATAAATCTGGTTTGGAAAATTTTGAAACTATTAAACATGCTGTTTAACTGTGTAGAATGGATATTCAAAACTTTGTTTGTAAATATCTTTTTCTTAAATAGAAATACTTCATTAACACAGGTATCCACTGTACATAGAGGAAATTTTATGGTGCCTTTGTTGGTTTGTTGCATGTCAAGAGGAATGGCTATCGTATCTGCTATTTGTTTCTGAGAGCACGCTTATCTGTTAACTGCACTCAACAGCACAGTGCTTTGCTTTGAAGCTGTATGTCATTTCATCCATTTTGGCTTTACTGCAATATGTTATCTCAGCATTCCAGTTACAGTAGGATAATAATGAGTTTTTCATAAACCGCAGCACTGGATAATTCATGCAGATGTGCAAGAGGAACACACTGCTTTACCATATTTTTGAGGGGCTTTCTGTAATGTGTGTATTGTTACACCATATGCAACATAATTTAACACTTCATGTAGCAATATAAATTCAATGCAGCTGGAAAGTTTACATTTGGCCAATACAGAATTCTTTAACTTATTTTAATTTTGTGATATCATACGAACTGCCATTGCTTCAAATCTAATTGTTATTGGGCATAGCATAAAGAATACAAATTTTGATACTATCATAAAATGTTGAAATTTGTTGATTGTTCAAAATGAAACTGGAAATGCACAAACAATTTGGTATGTTTTGATCATTAAATAGTTGATCAATGCACCTGTGTTGGGGAAAATGTTTGAATTGTTTGGTGTGCATCTTGTTTGGTGTAACTGTGCTGACAGTATAGGAGACCAATTATACCATAGTATGACCACTTGTGTAATTAACTTTAATTGGTACTCTCCATAGAATATTACTTTTTTTTTTTTTAAGAAAACGTCGTAACACCATTACTGTAGTCTTCACTAATTTCATTATGAAACACACAGAAAAAACAGGTAATTAATATTTGGTTATTAAATCCAAGCTCTGGTGTCACTGGTCGCAATTTCCTAGTTCACTTTAATTTAATTGAGAATTTTTTTTTTTTTTTTTAAAGTGTGCTTCTGTCATAGAGTAGTCAACAGTTTGAGTGGTGATAAGATTTATATATGGAACATGAGGTTGTGCTGCAAAGGAGGAGCTATTGTTAGTAACTGGAAAACCTGATATTTTTAAGTAACAATTGAACTCTCATATTTTTTCCTTTGGAATTACAGTGGCATTTTTAAGTCATTCATTATAACAGCCCTTCTGGAAACAGTATTGTCATTATTGAATGATACTGACTCTAACGGTAATGCTTGTAATTGTGCTGCTCTATTGTCACGGAGTTAAAAAAAGTTCCAGAAAAAATTAGATTCCTTAAAAAAATGTATCTTCTGGATTAAATTTTCCTTGCAGATTAATAACCCCACCTTGAATTTGGATATGAAGAGTATGTTGCTACCACATCTTATTAAGGTAAAGGTCACAGGGTTCCTACAGCTCCTACCACTTCATGGTGGTGGAGCTCCACATTACCACCATTGACACTAGAATGGATGTGATGGGGTCAGCGCCATGCTCTGACCATTCTTTACCTTGCTGCGGAGTTTCCTGCAGGGTACTCTTTGGATAGCAGGCTGAGTGGGGCTGGGGAGCTGTTCTGGATGTTCAGCTTCAAGGAAAAATACCCGCCTTCGTCGGGGATCGAACCCCGGTCGTCCGGGCCGCGGTCTGACACTCTACAATCTGAGCTACGCGGCCATCCATCATTTTATTATCCTCAGCAAAAACTGATCTCTCTTCCTCACTAGGCAAGTATCAGCAAACCTCACTACCAATGAATTGTGCAGCTAATGCTTAATCAATCAAGGAAATTGCAGTCGTCTTGTTCTCTTCAGACAGGTAACACCTTTAACCACTGAAACCAGTTTGATTAGCAAAGAAATATTTTTGCAGCCATGATATGTTTCAACTGTAACAACTGCTACATAAACTGTCAATCTTTTGTTTTCCTGATTAATGAAGGGCTACAGACCATTTCTGACTTATTAAAGTAATAATTTAAGAAGTAGCTGCAGAAGAAATGCCCTGCAGTAATTACTTTTTTTTTTTCTTCTGACTTGTTTTCTTTTAATTTATTAGGCATGAATTTCATTTTTCCTAGTCCCTTCTTTCTCAACAAAATGCTGCATTGTGTGGTACCATTATTAACTTCCTACACAAATTTACCTCATAGCATAATCATTTTTTCAGACCTTTATCCAAAACAGACAAGGTAATTACCACATAATTGTTTTGTATCTAATGATCATGGCAAATTTCACTTTATAAAAGCTATTTGAAATTTTTGTTTGTGGTGCCATGTATTTTTGAGTCATCGATACAATACGTCAGTTTTTCTGTGAAAATATATGCAAAAATAATTTTTTTTTTTTTTTATCATCATGGGCATTCCCTATAAACTGATATTGTAATTCTGAGACATCCTTATCACTGTAAATGTTGATGATTTAATTTTAATGCAGTTATATTTGGCATTTAGAAAAATAGGTGGGGAGGAACTACTACATGCTTTAAACTTCAGAGAAAATTCTGATTTTACTGTTTTTCTAAATACTGTCATAAAACAACAAAAAGGCTACTAAAGAACTGAAGCTTAGACCAGTCAAGAAGGATGGGTGAAGATAGTATTTTTTTATACTGATGCTAATTGGTACAACTAAATACATAATTTTTATGTAATGCCCAACCAGCCATTAAAAAGTTTTACATACTATTGCTGAACGTCCTAAGCGATAATTACTAATTAATGATACTGGAAATAGCTACATTAATGCTTTCTTTGTTCTAACAAACAAACATGCTGCTGCTGCTAATTAGTAACATTGTATATATTTACTACCAGAAGCTTTCATTTGTACATCTTCTAATAAAACAATCATACCATTTCTTTATGTGTGGCGGGCATTTAATCTGATAGCGAGTTGCTTGTGCTGTGAATGCTGCTTTTTAATGTTGTGTGAATCCATCAGTATTTTCATTTGATTTTATTCAGACTTACATGTGAAGTTTATTATTTATTTATTTTATCGTTTAGCCCATTAAGGCGCCCGTGGAACCATGAATTTGCATTATCCTTCTTATTCTTGCTGTTCTTTTTATCTTACCAAAACCTCATCCTTTCGCTGTGGACTTGACGTCTCTCTTGTGTCCATGCATTTCTGAGTTTCAGATTTTTTACTGTTGTGATCTTAGGGGCAAATCTATGTGAAGTTATTAACAGTCTATGTATTCTGCATGTAGATGTCAGTGGGTCTAGGTTGACTTCTGCAAGGTCTTTCTGGGTTTCTATAAGCCGGTGTGCTTTGGTTTGTTGGGGGCCGTTGACAATGTGGAAAATTTTCTTGGTTGGTCGTAAGTCTTCCATTCGTGCTATATGTCCGTAGAATTTCATGCATCTTTTCCGTGTGAGTGAGGTGAATCGTTCGGTCAGTGAATACAGTTCTTCTGAGCTTTTGCACATCCAGATCTGGTCTTGGATCTTGGGACCGAATATTTTTCTCAGTATCTGTCTTCTTTTTTTTTTCAATTCCTTTGACATTTACAGTTAATGACGATGTCTCCATCGTATACAGTGCTCCTGGAAGAACAACGTTGTGGTAGTGATGGAGTTTGGCTTTGGTGGAAAGTGATTTCTTATTGTAAGTATTCCAAGTAATTGTATATGCTTTTTACCATTTTTCTGCATGGCTTTTGTGGACCTCTTTCTCAGTTCCAGTATTCCCAGTAATTTCCCTTAACTTATTTGATACTGCCATACTTGGTCACGAGTGGCTTCAGGTTTGTGATTTTGGAGTCCATATATTGTGATTCCTCATAAGAGATTTGGAGGCCGGTTTTGATGGCTATCTCACGAAGCTTCTCAACAGCATATCTGGCTTCCTCAACAGACCATGTAATTACAGCTAGATCATCTTCAAATGCAAGGCATTTTATGTTGATACTTTTATCCTTAGTTCCAATATATATTCCAGATATTTCTATTTTCCAGATGCTATTGATTTTGTCTAGTACCAGGTTGAACAGGGGTGGTGATAACCAATCCTCTTGTCTTACACCAGTTTTAATTTCAAACGATTCAGAGATTTCACCCATAAATTTCACTTTTGATGCTGTATTTGTCAAAGTTTGTTGAATTAACATAGTGATTTTATTATCTACTCCATATTCACACAGTACCAGGGGGTTACCCCCCCCCCCAAAAAAAAAGTAATTATTTTTTAAAAGCTATAAAGTTTTAAATTTTTTACAAAACAGCCTTCAAAATACTCTCCATTACAACTAGTACATTTCTCCTGCCGGTGCTTCCACTGTTAAAAACATTTTCTGCAGTCATCTTTAGAAATGGATGACAGCTCCTCCTTCGTTTTTTTTTCTTGACCTCTTCAATGTTGTCAAGTCGGTGTCCTTTCATGCCCCTTTTCATGCGTGGAAATAAGAAAACGTCTCATGGAGCCCGGTCAGGCAAAGGAGTATGGGGCAGTGGAAACATGCCATTTTCAGCTAAAAACTGCCTAACAGAGACAGCTGTGTGTGCAGGTACATTGTCGTGGTGGAAGAACCAGTCTCCTGTCTGCCACAAATCAGGTCATTTTTGACCAACGCTGTTGCGTAATCTTCTTAAAAATTCTGAATCAAAGGTTTGATTGACGGTCTGATGTGGGGGAACAAACTCTGAATGAACTACGCCCTTGGCATCAAAAAATCAAATGAGCATTGTTTTGATGTTTGATTTGACTTGACAACATTTTTTTGGACGGGGTAACAATGACGTCTTCCATTGGTTTAACTGTTTCTTTTTTTTCTGGGTTTAACCATAGCACCATGACTCATCACCAGTAATGACCTTTGACAGAATCAAGCTGTTGTTTCAAGGCACATGTTTCAACTCAACGTTCTTTTTGATTGTCATTTAGAGCCCCAGGAACAAACTTGGCAGCAACCCATTTCATTCCCAAATCTTTGGTTAAAATTTGCTGAACTGAGCTGCTAGACAACCCACTGATCTCTGACAGTTGATCAGTTGTCTGTAGACAGTCTGAGAGCACAAGCTCTCGAATTTTTTCAACATTTTCGTCGATTCGGACAGTTGATGGATGTCCACAGCAAGGGTTTCCATCAATCGACATGTTGCAATTTTTAAACCAAGTGAACCACTCGTACATTTGAGTTTTTCCCATAACGTCATCTTTGTAAGTTGTTTTCAACATTAAACCAGTTTCAGCAGCATTTTTACTGAGTAGAAAACAAAATTTCACAGCTGCACATTGTTCACTTAAACTTGCCATCATCAAAAACGGAACAATAACAAAACAGCTCTAGCAAAAACAATCACTGCAGATTAACAGAACAAGCCAGGTGGACAACACAGGTGGCACTGAACTGACAATGAGTTGCACTATAAACTCCTAGTGGAAGAAACGCATACTACCCAAGCTCCGCCCACAGCAATGCTATACCAGTATTTTTGGATACCCTTCTTATATTGAACAGTGTGGTTGAATCATATGCTTTCCTAAGTCTACAATAGTTACGATTTTGGAAAATCATCTTGAGGTTCCAGATCTGTTCTATGCATGATCGGTGTGGCGGGAATTATGCTTGGTATCCACCAATCGTAAGCTCTGTCTGTTTCTCCAACGAGCACAACAAAGTACTTTGTAGGCGACTGGCAGGAGTGAAATCTTTCAGAAATTGTTTGGATCTGTCCTGTCTCCTTTTTTATGTAGTGGGTGAATTGATACAATTTTTCAATCTGCAGGTATGACTTCAGTTTATTATAATCTTATCTTTTTTTCACACATAACACTGGTTTGCAACTCTCAGTTTTTCAATACAAATTTAGCTGTCAGCAACTCTACAGTCCATTAAAACAATGTCAATTCACAGAAAATTATTAAGAAATTGAGTAAATATGGCATTAATAGTTGTTTTTATGCTAAAGCTCTCGCCAGTAAGGTACTTTATTTTCTCTGAAATCACTACTGGATATTCACATTGAGTGCATGAAATGTTGTTGATTACTGCATTGGCAGACAGCTTACATAAACATTCAACACAATAAACTTTTGGTCATATTACTATACGTGAGGGGGAGGGAATATATTTTCCCTCATAATAAACTGGAGTGGTGTATTTGTGTTGTGATACATGTTTTTCATCTCTTACTTGGCTGTACTGTGGATGCCACATGTTAAAATATTTCATTAGTCATCACATTTTTGTGTGCTGTATGTTAATATGCATGAAGCAATAAACTGAAAATGCTAATAAAGCAAGTGTGATTTGCTGATAAAGTTAGTATAATTTTCTATCCTTCATCCATCTCTCTCTTATATTTTGATTTGAATTGTAATTTTGTTAGTCCTTATTTTTCCATTTATTCATAATGTTATTTATAATTGTGTATACAGAAGGTTTGTTGTTTTTTGCATTTTTCATATAGGATTTGTTGAACATGTAAACTTAATTTTTATTTGGCATCAAAAGTGAAGTTCCTACTTTAAGTTAGGAATAGCCATCACATTATAATATTTGATAATTCTATCTTTGCACATACAATCTGTCAAAAACGTGCCAGGAATTGGTCAATATAAAACAAAATCTTTATTATTCATACGAATTTATTGTATCACCTTCAAAGTAGGACCCTTTCGAAATGGTAAACTTATGCCATCGAATAATGCAGTCATCAAAACATTTTTAAATGCTTTTTCTGGAATCAACTTCAGTTCTCACCGCGAATTCTCTTTTATTTCTAGCACCGACTGCAAACGGTTGTTTCAAAGTGGTAATTTGAGTTTTGGAAAGAGAAAAAAAATTGGCTGAAGCCATGTCAGCTGAATACGGCGGTGGTTCAATGATGTTTATTGAGTTTTTGGCCAGAAATTTGTTCACAATGATAGGCTTGTGAGATGGTGCATTATCGTGGTGCAAAATCCAAATTTTCTTTCTGCAAATCTGGCATTTTTTGACGAATCCGCTCTCCCATAGGCTGCATAACACTCGGATAATATTCTTTATTTACCTTCTCATCTTCTGGCAAGAATTCTGAGTGCACAATGTAGTGAATCGAGCGGCAAATCCGCCACATACCGTGGGTTCTATCAACGAGGACTGCTGCTGGTTCAGTTTCAACCAACATATGCATCAATTTGTTGATAGACAACTTGTGGTTTATTTAACTTCTACAGTCAAGCTAAACTGATCGAAGTAGGTAATATACCTTTTACTTGTTACCAGAGACAAGAAACAATGTTACAGTAAGCAACTGTCCCTTTGCTAGTGCGGCTCAACTAGACATGTTACTTACTGGAGGAAACGACTCACTACTTAATGCTAATACTTTAATTCTTAACTAAGGACAAGGTATTCTTGAAGGAAAACACACCTATCCAGTAAACTCTATAATTTATTCTATCACTTGATAAAAACATACGACATTACATAGATCACACAATAAGACTGAAATCATGATGGCACAAAACATTTAACTTATACTCCTTTCTAGGCACATTTAACCATTTACGATGATCGACAAGACCTATCCCTTGAAATGAGTGACTTGAATGACTGACTATAAATATTTAAGCAACAAGCGTAGGAATATCAGATGGCTAGGTGTTACCTTAAGTATTGTAGATGTTTCTCGAGTTGAAGATGGTGTTAGACTCCCCCGTTCAACTAGCTACAGAGCGTCGTCTGCGCCATTAGCGGTGGAGGGGGCATCTCACCCTATAATTGGCTAGACCATTCACGTGGTTACTTTTAGAGTTCATAAGTGGCTTTCAGTGGTTCAAGCAGACCAGATGGTGTGGACGGTAAATCTCACGCACTCAGTGCTTACGAAAGGGAAACTCGCCACCCACACCTTTCCCATTCTACGCGAGTGAAACTTTCAGCTCTCAACCTTGAAGCTCGTGTGGTATTACTCTGATAACAAGGTGCGCTTCCTGCCGACTGGGAACCTGGCTCACTCGCCGAGGCCCACAGCCCGCATGCTCAATAAAGACGACCGAAATCTAATAAATATTCCTTTCATCTCTGATCAATATTCCAAAATTAGCACCATCGCTACAACAACACTACAATAATCAAAGAAAACCGTAAATATCACCTTGACTTTTTATCGGTATTGACGCGGTTTTTCCAATTTCGGCTCAGTTGCAAGACGCCATTCCGAATCTTGTAGACTGGTTTACATAACAAACTCATAAAATCATGTCTCATTCTAGCATGTCTTCAGTGACCTTTAAGTGATTGAGTTTTTGAAGAAAATTCAGGTCTTTTGGAACTAGCCGAGCGGCAGCATGTTTCATGCTCAAACAATCATTTAAAGTGGTATGAATTGATTCATGAGACAGAGAAAGTGCAGTGGCTATCTCTCTCAAACTTAAATGATGATTTTCAGTTACCATTTCCTTCACTTTAGCGCTGTTAACTTCAGTTGAAGATGTTGATGGTAGACCAGAGCGAGGCAAATATTCCAATCACATCTCAACCACTTTTGAATTCACTGTACCGCTCACATGCATGTGTTTTTGATAAACTTGATTCACCATAAGCCTTGCGTAACATTTTCAGCGATTCAGCACACAAAATTCTATTTGCAATGCAAAATTTGCGACAAATTCTTTGTTCGAAATTTTTTTCCATTGTGAAAATTACTAAGAATGCTTGAGATGAAGTGACAACAATGAGCACTATCAGGAAACTAGACAACAGATACTGCTCAAACTCGGCATCAGTATATAGGACAGTTGAGTCAACTTAACGACAAAAAGAATTTTGACAATTCCTTTAAACAGATTTTTTAAATGTTCAATTCCCGGTACTTTCTTGATAGATTGTATACCACATTAGTTAATGGCTTTACAGTTCATGCTGTGTTTCCTACTTCCAATCAAAAGTAATTTAGTTCCTCAAATATTTAGAACATCTTGCTTGTTTTAGAACTAATAAGTTTTATTTACTCTTGATGATTCAAATGTCACTGCAAAATAATTGACATTTTATGATCTTTCAGAACAGGAGTGAGGGAAATCATGTCCCCGTCGTAGAATGTGGTTGATTAATTTGAAGCCTGGGAAAACAGTGACAAGAACTGAAGTTTTTTCTTTAGCTTTTGTGGGTTGTCGGCCATATTGACAGGGGTGTAGTGTGAGGAAAAATTTGTACCAACTCAGATGGGTAATCTTGGGGTACTGTTGGTGGCGTGAATGCTGGCCTGGCCACATATGTCTTCCAGGATATCCAAGCTCTTCACCAGGGACTGGTTGTTAAAAAGAGGGTGACAGCTGTCAAAGTGGAGAATGATTGGTTTGATGTGTAAATAGGTACTAAAGTGGCCATTGGAGAGAGATATTGACATCTAAGAAGGGAACTGTGGAGTGAAAGTATAATGTTGTTAATTTCAGGGAAAGGCAGGGCCTCTGCTAAGGATGCTTAATAGTTTTTACCGAGCTTCCAGATCATAAAAATGTCATATTTGGACATTTACCAAATCATGGTTTCCGAGCAGCTTTTGTTGATTATTTCAGATGGTTAAAGAAGAAGAGAGCTTTTATAAAGCCCTATATGTATCTTATAACATTTTAATGATGACCTCACACTACCTACATGGTTTGAGGTCCACTGGTTTATTTAATTTACTGAACCTCTCGAAGATCCTACCCAGACAGTTTCTCCCATAGCCAATAAAATAGCACCATGCTGCTGGCATCCTTTACACATGTGGAATTCAACAAGTTTTATTTATTTCGTATGGCCTAGCAAATAATGTAATACATATAAATATATACAACGACAAGAACGTTGGTAGCATTCACAAACTGATGTCCAGGTGCGGCAGCCATTCAATGAAGGAAGCTGTAGCACTGAAAATTTCTTGAGAAGGTCCATCATACTTCCTCAGAGAGCATTCCTTGATGATATGCTCCATACTCTGGTAAGGAGCTCTGCAGTCACAGGCAGGAGAATCCTGAAGACCCCACTTATGCAGCATGGCATTTCATTTGGCGTAGCCTGTTCTTAGGCGATTTAGTTTAATCCACTGGTCTCCCTTCAGGTGTTATCCCGGAAGTCCAATTGTGGGATCTTTATTATCTGAATGTTTTGCAGATGCAGAGTTCCAGCTTTGTCGCCTTTTGTCCTTGACATCAAAGTCAAACACTGCCATACTGGGTTTCTGGGTTTAAGATGAGTGGGGGATAGGTCATTCAGGACCTCGTGGATTGCGAGATCCTGTGGTTGATGTAGTTTTATCCACTCACGTGTCGATGCTTCTTGACGTCTTACCTGTGGAGGTGGTATGTTGCTGATCAGATTTAACCAGGAGACTGGGTGGATTTTAGTGTGCCAAGTAAATGGAAGGCATCTGTCTGTGTAAGTCAAAATGTCCAACCTATAATAAACCATCTTCCCATGCTAGTGACATTCAGTAGTGATGGCCACTTTAACGTTTCATGATTTAGAATATCTCTCTCCTCCCCTCCCCTCCCCTCCTCTTCTTCCCTGTTTTCTCACATTGTCTTTATCCATCCTAGTTGCCACCGATGTAACAAGATACTATTCAGTGTATTCACCAATGAACTACTGGGAGAGTTGACGATGAGATGTTCAATTTGTACTGGCGATACTGCTATTGCTGCATGTAGAAAAGAAAAATTCAATAAGATGGATAAAAATTCCCAGTAGCTTTAGAAAACTGTGTGGTTTACTGCGAGGAGAATTAATTGAAGACTGATTCAAGCAAGCTTGATGCGTACACTTTACATCTGTGTAACAGAGAAACTGAGTTATGACTGAATATCCGATGGAGAGAAGTTCAACTTGATTGCTGAAGTAGCTGGACTTAACTTGAATATTCTCTTACTCTCAAGACTTATTGCAAGGAATTAAGGCAAGATTAGCTCAAATTTTGTTCTTAATATATTAATGGGTTAAATGTGCAGAGCTTGACCATAGGTTCTGTATACACCTGTTTTGGAACTCTTGTTTTTAAGCTGGAGAGTAAGCAGCACCACTGGGAAATATGATTCGTCTAAATGTGTAATTGAATGAATCCATCTGATTCATTGCAGATTGCTTGAAAGTTTATTCATCTAGCCCAGAATAGCATTTCCTAACATAATGTAAGGCACAGAACAGCTGGAGAAAATGAAAGTATAGCCATTTAAAAATAGTAACTCTTATCACGCTCTTCCCCCTCTCCCCCTCCTTTCCCTACTTTTCCATCAAGGTTGAATCTTGCAAGATTTTCTGACAGAGGTGTGCGCCATTTCAAATTCAATTAGAGGCAAAGTGTGCTGCCCTGTTCAAGGAATAGTCACTAATGCTCCCAGAACTACTGGGACATTAGGGAATAGATAGCAAGAACCATGTGAAGAGAATAAACTTTGAAACAACTGTGGCGAAGGGCAGGAATAATATGGTGATATATGGAAGACATGAGCTGCTAGTGCGGAGTAGTACAAACATTGGACCAGTAGCTAATGTGTCCAGACAAGGACACTGTTTACTCAGGAGAAGATTTGATTTTAGTTAATGAGGTGAAAAAAATTGTTGTAAGAGTTTTGAAAGGGAAAGATTTGTTTTCATCCTGACACAGAAGCATAATATTCTTTCTCAAGCTGCTTCCTTAGCTAGGGGTGTGTCTCTCCAGCACTCATCTCAGTGCCTTTTTTCATGTCAAATCAATATATCTGTAACATTTACTACACTTTGATAATTGTAACCCTTTCACACCAAACACACTCATATGTACAGCTTAGGTAGCTGCAGCAACATATTTTCGGGCTTCCATTCCATCACCCAACATTCTAATAAACTCTCTAAATCCTAAAAATCATACATTCATCTACCTGGGCTAATATATAAACTGCTTTCTCATATTATATTAAAGTCAGTATATGTCTGATTTTGTGTTTCTGGTCTTCCCAGGCCTTAGTCTTCAGTGTTAATGATAGGACAAAAATTCTCCTAGACCTCCCCCCCCCTACTTCCCTCTGTCTTTTGTAGCATGTTTTAAAATACTGCCTAACTTCATCCAACTAATACCCATCTACTCAACCTGTGAAGCAGTCAAATCTCCATAGAACATGTATCCTGTTTCTATCACCTTCACCAACACACTCCACAGGAGTGGTACATTATCTACACAGTCTTTTTGCTCAGAGAGGTGGCCGATTATTATTATTTTATAATTTTCACACGACGACTAGAACTGCATGAGAACGAAGATGTCAGTTAGTGATGCTTTCATCTACCTTTCATTAAATGTTTGCAGGTTCATTCACACCAAGTAACAGTGCCTTCTGAACATCATTCAGTAAAGGAACATTGGAGCAATGCGCCAACATTAAGCTTTTTTTAAAACTGGGTAAAAGTTCCACAGTAATATTAAAAAGCCTCTATCATGGTGGCAGAATAGAGTTTAAGGAAATGTTAGTGAGGAGGATGAAGGAAAAGCTTGAAGATTATCTGGCTTGATGGTGATGGGTGTCTGGTGCCAATAATAATAATAATAATAATAATTTAATTTAATTGCAATGGAGCACACGCTCCGGTGGCAATTTCCCTACACACCCAACTTACCATTATCCTGCACCCAACTGCATTAGCCCTCTACAAATTTTAACTTTAAATTCTTTTAACGTTTTCGGTAAGTTATTCATCATTTCCCTTGGTAACTCATTCCAATCCCTGACACCCTTACCTAAAAAAGAAAATCTTCCCCCACCCTTGTGCCTGAAATCAAGTGCCAGCTTGTGGTCATGGTCATCCTTTCTCTTCCATGAACTACTTTTCATACCCACTGCAATATCTTTCCATGCCTCATCGCCAGTATACGCCCTGTACACTCCCATGACCCTCCTCATCCTCATCCTATCTTGCAATGAATCCCATTCCAGCTCCTGTATCATGTCTGTCACTGATTGCATTCTGTGATAATTTCCAGAAACAAATCTAGCAGCCCTTTACTGCACCCTCTCTAATTCCTGCATTTGATATGCAAAATGTGGGTCCCATACAACACTACCATATTCAAGCAATGGTCTGACCAAAGTTTTGTAACCCAATTCCTTTACTTCTCTCGTGCATCCCCTCATCACTCTCTCCAACAAGTGCAGAATTTTGAAACCTTTTCCTACCACCTGTCCAATGTGTCCTGCCCAGTTATGCTTGTTATCAAATGTAATGCCAAGATATTTACATTTCAAGTCTTCAGCAAGCAATTCTTTCCTCACCTTATACACATAATGAACCTTTTTTTTGTGTATCTAATAAGCTGACTCTTCTTTGCATTTATCTTCATCCGATGTTTACCAACCCAACTAGATATCCTGTCCAGATCACCCTGAAACTGTTTACAATCCTCTATTGTTTTGATCCTTTTATACAGCATTATGTCATCTGAAAACAATCTAATTTCAGATAGTAAACAATCAACACAATTATTCATTAGAATATTGAATAGCACTGGTCCCAGTACGCTACCTTGCGGCACTGCCATTTTTACTTCTACTTCCTTTGATACCGCATTTCCTACCCTAACTTTCTGTTTTCTACCTTTTAAAATTTCTTCTACCCAGTGAATCACTTTCTCATCCACTCCAATAGTTTTTATCTTATTTACTACTGATTTATGGCTCACTCTGTCAAACGCCTTTGAAAGATTTGGTGCTACACTCTCAATTTGGCCTCCCTTGTCCATTTCATCTGAAATATCTTGCATATATCCCACCAACTGAGATTTTCATGAATATCCTTGCCTGAACCCATGTTGACTACTTGAAAACCACTTATGTTCCTCACATACATTTCTGATGTGGTTGCATATCAATCTTTCCATTAATTTACCTACCACTAAAGTGAAACTGATTGGCCTGTAATTTTCGACTCTATTTCTCACCCCTCCCTTATGTACCGGTACTACTATCACACTTTTCCAGTCCTATGGTAAGCAGCAAGTGTCCAGACTCAATTTAAATAATATTTCAAGATAAGGTACAATGTCACATCTGGCAATCTTTAAGATATCTGCAGTAATATTATCTACACCAGCCCCTTTATGTTTTTTCAGCTTGCTTATTTCCTTCATTATTTCTTCAGGATGAATTTAAATTTTTTTAGTATCTTCATTTCTAATCGTATTGTTAAGCTCGTTCTCCGAATTAGACATTCCCGTTTCTGATTCATTGTCCCTAATGCTGTCACTAAACCAGTTATTTAAAATCTCTGCCTTTTTCAGTGTTCTGATACGATCCAGTTCCACACATTTCATGATGTAGAGAGAGCATTGAAGATAATCATTAACCAGGATTGTTGTTGATAGTTTGAAGTGAAGATAGTGTTCAGAAATTAACAAATTATTTAAAATGATCTTTTTCCTCTACCAGGGTTATCAAGGAGCATAATGGAATTCTTCAATCCACTATGCATTTCATTTTAAGATTGGTAAATGGGAGGTCTGATCCTGCTTTGATGGTCAAAAAGATAGTAGAGTGTAGGACAGCAAGGATATGAAAATAGCAGCTGATATGGATGAAGACTTCATTTTATGCTTTGTAACAGGTGATGAGACATGGTGCTTTCAGTATGAGCTACTTAAAAAGTGTCTTAAGGCAGAATGGAATGATGCAGCATATTCAAAACTTAAAAAAAAAAAAAAAAAAAAAAATATGCAAGCAGAAGACACTGCTCACAGATTTCTTTGATTGCAAAGGAATTACTAATAAGAGGATGAATACTGAAGATTACTTGTGTGTTTTTAAATGATCGCAAGCAATGATTTCTCCAGTTTATCCCAGTTATCAAAAACAAGAGATATACTATATAGCTCAACAATCCAATGCATCCAAATTCCAGTTTCATATGATTTCTTAGTGCAAAAAAGAATGGTGCTTGATCAGTTCCCCAAACCCCATTACCCCATTAACCTGGGCTATTCCAAAAACTGAAATTGATTATTACAATTTGGTTTCCTGGAAGTCAACCCTCCAAATAGACAGAGCATGATGTTTATGTTATCTATGAAAACATCCTTGTGATTAACCAATTAACTTTCAACAACTGTTCTGCTTCCCTTTCAGATCTGACCGTGCATGAATCCATTGTCAGTCAGTACGAATGGTCGTAGAGAAACAAACAGTTTTAATCGGAGTTAACACTACACTGCTGTTAATATGATATAAAATCCTGCTTCACAGTTTGTATTATCAGAATCCTATATACCTAGATTCTAGGTTGTGTGAGTTAACAGTACAGAATTCACACCCAGCACTCTTCTAGTCTCAATCTGAGTATATATATCAACTTTCTAGTTTCCCATCCTCAGTCCCAGCTTCTCTTAATAATCTGCCTGTACCTACATTTTCCTTTTATACATTTGACGCAAATCCAGTATACAAATAAATATTTCTATACTGGAGACTGCTTCCTTTTATTTCTGTGTTGGTGGCTTGAACCCCATTCCCAACCATTTCCCTCATCTCCCCCATCCCCCCCCCCCCCATCCCCTTTTGCATCACCTCAGCTGCTACGTTGCTGTTAATTGGTTCCCCAGTGCGTATCATGTTGTTCTGCAGAGGGAAGTATCTATATTAGAATATTTCATGTTTGTGTATCTGCACCATGCTGATGTAATCTGTGGTAAGTGATGGTTCCTTTTTCTATCCTTATTTGAAGTTATTTAAAATTGCTACACCTGTGCTCCCCAACAAATACATATTATTAATCTTGCTATTTTTTGAAATCTGACTACTTCAATCTGTTATATAAATGATTAGGATTGAGATAAGATGGAAGTACACATGGGCTAATGTAACAGGTAGAGAACACTTGCAAAATGAATGCAGCAAAAATTAAGTTTTATGGCTGAGCCTGCGTTCAATGTTGATTTTGTCAATGGCTTTGGAATGTACGCTTATTCTGCACATTGTGACAACGATTTGTTATATCATGGTGGCAGAATAAATTTTAAATAGATGCTATTGACGAGGATGAAGGAAAAGCTTGAAGATTATCAGGCTTGATGATGATAGGTTTCTGGTGCCAAGAATGTTCTGACATGATCCAATTGTACACATGTACAGCTTAGGTAGCATGGAAATGGCATAAAAAGAAGTTGGGTGAACTAAGTTACTGGGCAAAAAAACTTGTCTGATTATCACCATTATCTGTATAGATAAATGGTCTGATGTCAAATCAATATAAGTAGTAGGACACTGGTAAAAAAGAAAATGGTAATGGTGTATAAGGTGTGATGTATTGCATGTGGCATGTTCATGTGGTAATGGCCATATGTTTGTTACTTTTCACCCTTAATTGTGCTTAATTTAATTGATTTGTTTGGATGGTGAATTAAATTGCACCTCTTCATACGAAACCTTTACTCAATTGATGTAAAAATGAGTAATTGTATTTACCCTATTCTTATATTTTATGTTCTCTTTGTATACATTCAAATTATATATGTAAATTTGGATGGGGAAATGAGTCACCACTTACCTTAATATGATGGAGGTGAGGCATGAACACACAGAAAAGACAAAAACACACATTATTTAGCAATTTTCGGGTCTAGCCCTTCATCAACAGGAGATCATTATGGGGGGTGGGTGTTGTGGGAGACTGTCTCACAGATAGACTGTTGGACAGGAAAATGGTTGGGGTAAATTCAAACTAAGGACAGGTAGAGTGGTCGTGATTCAGATCTAATATCTCAGCATTGATAAATGTCAAAACTGATCTCTGGTGGGTGGGAAGAGCAAAATAATATAATAAAAATCTAAATATAAATAAGCAAAGATAAATAAAAATTAAACTAAAGACTCTGTGAAGTTAAACATCACCTCAGCAGTGGTTCAATTTGGGTAGTGGGGATGGAGCCAAGGAGAGGATAAGAAAAAAGTAAACATAAATAATAATAATAATGATGACTGAGTATTAAGTTGGAACCAGTGGTTGTCTTGTGCCCAGTTTGTATTGGTAGACAAATTCCCACCTTCTGAATCCGAAGCAGCTGCTGCTATTAGGGAGGACTTGACAGCACCGACCGTGAAACGAGTTCAAAGTATTTGTGGCATTGGAAATGGCATGGGCTGCTACTGGGTGCTTTGGGTTCTGTGTGAATATCGTCTGTCAGTGGCCATTTATTCTTATGGAGAGTGGATTTGTGGTCAAACCTATATATGAAGCCAGGCAGTGGTTGCATGTTACCTGGTATATTACATGGGAGGTTTCACATGTGTGTGCTATCATTGGAAAGTTTTCCCCAGTGACATGGTTGGTGAAAGTGGTGGTGGGTTAGTGCATGTTGCACATCTTGCAGCTGGGTCTATGACATGGGAAAGAGCTATGGGGTTAACTTTTGGGGTGAGGAAGACTGTGGACTAGGACTTCACTGTGGTTAGGAGGCTTGCTGAAACAGGTTCTGTGAGGGGGCAGGGAGGATTTTGGGAAGAATGGATCTCATTTCTGGACAGGTTTGTAGGAAATCATAATTCTTCCCGCTGACAAGGGCTCAGCCGCAATAATTATGAATCTGAGTGACTGGCTGAAGCTTTTTGTCAGTTATCAGACACCAGCATTTACCGCTGCCTGAGCAAAGATCTTACACCTGTTGTCAACAAGAAAATACAGGAATATGTACAGTTTAGTGGACCCCTCAGAGGTCTTCCCACAATCCATTTTAATTCTTACTCCTCAAAATCCACGTACATCTATCCTTCACATCTTTTCAAAAATCCATAATCCTTGCAATCCAGTACACCCTATTTTTGCAGCCAAATGAACGCCTTCCATCCTTGGTTGACAAATACCTACAACCTATAGTCTGTCAGCTCCCTTCACATATCAAGGGGACACAACACTTCCTCTTCCATCTTGCTGCTATACCCACACCTCTTCCTTCCAACTCTATCCTGGTATTGATTGGTGTTACGTGCTTGTACACAAACATTTCACTCTGGCATGACGTCGGGGCCATGGAACATTTTCAGGATCAGTGTCCTCATAACAGCCTGCCTATGACATCTTTCCTCATCAAATTGGCCCACCTGATACTCAACAATAACTACTTCTCCTTCGAAGGCAACATCTATCACCATGGGTACCCACATGGCCCCCTCTTATCCTTACCTGTTCATGGAACTGACATTTTTTGGAGAAAGTCCCTCTCAAACCCCACACATGGCTTAAATTTATAGGTGATATTTTTATGATCTTGACGCATGATGAAAACAACCTTCTAAATTTCCTGAACCATCTTAATTCCTTTAACACGCTGAAATTCACATAGACCTACTCCCACACACAGGCAACTTTCTTGGATGTGGCTTTGTCACTCTCCAATGACTACCTTAACTCCTCAGTCCACATCAAATCCATCAACCTTAAACAGCATCTCCATTTTGACATGCCACCCATACCATATCAAACATTCTCTCCGCCACAGTGTTGGCATTTGGGGTAGTCATATATGCTCAAACCAACAGTTCTTCATGCATTATTCAAACAACATTTCACAGGCATTGATATCTCGCAACTACCCTCCTGCTTTGTTAGCAAACAACTTTCACGGACAGCATTACAATCCTCTCAGCTAATCAACTATCCCAAACCTGTAAACACCAACCACACAGTACTACAAAGTCCTCGAATCCATCAACAGAATACTTCGACAAAGTAACAATGTCCAACAAACCTGACCAGAAATGAGATCCTCCCTGCCCCTTGCAGAACTTGTTTCAGCAGGCCTCCTAACCTCAGTGATCTCCTAGTCCACAAACACGGTCTTCCTTGTCACAGCAGACAGGCCAATTGCTCTTTCCCATGCAATAGACCCCGCTGCAAGATGAGCAGCATGTACCATCCCACCACCACTTTCACCAACACTGTCACTGAGGAAGCTTTCGAATGATAGCACACACCACCTGCGAAACCGTCCCATGTAATATACGAGATAATATGCAACCACAGTCTGACTTCATATATAGGTTTGACCACAAATCTACTCTCTATAAGAATAAATGACCTCCGACCTATGGCATTGACACGGAACCCAAAGCACCCAGCAGGAGTCCATACCGTCTCCCATGACACTAATAATTCATGCTCGGAACTGCGATCGTAGCGCTCACGCTGAAAGAAATAGAAACGTAACTTACTTTGTGCACGACCACTGTCTAATAAAATCTAAATATAAATAAGCAAAGTAAATATATAAAAATTAAATCAAAGACTATATGAAGTGCAACATCACCTCAGTTTAGCAGTGGTTTAATTTAGGTAGAGGAGATGGAACAAAGGAGAGGTTAAGAAAAAAAAAACATAATACCCAGTCACTATTATTATTATTTATCTTAAGTTGAGACCAGGTGGTTGCCATGTGTCCAGTTCGTACTGGTAAGTAAGTTCCCACCTTCTGAGTTCAGGGGACTGGCTGCTATTAGGGAGTACTCTGACAGCACCAACTGTGAAATATGAGTTGAAAGCTGACTCAAGGAGAAGACATGTACACCATTTTCAGATCGCTGCTGCCAACGTGTGCTTTGTAGTGCTTCTTTATAATGTCAGCCGTAATTGAAAATGCCACCGCGTGTGAAATTAGATCTGTGAGTTGTTTTCTAAATGCAAAGAAAGTTAAACCAAAGGAAATTCATTGGCAAATCTGCAAGGTTTACGGATAAAATGCTATGAATGATTCAATGGTTAGAAGATGGGTCAGACTGTTCAATGAAGGACGTGATCAAGTGCACGATGAAGAACGAAGTGGGCGCCTGTCTGTGGGTACTGATGGTCTGGTTCACACAATTGAAGAGAAGATTAAGCAAAACCGTAAGTTTACACTTAGTGCCCTTGCTATGGAAGTTCCACAAATCGCACGATCACTAATTCATGAAATTGTTACTGAAAAACTGAAATTTCGAAAACTTTGCTCACGTTGGGTACCCAAAATTCTTACTGAACAACACAAAAAAACAACGGATGGGCAGTGCACTTCAGTTTTTGACACGCTACAATGAAGAAGGCAATGGTTTTCTTTCTCGGATAGTCACAGGGGATGAAACTTGGGTATCGTACAACACCCCTGAAACAAAACGGCAATCAATGGAATGGAGGCACACTTCATCTCCAACGAAGGTTAAGCCTAAACAAATCTTGACACCTCAAAAAGTCATGTGCACCGTTTTTTGGGACAGAAAAGGCATTTTGCTGATTGATATCTTACCACGAGGCCAAACAGTCAATGCACATGGTTACTGCGAGACCATTAAGAAATTATGCCGCGCAATACAGAACAAGCGCCGAGGATTACTGTCAAAAGGTGTTGTTTTTTCCACGATAATGTCTGACCTCACACGGCAAATGTGACCAAACAACTCTTACGGGAATATCACTGGGGCGTGTTTGATCATCCTCCGTATAGCCCGGACATCGTTCCTAGTGACTTTCATCTCTTCTTACACCTAAAATCTGTCCTTGGTGGTCAACACTTCAACGATGATGACGAACTGAAAGAACATGTTACCACATGGTTGAATACACAGGCGGCCACGCTATGACAAGTGCCTAAAAAATTTTGGAAGCTATGTAGAAAAGTAGTTTAACAGTTGTAGATTTTTGTACAGTAAATATTTTTCCTGTATCTGTACACGCTTGTCTTATATAACCAAACGGAACTTACTTTGTGGACATACCTCTTATTATTTTGCTTTCCCCTCCCACCAGAGATCAGTTTTGATATTTATCAATGCTGAGGTATTAGCTCTGAATAACGGTCCCTCTGCCTGTGATTAGTTTGAATTTACCCCCACCATTTTCCTGGCCAACAGTCTTTCTGTGAGGCAGTTTCCATCCTCCATAAATGTTCTCCTGTTGATAAAGGGCTATACCCAAAAATTACTATATAATGTGCGTTTATATCTTTTGTGAGTGTTCATGCCCCACCTCCATCTTATTAAGGTAATTGGTAGCTCATTTCCCTGACGTAGTTTGTAATCCCTTTTCACTATCTAGTGCCTTTTATTTCATTGTTTTCTGTATATATATATATATATATATATATATTTGCTTGTGGCTTTACACTTTGTCGATGTCATTAGAGGCAGGAGAGGACTGGGGGCAAGGAACGGGAAGGAATTAGGCCGTGGCCTTTTGAAGAAATTATCCCGGCATTGGCCTTAAATGATTTGAAGAAACCATGGAAATCCCGAGTTATTTTGCAATCGGTCACCGAATCTGGTGGGTGAGTGGCATGTTGAACATTTGGGAGTTTGAGGCTTTAAGTTTCTGTCTGGCCATGCAGATTTCAGTTTCCATGATTTCCTGAAATTGCTCCAAGCGAATGCTGGGATGGTTTCTGCAGAAGGCTGTGGCCGCATTCCTCCTCATTCCTGATCTCCACCTCTCTTCCCCTCCTATCTTCTCCTGGCTCTGATGACCTTATTGTTGACCAGCCATAAATCACTAAGGAAAGGGGGGAAAAAACGGTAATGAATTGCTCCACTAATCTGGACTATGGCTTTTTTGTGTTACTATTTTATTTCAAATGAAGTATTGTTTAATACTTTAACATTCTAAATATATAGGCATTTGCTTCAAACAGAAATTTTGTGTTTCTTAGATCTACCAAAAAAAGACCTTAAAAATTTCTGTGTTTAATGTGTGTGTGGTACTAGATGGCAAAACAGAACTACGTATTTGCAAGGAAACTAAAGATGCTTACCATTGATGATGATAGGATGGTGTCGACACACGTGAAACATTATAGTTATTGGGCTGTCATAGCAAGAATTGTGGTGGGGGGGGGGGGGAGAGATAATGAGTTGGTGTGGATATACCTGAGTTTTACAAAACTAGTAGATAATTCATAAAAACGCGTCACATATAGGAAAAAAGAAGCTGATAGAAAAACTTATTATTCTAAAAATTAGTAGTAATTAAGAAAAATATGAAATTAAACATTGCCTTCAGTGAACAGTACATCTACATCCATACTTTGCAGCTCTCAAATATTGCAGTTGGCAGAGGGGTGCTTTGTACCCAAACTAATTCTGGGCATCGACCTAAACAGGTTGGTGGATGAAGTGTTTCATTGCACTTTGAAATGAAAGAAAAAATTCGCATATTCGCCATCAAATTCAGACGAAACCGAAGTTGTCTGTCTGCCAGACGAACCTAGCCCAATCTATGCATCAATTCGGTGATGCTTTTGTAATGACTGTAGCAATCAGTCATGAATCGAGTGGCTCTTTTATGTACTTTCTCTAACGCATCTCTCAATCCCTTGCGATAAGGAACTCAGACTGCACGATAGTAATCTAAATGTGGATGCACAAGAGTTTTGTAAGCTATTTTCTTTGCACGAGAGTTGCAATTCTTCAAAATACGACCTACGAATCTCAATGTAGAATTAGCCTCACCCTCAACGGAAGTTATCTGCTTATCCCATTTCATGTTACTTTGTACTATTACACCCAAATACTTCACAGAATCAACTGTGTCTGCAACTGAGCTGTTTACTTTGCGCCCATGAGGAAACAGAATCACTTTGTTAATTATGCTTGTTGCCTTGTACTTTTTGCTTTTTAGTGTAAGTTGCTATTTATAGTTCCATTCCGAAATAACATCCAAATTACACTGAACTTCTAAGCAATCGTCAGAGAACTTTACTTCCCTATAGATAACTGCATCATCAACAAAGTCACAACCTGCTGTTAACGTTGTCAACGAGATCGTTTATAAAAAACTAAGAAAGGAATTGGTCGTATTACACTTCCTTGAGGTATTTGAAGGGGCTCTCCCTGTCTACGACCACATACTGTGACCGATCAGTTAGAAAATCTTGTATCCATTCATGAGTCAGATTAGATATATCATATGCTCTAATTTTTGCTTTAAGTTCTTTGTGTAGCACACAGTCAAAAGTTTTATAAAAATATAAGAAAATTGCCTCAACTTGAGAACCTGTGTCAATAACTTTAATTATGTCATAAGAAAAAAGGACCAACTGTCTTTTACATGATCTGTTCTTCCGAAATCAGTGTTTTTTCATTGTAAGTAACTCGTTTTCATCTATAAACTTCCTAACGTTAGAGCATATAACATGCTCCAGAATTCTACTGCAAAAGATGTTAAAAGATATGGCTCGATAATTCCAAGGATCCCTGTGTTCTCCTTTCTTGAAAATAGGAATTAGCTAGACACTTTTCCAATCAGAACGTACTTTTTTCTCTTCTGAAGATTTACTGAATACGTCATGCAAAAATGGTCCTATTTGCACCGTGTACTCTGAAAATACTCGTACTGGTATACCATCAGGTCTTTACACTTTCCCCCACTTTCGGAGCTTTATCTGCTTCACAGTACCTGCACTATCAGTTCATTACGCTGTGGAAAAATTTTGGGAGGACGCTGGTTTTAATCCCTGTCCGGGCATCCAGATTTGGGATTTCCATGGTTTCCCCAAATCACTCTGGGCAAATGCTTCCTTCAAAAGGCCATGCCTGAATTCCCTGCCATTCCTTGTCCCCAGTCCCATCTCACCTCTAATGGCCTCGACAGCGATGAGATGTAAGGCCATAAGTAAATTGGAAAAATTGGTATGTTTTCCACGTTTTTGTGTGTGAATTAATTATTTAATTCAGTATTAAATATGGTAGCCTTGACACAGCTGTAAACTACTTCACGACCATCTTTTATCAGCACTGGCACATGGTTTTCGCTACAATTTACTTTTTTTTTTTTATATAGAACTAAAATTTCTTTAGGTTTTCGGTGAGGGTTTTCGAAAGAGAATTGTAATATCAGTCATTAAAAGGCCTCAAGCATCACATTTTTAACGTGTCCTCCTATCTTGTCTAACTTTTCAAAATTTGTATGGTCCATAGTCTTTCTTGCATTTACCTGTTTCCTCCTTTGCTTTTAAGTTACCTTTTATCTTCACATGAATGCCATGGGTGATCATTCTCTTCCTTGATTATCTGTTTCGGTATATGTAAGTTCATACCTACCCTGACTATACGCATAAATCGATGTTATCTCTCTTCAATGTTCCAACTTGATACTTTGAAGATATTGTAATTATCTTTCAGGTACAGTCTAAAACAATCCTTTGAAGCCTTTTCGAATCTGTAAACGATCCTTTCTTTTTACACCTGGTTATTAATTTTACTGTGGCAATTACCATTTTGTGGATAATTCAGGCTTATTTGTTACGAGAATATGTAAAATGTGTTTGATACTGATGTGGCACTGTGGTAGTTCAGCTGCTCAAGAGGAAGATCTGAAAACAGATTAAGAATGAATTCACAAGCTGTTTTATCCCTGCCACCAGTAACATGGATGCAATTAGTCCAGTTGATGTATGGCAAGTTGAAGTCACCTCTTATTAATGCATGATCCAGAGATTGATGAGCTATATTACTTACATTGTTCCTTAAGACCTCGGCAGTAGTTAAGTCTGCATCTGGTGGACGATCCAAGGAGCCTATCATACGTTTTGTCCTGGATATGTTGACCTGAAACCATAAGATTTCTTGGACTGTATCTATAACTATTTAGTTACATGATAGGTGTTTACTAACAACTAGAAATACATCACCTCCATTGGAATACAACCTATCTCTACAGAAATCTTTCATGCTATCATTAAACTGCTGAACTTTCCCCCGGTTTTAACTGGTTTTCTGTACCTAATACAGTTTCTTCTTCTGTGTTACTAATAACGCTTTCCAGTTCAGGCTGCTTGTTACAAACATTTCAACTATTAGTCCTGAGAACTTTTAAAGGCCGAGATTTTCTTTAGCTACTCATAACATGCGGTGTTGAATTTAATCGGGCTGCCCGATTCCAGTTTCTGGTCTTCCTCCCACAGCCTAAAAAATCTGCCAGTGCACTCCACACAGTCCCTGCCACTGGTGTAACTGATTCACGTGATCTACACGACTGAATGCAAGGGTGAAGATAGAGGATTCTGCAGCCAAGATTATCGCAGAAATGCTGCAGTCTCCGATTCAGATCCTCAACTTGACCGAAATCTTGTGGCCATTGGACATAGAGTTCATGCTTTCAGCAAGCCACTGGAAGGAAGAATGGATAGTCTCTGAACCAAGGCAGTAAGCATCATTGGTGCCAACATGAGCTACAATCCTCAGCTGGCTACACCCTGTCCATTTAGTGGCATTTGGGATGGCCTGTTGCACATCTTGGATCAGACCTCCCGGAATACACAATGAATGGATATTGGATTTCATCCACAACCTATTCACCATTTCCCTAAGGGGCTCAATAAACTGCCTAGTGGGGGGTGGGGGAGGTTCTTCCGACCACTAGAATTCCCTTCTGCGGTTGCCCAGACCTTGCAGGCTTGGCTTCATGCCTGTGTGTCTGCCACCATATGTGGCGTCAACATTCAGAAACCACACTGTTAGGTGACCGCTGCACAGAATCCAACACCTCAGCCTGCACTGCAAGTACAGTGATTGATAGGGGAGAAACCTTTGAGTGACCTAGCTTCAAGAGGGTTCCCATACCACATCTTCTGCAACCACTTATGGCAGCTTCCATCATTGTAATTTTAATTAACAAAGCTGAGTTTACAGATCAGCCACCTCAGCCTGGGTTTGCATACAACTACTACAGTCCCTACACATGCTACCTTTCAGAACTCTCCAAGGGATCTAAATAGCACATTCTCCTCTCGCATGAACCTATAAGGGCAAATATCAAATTCACTATGTACTAACAACCACGGCTTAAATAAAACCTAACTATGGAAATAACTATTAGTTTAAACCAAACGTTGGATACTGTACCTAGTAGTTAATGTGAAATGTGTTGCCTAACCACAGCAATAAATCAAAGATGAAATAAGATCTACATTTGTCCCTGCAGATAAATTTTAAAGGTGATCACGGGTAACGTATGCTGCTACTACTCAAATAACACTAACAAAACAAAAGCTATTTACAACACTTTAACTTAACAGAAATGGTGGAACTTATTGCAACAGTTGCTGATGATCAAACAAGCTGCTGAAGATGAAACAGAAGCTATCTACACACTTAAAGTAATAATGAGGGTGGTACTTATCGTAAAAGTTGCCGAACACTGAGTGACTGCTGCTGCAAGTAAACAATAAATATGTAGAGATGAAAAGAAAAAGCTATCTACACACTTAAATTAACACTGAAGGCGGTTCTTATCATAATGAATGCCTACACATCAGATAGAGATATTAGGGGATAGAAATTGTGAAAGTAAGAAAATTTAATGAGAATCCTAGATATTATCTTGATTTGGGACTTGGTTTCCAGGTATCCAGTTTGTACTGGTAGGCCATTTCAAACTTCTTAGTAGCTGCTGCTTGGGTGAAGGGTATGGTGAAGGAGAAATTGAAATTATTGTTATGCAAGGTGGCAGGAGCAGCTGCTGTGAAACTTCTTGCCTTTATACCAGATAAGTTGCAACTACTGTCTGGCTTCATATATAATTCAGACCATTGATCAGTAGGAATCAATGGCCAGACCACTCAGGATCTGGTCATGCTATCTTATAATACCATCTGTGCTATCGGAGTCCTCCCAAATGGAAGTAGCCCTTCTGAAGGTGCAAACTGGCCTACCAGTACAAGCTTAACACCATGCAACCATTACAAATCAACTTAAGATAATACCTAGTGATCACTTTAAAATTTCCTCCTTTCCCAACATCTATCTTCAATTTCTATCCCTTACTATCTCTACCTAACATGAACCACTACTTATCATCATCATCATGATTTAAACATTTCAACTTTCTTGGGCCGTTCAACCATCCTTGTTTATTTTTATTCCCGTACTACCTGCTTGCTGGGCATGTCGTAGTTTTGAGGCGAGAGTGCATATGTTGCCATCAGTTCATGAATTGTATTAATTGTGTTTGTGAAATGTGTAGTATATAAGGCCAAGATTGGAAACCATTACAGCATTTGCTAATGTGACTGACGAAAACCGCCTTAAACATGCAGTCGAGACAGCCATTATGGAGGTCCCGGAATTTGATCCTAGGCACATTGTACCTCCCCTATATAATATAGTGCCACTTTAATGTGTACTTTCACACTCATGGGTCTTTTTTAGTTATTGTTCATTTTATTTTTTATTTATTTAAGAATCTTTGGTATAAACACCTTTTTTTCCATCCGTGATATGTTTTTATGACTGCTTTGGTAATTTTGCACCTAATAATCTTGACTTCAATCTTGATGAGGTTTAAGGGCTAAAAAAAAAAAACTGATTTTGCAAAGATCGGTATTTTTTCTTCAACCTCTTATCTCCACCCCCTGTCCATTTTTTCATTATTTAGTATGCCCCCACTCATTCCCTATGTTCAATTGCCTCAAATTGCAGCAATTGCCTTGTAACACCCACCTTCCGTCTGTTGTGTTGTTCTCAGGAATGCTTATATACCAGATAATTACAGTGTTTCATTTGTTTTTGTATCTTTTTTTCATGTGTTGACACCATCCTGCCATCTATGGTGTGCTGATTAATACTCCTATCCTATAGATATATAATAATGAGCAGGAAAAAGCTTCAAGGCAATGAAACTAAGGAAGGATAGGGAAATTCAACTCAACACTTACCACAGATGATGACAGTCAGGAACAACAAACACAAAAAAATACTGACACTAAATATATTTTCGAAGCATGTGACTTTGTTCAGTTTATTCATTGCCAGATGTACAAACAGTTCCCCGTCTCTTTCTCTGCCATTGTACTATTGTACCTGAATTATCTGTCCCCCCCCCCTTTTTTTTATTAAAGATAATGTGCTGGCACTGAAGTAGTTGTTTCAACAACAAGATAGATTTCTATGAATTCACTGTCCAAATTTCCCAAACAGTGAAAAATACTTGCATGGTATCTTCAATTATTCTAATAAAGTCCAAAATACCAGCATTCATGTTTTAGAACTACCATCAAAACATAATTTTAAAAGGAATGTTAAACAATTATTCCATTTTAAAATTGACAATAATGAATCAATTTTTGAATATAATTGGCTTGATCCGCTTAGTACATTTGTTTTTTACACCACAGGCTGTCAAAGTCAGCCATTTGAATAAACGTGTATGCAGTAGAATCAATTGGAACTGGACCCCATTCGGATAATCAAAAATTGGGATAACTGGATTTTTTCCTAAAAAGGGTCTAATTACTGTATGTTGAAAATGGGAGAAAAAACTATTTTTAAATAAAAAGAGTTTTTCATTTTTTATTGCTTTCGTCAGTCTTTCGAATGGTTTGATGCAATCCTCCATCCCTTCCTATCCTGCGCTAACCTCTTCATTTTTACATACCCCTTACAACCCAAGTCCTCAATTATCTGCTTCATATATTCTAATCTCTGTCTTCCTCTACAGTTCTTACCTTCAACTGTTCCCTCCACTAACAAATTAACCAATCCAGCATGTCTCATAAATATGACCTACCAGCCTGTCTCTTCTTTCTGTAAGCTTCTTCCACAAACTTCTTTTCTCACCCATCATTTCCAAAACTCGTTCATTTCTTAATTTGCCAGTCCACTTAATTTTCAGCATTCTTCTGTAGCACCACATTTCAAATGCTTCAATTTTCTTTATTTCCGGTATTCCTAAAGTCCATGTTTTGCTACCATAAAGTGCTGTGCTCCACACAAAGAGTTTTAAAAAGTTCTTTCTAATTCCTAGATCAATATTTGAAACTAAAAGGTTTCTCTTTTTCATGAAGGCTCGTTTTGCTAGTGCTATTCTGCTTTTAACATTATTCCTGCTTCGGCCATCGGTTGTAATTTTGCTTCCCAAGTAACAGAACTCACTTACTTCTCCTATTGCATCTGATTCTATTTTTATATTTAATCTACTAGTATTGGTATCATTTCTGCTACATTTCATCACTTTAGTCTTGCTTTGATTTATATTTGGTCCAAATTCTTCCTTCAGTATTTTGTTCATGCCATTCAGTTACTTCTCAATATCCTCAGCCCTCTCTGCTAACAAGACAATGTCATCAGCAAATCGTAGCATACTGTTTTTTTCTCCCTGAAAACCTATGCCACATGGAAATTTTTCTATGACTTTCTTCATTGCTTCTCCTACATACAAGTTGAATATTAAGGTGGATAGACTACAAGGGTAGTCCCACACCCTTTTTTAACTGATGCATGTCTCTCGCGATTCTCTACTTTTATTATAGCCTCTTGATTCTTATGTAGTTTAGAAAGAATTCTTCTATCTCGATACTTTAGACGTGACTTCTTTAAAATTTTGAACATCTTGTCCCACCTAACATTATCAAAAGCTTTTTCTAAATCAGCAAATGCCATAAAAGTATCTTTGTTTTTCTTGATCCACCCTTCAAGTATTAATCTTAATGACAGAATTGCTTCCCTTGACCGTGATTTTTCCTAAACCCAAACTGATCTTCACCTACTATCTCTTCTACTACCCTTTCCATCCTTCTGTATATTATTCTGGTCAGTAATTTTGAAGCATGTGATGTTAGACTAATGGTGCAATAATTCTCACATTTGTCAGCTTGTGCTTTCTTTGGAAGTGTGAAGATGATATTTTTATTAAAATCAGTTGGGATTTCTACTGTTTCATAACTTTTTGATATCAGCTGGAATTCCTTCCTCTCCTAGGGGTTTAAGAAGTTCTGCAGGGATCTCATCAATTCCAACTGCCTTATTTGCTTTCAAGTCATTCAGAGCTTTATTAAATTCTGTCCTCAACACAGGATCTCCTAATTCATCTATGTCAACATTGCCTTCCTTTTCCCTTACACTATTGTTCAAGTCGTCTCCAACATACAGTTTCTCAATGTATTCCTTCCATCGGTCAGCTTTATCTTCTGAGTTTAAAAGAGGTTTCCCATCAGCAGCTGTTATGTTCATACCTCTTTTCTTCATTTCTCCAAAATTCTGTTTGATCTTTCTATATGCAACATCTACTTTACCTACAACCATTTCCTTTTCTACTTCTTCACACTTTTCTTGTTGAATTTTTTTTTTTTTTTTTTTTTTTGCTTTTTTGCATTTCCTATTTATTTGATTTCTAAATTGCCTGTACTGCTCTCTTCCTGCTTAATTCTGAGCATTTTTGTACCTTCTCCTCTGATACATCATCTCGAAAATTTCTTCTGTGATCCAAGGTTTTCGGGCAGCTTGTTCCCTAAAGCCTAATGTTTCCTTACCAGCTTTCATTATTTTGGTCTTTAATGCATTCCATTCGTCCTCGGTTGAGCTTCTTTCAGAGTTATTTCTTACTTGGAGACCATCAGACCTGTTCAGAACGGATTTCGATCCCCTGAGTATATGTTGAAGGGAATAACTCCATATGCCTGTGTTACAATTATTTCTTCAAAATGAGACCTAGGTATCGAGAAATTAACGTGCAAACATTTGTGAATATTGTTTAAGTACTATAATTTTAGCATATTATTATTCGGTTTCAGCGTGGTGTATTGGTAGCGCTCTTGCTTCCCATTTTGCGAACCCGGGTTCAAATCCCCATACTGGCAAATATTTTTATTTCTTTTTTTATATGCAGTAATCATTGAGCATTGTTTTTATTTCATTTAAAATTCATTTACGAATTTTTATTACGCGAAATAACTTTTAAAATATTATTTACAATAATACAATTATTTACAATAATATAATTACTTACAATGGATACAATAAACAATTTTTATTACAATGCTATGACCATAAAAGAGATATTCTGTGAAAGTTCCATTTCCTTTGTAGAACATAAAATATAACTGTTTCATTAAAAAAAAAAAAATTATAAACAACGAAATAATGATTATATAAAAAAAAGTTGGGGACTGTATATTCTGTAATATTTTGTTTTAAAAGTTATTTCGCGTAATAAAAATTCGTAAATGAAATTTAAATGAAATAAAATCAATGCTTAATGATTACTGCATATAAAAAAAGAAATAAAAATGTTTGCCAGTATGGGGATTTGAACCCGGGTTCGCAAAATGGTAAGAAAGAGCGCTACCAATACACCACGCTGACACTATTAAATAATATGCTAAAATTACAGTACTTAAACAATATTCAAAAATTTTTGCGCGTTAATTTCTCGATACCTAGGGCTCATTTTGAAGAAATAATTGTAACACAGACATATGGAGTTATTACCCTTCAACATATACTCGGGAGATCGAAATCCGTTCTGAACAGGTCTGATGGTTCCCAAGTTAGACCTAAGTCTACCATTTCTGCAAATTTTTGTTTCGTGCTAGATTGCTTCAGTTTATTCACTTCCAGTCTGTTCTGCTTATACTGCTTCCTTATTCGCTTAAATTTCAGCCTGCACTTCATTATTATCAAATTATGGTCAGAGTCTATGTCTGCTCCTGGGTACACTTTACATTCAGAACTTGATTCCTGAATCTCTCTTTGACCATGATATAATGTAGCTGATATCTCCCTGTATCCCCAGGACGTTTCCAGGTGTATATTCTTCTTGCATGGTTCTTAAACAGTGTGTTTCCCACTACTAGGTTATATCATTCACAAAATTCTTGCAACCTGCTTCCTCGCTCATTTCTTTCTCCTAGACCAAAACTTCCTACAGTATTCCCCTCTTTTCCTTCTCCCACTATTGCATTCCAATCACCCATGATTATTAGATTTTCCTCCCCCTTCATATATTGGGTTAATTCTTCAATTTCAGTGTATATTTTTTCTATTTCTTCATCATCTTCCTGTGATGTTGGCATATACACTTGTACTAATATGGTAGGAATGGGATTAGTTTCTAACCACATCAAAATAATCCTGTCACTAAACTGTTCATAATAACTCACCCGTTTCCCTATTTTCTTGTTCATTACAAATCCTACACCAGTGACTCCATTGACAGCCCTGTGTGCTAATTATCCTGTGTTCCCCAGACCAGAAATCCTGTGCATCCTTCCATTTAATCTCACTAATCCCAACAACATCCAACTTAAGTTGTTCCATCTCCTTTTTTAAGTTTTCTAACCTACCTGCCCTATTCAGACTTCTAACTTTCCACGCTCCGAGTCATAGAATGTTTCTATCCATTCTGAGATCCACCCGGAGATCTGATTGGAGGACTATTTTACCCAGGAAGAAGCCATTATGATATATATAATTTGAGAGGATTACATGTCTTCGGGATGCCCTTTGGGTCTTTAATGCAGTGATTTCCCATTGCCTTCTGCATCCCCATGCCGTTGATCATTTCTGATTCATTCGCCTTTAGGGGCCGTTTCCAACCCCAAGGGCAAGAGGGTGCCCTGAACCGCTCCCCGTTTTTCTGCCCTCCTTTCGGAGGCCATTGGCAAGCAGTGGGTGATACCGGGAATCTTTTAGTCGCCAGAGCCTCGTCCGTGCAAACAGGGTGCACCACATGAAGGAGAGGTTGACATTTGTTTGGAAAAGGCTAGTATAGTCTCTCCCAAACCCTTACACCCCAGTTTTTAATTAATCAAATGAAAAGGCAACACTGTTACATGTTAAGTGTACATACAATTTCTGCACGTTAGTACGGTATTTATGTACCATATTGTAAATAAAAGTCATTGCTTGCTGAACATCTCAGTCAAAGTAAGCTGTTTTTCTGTATTGATCCATTATTGGGCAGCCAAGTCACGCATCCACTTGACAGTGACAAGTTCCACGTAGTCACACTCGGGCTGACACTCCATCCACTTCAACGTAGTTTCAAGCCCGGCAAATGCTTGACTAGCTGATGGTCGTGTATCTGCTTGAACTTCAACGCTAAAGCCATCTTCTTCCTTGACACTTTCTTCTCTCACACTTTCAATAAGTTGATCATCATTTAGAATTTCATACTCAGGGTCTGTTGAATCACACACCACCCATTCTCCTAAATCTTCAGCACTAACTTCTGAACATCCAGGAATTTTCATAAGAATGTTTCTGAATTACTCATGAAACACGTCATCCCCATCTTCTGCTGTCTCTTCCCTTTCATTTCGTGAGCTTCTTTTTCCTTTGTTTCCTTTTCTTTCTCTTCTTCAGTTGATATACCTTTGATCTTGTTGCACACACGTCTTAAGGAAAGCAATTCGGATAGTTGGAGTTTCGATAATTGGAGTTCTTCTGTACAATTTTTTAAGGTTTTTTTTTTAACGTTTTAAGAAAAAAAAAAAGAACTTTGTTTTAGATGACTCAAATATCCTTGAGTAAATTTTAAAATAAGGTTTCAAAAAGTCTTAATTTGTAGAAATGGGATGGAAGTCACATGTTTTGAAAACAAAACAAAAAATCAATATCTCGAAAATGGTGATGCTTTTACTGAAATTAAATTTTGTCATATAGTAGGACATGAAGGGACCTATCTGCAGTTGCAGGATTATCCTTTCATTCCTGGACACACTGTATATATGTTTTTCAAACAGTTAACAATGATTTAATACATTGTCTCGGTGTCTTTTTGAAAACACTAGTACCAGTCAGTTGTAGATATGAAAATTGGTGTTCCTGTTAATCTATAATGTCAGTCTTCTTCTTTCCTTCTCCATACAATTAGTTTTAAATAAATACCTTACCCTCAACTCCTCAGTGGCTTTTAACAGCAAACATCAGCTTTTATTCCATAAATTTTTTAATACATTCTGGTAGTATGGGGAAATATGAAACTAAAAGTAATTAAATATTTGGTGGTATATGATCACGTTATACTCTTACTAATTGGTCTACCACCATGTGTTAAGCATACATGTGAATTGATGTGGCTCTTATTTCTTGTGTGGTGCTCCTTATTTTAGTTTTAGTTTTTTTTCTCCTATGCTGAAAATAGGTTGTTCACATCATAGAACTCTTTGTCACTTGTAATGATGTGGGTGAGTGTTTTCATTTGGATGCTAGTAAAACCATCCTTTATGGACAGAAATTAACTAAACAAAATCCCACTGGAAATAAGGGGGAAGATGTGCCTGTATTTATTCCAATTATTGCAAGTGACTGTTTAAAAATAAATAACTTTCTTCTAATTTCTTGACAGTTTTATGAATTATTTCAATTTCTTGACCCTGAGTAAAGATGCCTCCGGCATTCTGTTTGTTTAGTTATTGTGTTTTTTTTTAGTTAACTCCAAAGTGCTATAAAATAACAGGATTAGTGTGTTGAAATCAAGGGGTAGAGATACATTTACTGCTGCATACTAACAAGAACAGTAAATCGCTGCTACCTTGTGGTGAGTGTCCCATGTCTCAATTTTCTTTTCTTTTTTTTCTGTACATTATTCAGTAACACGAATTAAGACTGAGATAGAACTAAAGATATTAAGATTAGCAAATGTGACTAACATGATGTCAGTCTTTCTTGATTTTCAGTATATTAGTTTTTAAACACTTGGCCCCAAAATTTATTTCTACTGTGTTTCTTTAATGTCTCTATGCTACCATCACCTTTTATGAACTGATCCACTTTTACAATCCTTACAATTCCTAGCAGCCATCTTTAATCAACATCTTTTTCTCATTATATAAAAAAATGCATCAATTGATATGCTATACACATCAGTAAATTTCTTTAGAATTTAGTTGTGTGACTGGCTGATATGTAAATTCAACTAACTGGAAATGGAGAAATATTTATTTCAGACAGCTAATCTTTCATAAAAATCGAAAGTTCTTAATTTTGAATATGTTGTGAAAATAAAACTGTAATATAAAATTCTATAATATTTTAATGTCTTCATTCAGCAACCAGCCGGTCTGGGTCACCATCTTCAAGACTCAGCTATGCTACTTTCGCAGCAAATCGAGACTGCATCACAGATGGTAGACAACGGAGGCCATCTGGTATTCCTCTTTCAACAGGACCAAGTCGTGAGACAAGCAGAGAAACATCACCAAGTCGGTATTCTTCAAGCTCTTTTGGTTCCAAGTTACGGTAAATTGAATTGTTTTGTAACATTTGGCTGTGTAAACAATGTATGGACATTCATGTGTTCTTACACATAATGATTTTTCCATACTTGTTTTCAGAGCCCGTCCTTTGCACTCGGCTAGCAACAGTGATAGACCCCTGTCAGCACGACCGGTGTTGGCGCAGAAGATACTGCAACAGAGCCTAGAAGCAGAGTCTGCTTTAGCCGATGCTTTGGTAAGTAAAATTTTCATCGATGCAAAAATAAATATTTGATCATATGCTGTATGACATTTAGAACGAAATTCTTCTTATGAAATGTTCGGCTAGTACAGTAAAATGTTAAATCTCACATTCAACATGTACGGAAGATTCTGATTTACCTTTACAAAATTTGCATTTGGTATCATAATTCAGCCTATGTAATTAAATAGTTCAGAGATGGCAGTTATACAGTTTATGACAAAGAAATGCTTTCATTCTGTTATAAACACCCTCATACTATTTCATAGAATACCATTACTCATTTAAGCATGCTGGAATAAATAGATGCCAGAAACATTTAATATTATTTGTCCATTGTCCCTTTGACTGATTTGATGCAGCCCTTGACTTCTTCCTATCCTTGATAGTCCAGGAGTTGTTCTTTTTTATGGATTAGATCATCTGGCCCCTTCGGGTCCCTTCAACCACATTTTACTTGGTCTTGCTATGTCTCTGTTACATCTAGGTTTATACTTCATAACCAGCTTTGAAAGGCATTCTTCACTCACTCTTAATATATATTGATGCTATTTCATTTTGTATGTTTCTATTTTATCACAGACTGTGAAAAATATCTAATTTTTCCTTATCACTCCAATGTGTACGTGGTCCGCTTTGCTACACCCTTCAACATTTCCCAGGAACTGCATTTCTGTGGCTTGTATTCACCTTTTACCTGCCTTCCAAAGTACCTATGTATTATTTCCACAAATTAGTGATCGGATTGCCATTGTTTTATAAAATTTTATTTCAATTTCTTTTCAGCTGATTTTACGCTTTTTTCTTTTAATTGTTCCACACATCCTTGAAAAGCATTACCAACAGTGTTGGTATGTGGCATTATATCCCCGATATTTAAATTCTGATGTCTGTTCCTTGCAGATAGATATTGTTACATTTTAAATCATCAGATGCCCACCAAGCGTGGTGGTGTAACGGTTAGCGTTGTAGCCTCGCATTCGTGAGGACGGCGGTTCGAATCCCCGTCCGGGCATCCAGATTTGGGTTTTCCATGGTTTCCCAAATCACTCCAGGCAAATGCCGGGATGCTTCCATCAAAAGGCCATGGCCAAATTCCTCCCCATTCCTTGCCCCCCCCCCCCATCCTTTCCCGTCTATAAAGACCTCGCTGTTAGAGAAACGTTAAGCAGATTAAAAAAAAAAAAAAAAAAAAACAGATATTTTATCTTTTCTTTTGTAAGACTCTTCTATAAAATGCTTTCCTTACCCATCATTTCTAGAATGTATCCATTTCATTTTATAGTCTATCAGTCCACTTAATTTTCAACATATTTCTAGAGTACCACATTTGTATTGCCCCATTTTTCTGGTTTCCTTAAACACCTAGATTCACTACAAAAAAATTCTTGTCCCATTTAAGTACAGCTTTAAAAAATTCTTTCCGAGTATAAATTCGGTGTTGGTTTCTACAGGATTTATCATTTGTATTTGTGAGTGCTTTTAATTTTACTTCCTGAATAAAGGAGTACTCATACTTCTTGTACTGTATATTTATTGTTTTTGTTTCTGCTCCATATCATGATCTGTGTATTATGAATGCTTTTGTTAAATTCAGATTTAGTCCTTTACATTTATGTTCCGTCACTGACATCTACAAAGAGGATACCATCATCAGTCAGTCACAGTAGACTTTTTTAGGACTGATTTCTTTAAAATTACTTTTCATATATATATATATATATATATATATATATATATATATATATATGAAATGCACTCATGATAGTGTTAAGTTTGTAATTCACAATTTTTTCGTGTTTGTTTCTTCTAGTATCTTAGGGATACAACATTTATAAGTAACATTTTCTATTGTGATCTTAATTTGCATAGTTAAACTGGTGATAGTTAAAATGGGAACTTTGTATCTTTAGATGTTTCAATCATGCACCCAGGCTTCCCTGATAACCTTCTAAAATTACCTCCTCTGTATAAACGTAAATTACTTTTTGCACATTGAAAAATCCTTTGGCATATAATTTAGCTAGAAGTAAAACATTTAGTGTTATGACATGCACTTTCTAAAGATGCATTTTATAGCAAATCATAAAAATCTTTCTAAATTAATAACTACAAATATTTCCCAGTTATCTACAGTAACAAAATATTCATAGAACCAGTGCTGAAATAAACTAACAGGCACTTCCTCACACATTTTTTGTGTGTTAATGGGAAGCCATGTTTATGTGGACAGTAGCTGCATACCATACTTTATTTTTATGAAATACTGAACTAATTGAAGCTTTTTGGTAACTAGCAGGTTTTGTTTGACAACATTTAGCAATTGTCATTTTTCATCTGTGTTAATTTTACTTCACTCGTGTATTGTATTTTGATATTTTCTTTTTAAATAATTAAATTATTTCCACGGTTATCATCTACATTTCTCCTGTGAAATGGCGCACATATAAAGAACGCTGATAAGTTTATTGCATTTTATAATTTTTATGTATGAGGCATCTTGTAATTATCAGGTAAGGTGAAATTTCTAACTGTTTGCCACAAATTTTTCAAGCATTATCACATTAAAGTACCCTGACTAAATGAAAAATGTATGGATCCAACACTTTGGACAAAAAAAGTAAAAATATATTTTTATATATCTGTAAAAATGGTATGCTTCATTGCTTAAATAGCACCTAGAATTTGTTTTCTGACATTCCCTTTTTTTTCAAATTTAAGAGTAGTTTGCACATTATTGCTTTTGTAATTATAAACACATTTTTAAATTGTTTTCATACTTACTTTTTTTTTTCTCTCTCTTGAAATTGGTAAAAAAAATTTCTAACATATTACACAAGTAGCCAGAATCCACTATCAGCTATTCCCCTTGTATTTTTAAGAGTGATTTTCAAAACATTTTAATGATAAGTGGAAAAAGGTATTTAAGTAATCCTATGTATGTAAGAAATGCCAAATTTTAATTATGTTGACAGCAGATTTGCAAACAGTTTATATAGCTGCTAGAGAAGGTTTTAAATTTAGCTTACAATTTTATCCCCCAACAGTTTGATTCCTTTATGGTGCCACTGCATTGTGTATGTCATGGTTATGAATTTTAAATGGTAATCTTGTAGGAAAATGTTGTGATAAGCAAAATCAGTTGCAGTTAAACATTAGTCAAACTGTTAAAAAAGTGCCAGATTTACTTATTAACTTTAAAAGGTATTTACGGTCTGCACTGCCAACACATTTATTTTGTGAGTGAAGTGTTTTTGGTAGTATTAAGATGCAGAATGGAATCATTTCTATTTAAGTTGGTAAGAAAGGGTTGTTGGAAGAAAAATATTTTACTGTAGTGTCACCTTCTTCTTTTAACAAAACCATAAGACTTATATTTTATTATAGTGGTTGTAGAATAATTTTTTTTAGCGATAAGTATATTTCTGAAAATTCTCTGTTTCTGTATTACACCTTTTCTGATACATATAAAAATATTCCTTTCTGTGTTCTTATAATAAATTATTCATTTCAGCTTTGCTTGATATTTTTATCCTTTTATTTAAAAAATGATGGATTATTCGTTCTGTTTTAATTCAAGTTGCCTAAATTTCATTTACTAATAAAGTATTTCATGGTGTTGAATTAAAGTGTTCTTCTTTGAAAACAGAATTTCGACCCTATCAACAACAGTAATGAATTCAGTCATAGGGCACCACTGAATCGAAAATCGTATCGATCATTAGATGAGCATTCAGATGATAGTGAGACCTCTAGTGTCTGTTCTGAAAGATCTTTTGATTCATACCGAAGATCATCTGATGTAAGTTGATTTTGTTTCCTTTTTTATACTGCTTGTATTACTGTAAAAAGATGTAAACATTCTTACATGTAAACGTCATTTGTTGGTAACCTCATTATTCTTTTGAAATTTGAGGTAGGTGAATCTATACATGTTAATAGAATGTGTGAAATGGCTTCATGATATTGAGCATGTGTGTGGTTAGTATAGGGCATTCACGCTTCCTGCTACTAAGCGCTCTGTGTTCATGCAAACATGTAAATTGTTTCCATATGTAATCATAGAACATTTGAAACTTTTCATTCATATCAACGTATTCGGTATATTTCTTTCCTTTAATTGTGATAACAGAAAATTTTAATTATTTGCATGTGCAAAAATCATTTCAAAAAAGAAATAACTTTACTGCAAATAACATCATGACAGATACAACATGGAGTGTTATTACTGCTATCACAGTAGTGATCATAAAATTGCTTGTATTGAATCTGGGTAAAACCTGGTTACTGGTTTTTTTTATTGTCATTACTTCACATTAGACCAGTTCATGTTAACCAGGAGTAGGTAATATAATGCATTCTTTGAAAATAAGTAAGATTACACAGCTAAGTTACTAAAGACACTTCTCTATCCTCAATTTTGTCTTTGTGTGTAATCCAACTAACTGTTAGAGCTACAAATATTTCAAATTTGTATCGATATACAGATTAAAGGCTTTGTTGCATTAAACATACACATTATCTTTTCCTCACCTTTAGTGCATCATAAAATTACTTTTTACCCTTAGCAATGTTGTTGACAAAATATATTCTGGTAATTGAATAACTATGTGAGTGACGAGGAGACACTTACTAAATAAGAAAAGGACTGGAAATTTCAATGCCAAGAGTTTTATTATTATTATTATTTCTGAGACTGTTACTAGTGACAACTGCATCCCCAAAAATCTGTTTGGACTGAGTTTGTTGGGTGAACGGTACCTCTCTGTCTTCACACAGGCTTTAATCCATGTCCGGCCATCAAGATTTGGGTTTTCCATGGTTTCTACAGTTAACTGCAGGTGATTGCCGGGATGGTTCCTGCAAAAATAGCCATGGTTGAATTCCTTCCTTTTGATGCCACCAGTTCTTTCCTACCTCTAATGACCCTACAGAATTAGTTGTGTTTGGTTTTAAATATGCTGTAGGCATGTATTTAATATGAGAAGTATTTATTTCATATGAAAAATATATGAAACTTGAGAACAAAAATGTAGCGGTGAATAGTTCGCACAGAATAATAACAATCACAGTTTATGCATTGGTCACAGAGTACAAACTGTATTACAACAGAGATGATATTAAGTATTGAAGGCACTAATTCTAATTCAATTGATACAAACAAAGCACATTTTAACACTCCTACTGAATCACCACATTCTTTAAACAATTATAAACCAATGTTTAGGCATATAGTCACTTATATCACTGTTGATCAAGTAACAGCTGCTGTATTTTGAAGAAATACAGTATCACTGGCAAATTCAGCATCATTGTATCTAAGTCATTAGTGTCCAAGTTAGATATGTAGCACAATCCATAATTCTTGGTTTCTTTCTAGGATTTTAATGTTTTCTTGACAGCATTCCAGTGAGGGTTGTCATAAGAATGTAGAAATCGACTCACCTGACCTACAGCAAACATAATATCTGATCTGCTTACTATTGCTGGATGGATTCCACTGCTTCTCTGTAGGGGTGATTTTTCTCAGGTACTCCATTAGCCTTTAAAAGTCTCACATGTGGATCAGCAGGAATACTGTTAGAATTTGCATCAAATTTTCTCAACAACTGTTCTATATACTTAGTTTGGTGTATAAAGATACAGATTACTTCATTCAAAACAGTCTTATCTCTACAGACCAGAAGTCCGTCATCAACATACAGACAAGAATATCATTTGATATAATTGATTTTCCCAGTGTAGACACACTGATCTGCTTTAGTTTTCACAAAATCAAATTTATTAAAAACTTAATTGAAGTTTGTATTCCAGCATCTAGGTGCTTGTTTTAAGCCATATAAAGATTTGATGAGTTTGCATACCATATTGGGTTTGGAGTCTAGTCCCTCCAGTGGTGTCATGAGTATATTCTCTTTTAATTCATCATAAAGGAAATCTGTAGTTACATCAAATTGCATGATCTCTAAGTTATGTTGAGCTGCAATGTACAGTAACAGTCGAATAGAGTCATACCTTACTGTTGGTGAGAAAGTCTCATCATAATCAATCCCTTCAGTCTTAGCATATCCCTTTGTACATAGTCTGGATTTGTAACATGAACCAGTTGGTTCATCCTTAATGTGGAACGCCCATTTACATCCTATTACTTTTGCATCCTGACACTTTTCTACCTATGTCCATGTTCCATTTTGATACATGTTCCTTGTTTATAGACATCTTCCATTTTTCTGAATCAGGTGATTGTATCACTTCATTGTAGTTCATGTAATAGGAATTGTTGCATCTACAGTGTAGCACAGGTAATCCTTTTAAGCTTTTCCTTTAGAGAGCACTAGTTTATTTCAAGGTCTCAGAGTCATATTTGAGGGTAAAGATGTCTTTAACAGTCACTTCTGGTTTATACGCATTGCTAGAAGTGGTATTGGTATCAGAGAAGTATTCAGCAGTAGTAATTGTGGAATCTGATTTGTCACTAGAGCTCATTTAATTTGGATGGTGAATCAGACTTTGGTTCTGTCAAATCAACAAGGACATAAATTCTTTTGACAGTAGATTCCAGAAAAACAGCATATCTGCATTTAATCACTAGCTGAGAAGAAGGGATTATAAATCTATAACTTTTTGAATTCTCACAGTATCCAATAAATTTAGCTTTCTGAGCTTTAGGAAGATTAGCATTGATTAACATACATTTTGCTCTTTCCACTAAAATCCGGTTGATTCATTCAGCAACACCATTTTGTTCTGGGGTGTATGGTGTGGTTGTTTGATGGATTATTCCAGCACCTTGTAAGAACTCAGAAAAGTTGTTGTTAACATATTCGGAGCATAAACATTTTATGTTGTATTCTAATTGTTTTTTAACTTGTATTTTAAAATGTTTGGATTTTTCCAAAGCATCTGACTTTTTATGAAGAAAATAAACAAATACCTTTTTTGTATAGTCATCAATGAATATCATGAAATATTTAGCACCTCCTAATGATGTGGTTTCTATAGTATCACAAATGTCAGAGTGTTCTAGCTCAAGCACCTTTGTAGCTTTTGATCCATTGTATTTTAAAGGTAAGCTGTTTTGTTTTCCTTCCAAGCAAGTTCTACAAACTAATTTGTATGCTTCCTTGGACAATTTTACACCTTCTGCATTCTCCTCTATTTTCTCCAGATCATTGAAGTTCAAATGACACTTTGGTTGGTGCCATATGAAAATATCTTGCTCATCGACATCAGATATGTTTGCTTCATGATTATATCCATTTAATTTGTTGTTGGTTAAACTGGCTGTCCTAACCAGTGGCGTAGCTAGGTCAACAAGGGCCCCGGTGCACAAAAAAATTTGCTTTGTGTGCTGGTAGGGGCCCCCTGAACTGAGGATAGGGCCCTTGAATTATTCTTTAGGGGCCCCTGAGCAGTGGTTGGGGCCCCCCTTGAGCAGCGAGGGCCCTTAGTGAGGGGCTCCTGTGTTCTCAGGGGCCCCTTAGACGACGGTAGAGCTAAAAAAAAAAAAGGTCGCCAGTTTGCCGTGAAGGCTCGTGGGCCCTCTAAACTGCGCTTGAGGGCCCCTAGAGGTGCACTTAGGGGCCCCCTGAGCGTGAGGGGCCCCGGTGCACTGCACCGCCTAGCCCCATAGTAGCTACGCCCCTGGTCCTAACTATTATATTATTGCTGTTCATTATTATACAACCCTTATTGTTGAACTTTACTAGAACACCATTTCTAATTATCTGGCTGACAGATAGTAGATTTGTTGTCAACTATGACATATACAGGACATTTTGAAACAAAATTTTCTATCATTGGCATCGCACACATTCAAACTCTGCTTACCTGTGCTTTTTACTGATAAACATTCATTTGCTACCTTAATTGAGTTGATGAGTGGTACTGTTTCTTCTTGTAATATATTTCTGTGGATGGTCATGTGCATAGAAGCTCCGGAGTCTATATATCAGGAATCACTGTTACTCACTGAAGCTATGAATGCAGCAGAATAGCTTGAGCTTTCCTAATTTTAAACTTTGTGTTTCTTCTTTGCTTTAGCCTTGAAATGTGCACTCATGTGGCGATGCTTATTACAAGTGTAGCAGCAAGGTCCCTTTTGAAATTGTTTCTTGAAGCCTTTGTTGTTCTTAAAATTTTGTGGCAAAAGCTGATATGTCGCCATCACTTGTTTTTATATCTGGTAAAAGCGCTTATTTTGATACGGGAACTTTCTTTGGTAATTATCTGTTTGTTTGCATCTAGTAGAGTGAAGATAAGCAGAGCTCAAAGCCACCCATTGTCTACTTTAAATCCAATATTTCACAACTTCTTTGGATTATTTTGCTAACGTACTCTTCTACATTTTAACATCCGAGTTGTGCACAGTTCACAAAGTAATCCCACTCGACGCATTAATCCAGAATCATCGAAGACATTTGCTAAGTTTTCCCAAACTTCTTTCGCTATCGCTTCTTGAATGTGGACATAGTTGATGGAATCCACTAGCAGAATAATTTTTGATTTGTCTTTTAAATCATGTTTGGGATCGATGTGATCATCCCTCACATTTTCAATACAGTTCCATAATTCTTCGCGTTCCAGATAGGTTTCTGCAGCAAATCATATTGAGTAGTATTCTCGACCAGTGAGTTTGTCAATCAAGGCTAACTAATTGCTTGAACCCATATTTTCCGCACTTTGGAATGCCGCATGTTGCCTAAGTTATAACTTTCACGTATTACACTTTCGTCAGATATTCACCACTTTTACATATACCTGGCTGGCTACTTGGCCCATAACATATAGTGTTTTAAATATGCTGTAAACACGTATTTAACATGAGAAGTATTTATTTCGTATGAAAAATACATGAAACCTGAGAAAATTTAGTGAAAAAGCAGTTTGCACAGAATAATAACAATCGCAGTTTATATGTTGGTCGCTGGGTACAAACTATATTACAACAGAGATATTATTATTCTGTGTGAACTGCTCTACGCTACATTTTTGTTCATAAGTTTCATGTATTTTTCATACGAAACAAATACTTCTCGTGTTAATTTCATGTTTACAGCACATTTAAAACCCTACAAGTTATTGTGTATGTGGTATGATTTTCAGCTTGCTGGGAACACCATGATATCAAGATTTCATTTTGGCAAAATAATAATAACTATCCATTTCCTCATTGTTGAACTCTAGCTCTCCACTGGCCACTGGGTGATCATGTGCTCTGTTTGGCCAGACGGTATGCTCTGGTTAGGCCTCTCATGAATGCTTTTTCACCTCAGAGGAGCTGATGAGTGACAGGCCTTAATTTTTTCCTCCTCTGTTGCATCTTGCATCTATTATTTTGTTGCTTGTATGTTACCAATGATGTAGTACTCTGCTCAGAACCATATACTAGAGCTAAAAAAAAGGCAATTGCAATAAATTTATGACTACTTACTCATTATATCTGTCTCAAGGTGTGTAGCAAAATGTGTCATCTTGTACAATTATAATTGTTTATATGGCACAAAATCAAAGTGGGAAATCGCAAGGTCGATTTCTTTAATAAAAATACTTTTATGCTTTAATCCCAAAAAGTGGTTCAGATAATTACTAGATGAGTGATTAAATGTTATTCACAACTAGCACATACTAAATTTTTAGTTGTTTGAATAAAAGTCATTTTATATCAAACATGTAGATATCAGCATTTTGGGTACGTTTTCAAAAAGTAAATAAAAATATTTTTTAATTAATGAAATTTATGTTAATTTCAATATGTGCATTTTGGATATAAGCTAAACTAAAGCTATAAAAAATATCTAAAACATATTTACATATTTTTGACATAAGTTTTCTTTCAGGTAAAATGTGGATTATGTTTTGTGTTGAATTACCTTCACATACTATGAAATAATGATGTTTTTTAATTTTTTAAATTGATCAACAGGAAATTTATTAATTTATTTTGATTTCTGCATCTTTCGGGGATGTTCCTGTAGATTGCAATCCCAAAATGGCAAAATAAATGCAGAACAGGTTTTTAATCAAATAATTTTGAGCTTGTAACACAAATTAGGCTTTTTTTTAAAAATATCAATATTATTCTAAAAGTAATATGTTGTGGTTTTTTTTTTTGTAATGTGGGTGTAATTTGAATTATACTTTCAAATAAAATGTCTATCTTTAGACTGAAGTTTAAAAAATTTGTAGCTGTTTTATCCACATATCTTAAAAAATAATTTTCAGAAAATTTAATATGTTTCAAAATTTCAGTTTAAACCTTCTTTAAGATTTTTCATTTCTTTACTGTAGTAGTTGATATCATATAAATCATTCTTTGTAACTGGAATTTCTTTTGCTGATTGAATTTTTAACTCTCAAATTATAATCGAGATCGATATCTGTTTTTGTAATTTTTATCATTTATGTATATCCCTCCATAATACTTTCTTCAGTTTTAGACACATACAGTGCTAAAACTGTAACCTTTTCCTTTTTACTTAATCATACTCACGAAGAGACGTTATTTCAGAAACGTCACAATCATTTCGGGAAAATGTGTCATGTCCGAAATCATTCCCGGAGTAACTTTTTTAATTAAACACCTTTGTGACATAAGTTTAAGCCATCTTTAATGCAGCTTCTCAATAATAACAAGAAGTGCATTGAAATACTTATTTGTAAAAGTAATTAAAATTGTCTATTTAAATATTTAGATGCGTTCCCGGAATTACGCTGTATTGATGAACGGTGATTAAATATACAATCAAAAATTATTTTCCTGTGAAATTATTCTTAATTTGGTGGTGACAAAGTAGCTGACCGCTAATCTGATCAAATTCAATGACTGAGTGCTTGGTAAATTCACCTGCGGTCCATCCTAATAACTGTTTTCTTTAGTTATGGAAGCATTCACTGAAATGACACATTCGTTAGCTGACAAAGTTTAAACTGTTTTTTATTTTAGGTACTATTGTTTTATTTTGTATCAATTGGAATAATGATTTTTAAGAGGTGAAATAAGTCTTCCTGACCATTCGCGGTGTGATTTATTCATTTTTTGATGTTCTAGTTGGTTTTATTCCACAGAACTAGTGCATAGCAATGCGTTCCTAAAATTACTTTTTGTGCTTATTTTAAATTTAAAAATTGAAATTCCTCAATTTCTTAATGGACTGACTTATGTGGCAATGTTATTAAATAACAAACACAATTTTCAGTATTTATTTTACTCTAAAGTCTTCCAAAACAAATTTCCCACCTTTGTAGTTTTGTGCCATATATGGTTTAATTTATGCGCAATCAGTAATAGGATGAATTTTGGCTTGTATTGGGTTTTTGTGGCTACAGTGACTGAACGAGGGGACAGACATTCCGGTTAATGGGATGTCCGGCTACCTGTCGCCTGCTGCTGCCCGTCACCAAAGCGCAGGTGGCTGAACAAAAGGCAGCCACTTGTTTGTCAAGGACAGGTCTCTTGATTCCTGTGGGTGTCACTTTTCGGAGGTATCTGAGGGGTGTTGTTTTACTGACCATTGACATTTCACTACTCTGAGGCTCACGTCACAAATGTTTCTGAAATGCAGCGGTTTCTGATGAGACACCAGAAAATGATTGAACCAATAGAATAGCTATTGAGGAAGAGGACACCTTGTGGAACCAATCAGGCGACGTAAAAATCACTGTGTGATACTAATTTCCAAGTTATTTTTCTCATTGTGTTGCAAATACGCCGTTGAAGGGGTATAGCAGAATGGTGGGAGGAGATGGAAGAGCCATACATGGATGATTGAAGGCACTCTGGACCAGGCCTTGAATGAAAGAGGTTAGAGTCACTCTGTACCATGTCTCAAGTGTGTGAAGGTTTGAATGACATTCTGTACTTTCCTCTCATAGTAGGAGCAAAAGTCGATCTTGCAGTAGGGAGATGTGCTTAAGTCAATGGTAACTTGAGTGTTGTAGTGAGCCTGTATTGCAGCACTAACGCTGACACCAAAGCAGTCTACACAGTTCACGGTGATTGTACTACGTACTTAACAGTATGTACTTCGACAAGTCATTGGGATTGTCCCAGTAATGTTCCTGTCAAGAGATCTTGAATGATTATGAGTTTCTCGTCCGATAAACTGAGCTAATGTTTTTTTTTTTTTTTTTTTTTTTTTTTTTTTTTTTTTTTTTTTTTTTTAAAAAAAAGCCATGAGCTATTTAAGAATTTTTATATTTGAAAGGTGAACAAATTTTTGTGAACTTCCAATCACCAAGTAAAAATACCCTGGCGCACATCATATCATGCAAATGTAATTATTTTAATATTGCATTCACTTATTGGAAATGTAAAGATTGTTCTCTGTTGTTTAAAGGAAAAACTAGATCGATCTAATGAGGAATTTTTGTCATCTGTTGTGAAGTTTCAGCTTGTTTATTTTGTTTCATTAATGTGTAGTATTTCCTTAGTTGTTTTTGTTTTTCATGGGCAAAAGTCGATCTTGCAGTAGGGAGATGTGCTTAAGTCAATGGTGACTTGAGTGTTGTAGTGAACCAGTATTTCAGCACTAACGCTGACACCAAAGCAGTCTACACAGTTCATTGCTTTGTATTTAATTTTGATCTTCTTTGTATTGATACTAAAGATAAATACAACCCAGTGGTGGATCCAGGATTTTGTTTTTGGGGGTAGGGGTAGAGCAAAATAGAAAGGTCACCAAAATCCCATGTTGTCTGGGGTGAATACACCTATGTCTGTAAACCATAAGAGTGCCCAAAAAGTGGCAACTTAGGGCAGTTTTGTATCAATAAAAGAGAACAATATTGTTTCACCCTATTACCCAGAAACTTTTATCTTAATTTTGGATTCATGGTGAAGGGTAATTAATAAAAATGCAAAGTAGCAATGCTATTAATTTCTGCTGTCGATACGCCCTAAAGCAGCAGCAACAACAACAATTAATATTCCTGAAACAGCGAAGGTAGTGTGGGGAGTTTGGTAGCTATGCTAAGTGAATAATTAATAATCATAACTTCCCAACAAACCCCCATTTACGACAGTTGGTTTCACACCAATCGACTCCAGTCAATTAAGCCCATATCATCATGTTGCGAGTGTCTAGCTGGGTCAACAAGAAAATCCAACACACATATCTCCCTTTTTTTCATTCTTACAGGCAGCTTCTCAGTTGCTTCTGGTTTGAGTCAGTCGCGCCAAGAACGTCTAGCTGAATCAACAGGAAAAATCTAACATGCCTACCTCCCTTTGTTAATTCACACAGACAGTGTCTATCACTTCCGGTTTAAGCCAGTCCTGTCAAGTGGACGGGGAACCAAACATGTCTTGGTTTTACTGCATGTAGTCAAGTCCATTTTCATTATTACATTAATGCGTGTTTGTGCAACAATTACAAAAACTCCACTGCTGGGGACCATAATGACCCAGAAGTATTATTTTTCAAGTTGTTACCACAAATTAGAAGATTAGATTTAAATAAGAATTTGAGTTTCAAAGCTGAGGTCGCTCAGCTTCTTATGCAGAAACTGCAACCAATACTACATCATTTACCTTTTGTAGAGTCATTTCATTCTACAAACTCTGATCAATACTAAGATATCCGAGATGCTCAACAACTCAATGCACATTCGGCTTTGTCTCCACAATTTTTGTGTAGTTTTTGCATTATTACATATTTCTAATTGATGGCTTTACAATAATTAGTGTTTTGTTTAACCATCTGCACTAAGCTGTTTAGTTTCACATTTCACTTGAAAAGTAAAATTTAAATGGATCATTCACCATGTTTGGAAGCAAATGAGTAAATGCACAATAGGTATCCCTTCTTAAATTGATGGAATGAACCCCATAATTGATACCTTGATTTTTTTCTGGTGGACTGTCTGGCACAAAATTATAAATTTAAGGAGCTCAACCACCATCTCAGTGTCAGAAGAAAACCGACTTCCTTTCTTCAGGTGACTTGACTGGGCTGGGCGGGTTGAGTGTGAAACAATAGGACTTGACTGGACGGGTTGATGCTTGACGGACCTAGACGTTAGTGGACTGACTTGCTATGAAACCAGCCTTAAGGTATAAATAAAAACTCATTTTGATTGCAGTGGTATACGTGGTTTTATTATCCAGTAAACATAAGTAATTTCCTAATGATTTTGTGGGTGGGTTACTTTTGTTCATAATGGTTTGAAATTGAATTAATCCTAAATGTTTGTTCGATGGACCTATTTATGTATGTATTACACGTACACACACTGCATGTTTGTCTTGCATACAAATCCTCACCCTTCCATTTATTTTGAATTTTACACAGTTAATTTTATCAACTGGGTGGCTGACACTGTCCAACGGGCAGCTTGAATCTTGACATCTTCGCCAAATTCTATCTCCTTCAAATATCAAACTAATTCAATATTAATTTCTTTTTTATACATTGTGCAGATGTTGTTTGAAGGTTGTGAGAATGGTGTACAAGTGTGACATAGTGGGGAATAGTTTAGAACAAAGGGAAGTACAGTGAGATAGCTCACTTGCATCACTACTCATCATTCCACTAATGGGATCATAAATGAAATCAGAATATTGGAAAATTGGGATCTCACAAGGATACTGTCAGACTTGGTAATTGTCAATTTTGATGGTTTTTACATATATTGTAGGGTTGCCCCCACTAAGTTACAGGTTCAAGGGATTTTATGTGGTGGGCCTTAATTTCCAGTATATCATGTCCTAATGTTTTCATAGCAGCTTAGTATCACACAAACATTTTCTTCAATTGTAATTCTGTTCATATGCCTCTGGTCATTGTAAAAGCCTGAAGGTATGAAGTGAATGTTTTTGCCTGTTCAGACCACGTGTCCAATTTTATATCTAAAAATTTTGCACTGCAAATTCTGTACCTGCTGTAATACCATTGGGCACTACCCTAGAGTTAGCCCTAGTACTTGGCTGGGGGAGATCTACCAGGAGCAGGGTGCTAACCCAATTCTGCCTTGCATGCTTTGCCACTCCCCATTCTGCTGATGGGTTTACTATTTAGTAGGTATGGAAGCTACCATGAAAGCTTTGTAACTCCATACCTTAGAAACTAAGGCCCATCGCATAACATAATTATTACCCTACAATATATATAAGAATTATCGAAATCCATGTTTGTCAACTCTAGCGGTTCTATCGTCAGTTTTTTCTCTCTTTCTCTGTCTCTCTCTTTTTCCAGATGATGATGACATTTTGGAAAGGACAAAGTAAGATGTACTGAAGAGTTTGGATTGCCAGAACAAAGTTAAAATAGTGTGGGTTAATTGCAACTAAGGCAGTGGAATAAAACATGAGTTGGAAAATCCACACAGTGCAGCCTGTATTTCAGGTAGAGAAGATTAAATGTGCCACTGAAAGTGTTATGCCAAGGAATGGGATGGCAAACCAAGAATTGCAGGAAAAGGTAATGAAGAGAGCTAATTGTTTACGTGAAGTGCAAAACATAATTTGGGATAAGGAACTTTCTTAAAAGATTTAGGCATAAAATCTAAACATCTTATCTCCTACCAGTCACAACATAAAGCTCAGATCTGTTTAGTAGGTAAAAGAGGATTTAGTAAGTTACAAGCCTATAAAATAATGGTTTTGAATTCAGTTGTTCAATCAACAAGAATGTACAGTGAGAAATGAATATATATGAACAGGCATGAAGATGGGCCTGATAATGGTAGAAAGACAGAGTATTGCAAGATTGAAGTTGTTTTGCCATGTGCAAAGGATGTCTGATCTTGAATATTAAGCTAGTACGTGGATATAAATGGGATGGGAAGAAGACAAGTTGGACATCGAAGGAGCACATAGTTGTATCAGAGTTTACTGAAGAAGGAGGGCTGTAGGAAAGTATATCTATACAGAGAGAAGAAAACCTATGAAGACAGAAATAAATGTAAGGAAATCAATTGAAAATGCTTTACATAGCCTGTTGAAAGGATAACAAGGTAAAGATGAAGAAGATTTTGATGACTGTGTGTGTTATGAACTTGGTTGTGGAATGTGATATTATGCTGTAAGTTGGGTGTTATTTCAGTAAAAATATTCACAAATGAGTTTATCTGCAAAGTCAAAGGAAGTCACTAATCTTTTAAAAAAAGAATCTGCATAAAGTTTTGGTTTTCAGCTGCTAGAGTTAAATTTTGTTCCTCGTGTGCGGTGGTCTAACAGCTCTTTTAATATTTATGCTTAGAAACCTAATGTGTTGACATTAGTGTTCTAATCTACAAACAATAAGCATAAAACCATTCTTGCTTAACAGTAAGAGAGATGGTAAATGAATAGTCAACATTAGAACAATACTTATTCAAAAAGAAGTGACGCCACAGGTTGATTAATAGGTTTGTTGCATCCACCTTCATCATTGGATATTCTTCAACTTCCTATATTAGATTTTTCCATGGTTATTGGTTTTATTGATGAAGTTATCATGCTGGTCACACTGATTAGTTTTACTTCTCTAGATTCATAGGTCTGCAGTATACGAGTGTCTGAATTTCCTTGGCATGTTTTTCTTTAACAGAATTATAGTAAGTTTGAGGGTTTCATTGCACAGAGACAGTGTATGTGTCCACATCTCATTGTGACTCCATATCCCACTGTGAGTCCATATCCCATGCACATTTTTTCCCCCAAATCCTTTTCTGAATCAATTCTTTCATGCTCATTCCTTTCTAATGGAAATTGGTATGTGCCTCATTGCATTGGCCTTCATGGACAAAGACAAAATATTTTTATATAAATGAATGCAATTTTTCTTGGCGTTGTTTATTTATAAACATTTCTCGGGAAACAAACTGAGTAATATTATTATTGATGCACAATATTTCGGCGACAGTAATCTCCGTCGCCATCTTCAGGTGCAGTTGTAAGCCTTGAAGTTTGCCTTTGTATTTTTTTGCCCTTCTTTCAGAACTTGAAGTCGAAAGGCAGATTACTAATATGGATGTGGTGCAGTCAGCATCTTTCAGTTTATTTCTTGTCAGTGGTGTAAGCAAGAAAGTTGCCCCTCGAGGTTAATCAGTAGATATATTTCTCCATTGTTAGTTGATACGGAGTAAAAAAATACTATATTAATGGGATATTTAAAAGATTTAGATGCCATGTTCCCTCACCCCCTCCCTGTCCTACTGTTTTGAATTAAAAATGTGTGGACCTGCCCTTTCTAATTATGCCACTGCACTATTTTTTCATTCAGTTAGCATCCATTTTTTCACGGTGGTTTTTAACATTATCTCCACCCCCCCCCCCCAATTATGAATTTCTAAGTGTAATTATTACATAGCATTTGAACGTTTTTGTATTTCTAAATGACTTTGGTAATGTATTCTTTCCTTATATTGGAATTTAGTGAAATTCAGAAAATATTCAAGTCTCTTTAACTAATAAACATCTGGTGGTTCAGAACTGTAACTATTTTTTTTTATATTACCCAGTGCAATGTACTGTTACTCCAATTATATGTACCAACAGTCACACACTCATACATACCATTTCACTCACAAACTACTAATTTATCAAAATACTAAACTAACTTCTTTTATGACATTCATTGGTGATTATTCCTAAGTTCAGACATAAAATTATTTCTATCAGAAGTTCAAACAAAATTGTATTATACACCATATTATTTAAAAAAAAAAAAAAAAAAAAAAAAAAAAAACCCTTGTTATTGACTACTTCTCCCATTCTTAGAATTATCAAACTCTCCCTAAATTTACTCAATCTAATGGCACTCTTTCCTTTTCAATGCAGTGGGATTTGATAGCAATTTACTTTGCTGACGGGTGCTCTCTCTGTTTTAATGCTGGGGAATTGATAAGGTTTTTCTTATTATTTTTAGACCACACACACCCTACGTCTAATTTTGATGAGCATAACTTCTTTCTTGTGTTACTCTTTGAAGTTTACGGATAGTTATCCTTCATTGCTAAATTAGTGAAGCATTATATCATCTAGTCTCAAACCTATCTCACAAGTTATTTAACAAGTTTTTATCTGTCATTACAAGTATGATTATAGTATTTGAACTGAATTACTTTACTTAGTTCCCTCAAGTGGAAATTGTAGACATATTTTACAGTTGGAAGCAGTTATTTTGGTCACAACAGTTAGAATATGTGCTTACAGGCAATGCTTCAATTTAGTGCTCCCTAGTCTTACATTTTACTGCCAAAGACAAAACACGTATTTATTGCCTAAATTCCTATCTCACATATTTGTTTTGGGCCAATTTACTGTAATCCCCTTATTTTGTTTGTCTAACAATTCGAACCTCTGTGCCAACCATAAAAATTAATCATTTGAAACCCACCGTATTCTCTAACAATATCATAACAAAAACAATAACATATGGCTTATTACCTGTATTACAAATTACTTAGTATTCAAATTTAATATTAGTTCAATCTTCTCTTTCATATTGTGCTCATTAGTTGTTCTGGCATTCAATTTTATCGATTATAGGCATATTATCCCAATTACAATAATCAACAACTTTACTTATGTTCCATCATTTATTTGTTTTCTGCCATTCGCCTGAATGATGGTTACCAGCTAATTCTTGACGTAAGATACTTGTGGCTTGGATCCCTTTCAGTTTCACTAGTTTACAAGTAAGTGGTCTTCTCACTGTGATCCCACTACCTGTGCTCGGCTGACCCTTTCTTAATATTTCTTTGGTAATATACAAACAGAGGCACTCATCCATTCCAAGAAACATTTCTTCCATGGCTCAGTAAGATTCAAACATCATTTCTACTCCTTTATTCCTACCTTGAACTAGATTGTCACTATATTTACTATCAATGTCTTATTTCCAATACCTTGTATATACATACATACTGTAATTAACTTATCAAACTGAGGCGGTGCTACTACTACTAACAGACAGTAATTATCCACAAGGATACAGTGGGAAGTGTGTGGGAACATGGTTAGCAGTTCAAGCCTTGTTTAAACATTGGTTTATTACAATTATTAATGATAATGCTGAAACTTACAGAAAATGTTACAACTATAATATCAAATACCACCAATCCTGGTCTTGCAAACGAAGATATGAATAATCTTGTTATCACAAAATGATATAATATTATGAACCAAACCTTGGTCTTGCAAACGAAGATATGAATAATCTTGTTATCACAAAATGATATAATATTATGGACCAAACCTTGGTCTTGCAACTTATACCTTGAATAACCCTTATAATTACAAACAATCCTACTTATACCAAATCATAGAAAATAACCAGACTGGCTCTTAATAATCTACTAGCCAAATACAATTTTATATTTGAGCCAGACCGCTAACGACGAGGTAGAAAGCGACACACTGGTAGTAGTAATTGACAGAGAAAATTACTAATATAGTGTCAAATAACACCGGCCTCGATCTTGTAGATTAACGTATGAATAATCCTGTAATCACCGACAATTCCACGTAGATCAATAACAGAAATAACAACACCGGCTCGTTCTCTTCTACCAGCATCTAACACTCTGCCAGTAGGACCAAACACAATTTATGGCTGAGGCAGACCGCTAACGACGAGGCGGAAGGCGACACTTGTGGTTGCAGTTGACGGCCACTACCTCCAATACCCTCCTAGGGCGAGAAGGCAGTTTTCAGCTTGAAAAGTACCACCCGGGTCGATCGCCACGGTGTACCCGAAGCTTCGGCACAGCACCTCGGTGAAGAGTGTATCGGAGAATTCCCTCTCTGCAGGTGGTCGAAGCACGGTCGCGAGGGACCCACCAATTCACCAGAAGTATAATCCATGGGCGGCCCAGTCAAACCATCAAGCTGAGTCACGGCCACTGCAAGAAATACCAGGCATAACCAATCGACTGTTGACTTCCTCACTGACTGCTTCCTCCTTAGTCCCGCAACGCTATCACACTGGGAAACAGTAGCGGAATGCCGATCGCGTGCCTCCAACTGCACGGCCACTCAGGGCCGACCGACTGACTGCCTACCTGGCTGCCCGGTCCAACCCGGACCCAGCCGCCCCACCGGGCCTCCGGCGTCACGGCGACACAGGGAAGCACTCTGCTTCCGACTTACTGACTGGCTGGCAGACTGACCAAGACTAACCGCCCGCTCGGTTCCGTGTCCCCACATATATACCCGCTATCGCCAGGAGCCCCAGCGCTCTCTAGCGGGGGAACACGAAAAAGGAAACAATCGCGAGCGGAAGAGAAGAGAAGGCAAAGATACAACAAGAGCCGAGCACGGCTCACAAACGTTATACATAGTGCAGTCCATTCTCTAAAATTTCGTCTCTAAAGATGTTTGTTTAGTTTTTGTCATCAACAACTGTGTTAGAACAACTGTGCAATATACATATTTCCTTCTTATCTAACTGAAGCGATATTCTTTGAGATTATAGGTGGTATACAATTATCAAAACAACTTATTACTTTCTAGAGAAAACTCTGACTAGCTTCTTACAATACATTAGATGTTTATTCATATTTTTACTCTCTCCATTACATAAAACACTCCATCAACTCCCCGTTATCAGTGACAGAAATATATCTGAAAAGATTCAGTTCTTATTTTATTCTACTGAGACAATTAAATACTATTATTTTTTTAAAAAAAAAAGAACCTTGCGATTATTCGGTCTTTATAAAACTACCAATTACATACTGTACGATATCTTCATGATACCAAATTCGTATATTGCAAAGCTTAGCTATTTCATTACCATATTTGATATACTTGACTTCTTGGTTATAGAAGGCTGTGTAATGATTTAAGGGTCTGTGGCTCCTATTAGTCACATTTTTATTTTTGGAATACTTCCTCGTTCCACCTTTATTTTAATCAACAACATATTGGTGCGAGATCCTCAATTTCTTTCTCTGAGTTACCAGCAATCCCAGTGGCCTGTTCCTGCTTGTGGACAACATTCTTGGAAGGTCTTTTGTGTAAGTTGACCTTCCAGCTTCACTAAAGGTTACAGCTGACCACAGCATCCCCTCAGATCGGTTTTCAGAACGGTGATTCAAAACACCTGTCCAAGTGTTTCCATTGTCACGCCAATAATTTCTTCTAAATCACAGTAATTGTCTTGATCTTAATAAATACAGAAAAATCTCCTGTTCTCTTTTGATCACTGTGATATACATTGTATCTTTTGTTTCTTCTCAATGGATATTCATACTGAAATGTTTTACACATTTTCTGAAGAAACATAGTGTTTACTCACATCCGTTACGTGGGGGAATCTTCCTAAAGAATCGATGCTTTTACCGACAAGGTTCTCTGCTGCTTCTATTGTTCCTTCCATCTCTTCTGGCAGTTTATTTTTGCAAGTTTGCATTGCAGACCATCCTGCGAATACTCTCGACAAACGTGACATTAGAATGTACGCTTTCCTCTGCAATCAATAGACTTTTATCAGTGTGTTGCATAATTAAACCTTCAGTTTTCTCTTCTTTTATTTTAAATTCTTCACATTTTTCATCAGATCCAGAGCAAAATATGCTAATTCAGGCATGTAGTCTTTCGATAAAATTGTCTTTTTTACCTGTATCAAACCAATCTTTTTGGGCATATTTTTTAATTTAAAATTTACTTTTCTTCATGCTAACTGCAACTGTTCATTCTGTTGTGTTTACATTGCATTCAACTTGGAATTCATTTGCTCCTTCTGTGACTTCATTTCATTAATATGTTCACTCTGCCTCTCTAACTTTTGTTTTATAAATTCAAAAAAAATTTCATAATCTTTAGCTCGTACATTTTGCAAATTATTGTTATTTAAAATAGTTATTTACACTGTTGCCTATCTAATTCGATGGATTCACATCAATTACATCCAGATGAACCATTTCCCAATTTTCAAAATCACTCCAGATCAATAGATTTTTCGATATTGTTTAGTAATTCCATGTTTCTCGACATATTGTTAGGGTTAGTATTGTACCACCAATTTTCCACAGCATGATTTCATTCTGTCGTTTATGTTAAACATCAAATGGAAAAACCATGTAAAAGAAACTATTAAAACTTTTTAAAAATATATTTGAAACAAACTGCGGAAGCTATACAGATTTCGATTTATAATAATTTCTCAAATGCAACAACTCATGATGCACTAGTGAACAGACACAATAAGCAGAAATATTTTTAAGCATAAAACAATAAATCATCACAAAAAATAACAGAAAAAGAAATGTTGCAAGTTTCTGGTTGCAGCACCTGAAATTACATTCATTTTACGACAGATTACACTTTTATTTCTGCCATTCTCCATCTGTGGTACTGCAATTGAAATACATATATGTTACACTATAGCATATCAGAAATATAACCATCAGTTTGACCAAGAAATCGGTAATAAATTAAATTTAATCAGGTCGCTCTTTGGGATAAGTCAATGAAATAAATCGGTACTTGTTGAGAGAGGATTTAATGTTCTTATTGATTATTGGCATAATTATTTCTAGCTCAGTATTAAATATGAATGCTAAGCTAATTAATAACTGTTAAGCTTTGGGTGCCAGTAGGCTGAATCAAATACTTCTTAATATTTTTAAATATAAAATAGTGATTAATAGGGAAAGATGGTTCATGATATCCTTTTAGAAATTGGAAAACCGACGAATTTACATAATATTAACATCTTTATTTCTTTCAACAATTCAAAATGAATGAACTTTATTTCTAAAATGACATACGTGATTGAAATTATTCATTATTTACAGCAAAAGATCCAAGCAAATTATATTGGTATAGCTCAGTGGAGGGCATGAAATATCTCAAGGCATTTGCTGAGCCTTTAAAACTGAGTTCTGGTGAAACACTGTTGTGGCACAAACAATGTTCCCTTAACATTCGTAAATGGCAACAGTCAGCAGTGGCACGATGCAACGGTAAATTGCCATTGCACGATCTCAGCTCTGCAGTGATCCTGGCTGCAACAGGCAAACTGCAGGCGACAAACTGCTTCTGCCTGGCACCATGTGTCCCGTGGGGACTATTAGTCCACTGTTCATTGGGTGTTGGCGAGCTCCAAGCACCGCCCAGCTGATTCAAGTTGTAACCAAAGATTGAAGCCCTCTCCTCGCAGAGGCGGTCTGCAGCAAGTCTTGTTTTGCTCTCTGCCATTCGGTGTCATCCAATCATTTCTTCCTACAAACAATCTAGCAGGCCGATAGGCAGAAATTAGCATACTTTCCAGCCATGCCGTCATCTTATTTGCTATTCCGTTTTTAATTCTCCACACACAGCAATTATATGCATCTGTTCCCTTCCATATTCCTATCATACTCCACTGTCTTTTCAAACCTCTGCAAAATACTAGTGTTGGCAGGAACTGGCAATAAATTGTATCTTTTTAGCTTGCTTTTCATTCAAAACTTCCATTGGCCTTTCACCAGTGGTGGATCATGGGGCTTAAGCCCCCCCCCCCCCTCAAAAGCATCTTTTCCTCTCTCTCTCTCTCTACTGTTCTTATAAGAGTGGCAATTGAAATAAAATGAGATTTCTGTTGTCAACCCCCCCCCCCCTTTTTCCTATAAAGCCTATCCTCGCTCGAGTCAAGGCCTCCCCCCCCCCAAACCAAAATCTTGGATATGCCACTGTGTTCCACAGCTAATGTTCCCCAGGGACTCCTGGGTTTTGTTGTCTGCCTACCTCACAAGTGGTTAGTGTCCGTCCATGGTGTTTCTGCAAATATGAATAACACCCAGATATTTCTTATGAATTGTTCACGAGCCACTCTAATTGTTTTGATCACATGTAACACCATAAGTGGTTAGGTTATCTGAATATTTATTCATTGTTTCCTTTTTGTCTCACAGTCCCCTCTGCATAATTACTTCTCCACAATAAAAATTTATTCTGAAAATAGTGTTAGTTCTTTATTATTACTGTCATCATTGGGTTGATAAGTTTATTAGGATTCTTTAAGATATTGTCCAGTCATCCTGTGCCTGCTAACTTCTACATATTTTGGGAAAATCATCTACAGAATTAGCCTAAATGATTCATTGGGTTCAATGTCTGTCACAGTTGCAGTTATCTGTTCCTGTACTTCTTGCATTATTGTTGGTATTAGGGGTACATATACTTTGTCCTTCACATAACCCCACAAGAAGAAATCACATGGGGTCAGATCTGGTGACCTGGGGAGCCGTAACATCAGAGGAACATCACTCAGACTAGAGTGCCCTATCCAGCGATGTGACAGTTCTCTGTTGAGTAAGTCACGGACATTTGTACTCCAGTGAGATGGAGCCTCGTCCTGTTGTAGGATGAAAGTGGAGGAGTCAGTAGTCAGTTGTGGAAACAACCAAACCTGCAACATATCCGGGTACACGGATCTTGTAACTATCTGCTCGATGAAAGAAAAGGGCCCATACAGCTTTCTCTTTGATATCGCACAGAAGATATTCACTTTTGGTGTGTCCCTATGCCGCTCCACAAAGGTATGTGGCAATTGAGTACCCTACACTCTCAAATTGCGACGATTCACCTTCCCATACGGAACGAAAGTCACCTCATTGCCGAATACAAAGTTCTCCGCCAAGTCCTCATCATTTTCCATAGCTTCCAGCATTCACCTACAAAAGTCAAAACGGCTGTAATAATTATTTGGGGTCAGGTATTGTACTAATTGCACACGGTAGGGTTTTAAACACAAACACCGATGCAAAACATTCCACATTGTTTTCTGCAAAATGCCCAGTTCATGGCTGGCATGAATGGTTGATTTTTGTGGGTTATACACTTAGCTCTGACTCACGTGCTCCACACGTTTACACAGACAACCAGTGTCACGAAACTGGCGAAACCATCGTAAAATGCTCTGGTGACTAGGTGCAGGTTTTCCGTATTTTCGTACGAATGCAAGTTACACATTCGTAACCGAAGAACGCTTTGCATATTTTAACATGCAAAAACTCTTCTCCTTCTTTTCCGCCATCTTGTCCACTGCTACAATTTAGTGTGCATGCTGGACACCAACTGGGCTTTTAAACATGGTTAGCTTGTGTATTTTTTCATGTATCACTCGTCTGTATAGGTTGTATACTTTTCAATAGACAGTGTTTTGAAACCTGATGAATCATTTAGGCTAACCCCGTATATTTTATCCATCTCATGACATATGTTTTCCAGTTTGTTTTTTTCTGAATGAAATATTGGAAATTTTAGTTATGCCTTATCTCTGGAGGACTATTTTAATCCTTAAAAATGTTTTTATGCAGATAAAAGCAGTAAAGAAAAACAGAATTTCCTTCAGTAGTTTTCACACATAATTTTGTCTCAATATTTCACTCCAGTTTGTCTAGAACTGTGAAACTGTTCTGCATATAATTATTGAGCATATCCCTAAACACAGACCCCACTTTCTTGCTAGCAGATTTCAGTAGTTTTTCTTATTTTCTGAGTTGATCCTGAAGCCTGTCATTCCATGAACTGCATGCTTTCATATTTATTTATTTTTATTCTGGATTATAATAATGGTTCAAATTTTCATGTGTGGCAGTTTCCTGTAATCATTGAGGTGAATGCTGGTGTGGAGCCAAATTTACCTTTTAAAATTCACCTTGCTCTAATTTGTGACCCTTCAATGTTGAAATAAGCTGTTTTAGAAGATTTAATTTAATTTGAAGCCATCTGATTTTTAAATATAAATTATTCCTCATTTTCAATTTTTTTTTACTTGTGTAATTTTGAACATGTGGTGCCATTTAATATTAAAGAAAACTTTTCCTAAATTTGCAAACGTTACAAAGTATCCTTTTTCCGACCTGCGAACATTAATCATAATATCATTATTGCTCCTTTTGTTTACTGATTTTTTTGTAAATCCAAATTGAACATCTAATATCTGTTCATCTTTCTTTTCTGTGTATAACTGTACTCAGTAAATTTGAAATATGTGGTGTCGGTCATAGTGTGTGATAGAATGTGCTTGCTTAGGAAGATTAAATAGTATACATTTATTAAAATCTTTTGCAATTTCTACCATTTTGTAACTGCTGATATGAGTTTAAATACTGTTTCAGTTCCTTCTTCCGTATATATACGTAGCCCTACATGAATTTCATCAGTACCTGTTGCCGTACTGGAGTTCAAAACATTGCAAAGCTTTGATAAATTATGTCATTATAGCAGTAGTTGTCTCATCATTGTAATATTTGTCTTTTCTAAATGACTTGATGAGTCAAGTAGTTCTTAAAAGGTATAAAACACAAAGTTATGGTAGGAAATGACATATCACAAGAGATGGAAGTTAAAATTGGAGTGCTACAAATTAGTGGACTAGCACCAGTGCTATTCATTATTCTAAAGAACGATTGTGTTAATTTACAACCAGAAGTTAAATTGATTGCAGATAATATATTGGTATATAATGGGATCAAAACTGGACAGGACTGAACACCTGCAGGGTGATATGGACTGGACGGACATCTAGCTGGGTAGGTCAATACAGAATGAAAAATGCCAAGAAGAATCAGCTTATCAGGTACACAGATAAAATAGCTAAAGGTTATTTTTGATTGTAGGGTGTGGTAGGAATTGCTTGTTGAAGACCTTAATTGTAAATAACTTAACTTAACATGTGATACTCATTTGGGTTGGGCATATTGAACAGATGGTTTCAAAATCCCTTATGTATTGGACAGGATGATGAGGGGATGTACCAGGAAAGTGAAGAAATGTGGTTATAATACTTTGGCCAGACCATTGCTTCAATGTAGTGGTATAATAAAGCATCCAAATTTGTTAAGGAAGGTAACTAGATTCATTTGTGGAAATTACTGCAGAACACAATCATTAACCGATATGTTTCCTTCTAAGTAAGGGAGTTGTGATTAGAATAAATTACCGAGAGAAGTGCCGAACAATGTACCAAAAACACAAACAATTTCATATTAAAATTTATGAACGTCAAAAGTAGCTGGGTGGAGAGTTTTCACTCAAAAGAATTTCAGATAAAAACAAGAAACAGGAAAAAATAATTGTCTTTGGAAACTTTATATCACAAATTAATTTGAATTAAAATTGTCGTTCTGAACCAGCCGGTGTGGCTGTGTGCTTTAAGGTTCCGCCACACTGGACCAGGGAGGTACAATCAGGCCAGGTTTGGATCCTGATCCCCGATTACTGGCCTGTTTTGCTCCATCACGAAGGCTAATCCTGGGGTGGTCCCCTATCTCCGCCTCATAAACTACTCGTTACATAAACATAAAGTACACTTACCACACTCAAAACATAGTCACACGTTCGGCAAACAGATGGCAACACATCTGCTTCCCCATAAACCTACGAAAGACTTGGTAAACTGGTAGTCTGACTAATAAATTAACAGCCGCACGCAAAAAGAAAAAAGAAAGGGTCATTACAGGTTCGGAAAGGGCCCAAATCAGAGTTTAAGAACGTTTTTGAGGGATAATTACATTACCTTTATAGATGGAAGTGGCTCGGTTGAAGAGATGTGGCTTTGATTCATTAATATATTCCGGGAAGGTATGGACTTACATATACCGAAAAGGACAATCAGGGATTGGAACGATCCCCCGTGGTATACACGTGAAGTTAAAAGGTTATTTAAAAAGCAAAGGAAGATACATGCACGCTCAAGAAGGACGATGTATAGAAGTGATTTAGAAAAGTTAGCTGTTACAAGAGGACATGTCAAGAATGCGATGCGCGAGGCCTTTAATGACTTTCGTTGCAACTCACTTTCCAAGAGCCTCATCGAAAATCCCAAGAAATTTTGGTCATATGTAAAAAAAGTAAGTTTTTGTGACAAGAGTATGCCAATTCTACTACAAGATGGTTGGGAAGTTGATGACAGCCGCAACAAGGCTACTGTATTTAACACCGAATTTAAAAATTCTTTCACTGACGAAAACATTCCCGTTTTTCCACGGCGTGTAGAATTTGAGATGGATCCAGTACAAATTGATAGTGTAGGTATCGTAAAGCAATTAAAGCTTCTGAAGTGGGGGAAAGCGCCGGGTCCCGATGGTATACCAGTAAGAGTATGTTCGGAATACTTGGAAGAAATGGAACCATTTCTGTCAGATATGTTTCGTAAATCTTTAGAAGAAAGAAAAGTACCTTCTAACTGGAAAATAGCGCAGGTGATTCCCGTTTTCAAGAAAGGAGATCGGAGAGATCTTAGGAATTATTGACCCATATCTCTAACATCTGTTTGCAGTAGAATTCTGGAGCATGTCATATGCTCTAACATTATGAAGTTTCTAGATGAAAACGAGTTACTTACAGCAAACCAACACGGATTTAGGAAAAAACCGATCGTGTGAAATGCAACTGGCTCTATTTTCGCATGACGTAATGAAAGTTATTGATGCAGGATCGCAAGTTGATGCTATTTTCTTGGATTTTCAGAAAGCTTTTGACTCTGTACCACACAACCGACTTTTATCGAAGATTTGAGCGTACGGTATATCTGATCAGATTTTCGAATGGATATGCGATTTTCTAACTGGTCGGTCACAGTATGTTGTTGTTGACGAGGAAGCCTCTTCAAAGCTAGATGTTACTTTGGGCATTCCTCAAGGAGGTTTAATAGGTCCACTTCTTTTCTTAATTTTTATAAACGATCTCTGTGACAACTTTAATTGCAGGATGCGATTTTTTACTGATGATGCACTTATTTATAGGAAAGTGAGGTGCTCTGACAAGTGCTTAGAAATTCAGCACGATCTGGATGTTATTTCGGAATGGTGCCGTAAATGGCAGCTTACACTTAACTGCAAAAAGTGCAAGGCAATGCAAATAAGTAATAAAAAGACCCCGTTTGCTTACGAGTACAAAGTTAACAATTCAGTTATTGACACTGTGGATTCCCTGAAGTATCTAGGTGTAACAGTAGAAAGCAACATGAAATGGGACTTGCACATAATTTCGGTCGTAGGCAAATCTAATTCTAAACTATGATTTATAGGTCGAATTTTGAGAAGTTGTAATGCGCATACAAAGGAAATAGTGTACAAAACACTAGTGCATCCACATTTGGAATACTGTTGTTGAATTTGGGATCCATATCGCAAGGGATTGATTGACATGTTAGAGAAAGTACAGAGGAGAGCCGCTCGATTCGTGACTGCCAGTTACAGTCCTTACGTAAGTGTCACAGAGCTGATACGTGGGTTGGGCTGGGATTGTTTGGTGGTCAGACGTCATTGTTTTCGTTTGAATTTGTTGGAGAATGTGGAAAAATCTTAAATTTACGAGTACAATGAAATACTTCTTCCGCCAACCTATTTAGGTCGCAATGACAGGAGGGATAAGATTCGAGAAATAAGATGCCGTACTGATATATTTATGTATTCCTTCTTTCCTCGTTCTGTGCGGGATTGGAATGCACTGAATTATGATTTGTGCTTAGCACCCTCTGCCACCCACAGTATTTGTGATTTGCAGATTATAGATGTAGATGTAAATATGCTTTCAAAATTAGCACAAGCATCTGCAAATTGGAAGTCTCAGGGCTGACCTGCACATGTGGAAAAAGTCCATAAAAAATGATGACGACAAAGTGCTGTTGCCCTGCTAATCACCAATCCTACTTTTTCTCTGTGAATTTCTTTGACTGGTTAGCTCTTTCCTCTGAACTTGAAAAAGGTTTTCCATTAGTAGTATTAACGTTAAAGCATCCATTCTTAATTTCTACAAAATTATTTTCCATCACTATAGAAACCACATCTGTTTTTTCTAAAACTACATCCTTCTCTATTGCTTCATACAGACATCTTTCCTTTTTTTTAAATTTCTTGAACATCTGATTTCTAAAATATCTATACTAGTGTCTTTCTACTTCATCTTGAACTTTATTTTGCACTTTCCTCTGATTCATCAGCTCTATAATTTCTTCTATCACCCAATGTTTATGGCCAGCTTCTGTTGAATTTCCATAACTTTTTCCTGAGTACAGTACCTGAAAATTCCTGTTTCATGAGAGAATATCGTGTCTGCCTACTACAAATTTTGTTTTAGACGACATTCCTTATTCATTAGAACTTTAATCTGCACTTCTTATCAGATTGTGGTCCATCTATTGCTGTTCCCTCATATCCTTTTCGAAATAGAGCTTGTTTTGTAAATCTGTTAGGTCGTCATATAAAATCTAATTGGTATCTTCTTATATTGTAATAGATGCTTTAATTAATTGTTTTGATAATTGTCCTTACATAGGGCACCATTTTGTTATAGCTACATTTTTAAAAAAATTAATAAGCACGAAGATAAATTTGTATAATAATTGTAAATATTCATTAAAATTTTAAATTATATCAATGACATAAAGGTTATTTTGAAATGAAAGATCTTTTACACATGGGAACATCTATTACACTCTTGTGGAAAAAGAAGTGATTTTTTCAACATTTATTAAAATCAGTAGCATTTTTTAATACAATTTTAATGATTACTTAAGCAAATATTAGAGCTTTTAGTTTCCAATATGGATTATTTATGTACACCCAAGTTAACATAATTTTTATTGTGTGTTAATGAAATTTAATTAAATGAACTTAAAGTTATGTCGTGCACCTAAATAAACCTACATCATTTTCAGTGTACCATTAATTCGCTTAGGTCAAAATACATGAAAATTTATTAAATTGCTAAATACATTCAAACATTTTAAATTGTAATTTAACACATCTGGCTAGCTAAAGAAAGAAACTTAATCGTGTATTATGACTTGGTTTTATATCATCAGTTTTCTGCCGTCGGGCAGGTTTTCACTTGGCTGCTCTCCATGTTCTTCTATCTTCTGCCTTTCTCTTTAGAACCATATAGTTGCCGTCTTCCTTGATGTTGTCTATAATTTTGAACCTCCTTATTCCTCTTATTCTCCTCCCACAGACTAGACCTTCCAAGGCGTCTTTTATCAGGCACTCCCCTCTCAACAAGTGCCCCATCCAGTTTTTTTTTCTCTCCTTTATTACTTGGAGAATTTTTCTGCTTTCACTGACCCTGTCCAGCACTTCAACATTACTTATTTTATCCATCCAGCTTATCTTCTCCATCCTCCTCCACATCCACATCTCAAACGCTTCTAACCGCTTTTCATCCTCTCGTCTCAGTGTCCATGTCTCCGTCCCATAAAGGGCCACACTCCATACAAAACATTTACCGAGTCTTTTCCTAGGTGTTTTGTCTATTTTTCCAGTTAGTATCCTCCTTTTCCTATTAAATGCTTCCTTTGCTACGGCAATGCGAAATTTTATCTCCTGATGGCACCTCAAATCTTCGGTGATCATACTCCCAAGATATTTGAACGAACTTACTTGCCTGATATCAGCTCTTCCTCACTTAATATTTATTATTTTCCTTCCATTTCCAATCACCATACTCTTAGTTTTTGCTGCATTGATTTTCATTCCAAACTCTTGGCAAGCTTCATCTAGATCTTTCAGCATTCTGTTTAGAGTTTGTTCGCTTTCTGCCAACAATACCATATCATCAGCAAATCGTATGCACTCTATTCTCACTCTATGAGCAATGATATTTAATTAGATCTTCAGGTGTTGACAGGTTCATGAGGATAGACAGTCTGTTTAATAATTATTCAGAGTTTACATTACTTTTTTTCCACTTATTGTCTTTGATTCACCTCTTGCAGTCACACCACCTCAAGACTCAACAGTGTAGGTACCAATGAGAGTTCTGGGAGCTTGGACATATTGGCCATTGTTCACAGTTGCATTCCAGTGATAGCCAGGGTGATAACATTCCATTCTTTCTCCTTGGTGAAACAGACTTGTTTTTAATAATTGCATCGCGGATAATTTTATAACACAAGACACCTGTTTAACTCACTGACTGCACATCTAATATACCTTTTTATGTATTAATTGCTTTGCCTTCCACCAATATTAAAAATTTTCACACCACCAATCATGGCATCATTTTACATTTATCCATCTCTTGTTGGTTGTCTCCATGTTAAGGATGTGACATATTGCATTGTTAAATTAAATTCCCCATTTCTTTGAGCAAAGCATTTACAAACAGCTGGACAGGTCTTTCTCCTACAAGGCACTGTCTTCGCCAAATGCCTGGACTTAGTGCTGTCCAGTCACATCACCCATCTCGTTTCCAGTGGATGTTCTTTCCTTCCATAGGAGGCTGGTGGGCATTTCCCCATACACACTATACATTTTATCACAAGGGTTGTCTCAGAATCTTTCAACTATATTCCTGTATGTAATTGGTAATAATTGTCATTACTGCACTTATTTTATTAAAATAACTATAATAACAGTAAGACACTTGTAATAATTGTATTATTCATAAATAATTTTGGGTCAATTGTGGGCTACTGTGGTATCGTATAGATGATTCCACTCATGTACTGTAAAATAACGCTTGTAAAGCATGATAAACATTCTTCTTGGGTGTTCTGCCATACACATCCAGCAGAACACCTGAGAAAATTTTTTATCAGCAGTACATCGGGAAAGACTCAATTCTCACTCTTATAAAGTTTATTATTTTGCAGTAAGAGTGTTTCAGTTGAAAATAAAAATATTGTTGATAAAACAAATAAATATTGTTTATTGGATACAGAAGGACACTGAAGACCGCTTCATACTAGGGAGCAAGTCAGGACAGATCAAAGATCAAAATCACCGTACACTTAATTCAGTGGGAGCATTTTCACTGTTCGGTCCAGTCAGGTCAAGTCAGGGCAAGGCAAGGCAGGTCAGGGCAAGGCAGGTCAGCCAGAAGATAGTTCCGCATCCGATCAGTAATGGTCAAGACCCGAACACTCCTGACCTGACCTTAGCTCATCCGACTGCTAGTGTGAATGTGCAATAGTTATGTCAGATCAAATCAACACGGAAGACGAACTTCTCATACCTTCATAAGAATGAAGTTTCTCTCGGCATTGAGAATTTATAAAATTTGCTCGCGTGATAACACTTTGTTCACCAGAAAATGGTGACAGTGATGTGATCGCCGAAATATCGCGTGATAACATTTTGTTTACTCGGTTAATTACCCGAGAGCATGTTATAAAATATCATAGCTTGTTCAGAGTTTCAGTGTTGTATGATTTTACTCATTAAAATATTGTGATACATCTCACTTCTGCTTTCAGATTGCTAAGTCTTGTACCTTGGTTGACTGCTTCCAACTGGCAGGTGCTGCTTCCCGTAGTGATTCGATGGATCTAAGTTCCATGGCAGAACTTACTTCCAATAACTATAATTAGTTTTAACATTTCAACATACTTTTGTACTCTCTGAATTCTTTCTCCTAAAACAAAATTCTCTGCAGTTTTTCCTTCTTTTGATGTTCCTACAACAATATTTCAATCATCTATGGTTATTAAGATTTTCTCTATCTTTCTTATTTTGAATTAGCGCATCTGTTTCAGCTTATTTTTGTCCTGTTTTGTCACTGTTTTCTTGATAAATTTGCATATGCTAATTGTTAGTGTTCACTCCCATGGAAATAATTCTGTTGCTAAACTGTTCATAATAACTTACTTATCTGCTGTCTTGTTGATTATCAGCACCATACCAATGACATTGGTAGCTAATCTACATGTTAATCTACAGCGTGAATGGAAATTTTTCCGCCATGTAAATGCAACATAGTCTTACCGGGTTTGCACCCGGATAGAGTGATAAAAAGATGATATTATTTCGACAACGTCCTCTGTTGTCTTCACTAGTAGCTTGCTATCGATTCCTGATAGCAAGATACCTGATGAAGGCAACAGAGGACATTGTTGAAACATTGTCACCTTCTTATGACACTATCTGGCTGCCAACCCGGAAAGACTGTGTTGTAATCTACAGTTCCCAGATTAGAAATCCTTTACATCCTTCAGTTTAACATTAATAATTGCAGCAACAGCTAAATATAATCATTCCATCTCCCTCTTTAGTTCCTGATATATTTGCCTTGATCAGGTTTATAATATTCCATGCTGAGACTTGTAGAATTTATCCATTAATTCTGATGACTACCTCCCTGAGCAGTATCTACTATGAGACCCAGTTGGGGACTATTTTATGTCTAGATGTTTTTAGGTAATCCAGTTTTAAAAAAAGAAGACTTTTTTGAGAAATATAAGTAAACACATGAGAAATTTACTTTTTTCATAATTAATATATGTTATTTCTTAGGAAGTTACAACAGTCACTAAAAAAACTCGGAAAAAATGTACTATTGTTTATATTTTCCAGTTCCCACTCATTATGTGTGAATTTGTGTGCCAATTTTTGCAGCTTACCTGTACAAGGAAGCTTTCCAGCAAGTGAATTACACTAGTCTTCTTACCAACATCTTTGATTTGAAATCCTGCACAAAATAAAGGTTTTGACCACATGCCAGTTGTTAAACCACACTGTTTACAGCAATTGTTCTTTTAATTCTTGACATTATGCTGTCAGTGTTACTGATCATTTAGCAGTCTGAGAAATATGTTGAATGTTAGTCATGTAGTATACATTTAAACAATGTAGCGTCCAAGCAGTTGAATGCCACAAAACCATGAGTTCATCTCTGATCAATCACTCCATAGTTAGTTTTACCAGAGATATGTGATCAAAGATATTATGGTACTACTATTACTTATGGCTAGTAATGAGCAGGGATTCAGTGATAACAATTGAAATAGAAGTGGAAAAATTAAGCGACTTTAATAAATTCACTGAATTAAAGTACATTGACAAACGTGTGAAATTCATAGAAATACTGCATGGAAGTAGCTATAATGAAAATCAATAACATCACTAATAAAATTGCTATATGGTTAGCATTAAGTTGTGAACTGTTTGTTGTAACATGAAACCTTCTTTTCTATGAGTTCTGTTGACCAAGTTTGCCAAGGCAAAGTTGACGACCCTCTACACGCAAATATCTAGCTGTGAGAGTGGTCGGAAAATTGGCATGTTTGAAATGGGTGCATCATATCATGAAATCTCTAGAGGGATTGGCCGTAGTGCAATGTCAGTACACAGACTTGTTACACAGTGGATGAAAGAAGGCTGTAATACTCCTAGAACAGGTTCATACAAATGGATACTAGCACATAAAGACAGCCAAATTGTGTGGGTGGCTGTTGCTGGCAGATGGGTGACTGCAGGCCAGATCCAAGCAGTGGATACAAAAAGAATCACCTCCCAGATGATTGTAAACCAATTGCTTGAAGCTTGGTTAAACTCTCTGATCCCTATGCAATGTGTTCCATTAACCTGATTTCATTGCTAGCTTCGTCCAACCTGGTGCAATGCAAAATGCAAATGGCCGTGTGAATGGTGCACATTTGCATTTAGATATGAGTCTTGATTCTGTTCGTGGCAAAATGATAATCGAGAACATGTTCGCATGTTTAGTGGAAAAAACGGCTTACCCTGCTGTGATTTCAGAATGTCACACAGGTCCAGCCACTGGTTTCATCATTTGGGGGCAATCAGTTTCGACAGCAGCACTGAATTGGTTGTTGTTGAAAGTACAATGACGCCCTCCACTATGTGGATGGGATGCTGCACCCTATTGTGATACACTTCACATCCACCATCCAAATAGCATCTTTCAACAGGATGATGCCTGTCCTCGTGCTATTACAACACAAGCCTTGCAAGGAGTTACGATCACAATTTGGACTGCTCAGTCCCCAGATTTATCACAAGTTCACCCAGCACAAACTGTGCAACAACTGACCACACAAGACATGCAGGCATAAAGAGACGTACCCCAAGAAGACATCTGAACAATTATTGTTCTGTCAAGGATCCACGAATGTATTGGTGCTCAAGGTGGGCACATTCTTTACTGACAACTGTATCCAAAAATACTTAACTTAGCCTGATCTGTTTCAATTTGTTATGACTTCTGGGTATGATCCTGGATATATCTACAAAGTTTCCTGAAATTCCAAAATTCCTGTATGGGTGTTGGGATTTTAATTTCCGCCAGTGTATTTTCACTTTTAAATCTTAAGCTCTGTCATCTGTTGCATGTTTTTACTTTTATGCCAGATACTTAAAGCTGGAATGTTTTTGTGGCAGTCAGAATTATGTATGTATAAAAGAAATACTCTCATTTCATTGTGTTTATAGTATATTAGCATGTGATTTCAGTAGTCTCGTGAAGTTTAATGATACAGGTATAATATCAGAAGTACTGCATTGCATGAGCTATGATATTATAGACTTCTTTTTTGTGCATTCAGAAAGTAATATGCTTAACATTTTTACTAGTACATGTATGATTATTAAAGTGTGCATTATATTTGATTGACCTGAAATATGAGTGCACTGTTACACTATATAAATGAATCAATTGGTCACTTGAAAAGTTAATGTCCATTGTCTGATTCCTATTCCTGGCCACAATTTTAAAGGCTGTTTACGTGTCCTTTAGTTCTGCAGTTCCTGCTTTTCGTATAAAGTACACAATGAACTTTCTGTGGGTAGAATTCTGAAATATTTAGGTTGTAACTTCTATACTCCTTTTTAAGTTGTTAACTGATTTCAGTTCGTGGTGTAGTTAAGAAATTATAATCATTATCCAGTTGCCAGCTGCGCTTGGTAGCGACTTCAGGCAATTTAAGATTCCTGAAACTCAAAAACCAAAGGAACAGAAATGATTTCTGTTGACTCAACTGTTCGGTTCAAAATATTGTACATCTGTTACCAACAATATGAAGAAAGTTCCCTTTAAGTGTTCACTTTGAGTAAGCCCTAATCATTTCTCCTTAAATAGTTGCAGACATGTTACACAATCCTCACACTCATCTTCAACAATTTAATCCCACTTCTTGTAGCAAAATTACACACAAATTTAAGCATCTGACTGTCGTCACACTTCTGAATAATTTAACATCGCTTCCTAGAGCGACAATGAACAGTTTAAATCTTATCTAGTTAATATTATATAGTTTTACTTTATTCACTAAAAATACGTGATAAATATATTAGAATGTCACCAGCTATGTCCGATGTTTTTCAAGAAATTCTACAACTTTTCTCATCAGAGTTAGTGTTCATAAAGGATTGGTTTTGTTCTCAATCTTGTTTATCCTCCGTCTTGACACCATTGCTGCAGAATTGCTCAGTCCACACTGCTGGACATTGCTGATGATATTATGGTCACTTGCGAGTCTGGTCGGGAATTGGAACAACAAATCCAAAGTTGGAAAACTTCCCTGGACAAACATGGCCTGCAAATTAATGCAAGGAACACCTACTACATGGAGTGTGGAGTTACACATGATGAGTCTATTAACATCAGCGACATTGAACTCTGTAAGTTGTCCTAGTTCAAATACCTGGTAACACTAATCTGTTCGGATGGTTCAATACTCCCAGACATTCAAAAAAGAGCAACACTGCCTGGATAAAGTGAAGTCAGGTCACAGGAGTCCTTTTCAACTGGAAGGAATCAAAGCTTTTTAAACCATCGTTCGACTTTTGGCACTGTTTGCAAAAGACATGAAAAACAGCTGCATGTCATGGAAATGAAGATGATTTGCTGGCCACAGGGATTTATTAGATTGGACTGCATCAAGAATGACAACGTTTGGGTGGCATTTGGTGTGCTATGATCTCTGAAAAAATGCAGGATGGTCTATGATGGTATGGCTATGTACTGCACAGCAACAACTCTTCAGTTGTGAGAACTGAAGTTGATGTAAGTTCCGAGGGCCAAAGACCACATGGATGACCTAAGAAGCTCTGACTGTTTGCCTAATGGAAGGACATGCATGAAGTGAATGCCATGCCTGAATATACACAAAATAGGCTTAAATGGAAGGTATAGTTAAACAGACCCTGTAAATTCAAGATAAATGCTAGGAAGAAGAAGAGTAAATATATTCACTATTCACTATTCCCTATGCGGTTCTATCTTTCTGGAGTGGTAAATAATAATTTAATTCTGTATTAAGACTCTACTGAGTCACATCTAATCACTGATTAAGTTAACTGGCCCTCAGTGTTGACTACTACTCATCGACCATTTCAGACACTGAAGTTAACACTGGATCTCGGAAAATATTCTGGGCCCTCAAGAATTCTGATAGACTTGCGAATGAAACAAATTAATACTTGGCAGCACTTCACCTATTTCTGGCTAACAACATATTAGAGACAACATTTAAGGCCCATTCACACTAGTAGTCAGCTCATCTCAGGCCAATAATCACTATACACATAATCCATTGGGAGCGTTCACATTACGTGATCAGCTCAGGTCAGGGCAAGGAAGGTCAAACTAACGATCGCGCCGCTAGTGATTAACAATGGGCAAGACCTGAGCTGAGCTGACCACTAGTGTGAACATGCAACAGTCAGGTGAGATCAGATAAACATGGATGACAAACATCTATAAAAAAACTTTCCTCATAAGCAATAAAAAAAGAGTAATAAATAAAAAATAGTGTTTTAACAGTATGTTATTTCTGATTAGTATAAAGTTGGCAAAATTCAATTTAAATTCAAATACTATTACATGTTTGTGTACTACCAAGATACATATCCTGCTTCCGAATTAAAAAATGTTTTGAATTTATTTCTTGTACCGAAATCTTCTTAAAGAACACTAGCATCCAAACAAAGAATATTTTTAAAAACAGGTTCCTCTCATTCATCCTGAGTTTCACTTTCTACATGGTATGAAATTTTCTCCTTCCGTAAGTAATTGTGCAAAATACATGTTGCTAAAATTATGTTATCAATTAATCCTGGAGCACAAATTAATGATTCTAAAATAAATTCAGAATCTTGGAGCTAAAATACCAAAAGCATTTTAACACTCATCTCGTGTAGCATAGCTGGTAGTTAAATCATTTTCTCCTGATCTGTTTGTGCTTGAAACTCTGGATGCACCCAGAACCATCTCCTTTTCTACCTTGATGTATTTTTAGCCTCTCCATCCAAAATCAGTACGATTTTATTTGACATTAGTGTAGAGAACAGCGTTGTTCACTATGAACAACTGAAATGAAATGGCATCGTGTAGGGTGTGATCTGATCTGACCTGACTTGACTGCTAGTGTGGATGCTACTGGCAGAATCCTGGATCATGAGCTGAGCTGACCACTAGTGTGAATGGTCCTTTACTTCCCAAAATTACACAGAAGTTCAGCTACCTTGCAAATCAATATTCACTTTCAATATAGGGTTTGGTCCATTCCTTCACAATACTTCTGGACTGACCACACACCCTCTCTGAATGCTATATGATGAAAGACTTCCGTTCTACCTGCTGACCTCTATACATACGTTTTTTTTAACATTTCTCAGTCAAATCCAACTCAGCTGACATGTCAGTTGGAGGTGGTTCTTGCACCAAAGTCCTCTGATGCAACACTTTACGCTAATGATATTTTCAAACCTACTCCTAATACAACTTAAAACTCCTCAAATAAGGCTCTAAAATAATGCCAACTACCTTATGTGATCTACATGGTCCTAGCTCTTAAACACTGGTTTCTTCCCAAGGATCTGCACGACCTTCGGGTTGTGGATTGTGTTAACTTGCAAGGCTTAAGATATTTCAGTTTTAGGGATTGCTGGATTGTGATAATAAATGGTATTAATAATGAATCTCCGAGATAATTTTCTTCTGGCACAATTTAACTGAGTTGGCTCATTAAGCATTTTGACACGTGTCATTTGTTATGTGAACATGAACTAACCAGTACAGTAGAACTCCAATTATCCAAATCAATTGGGACTGGACCCCATTCAGATAATCAAAAATTCGGATAGTTGGAATTTTTTCGAAAAGGGGTCTATCTTAATTAATTACTGTGTGTATGTTGAAAATGGGAGAAAAAACTATTTTTAAAGAAAAGGAGTTTTTAATTATTTATATTAAAAAGTAATACATGTACATGTTAAGCGCACTTACAAGTGCTGTACATTATTACAGTATGTCTGTACCGTACTGTAAATAAAAGTAATTGCTTGCTGAACAGCTCGGTCAAAGTAAGTTGTTTGTATTAATCCGTTTTCGAGCAGCCAAGTCACGCATCTGCTTGACAGTGAGAAGTTGTATGAGGTCGCACTCGGGCTGACGCTCCATCCACTTCAATCAAATTTTCAAGGCTGGCAAATGCTTGACTAGCTGTTGGTCCCGTGTTTGCTTCAACTTCGGCGTTAAGGTTATCTTCTTCGTCGACACTTTCTTCTCTCACACTTTCAATAAATTCTTCCTGATTTAGAATTTCATACCCAGGGTCTGACGAATCACACACCACCCACTCTCCTAAATCTTCAGCACTAACTTCTGAACATCCAGGAATTTTCAGAAGAATGTTTCTGAATTTCTCAAGTGTCACTTCATCCCCATCTTCTCCTGTCTCTTCCCTTTCCTTTTCTTGAGCTTCTTTTTCCTTTTTCTCCTTTTCCATCTCTTCTGCAGTAGATATTCCTTTTAACTTGTTCCACGCAAGTCTTAATGTGACTGCCATATGCGATTCGCATAATCAGCGATTTGTATAGTCGGAGTTCGGATAATTAGAATTCTACTGTATTTTTTATATTTTTGTGTACTTAATGTATTTCTACATGTGAGTAATAGACTCATTAAAGGAGTATAAGTTTCTTGTATTATTGTGACACATCGTACACCGTTTCCTTCAAAAGGGTTAAAGTATTGGGTTAAAGAGGATTTAGAGTATTTATAAATAACATTTCAGCTAGTTACAATAGCATATGTCATGGGTACAATGAGATTGCTGGGGATGAAATGGGACGAAAATGAAATTGCTTTAAAGCTTTCAGAAGTTATGTTGTCAATCATATGTTTACTCATAATTAAAGTATTATTTCGTACCACCACTTTTGTTAATCACAGACCAAGTGAAGTGGGTGAGCGGTAACGTTCTGGCCTCGCATTCGGGAGAACGCGGGTTTGAATCCCTGTCTGGTCATTGAGATTTCAGTTTTCCATGGTTTCCCCAAATCGCTCCAGGAAAACGCTGGGATGGTTCCTTTAAAAGGCCAAGGATGAATTCCTTCCTGTTCCTTGCCCCTGGTCCTTTCCCACCTTTGATGAACTTGGCGAAATCTAAAGCCATTAAAAAAAAATAGTTAATGGCAATGTAAAAGGGCACTGTTCGATACAATTTAACTTCAAAAATGTGTTTAGACTGTCGTGTAAATCTGGCTTGTGTTTATGCATGGTGAATGGTGCATAGGTGACTAGCAGCTAGAAATTTGTTTATTGAAATTCTGTTGTAACTAATATTCTTTTCTCTTCATGTACTGTCAAATATTTACTTATTGCATGCAATGCTCTTATAATTCATGTTAACATAGTGCATATTTAAGCAAAAGGATTTATTTATGATGAGGGTCATATGCTTCTGCTTTATTTATGCTTGTGTACTATATATGTATTCCATGTTATTCTGCCTTAAATTTTGTGGTGTGTAATTGAAACTGTGGTGTACAGAGTGGCTGGGCAGCTTGTCAGCAGAGACTGGAAACAGACTGGGATCCACGTCGTACGGTAAGAAGAATTTCTCTGTTTCATCATCTAGAAATGAAGTTACTGCATGCATTCATTTGGTTGTTCTGTTTCCATTAAACTGCTTATAATACTTATACCAAAGTCGTTTTCATAGATGTTTCGTTACAAACGATGAACTAAATTCATAATTTTGTATTTAAAAGTACAGAAAAGGTTTCCTTTTATAATGTGTTTTATCTTTGAACTACCTCCATTTACTTTCCCTGTTACCACAGTGTGCACACTGAAGAAATACACCATATGGATTCTGAATAATTTGCAACATATAAAAAATTTAAGACAAATGTATCAACATAGTACACTAGTTTTAATGTGTATAACTTGTTACAGGGGTCTTCAATTTATAAGTGGGCACTGTGAACCTGTTTGGGAAAAGATTAATACTTAATACTGGTACAGAAATTTTTTGAACGAAAAACTCAAAACTTACGACACACTGAAAGAATTATTCTCGTGTCGTAGTTACTACAAACATTGAGCATCAAAGCTGGAGTGTGATTGGATATTGCAACGATGATACAATAATAAATGCAATGATTAAGGATTAAACTCATTGTACCTAGTTCTTTGTTAGTTGTATTCCTGAACATAACATGTGCCAAGTGGAAAGGTTTACTTTATAGTCCTGTAACTATTAGTGGAAACAAAGTAAACGGTTCAAAAGTTTGCACAGTTTGTTAAAAAAATAATCATTGTTCAAATAATAGATTATTGATGTTCTACTGTTTATCAGTTACAAGACAATCCAGTCTTTTATGCTTTGATTGAATTTTTTTTGTTTAATTTTCAAAATTTGATTTAATCTATTGAAATAGTTACATACTTCCTTCCCTATTTTTACCCCCTTTTTTCTTCCTTGTCCTTGTGACTTATTATTGTCTGTTGAATGATAATATATGTATGATTTATACAGCCCAGGTTTAAAATTCTGTTATAAACAACTTACTATGTTTATATCGGCCAACAGTTGGTATGAAAACCACATTTTGAGTTTCTGTTTTTATTCTTCATGGATTTCATTTGTTGCAGAACATATCTGAAATTATAAGCAACTGTGCAAGCACACACTGGAATGAGAGGAAAGATGGACTAGTATCATTACAGCTGTACTTACAGAGTGGAAACCAGCTTTATTTACCTGAACTTAAAAAACTTACAGAGATTTTCACAAAATTGTTTGTTGACAACCACACAAAGGTAATATGATTAGCCCCTGAAATTTATTGTTCATGATTTTATGTTTTGTCTGAGTAAGGGAGCATGCATAAACTACATGGCTCGGTCAAGGGGGGAGGGGGAGGGGTTGGCTGAAAGGCTACGCTGAGCTACGTTGGGTGAGGGGGGGGGGGGGTTCCAAGCCAGGCCATGTAGCTTTCCTTTCATAACATTTTTCACAGTTAAAATGAGAAACAGAATACATAACAGCGTGTGAATATTTATTTCCCTCAGTTAATTATCTCCGTATGTAATTTACAGCAGTCTGACAGCAGAAAACAGTACAAAATGTCTTCTGGAATCAAAAGGGGAAAAAAGCTACGTGCTATGTGGGAAGGGGGGGTTGAAGCAAAAGCCAAGTAGGGCTACGTGGGGGGGAAAGGGGCCTTCACAGGAGGCCAAAATGGAGCTACGTGGTTTATGGACGCTCCCTAATAAGTTTTTCTGTCCTCAAGAAGTAAAATTTTTCCTCCAGAAACACGGTATTTGTACTTTTGTCACAACTGAATTTTTTGCTCCCTGTTATTGTGTAAAAGTGATGTAATATTTGACCACATTTTTAAGTGATCAGTATGTGATTTGCTTTCTCATTTGCTGAATTTTGAATTTATAGTATAAGGCACTGCACAAAGGATCCCAAAAAACACATATGTATATATATATAAAATTCGGGCATACCTTGGTAACATTCACCTAGATCATCTCCAAATTATCCCAGTTCTCCTGCCACATAAAATTTGTTAATTTGATTAGCACCACCAGTGAGTCAGCATTGATTTCCTCTATTGTGTACACTTTCAATTTTGTTTGCGGTAAAAAGTTGAAACTGTGTGGAGCTAAGTTAGTTGAATATGGAGGGTTTCACCAAAATTGGTTTTATGTGGAAAGTGATGTGTTGTGACAGAGAACCGAGGTGTTAAGGCACCATTTCTCTGGACCATCCATCCTACTAGATAAACACATGTGGGTGGAATACCTCCAATCTCCCTGGTCCATATTCTGCATTTTCATTGCCTTTTATTGTATAAAGATTGTTCTTGGTGTTCCTGGATTATCTTCATCATCAACTGATGTTTTTCAAAGCACTTAAAATAGCAGTGCAAACGGGATGTAAATGTAAATTAGTTCAAAAACAGTAGTGTTTGTTTAAATTAAAGTTGACGGAGGTATAAAAATGAGAGTTAGGTATAAAGTAACGGTATAAAGAAGGATATTGGAGGAAATGATAAGACTTTTAAATGAAAAATAGGCTTTTATTAATAAATTGTAGGAGTGTAATAAATAAAGTTTTAGAGTTTAGTAGCTTATTCGAGATGCATCAACTACAGAAAATTATAAGGGTTGAGTCTTGGAAGATCTTTACAAATAGAGTTTTTCCTGAGATTTACAATGAATAGTATAGAGACAGGAGGAGTAACTGGTAGAGGAGGATTTATGCTGGGTAGTGATGACTATTCCAGTTCACCTGTATTTGCAGATGGTGTACATGAATTGCTGGGTGTAGAGTTTTGGGATGATAGAAAAATAAAAATAAAGAGTCATAGCTGCTTACCAAAGTGGGAGGGGGGAGGGGTTAAGGAACAAAATGATATCATGATGGGGAGAAGATGGTTTCACATTCAAAGTTCAGAGGTGGGAATAAAGTGGCCTAAACTGGGATGTGAATGGAGTTAATGCATGGAGTAGAAATTTAGGATGAAAGGTTTACTCAAGTGGATGAACAAAATGCAGGAGGAAACAATATGATCGATGTTTTCTTAATAAAACCTATTGAAATTTATGTGGGCTCTCTAGCAAAGGAGGGAATAAGTTATCATGTGACAGTTGTTATGGGCATAAGAGGTTTCAGGAAACCAGTGAACAAGGTAGGAGGAGCTCACAGGTATAATTATAATGACGCAAAGTTTTCCAAACTGATGAGTTAATTTTTGGAGAGATTCAGTGTGTGAATGGAAGGCACTAGTGGTGTAGATAGTAAGTGGGAACTTAAAAAAAAAAATAGAGTGGTAGAAGAAATCTTTGTCCCAAAACAAAAAATAAGAATGTGCACAGAACTTGCATATTACAGTACATATGTGAAAGGGCTGAAGAGGATGGTGACAAGGGAATGTAATAGATTAAAAAGCAGCGTGGCAATCGAGGATGTATGAAACAACTTAATAGGGAATTAATAGCAGCAATGAGGGAAGTTACTTACAAATTCATGAAAAATATCATGGCTGGAGAGTGAACACTGAATGATGCGAGTAAAACTTCTGTAGCTATGGTAGAAAAGTAAGAGAGAAGGGAGGTATTCAAACAATTATGGATAAGGATGGGGACTGAGTTGAATCATTCCCAGCTTACAAGGAGACCAAGAGACATGTTAAGAATGGATTTCAATCTGCTGCATATTTGTCGAATAGTATATACCCAGTATGTCTTGGTACCATTGTTTCTTCAAATGCACCATAGTATTTGAGATATTCGCATGCAAAAAATCTCAGGGTTTATTTCCCCATGTTTTCTAGTGTGTGTGTGTGTGTGTGTGTTTATAATAGAGTCAACAAATGCAGTTTCAGCTAATATACGAACAATGACTTGTAATATGCCTCGCCCATAGCCATTGAAGAAACTTTGAATCTGGCCAAAGTATTTTGCGACATTGATCATTTTTTCATCACGTACATTATTTTATTTTCAATTATTTATATGCCGCCACAATACATAATTAAACATATCAGTTGTAAAAGATACAGAAAACAATCTTCTCAATGTTACTTATTTCATGTAGAATGTTTCTTGACAGTATAGAAGTATACAAATGAAAAAGATGAAATAAACTAAAAAAATACTTATTTTATTAGAAAATGCATCAAAACAATGAAATTATTAATAAAAAGTGAAAAAATATTGTAAGAATGGAGATTTTCCCAGTGTCAACACAATCTGGCGGTACACTCATGAGACTTCATTATGAAAAAGCAATTTTCTGGAAAAAAAAGATGCTGTAATATGTCTAATGTGATTTGTATTAAATATTATTTCACACAATAAAAGTATGTAAATGAAGTTGAAATGAAAATAATCATGCTCCACAATATCTGGACGTATACCACATATATGCAGGACATTGAAACCTATTCCTTACTTGTCTAATGGTCCTCTTGTTAGTGAACATGAGCATACTGGGAAATTAGAAATAGTCATGGGCATTATGAAAAAGCTGCGTGGTTCAAAAAGAAAATGTAAATTTCCTGGTATAGGTAATATTTCCACAGATGTGTTAAGGGTAGATGGCAGAGATATTGTACCATACCTAGAAGTACAGTTTGGTTTAAGTCTGGAGACTTGTATTCCAGAGGACTGGAAATATGCTATAGTAGGATCAATTCATAAGGATGGGCACATAAGTGAGGTTGAAAACTCCTGACCCACAAGCTGTCCCTGTCACGCGTTGCTGTCACTCAGTAGTTATAGTACCTAAGTTGGATCAATGTTATTCTAAACTTCCTAATACAGTGAAATTAATATTCACTGATAAAGACAAAAACGATTAAGTGGATTTGAAAATTCAAAAGTAATTGGTAAAGAGTTTCGGAGAGTTGAAATTAAGGACAAATGAACATAAAAAGTTTTAATTTACATTTTATTACAAATTACTTAATTGAAAATATATAAAAAATGGATATTTATAAAAAATAAATTATTTATTTATTGAAGTTTTAGTAGATGAAGTTTATCTTTAAACATTTTTAACAATTATTTTCATTATTTTAAATTATAAATTTATAATTTTAATTTATCTAAGCACTAATTGATGCACAATATTTTTGGTTAACCTGTCTTTTGCTAATAAAAATAGATTTGATGGTTTCCCCACACGTGAGCAGGTATGGGAGAAACAAGTCCAAGCAGCAAACGGACATTGTTTGGCCTTGAGACTTATTTACGGTCATAGCAAAAGCCAAACGAATCGGAAATTGAAGCCTTTTAAATGGTATTGGAGATTCTGACATTATCATTAGAATACGTGGCAACAGGACGATTTCTCCTTTAAACTTGCCAGTCAAAATAGTTGCTTCAAGAACATTTCCGGTGATCCTTTTGATGACCAAACGTGTACTGTTGCATGATCTAGGTGGATTCAAATTACGAAGAAGAATAATCAGTAAACCAACCTTTAACCAAAGATTGTGTGGTGGCATTCCTGTTATTTCCCAAGATTTTAAAAAACTCGGTTGGAAAATGTATGGCTTCATTTTCATCTACAATAGTGTCTATTGATTTAAAAGACATTAGATCACCTGGCAACAGTTAATTATATCGATGTCAACATTTTTTAATGCCAATATAGCATGATTACTCCAGTAACAGACTCTCTCTGTCACGCGTTGCTGTACGAAATAATATCAGGGAACAGCATGGAAAGAAAAAAAAAATTCAAATATGGCAGGATTCCAAGGTAGAGAGGAGAGAAAGAGAAAACACAGTGCAATAATGAAGGAGTATTGGAGAGTTGGCCATAATGAAAAGAAGAAAAATGAGAAGCAAGCAAGAAATACTTACACGTTTTTTAATTTATCGTAACGTTTTCTTCAATGTTATATTCATGTGTGTAATTACTTTGTCGTTACGTATAACAACACACAAACAATGCACAACAATATAGTATAATTATAACACAATACACAGCACAATTAAAATTCAAGAAACACACATATGGCATGGAACGGACTGTAGCATAAATAAATCAAGACACAACACCATCTACTGGATGATTCGATAAATTAACACAGCACGATCTGTTACAAACTTATGATGGCTTGGAATAGAGTGTAGCATAAATAAATCTAAACACAACACCATCTACTGAATGTTTACCCAACCTGTGACGATAAATTAACACACCGCCATCTGTTAGAAACTTATGGAATTTACAAACCACTGTCCTATGACAAACGTTTAATCCGCAATAATAAATATTGGGGTCAATTATCGAGATTAAAACTATCCTATATTTTAAGATGGACCAAATTACACACATTAAGCCAAATTTCATCAAAATCAGTTAAGTAGTTTCGGAGTTCGTCCTGGACAAACAGTGACACGAGATTTTTATATATATATTAGATTAGTTTGACTTAGTGGTGGTTAAGTGGGAGAGTTATATAGCCAGCTACGTTAGGAAAATCTATGATGAAAAGAAATGGTTTGTAAGTCAGCAGCATAGATTTAGAGAAGGTTATTCTTGTGGATCTTAGTTAGTAGGTTATGTACAAGATATTTCAGATAAAATCTGCAAAGGAGGCCAAATAAATGTTAAGACCATTGGATTAAGCCAAGCTGTATCTTGCTGTGTGGAGGAATTATGAAGAGATAAGGAAGCAAAGAATCAAAGTTTGCAGTGCAATGTAAAGAGGGATGTGGGGATAGGTGTGCCACAGAGTAGTGAACTGGGACCATTACTGTTCATTATTCTGATGAATGATTCTCTTGTTGATCAACAGTCAGAGGTTAGGTTTGTCATATAACCTTATTTTTACAGATAGGTCTTGAAAAATAGTTTAAGGAATCCTTAGCACAAAATAGCAGCGTAGAAAACCACTTTTAAAAGCATTTTCTAGCATTTTTAAAATCGTAAAATCGTTAGGAGGAAGAGCTCAGTCAAATTCGAAAGTAAACAAACTTGCATAGAGGGAATATAACTTATTGGACATGATTTTGTTACATTTATTTTCAGAGGTGAAGAATAAAATGACAATCAAAATGAGGTTGGATATATATGCTCTAAAAATTTTAGTTAAAAAGATATTTCAGTTCCTAGCGATGTTAAGCCAGGTGTTCAGGTGAAGTACAAAATTTGAAATTATTAGTTAACGCAAAGAGCTATGTTAGATTTTAACATCACAAATTATTGTCAGCATCAGGAGAAGCACCCTGATTATAAATTTTAGTAATTAAGTAAATTATAAATATGCTTTTTCATAATTTAAAGAAAATCAAAATCTTTAATAAAATAGATAGCAGAACAAAAATAGGTTCAGGAAATAGGTAAATTCACATAGATTAAAATCACATCATCAGTTTCTGGAAAACTGAAAGAAAAAAAAAAAATCGAGGAGAAAAATAAAGTTTTCTGAGTTACATTGTCAAAGTATTGTTGACCTTTCACGCTTAAACAGCGACGTCATGAAATTAAGTGAAAATTTAATAAAGGCACTTTTGTGGAATAAGTAAGTTTTCCAAATTAAGAGTAAGTTACACAGAGAAAAATATCTGAGTTACGGTTTATAATATAAAGTGGTTAAGCAGATATTAAATTTGGAAGTTATGAGCTGATGTCACGCCCTTCAAATTTCTTATTTAAGGACCAGCAATCTTGTAATTTTGAGCATTCTTTTACCAGTTTTCATCGGGATTAGTCCACAGTAGGTGGGTGGTATAATGCTTCCATAAAACAATCATTGCTGGGCTGAAAAGAGAATGTAGTGGACGTGTGTAATGAATAGTGATGTAGGACAGGAAGATTCTAAGGAGTTCTGCAAGGCTGATGTTAACGAAAGCTTTCTTCAGGATGGACTTGTGAATTTCATCATTATTGGGGTTAGGAAGGAAGTCTGCATACTGTGAGTGTGCCTAATTTGCAAATTTTTAAGTTCTCAGATCAGTAGTTTGATGTCTTATTCAAAATTACTGATACCGACAAGTGTATAGAAACTTTCTTTAAAATATACAAACTTTAAATAATTAAGATGTCTACTGTGTTATTTATCTTTGGAAATACCTTTAGCTATTGGGGTGAAAACAATAGTTTGGCAGTTGTTTAAACCTATAAAGTACCAGACATGGTCAAGTTCACTGTGAACTATGTTGCAACCTGCAGGAAGCAGCTTAGTATGATAGGCTGTTGGCAGATGTCATATGGCAGTGCAATAGGATTGCATCAAGAGAGGATTGTGAGCTAACACAAATGGACCTATACAGGATATTTAGTTTGCTGGATAGATATAGAATTTGTAGTATAGCCACACTTTTTGGGGATTCAAACATAACTACCGAACTTGATCGTGTTTTTTCTTGTAAAAGATGCTTGCATGGGTTCATTATTTGGCAGTCAAACCATTTTTATTGCCCCCAGTAGTTAAAAGGTTATGGAATCAAACAGGTCTTGCATGACAAAGTTTATATTCTTGAACTCTGAGTAGTACAAGTGATGGTATCAGAAAGATAGGCATCAATACTATCGTCTCCTTGAATTTAGATTGCAGGTTGACGGCACTCACACACACTGATGGCAATCTTTCAGAAAATACCTCCCAAAATTTGAAAGACCATTCTATGGCATAGAACTAAAGTCCACTGTTATGTTCATTAACTGAAAGTATACAACAACTAGAAGTTTTCTACCTTCCCTGTTTCACCACTACTAAAAACCTTCAAGGCCATAGTCTTCCGGTACACTGCCCATCACAGAGATATTCTCACATCGATTGCCTGTAAAAACTGCTCCCCAAGGGAACTCTGGTTGGCTTTTTATAGCCTTGGCTAATCTTTAGCTGACTCATTATAAAACAATGGTGTATTCCCCTTGTCGCAGACTACCTTCGACTGGGCAACAACGAAGACATCGAGGCGAGAGGGAAGCAAAGTTGTCGTCAGACTATAGGGTCCCACCCGTCCCCCCTACCGAGGCTTTAGGGATTTACCGCACCACAGCCCTCTCCCGTGTGGAGAGGAACCCCCGGGCGTGCTGAATAGGGTTGTTACTGGTTCTGGAAACCCAGCGGTGTTAACGAAGGACCAGAACAACACTCCCAGTAGGCAACACGATTGTCGGAAACGCCACTGGCATTTCGTGCACAGCATGGCGTCAGAATCGGAGTCGTCGAGACGGAGATCACCATCGGTCCAAGAGGAGGACAGTGAAGATTACCCGAGATCACCTTCGGGCTCCGAAATGGATTGCTTGGAGCACTCCGACTCCTCAGAAACCGACTCATCCAGTCACAATTGATCAGAGTGACAGAAGAAAAGAGTTCCTAAAGAAAAAAGAAAATTTCCCAAGCCTGCCGCAGCCCACAAATTGGTTCCAGACTATTAAAGGGAAGAGGAAGCATAAAGGAAATCCGCATAAGCATGCTAAGTTCATCAAGACCAGTTCCCAAATTGAAACCAGCAATAGATTCGCCTCCCTGGAGGATAATGAACAGCCAGATCAGATAACAGCCAGCTATCAACCTCCATCAGAGCACTTGGAACAAACAAGACCCACTGAAAATGAATCCAATACTGCAGCTGATCAAGCCACAAAATGGGAACGAATTCCTCCAGTAGTGATCAAGGAAGTTCAGAAGTATCTGGAGATGAATCAAGCCCTAAGAAGCCACCTAACAGGGGGCCTAAAGGTGGTGTACAGCGACGGTCACCTAAAATACTTTGTAGACATCAAAGAGGACCACCAAACCCTACTAAAATTATTCAAACAGCATAGAATAGACCATTTCAGCCACCAAATACCAGATGAGAAACCACTGAAGGTGGTCATCAAAGGCCTGCCACCATCAATCACAACAGACAGCATCCAGGAAGACTTGGCTTCCAAGGGATTTGTCGTTTTATCTGTTCATCAATTTAAAAAGCGGAACCAAGAAACTAAAGAGCTTATCCCACTCGCTACTTTTGCAGTGACCTTGAAACCTGGTGAAGAACCAGACGCGATCTATAATGTTCGCGCAATTCTCTATACAAGAGTCAAAATAGAACGCTACAGAAACCTAAACGGCCCTCCTCAATGCATAAAATGTCATCGGCATGGACACACCACAAACTTCTGCAACTTTCCTGCCAGGTATGTAAAATGTGCAGGGCTGCACTCAAGCAAGAACTGAACTATCCCTAACAGCCAAAAAGCGAAATGCATCAACTGTAACGGGGATCATGCAGCCTCCTGGATAGGTTGTCCCATTTATCAGAAGATAGTGAAGCCTCCGAATCCAAATCAGAAAACCGACGAATCCCAAATCTTCCTAAACAAACGTTACAGCATAAAAACAAGTGAGCATGATTCTAAGAGCCAAAGTAAGAAGCAAAACAGAACAGACCAGAAACGTGATCCAAAAAAGAAGACAACAGAAGACTACCACTCCTTCGCTGATACACTGAAAGGCTATAGGAGAAACAAGAACAGACATATAGAATCAGAAGAGAAGAGGAGTCTGATAGTCAAGTCGATTTCCTAGACATGAAGAAATTCCTTAATACAATGAGAAGAACAATGAAAAAAGTTAACAGCGACAAAGACAAGTTTACCAAACTCTTTGCGTTCATGGAAGGTATAATGGCCATGCTGAAATAATGGCCAGAACTCCGACTTCACAGAGCGACATAAATATTGTAATATGGAACGCAAATGGAATAAAAAATAAAAACCTAGAATTACTAGATTTTTCGAACCGCCACAATATTAACATAATTCTGCGTGCAGAAACACACCTTAAACCCAAGGACACCTTTAGACTATCAGGCTTTCAAATCTACAAATCCGACATAATAGGCCAGCGAGGCGGTGGTACAGCAATTGCAATCAAGAATTCCCTATCACATGCAGTCATCCAAACTATCAACTTGCTGGAGATGGAAGCAACGGTTGTAAAAATCCACACCAAAGAAGGACATATAATCCTTTCATCAGTTTATTTGCCACCGAACAGAGCCCTAACTGAACATGACTTGGACGAAATCCTATCAAAAGGGAACAAAATTATAATAGGTGGTGATTTAAATAGTAAGCACACAGCATGGACCTCCCGCACCTCCAATGCTAAAGGAGAGCTACTATACCAACTGTCTGAAAGGAGGAACATACAAGTCTACGGACCCACTGAGGCTACATACATTCCAAACCGCGGTAACGTCCAGCCAGACGTCTTCGACATTGTCGTAGCTAAAAATATCACTCATGGCATACACCTTCAAACATGGAGAGATCTTTCGTCAGACCACAATCCAGTCGTGCTTAAGTTCAAGAATTTTACTCTACCACATAACAGCCATAAAAAAAGTAACAGAAACAAACTGGAACTACTTCTCCAGACAGATCCACAACAAAATAAACACTACCTTCAATGTATCGTTGCCTGATCGCATCAAGAAGGCTATCAACCACTTCAATACTACAATCAAAGAAGCTGAAAGAAAAGCGCCGTTACCACCACCATCATACACAACAACGTCTATCAAGAACTGCCAGCCATACTCGAAGACCTCGGATACCTAAGGAATCGTTACAGGACACTCTGGCAATGTTTCCGCGACCCTGCCGACCGCCGTAGATTCCATCACTTCTCCCGCCAACTCACCACGCGCCTAAGGGAGAGAAGAACAGAAAGATGGGATGATAAAATGTCCCACCTCTTATTAGAAAACAAGGAAGCCTGGGACTTAATTCGATCCTTAAAAGAGCCAAAGGAAGCGAAATCACCAATATCAGGCCCGGCATGTCCGTGCTTTCTGCCGTTAGAAAAAGGCGAAATCCTGGCAGAGTACTTCGCCGCCCAACACACAGAAGTGGTCTACCCTCTAACTCCAGAGGAAGAAAAGGCGGAGGCCGCAACAATTCAGCGAGTAGAGGACGGGCTAAGCAGACCCCCTTCTGACCAACCAGAACTCACAACACCCAGTGAAGTGAGAACAATCATCAAGAAATTAGTCCCAAAGAAATCTCCTGGAATCGATGGCATAGGCAATATTCACCTAAAGAACCTACCAAGGAAAGGTCTGGTACTTCTCACCAGAATTTTCAATGCATGTATCCTACAACATTACTTCCCTTCAGCATGGAAGACTGCTAAGGTTATAGCTCTGCCCAAAAGGGATAAAGACAAAACAATTCCCAATAATTACAGACCAATTAGCTTACTCTTTGCTACCTCCAAGCTGCTGGAACGTATTCTGCTGAAGAGAATTAAAGCAAGCTTAGATTTTGGACAAATCATCAGGAAAGAACAGTTCGGTTTCCAAAACCGAGTAGGAGCCACCTGTCAATTAGTAAGGCTCACCGAGCAAATCAGCAAGGGTTTTAACTGGAATAAATCTACAACCGCCATATTTGTCGACATTGAAAAAGCCTATGACAAGGTGTGGCACACCAAACTAATAGACAAGCTATTCCATCACACCGACATACCCGACTGCTATATTGCCCTCATAGCAAGCTACCTCAAGGACAGGAGGTTCTTCGTCCAAATCGGAGGCCAGAAATCATCTACCTTCACAATTAATGTGGGCTTACCGCAGGGATCTGCCTTATTGCCTCATCTGTTCAGCATTGATGTCAATGACATACGAACCCCGCCCAATGTTTATATTGCACAATTTGCGGATGACACGGTCATCTACGCAACCAGAGGTAACCACGAAAGAAATATTTCCAACGCCCAAGCAGGCCTAGACGCCTTTAGTCTCTGGTGTCGAGAAAATAAGGTGAAGGTGAATCCTACTAAATGTGCCGCAGTGTACTTCTCAACTAAACAACCAAACCTGCAAAGACAGTTGGAGCTAATGGGGCAAAGGTTACCCTTGGTTACCGAGCACCGGTACTTGGGGATAACGTTAGACCGCAAACTACTCTTCCGTCAACATGTCCTTGACAGAAGGAATAAATCCCTAGCCATGGTTATGAATCTGACACCAATCTTCTTGAGCAATGACTTGAAACTCGAAACAAAAATAAGAATTTATAAATCAGTTGTCCTATCCTTCATTATGTACGGTTGCCAGGTCTGGGGAACTGCATGCAAATCTACCCTGCTACACTTATAAAGAGTGCAGAACAGATGCTTAAGAATGATTAGCCATGCTAGCATCTACACGCCAATAGACCTTCTTCACGAGATCACCAACATGCCTACCATCAATGCAGAAATCTTTCGTCAAGCAGAGGAATTTTTCACCAGGCTTGATACTATCCGCCTAGAAGTTGACAGATTGGAGTCGGTAGGTACAGTACTCCCAATGGAATCGCACAAATTCAAAGTACCACTCAGCACAATTATGCACCAATATAAAGGATCAACTACCACAAGCGATCCTTAAATAAGGACATTGAAGGGTTTCCCATAAAGGCTGTTTATAACGGTCAAAGCTGGGTTTTTCCCTAACGCGAATCATAGCGAATCCAATACATTCTATTCGAAACAGTAGATAAAGCTACATACAGTAGCGGGCTACAAAATGCCGTTGAGGCAGTGAAAAAAAAAAAAAAATCCCGGGGGGGAGATACTATTCTCTGGTAAAGTCTCATATTCTTGTGGTACACTAATTTTACTCGGATTTTCCTGAAATTTTAATACGTCATAGTTAAATTTATTCAGAATCTTTTTAAGTCATGACAAATTCTCTCATGAATTTACTTATTTAAGAATTAATAATTTTTAAAAGTTACACATGGCGATGTCATTGAGCTTTGATACTAAAATTCCATTTTTCTCCCTTTAAATCTGGAATTACTGCTAAACTGTTATATTATTATTATTTAATGAATTTCTCTCTCTCATTTAAGCGTACTTTTATCTTCCTAGCGCTTTGATTTAAAAAGTTCAAATTGTTTATTTTTTAAATACCTTCTTAAATAGAATTTTAAGAGCATACAAAATACTCCTTAAAATGACCATCATTTTATGCTTTCTTAGTGGAAATGAATGCAACAAAATTCAATATGTCTAAAAACAACTGTATTTGAATATTATGTCTTTAACAAAAATGGTTTAAAATCAATTTAAAAAGTGCTTTACTGTTAAGAAAATTGTTATAAAAGTTCTTTACTATACATCTATCTGAGATTGGCCCCCTTCTAAATAGTTTTGGCAAGGTAATGGCTATGTTCTGAGCTGAAAAGTGCTTTACTATTAAGAAAATGATTATTAAAGTTATTTTTTATTTGAATTATGTGTAATAGGCCTCCTGCTAAACAATTTAAGCAAGATAATAGATATATAAAAAATAAAAATAAATGCTAAGAAGAGGCAACTTATTTGATGCACAGATAGGAAAATAAAGTTTTTTTTATGACTGTTTAGTGTACTTGCTTGTTAAAGGAATAAAATGTAAATACCTTAGAATATCAGTTAACATTAAACTGTGGAGAACACATTGTGGAGGTTGCAAGTAAAGGGTTCAGAGTTCTGCATCTGTTGAACAGGATAACGAGAGGATGTACTAGGCTAATAAGAGAGATGGGTTGCAAAACTTTGCTCAAACCTTTCCTGGAGTTGTGTAGGATGGCATACGACCCTCATTATGGATAACGGATACTAGAGTTGGAGGAGGTGCATAGGAGGGCAGCTAGATTTTTCTCTGGAGATTACCAAACAAGCACTTGGTAACTGAAATGATAGAATAATTGAGTTGGGAGACATTCCTGGAAAGGAGAGTGCAGAAAATTGGGGGCATATGCCATACAAAGCTATACTCGCATTGAGGCCAGGATAATTTCTGACAGAAGATTTAGAAACAGTGTGTGAAAAGGAAGAGAGGACTAGGACAGTAATTTATCAATAGCTTTCAGACTTAAGGGAGCAGGAAAGTTTCAATTTGTAGCTAGGGGAATGAGGGACTGCACCTCAAAATGTTAAGGATTTTGAGATAAAAATATGTAGGAATTGTTATTAGATATGTAGGGAAATTGACAACAAAGCATTAGCTCTGTTGGAATTAATAATTATACTTATGTCAGTTACTACCTTAGTGCATTGTTACCAAATGCTAACTTTAACACTTTTTGCATTTTAACAGAAGTTATTCTGAGTTTAAATGATTTGGCATATTGTTTTATAAAGGGTGCAAGATGGGACAGCTAGTGGTATTTCCTTATGCTTCCAATGGATTATGTATTCCATATCAATTGGGGGAACATTTGGGCAGTATTTGAGAGCTCAGAGTTCTGCTTAATGCCATTGATACTGGGAATAAAGTTGTGTTTTATCATACAAGTTCTGATATTGTGAGAATTGTTGAGTGTAATTGGGGAATAACTCGTTTCATACTGGATTGATGAAGTACAGTTTCTTTGTTTACAACCAGTATAATCTTATAACATGGAGTTTGTTGCTTTCCCAAACAAATATAGTTGACTAAAAGTGATTGCAAAGAAACTTGAAGAATGTGAAACATAAAATTTAGAACAGATCTTGTGATTAGGTGCTATAATATATTTCAGTCTTTGTACTAGAATAAATTATATTATTATAATTTTGACCTGTTTCAGTGCATTTAGTTTATCTAAAACTTCGATAATGAACTCCAGCAATTAACAAGATATTTCTGCAATTGTGTAGAATTTGTTTTTGTACATTTTATGCTGGAAACATTTTAAATATTCCAGGTCTTCAGTATGTTCCTAGATGCACTTAATGAGCTGATACAAACACACAAGGATGATCTTCATGATTGGCTTTACATATTGTTAACTCGTCTAATGAACAAACTTGGTGGAGATTTGCTAGGATCAATACAGAATAAAATCCATAAATGTTTAATAATAATAAGGTTGGTTTTTAGCTTATCTTAGTTAGTAATTCTTTAATGACATTAAATGTTTTTCTTGTTTCTTGCATGTGTTTATTTCAGTTACGATGATATGAGTTAAATATTTTATATATGTGTAATTGCATATAGTCTCATTTGAAAGTATCAAAGCAGGTTTCATGTATTGTGCTATACTGCATAACCACAAGGTATTATGCATACATAAAACTGTATGTTATATGCATGTACATGTCATAAAAATACCCCTTTCTGTTTAAAATGCTCTGCATCAGGTCTGGTACCTTTATACCATCAACAGTTGTAATTTTTAAAACCCATACAAACTATCAACACTTGAATTGCTTCAAGAAAGGGTTAATCCTAAAATGTTTTAGCTTTCACTTTATGCAGTTGAGTAACATATTGATTCCAGAGGATTAAAAACGATCTTTGTAGTATTATCACCTTAAGAATACAGAAAGAAGCAATTACTTGCAGCTCCAGGTAATGTGTTGGTAGCAAAACTGATACTTACCATGATGAAAGAAAAATTTTGATAAATGTGCTGTCACACACTGTGTTTTGCTATCATGTTATTTGCTGCTGGCGATTGATAGCTTCTTTCCCTCCCCTTCGCATGAGGAAAATATAGTGTAATCAAATACAGTGCTTTGCAAACCTGGTTTACTTCCAGATATTGTTATTACAGTGCTTTCTAAAACTGGTGAAATTTCTAATACTACTATTACAATGGTAACACTTGGGAAATTAACTTTACAGAATTTTTCATTTTGTTGATTATATATATATATATGTAACAATGAAAGGAAAGAAATGCCGCGAGGCAATATTTACATGGAAAAGAAAGGGAAAATACACCCAACACTCACCAAAGTTGAAGGGAGGAGGGCAGCAGCATGTAACGATAAAGTGGCGTCTGCTGGCGGCGATAATGCACTAGCAGCTTGGGGTGGGGTAATTGTTGTTCGTCTAGGTATCAAAGGATTGCAGGTTCTTCTACTAATAATTCACAAAGTCGCCAAATAGATAATCATTCGATTTATTCACCGAACGTACAATTACTAAGCCACCACCACCAACGATTATAATTTGACCGTATGTAAAGGCTATTCAGGACTTCTTCTCCTACAAACTGCAAGTTCTGAGCTACACTTCTATCACTTGGTTTGGATGCTTTAGTTCGACGACCACAAGTTCACTGCTATTTACAAAACACTGCCGTTTATCTGCATGACGGCGGCGTACTTATAATGTTTCATTAGGTCCACATGATAGTGCCAGAACGCACCGCCAAACAATCACTGCCGCGCGCAACCAACCGTGACCGACCTCCCAGACAGCGAGTCACAGACTGCTCTCAACAATCCAACTCGCATCTCGCGTTACACTTTCAACAATCGGATCGTCCTGATTCCACCGCTCAACCCGAACACACACATGGTTTTTTATACTGTCTCGCCACAACCCCCCTTGGGTTTAATTTTTTCTAATTGGAAATACTGGTTTACAATGGCAAAATTTAAACCCAACAACTCATAGAGACAGTATTGGCTTGAATGTGTCTCGATATCTGTACCAAATTCTTACTTTTACAAGGTGGTGGTGGTCAACTAAATACATATCTTCTATTACATTTCAGTGTTAGAACAATGTTAGTTTACAACAGAAATGACCCATTTAAAATAATGTCCAAAATCCACCAAAAATCTTTGTCCTGTCACGGTGGCACAACACATACAAAACATGAATACACTGACATAAAGAACAATGTACTGAATATATCAACATGCTGATATAATACGCATAAATAATACATGATGATTAAAGGTGGGTGCAGCTTTTTACAAAACTTTGTGTTCACACAATTGAACCACCTGCACTCTTTCCATTCTAATGAGAACAAACATATTTATAATGCAACAGGACAAAACACGCAATAGAGAAAAGAAAAAAAAAATCCAAATGAATGGACAAAAATATGTACAACACAAACACTTAAAATTGAATGGTTTCATACTGTGAGGTATAACCCCCCCTTCAAAAAAACAGGTGTGGGAGGTAAGGTATACAGCTTCTTGTTTACAACATGTTACAATCCAAATACACTATCACTGGAAGCTGTTACAGTATATTACCTCATTCCTTCTCCTTTTATAATCCAGTATTTATAAAAATCACATATATCACAACAAATCAAAGCTCCATGTGGCTTGGCTTGTCTTATATTAACTATTAGAATTTGAGCAAAAGATTCGTAACGAAAAATTCTCTCTGCCCATGGTAGGCAGTTAGGGATGGTATATCATCTTTTAAACTTTGTGCCTACCCTTCTTTTATCTTTAGTTCTACAAAATGGTACATTGAAAAAGAGAGACAGAAGAGAGAGAGAAAAAAAATAATCTCATGCATATGCATGCTCACCCCCCCTACTACTAGAGGATAGTGGGACCAAAACAAAAATAAATAAATAAATCATACTTTAGTTTAACATGAAAATTTACAACATCAACAGCATCAATTTAAGGCACGAGTGCCGGATACCGGTTTTATTCCTATGGGAGAACCAAATCTGGAACTATGGCAGTCCCTTTGAAGGTAAACCTAGACAAAGCCCTGACCCAAGGAAACCGATTCCTGATAACTGATGTGATCTTCTGACCTAAATTTTGATATCCCCCCCAAAAAAAACTTCTCAACAGCATCAATGAAAGGTGTTTCCACCTGGATCTCAGTATCAACTGTGGGTAACCGGATCTGGAACTTGGTAGGTTCCTTTAAAGGTAACTCCTGGACCGGGCCTCCTCCCACAGGAGACTGAGTCCTGACAGCTGCTGATGCTCTGTGTAATTTTGACGTACTGCTTATCACTGTAACCATCAGCAAAATCTACTATCATATTTCTATACGTTTGTATCAAAGCCACTACATTGTATACCCCCTTAAGCATCTGTGTTGACAGCACTACTAAAATTTATGGATTCTCCGTCCTCCTGTTGCTGAGTCAGTTCACCTCCCGAAACCTGTTCGGATGTTGAGGTATTTCGGTTATGGTTTGTTTGTCTTTCTCCATTACCTCTTCTGCCATTATCTCTACCACCTCTAGTTCCTCTTCCTCTACTTATAAATTGTATACTGTGTCCCCTTTTTGAATGTTGTTGGGCATTGTTGTTGTAAAACTTACCCCTGCCTTGACCAGGATCATAAGTGTGCTGTTTGTTATTATATGACCTACTGTGGTTGTGTTGATCCTCTATACGTTGCATCTGACCCTTATGGTTTACGAAATCACTTTCTGCTGGACTCCAAGACCACTGATATACATCTAATACCCTCAAGAGTTTCTCTGCCGCTTCTCGTGTAGTAACCCCTTGTGTTGCAAATTTTTCTATTATGGGTGTTGGCATCCGATGGACAATGTCTTGTATTAGAATTATTTCAGGCATGGGATGGTCTAAGTAAGTTGCCTTATCAGCTTCCTGTAGAAAAAAGTCATATAACGTGGGAGGGGTTCCGTCCCATTTAGGCCCCAACCCTATTGACCTGCGAACCGAGTACTGTGTTTCTTGTGACCAAAACCTGTTGAGAAATGCTTCTTTTAGCTCGGCAAATGTTGTGAAATGTTGTAGGTGGGTATCACTCCACAGCCTGGCCGATCCTGTTAGATGCTGACCAAAACAATTTATTTTTTCTCTGTCTGAATAATTTATAAAAGGCCTCGAATCTTCAAAACTTTTCAGGAATTTGACGGGGTGTAAATTACCCTGTCCACTAAACCTGCTATACTCAACTTTTTCTGGTATGGTGACTATGCACTGTGAAGAAGAAGCTGCTTGGGTCCTGTGTGTGAAGTGCTTCTGTTACTTGTGTTTTCAAGGAAACGACTTGTTGTTCACAATGCAGTATTCTACTGTCTGTCTCTAACATCTTGGTCTTCACTGAACCCACTTGTTCATCCCAGTGTTGTATTTTCTGGCTATTCTCGGTACATACTGTATGTAAGGCATCAATGACATCTATATTATTTTCTACCTTTGACCTAATGTCTGCTATCTGTGTCTGCGCATGCTGTTGGGACTGTTGCAATAAGGCAATTCCCTTATGGGATTCATGCATGTCCTCCTTTAACTTACTAACATCATTGCTATTTTGTGTTAGTTGTTCACTAAGTATTGAAACCGTGTGATCAACTTTCTCCTTGTGTGTATTCAATGCATGAGAGAGTTGACTGACCTGCGTTTTTACTGTCGAGGAATACTACTCAAATGTTTCTTTAAGTTTTTTGTCAAAAGCACCTTCAAGTGACTGTAATTTTGTTTCAAAACCTTCAAATTGTTTTGTCTGTGCTTCAAGTTTAGTATCCACAGATTCGAATTTCTGGTCAAGTGTTTCACGAATCTTAGTATCCACAGATTCGAATTTCTGGTCAAGTGTTTGCTTGTTTGACTCAAACTTGTGGTCGAGATATTGCATGAGTTGGGATATTAGAGAGGATTCCTCTGGTGCTGTTTGTACAAGATGTGTTGGATGTGGGTTAAAAGATGATCTAGTTGAAAACTCCAATTGGTCATAAGACACCGACTGTATTGGGGTACTATCGATTGATAGCTGAGAAATATTATGTGCATTCACAGGATTTGATTCCAATTGTGTGTTTTCCCCCTGTACAACATTGCTTTGTACGTCCTGAAATTCAGTTATGCCTGTGTTATCATCCTCCTGAAGTTGAGTATTTGTACCCTCCATGGTTAAACAAATGTCCTATACAGTGAATTGAAAGATAAATGGTATCACAAAAATAATCAAAAAGCTTGCTAAAATAACTAAAATGGAATTTACGTAGAAATTATTCCGTAATCCGATTTGTTGACACTGAAAACCAGAGCAGAAACACACCTTCAAATCGAATAAACTTATGTCTCCCACTATCTGTTCTTACAATATTCCCAAAACAACAAACACACAAAACATAAAAAGGTGGAAAAATATCTACAAAGCAAAAAAGAACTGTGTCACTAATGACTGTCGAAAGCAAACTGAGCAACCAAACACACCTAACCTACAAATTATTTACGTCAAATACAATCACAACTCAAAGATTACGCGTTGCAATGTAATACGTGAATAATATCTGTGCTGAAAATCAAAGACGAAAATATTTTACATCAACAGAAAAGCAATATCTTTGCGCCAGCGACATCTGAACATCAAAGATGTCTATTTGGAATATGGAAGATGTTACTAAATCTTTGCTCACAAGTTATTTTTCTTTGTGGTTACTATCTTTGGCCTTCTCGCTTGCTCAAAGACAATATGGCGCGACCATCATGAACCAAATATTAGAATTCGAAATTTAAAAAGACAAATTTAAAATAATTTTTTTTTTTTTTGTTTTGACGGAGAGAGACAAAATCACGAGTATTTATGACTAAATCGTCGCGACAAGCCACATAGACATACAAAAATTACTGATTAAAATATTTACACAACAATTCAGCATGTGATAACACAAATATTGTATTTGGAAATACTGCTAGCAGACACTTAGCAAGCACGTGGTTGGCAATAACGACAATTTAGCCAACAAAATACTAATTCCTTTTCCCAAAATTGTATAAAGCGTTGCACACACTAATGAATTGACAACATTACTGAAAATTACTTTCAACACTGTGAAAGCTGCAATACTTGTAGCTTGTGCGTTGCCGCACACACCTCGCGGAATGAAGACACTTTTTGAAAAAACGGCACTTATTCTGGCTTCGCTGCGAACTTATCTGTATGTTGATCGAATGTGTCGCCTTCCGTACTGCGCTGGGTGTTGTGAAGCTGCTATCCGCAAAACGTCTGCTCTGCTGGATTGTGTCGCCCCGGAAAGCTGCGTGACGAAGCTGCAGGACTCGTAAACTGCTCCCTGCAGTGTGAAAGTCTACGTCGGGTACCACAGCGTCTCGGAAAAAGGTATCTGCGACCTCCGCGTAGTGATAATTGCCGTAGCTCGCGTCGTCTTCAACACACGTTGTCGGCAGTTGACCGAAGCTTCCGACCAAGTTTGAAGCGTAGTATTCTCTCGAAAGCAAGGTATATGAACCGCTTTCACTGGTCACTCCACAAGTCCCATGTAACGATAAAGTGGCGTCTGCTGGCGGCGATAATGCACTAGCAGCTTGGGGTGGGGTAATTGTTGTTCGTCTAGGTATCAAAGGATTGCAGGTTCTTCTACTAATAATTCACAAAGTCGCCAAATAGATAATCATTCGATTTATTCACCGAACGTACAATTACTAAGCCACCACCACCAACGATTATAATTTGACCGTATGTAAAGGCTATTCAGGACTTCTTCTCCTACAAACTGCAAGTTCTGAGCTACACTTCTATCACTTGGTTTGGATGCTTTAGTTCGACGACCACAAGTTCACTGCTATTTACAAAACACTGCCGTTTATCTGCATGACGGCGGCGTACTTATAATGTTTCATTAGGTCCACATGATAGTGCCAGAACGCACCGCCAAACAATCACTGCCGCGCGCAACCAACCGTGACCGACCTCCCAGACAGCGAGTCACAGACTGCTCTCAACAATCCAACTCGCATCTCGCGTTACACTTTCAACAATCGGATCGTCCTGATTCCACCGCTCAACCCGAACACACACATGGTTTTTTATACTGTCTCGCCACAAGCAACACAGCACAACACACAAACAAAGAAAAAACAATATTTCGGGTGAAAATCCCCCTTTTTTGGGGGGGGGGTGAAAATCCCCTTTTTCACCTTTTCACCTGTTAACTTGAAAAAGGGGATTTTCACCCGAAATATTGTTTTTTCTTTGTTTGTGTGTTGTGCTGTGTTGTGCTGTGTTGCTGCCGCCCTCCTCCCTTCAACTTTGGTGAGTGTTGGCTGTATTTTCCCTTTCTTTTCCATGTATATATATATATATTAATCTCATCACCCAAGTGGAATAATACTATCAAAACAAGATGTTACTCATAGTTAATCTGACTTTTTAACCACAATTTAATTCTGGAATGGGAGGAAGGTAATAGAATAAAGCTGATTAGTAAATCAAGGAGTAAAGGATTTGAGTAAAACACAGTAAAGCTGCTAGAATAAGAAAAATATCATAGTCATAAGTTCTCTTCAAGTTTCAATAAATCTTCTCCTACTCTGCACACATTAGGAATAATGTCACCAGATGGCTCTATACATGTTGTTAAATGTAAAGGGTTGATAAGTATTTCAAAAAAAGTTGCTTTTGTGTATGTTGGACCATCACATTCTGTGAATTTAAAAATAAATCATATTTTAATGAAAGACAAGACAAAAAAAAAAAAACCAGTACGCAAAAACTTTGTCGTTGTCAATAAGTACTTCAGCAGTTTCAGAGTAGCAGCTCTAGGATGGTAACAGAATTAATTTAAAAATAACCTTCAAATAAGTGCTACTCATATCTGGCATGTTAATCATAAAAATCTTGGTGAAGATACATTATTGTTTGTTGGACAGGAGTGTTCCACATAAATCAAGAGAAACCTGCAAGAACAAAATGAACAGATTGACAAGACTTGATAATACTTTTAACAATTTGTAGAAAGATTTCCTATTGTTGTGAAGTTCTCGAGGTTCTGATTTACGATGCTACCACATATATTTCATAAATAATGTTTGTATTGGTTGGCAGCTGATATTTAATGTATGATGAATAATAAAATATTCATTTCTTTTGCTCTTGTAGCCTAAAAGTTTACTAGAAAATGGCTTATAATACAAATTGAAGGTTATTTCTTCAGCATTGGTTCAGAATAGCATGTTACTGTGACCCATAAACCTTGTGTAACAGATTTGATTGTTGATGGAAACTGCTGGTTAATAGTTGCTTATTCAGCTTCAAAGGTGGTGGTATAATATTTATATATATATAATAGTCTGTCTTTGAGAACTTACAAATGAGTAACAATTATGATTAAAGGACTGTTGTTGCTGCTGTTATCATTTTTTTTAATTACACTTGTTATTGATAATACTTTACAGTGGTAAAACTTAATGATTATTATCATATTGACAGAGACTCTTTCCCTTTGGAGCTACAAATGAATGTGGTTATTCGTTTCCTTGTGGATCAAACTCAAACACCAAACACAAAAGTGAAAATTGCAGTTCTCCAGTATTTGGCCCAGATAGCATCAATTATGGAAGCATCTGCATTCAATCCTGGAAGCAGAGAAGCTGCTGCAGCGTTTGCAAAAATTATTACATGGACAAATGACCAGAAGTCCTCAGAACTTCGAAAGGCGGCACAAAATGCTTTAATTGCTTTATTTAATTTGAATACACCACAGGTCACAATGATATTATCATCATTATCTTCTGAGTACCAGGTAAATATCCATTCACTTCTGCATCTCAGTCTTTTGTTATATTTCATCTAGGAATATGAAAAATTATGAAATAAAACTGTCTTGTCCGTTTTAGTTTTAGTGGCAATACCAAAAGTATATCAAACACATTTCAAATAACAGATCGAGGCAGACAGCAAAATTACACTGGGTGTTTAAATTTTATTATAATTTGTTACTTGTTCAAAAAGTAAAGCAAGAACTATACATATTTCTTTTCAATAAAGTCACCCTTACAATGGTACCATCTTTCAGGTAGTTTACATATTCATGGAGAAAAATATTGTTTCTGTTGTCAGTATTTTTTGATGTTGAGAGTGCAGGTCATTCTCAATGGCTTCTGAGCATCTTTGAAATAAAATTTCCTCAAGAAACGTCATTATTAGTCTTCAGCAAATTTCTAGTGGTGTCACATATCCTTAAGTGAGAAATTTGACAACTATACAGTACTCCACACTTAAGTGCACTTTTATTCCACTCAAACCTGTCTAATGAAAGCACTACACTCTAGTTGGTAAACTATTGAAATGGCTCACTTAGCAGTGCTACCATCTTCACCATTTGTTTCTTTTGATAGGTAATGAACTCCAGTTACTGTTTTAATTCAAACCTTATTTGTTTTTGGAATTTTAAAAAGAGAGCTGTTTCTGTTTAACAAAATAAGATTAAATTTTCTGAAGCCGGTTCACAGGAATGGCAAGTGATACATTGAAATATGTGCTGCCAAAATTACTTCTTCTAAAATAATAATGAAGAAAAATTCCCAGTTCTTCTGATCTGTTATTGACAACCCAAGAATAAACCAATCGAATTTGGAGAGAGATGTAACAAATATGGAGTAATAAATTTTGACAGCTGTTGCATCTTTATAATAATTATCATGATGATAAACTGAGAAAGAGACTTCATGGACAAATGAAAACAGAAGATAAACAGCTGAATTAGGACTTCGTGGTTATAGTGCCAGATTGTATTGTTAAACAACACATTTCGACAGCTAGCTCCGCAGTCATCGTAAGGTCAGAAATCATCTGTACTGGTCTGCTGACAGAGAGCTAATAAGGGGGAGCCCTCACTTCTCCCAGCCTTATTGTAGATTGTGTTGTGTAATGGGTCTAAGTTGCATTCCCTCCTATGCTCAAGGCCATTAAAAGCTCACTGTAAGTTTACCTGGAATTCTATTAAAGAAATGGTCACATTGCAGTTTAAGCTTCCGCAAAAGCTCTTGATGTATCTTGGTTCTTGATATTGCTACAATTAAACAATGTAGGTTCACTTAATTACAAGAAATTGTAAATCAAACATTTCAATGAACACGGATCAGAAGTCAAATAAACGTAATTCAAACATACTAATAACTTGCATTTATTTGACGTCTGATCCATGTTCATCAAAACTGCCATCCAAAGATGAAACAAAGCTCAATTTAGTTAATTAGTATCTTGAATAAAACAGGTAGCTGCTTAACACATTACTACAACAATTACATCCCGAAAATCTGAATGTGCATTTGACCTCACGAATAAACTTGCAGTAAGGAACTTGGGTGCCAAAAGGCATCAGTCTACATCAATAAGAGAATTTTTGATACCCATCATGTGTGTCAACAATGCTTAATTCTGGTCTCTTGACAATCCAACCATTATTGCTGTATTCTGTAACACTGTTAATTACAAATACTGAATCAAGCTTTACCAAATTGATATAAAATTATTACAAATTTAAATAAACGCATTTAGATGAACTTTAAATGAAATGAACTATTAGAATTCATTGAAATAAAAAGAAAGAAATTAACTTTCTGCTGTTAACTCTGACTGCAATATAATTTAGATAAATTAAATGACTGTCTCGTCACAACCCTTCCCTCTCCTGAGATTGTCATATTTTCTAAAGTAAAACCTTTGAAACATTTGACGGAATCTACAAACAACTCAAAAGTAGCTATATAATCTATGTAATTATACTAAATGCAAGTCAAAAGATTTAAAACATATTTAACACTAATGCAAAATCTTAAAAATGAAAACCAATTGCCAGATCATTCCATAAATGCAAATATGAAACTAAACATAATACTGCAAGGAAATCAAATCACTTGAAAAGAAAACACTCTTCATATTTACATCAGTAGAGCACAAAGTGTGATTTTTTTTTTTTTTTTTTTTTTTTTCCTCCTCTAAAGATTCAGAATGTTTTCTCTCTAGCTAGTTTCATAACATGCCAAACTTTCACACTCTGCAAATTCTTAAATGCAAAATAAATCAAAGTTAAATAGATGTATACACAAACACCTGTTTGAGGTCAGTGGCCAATCATCTGATTCATCACTTGACCTGTTCTTTACAGACATACTCCTTCATGGCTGGTCTAACATGACAGCTATGACCGAAGCTATTACATTATTCATACCACAAAGATACATTTTATCATCACTGGTAACTTCAGCACATTCATTTAGATCACAAGAATCATTATTTACTAGAGCTGCCGTAATGTATCTTCTCTGTTCAACTACCGTATCATAGGTATGGTATCATTCCACGGTTGATTCACATCCACTTTCAATACCAGGTCTATCAATTTCACTAACTAAAATTGCACCCGTAGTTACTAGATTTTTAACACAAATATTTATGTTACTACACCTACTGGTAATAAAATTTTGGTCAACATAAGAATCATTTGATAAGTAAATTAATGTCATCTTCAAAATCATTAATACCTTTACAACAAACACTCTTACAGCAGTTTCTGTTTGAACAGTAACATCGTCCATATTACTGTCATCACTTACTTCATTACCCTCATCAGTTATCGCAGATTCATTACTGTTAGAAATTACTACTGTGCATTCAGATCAACTGAAATGACTTCTCTTATTGAACTACTCTTTACTTAATCATTAAAATTGTTTTCATTAGTGGGGATGTTATTTGAGAATGAATTTTTTGGTGTTAAGAATTAATATAATCTGACTAGCCAAGTGAACAAGGTGTTAAGGGATGTTATTACTAGCTTATTATTATCCAGAACTCTTCATTGAGTGCAAAGCTTTGATACATGTGATCCATGCCAACACAAACCTTTTTATGTGAAACTTCAATAATTACTTGAAGTTTGGTTCGTAATTGGCTGTTGTTACAGCAGTTAACAGAATATTTACTATACTACAGTCTATATTACTTAGAGACACAGTAGTACCAATATCATTATGTGAACCATTACCAATACTCTTATCCATATGGATAACTCCTTTATCTGCTGATATCTTTCTAGCTTACTACTTTTACATTTCTAGGGTACAATTCTTCAGTGGCTTGGAAAATGTCTAATTCTATACTAATGTCACTGTTATTAGAAAGATCAACTTTAAATATCACTGCACACGTCATGATAACATCACACTGAATAACAACTTTTATTTCATCAATATTGGATGGTTTATAGCTGCACTGAATAAAAATTCCTCTCAATTATGCTCATTACTAATTTTAACAGTGACTACTTCAATTTTATCATTGACCTTACCGACATTGCCTTCTGCCACAGAAAATATACTTCTCAAAATTCCATTTATCAGTATAGCATTACTGTTCATAGCATTAATTATTTCAGCTGTATTAAAAGTACAAGTGTCACATAGTCCTTCACTATTCAAATTAACTGCTCTATCTGTCCTTTCTACATTATTACTATGCAGTTTTTATTGGTGTTTAAATCCCCCTTGTTTTCAATAGAATTAAGATAAATGATAAAAACAACAGTGTAACTGTTTTTGTATTCTTTAATGCTGTACACATTTTGCCTCTCATCAAGGCATCATCAGTGATGGATTATTTACATTAGTCTCTCACGAATTATTTACGTTAGTGTTTGGTCGCTGATGATGCCTCGATGAGTGGCAAATCACATACAGCATTAGAGCATACAAAAACAGCTGCATTTGCATTCATTTTATCACTTAATTTACTGGGCAACTGGGATAAAATGGCTTACAACAACATTGAATACAAATGTTTTCTCTATTGTGTCTTATCAATGCAACTGGTGCCTCAGTGTTATGTGAAATGTGTGCATTAGTTGTTAAAATACTTTTAGGAATGATTTTCTCTACTTCCATCTTATTAGTTATACCTTGTTTCAAATCAAATTCTTTTAATTCTTCTTGATACAGACTTTTGAAATTAGGCTTAATGTGCTAAGTGGCACCTAGAATATAATTATCCATCTCCTTTATGTAATCATTTTCTCTTAACATTGACCCACATGCTTGGTCTATAATCTTAAACAATTCTGAATCAATTTTATTTTTATTTACTGTGCCAGCAATTCCTAGTTTTTTCTCTCAGACTTTGCATATTGTATGCAGAGATTGATCAGTAGTTTTCTATAAGTATGTACTAAATTTTATTGACAGTGTTTCAAAATATGAACCAAATTATTATCTAACTAATTAGCTTGTTGAATTTGCTCAACTGCTGAATCATGCTTCCCATCAAGCATACGCTTCAGTGTTTTCTACAAAGTGTTTGGTTGCCGCAGCTTCTAACTCAGTTTAATTTTCTGCTAACTTAAATTTCAACTCAATTGTTCTCTTTGAAATCTGTCAAAAAACAGGAAGCATGCAGAAGAGAAAGAAACAAAATGAAACTTCACTGGTTTAGAGAGAGTGTGATGTTACTTCAGTGATTACAAAATCAAGTCAAATTTACAAACAATGGGCAGTATGGCTTTTTACCTCCTCTTTCATGGATGCTTGCGCTGATTCAGTTGGGAAAGGTGTCATAAAGACGTTGTAGCCTCTCATGAGGCAAGCAGGTTCACAGCTGTTGTAACTGGTCCTTGATAATCTGGCTACTGACACTAAGACTTAGTTGATGTCTGTGCTGGTTCCACATAGGTTCTATTAGGGACAGATCTGGAGATCATCTTGACAATGGGAGTATCTCAACATCACCCAGACAGTTCATAGAGACACGTGTATTTATGGAAGAGCATTGTCCTGTTGAAAAATGGCACCACTATACTATTGCATGAGAGGTAACACATGAGGACACAGGATGTCCATGACATACCATTGTGTGGTCATAGTTCCCTCAGTCACTACCAGCCATAGCCAGAAGTCATAACCAATGGCTCCCTACCCCTTGACACTAGGAGTTACACCGCTGTGCCTCTCCAAAACATTGGAAGAAAGGTATCTATCCCCAGGTAACCACTACACTTGCCAACTATGGTCATTCGAGCTGGTGGAGAACTTGAATTCCATTGCTCAGCATATTGCAATTTCATTTATCAGCAGTCCGTGCTTTCAGGTCGTGGCACAACTCCAAATGCATGTGTTCATGTTGTGGTGTTTATGGCAGCCTACGCTCTAGACAGTAATTCCCTAGTCTGGCTGCTGCTATCTCCAACCAGTTGTGTGGGATTAAACAGAATGTTGGGCAGGGAGTCCATTACTTGTTCTGAGACGGTAGACGCAGATCTTAAGGAATTATGATGTGCTTGGTGCACAATACAACCTTGTGATTGTCTGACGTGGTTGACCGATACCTTGTCAATGAGTATGCCTGCCCTTGTGTTCCCATGCAGTTCAGTATCAAGCCACTGCCATATCTCAATGCCCCCAAAACCGGATATTACATTATTCAACCAGCCAGCCAAGTGGAGACTCACGATGAGGCCCTTTCCAAACTCAGGTGCTGATAACACGAGTACGTGGCATCTTTGTATCCTTCACAGTGATCACATAATCATCTGACGCTGTCTGATCACCGACCAGGTCTGGCAACAACACTAAACAGGAACGACACTAATGCACTCTTGTGGCTGTTCTACCTGTCGCAGAGAATTGCAAGTCTGATCATTTACATACCCACTGATGGCTTTATGTGTTTGGAGTAACTTTGACATCCGACCATGTATTCTGGTTACCTGAGTTGTTTTGTCAGCAAGTGTAATTCTGTCCTTATCTACAACATTATTGGGAAAACTTTCCAAACCCTATATTAACTTATCAAAATCAATTACAATTTTAAATATGTTGCCTACTTAAATAAGGATGTACTGCCTCAAAAATTTGTTACACAATATAAAGAAATGTTTATGTGGAAATTGTTGTGGTTTTTAATACTCAGTTATTCTCAAATCCCCAAGTTTTTTCTTTTCATAAAACACTTTTCTATTAAAATTTTACATGAATTTCCAGCATATGTGTCACATGCTTTATTTTTGCTTGCATTGGTTGATCCAGGCATCTACTTGTCTCTAGAACATGTTGATTCTTTGTCTCTCTTGAAAAGGATGATCCTGGCATCTACTTGCATACTCCATTTAGTGCTTAATCTTGCATATCATTGATTGGTGGCTTCTTGCATGCATAACATGACCTTTTTCTTCAATTTTCCTACTTGCTCTTGCTTGTAAATGTGCTTTTTTTAAAAAAAGAATCTTTACTGTTAGTTATTTGTAATGTGACAAAACAGTTTCACTGTCACCATGTAACAAGTCTAAGTCTCCTTTGCTCCTGCCGTATCAATGTGCTCAAGACCAGTAAAAGCTCACTACCTGCAAATTTACCTGGAATTCTGTTGAAGAAATGGTCTCCATGTGGTTTAAGCTTCCACTAAATCTCATGTTGTACCTTGGTTCTTGATATGGCTGCAAATAAGGAAGGCAGGTTCACTTAACTATGAAAAACATTTTAATAATTTGCATTTATTTGACTTCAGATCTGTGTTCATTGAAACTTTGTTCGAAAGATTAAATAAATTACAATTTAGTTAATTAATATCTTGCATAAAACAGGTAGTTGCCTGGTGAGTTACTGCAACAATTACATCCTGAAAATCTGAACATGTATGTGACCTTATTAAGAAACTTCCAGCAAATAACTTGTGTGCCAAAAGGCGTCAGTATATATCGACAAAGGATATGTTTGACAACCACCATGTATGTTAGCAATGCTTAATTCTGGTTTCTTGACAATTCAAACATTGTTAATACAATACATAACAATCTGTTAGTTATTAATACTGTTTAAAGCTTTACCGGACTGTTATAAAATGATCACACACTTAAATAAATTCCTTTAGATGTGCTTTAAATAAAAATAAACTGTTTGAATACATTCTAAATAAAGAAAAATAATTTACTGACTGCTGTTAACTGTGACAGAGAAATAAATTAGGTACACTAAATGACTACTTCATCACAGTTGTGTATGCACCTACCTTGCCAATAGGCTCATACCTCTCTGCATGAATAAGGTGTTGATCCAAAATATTGTACAATTGTGTTTGACTTATGTTTTGTGTGTTTGTCACATTCCGCCTGTTTTCAACATTGGTTTCCTTATCCTTTGTTATTTACATAGCCTAAGTGCTGTTTCCTTTTCTGAACAGCAAACTGTTTTCCTATAATATAGTATTTATTATTATTATTATATCGTTTAGCCCACTAAGGAGCGCGTGGAACCATTAATTTGCATTGTCCTTCTTATTCTTCTTGCTGTTCTTCTTACTTTCCCAAAACTTCCTCATCCTTTCGCTGTGGGCTTGACGTCTCTCTTGTGTCCATGCATTTCTGAGTTTCAGATTTTTTGATGTAGGGCTCTTAGGGGCAAATTTATGTGAGGTGATCAATTGTCTATATTTACGGCGTGTGGATGTCAATGGGTCAAGGCTGGCTTCTGCGAGGTCCTTCTGGGTTTCTACAAACCAGCGTGCTTTGTTTTGTCGCGGACCATTGACGATGTGGAAAATTTTCTTGGCAAGTCGTGAGTCATCCATTCGTGCTATATGTCCATAAAATTGCATGCGTCTTTTCCGTGCAAGTGAGGTGAATCTTTCAGTCAGTGAATACAGTTCTTCTGAGCTTTTGCGCATCCAGATGCCATCTTGGATTTTGGGACCAAATATTTTTCTCAGTATCTGTCTTTCTATTTTTTCTGTTCCTTTGACATTTACCGTTAATGATGATGTCTCCGTCGCATACAGTGCTCCTGGAAGAACGACGGTGTGGTAGTGATGGAGTTTGGCTTTGGTGGAAAGCGATTTCTTATTGTACGTATTCCAAGTAATAGCATATGCTTTTTGCAGTTTTTCAGCGCGGTTCTTGTGGGCTTCTTTCTCAGTCCCAGTATTACCAATAATTTCTCCTAAGTACTTAAACTGTTTAACTTGTTTGATAGTGCCATATTTGGTCACGAGTGGCTTCAGGTTGGTGCTTTTGGAGTCCATATATTGCGTTTTCTCATAAGAGATTTGGAGGCCGGTTGTGATAGCTATCTCATGAAGCTTCTCTACAGCATGTTTGGCTTCCTCGACAGTTCGTGTAATTACTGTTAGATCATCCGCAAAAGCAAGGCATTTTATGTTGATTCATTTATCCTTTGTTCCCATATATATTCCAGATATTTCTTTTTTCCATATGCTAATGATCTTGTCTAGTACCAAGTTGAACAGGGGCGGTGATATAATATAGTATAATTTAAAAACTAAGAAATGGATTGCAAGGTGTTTTTATGGTATTACATCTTAGTGTCTGGCCTAAAATTTGTGATGAATATAATCATGTTACCTTAACTGGGGACTGAGTAGTATATCTGATTAAAACAGGATGAAAGAAATGTGGCACTGTCTTAAAATCTTGTATTGGTTCTTCTTATTCGTATCGGATATTACGCCTCTAAACCCAATAGTTGCTTGTAGTGTAGTGAAGCTGTCAAGTTAAATTGATTACTAATTTATCATTTCTTGGAGAAGATTTAACATACTGCAGAATTATGAGCAATTTTATAGTTGTATACAGCTCTTTTTTTCCTTTTTGAGTTGCTGGTGATTCATCACATAATTTGTACCAAATGTTAGTAAATAATGATGATAATTTATAACTGGTCAAAAAATCATTGAGAGCTTCTATGGACCACATTTGGGAAGTCATGAGTAAACTCCATTTAAAAAAGATTCAGTCTTTTGTTGGGTTGTTGAAAATTAATACTTGGCAAAGTATGTACAGAATAACAAAGAGATTTTATTAATGTGAACACATTTACAATATTAGAGATCAGAATTAATTGTCTTGAATGTTTTGTGTGTCATCTTTGGTAACTGATACAAAAATATTGTTTGAAAATAGTTACAGCAATCCATTAAGCCCCTTCTGAAAATTTCAGTAGTTTTTATCATAGTTAGAGTCATTGCTACTATGTCTCACAGATAACAAACAGTTTTATGTGGTGATTTCAGTGTTGACTTTCTCAATAATAGCAGTAAAAGATTAGATATGGAATCTTTGATGTTGTATTATAATGTAATGACCAGTGTAAATTTGCCTACAAGGATACAAAATCATACCAGGATTCCAATTGATAATTTTTTTAGATATCTTCAGTACAGTAGTTACAGCATACTTCCAGTAATAAATGGTATGTTTGATCATGATGCCCAACTATTTTGTGTGAAGTCCACAAGCACAGTAATGCAGATGAAGAAAAGCTGGATATATAGAAGAAATAATAATTAAAAGAATATAACACATTTCATAGATACACCACATTGGGTGTTAATACAAAATTTAATTAATTTCTAATAATATTTCTAACACATCCTTTTTTTTTAATGTTTGTCACCATGATAAACAGTGCACTGTGTAAGGGGTAAGTTACAGAGGATATTTGAGTATTTAGTAAAACGAAAAGGGATCTTTACATAAAAGTAAGATAATCAAATAACTATGTACTGAAAGCTCACTATAAACTTTATTTTAAAATCTTAAGAAATGTGATCAGGAAGGTCGAAAACATGTATATACCAGATAAAATATAGAATTCCAGCAATAAAATCAAAATTATATGGAATATAATAAAATGGGAATAGAGGAACTGTAAAATATTGAGCAAACGTTTTACTTCAGTTGTAGAGAAATTATGCATAGTAATAATCACCAGATAGTACTCTAAGGCATTTTCAGACTGCTTTCCCAGATACGAGGGTCATTCAGAAAGTCCTTAGAAAAAGGTAAAAAAATAATTTTCTGTAGATTTTTTATTTTTCAATGTAACCTCCTTTTAGTTCTATACACTTTTCCAAACGTTTCTTTAACTTCTTTATGCCCTCCAAAAAGTAGGAGTTTGTGAGTTATGAAACATAGGGAGCTATTTGGGCGAGGACCTCCTTGTTCAACTTAAGGCTGTTGTCCACTGAGCCATTTTTTTAAGTTTGGAAATAGAAAAAGTCACTGGGAGCCAAATTGTGAATACGGTGGATGCTGTAATAATTCGAACTTTAACTCCTTAATATTGGCCATTGAAACTTTACAGGTGTGTATCTGTACATTGTCCTGAGGGAAAGTATATTTTTCTTTTAAAAATGAGGATTTTTTTTTATCGATTTCTTCACCTAATGGATGCAATAATGACACATAGAAAGCTCCCGTTATTGTTTGTCCCTTTTCCAAGTCATCAACGTAGATAATTCCATATGCATCCCAAAAAATTGAAACCACCAACTTGCCGGCCAATTTCACCATCTTCACCTTCATCTTAGCCTGTTTGCTTTCAAAATTGCACTCTTTAGACTGTTCCTTAGTATCTGGAGTATAGTAGTGTATCCATATTTCATTTACAGCTATGTGTCAATGCAGAAACTGATTAATGTAGTGACAGAAAAGCACCAAAACAGCCTCAGAGTCAACTATATGATTGCGCTTATTCTCCAATGAGTGCAAATGTGGCAGCCATAAAAGGTCACACCTAATTTTTTGTGCAAAATTCAATACACTGTATCTTGCGATGTGCCTGTGCCCTCTACTATTTTGTGCACTTTGATTCTCCACTCACTGGACGTCCCAAATGTTATCTTGGTTTTCCGGGTGGAACTGCATCAATTTATTGAAACCTAATATTCAGCCATTATTCCATGACCTTCATCAGGGGACTACCATGCCTCAGATCGCTGCTACCTGAAAAATAGCTCTTGATGCCATGTTTGTATTCACATCACTGGAGTTTCCGCTGCCAGCACGGCCCATCTGATGGGGGCTAGTGTCTCGTGTTTTTCTGAGTAGGCATGGCCATATTTGGTCAAGCTGAAACCCACTGTCTGCATTCGTATTATGGGGTCTGTTTTTTTATTTCCAATGCTTCTCTGACCCTTCTGGGCCACCATCTACTTTCCTGAACCAGTACACTAGTCTCTTTAAATAAAATAGCGTGCCCATTGTCAGCTGAATGCTGTGCTACAGCTGATTTGCTGACATCGTTATTTTTAAAATGTCTAAGGTGTTCATTAAGTCTTTCCTTGTTTGTGCATCCTGTTTCCTCTATGTATACCTGGCCGCAACTACAGGGTACTTGGTATACCCCTGGCATCTGTAATTTCTCCCTTTTGTCTTTTATCCTTACAAGCAGGTCAGAAATCTTTCTAGTTGCTCTATATACCAGACCGATATTTTTATTTTTTAAAAGACAACCCATCTTACCTTTTATTCCCTGAACGTAGGGTAACACTGCCATTTGTCTGTCCATTGGTCTGCTGGTCTCTTCCTTTGGTGCTAAAGTACAGGGCAGTGCTTGAAGTTAAAGTGTTGTGGTGGCCTTATTGATAATGTCAAGGCTGTAGTCATTGGCCAGAAATGTCTCCTGTATAATTTGTCTTTCAGCGGCTATGCTCGCTTCGTCACTAACTATAGATGCACGGATGGTTAAAGTTTTTGAAATTCCACGTTTCACTGCTGGATGGTGGTGAGAGGCTGCATGAAGTTAGCGGTTCATGTGGGTGCATCGACTAAGAGAGAGAGAAGACATTCTAGTGTTACCTGCTGACAAAGTAAATTCTTCTGTGGTGATGTATGCTGAGGAATACCACCGAAAGGTAAAGCGATATTGGAAGACAAAATGTATTATCAGTTGGCCACAACACTCTGTATGCTGCATTAGAAAACTGGAATATGATACAAAGCAGCTCATTGTTACAGTAATCTATAGGACCCACTGTGGAAATTTGTCTGTTCTTATCACTCATAAGACATAAAAACAGAGCAAATTGGATTTGTGCATATTGAAGTAAGGGATCTCTGTAAAATATTTTTTTTAATATTTTTGTTTTAGTCGTAAATACCAGTATTTAAGAAAGGAGACAGGACTTATTCTCATAACTACTGTGGTATTACCCTGATGTGCCTCTGTGCCAGGATGTCAGAAAGTTTTGGAGAACAGAGTAAGAAGAGCAGTTGGAAGGCAGCTAAGTTAAGAACAATATGGATTTAGGCAAGGAAGAACAAACATTGACCTCATAATTACAGAAAGGCAGCTACAAGAGTGCCACAGTTAACATTGCAAGGTTCTGGACACAGAGAAGGCATATGACAGCCTCTGTCGAAATAGAGCGTGGGAAGCAGTAAAAGAAAAAATGGCAAAGAAGGAGATAATGAAAGAGTGAAGGCTACATTTGAGGGTAGTAAAATCTGTGCCAAAGTGGGCATTGAAAAGACTGGATGTTTTCAGTTGAAAAATGTACTAAAACAAGGAAGTGTCGTTTCACTCCTGTTATTTACTGTGGTGATGGGTAAAATATTGAAGGTGGTGCAGAGGATTGGGGAAAGAAGAATGAAAGCAATGCTATTTCCTGATGACCTACTAGTTTTGTGAGAAGATGAAAGAGAAGTTCAGGATCAGCTGTGTGCCTGGGAGAGGGTAGTTGCATTGTATGACATGAAGTTCTCTAGAAGGAAGTGTGAAGTGGTAGTTACAACAAGATAAAAAGCAGGACTGATACAGGCATATTACTTGAAGGAGACCAGTTGAAAAAAGTTGAATATTTCAAATATTTGGGAAGCGGAGAAAACTGTATATAAATAAATAAAAAAGGAAGATGTGCAGATGGATTTTTTAAGAGTGTCAGGTATATGATATGGAGTAGAGATGTGCCACAAAAGAGTAAGGACGTAATCTACAATGCCTGCTTTGTACCAATTTTGAAGTTTGGATCGCAAACATGGGTCATGAAGAAGAGAGAAAAAATGAGAGTACAAGCTATGGCAATGAAGTTGCAGAGGAGTAGGGTAGGAGTAACGAAAAGGGAAAGAATGAGGAATGAGAAAAATCACACCAAGCATGGTGGTTGAGTGGCTTTGCGTTCGAGAGGATGTGGGTTCGAATCCCTGTCCAGCCATCCTGATTTAAGTTTTCTATGGTTTCCTCAAATCACTCCAGATGAATGCCTGGATGGTTCCTTTTTTAATGGCTATAGTCAAATTCCTACGCATTCCTTGCCCCGAGTCATTTCCCACCTCTAATGACCTCAATGTCAACGAGTTCTAAAACCATAAGCAAAAGAGAGAGAGAGAGAGGGATCGGGAGGGAATTTGGAAGATGATCAAAAAAGAATATAGACATTGAAGTTACAGTGGTATGGTCTTGTGACGAGGTTGGAAGAGGAGAAGATACCAAAAAAGATGGAGTGTAAAGAGAAGAGGCCCAGAGGAGGACTGAGGGACAGATGGGTGAAAGTGTTTAAGAAATGTGTTCAGGATAGACGTGGGAATTGGATGATAGCAGAAGAAGAGAGGTGGTGGAAGGTTAGGAAGCATTGGAGAGGCTTTTGTTCCAATCAGACCCTGCTAGTGGTTGGAAGATGCTCAAGAAGAATAAGAAGGCTTTAATTAAAAAGAAGTTAGAAATAGAAAAATAGTCAGTAGCTAGTGTCTTAAAACTTCTTCAGACTGCTTTGCCAAATTGATTTGTGGAGATTAGGGATTGCAATCCAGCAAAGTGGGATTTGCAATCCCATGGGATCCCACATCACTAGACAGTCTGGCAGATCTCGCACAAAATTAAGCAGATCCGCAATCCACAAAATGCGGCGAATATGCTTGTCAGTCTGCGTGACTCGCTGCCACATTGTTGTCCCCACCTGTTCTCTATCAGTTGTATTGCACTCTTTGCTTGTACCCTTGCAGTTGGGATTTGACTCCTGTGAACAAACATTTTTGTTAACATTCGTCATTTGTAAGTAAATAGATCCACTTTTATGTATTCATTAAAACATATGTTTATTTTGAGCACACATTTCTATAATTTGAGCTATGTTGCATATTTAGTACAATTTTCTAACTATATAATAAGAATTTTTTATGTGTTGCACACTACAAAGTCTAAACATTTTATTCACGGTTTCATTATTCCCATTTTCTGTATTTGCAGATAAAGTAGTTGTGACAACTTCCTGTATTCAAGGCTGAAAATCTGATTATTCATTTATACAAAACTAATGTTATCATAATTTTAACAATCACATGTCTATTTATTTAACAGCTATCAAAAGGAAATTGTATATCCTTTGACTTATTGTTGTTTTGGCCACCAGCTCCATGTGTTTGAAACGCATGTTCTTTGACAAAAGCTGCCTGCTTACATGTGACGCTCTGGCTTTCGATTAATCCCTCTTCGGATGATTTAGTCAATCGCCACAATACATTATTTTTGAGTGAATAGCCTGTATCCGTTCAACACCTTGTTATTATTTCGATTAAGGGCAAAAAAATAAGTTATAATGCAGTCTTCACAGCTATATCGCCGAATTGTGTTTAAAAACAGCATACTTTGACAGCTGCCTCCGCTGTCTTCCTCATGTGTGAAATTTCATATTTTTAGAACGTAATCCAGTGATACACCCATGAGGAAAGTTCCAATCATTTACCGAGAAACTTTCCTTTCTTACATAAAAACAAAAAAATTATTTCCACTCTAAACAAGTCGTTACACCACTTAAATTAAAACTGAAATACTTGACAGTTTACGTCTTGGTGAGTAGTTTCTTTTAATAGCAACGAATAAACTATAAGATCAGTCAAGGAATGAGGAAACATAATAATGAATTCCACAAAACAAATCTTGTAAAATAGGCCAAGTCTCGTGCTTGTACAGTGACAACTTTACACTTTATTAGTCATGTACTTTCCAATACTTATATTGAATTCTAAATTCAAGGTATATTACCTAATAGACTAAAACATGCTGTTGTAAAACCATTATTTGAAAAATGGAGAAGTGATGTATAGGTAACTACCAACCCTTTTCTTTACTTCCAGGATTTCCAAAGATTTTTGAAGAAACTTATATAAAAATGTTACACAGTGCTAAATTATTGCTGCGTCACAATTCATATTCCAGAAGCGATCATCCAAAAACATTGCTATGTACGTTGAAGTGTCAAAAGTCATGGAATAGGAAGATGCAAATATCTAGATGGCGGTAGCACCCTGGAAGAAATATATAACTGTGTTGTGCAGTGTTGCAGCTTTCATTTGTACTCTCGCGAGTTGCGTGAAAGGTTTTCTGACATGATTATGGCTGCTGGACATCAATTAACAGACTTGGAATGCAGAATGGTAGTTGGCATTAAATACATGGGGCATTCCATTTTAGAAATTGTTCGTGAATTCAACATTCCTTGATCCACAGTGTCAAGAGTGTGCTGTGAATATATATTTTCTGGCAATACCTTCCACCATGGGCAACGAGTGAGTGACAACATCTACTTAATGTCTGACCAAGCATGGTGGGTAAGCGGTTAACACTCTGGCCTCGCATTCGGGAGGACGCCGGTTCGAATCTCTGTCCTCCGGGCATCTAGATTTGGGTTTTCCATGATTTCCCCAAATCACTCCAGGCGAATGCCAGGATACTTTCTTCAAAAGGCTATGGCCGAATTCCTTTCCATACCTTGTCCCCAGTCCCATCCCACCTCTAATGACTTCAACGAGGTGTAAAGCCATAAGTAAAAAAAAAAAAAAAAAAAAAAAAAAAAAAAAAAACCTTCATCTGCTTTGAGTTGTCAATATTAGAAGACAGGCTACAGTGTATCAGAGAACAGCAAAACTCAATGTGTCTGTACAGACAGAGCAGTGAAATTTGGCATTGGGATATGGCAGAAGTACTGTTACACAAGTGCCTCTGCTAACAAAACAACATCAGCTGCAGTGCCTGTCCTGGGCTCATGAGCATGTTGGTTGGACCCTACCCTGACTGGGAAAAGGTTGCTTTGTGAGATGAGATGCAGTTCCAATAGGCAAGTGTTCTGGTAGGTTTCAAGTGTGGCACAGACCCCACGAGCCCATGGACCTAGGTTGTCAGGATGGCACTCTGCAAGCCGGTGGTGGCTTAATCCTGGCGTGGGCTGTGTTTACACGGGATGGATTGGGACCTCTAGTCAAATTGAACAGACCATTGACTGGATAAGGTTATGTTCACCTACTTGGAGACCATTTGCAACAATTCATGACCTTTATCTTCCCAAACAATGACAGACTTTTCCAGGACAACACTGTGCCATGTCACCAAGCCAAAATCTTTCATGTTTTGACTAAAGAACATCCTGAACAATTCAAGCAAATGATTTGGCCACTCACATCACTGAGTATGAATCTAGTCGAACATTTCTGGGACATGATCAAAAGGTGAGTTTGTGTACAAGGTCCAGCACTGGCAAAACTTTCATAGTTATGTTTTTTGTGCCAAGCAACTGCCATCTGAACTACCACATGCAAGATACATGTTTTAGCTCATTAGAGTATGGATGCTTTATTCCCACATGACAATTTAAAAAATATATATATATACTAGCCCGTACCCGCGACTTCGTACGCGTGGATTAATAATGTTTTTGCCAGAATTAAATATAGAAAGTTGTTGGTAACGAAGGATTGGTCCCAAACAATATCGAGTCGGAATAATATGACAGGAAAGCTATCACTATATCATTGTACCGTCGAACCTGTCTCTTGAAGAGAATCATTTTCCAGCATATTTCTGTCACCATTCGATAAGGTCTCAAATTTCATGACTACAACTGTTAATCATACTGGAAAAAATATCCTGTGCCCTTCATACAGATTTCCTTATAGTATTCCATCACAACGATATATCCATTTAGTCATCAAAACGTAACAAAAAGACAGAGACTTACTTCCGTATTTATAATAATATTACTGTGGTTCACACTCACACACTGACTGCGAACAACACCTGAGGGATCATTATAACGTATAAAAGTGTACACCTACAACATTGCAAGACTACCTACGATTTGCCTCGTATTGCACCCCTAACTTTCTAATATCTACATTTTAACATTCAATCCGAATAACCTACGGCCAAGGCCTGACTCTTACGATGAAAAACAATTTTTTAAAATCTTGGCCTCCACGGAGATTTGAACCGGAGACCACGACGTTCGTAAGCAAGCGCTTTAACCACTCAGCTGGCAGTCCACTACACGGGAACATGGTACGTTGATGTCCACATCCAACGTGTCTGTCTATCGCCATATTTCGAAGTTATGAGGCAAAATGTGTTATTTATACAGATAATTTTTCAACCAAATGTAGACAGTATTTTTCTCCTAGTTTCACAGGATAAGTGTGCAAAGTTTCATTGACATCGGATGAAAACCGTGGATTTCTATGAAGAACAAACAAACAAACAAACAAACCAACAAACAAACATACATTCATCTTTATATATAAAGATCAGAGAACAATTATGAGGACCATCAGTCTGAACAAGTGTTAGGTATTAGGGTTGAAATAAATTTTCCACATCTTTCCCTATCTCCTTTTATTAATTCAGTTACATGGAATCTTTTTGTTATTTTCAAGAAAATGGCATTTGTTAATATGAAAGGAAAATATGTATTATTACAGGTTGGAATTGGTTTTCTTAGTCACACCCTTAGTGTGTAGAAACCAAACTCGGCCAGTCAAAATGAGAAATCTTTCTTTCCCCCCCAACATTTCTAATATAACCGAAAAGTAGTTCATTGGCATCTAAATAAATATTTTTGATTACAGACCACAAGGACTTTTATATGTAATCAGTAGGGTTTTTATGACCAAAAAAAATCCAGAAATATGCCAGCAAATATGACCTTAAAAATAGGTAAATATGACCTAAAAGAGAGAAAATATGACCAAACATTAAATTTTTTATACTTTAAAAATGCTAAAATGTACATAATTTATTTTATGTAGCTGTGTCGCTTTCATGTGGATGACATAAATTGCTTCTATGCACTCACTGTACGATTGGGAAATTAATTTTTTTGAAAGTTATTTTCTTGTTCCTGTAAAAGAATGGATTACTAGAATTTTACTTTTAAAAATGGAAATTTACTATAAAGTTGTTGCTAGTTAGTGTAAATACCATTTTTTATTCTTGTTTGCTGCCAGAATTGCAGTATATCACCATATGCATCTTCAAGTTCTCGAAGAGGAATTTTCTCAGGTTGTCGCTAAAAACTGTCTTGTAGTGTGAAAAGCTTCGTTCGACATCGCAAGATGTGACGGGAGCATACTTAAACAGAGTCAGGTCACTTCAATTTAATTGTGGATTGTCTTCATACAAAACAGATTTGCCACCATGTAAAATTTCACTAATTTTACAAATTGTTTTATATTCCTTATTCCCACACAACACTTTATAAAATTTGTTTTTCAGCAGACTACTTGGCCTATTTCTGTATCCACACTTTTAACGACTGCCAAACTTTCATTCAGTTCTAGACCAATTTCTTCAAGACACGAAATCGCAGTTGTGACGCCTGAAAAACTTGACTTTATGTACGCCAAATTTCTGAACAAATTACTTGAAAAAGAGTTCTTGGACAATTTTTATGTAAGATGCTTAACTGCTATCAAAATTAGAAACTATTTTCTCTATGTTTTCATAATATTCACAGTAATAGCTAACTGCATCTAGCCATGTGCCCCAACGAGTATGTACTGGTTGTGGTGGAAGAGGGACGGAAAGTGCGTATTCTTTAAATTTTGCCACTCTCATTCGAGCTTTAACAAAAATCTTTTTTACATTTTATATTAACCTATCAACATCAGGGAAATTTATACTTCGATGGCAACTCTATGTAATCCATGAGCGAGAAAAATTAAATGCACTATCGAAGGATACATCTTCAGACATTTCCCAGCCTTTACCATGTACGGCGCAGCGTCGGTGACAAATAGTAAGACATGTTCTCGCTTAACTTCACCGCTCCATAACAGTTTCATAGCGTTGTCAAAACAGACGGCAATTGTTGAGTGGCGTACTGATTCAAGAGCTTCACAGTCCAGTAAAAATATATCACCCGGTCTGTCAGAAAGTAGGGTTCCAACGATAACATTTACAATGTATCTCCCACAAGCATCAGTACTTTCATCCATTGATACCCAGATCTTATTGGAGCCTATCTTAGTTCTGATTGTCTGCAATACATTACGTTATTCTTGTGTTTTGATGTATTGCAGTGCTGCTGCACATGAAATCGCTTTGTTGCATTCACTTTAGTTTCACATAATTTACAGAAAAGTTTCATTTGTGCTAAAATACTCCTCCCCAAATTCCTTTACGTAACTCCATAACTTTGCACTTTCAGCCAGTTTTGTTTTCGGCATGGCGGTACTCACTGATCCACTGCAGATTTAACACTGGTTCAGGATTATTTTCAAAAGCATTGGTGACAGTGCGTGAGTGGCTGAAGGCTTTGTGCTTGTTTCGACGCGGAGAGTCTGGTATGTGGGGAATACCTGACCTTGGTAGGGAGGGGTTTCCCGTTAGGCAGCAGTTTCGCTGTACTGAATCATAGGAAGACAATTGATTCCTCTCAACTCTACGGTGGGTCACTGCAGTGGGCTCAACTCACGTGATACCGTCGCAAATGAGACATTGATTGACGCGGCGCGACACAGGCATGCTGCTGCTGCATAGTTCAATTTAAAAAGCAGGCGGAACATTAACGTTTAGAGAGTGACAATAATTTATAACTTTCTACGTCTACATTCATACTCTGCAAATCACAAACATTGTGGGTGGCAGAGGGTGCTAAGCACCAATCCTAAATCCGCTCATTCCAATCCCGAATAGTGCGAGGAAAGAAGGAATACATATAAGCATCAGTACGGCATCTTATTTCTCTAATCTTATCCCTCCGGTCATTGCGACCTAAATAGGTTGGCGGAAGAAGTATTTCATTGCACTCGAAATTTAAATTTTTTCGCATATTCTCCAATAAATTCGAACGCAAGCTACGTCGTCTGTCTTCCAAACTATCCCAGCGCAATCTATGTATCAATTTTGTGACGCTTTCATAAGGGCTGCAACAAGAACTCACGAATCTAGCGGCTCTCCTCTGCACCCTCTCAACTGAGTCAATCAGAACCTTGCAATATGGATCCCAAACCCTACAACAGTAATCCAGATGCGGACGCACTAGTGTTTTATACGCTATCTCTTTTGTATGAGCATTACAATTCCTCAAAATACGACCTATGAATCGTAATTTAGAAATAGCCTTGCCTACGACGGAAGTTATGTGCATGTCCCATTTCATGTTGCTTTGTACTATCACCCCCAGATACTTCACGGAATCAACCGTGTCAACAGTTTAATTGTTTATTTTGTACTCGTGAACAAACTGATTCTTCTTGTTACTTATCCGCATTGCCTTGCACTTTTTGCAATGAAGTGTAAGCTGCCATTTACGGCACCAATCGAAAATGCCATTCAAATCGCGCTGAATTCCTAAGCATTCGTCGGAGCACAATATTTCCCTATAGATAACCGCATCGTCAGCAAACAATCGCAACCAGCATTTGATGTTGTCACCTACATCGTTTATAAATATTAAGAAAAGAAGTGGACCTATTACACTTCCTTGAGGAACGCCCGAAGTAACGTTTATCTTAGAAGAGGCTTCCCCGTCGACAACGACATACTGTGATCGACCTGTTAGATAATCACGTATCCACTCGCAAATTTGAGCCGAAATATCGTAAGCTCAAATCTTCGCTAAAAGTCGGTTGTGTGGCACAGAATCAAAAGCTTTCTGAAAATCCAAAAGAACTGCATCAACTTGCGAACCTGCATCGATAACTTTCATTATGTCATGGGAAAATAGGGCCAATTGTGTTTCACACGATCTCTTCTTCCGAAATCGGTGTTGACACGGTGTAAGTAACTTGTTATCATCTAGAAACTTCATAATGTTCGAGCATATGACATGTTCCAGAATTCTGCTGCAGACCGATGTTAGAGATATGGGTCGATAATTCCTAGGATCACTCCGATCTCCTTTCTTAAAAACAGGAATTACCTGTGCTATTTTCCAGCTAGAAGGTACTTTTCTCTCTTCTAGTGATTTACGGAATATATCTGACAGAAATGGTTCAATATCCTCCGCGTATTCAGAAAATACTCTTACTGGTATACCATCGGGACCCGGCGCTTTACCCCACTTCAGAAGTTTTAATTGCTTTACAATACCTACATTATCAATTTCTATCGGCTCCATCTCTAATTCCACACGATGTGGTAAAGTGGGGATGTATTCCATGTTTTCTCGCGTGAATGAATTTTTGAATTCGGTGTTAAATACGGTAGCCTTGTCGTGGCTGTCTTCAACTTCCCGCCTGTCTTTTATTAGAAATGACTTATTGTTCCCACTACTACTAACTTTTTTTACTTACGACCAAAATTTGTTAGGGTTTTCAGTTAGGCTCTTAGAGAGAGAATTGTCATGAAAGTTATTAAAGGCCTCACGCATCGCATTCTTAACACGTCCCCTTTTCTCCTCTAATTTATCTAAATCAGTCCGATGCATCGTCCTTTTTGATCGTGCATGTATCTTCCTTTGCTTCTTGAGTAACCTTTTAACCTCCCGTGTGTACCATGGGGGATCGTTCTCTTCCCTTATTGTCCGTTTCGGTATATGCAAGTTCATACCTTCCCCGACTATATGTAGGAATTGATGCCACCTCTCTTCAACTTTAATTCCTGACTGGTGAATTCTGAACAATTTAGTGACAATTAGTTTCGTTTCTTTCTCCAGTGTATAACAGGAGTATATTTCTTTGAATAATTATCTTAATTTCCTTTCATCTATAACTTCTATCAAAAAATTACCAGATTTTTCCTCAAAATATGACTATATGACCAGAATTAGGAAAATGGCCTGAATATGCATTTATAGGCTATCTAAAATACATCACAAACGTTGAACCAGTGTTTATTTCAGCATTTCAGCTCAAAAAGAAGGCAGGAAAAAAATATGACTTTTCCTAAAGATCCGAACCCTAGTAATCAGTGGTGATTTTATTATCCAGGTTGTCTTGTCAGCCTTGTTTGTGTAATTAAATGAATGCCATAGATCTGTCTGTCCTGTATAGTATTAAGTCCTGTATTAACATTGGACACAATACATCTCTGGTTTCAAATCTGACAACAAGGTCTTGGCAGAATGACGTTTTCTTCCTCTTGTTCATCCATTATGTGAAGTTGTGGACTTCCTGAGGAGCTAGATCTATTTCAGACTGTGCTATGTCTGTTGTAGACAGGTATAATAGAAGTACTTCTGCTTTGATTTTTGTGGTGTGCATGATGCAAAGTACGCATCCGGAACATACATTTGCACCTCAATTTAAATCATAGTTCTTAGAATTCTGAACAAACAAATTATTTTTTCCTCAGACACATGCAAAAGTCACTAGAATTATTTTTCCAGTTTTTACAAGTGTTACCTTCTATGCAATTATTTTTATATGCCTGAAACCACTGTTAAACACTTCACCGATAAAAACATTCACTTAACCGTAGGCTTTTAAAATGGTCACATAATGCATGATACTGTGCATTCGTTTATGGCTCCCAAAAATATGTGATTATTTTTTACCTCTGCAGAAGCACACTTTGAATCAGTCGCAATTTGATTATAACTAAGAGAGTTTTAAATGTATAGTAACACTTTTTAATGTCAAAATTGTTCATGATATGCTTCTTATTTTTGTTAGATTGCAAAATTGCAAAAATAATGAAATTCTGTCAAAATACTCAACTTTAGAATGCAATTAAAAATGTGTACATATGTCATTGTGTCACGAAAGTTATGCCATATTAAAGTACATGAACTCATCCTTAGGTCACTAAATGTATTGTTGATGACAGTTTGGAAATGTGAAACCATTTGCAATTGTATAATTCTTGCACTTCAGGAAACGGCAGCTAGTGTGGTAAACACACATCTTCGTCGAAGCAGTACTGGCAGTTCCCCACCATCACCATCATCTCACATTCATTCTCCTGGAACTCCACAGTGCAGTTCGAGACCATCATTAGAAATGGATGAGGGCAGTCTAAATCCAGAAGAAGTTTATAGGTAAGAAAAAAATTTTGGTCACTTAAATATATTGGGAATGTGATTTTTTTAGCAATCCTTTGTCTAATTTATGATAATTTCCATTTTAATTAGATATCAAATATACTATTTTATTTCATTGAAGAACAAAAGCTTCTCAATTAATTTCAATTATTTGTCTGTGTTCAAACTAAATCTGAAATAAGTAATTGGCAAATAATGTTACCATGTTCAAAAATAAACTGAAGCACCCAGAATGAGAGTATGAAATGAAATTAAACATGACAGGTTGAAACGTGATGTTATTTCTGTGATTACAGTATCGATTTGCATCTACAAAGGAGTTGGCACTATAAGCCCACTTAACAGTATGACATTGCACCCCCTCCAACCTGGAATTATACACTGATTCGTTTAGGAAGGGTGTCATAAAGCCATCATATCCACTTCTTAGGCAAGTTGGCCCACAACTGTTGTAACTGTTCCTTGACATCCTGGATACTGGTACTGGACAGAGTTGAAATCCAAGCTGGTTCCACACGTGTTATTTCGAGGACAGATCTGCTGATCTTGCTGGCCATGGGAGTACCTCAACAACACACAAACAGTTCAAAGAGATACGAGCCATGTGGGGACGAACATTGTCCTGTTGAAAACTGGCACACCGATACTGTTGCATGAGAGGTATATGAGGGTGCAGGATGTCCATGACATACCATCGTTCCATCAAGGTTCACTCAATCATTACCATCCATGACCCCAAGTCATATCTAATGACTCCCCCACACCATGATACCGGGAGTAACACAGATGTGCCTTTCCAAAACATTGGAAGAATGGGGTCCCTCCCCAGCTCACTTCCATACGCACCAACGAGGTGGTCCGAGGTAGTGCAGAGCAGTGATTCATTACTGAACACGGTGTGACACCATTCATCAGCAATCCTGGCCATGGAACCCCTCAAAATGCAGGCATTGGTGTTATGTTAGTCTACGCACGGGATGATAATTTCCTAGTCCTGCTGCTGCTAGTCTCGTACCTGTGGGGTGGGAAGAAAAGAATGTTGCAGGGGTTCCGCTACTTGTTCTGACAGGCACAAATGTGAAGGGGTTGTGATGTGATGGCGATCCTCCCTCGTGGTGGTCAGACGTGGTCTACTGGAACCTTGATGATGAGTATGCTTGCCCTCGTGTTCCCATGTAGTCCAAAATTGGGCCAGGGTCAGATCCCAATCAGGCTTGTAGCTACTATGGGGCTAAGTGGTGCAGTGCACCAGGGCCCCTACGCTCAGGGGGCCCCCAAGCATACCTCAGAGGGCCCACGGGCCTTTCCGACAAACTGCCGACCTATTTTTTTTTAGCTCTACTGTCGTCTAAGGGGGCCCCTAAGACCCTCACTGCTCAGGGGGTCCCCAAGCACAACTCAGGGGCCCCCAGCCTCAGCTCAGGGGGCCCCTACCAGCAACACAAAGTAAAAAAAAGGGGTCGTTCATCTGGCCTGAGGGCCCAAAATAATTTTTTTGCACCAGGGCTCTTGTTGACCTAGCTATGCCACTGATCCAAATGCCCAACAAATCTGGATATCGCATGATTCGACCAGCCAGCCAAAGGGAACCCCACAATCAGGCCCCTTTCAAACTCTGTCATATGCAGATAACTCTCTCACATAAGTAAGCAGCATCTCTGTGTCCTTCACAGTAATCACTCAAAATTTGATGCCGTTCACGTCCATTATATACTCTACCAGACTTCGAAACAACATTAAACATGAACAACACTAATGCATTCTTTTGGGTGTTCTACCTAACACAGACAATTGCAACTATTATCATTTTTTATGGTGTGTATGTGTACAAAGTTACATTGACATCTGACTATGTTTTCTGGGTTTTTATTTTTCGGCAAATGTATTTTGTAAGTTGTGTTTTATATTTGTTTTTTTGTTGATATAAGTTTGGGTTTTTTAGTGAAAAAGGTGTCCTCACATAGGACATGATATTATATTTCTCAGGGGAGAAAAAAGAAAAAAATATTTATATGATTTTATGAAGTAGATATTAATATTGTTATATTAGCTGCCTTATTTGTCAGTAAATGAAACATTTTCTCAACTGTGTTCTTGAAACATCTAAGTTAGATTTTGTGGAATGCTACAGCCCTCTGTGAAAAATAAATAAAGCTGCTCATTTATATCATTAATTCAAAATTGAAATCCTTTCCTTGTTTTCTTTATTAAACTAACTTGGTCACAAAATCTTTCTGACGGGTGCCTTTTAGTTTTTCACATTTGCGACAAGTTTCATCCTGCTATACCAGGAATCTATACTGTAACTGTATTCAGTGTGCACTAAGCTCTGACGATAAACATTTTCCTGAAGTTAAATACATCATATCCTCTTGTTTTGTATGTTTTTCTGCCATGCTGCTGATGATTTGTGTTTGGAAGTTACTTTATTGGAGTAACCTTTGGTGTGTGCAGTCTGTAACCAAATGGCTCATTCTCTAGTGTATGAATAAGGTTTTATACTGAAATATTGTATTTTTTTATCCGTGTTATGAGTTATTCTCTCATTGCAGCTCTCAACTTTGGTATGTGACGAGTTATTTTCCCTATCCTATATTATTTGTATTGCTTAAAAGCCGTTGCCTTTTTCCTTAAGATCATTATTCCTACAATAGAAGACAAATGGTGACAACTTGATTGTTTGTTAAATATGTGTAATTTCATTTGCTATAGGTCACTTCACCGTACAACAGCTGAAATACAAAATTATAGCTTTGATGGAGGATTAAGTTCAGTTAAAATGCTGGATAGGGACAGAGAAACAACATCACATGATTCTGGAATAAGTCAAATGTCAACTGGGGGCGAGAAGCTTGAAGATTCAATGGAACATTTGCTTTCTGTAACCAGAGAGCCTATGGTAATACATGATGTCATTGCAATTCTGTTTTGTAGTACAATATCCATAGGTTCCCAGAACACGGATATCTTAATTTTTAAGTTGGTAAAATGGGTGTTACTGACTAGTTTTCTGTAGTTTTATGTTTAGTATTCTTTGCAAATAAGTTGAGTCTAGTGGGTGACCGGTCCTGGAGTTCGAGAGGATACAGGATCAAATCCATATCTGGTCATCCAGATTTCTGTTTTCCATGGTTTCCTGAATGCGGGGAATGGTTTCTTCTAAATGCCATCACTGAATTCCTTCCCGTTCCTTACCACCAATCTCTACTGGCTCCTCTAATTAAGTCTAGATCGACAACCCATAAAGCCCTGGAAAAAATGAAATATCCGATATAAGGGCTAGGACATAATATTTACCTTTAAAACTTCCATAGGTATCTGTTACTTATATTTTTTATTAAGTAATTATTTGTATTAATAATGCTGAAAGACAGGTACTACACTCATAAATGCAAGAAAGAAGCAATGATTTCAAGAGGTATTCTGAATTCTTATTTTTTTTAAAAAGTATACTTTTGTTTATAAAATGTATCTAGCTGTGCGTACACACAATAGCGTTTTTTTCCCCGCCCTATCCAGTATATGCCTACTTTCTTATGATTGTTGTAGCTTCTGTAGATGTATGAGATATATTCACAGTAGAATATTTATGCTGTAGTAATGGATATTTGTACATAGTCTTCAATGAAATTAAAAATAACAAAACTTCCTCCAAAATGGATATGTTATGTACTTAACCACTGTTTGTTTGTTTTCCATGCAACAGATTCTCTAGACCGTTTGTATACTCCCACTTAATGATGGTGTGGCATTGGAACAGTTTTGCTGTCTAATGATTGGTTCTGATTGGTATTTTCTTGTTTTATATTTAAAAGAACATGCTATATAGCCATGTTATTGCTCTTTGTTTTATAGAGTAATGCTGAGTCCATTGTGTACATCAGTAATGCAGTGAGGTCCTCACAGATGTACTACCTGATTGTGTTAAAAAAATTGTGGTATTTTGATGGCTGGCTGTGCCACCTTCCAGTGTAATGCCATCTTTACCAGTTAATGGGAAGACAATTCCTCAGGCATTTCCATTTACAATGTCATTTTAAATAGTGATTACTCATTCCTTCTCTATGAATAGCTTGTGGCCTACTCCCAAGCTCAGCACTAGTACATCAGAGAATTCACATGGGCTATACTCCTACTGAAGTTTTGTGTTGCTAGTTTCCAGAACTTGCAGACATAAAGTCTGGTGCTGGAAAGATACATTTTCACTAGCTCACAGTTTATAAAATCCCAAAATTAGAGATCTATACGTCAATATAGACATTGGAAAAATCATTTGTGTGCGGCTATTGTTGTACATTTTTTGCAACTGATAATTTATTGAAATGTTGTAGGCTGAAGTGGTGTTTATGTTCTTTATATAGTTTTTAGTGGTGTGGGTAGTGGGCTTAATCTACACTCTCATGTGATGGTGTAGATGTTGTGAACCCTCATTTTCAGGACATCCCTTACAATGTGGAGGCAATGTCATATTTGGACTGATGGTGTGGATTATACTTTTGATGCCCTGCTGCACTCTAATAATACTCTCTATTTTTGGGTATTTCTGGTGTATGGAAGGAAGACTAATACTCTAATCGTTTCTTTCTGTTCTGCTGATTTTCTTGCCCACCTACGTTAAATTATCCTTTCTATTTCTCTCTTTGTGTACCAAATCTTGCTGGAGACATTTCTCATGTGTTTTAAGCCTGTGTTGAGCTGTCTTCATCAGAGAGTAACTTTTCCCTATGTAAGAGGATATTTAGCAGTGCTTCACTATGAAGAATTTAAACTGCTTGCTCCCAGATACTTATTTGTGTTCGACAGTTTTCAATACATGCACTCTACCTAGTTTCCTTGTAATTGTTCTAATTAAAGGAGAGGAAATAGCCAACCATACTTTTTTTTTTATTAAAAAACACAGTCTGGCAGTAAAACCATACGCTGGAGAACTTCCCATTCTTCCACTTCCATAACATTATAGCTAATCACATTTCTTTCATTCCATTTTATTCTGGGTTATGTATAATATGTTTATAACATAAAAGTAGTGTAAAGCTCTCACTGACAACATTGTTATAACAAAGTTATAAACAAGTGAACTCTTTATAATAGTACAGTAGAAAAATATTTATGCATTGTCAAGCATATATATTATGAGCTACAGGGAAGTTCTTGAAACATAATAAAACCAAAAGGTTTTGAAGTAATTCATAGCTTAATGATACCATAGTTTCATAGTATAAAGTTTCTTCCAGTAAGATACAAAACATTTAAACATTATTTAAATAACTTTCTAGATTTCTGTGCTTAAATGTGTACAAGAAGTTGAATAGAAAGCTGAGGTGACTAAATATTCAATTTAAAATCATTCAAAGTGAGATTAAAAACTTCATGACTACTTTGAAGTTACAAAATTTTGGCTGCACGTGAAATTTTAAAATTCAATTTTTCCCGTACTTAATTATTTCTCTTATAATGAACACCTCTCTTCAGAATGTTTTTATGTTTGCTCCTTCAATAAATTATTAAAAAGATTTATTACAGTTCTGTCAGAACTTTTGAACGTGGAGTTAGCTTAATTCATGAACTTGCTTTTAACTGTGGAAAATGCATAACATAAGCTGGTAGTTCTTATTTGAAACAGCTTCAGCTTATATATATTCATTTTTGCAGGGTATTCTCACCCAGTTGGATCAAGATATTGTAGAAACAGATGGAGATATGCCTGCATCAGGTATATTACCCAGTAGTATGTTTTATTTCGAGCGAGTAACTATAAAACATCAAAAATGCTGTTTAGTGTAATGAATAGTGATTTTGAAACAAAAAGAAAAATGAAGTAGACCAAAAATGTCAAAGGTTACATTTAGCTTGGTGGAGAAGGCATACAGGAAACAAATGCAAGACATCATTGGGTGACAAATGTATCTTCAGTATGACTCTTTATTTAATTTAGTTCTTTCATTCAATGGAGCACATATGCTCAGGTGGCAATTTCCCTGAACACCTATTTTCATGTTTGCCAACCATCTTTTGGTAAGCTTTGGTTTGCTTCTTTACTTTCTGAATCCTATTTTAATTAGTAAATAGTTATGGCTAAGTTTTATATGAAATGTTATAACTGTAATTTCTGTTTTTATGCCCTTTTCAGTTTTATTCAATCTTGAGCCAACCTGTTAATTTTCTAGGACAGCACCTGTATTGTACTTATGATAGCAGAAATATGTGCTTGTAATTTATTATTCTGAAGAATACACATCTGTTTCATGATACAAAAGGAATTTAATTCAGAAACACACCCATATTATCTACATGTATAATGTGCAATTCACAGAAAATTGTGTGCTAGAGCATGCTATGAACAAAAAATAATCTGTCCTGTGCATTCAAATTCCGTAATGGTGTTTGGAAATAAACAAATCATATATATTATGCCTGTAACATTTTTGTAAGAAGTGTGTAAGTTACAAATTGCATGGCTTTTTTGCATATTCTCAATACTATTAAACAATCTCTTGTAATACGGACACTGTACAGAATGAAACTTCTGCAGATGACATTCAAGAGTCACAGGATAGAACTACTTTGAACTATACTAAATGCTTAATTCAGTGTCATGTTTCTAATGACTTAAAGGAATCGACCTTCTCAAGAATTAAACAGCTTGCTTTGTACTCCTGTGCAAGTAGTTTCTTTCAGTTTCTCACACATTAAGTTTAATTTCAAGCTACCATTTATTGTACCATGTTGAAGCAGTGTTGATTGTATTGAATCTCTAAACATTCATTGCCTGTACGGTAACTACACAGACGGAAAAAAAAATCCCAACACCAAGAAAAAATTATTGTAGAGTAATGAAATTTGGACAATGCATTTGTCAAGTTAACATGTTTAATTGATTAAATTTTCAAGATCACAGGTTAATTTAAGCTCAAGAAAATGCATTTCAAATGTGAAATACTGTTAAATTAATAGCCGGTGTAACCTCCAGAATTTTGAATGCAAGCCTGCAAACGTGAATGCATTGTGTCATACAGGTTTCGAATGTCACTTTGTGGTATGGAGTTCCATGCTTGTTGTACTTGTGCTGTCAATACTGGGACGGTCAGTGCTGGCTGTGGATGATGCTGGAGTTGTCGTCCAATGATATCCCATACGTGTTCAATTGGAGACAGATCTGGTGATCTCGCAGGCCAAGGTAATATGTCGACACTCTGTAGAGCACGTTGCGAGACAACAGCGGTATGAGGGCGAGCGTTATCCTGTTGAAAAACTCCCCCTTGAATGCTGTTCATGAATGGCAGCACTACAGGTTGAATTACCAGACTGACGTACAAATTTGCAGTCAGTGTGTTTGGTATAACCACAAGAGTGCTCCTGCTGTCATAGGAAATTGCTCCCCAGACCATGACTCCAGGTGTAGGTCCAGTGTGTCTAGGCCGCAGACAGTTTGGTTGCAGGCGTTCCCCTGGCCTCCTTCTGACCAACACTCGGCCATCACTGGCACCAAGGCAGAACCTGCTTTCATCAGAAAACACAACAGATCTCCACTCCGTCCTCCAATGAGCTCTGGCTTGACACCACTGGAGTCGCAAACGGCGATGGCTTGTAGTCAGTGGAATGCACGCTACAGGGCGCCTGGCTCGGAGCTGTCCTTGAAGTAACCGATTTCTAACAGTTCGTTGTGTCACTGTGGCTCGAATTTCTGCCGCAGACGCAGTACGATGCGCCACAGCTGTACGCCGAATACGGCGGTCTTCCCTCTCAGTAGTGCCAAGTGGCCTCCCGGAACCCGGTCTTCTTGAGGCAGTACCATCCCTTGACCACTGCACCCAACAATCATGCACAGTGGATACATTCCGGCCAAGTCTTTCTGCAATATCGCGAAAAGAAAATCCACCTTCTCGTAGCCCTATTACACGACCTCGTTCAAACTCGGTGAGCTGTTGATAATGGCTTCTTCGTCTTCTTAAAGGCATTCTTGGCTAACATCAACTCACTATGTCAAATCTCAGCGGTAAATAACGTTCACAAACTTTACAGCGCGTATTTAAAGCAAACCTGATTTGCAAGCTCTGAGTAGCGCTACTAGCGCCACACTTATGCGCGAAGCGCGAAATTTGAATCGATGTCATCTTTCAGATGTATAAACACGCCTACCAAATTTCGTTTATCTAACACAAGTCTTTCTTGGTGTTGGGATTTTTTTTTCCGTCTGTGTATGTCATTAGCAAACAATCTTAAATGACTGTTAACATTGCCTTGACGGTCATTAATGAAGCTTAATAATGGTTATAATAACACTTCCTAGCAGGATGTCCAAGTTAACAGCTAAATTAGTAGAAATATGTACTTCTGTGATAATAAACTGCAACTGTCCAGTTAAGAAATCATGTACCTATAATATTCACAATGTTTGAGCATATTATGTGCTCCAGTATTCTATTGCAGATAGGTGGTGTGTTTTTTGGGGTCTCTCCAATCATATTTTATAAAAACGGTAGTAACCTATGTTAATGTCCTGTTGGAAGCTACTATTTTCTCTTCTAATGATTTATGGTATGCCTTAGTCAGAGAGGGTTGTATTTCAGTCACATACTCTGAAAACTTATTGGGATAGCAATGTGAGTGAGTGCTTTCTCCCATTTTAGAATCTTCAGCTGTAGACTGTATTTCTAACAAATCTATTTATAATTCTATATGATGTGAAAAAACTGGCATAGCATCTGTATTTTCCTTATCATTGAATAGATTTGTAAATTTGGTTTAAGAATTTGATTATTTTTACAGCTTTTACGATTCTTCCATCCATTGTGCATTAATGATGGTGTTATGTTTGCATTGCAACTTTTCATATGAACAATCAAAATTTCCTTGGATTTTCTGTTAGGCTTTTAGAAAGGGAATTGCAAGGATTTCATGAGATGCCTTACCCATCACATTTTTCACTTTTCTTTTTCTAATGAGTTAAGCTTCACCTTCCATTATATTTATAGAAACATCTTAATGGTGTAGCTAAAGAATGTTTGGTAGGTTTTACTCACCAACTGACAAACCAGTGAAGAGTTCCAGTTATGTGTTTTTTAATAAAATAAAATAAAAAGTTAGACAGGGTGTAAACTAGCAAGAAAATTATGTAATCAGCCAAGCATTGCTATAAATAATTGCCTGTGAACTCTTTCTTTTAATGGGTTAAATGTGTGTGTGTGTGGTGTGGTTTTTTTTTTTTTTTACATTGATTCTCATTAAAGATATTACTTGTGAAGAAATGTGTATTAACCTCTGGCAATGAACCGTGCAACCTTCTAATACTAATATCTGTTATGTTAAACCACTTGTAAAATTTATATTTTCCCCCATCAAAAATAAAAAAAGTAGTAAAATCATTCAAGCATTTCAATAGATGGATGTGGACTATTGCATGAAACCAATTGTAACCGGAATGTGGGCTGCAAGATTAAGCCCAGATTTACCATATTCCACTCTTTAAGGATAGTAGTTCATATTTTTGTTTTTGCACTATATTACTTTCAATTACAAATTCTGGGAAGCATTTTGATATTTGCTTCCTCTCTTTCCAACCAGAGGGAGAAAGTGCATCATAACCATCACAAAGCTGACATGAGAATTCTTTTTCAGACATCAAATTTCATCTAGGATGAATGCTATCAGATCTTGCAGGTGCTAAAATTGTGGAAGGAGATACAAATTAATTTTTTACAGGTTTTGTGGCTGAAGATATACAGGTTGTCAACAGTTGTATTGAAATGCTCAAAGGAGATGATGAGGGTAATTTAAAAGTTTCTGAGCAGGAATGCAGAAAAATTCTTACACAAGTCCGCCACCTTATTAAAGCTGGGAAAGTGTCTGTAGTGGTTATGAATTTCAAGTAAGTAGTCGCAGCTGTGGTTAATTTAAATATCAGTGAAATTTTTAGCTTGTGGAAATGTAATTTAATGTAAAAGCCATGCAATGTATGTTTATGCCATTATTTGACATTATTCTTCAAATTAACATATTAAGAATAATGAAATTAATTAATTTTGAAAGATATTTTCCTCTGTATCAATTGCTCTTCAGGACACTGTTGAGAGTGCTGGTTTCTCAGTTATCATTACCTACTTCTCCCGTCAAAACCAGTATTTTGGGAGTGCTTCATGAAATGTTTAAGGATCCTACTGTCCGGCTCTGTTTTACAAATTACCTGGAACTTATTGTTCTACGAATTTTGACTTCATACAGTGACCCATGCAAGGAGGTTTGTGCATCAAATTCTATAAATGTAGCTATGATAAATTATTCTTGTATTTGGGAAGTATGTTATAGCATTTATATTTCACAGGGTTGCTTAAACATTACCTTTTTTTCTTCTTCATGTTTTAAAGAGTTCATCCAATTTCTTTATTTACTATAATATTTTACTATAAGATTTGTTTGTCAGATTATAGTGTTGTAATTCGCTATCATTACTAGTTTGGCTGTTTAAAGGACAATTGCCAAAATAACTGCAAATTTTTATACAAATGGCCTGACATTGGTATAATAGTACAGTTATTGCTAAAAGTGCAGGTTAGTATGTGTGTTTTGATTAAGAAAAGCTCTGTGGAGTTGGAAAGTTTATGAAATTGTGTATAATGCTTACAGGTTCCCTTATAATTCTGTAGTATATTTCATTGTAAGCTTAGGATGTTTGTGTCTGAACTCAAAAGTTTTATAATTATATACTCAATAAATTATCTGGGGACATCTTGTAACCATTACCCTTCTGTATATAGCTCACAACCAATAGCCAAGACACCTATCACAGACATATTTCAAAATTAACAACGAATCAAAAATTGATATGGTTGCTAAGCAAAATGTGTCCCACAATGTTTAAGGGTAGATGGGAATCTGGAAGTTGCAGAGAAAACAACCCATCTTGGGGAAGCACACGATAATTAAAAATCCTCTTGTGTTGGGGGTTCCAGGACACACTGACTCACTATCCGTGTAAAATGCAGGCTGTAGGTCTGTTAGGAACCTTGGATACAGTATGAATCCCTGGAAAATAACTTGGGCAGTGGAAAAGGATTATGAAGATGACAGCTCAGAATATTCAGGTTGGGCTACAAAGCAGCAAGAAGTTTTGAAGAAGATGGAGGAATGAGAATTGAAGTGGCTGTTTCGACAAAGACAAAGAAATAATAAGCAACCAAAAATTTTGTAACTTCATATCAAAACTTATTCACAGAGCTGCAAGTTCGTTTGAATAGCATTGCACATTAGTTTTAAAGTCATTTGCTTAGACAAATCAAGTCATAAATCAAGTTAAACATTTATAGAAAGTCAGACCATAAGATTAGCATATCTAGTATTTGGGTTCAGAATATTTTATAAAAGGAAACATTGCCTTCATTTCTAGAGACATTTAGAATTATAACTAGTAAAAGGAGGATAGAAATCTTGTAGCTAGAAAATTCTACTAGAGAATTTTAAGAAATTAAAGTTAGACACCGGTATGTAAACTTAAGACACAATTGCACATTTAAATTTCTAGAAGCCATACTTTGGAAGATAGAAAGTCAGTTTATAGCATGAAAGAAGTGTCATCTTATCTTACACATCACATAAAAGTTTGGCACTAAAGTTTAAAGATTGATTTTAGGGTGATTTGTAAAAACTTTCAACACATGGGGAAAGGTCAAAATAACCAGTTTAGAGAATATAAGTAAATTCTGTTCAGGAAAGTATATTTAAAAGAAAGCACAATTCAATACGAACATTCCACAGTAAGTTTCATTAAAATCCATAAAGTAGTTGGGTCAAGATAAGAGAAAGTAAACTTTAATAGGATTTTGGCGGGAACTACGCTATGGCCAAGATAGATGTCATCAAAGTGAAGGATTTTGCAAACTTCATAATAAATCAAGGAAATCGGATAGCAACTTCAAAACTTCACACCATATAGATAAAAACATATAGAATCATTTAAATTATGTTTCAGAGCTGTCAGTTAGAAATATAAAATTTCGAAATTAAAACTTATGTAACAATTTTGGTTCAACCTGTTTGAACATAGTAAAGTTAAAAGTTATTTCAGCTTTGTAGCTTTAAAACTGTGGAAGGTATAAACGTTTTTAGAATTGCACAGAAAATAATTTTTTAAGGGCCAAACCATTAAAGTTACAAAAATTTTATAAGGATTGATTTTAACATTTATAAGCTACCTAATTGCTATCAAAATTTCAGACCAATAGGATTTATTGAAACGGATGATCAAGATAGCTGATAGCACAATACCTAAGCGCATATAGATATTTTTGTACAGGCTCCAACTTCTCATGGGAGGAGTCGCTGGAAATCACTTGAGTGGAACATGTGTCGGTCGGTTAGCACTTTGCGTGGGCAGGCAACCAGCTAAGCAGGAGACTGCATGGTGTAGGGAGATGTAGGGAGCCATCTTAGAAATTTTGTAGTGTGGTGGGGCAGTTCAAATATACTCATGTGACTATAATTCAGTAAAGGGTTTTATGGGGTTTGGTCTGGTTCGAATTACTTATCACACAACCTGCAGTCAATATATTTGGAGACTATGTCTTATTACCTGAAAGATTGTTCGAAATTGTAAAATTATTTCTCAAGAATAATGTTTAGAACTTCAAACAAGAAGCAGTGACATTTATTTGATGAACCTACCATTCCATAATTGAGATTTTTCAAAATGGTGGTGACCGAAAATTGTAGAACAATCTAATTATCCAAGACGCAATACACGGTTACAGTTGAGGCATAAACTGTTTCACACTACCCCGGTGCAAACATTTTTGCCTCACAGAAAGAGGCAAAAAGATGATAGTATATCCATTTCTATAGTAGCGCTAGTAAAAGTGATCCATCAAAATTAATATTTATTACATCATTTCTATCACTGGAACATTTTAATTCTGCTTCCTGTGTTTCACAGTATTCTCAGTAGGGGTTCATCAGCTGTGGAGTTTCTCAGGATTGTATACTGGGGCCACTATTGTTATTCAGATTAGAGCTGTAAAAGTAACAAGAAATTCTGTACCCACATGTATTCGTTATTAAACCAATCAGTACCCATTACTTTTGAATTGTTACTCATTACTCAACACTAGCATGATGCATCACAATGAGTCACATCGCGTAGAGAATAACTTCGTTACTACCATATTGTTTCGTTACTCATTACTTATGATACAATACAAACTAGAATGAAGCATCACATTCGCATCGAGTCGGGTCACATACGGGATGACTTCGTTCGTACTTGGTAAAGTTTAAGTAAATTGTTTAATTAGTAAAATAAGTTTAGGTAAGTTGTTCATTTGGATAAAACTTAAAATCAAGTAATTGGCACATGGTTCTTATGGTAAACCTCTGAATGTACACTTGATTTACTGTAATGAATATTATATATGAAAGAATAATCTAATTTCAAAACAAATACCTGTTTGCATACAGAAAAAAAAGACCTGACCTTTCACCTGACTTATTTTTTAAAGTAGACTACTCAAAACCCTGCATATAAGCCTGATATGATAATGGGACAAGTATTTAACAAATATTATAATCTCATCAAAGTATTTTGTTTCTAAGTAGGTGGTTTCACCACTGTCTTCCTTTACTATTTCCATTTATTTTTGTAAATTCTTCATCTTTTGTGATGGACTTGTTAAATAAAATAAATGTGGTCATACCATCAAATTGGGTCTGCAGGCAGAGTGCTACTGACTCCTGCTTTAAGTCTTTCATTTTAAAAACATCAATATTCAAAACTTTTAAATCAATAACAAAGGTAAAGGACAAATATTCAACATCAAAGCCAGTACCACATTGATCAAATGGATCCTGCGGTGATACAATAACTAACACCAGGTGAAAGGAATAAAGTCATTGTACCTTATTCTTTGTTTATGGAATTCTGGAACTGCAAAAAAGGGCTGCTAGATTTGTTTCTGGATATTATCACAGAACGCAATCAGTAACAGATATGATAAAAGAGCTGTAATGGGATTCAGATGAAGACAAGAGGAGGGTGAAGAGGGTCATGGGAGTGTACAAGGGGTATATTGATGATGAGGCATGGAAAGATATTGGTGTAAGAATTAAAAGTAATGCTTGGAAGGGAAAAGATGACCATGACCACAAGCTGGCACTCTATTTCATTCACAAGGGTTTAGGAAGATTCTCTTTTTTTAGGTAAGGTTGTCAGGGATTGGAATAAGTTACCAACAGAAACTGTGAATGATTTACCAAAAATGTTGAAAGAATTTAAAGTTAAAATTTATAGAGGGTAAATGTAGGTGGATGCAGGAAAGGAGGGAAGATGAGTTAGTAGGGAAATTGCCACCGGAGTGTTATTAGAACATAACAAGTTCAAAGACATATATCACAAACTATTAGACAACTCTTTTATATTGTAAATTACACTATAAAATAAAATACAAGGTATCAAATCTTAAAATAAACAAATTTCATAAATGTTTGAAATCAGTAAACCTCACTAATGAACAATCAATGAAAAAACAGTAGCTATCTTAAATTATCCATACAAATTTTCTATTTACAAATTATGGACTGTCAATTTTAATGTTAAACTAAATTAATCTTTACATTGTCAAAATTACTTACCACATTAAAAATATCAAAACTTAACAGTAAATAATATTAATCACATTAAAATAATGTTCACACAATGTGTTCTTACACACATATTTTTGTTTGTAATGAAACGAATTCAAATCAAAATTCCCACAAATACGCGTGTATGTATATTACGAACGATGTTCAAACTTCATTCTTTCATTCACATTCAAAATGTGTTGTGATAGAGCACATGTACTTGTGGTAATTTCCCCACTCATCCACGTTTCTGATTAATGATTTTCTTTTTTTATTCTTAAAATTCATCGATTGCTATGTAACATTACTTCTCATACAATTGAGCACTAGCATGAAGCATTACTTGAATGACTTCATTAGTACTTTGTAAAGTTCAAGTAAATTGTTCATTGGGTAATGTAAATTTAGGTAAATTGTCCGTACATTTGATTTACTGCACTGAATATTACATACTTCAAATAATACCTAATATCACAATCGCAGCTTACTTAACTAATTTCGAAACAAACATCTGCTCATTCAATCGCTTGGCGAACCATTCCAGCTCCCACATGATGCATGATACATCGTGTTTGTTTGTTTATCGAATCAAACTGCCATCTATACGACGGATGCGAGTAACGAAACATGTGAGTAACAAAATGAATTTGTGAGTAACGATTCAGTACTTTGAGTCAGGCGATGAACCCGTTACTCAGTAACGAATACATTGTTGCTTTTACAGCTCTGATTAATATATATAAACGATCTATCCTGTGTTACAGCTGAAAACTCAAAATATGCCTTTTTTACAGACGATGCAACCATCGGAATTAAAATACCCTGGTTTCCTCTACTGAAAATATTTCATATTATGTCTTTGACAGTCTTAATAGTTGGTTCACAGCTAGTGGCTTTTCTTTAAACTTTTATAAAACTCACATGAAATTCACAGGCTAGTCCACTCGAAAGGTAGAGAGTGTGAAATTTTTAGGTTTCCATATTGATCATAATTTAAATTGGAGGATGCATGTCTCTGACTTACTGAAGCAGTTGGGTGCCACATTTGCAATTCACACAATTTCAGCTATAGGAGATCTTAGTACTTTATTTTGCTTATTTTCACTCCTTAATGTCATATAGAATGATCTTCTGGGACAATTCAACTCATAGAGGCAAAGTATTCAGAGCCCAGAAGCAAGTAATAAGAATTATGTATGGGATCAGTGGTAGAACTTAAAGCAGAGAGCTTTCCAACAAGATGGGAATTTCAACATTGGTGGCTAGGTATATACACATATTAATGTCATTTGTAATCACCAATTATACTCTACTTAAGCAAATAGTAAAATAAACTATTATGGGACTGGAAGTAAAAATGATCTTCACAATGGTTACAAGCCATTGTCATTTGTTCAAAGAAGGCCAGATATTCAGGAATACATATCTTTAATAAGCTCCTGAAACACTTTAAATATGTGGCAGGACATAAGATTAAATTCAGGAAAAATTGAAAGAATTTTTAACTGACAACTTTTACTCCAGAGAAGAATTTCTTTCAAAGGTATGTACAAAATAATTCCCAGCATCTTCTGTAAATGTGATTGATAGCATCTTCTGTAAATGTGATTGATATAATTAATGTACATATTATTCTGTGATAGTGATAGTGCACCTTCTGATGTAATTAATTTTCTGTAATTTGACTCCTTTCCAAATCCCAGAGAGTCAGTCTCCTGTATTGTAATGAATGTAGTGAAAACAATAATTTAAAATACTTGAAAGAATGCAAAATTCTTAAACAAAATAAGTTTAGCAAAAATATTTTAAGAATATGCTAGCAGATGAGTTAGAGGCAAAATACAGAAAAATCAGAGAATTTTCCCACAATGCTGCAACAGAAGCTTTCAAGAGTACAAGAACAACTTCATGGGGAGCGGAGGGGGGACTGAGAGTGGTTGACCCAAGATGTAGAGTAAAAGTTAGATTAAAGAAACTTCTTCCAAAATGGTTGACATCTCAAGATACGGAAGGCATGAAGAACTATGACATTGAATAAGGAAGCGGAAAGAGAAGTTACAAATTCCAAACAAAGAATGTGGAATGCAACTTGTGAGAAACAGATATGGAAGATATAAAAGTTGCTGAGGCTTGGAATAGTATAAAGTTTGTAAGGACTCCCCTCCCCTCTAACTGATTTAAATCATGAATGATGTAGCCTCTTTAAAGTCCTAGAAGTCTCATGAAGTCTTAAGGATGTGGAGCATTAATTAAAACATCTGCTTCAATGATGGATTGTTGATTCTCTTGTAATGGGTTAAGCTAACTGTTGTCATCGGACTGTGAGACAAATAACTTGTATTCTGCATGATAGCTGCATTTTTTATTTGTGAAGTATGTAGTTTATGAGGCGGAAGTTGAGACCCCTCAAGCATTCGCCAAGGTGACTGCAGGGAAACCACCGAAAACAGGAATCAGGGGAGCCGGTACATGCGGCTTTGGATTAGAACATATTGACAGACAGTTGCCAGTAGTTTGGCTGCATACTAAGGTGTCACTACTATGAATTTGGAAAGTATTATGAGTCTAGATTCAAATCCTAGGCCCTGCATGCCAACCATCCTGATTGCGGTTTTCCACTATCACCAAGGTGAATGCTGATTTGATCCTCAATTTCCACCTTATAAACTACACATTTTACAAACAAAAAATACACTTATCACTTAGAAAACAAATTGCACGTTTTATGGAATAATGGCAAAACATTGGCTTCCCCATAAAAACAATGACAGGCCTAGTGAGCCGGTAGTAGTTGGAGCTTTCAAGTAAGTACAACCTCAGAAAGATGTGCAGGACAGTCTGTAAAAAAGAGTGGAATCATTCAGTGATGATGATAATTTAGAGTTGGATAACATGCATTTGATAGCTAGAAATTTATGGCAAAAACTCTTATTAAAATAAATACTTCAACCCGGTTGCAAACAATTTTTTATTGTACCTTATTTCTTCTTTCTTGGTGTGTCTAATAATTGCAAGGTACTGGAAATACAAACTTGTTGCCATAGTTCCAACAATAAATTCCTGGAAGGAGAAAAGTGTTATGACATGGAGTAATATTTTTTGTGATCAGAATATTTTTTTTTTTAGTTGGCTTTACTTTGTGTAAAAAGACAGTTAATCTTAATTTCTCTGTAGATATTTTGGAGAGTAGTTTAAACTCCAATCAAAATGACAGGTATCATCTATGGTTGTAGCAGGAATTTGTTTTGGACAAGTTCGTAAGAAAAAACAAATAACAATTAATTATCTTTTTTTGTTTATATTTTCTTGTGATGTGAGTAAAATTTCTCTGACTAGATTCTTGAAGTGTTTGGCTAGAATGCTTTTAAATAATTGCATTTTATATTAAATGATGGAAATTTTTTATTGTAATATGAAGTTCCTAAATAAAGTATAATTTCAAAAACAAATAAATAACTATTATTGATTTGATTGAAATGTTTTGTGGTTACCTATGTTTCAAGTAAACTTTATCTGAGTTTTTAATGTGCTTCCTTGTTTCTAATCATCTGTCAAAACAGTCTTACGTTATGTTCTGCCCTGGTAGGCTACTAGTAACTGCTATAATAAAGAATACAGTGTCAACATTGGATGTCTTCTCCTTACATGAATTCTGCATCTAGTTGCCATAAATAAATGAAAAGTAACATGTAAATAAACATCACATCATAATTTTTCATATCTCTGCCTCACATTATATTCTTCTATCTCTGCTACACAACAGATAATTGCATTTTAATTGGCATTATACTTATGTTTCATTTTAACAATATAATTGCAGATAAAATCAAATGCAATTATTTATTTGAAATTTCCTCTGCCTGAAATTCAGTGTTGTCTGTTATTAGGCAAGGGCTAAATGAAGGCAAGTAACATTATTCATTGTATATGTTATTTTGATCTGTAATAACTTGAATCTCAGTACTGTCATTTTATACATTTTTGGTCTATCATATTCTTCATGTAAGAGAAAAGAGATTTTGATAGTATGTTCATGTTACTAGCTATTAATAATTTAGCTGTGTTGTTACTGGTGGTTGCTTTCCTTCAATTGCTTTTTGTATCTTTACTGTCTTTTGATTGAGCATCGTAGGTGAGTGGTAACACTCTGGCCTCACATTCGAAAGGACTCGGGTATGAATTCTTGCCCAACCATCCAGAAATTATTCGAGGCAAATGTTGGAATGGGTCCTGCAAAAGGCCAAGTCTGAATTGCTTCCCATTCCCACCTCTAATGACCTCTATGTCAACAAGGCATAAAGGCAGAATGCAATTCTCTACCTTTTACTTAGATTCTCATCCATCAGCTATAGCATTCATGTTAATTTATACTATTATTAGATTGACATCAAAAGTATGGAAACAAACATACTTCTCTTTTTTTAGCTTTTGTGTTGCAATATCAGTGTTGTACTAATGCCAAAACATGAGAGTAAAGTATAATATTTTTCTACATGTTTAAATCTATCAAACATGTAAATAGTGGTTCTGCTATATCTCCTTGGTCTCTGCATTCCCACAATGTGTATTCGCTATACATACCAATGCACTGACATGTTAATGCACTGCCATAATGGACGCAGGGAGGTGCAATTGACCTGTTTCTAAAATTTGGTGGCAGTTCCCTGTCCATCCTACACAAATGTAGGGCTGGTCCACACTTTTGGACTCAAAATTAAGCACTCTTCACAAACTGTGTAACAGACATTTTCACAAGACATACATGATTCACAGACAAATGACACAAACTTCTTCCTCTCAAATTAGATTGTCATTAATGACATCAGTAGGTGACAGAATGTAAATGCTTCTTGCTCAAAAGAAGCAGGGCCGCTATTTTCCATACGTTTCCCCAGTTGTAATATGGAGAATTATGTAGACTGAATGTGAATTGAAAGCTATTGAATTGATACTAAATTTTTTGTTGTTTTCACTATTGAAATATTTTAATAATTTGTAGTGGTAAAAACTAAGTTGAAACAAGGAAATATCTGTATATAACAATAAAGAGCTGTAGTGAGCCACAATTGTTGCATTTTCTTGATAGGAGGCAATTTTGAATTCTGATTGACTACAGGTATTTAGCGAAGTAGCAAACTGGCTTAAGGCAAACCCATTAAAATTAACTTTGATAAAACACCATTATATTAGGTTTAAACAAATTATGCGAAGCAAGATTTACATGTAAATTATAAAAATAACACAATATTGGAAACAGAATGTAAAATTCCTTGGTATAGAAATAAATGAGAAACTCAGTTGGCAAGACCATATCACATTACTACTGTAGAAGTTAAGTAGTATCTTATTTGAAATAAAAACACTTTCTCTAACAGCAGATCTAGAATCGATGTAACTGGTGTACTCCTCTTATTTTCATTCAGTCATGTTATATGGCATGATTTTGGGGGGAACAAAGTAAAAAAGTTTTCGTAGTATAGAGAAAAGCACTGTTAGAACACTGTATAGGGTAAAAAAAGAACTTCTTGCAGTCAACTTTTAAATAGTTCAGTATTCTTGCAATTACTTCTCAGTATACATATTCCATTATGTGCTCTGTTATAGAACATTTTAGCTTGTTTACATCTAATTCACAGGTACACAATTTCAATACAAGAAACAAAAATAACTTGTACAAAGAGGAGTTAATTAACCTGGGACACATCGGTTTAATAAACTTCCTAAAAGTATACAATAGTTTGTGGATAATAAAGATGTATTTATACTAAAACTGAGGGATCATCTTACTGGCAACTCCTTTTAGTCGGTTCAAGAATTTGAACAAACGAATTAACTTTATCTAATATAACTGTTGCAAAATTCATTTATAAAACTTAATGTTTATTTTTTTCTTTTGTTTGTTTTTTCTTTGTAATGTATATTTTTCACTATAATTACTATTCATATCATTTGTAAATATATTAACCACAATATATTTCACATCCCATAGGTCATTCTTCAGCAGGGATCTGCGGAACAAATTAATAAATAAATAAAAAGGAAGTTTTTTCCTTTACAGCTGTAAACCTATTTCATATCAGCAGGTGGAGCCAAAATCATCATACTGTAGTTTCTCTGTTTAGTGATGTGATAAGTGTGCTTGCATGCATGATATGTTACTTTAAGTGGGACGTAATTGTCTTTATTATTGTTATGTACAGTTACATTATAATAAAACAATATTCAATATCTGAATAATATTTGGTTAAACTATAAGCAAAAATTCTTTATAGGTTGTCAAAGCAGCAGAATTTTGTTCTTCAGCTGTAGGAAAATATCTTCCACCAGAAAATCTGATAAGTGTAGTTTGTCCACTCATAAAGACTGATGAAAAACCCATCAACTTGGGAGCGATCAAAATATTAACACGTGTTATTGAAAATAGCAGACAGGAAATTATAGAACCTTACATCACAGAAATAATGGAAAGTCTGATTAAAGTAAGTATTGTGAAATAATTCCAGTTGTAATAATTGTGATACTAGTAATGATTCTGTAATAAACAGTCCGTCCATTCAACAGTAAATGAAGAATAGCATTGCGTATCATAGTGATATTTTTAGGGTTTCTGACAAATATGTGGTGTTAAAGTAGTGATTAGAGGTTTGGGTTTAAAATTATAAGATCATAAATTGAAATATTTTTATATTATGACACTGTTGGGTTAATTTTGTGTATGGAAATTATAGTATTATGCTGCAGCTGGAATTTCTTAGTTGTATTTGTATAGAACTTCTCCACTGAGTTGTGATTGTGGTGGAATTATGTGAAACACTGTCCTCTTTGAGGCTTCCCAGTACTGATAATAAAGTTAATCTCAATTTTTGCAATCTAATTTTAGTTTATATGCTGCTGTTTAGGTTTTACATGAAACATATTGCTTAAACATTGTTTCAATAAACACCAAGCGTGGTGGTGTAACGGATTGCTTTCTGGCCTCGCATTCGGGAGGACAGCGGTTCGAATCCACGTCCGAGCATCCAGATTTGGGTTTTCCATGGTTTCCTAAATCACTCCAGGCAAATGCCGGGATGCTTCCTTCAAAAGGCCATGGCCGAATTCCTTCCCATTCCTTGCCCCCCATCCTTTCCCGTCTCTAAAGACCTCGCTGTTAGAGAGACGTTAAGCAGATAAAAAAAAAAAGAAAAACAAGTTTAAATAAACAATTTCACACCAAAAAAAGGAAACTAGTTACCTAAAATGAACGTTTGACAGAGAATCAGAAAAATGTGAAATTTTTGAAAGAAGTTTAGTAGCCACAGGAATAACTAAAAACACAATGCCTATTTGGTTTAATTAGTTTAAAACATTGAATTGAAAGGTAAATAGTGTTAATACCTTTTTTCATTTTAAAATAGTTATTCGAAAATCTATTGTTGGTTAATTCTCACTTCATTGAAATGTAGTCTTCACTGGTTTTCCACCTTATGTTGTTGAAATGCGACAACGAGCTATCGGTGGCTGACTTAGCCGCCATCTTCAGGTTGGATATTGTGCAGGGAGAACCAGAGCTGCACTAGCGATGTCTGGCCCCCGCGCGCCCTTATAAGGCCTGGCCTCTCCCCTCCGCTCGCTCCCTCCAGCGGCTGCCGTCTTGCGCTCGTCGTTGATTGGCTGGTGGAGTGACTGTCCTAGCCAACGCTAGCAAGCCGGAAACATTTCCCGGCGGTGCCTCACTTCCTCTCTGATTGCAGGGTGAATGTTTCAGAAGGGACAGAGCCGGCTTCCACGTGTCACTGAGCCAAAGACCCGTGTCCCTGTTGACTGTGTTGTTATCCAGCCGTATTTCTATTGCTTCTTTGATGACTTACTCCCAGTAGAAAGAACAATTGGCCAGTATCTTTACATTGCTGAAGTCCATATTGTGGCCGTTTTCAATAACATGCAGGGCGACTGCAGATTTATCTATCTGGAGTATGTGGATGTTGGGTACAGCGGGGAGGGGGAGAAAGACATTTGGGAGCTGATAACAGTTGTAGGGGATATACAGTTAACAGGATGAAGAAGCCAGACACTTTAGATATTTTGGAGAGAAATAGGTTGTCTTTCATAGGTTAGGGGTCCGAGGATTGGAATAAATTACCAAGGGAAGTGAGATGATTGATTTACCAAAAACGCTGAAAGAATTTAAATTCATAGAGGACAAAAGTAAACAGGTATAAGTAAGGGGGGAAATGGGCATGTAGGGAAATTGCCACCAGATTTGCTACGCTCCACCACAATTAAATTAAATCCAATAACGACTAACCACTTAAGATATGATGTAAGTAATATTAGTCCTCACTTACTTTCTGCTTTAGGCATAGTAGCACTCAGATAATCTCATTTATATAGTTTGAAACATCCCAGCTTATTTCAGTTATTCTGCAACAGTATTGTCTCTTCTCTAGTTCAGCAGAAATTCTGCTTTTATACATATTAAAATTGTTTTAACTAATTTAGCAACTGGGAAAACTTCATTTTCGCCAAGACTGATGCCTAGCTTTTTTTGAAGTGTAAAGGAGAAATGCTGATTCATAAATCTCAAGAATTCTGTACAGACTCATAATCTGTTGTTTATTATGAATTTGGGATTAATAATTTCACATTTACAACTTTTTTTTTAAAAAAAAAAGAAAGACAAATCTGTATGGTTTCCTATTTATCTGTGCTAAAAGGATTGTTTGGGCACTGCAGGACAGTGTTTCGATTAGCCGCGCTTGCTCCTCTGTCATGGCTGCCCCACCCCATAATCCTACCGAGGAAATGGGACCCACAGCTTTATGTGGAATCCAAACCACAGAGTGTCTAGCGTGCTTCACATGAACAAAGCAAAGCTCTGCCAGAAGTGAAGGTCAGTTTTAAGGCTCGTAAAATTTCCAGCTGAGACCGGGATTTGGAACGCAGACCTTCAGTTCCCCAGTCACACTCCTTAACCAACTGAGCCACCAGAGCTATCAGTGCCTTACAAGGGTACCGCCAGACTTGATGCTCCTTGTACATGTAGTTGGGTAGTATCCCCTTATTTACAGTTTCTGGGGATTTAGTGCAACTGATCTTATTTTCTGGGATGATATGTCCCAAAGTTTTCATAGCAGTTTACATACCAAGTAAATAGTTTCTATGTCAGCAGAGTGGAACATAGGTATGATACTTGACTATCTCGCTGCAGAATTGGGTTCACTCCCTACTTCCAGTATATTTTTTAATCACCATTCCTATTATGTCAAGTACTTCTATAGGTATAATTTCAATATTAATGCATTATTTTTCATCCTTAAACTGTTATGAAACATTTTTCTTCATTTTTTAGTTGTTTATAGCACAAATAGAAAAAATTATTTTTGTTTTTAAGTTGCATTGGTTTGCTGATGCCGATGGCGATAATTGAGGTGGTAAGCATGTAAATTTTAGCTGTATTGACAGTTTGTAATCTAGTTAGTAAGTTGATCATAAACTGTAATCTTCTGTTTTTTTGTACCAATCTGATCATCTTCACTTGTCAATAAACTCCTCGATAAATATCATTAAATCCTTTTGTTCTGAAGTATTGAAAATGTTTGTGAGTGTTTTTTGGATGAAAGATATTTTGTTGACATAATAATTAAAAAATAAATTATAACTAATGAAGTATTCAAAATAGTAGTAACGGTGATTAAAAAATGATACCAGGAAAAGGGTACAAAGCTGGCTTGGTAGTATGACATTGGAGTATCTCTGCTTGTTCCACAGACAGAGCTATTTCTTACTTGGCTCGTAAGCTGCTATGAAAACTCTGCATCACCGTATTTTGTAAACTAAGGCCCAGTGCATAAAATCCTTTCAGCCTGTAACTAAGAGGATACTACCTGACATTTGAAAATACTATTTATAAATCTCTATTGTATTGTGAAATATTTCAGGCCTACGACAGCGTGGAAAGTTCTGTGAGGAAATCTGCTGTGTTCTGCATGGTTGCTCTGCATAGTGTAATGGGAGAAGAAGCACTGCAGCCCCATTTGTCTCAGTTGAGCAAAAGCAAGTTAAAACTTTTACATCTTTACATTCGACGATCTCATCAGGGAGGTTCTGGATCTGGTGCTACTCCATCTCCAAAGAACTCATAATTTCTTAAAGAATCTGTAGTCAAAATTTTCTTATTTTATGGACATATTGTTTGTGTTTGAACATTCCACTTTTAATTTTTTTATGTGCTTAGTGATTGCTAAATAAAGTTCAAAATAATTAATTACATTCACCCTTCTTTTTTCTCACTGTATTTTGATCAGTGTACCTTCTTTAATTTAATTTAAAATTCCAGTAAAGGCAACCAAGATAAGTGAAAAAAAAAAAAATATATTGTGATGTTTGTGAAATAACAGAATTTCTTCTTGTCTGCTTCCTGCATTAACACAGAACTATTTCTTTTTTCATTTTTTTTAAAAAAAAAAAAAAAAAGAAACAAGTACCCATTTCAAAAGAGTTGAAATATCAATTGATGACCTTCAACAGCCCGAACCGACAAAAATGTCACAAAAACTTGCAAAATCATCCTAAAAGAGATCAACGATAATCAAAGTTGTGCAGCTGTCTGGCATGACTTGCAGCCCAATTCAGAGCATTTTAAGTGAAGATTTGGGTATGAGAACAGTAGCTGCCAAATTCATGCTTCGACTTGTGACTGCACAGCAAAGACAAAATTGCATGGAAGCATGCTGTGCATTAGTGGAAGTGCTCCAAAATGATCCAAACTTTTCTTCAAGGTCATTACAGGTGAAAATCCTGGTGCTAAGGTTATGACCTTGAAATAAAGCTACAATCGAGCCAAAGGCAAACTCCAAACTCACCTTTTGCAAAAAACAAGCAAGAGAAGTGAAGTCAAACATTAAAACAATGCTGATTTGACTCTTGGATGTAAGAGGAGTTCATACAGAGTTTGTTCCACAGGGTCAGAAAGTTAACCAGACCTTGTACCTGGATGTTTTGAAAATATTCCACAACGATGTGTGACAGAAAAGGCCAGATTTGTGGCAATCGGGTGACTGGTTCTTCCATCACAACAATGCCCCTGCTCACACCGCTCACTTTATATGCTGATTTTTTTCAAAAAATGCCATCGCCCCTTTTCACTTGACCTTGCCCCCTGCTCCTCAAATGAAAACAGACATGAAAGGAAAACTTTTTTCCAAAGTAGATGAGGTGAAGCAAAAAACAACGGAGATTCTGTGAGGCATCTCTGAAGAGGAGTATAAAAAATGTTTTGAACAATGCAATAAAAGATTGAATTTTCTCAAAAAATTAAATACATCAGTCAAGAAAAATAGTTTAATTTCTTTTGGGTACCCCCTCGTAATAAAAAATGAAGGAAAGTGAAATGATTTATCAATATGCTTTACTACACTAAACAAACAATTGTGTTCAGTTAGTGATAATACATACACAGTTATACTGATGCCAATTATTATTATTATTTTTAATACACTAGTGCTACATATAGCTGTATTCACCTTCCTTACTCTATCAGAAATTTCTGTTTTGTTCTAAGGGACTGTGATGACTCCTTCCCGTTAAAAATGTTTTCCTGGGTTCCTTCTATGGAGCACCCTTTGCCAATGCTCCACATACCCTCCTTTGAAAATTTCCGTGAGTAGGAAAAATAAATTACATTACATGTGGGCTAATGGATCCACTGGCTGGTGTACTACCAGCCTTGACTTTACTTGTATCATACAGTTTTCGTAATCGTTAAGGGTTTGGGAGAGGCTATGCCTTTTCCAACCAAATGTCAACCTTTCCCTCTCGTGGTGCACCCTGTTTACAACGCACGAGGCTCTGGTGACTGAAAGATTCCCGGTATAAGGAGTCACCCACTGCTTGCCAACGGCCTCCTAAAGGAGGGCAGAAGAGTGGGGAGCAATCTTGGGCACCCTCTTTCCCTTGGGGTTTGAAACTTCCCCTAAATGTGTATGAATCAGAAATGATCAACGGCATTGGGCAGAAGCCAACAGGAAACCACTGCATTAAAAACACAAAGGGTATCCCAAGAACATGTAATCCTCTGAAATTACATATATCATGACGGCTTCTTCCTGGGTAAAATATTCCGGAGTAAAATAGTCCCCCAATCAGATCTCCATGTGGGGACTACTCAGGGAGGAGTCATCAGAATGGATAGAAACATTCTACAAGTTGGAGTTTGGAATGTTAGAAGTCTGAATAGGGTAGGTAGGTTAGAAAACTTAAAAAGGGAAATGGAACGACTTCAGTTAGATGTAGTCGGGATTAGTGAGATTAAGTGGAAGGAGGCACAGGATTTCTGGCCTGGGGAACACTGAATAATTAACACAAAAACTGTCAGTGGAATTACTGGTGTAGGTTTTGTAATGAATAAGAGAGTAGGGAAACAGGTGAGTTATAATGAACAGTTTAGTGACAGGATTATTTTGATGAGGTTAGAAACTAAGCCTACCCCCCCTCCCCTCCCCCTCCAAACTACGTTAGTACAAGTGTATATGCCAATGTTGCAGGAAGATGATGAGGAAATAGAGAAAATATATGCCGAAATTAAAGAATTAATCCAATATGTGAAGGAGGAGGAAAATATAATAATCATGGGTGATTTAAATGCGATACTGGGAGTAGAGGTGGGCGCCGTGCCTGTGTGACACCGCCGTGTCTGAGAGGTGCGACGTGTTCTGGAGAAACACTTTGTAATACAATAATGCGTTTGTTAAATTTTTTGTTAAATTGAGTGAATAGTTAGGTGTTAAAATGACTGAATTAGCTAAAACTAATGTTAAAACACTCACTATAATAGTGTTATGAATATCTAAACCAAACTATTTTTTGTTGGAGATATTTTGGAAGTTTAGTGATGGACGAAGTCAATAAGAAGAAAATCGTGAATTCTGATCAACACTATTCCTTAGCTAGCCTAAATGTGGCAAAAGCAGCGAAGTTTCAACCCTGAGTACTCAACGTATCAAGGAAATGACAAAATAGAAGGCACTATAAAAGATATAAAGAAACAGTTGGGACTGAATGAAAAGAAGATTCTAGCTGTCACTGATGCTGGAGAAAAAGTGCGAAGAGCAGTTTCGTTGACTAATATGGAGCATCATCTGTGTCTTAGCTATGGGCTCCATAGTCTACTGACAGTGGAGGCATAAACAGAGTTCCAGAAATTGAAACGCTCATAAAAAAAGCAAGATTGTTGTTAAGAGAGAGAGATATCCCTTCCCAGAGCTAGAAGCACATGCCGAAAAGATGGAAAACGTTTTTATGGACTCCCTTGATAATGTCGTTCAATACCTAGAAAAAGATTAGATGGAACCAGTACACACAGAAAGATTGGATGAAGTGGTTGAATAGAGCTTTCTATTTGTATCAGGAAATATTATATACACTCCTTCTATCAAAACTGAAACACCAACTCGTTGGCACAGACTTTCACGCACGTATTCAATTGTGACCTAATAAACAAGATCTTTAGAAAGATTGGATGAGATGAAATAAAGATTAATCAAAGTGATTCAAATATATTTGATATAAAGGATTTAATAAAATTTTTGAAAAGTTTTGCAAAGTAGTTGAGGTCGTATTGTCTCAAAGATATATACAATGAATGTGAATTTTCTGTTCTATTCTGAAGTAATTGACATCCTGAATTCTGTCTAGGATGATGAATTATTGATTATATTATTGATTAAAATCACAACATGGTGGCAGAAATTTCAAATGATTTGCTGCTACAAGAGCAGTTGGAGTCAATACAAAAGACCAGTACTTCTTTTCTTGCCTCATATCTAAAGGAAGTTAATCACTGCCCATAATGTGCCAGAAAAAAATGAAGGTAGGCACCATATTGCTTCTAAAAAATCCACAAATTATACATCATTGTTGCAGAAACTACCAATGAAATATCTTTTATATGCTGATAATGATTATCCACTCCAAGAAAGTTTGAGATATTTAGCTTCATCCAATACATCAGATCCTATTGATGGAATTACTTGAATAGCAAAAACAGTACACCAAGCAAAAGAGTATTTTCTGTGATTGGGTTAGACATTTCTGTGAATAGGCCTAGGCTAAGCTCATTTTGTCTAAATAAAATTATCTTTATACATGATAACTACAAAGAGAGAAAAAAATCTGCAAAATTTTGAATATATAAGTGAAACACTATGCTGCCACGGGCTGAAAATGTTCAGCACACCGCCGCCGAGATTTTGGTAAGCGGCTCCCACCTCTAAGTGCGAGAAGGAAAAGAGGGGAATACTGTAGGAAGTTTTGGTCTAGGAGAAAGAATTGAGCAAGGAAGCAGGTTGTTAGAATTTTGTGAAAGATATAAGCTAGTATTGGCAAATATACTGTTTAGGAACCATACAAGAAGGATTTGTACCTGGAAATGTCCAGGGGATACAGAAAAATATCAGATTATATCATGGTCAAACAAAGATTTAGGAATCAAGTTCTAGACTGTAAAGCATATGCTGGAGGAGACATAGAATCTGACCATAATTTGATAGTAATGAAGTGCAGGCTGAAATTCAAGTGAAAAAGGAAGCAAAATCAGCAGAACGCACTGGAAGTGAATAAACTGAAACAATCAAACATGAGAGAAAAATTTGCAGTAATGGTAGACTTAGGTTTAAGAAGTAACTCTGAAAGGAGCTCAACCGAGGATGAATGGAATGCATTGAAGAGAGAAATAGTGAAAACTGGTAAAAAAAAAAAAATTAGGCTTTTGGTGTCAAGCTGCCCGAAAACCTTGGATCTCCCAAGAAATTATGGAGATGATGAATCGAAGGAGGTGGCACAAAAAAAAAAAAAAAAAATATGCTCAGGATGAAGCAGGAAGTGAGCAATACAGGTAGTTTAAAAATCAAATAATCAGGAGAAGGAATCAAAAGATTATTCAAACTGATTTCAAAAAGTTATGAAGCCTTAGAAATTACAACTGATTTGAATAAAAACATCATCTTCACACTTCCGAAGAAAGCACAAGCTGACAAATGTGATAATTATCACACCTCTAGTCAAACATCACATGCTTCAAAATTACTGACCAGAATAATATACAGAAGAATGGAAAGGGTAGTAGAAGAGATAGTAGGTAAAACCGTGGTATAAGGGAAGCAATTCTGGCTTTAATACTTGAAGGGCAGATCAAGAAAAACAAAGATACATGTATAATTGTGAGGAAAGGGAAAATGACTCATCACTCACCAAAGTTGAAGGCAGCGACGAGAGAAGAACATATTTCACGAACACACAAATAAACTCAATATTTCAGTTATTAAACCTTAATCATGACGGAGAAAATGAGTCATGAGGCTCATACATGTATGGCGTTTGATGATTTAGAGAAAGCTTTTGATAGTGTCAGGGTGGCAAGATGTTCAAAATTTTAAATAAGTCAGTTCTAAAATATCGATATAGAAGAATATAAACTATATAAGAATCAAGTGGCTATATTAAAAGTAGAGAATCATGAGAGACATGAATTAGTAAAGGGTGTGAGACAAGGTTGTAATCTATCCCCATTAATATTCATCTTGTATGTAGGGGAAGCATTGAAGGAAGTAAAAGAAAAAATTCCATTTGCCATAAGTGTTCAAGGAGAAAAGAAATCAGTATACTACGATTTGCTGATGACATTGTCTTGTTAGCAGAACAGGCTGACGATATTGAAGTTACTGAATGACATGAACAAAATACCGAAGATGATTTTTGACTGAATATAAATCAAAGCAAGACAAAAGTGATAAAATTGATCAGAAATGATATGAATCACAGTACATTAAATATAAAAATAGGATCAGTTTCAGTAGGAGAAGTAAGTGAATTGGGAAGCAAAATTACAACCGTTGGTCAAAGCAGGAATGATGTTAAAAGCAGAATAGCACTAGCTAAAAGAGCCTTCATGAAAAAAAGAAATCTTTTAGTATCAAATATTTATCTAGGAGTTAGAAAGAACTTTTTAAAACTCTGTGTGGAGCACAGCACTTAATGGTAGCAAAGCACGGACTTTAGGAATACCAGAAAGAAAGAAAATTCCAGCATCTGAAATGTGGTGCTACAGAAGAATGCTGAAAATTAATTGAACAGACAATGTACGAAATGAACGAGTTTTGGAAATGATGGGTGAGGAAAGAAGTAAGCTTACAGAAAGAACAGACAGGCTGGATTGGTTAATTTGTTAGTTGAGGGAACAGTCGAAAGTAAAAACTGTAGAGGAAGACAGAGAGATCAGAATATATGAAGCAGGTAATTCAGGACGTGGGTTTTAAGGGGTATGTAGAGATGAAGAGGTTAGCACAAGATTGGAAGGGATGGAGGATTGCATCAAACCAGTCAAAAGACTGAAGACAGCAAAAATTAAAAGTTACTTTGGTTTCAAAGATGTTCCACATTCAAAATGACACAGATGGTAACGAGTATAGCATTAACTGAGTAAGAACATAGACTTCGCCCGTGTATGATTGCAATGAATTTTTCACGTATGTACCGCTAAATTGAGTAGTTTAAAAGAAAAGGTTCTGATATTTGATATGGAATTGATCTTTTTTAATGAATTATACAACTGAAATTATTTAAAAGTTAATGTTAGCTCAAATTGTATTTTCATACTTTTTTGAGTGGGAATAAAGATAAAAATAGCTCAAAATTCTGAAGAAAGGTCCATAACCATTTTCATTCATTAACATACAATTTTCAACTAAATTTTGATAACTGTCATCCCAAAAAACCTTTTTTTTTTCTGTCAACAGTTTCTCGACTGGTTTGATGCTAATATTCCATCCCTTCTGATCTTGTGCTAACCTTTTCATCTCAGCACACCTCTTAGAAATTGCTTCATGTATTCTAATATCTGTTTTTCTCTACGGTTCCTACCTTCAACTGTTCCCTCCACTAACAAATTAAACAATTCCGCATGTCTAAAAATATGACCCACAATTGTCTCTCTTCATTCTGTAAAACTCTTCCATTAACTGTTTCCCTCATCCATCATTTAAAAAACACATTTATTTCATTCTTTATCTGTCCACTTAATTTTCAGCATTTATATAGCACCACATTTCAAGTTCTTCAATTTTATTCTTGTAGTCCATGCTTCACTACCATAAAGTGCTGTTCTGCGCACACAGAATTTTAAAAAGTTCTTTCTTTGCCCTAGATCAGTGGTTCCCAACTAGTTTTTAACTTCGCGTACTGCTCATAGTTCCTTTATTCCCCTTATAGCTGCCTGTGCCACTGTGTTCATCCCAGTCGACTTCTTTGCAAAATGCAACATTACAGAAATATAATTTACGCACACATTCACACTATGATTGTTTTAAAATAGATTTTGGTGATAGTAATGTTTGATTAATTTTTTTTTTCATTTATTTTAGTGATTACCTAAGCCAACAGATTACTTCGCGTATCCCATGAAGTAACCTCACAAATTTGGAATCACTGCCTTAGATCAATATTTGAAACTAATATGTTTGTCTTTTTCAAGAAGGCTCTTTAACATCATTCTTGCTTCCTAAATAACAGAATTAACTTTCTTCTCCTACTGTATGCAATCCTTTGTATGTATTTAATTTTCTGGTATTGCAATCATTTCTGTTGTCATCAGTTAATTGTAACATACTGATTTTTTTCTCCTTCAAAACTTACACCACATTCAAGGTTTTCTTTCGCTCCCTTTATTGCTTCCATTATATACAAGTTTAATAGTAACAGAGAAAGACTACAACCATGTCTCACATCCTTTTTAACTAATGCATTTGTCTCGTGATTCTCTACTTGTATTATAGGCATTTGATTCTTATATAGATTATAAAGTATTCTTCTATCTCAATATTTTAGACCTCTGTTTTTTAATTTTGAACATCTTATCTCACCTAAAATTCTCAAAAGCTTTTTCTAAATCAACAAATGCCATAAATGTATCTTTGTTTTTCTTGAACTGCACATCATGTATTAATCCTAAAGCCAGAACTGCTTCTCTTGTACCAAAGTTTTTGCTAAACCCAAACTGATATTCATCTACTATCCTTTCTATTCTTCTGTATATCATCCTGGTTAATAATTTTGAAGCATGTGATGGGATAATTCTCACATTTGTCAGGAAGTGTGAATCGGTTGGAATCTCTCCTGTTTCATAACTGTTTGATATCAGTTTGAGTAATCTTTGGAAGTTGAGTAATCTTTGGATCCTTGCTCTTAAGGATTTTGAACGTTTTGCAGGAATCTCATCAGTTACGGCCACCTTAAATGATTTCAAATCTATCAAAGCTCTATCAAGTTATGTCTTTAAAACAGCATCTTCTAAGTTATCAATGTCATCACCTTATTTTTCCAAACCACTGTTATTCAAATCTTCTCCATCATACTGTTTCTCTATGTATTCCTTCCATCAGTTAGATCTATCTTTTGAGCTTAAAAGAGGTTTCCCTTCAGCAGCCTTAACATTTATACATCTTTTCTATGTTTCTCCAAGATTCTGTTTCATCTTCCTTATAGGCCTCATCCGCTTTACCAATGATCAGTTCATTTGTTTACTTCCTAGCACTTTTCTTTTGCTTTCTTGTATTTACTGTTTATTTGATTTCTAAAATGACTATACTGCTCTCTTCCTGCTTCATCCTGAGCATTTTTGTGCTCTGTCCTCTGATTGATCAACTCCGAAATTTCTTCTGTGATCCGAGTTTTTCAAACGGCTTTTTTCGTGAGCCCTAATGTTTCTTTACCAGGTTTGATTATTTCTGTCTTCAGTGTATCCCATTCATCTTTAGTTGAACTCCTTTCTGAGTTATTTCATTGACCAACATCTACCATCTCCACAAATTTTTCTCTTGTGTTAGATTGCTTCAGTGTATCCCCTTTCTGTCCATTCTTCCTGTTTTGCTTCTTTATTCTCTTGAATATTAGCCTATGTTTCATAACTATTAAATTGTGGTCAGAGTTTGTGTCAGCTCCTGGGTATGCTTTACAGTCTAGAACATGATTCCTGAATCTCTGTTTAGCCATACTATAATCTACCATATAACTACATGTATCCCCAGGGCATTTTCAGGTGTTTATCTTCTGTATAAATTGTGTGTTTACCACGTTGAGTTTACAATTTTCACAAAAATTTTAACAACCTGTTTCCTCACTCATTTTTTTTCCTCCTATACCAAGGCTTTCTACATACTTCCCTCTTTTCCTTCTCCCACTACCGCAGGCCAATCACCCATGATTATTAGATCCTCCCCCCTTTTTCACCTATTGCAATATTTTTTCAATTTCATCATATATTCTCTATTTCATCATCTTCCTGTGATTTTAGCATATACACTTGTACTAACGTGGCTGGAGCAGCTTTAGTTTCAACCCTCATCAAAATAATAATGTCATTTCACAGTTTGTATTAACTAACCAATTTCCCTACTCTCCTGTTCATTACACCCACTCCACTAACTCCACTGACAACTTGTGTGCTAATAATTCTGTGCTCTCCCGACCAGAAATCCTTTGTGTCCTTCCACTCGATCTCAGTAATGCCAACAACATCTAACTTAAGTCATTCCATTTCCCCTTATTTAGATTTTGTAATCTGCCTGCCCTATTTAGACTTCTGACATTCCGACTCGTAGAATGTTTCTATCCATTCTGATGACTCTTCCATGAGCAGTCCCCACATGGAGATCTGATTAGGGTAGTATTTTATTCAGAAAGAAGCCATCATTCCATATGTAATTTGAGAGGATTACATGATCTTGATATACCCTTTAGGTCTTTAATGCAGTGGCTTTCCGTTGCTGTCTGCATCCCTGTGCAGCTGATCATTTTTGTTTCATCCACCTTTATGGGGCCATTCCCAACCCGAAGGGCAGGAAGCTGCCCTGCATCACTCCATGCCTTCTAACCTCCTTTCAGGAGGCCGTTGATGAACAGTGGATGACTCCCTATACTGGGAACCATTCAATCACCCGATTCTCAACCATGCAAACAGGGTGCACTACGTGAAGGAGAGGTAGACATTTGGTTGGAACAGGGCAATGTAGTCTCTTCCAAACTCTAATACAACCCTGCCCCCTCCCCTTTTCTTCCTTATAACAATACTGATGGGCAGTTTTTATAAAGCCATCAGTCAGCAATACTTTTGTTGTTGGGCTAATGTATGGAAAGATGTGGATTCAAATTTGTATTCAGTAACAAATATCTAGAATTGCTCATGACATCTGCCTCATCTCAAATTTAGTTTTAATTACTGCAACATAGATAAATTGTTAAGTTCCACAACCACTTCAACTTTCCCGGTATATGCGTCTGATCAGTGTATTAACATTTGTTGTACTACTGTGTGTAAATCAGAAAATATCTGTAGAAGTAAATAGAAGTTGCTGTCATGTAGATACTTTTTGTGAATGATGTAGTGTAGGTGATTGTGGCAGATTTCCATTCTGTTAAAGAGTCCTACGCTTTGAGAAGAATTGTATAGCATGATACTTCAGTGATAACTGTTATTCTAATCCTATATGAACAAAGACCAGAAAACTTTTTCCCATTCCATTTATTTAGAAATCACAATAAACATTGGTTTTATACAGTGACTAGAATTTGCCTGGCAACATGAATCTCGTTGTACATGAGCATTACAAATATATTATAGGGAGTAATAAAATTATGCAATAAATTCTATACAAAGGGTTTTCATATCCTTTGAGAAAATTTGTTGGATTTTGAGAAAATATGCTTAAGTCTGAAGTTTTATTTTGGCTTTCATGACCACACCTGAATTCTTTGCTTTTCCTTGCACCCAATCCTCTCCCAAACTCAGATGCCCATGATCCACAAAGGTTTTTTTTTTTACAAAACTTTCATAATAAAACCCTTGTAATTAGCATTTTTTTGTGATGAATAATTGAAACTATTAGAATTCTGAATGAAGACAATGGGGTTGCCTGTTGTGGATGAAAATGTTGCCTTTTGCAGTTTATGATGGACAATTTCTTTGCAGCAGTTCATCACTTTACAATCCCAGCTAAAATTTTAATACCAACGATTGTGTTATAGTTGATACCAGCAATTTTATATAAGGGAAGAGAAAGAAGATATGATCCTCATCCAAGGACTTTGAATTGCCTGGAAGTTGTAAGAGTGTTCGTAATGAAACATAATTCATAAATTGTTGAACATGTGTCATATTTGTTTTTGTAAACTCTGATAACCTCTTTTTTTTATTTTACTTTGCCTATAATCTGACAGCTTAAACATGTACAGGGTGCTTCAAAAAAATGTATACACACTTTGAACTTCCATAGAAAATTTATTTACCGTTCTACAAAGTTAAATTTCAGGAAAATAGAAAGCTAAAAGTCCAATGTAAATCAAACATAAACAACAAATGTTAATACTGTTCAAATTGGTGACCTGCAGCATCAATACAATTCTGAGTACGAGTCACCACAGATTCTGTACATCGTATCAAAACGTCCAGTGAGATTTCTCTACACACTGCTTGAATCTCATTCCAAAGAATGTCTAGGTTACGTGGTTTACGTTTGTACACCTCATCTTTTACTGTGCCCCACAAGAAGAAATCCAGTGGTGTAAGGTCTGGAGAGCGTGCTGGAAACTCGATTGGCCCCCTGCGTCCTATCCACTGGCCCGACAAATTTTGATCCAGGTAAGCTCGTACGTCCCTGTGATAGTGCGGCGGAGCACCATCTTGTTGAAAATAAAAATCATCATTACCGTATAATGCACGAATGGCAGGAAATATGGAATCAGCAAGCATTGTTAGGTAATTAATACCAGTTACAGTGCCTTCAAATCGAAAAGGTCCAATGAGTCCCCTTGAAGACAAACCGCACCACACATTTACACCTGGCAAATTTACAGCTTTTTCAATTGTAATGTGAGGATTTTCTTCACCCCAGTAAACACAATTGTGCCTATTGACAGTTCCATTAAGTTTGAATTGGGCTTCATCCGACCAAATGATGCTACCCATAAATCCCAGTTCACGTATCACCATCTCCTGAATCCATTCACAAAATTGCAACCTTCTATCTGGATCGTCATCACTTAGCTGTTGCACCAGCCTTGGAATGTAAACACGATACTTGCCTCTCTTCAGAATGCGTAGCACGCTGCTAGCACTTACATCACTTTCACGTGCCCCTTGCCTTGAAGATTTGTTAGGAGAGCGTTGAAACAGTTCCAAGACTGCCATTGATGACTCATCACTTGTAGCTGTTCGAGGCCGACCTGAATGACCTTTATGCACATCACACACTGTTCCATGAACTTCGAACTTGTCTCATATGCGTGTAATTGTTAATCTTGAAGGTGGTTCTGTATCATACTCCCTTCTCCACTGTCTTTGAACTTCATTTACATTCTCAAACTTCCAGTACCACTTAATAACCTGCTTACGTTCTTCAAAACTCAAACGTACGTCCCCCATGTTGATATTACAAATTCCAACTGATAATATAACATAGAGGGACGATTATGCTGGCACCTGGCGAAGAAATATAACACTAGCCTTGTAGAGTGGGAAAACAACAATAGTTTAAAGTGTGTATACATTTTTTTGAAGCACCCGGTATTTAACCCTCAATTGGAGAGGCTGCATATGGAGTACAATAGTTCATTTTTATATCGATTGCTTCAAATTTCCTCCTATTTTCTCTATTATATTACATTTTTCTGGTCAGGAACTACATTGGAAAGAAATTAAGAAGAGGAATTTTAAAAACAACAGGCTTATTTGGCATAAATAGAATGAATACCTCCCACAAAATGGCTCTAATTTTTTCGTCGCTCTTGAGTTGATCACCGGGTGTTGGCAATTTTCATTGAAAGAGTCAAAAACTTCTCTCACTTCAGTTAATTTATCAGTTTTTCTGAATGTGTCCCTTGTGTCTTTGTCATCGAATCTGATGGCAATGCACAAGTTTCTGAATAGTTTGAGGCCCATGACCCCCTGCAAAATTTCAATTCTTGTGCCGTGCTTCCCACACGCCGCTTCATCAAGATTGATTTTGGACATTTGTTTGTATGTATAAAATACCTAAAAATGCAAATTCTTCTGCTCTGTTGGTGTCACACATGCTTCTCAGAGATTTTATTAGTCATCTGCTGTCCTGTTCTGTTGAAGGTAAAGGTTTGTGTACTTTATGAGAGCATCAATCTTATTACTATTTATAATCTGCTGGAAAGCAGAAAGTTAGTTACATCATCACAATTTTTGGAAAACAGGAGTATGGTTTTCAATAAATTTTTATGAGGTGTTCTTGCAAATTTTCTCATGATGTGACTTTTCTCCCATATATGGATTTCGCTTAGTTCTTTCAAAACCTTCACCCTTACCTTTGTATGAATTATTTCTACAAAAGCATCGTCATTACCTGAACTGATGAAAACTCCAACATTGGTAGAATCGTCGTGTTTTAAGGAAGAAACAAGGTAATAGGGACGCTTGAGGAGGTTCAAAAACATCCCCATCAATTTCTGAGAAAATTTCATGATCAGAATGTTCAATGAACTCTGATTCATCAATATTAGATGCACTATCATCAGCTCTGTGTGCCACTTCATCCAAATGTTCTTGAAAAAAACCCACTTATAGTCTTCAGGAGAGACAATCATTTCTTGACATAAATGGAGATGCGGCCTACTGGGTTGGCGAAAGTGACATGCGTTAATCAATGAAGGTTGTCAGGGATTTTTATTAGAAGGGTAGAGGGGAGATGAGGGCTTGGGGAGGAGTACTTTGTTATTCACAACCAGAAACAAATCATTGGCGCACACTGTACACCAGCAACTCCAATTGAGGGTTAATTACAGCAGAGTGATGAGGGCGTTAGTTAATAATATATACATAATACAGATATTCCGTTAAATCCAAATGTTTTGGGATTTGGAGAATAGTTGACTGCCAAATATTTTCTATTATGCAAATGTACCGGAGACTCTGATATGAACGTACAGTTTCAGCAGAATCTACAAAGAAATTAGTCTTTCCCCCCATGTTTATTGCCCAATGTTATCATCATTTGGATGTGAGCTCTGTACTCACCTTCAGGTCACCAGCATGGCACTGAAGAACATGCAGTCAAAATGCTTTGTCACTAACGTTTGGTGGTATGCAAGAAAATATAAGAAAGTCCCTGTTATCACTTTACACACACACACACACACACACACACACGCAGACACACAATTGAATAAACTCTTCATTTATCATTGGTTTAAGAATAGTTGCTTAGTATACAGTTCTTTAATCTCCCTTTGGAATCTAACGAGTCTTCAGATATATTTTTGATACTGTGTGACAGAGTTTTTGCTGTTTGTTTGAAACAAAAGAAAGTTGAGGCTTCACTACATTTATTTTGAAGACATTTCTGAGATAGATGAAGAGTTTACTTTAATGAATGTAGTATGCTAGATGGCAGCCATAGGACACCGAAACATCCCAAAACCACAACCCAAAGTCAGCCATATTTGTGTTTTTCTCACCCAGTTCTGTTTATAGCATGGGACCCATGAAACAAATGCTTTGCTCTGGCTATGAATTTTTTATATCTTTCCCTGAAATGCTTCTCATCATATTTACCGTAACACCCCACATCACCTTCAGCAGATAACCCAAAAATATAATATGCTTGTCCACAAATACCAACACTTCCAAACCATACCACATTCCTTCCATTGTAATTGGTCTTGTTGCAAACCATACACCACGCATCCACCCACATCACCTATTTAAATCCTTCAACTGGTGATACCTACCCCATTATGGTGCTATGCCACCTGTACCACAACCCACCTCATACATCAGATCACCTTCCTCCAATGCCCAAGTTCTTACATTCACTTTACCACAAACCAGTTGCCCAATAGCATGAATAATCACAGACAATCAATTTACTTCCAAAATGTAGACCACCCAGTTGTTGGGCATTCCTTCTCCTGTAACTCTCAACACCTCTATAACTGTTTCACACTCAGGGCCTTCAGGGTATTGCCTGAAATCACACCACCACCCAAATAGGAATTGGCCTATCAACATATTCTGAACAGCAAACACCTTTTCGGCTTTACCTCTTGTGTCATCCAACCCTATTAAATCCATCATTTGCATATATACCTAACTAGCTGTTACACGTAACTTCGTACGTGTGGACTTAGAATTTGATTGCTAGAATTGAATATAGAATGCTGTAATTTACGTAAGATTTGTCCCAAGCAGCACTAAGTTGGCATAATATGACGGGAGCATCATCACTATACCATTCTACTGTTGAACCTGTCTCATGAAGAGAATCAATATCCAACATTTTTAACAACAGAAAAGAGGGCAGCTTCAATTTCAGCTTTGTCTTCTTTTCTTTCTTCCGCATGAGCATCAGATTATTGGGTTCTAATAACTTTAGCTGCTCGTGCTCTGCTGGAACTACACTTTAGTTCTGTATTATGCTTGCTAGGCATGATAAAAAAAAAAGACAAAATAACCTGGTGCCAGAGATTTTAAGGTAGACAGAAAGTAATAGTACAGTGCAGTGCAAATCAACATTTATATAAAATAATAAGTTTTGTCTATAAATGAAATTTGTCAACAGATCATACACTGACTGACTGCGAGAGAAGCACAGTGTGGGTGAACGATTTATCATTGGAGACTTACACATGCATCCATCTGCATGTCACCATTCAATAAGTTCTGAAAACTTAATGAGTAAAACTGTTATTCATAACAGAAAAAATTATCCTCTGTCCTTCCTAAAGATACAAAGTATTTCCATCAATAACGGTATATCCACTTAGTCGTCAAAACGTAACAAAAATACAGAGACTTACTTTTGCATTTATAACATTATTAGTGTAGGCATACACAAACTGCCTGCAAGAGAACAAATCCTGTGGATCCAGTATAGCGTAAATAAAGTAAACGCTTACAGCACTGTTTGGCCACCTACAATTTGCCATGCATTCCACCCCTGAATTTATGGGACTTTCATTTTAACGTGGAATCCTTACAAAGGAACTCCCAGGCTTGGCTCATACGATGAAAAACAATTCTTAAAATTTTTTGTTCCCAGCAGGATTTGAACTGGCAGCCACACCAGTAATTTTATGAAGTAAGCACCTTATCCAATGCGCTACCAACCCACTCTGTTGTTGAGCATTACAGAGACGTATATATCTTTTGCCTCTGTCTTTCACAGTTCAGATAGTTTTTATAAATTCCATGATATTATGTATGACCTATACAGAATATAGTATCCTATGATCTTCATAAAGGCAAATAGCATCTCCTTGTCAAATTTCATCACAATCGAATTAGCTGTTTAGCTCTGAAAACGTAACAAACAGAGAGACAGAGTTACTTTCACATTTATAATATTAGTATAGGTTAGTGTAGATCACACACACACACACACACACACACACACACTGCCTGTGAAAGAAACAAAGTGTATGGAACCAGTATAGTGTAAATAAAGTAAACACTTACGGCATTGTTCGGCCGCCTACGGTTTGCCAAGCATTCCACTCCTGAATTTATGGGACCTGCATTTTAACATGGAATCCTTACAACAGAACTCCTAGGTTTGGCCCATACAGTGAAATACAATTCTTAAAAATATTTGCTCCCAGCAGGATTTTAACTGGAGGCTATATGGGTAACTTAATGAAGCAAGCATATTATCCACTGCACTACCAGCCCACTTTGTTGGTAAGCATTACAGAGACATATGCATATTATGTGTCTGTCTTTCACGGTTCAAATTGCTTTTAATAATTCCATGACAATGTGTATTAACTATAAAGAAAAGAGTATCGTATGTCCTTCCTAAAGGCAAATAGCATCTCCTTGTCAAATTTCATCACAGTTGGATTAGCCATTGAGCCCTGAAAACATAACAAACAGACAGGGAGAGACAGAGTTACTTTCACATTTATAATATTAGTAGAGATATAGTTTGTTTTTTATTAATTTGTGTTGTACATATTTTATGATACTTTTGTTTACTACTTATGTATTTTTCATTATTACATATGATTAATTTCCTTTCCATGCTCAATATTTTCAATTATATTCTTTTTATTGCCTCTTACCACCTTTGATTTGAACTAACATTCACATGTTTTTTGACAGGATGCTCATGCAAACCAACCCATGTACTTTGTCTTCTTCTTCTGTGATTGTGTTTTGTTGCTGCAGCACTTCTTCCAGTTTGATATGTAGAGGACCTATTTTTATCTTTCTTTTTCATATTAATATTGCTGCACAACATTTTTCGTGCTCTATTGTTTCAGAGTGAAAACTCATTCATATAAAAATTTTAACAGTGTTTGTAGCATTTTAACTGAATAAGTGGAGCATGTTTTAAACCAAGTAGGTGAAAAAATTTGGGAGAGAAGACCTAGTTTGCAGAGGATGCAAATAATTTTACCATAAGACAATACACTGTATCACAAAAGTTGTTTGTGATCAAAATAAATGGAAGATTCACCCTGTTCTCTTAATCTTCCTCTGACTTCTGTTTCTTCTTAACACTCAAAACCTTTGCTCCAGCATTTTTCAGTTTTTTAAGAGGCACTGGAAGTTTAGAGTGGTTTTATGAGTAATTCAGCAAAAAATATGTCAGAGATAAGGATAACTGCATTTGGTCATTATTGTAATAAATATATTGTTATATAAGAGAGATTCAGCTGGAAAATAAAATTATTAAAAATTATGTATGATTGTTGTGGTCCTACACTTAATTTTCCTATTACACAATGTATCCATAATACGATGTACCTTATACTGATAGATGTAATTTGGAGAATAAATAAATTTATGGTTAGAGGCTTCATCTAACCTCAGATGAAATCTTGACATGACACTATTATATGTAGAAAGTTATTTAAAAAAATCTATATTTGTCTTGGTAAGTGTGTAATTACCAGACGCAACCGCTGGTATAGTGTCTGCCTTGATAAAACTCTGTTCAGTTTTTTAATAAACAAAAATAAACACTGATTATTGTGAATGTGTTAAGTGCTGAAAAGGAAATATTCTCTCCCTCCATCCCACGTACCCATTTTCATACCATATCGATCTGCAGTTATCCTCTTCCATTGCATAACAAACAGATTTCAGGAGAGGAGAGATTATTTTATTGTCAAGTTCCATAAATATCAACTTTGAATTATGTAGTTAATATCCAACAAATCACAGGTAAATAATTCTTCATGCTGGGATCCTGTTTGTAACACTGAGGAGTAGTAGCTAGTGAATTCAAAAGAGACAGGCTCCTGCAGCATCACAAATACTGTATATAAAATGTTTGTAATTGCATGACAGTTCATTAGAATGTTGTTTAATATCTAAATTTATTTTGTTTGTACTGTCTGTTATATTAGGAAATGAGCGCTTTCATCACCAAGATTTAAAATGGAAAAGATGTGCATATTTCACTATTTGTATTTGCATTGGTCTCTCTGAATCCTTCTTTGTTCAGTTATGAAAATCACCTATACATTTTTATTACTTTATCTGTAGTGTGCTGAGATACCCCTTACTAGAAAATTCTATTTAGCAGTATTAAAACAGGGGAGGTTAAGGAAAGTAAACACATCATTTACAAAAGGTGAAGGCTAGAAAATATAAACTTAATTCACAGTATTACATAGATTGACTCAGAGTGTCCATCTACCTGTATCACCATTTGCCTCATCTTTTTGTGTGAATAAGGTTTATGTTGTAATATTATGAACTGTGATTGCCTTTTTTGGATTCGATAATTCACTCCTGCTTTCATCTTTAGTAAGTCAGGGTTTGGCTACCTAAACCAGCCCATCATTATGGTGGGGATTATAGCTTTAAGTGGAATTAGCATGGAAAAGCAATATCCTCATTAAAAGTTGCAAAGTTCTCAGTTGCTGATATTAGATCCGACGTTCTTTTGGGCTCATTCAGGCATTGTGGAAAACATGTGTTTACGGCCACATTGCTTGAACCGTGATGTAATTGATAGTTGTTCAGAGATGGTGGGAGCCTCGCGGCTGTGTATAAGGAAGGTGGAGAGACCCAGTGTGTCCTGGCTCTATGGTACAAGAAATAGGCATCCATATCCCAGATCAGCTCCCACACGGCATCTTCATGACCTTATATTCCAAACTAAGAATGTTTGAAACCAAATTTTTCAACTGCTTCAGGATGTCGATCAAATCGTTTGATGAATTACATGTTCTAACACTCTTATGAAGGAAACTGTGTCATCAGAAGAAAAACTCGTAATTATGCTAAGGTAAAATATTAACTATCGCATATTTCTTTTTTATTATTCCATATTGGCATATATACATATTTTTCAGTGATGAAACTAAGGAAAATGGAAGTGGCTTCTAGGCAATATAGATAATAAAGGAAAGGGAAGTTAACTTGCCACACACCAAAGTTGACAGCTGCGATGAGAGGGAACACGTATGCTGACAAAAAAAAACACAATATTTTGGCATCTGCCTTCTTCGGTGGTAGATAAATGGGCCATTAGGCTCCGTACCTGTGTACACAACAAATTTCACCCAATGAATAACTGGGTAGTGGGGTAATGGTGGGGGGACTGCAAAGGACTAACAACACTGCAGCAGAACTCCAGAGATGTGAACTAGCATACCAGATTATCCTCGATACCTGACACCCACCTGGCCTTAACCACCGTTAAAATCCAACCACTTAACCCATCACATTTTTTTTTTTTTTTTAGTAGATATAACTTTTCACGTCAACACTGTGCCCTTGCTACATATGTTCTTTTTACCATAACCTGCATCGTATTTCTCAACAATTTCCGATATATCGATAGTCTACTCCTTAGCTGTCCCCCCAACCTACCACAAATCACAAAGATATTGGAACATTATATTTTATTTTCAGGGCATAAGCAGGTATAGTTGGAACCTCGTTAAGAATATAAATTCGTATAGAACTTGGTTAGCCAGGTCATTTAATTGAATACAATCAAATTTATAATGTGATTATTACAGTGCCCGCATTTGTTATAATCTTCTTTATACCAATTATAATTGGTGGATTTGGGAACTGAGCAGTACCTCTAATGATTGGGGCCAAAAAGAATCACATTACTGTTAATAATATAATTGAATATTAATATTCGAATTAAGGAGGAATAATGACATTATATAAGCTGCTAACCTATTATAATAGCAGTTAAATTCTGTTAATTTCTCTGTTTTTTATAGTTTAAATAAAACATTACACTTTCATTGTAAAAATAATATTCAATTATTTATAAATACTCAAAAGTAAATATGCTTCCCATACAGCTTCAATGTATTGTTCTAAATGAGCTATTTAAGTTAAATAAATAAAACAAATAAAATCAATATTCATGTAGTAAATAGTAATAAATATGTTTTTAATTTAAATCGTATCAACCTTGCATATAAGATAATAAGTAAACATATGAATTATATAAACCCTGTCCACCAAATAATACGTTTCACCCATAGCCAAAACTTTTTAAAATAACATAACCATATATTAATGGATGTAATCTGACGAAATTAATACTTAAATAAGGTATAAATAATATAGAACCCATAAATCAATGATTATAGATATAAATATAAAAATAAAAAAGTAAATAACCTATATAAGAGCCAATTATAACCACTGTTATAGTCAAAAACTTAAGATAATAGCGGAGTATAATACAACAGGGAATAGGAAATATCAATCATCTTATTATTGAGCCAACAATAAACCAATTATACCAGACAATATGTAATTAGATTTATTGTCAACTGAAAAATAACTAAGATGGTTATAATAATTAACCATTGAATAATAAAACAAACAAAATGAGTATATGGCTGTTAACCCATTGGAAATATAAAATAAAATGAAAATCAAATAATTTATATAACACATAGAAGATAATTCAAAGAATAAGATCCTTTGTATTAAACCCAGATAAAAAAGGTATTCCGTATAAACATAAACTTGATACATTAAAACAAATAGAAGTCAAAGGTATTCTATAAACAAATGAGCCCATAAAATGAATATTCTGAAAATCACCTAAATTATGAATATAAGAACCAGCAAACAAAAATAATAAAGCCTTAAATAAAGTATGAGTTAACAAATTAAGAAATAATAATAACCCATTGATAAAATTCTCATTATTAACCCAAGTTGACTTAAAGTTGATAAAGCAATAATTTTCTTTAGATCATATTCAAAATTAGCCCCAATACCTGCTATAAATATAGTTAAACAACCGATTAATAATAATAAAAAAACATTTAAATTCTCCTGTATTTTGAAACAAATTATTAAATAAACTCTAGCCATTACTAAAGTTGAAGAATGAGCTAAAGCAGAAACAGGTGTAGGAGCTGGTATAGCAGCTGGAAGTTAAGAAGAAAAGGGAATTTTAGCTCTTTTAGTTATTGCAGCAATGATTAAAAATACTTTTTTCATCAATTAAAATAAACATAATAAATATATTTACAACTACCATAATTAAGCATTAAAGCAACAGAAACCAAAATAGCAACATCACCAGTACGATCAGATAAGACAGTTAATATACCTGCATTATAAGACTTTACATTTTGCTAATAAATTACTAAACAATAAGAAACCATCTCAAACAAGCAAGATTCTTTTAATATTAGGTATAATAATTAAAAATATTATCGACAAAACTAACATTAATACAAGTAAAATAAATTCTTTTCTCCATGTACAGGGTGTCCACAAATGAATATCGGGGTTTTAATGCTTTATAAGATTTATTACATTATCCTTACAGTTATAAATGATATGTCAAATGAAAGAGCAACTCAAACAGTTTTGTTCGTTGGCACTAGTGCGCATGTGCGTGAAATGTTTCCGCTGCGATCCGCTAGAATGCGGTAGTAGCAAAGATGGCGACTAGTGAAGAGAAAGCGTTTTGTGTTTTACAGTTTGCAAAGACTGAATCTGTAGTTACTGTGCAGCGTGCGTTCTGCATTAAGTTCGGGCGTGATCCTCCAAGTGACAATAACATCCGTAGATGGTATCATCAGTTTGAAGATACAGGCTGCCTTTGTAAAGGGAAGAGCGTGGGACGACAAAGAGTTAGCGAAGAGACTGTTGAGAGAGTGAGAGAGTCGTTCACTCGTAGCCCAAAGAAATCTGTTCGGTAGGCTAGTCGCGAATTAGAAATTTCTAAGTCGACTGTTTGGAAAGTTTTAAGGAAACGTTTGCAACTACGTCCTTACTGTTTACAGTTGTTACAGGCTCTAAAGCCTGCAGACCATGGTTTACGTGCCAAATTCGCTAACGAAATGTTGTTACATGACGATGAAGATTTTCTACATCATGTTGTCTTAAGTGATGAATCGACCTTTCACCTCAGTGGACATGTTAACACTCATAATGTGCAGATCTGGGGCTCAGAAAATCCTCAAGAGATCGTACAAGTGCAACGAGACTCCCCTAAAATCAATGTTTTTTGTGCCGTATCCCGGCGGAAAGTTTACGGACCTTTCTTTTTTGATGAACCGACTGTAACTGGTACTTCTTACCTTGATACACTAGAGCAATGGCTCTTCCCTCAGTTGGAACAATATGAACCAGAGAACTTCATTTTCCAGGAAGATGGTGCGCCACCTCACTGGCATAACGAAGTACGCGGTTGGTTGAACGTAACTGTACCCGACCGCTGGATTGGCCGCAAGGGGCCCAATGACAGAGCTTGCTATGTGTGGCCTCCACGTTCACCTGACCTAACGCCATGCGATTTCTACCTTTGGGGTTTCATCAAGGATCGTGTGTATGTGCCTCCGTTACCAGCCGACCTCCTTGAATTACGACAGAGGATTGAAGCAGCTGTTGCAACAGTTACTGAAGATACACTGCTCAACGTTTGGGAAGAACTCGGCTACAGACTTGATGTGTGCCGTGTGACAAATGGTGCCCACATAGAACACTTGTAAGCTTGTATATAAAACTGTTTGAGTTGCTCTTTCATTTGACATATCATTTATAACTGTAAGGATAATGTAATAAATCTTATAAAGCTAATGCTTTATAAGATTTATTACATTATCCTTACAGTTCATTTGTGGACACCCTGTATATAATCAACTCTATAGTGAATAACTAAAGAGGAAATTAACATAACGAAAGATGTAAAAGTCATTGATATTCAATCAATAAGTAAGGTTATAATTACTGAAGATCTATTTAATCTAAAACTATCCCATTCAATAAAAACAACTCAGTCATTCAAAATTAGATAAATACCAGTAAAAAAAGTGAATAATCTTAAAAACAATTAAAAAAATGAATCTAAAAACCCCGATTGATAATATATTCATTATTGACCTAAGGTGATACAATCACTTCAATGACACCACAAATCATCATTTTCAATAAAATACCAGAGCATAAAATCAATAAATCAATGTTTAAATAAAGAATATTTAAACGTATTCAGTGTAATATTATCAAAACTTGTTTACACAAATACCCAATAGAAAAACTATATAAACCAGAGAAATATAAACCATGCTGACTATAAGAATATATATACATAATGTATAAGCAGTGCTAAAAAAAAAAAAAAAATAAACATAATAGGTAATATAATAATAGATCAAGAAATAATTCTATTCATTAAAGAAAACTCGCCAAGAAGATCAAAGAGGTTGGGAAAGCTATATTAGAAGAGCTGAATAAAAATCGTCACAAACATATTGAAGGTATAAAATTAAGTATTCCCCTGTTAATTAATGAACTATGACTCCCTAGATGCTCATATATTGAATTAGCCAAACAGCATAAACTAGAAGAACATAGACCGTGGCTCACCATTAAATATAAAGAACCTATTAATCCCAATTATTTATACTTATCAAACCTACAATAAGTAGTGATATATGAGCAATAGAAGAATAAACAATTCATAACTTTAAATCTATCTGACGTATACAAATTAATTTTACTATTAAGCCACCTATTAAATCCAAACCTATAATAAAATAATTATATATAAATCCAGATCCTATTATAAGTTTCATAATACGAATTAAACCATAACCCCCTAGTTTCAACATTACACCAGCTAAATCATTCTACCAGAAATTGGAGCTTCAACATGAGACTTAGGCAGTCATAAATGAACTGTATATATTGGAATTTTAACCAAGAATGCCAAAATAGAAACTATATAAAAATATTAATTAAACCTAATTGAACCTTCTAATGAAGTTAATAATAATATATCTAAATTCCTATAAGTAATTAGTAGAACCAGCAATAAAGTCAATACAGCAACCAAAGATTAAAAAATTAAATAAATTCCCGCCCATAATTGCTGAGCTTGATAACCCCAGCCCAAAATTAACAAAAAAGTATGAATAAGTCTAGATTAAAAATATAAATAAAAAGAAAAAAAGGGATAATCTAGAAAAAGCCATATATAATATTACTATTAAGAACAAAATAACAAATATAAAAACCCCAGAGTAAAAACCCGTTAAATAAATACCTGATTTTGAGGTAAGTATTAAGGTCAAATTCAAAAACTCAATAAAACCATTATAAAAGAAATAGGATCAAAAGCTAACCCATAACTAATTTAATTATAATGAATATAATCGTGCTAATTAACTAAGTAAATAAAGCTCAGTAAAAATAGTAAAGATTGGACCAGCCATCTTGAATTCTTAAATAAACATAAAGGCATCATAAATAATATAAACAATACATATATTAACATAAGGAAAATCTGAAAGAATTAAAAAATAATTTCCATATGATCGAATTATAGAAACCAAAATCGATAAACTTAAAGCCCCCCTCACATATAGATAATAACAAAACAAAAATACAACTAAAAAAAAAGTTCCAAACCATATATAATTAAATAAATGGATATAATAATATACAATGAAATAACAATATATTCCAAACTTAATAGAAGTATTAATAAATGTTTACGGTTAGATGAATATACATAAATACCAGATAAGATAGACAATGAAACCATAAGTTTTAATAGTTTATATAAAAAACACTGGTCTTGTAAACCAGAAAAAAGGAATAATATGCTTCTCTTTGGCATCAATTAACCTTAAATAAGGGTTATTGAACCAATTTTTCAGGTAGAAACTGAATGCGATAATCGTTTCTTATTTAAGATTAATTGATTTTTAAATTAATTTCCCTCCAACGCATATGTCTTGAAACATACATTAGAAGTTTAAGTCTTCTTCTAACTTTCGAATTAAAATTCTAAATTTATTTGTCTAAATAGTAGAAAAATTAATATCTTAAATCAAAAAAAAAAAAAAAAAAAAAAAAAAAAAAAAAAAAAAAAAAAAAAACACATAAATAATTTAAATATAAAATCAAGAAACTTGTTCAAGCTAAATATATTAATTTATCATAAAGGAATCGTGTTAAAGTCCCCTGGGTCAAAATAAATAAAAAAGAAACCAAAACTATTTTTTTTTAATATTAAACTATAATAATCTCGCCTAAAAAACTAATGTCAATATCATTCTTATAAAAAGAAAAAGTAAAGTAAATCCACCAGCACCATATTCAATATTAAACCCCGAAACTAATTCTGACTCACCGTCAGAAAAATCGAAGGGGGTACGATTAGTTTCCGCTAAACAGGAAGCTAATCCAGCCAAAAATAAAGGGAATATATATAAACAAAATCATCTATTATACTGATATAAACACATATAATATAAATATCTACTGACTGTATATAATAATTGGAGATAGTAAAAACAATACTAATCTTACCTCATATGAATTGGTTTGTACAACAGAACGTAATGAGCTCAATAAAGACTGGTTAGAATTAGATTATCACCCAGCAACTATGGTGGTATAAACCCCCAAATTTGTACAACAAAGAAAAAAGGAAAATCTGTGTATAAATGAACACATATTAGTTAAATAGGGTAGTAAAATCCATACAAATAACAAAATTATTAATCTAATAACCAGTATAAAACTCTATAGGGTCTTTTCGTCCTAGAAAGAAATTTAATCATTTTAACTTAAAGGTTAAATTCAATTAATTGATACAAGACAGTAAATTACTCGTCAAACCATTCATTCTAGCTGTTAATTAAAAGACTAATGATTATGCTACCTTTGCGCAGTCAAAATACCAAGGGTCTTTAAATAATCAATGAGCAGTTCAGACCTTAAATTATTATCAAAAAGTCATATTTTAGACACAGGCCGGAATTTATTTTGCCTAATTCCTTATAAACCAAATTATTTTATAATATAATTTTAACAAAAATATTTATTAATTAAATAATTATTTAATTTTGTAAATTATTTTAAAAATTATTTTTATTATATATTTAAATATTTTATAAAATCAGTATACAATCTTAGGTACCAAAATGTAATCAAATAAATAGCTGATTTAAAGCCTATTAATATTTAAATAAATAAACATTATAAATAAATTTAGAGCTAATGCCATAAATAATAAACCAAAATAATAAAATAGTAATATAAAAAAATATCTAAAATTTTTGCTAAAATTAATTTCTATCTAAAGAAACTAGATACCTTAAATGACAAATGACATATCTCCACTAAATATAAATTAAAAATAAATATACAACATTAACATAGACACACTTTCCAGTACACCTACTATGTTACGAGTTATCTCATCTATATTACGAGAGCGAAGGGCGATGTGTATACATTTTAGAGTCTAAATCAGATTAATATAATTATTAATATTACTTTTAAATCCACCTTCAAATAAAAATTAAACAATATTATTCGTATAAATAAGTTTATTGTATCCCATCTCTATTTTATTATAAGCTGTATCTTGACCTGAAATATAATCCAATTAAAGTAACAGAAAATTAAAATTCTAATAAAATATTCTTATAACGGAGATATACAATAAACAAAGTATATAAAATCGTGTTATATCAATTCCAGGACAGGTTCCTTAAATAGATAAAAGAACACCAAATTCTTTGAGTTTCAAGAACATAACTAATACTACTCTAGCAAAATATTAACATTTAAAATAATAGGGTATCTAATCCTAGTTTAAAATTTAAATTTCATAACCTCATTTATAGAAAATAAATAAAACCATAATTTCACCTATGACATAATATAATTATATTCATAAATTTAAATAACTACTAACTAATAATTCTAAAATGTATTTATCGTATAACCACGGTTGCTGGCACAAATTTCACTTATACTATACTAAATACTAATACTAATTCCAAAATCACTAGATGATTAGTTCAAATTACTGTGTAACGGACATGAAGTAGAAACCTCATATATAATATAAAGAAATATTTAAAATCAAAGGAAGAATCCAAATTTGATTAATAAAATACCTTTAAATTAAATATAAATATAAAAAACCCCTTATGGATCAAATATTTTCAGAACTTACAATCAAATCCATTGAACCACAGTCAAATATAATTAGAATATCTAGCCACAATCAACAACACAATAAATACTCTCTCTCTATATAAATATATAAGTTGTCAGTATATAATAGATTTTAATTAATGATAGGTTTTAGTCTAAATACATAATTATATTATTTAATCTTTATATTTTTTTATTTTATAAAAAGATTAAATAATATAAATGCTGATTCTGTATATAATTAATTATGTAATATAAGTTATTTATGAAATATAGGTTAGTGTAACATTTCAATAAGGTTTTTTTATTACATAACATTATCTAATAATTTATAATTAGCTATTATTCAGTTAATTAACTTAATACAAATTATTTCTATATTACAATATTCTTTAGTAATTTATAGTACAATAAAGTTTATATATATATATAATTATATAATTACTTATAAGTTTTTAATATAAAATATTGCTTTTTAAACTTTACAAATAGAACTTTACACATCTTATAGATATACATATATAAATATAAGTATTTATTATATTATAAATCTTTGTTGAGCTAATTTATATATTATAATATAATTATATAAAATAAATATGTTATTATACTTGCCACAAAAGCAACTCCCCAAATTAAAATTTCTCCACCTAGCAAAAGTGTCTATAAATAAAATCTTACATAAAATTAATATAAAATATTAAATAAATAAAATAACAAGTGAGGTGCTCGATTAAAGGACTATCTTGAAAGGGTAGATAATGTAGGTAACTACCCTCACTATACATTTAATAGATTTAAACAATTTCCTCAAGTATCAAAAACTTATGTGCCTCATACACCTAAATATAATGAAAAAGATAAGCTAATAAAGCTAATGGGTTCATACCCCATCAATAGAGATATTAATTATCTTTTTTTTAGTGCACAACAACACAACAAAAATCTTATTCTTATCATTTTCAGTTATAGGATCCATAGTATCCATTTCCCCCAATTCTTGGCTTGGAGTTTGAATAGGATTATAAATTAATATACTATCTATTATCCCCATACTGTCAAGACAAAAATATTCAGCTATTAATTACTTTATTGTTCTGGCTCTAGCACCAACAATACTTCAATTGGCAATTTTATTTATCCAAATAAACATGATAAGACCCTATAGAGCCTTATAACTATAATTATTTATTTTGTTAGTTTATTTTTAAATAAAATTAGTATTTATTTTGTTTAGGTGACACAGAAAATTAATAAACTTTCTATTATATAAGCATTGATAAATGTTTTTGATGCATAATTTATGACTATAAGATTAAGTTATTTTAGGGATAACGGCGTACATTTTTTAGAGAGTTGATATTGATAAAGTAGTTTTCAACCTCGATGTTGGATTAAGATAAATAAATGGTGCAGAAGTCATATATAATTAGGTCTGTTCGAACTTTAAATTCTTAAATTATCTGAGATCAGACAGGTGTAAGCCAGGTCGGTTTCTTTCCTGAAAATAATTATTTTTATTATTATGAAAGCACCATAAAAGTAAGATAATCTTAATATTTTGAATATTATTACCGCTTTGGCAGATAAGTGCATTAAGTTTATATCTTAATTATGTAATTTGATTTTACATGTAGTATTGATATATATGATTTATTTATATTTTTAATTAATTTGATTTTATTATTTATTTTAGTTTTATTAAGAGTGGATTTTTTGACCTTGCTTAAACGTAGGGTATTGGGGTATGTACAGGTTTGTAAGGGTCCTAATAGGTTCGGATTTGTTGGTATTCCTCAACCTTTTAGTGATGCTATTAAATTGCTAACCAAGGAACAATCATCATTACCTTATAAATCAAATTACTTTATTTACTATTTTTCACTGGTTTTAAATTTAGTAATTTCATTATTTATATGGATATTATTACCTTATTTAACTTATATGTGTTAATTTATGTACGGATTTTTCTTTTTTCTTTGTTCTACAAGTTTGGGGGTTTATAACACTATAGTTGCTGGGTGATTATCTATTTCTAACTATTCATGATTGTGCTCATTACGTTCTGTTGCACAAACCTATTTTTTAATTGATTCTGATATTTCTGTATCTGACAAAATTTCTAATATTATATCTCTATTTATTTGTTCATTGATAGATATGTTTTTATCTAGGGGTGTTGCTTTTGTTGAAGGTATAATAACATGTTTATTTTATATAATTATATTATAATATAAAAATATTTTAATAGAAGACTTGCCCCAGCAATTGAACTAGGCATAAATTGACCACCAAATGGAGTTTTACCATTCAATCCAATGCAAATTCCCCTACTAAATACAGTAGTTTTGTTAAATTCAGGAATTACAGTTACATGGGCTCATGATGGCCTAATAGAATCTAATCACTCTCAAAGATTTTAAGCATTAATCATAACAGTAATCCTAGAAATATATTTTACTATACTCCAAGCATATGAATACTGAGAAACAAACTTTACTGTTGCTGATGCAGTATATGGATCTTCATTTTTTATAGCAACAAGATATCATGGAATTCATGTCATTATTGGTTCAACATTTCTACTAATATGTTTAATACAACATAAAATAAATCACTTTTCTATAACCCATCATTTTGGGTTTGAAGCAGCAGCGTGATATTGACATTTCATAGATGTTGTTTGACTGTTCTTATATATTTCAATTTATTGATGAGGTAGATATTTATTTAGTATAATTAGTACAATTAACTTCCAATTAAAAAGTTTGAAATAATCAAGATAAATAATTATAATATTAACCATTAGAGTCTTAATTTCAATAATAATTCTGATAGTAGTCTTAATTATTGCCATGATAATCTCCAGAAAGAAAACAAATGACCGTGAAAAACGATCCCCATTTGAATGTGGATTTGACCCCAAAAGATCAGTTCAAATACCATTCTCGCTTCAATTCTTCCTGATTGCGGTCACGTTGATGTAGAAATTGCATTAATTCTACCTATTGTTATTATTATAAATATTTATAGAACAATCACATGAACAACCACAAGTTTATTCTTTATCCTAATCCTTCTTGGGGGATTATACCATGAATGAAATCATAGAGCTCTTAAATGAGTTGAATAGGATTATAGTTAACTATAACATCTGAGTTGCATTCAAAAAGCATTGATAAATCAATTAATCTTAAATAAGAAGCGATTATCGCATTTAGTTTAGACCTGCAAAATTGGTGCAATAACCCTTATTTAAGGTTAATTGAAGCCAAAAAGAATCACATTACTGTTAATAATATAATTTAATATTAATATTCGAATTAAGGAGGAATAATGACATTATATAAACTGCTAACCTATTATAATAGCAGTTAAATTCTGTTAATTTCTCTGGTTTTTATAGTTTAAATAAAACATTACACTTTCATTGTAAAAATAATATTCAATTATTTATAAATACTCAAAAGTAAATATACTTCCCATACAGCTTCAATTTATTGCTCTAAATAAGCTACTTAAGTTAAATAAATAAAACAAATAAAATCAATATTCATGTAGTAAATAGTAATAAATATGTTTTATAATTTAAATCGTATCAACCTTGCATATAAGATAATAAGTAAATGTATAAATTATATAAACCCTGTCCACCAATTAATTTGTTTCTCCCAGTGCCCCCCCCCGCCAAATGCACCAAGGTGACCCCTGATGACATGGATTTTTGCTCTACAGTTTTAATAAGGGCGGCAATGTGGAATAATGAGATTTCTGTCGGTGAACCCCTCCTCCCCTGAGCCAAGCCCCCCCCCCCAAACCAAATCCTAACCCCCCCCCCAAAACAAAATCCTGGTTCCGCCACTGGTTTCACCCATAATCAAAACTTTTTAAAATAACATAACCATATTTTAATGGGTGTAATCTGACAAAATTAGTAGATAAAGAAGGTATAAATCATCTAGAACCCATAAATCAATGATTATAGATATAAATAGGTTTATAAAAATTTAAATAAAAATAAAAAAGTAAATATCCTATATAAGAGCCGATTATAACCACTGTTATAGTCAAAAACTTAAGATAATAGCGGAGTATAATACAATAAGGAATAGGAAATATCAATCATCTTATTATTGAGCCACCAAAAACAGCAACCAATAATACCAAATGATATATAATTAGACTTATTGTCAATTGAACAGTAACTAAGATGGTGATAATAATTAACCATTGAATAATAAAAGAAAATGAAATGAATATATGGCTGTTAACCCAGTGGAAATATAAAACAAAATAAAAATTAAATAATTTATATAACACATAGAAGATAAATCAAGAATAAGATACTTTGAATAAAATCCAGATAAATAGGTATTCTGCATAAACATAAACTACCCAGTTAGTCATTGAATGACGTTCGTTGTGTACACGCCTACTGAGCCTAATGACCCATTTCTCTACCATCAAAGAAGACAGATGCCGAAATATTGTGTTTTTGTTTGTCAGGATACATGTTCACGCTCATTGCAGCCGTCCACTTTGGTATGTGGAGGGTTAATTTCCCTTTCCTATTTATATTTTTTTTCAGTTATGGAAGACTGAGTCCGTGCTAGATTACAATGAGGTATGCATTGGCAATGGTGGTGTATTTTTGAATACTGATGCATTTGAATTTTGTAGGAAAGGGTAGATCATATGCAGTGTACACATACTTATTACAAATACTTTGGTTTAATATTGTAGAAACGCTATTTAATATTAAAAAATCTCCTTCCAAAGTAAATTTTTATCAGTTGACAGACATATTTTGTGGTACGGTACACAAATATTCTTGTATGATTGCATAGATGTTTTCCAATTGTCTTGCAGTCATTCTTCACCTAATTGGTTGTCAGACACTTATCCAAGTACACCCACAAACTTTTCAGATGAATCCATACTAATACAGGAGCAATTACTTAAATTATCTACAAATGAGGAGCTGAAACCAATGTTTGACACTAGGATACCGCAATTTCTGGTTCAGATACAGAAGCTGATGATTATTTTCTCATCTTCCTATTTAGTGTAACACGTATTCAGTGGAGTTATGAGTCTCAGCACGAAAGAAAGAAAGTGACAGGATATATTAGTGCTAATGGAGACTTATGAATGTTGCATAAATAATCTGATATCAATCCATCAGTTTCAGCCATCTCATTGAAAAAATAATGAGTGTTTTTGTATTTTAAAACAAAAGATATATTTTCAATAAATACTAAATTAAATATCAAAATGCTTTATTTATAATTTATGTTTTTGTCACCATTTACCATTCTAGACATTAAACTTAAATTTTTTTATTATTGTTATATACAGTCACAGAGAGTTATTTCACCAGCAAATGCATGTTTAGGTATTTGTTATATTAGGAGTCCATGGACTTAATAAGTTTGAAAACCACCCATTAAGTAAACCTTCTTTTTCCATTTAAACAAATAAGTTTTTTTGTACTTTGAGATTGAGAGCGAATATTTTCATTCAATAATTATGTCACATGCTTTAGAAAATATACATTCTGACAGCATAGATGTGGCGAGGATGCATAGATGGTAGTTTACTACATCCTTGAGAGCATTGTTCATGTGTGACCAAAACTTGATTGTATCCGTTGTTGGTGATTTCTAAATCATAAGCTAAGCATGCTCCGCAAACCAAAGGTTGGTCGGTCCCTCCTGAAGGAGGCATACTACGCCTGGTATCGGAGGTAGAACGGTCAGTTTCATTCCTCCTCACCCAACCTAACCCGGTAAATCTACCGGGTTAAGGGGACCTATAGTTTAACGTGGAACTCAAACTACGGAAGTGTTCTGGCATGCTTCAAATACACAGCAAGCTGTTCTAGAAGAGAAAGGCCAGGCTAAAGGCCTTTTAAAATCCCATTCAAGGCAGAAATTCAAACTGGGGACCTTTCATTCTCCAGTCAGATCCCTTACCCAATGAGCTACCAAACCACTCTTCTATAAATACTGCCAGAGCAGAGTAGGTGTGTCGGATGAAACAGTGGCTGTATGGCAATGTTCTGCGAGGTGACTCATCCCACCACCTCCCACGAAAGTTCTGCTGTTGCCATTTGTGAAGAAGTAAAGATAGCAATCAAGCAATAAAAAAAATATTAAAACTTTTGTAGAATGCTCTATTTTATTTAAGATATATAAATCACACACTAACCCGTCAATATGGCTTAGTGCATAATGGTGCCGCACATTGGATCTGGGAGGTACAACGTGACCAGGATCGATTCCTGGTCCCCCTGTACGAGCTGTTGTGTTTTAGGCAGTTTCCCATTATCATCTATGTGAATGCTGGAACGGTCTCCAGTCTTGGCCTCATAAACTACACAGTTCACAAACATAAATAGACCCATCATACAGAAAATGTGAAGTTTCACATTTCACAGACAAATGGCAACACAAACTTTCATCCTATAGTTTAAGTAAGCTGGGTCTAAGAAACCTGGTTTGAATTCAGGCAGGACACAAGTCCTCCCCCCCCCCCTCATGATTCACACTGGCCACCTATTTGAAACAGGGGACCAATGGCACGTGGTCTTTAGCTGGCTGGATTGCAGAAAAAGTCAACATGCCGAAATGCACTCAATTCAAACTAGGCCGCCAGGCTTCACAGATTACTTGGGACAAGCTTGCAGAAATCTAAATATAAGGTATGTTGGAAAAGAATCCAGACTTTTTTTTTTTTTTTTTTTTTTTTTTTTTGCAAAAACTTGAAAAACTTGATGGATTTGAATGAAGCACACTTGCATGAGCCGACTTTGAACCTTCTTTCTCATGTGTGATTTTTTTTCCTGCCTGTCGATAGCATTAGTTGCTGGTAAGCAGCATTTAAGTGAGCTTGTGTGTAGTGCCCTCGTATGTTTGTAATTGAAAGGAAAATGATGCAACGACTGGAGCAGCAAATTTTGCCAGAAACTGGGCAACAGCCAGGAGGAAACCATTTGAAAGATTCAGATGGCTTTTGGTGACAATGCTATTGGCATCACACAGATTAAGGAGTGGTACAACCAGTTTAAAGATGGCCACACATCAGTGGAGAGCAATGCATTAACATGCCAAAGTGGATGCTGTGGTGATGCAGCACCACCGTGTGACTATCCAAGGTGGGCATCAGCACTTTCACTTTCCATTGTGACCGAAGATTTTGCCATAAAGAGAGTGTCAGCAAAATTCTTGCCAATGCTGCTGGCAGCGGCACAAAAGCAACTTTGTTTTGAAGTCTCTCAGGCAATGCTGGACTTCACAAACAGTTAGCCCAGCTTTATGAAAACCATAATCACTGGTGATGAGTCCTGGATGTATGGGTACAGCCCGGAAACCAAATCCCAGTCATCACAGTGGAAGCATTCCTTGTCGCCTAGACCAAAGAAGGCCCGCCAAGTTCGCAGCAACATCAAAGTGATGCTGACTGCTTTCTTTGACTCCCACAGTGTGGTATATCATAAGTACACTCCACAGGGTCAAACAATCACCAAAGAGTACTACAGAGAAGTCCTTTGTCACCTATGTGATCCTGTGCAGCACACGAGACCGGAGTTGTGGTCGACAGGAAATTGGCTCCTCCATTACAACAATGTTCCAGCACATTTCTTGCACTTGATTCAGACTTTTGTGGTAAAAAACAAGACTCTAGTGGTTCAACAGGCTCCTTACCTTCCTGATATGCCCCCCTGTGACTTCTGGCTGTTTCCCAAACTCAAAAGGCAATTTAAAGGAAAGCGATTTCAGAGAAAAGAGGACATTATGGCTGCAATTACAACAGAGTTAAACTCCGAAAGAGGCTTTCTGGTAATGCTTCCAACAATGGCGTTACCCCTGAGACAAGTGTGTGGAGTCCCAAGGAGACTACTTTGAGGGTGATTAGGTTTCCAATGCTCCAGGTATGCCAGTTTTTCTTCCCCCAGCCAAAGGTCGGATACTTTTCTCACAGACCTCATACAACTGAACAATGACCAGACCTCTGTCCTCCTCATTGCTTCTGCTTTCCGCCACACAATCTCCGACAGTAGTACCTGAGATCACCAGTAGTGGCACTCCTCCTATTCATCCATCTGTTGTACTTGTTTCCTTTCTCAGCCCTAGCTTGAGTCTAGTGGCATAACAATAGGGTGACAGGATGGGCAGAATGCCATGGGCCAGAGCCGGAGGGGGCCACCCTTCAAACAGACTGCACCTATTGTTGCTACCTGGGGCAGTAGCCCCCTCCCTGAGATCAAGCACTGAAGGACGGCCCCATCCGATGAATTTACCACAGGTCTTATCGGTATAGCATCACTGCTTGAGTCAGTTCTACAGAATGGTCTCTCTTTCTGTAACCAATTTTAGAGGGCGCTAATGACCCCACTGTCAACGCGCCCTAAAGCCACAAAAACAACAACAAACATAGAATACAGAACTTTGTGTACATATGCTCAGAAAAATGTTTCCAATATACTTTCAGTTTCACATAAAGCTGCATTTTATATGTGATTTAAATTGTAATTAAGATCAAATCAAACAATTAGGGTGTCATTTGTAATGAAGTTTCTCACATTAATATATATTCACTCATGGAAGGAAAATAAAGTTCACATCTTTAGACATTTATTTGTTTGTTACTAACTAACCATTTTATGTATTATGTCTCTGTTTAGTTTTTGTGTATCTTCCATGTCATGTAAGTGTCATGCACTAAATAAATACATTACTCCATTGTTTTTCAAATATATGTTTATATTATCATAAGGCTTTACGAGGAAGCCAAGTAACATATTTTTCTCTTTTGAAATGCTCTACTGTTTTTGCAAATTCCTGCAGTAAGTTTTTGGAAAATTTCTGGTCCCTGGTATTATTACTTCATACCTACTCAAAAAGTGGTATATTTAAGTCCTTGTATTTTAAGGACTTCTTGATGCCCCTCTAAATTCTGAATGTGGATTTAGTATCTTCTGCAGGGTCTCACTTTGCTCAATCCTTCTACTATAATAAACAGCCAAGACCATTTTAGTTTCCTTCAAATTCCTCAAAAATTCTACCCTTGTAAGACATGTTTGTTATACATTAATGGTAACAAACTGTGATAGTCATTGTTAACTGTTGTTAATACCACTCTGCCAATTTCACCTTTATCTGTTCGGTAAAACATACAAACCCGAGGAAAAGTATCACTGTCCGACACACCTTCCTTTAATCATACCCATATAATGTTTTGTATTTTGTGCATCTCTGCTTAGTAACTAAACTATCTTTTTTTAAAAAATAATACTTATATAATTCTATATGAGTAGTCTGATTACTGGCTTTTATATATTCTCATCACAATCCCTCATGTACCCCTTTTATTGTTTCATTTTCACTTCTTGCTTTGATATGAATGATTTCTTTCTTCCTGAATCTGTAATCAGTGTTCATTTGGTTGCTTATTATAATCACCTCACAACCTGCCTCTAGTTTAAAAAAATAAAAGGTTCTGTCACAACTCAGTCACAATTGGATGAGGGCTCCTTTACAACTTTAGCTAGAAACACATATGGTATCCTCTTTCCCCTTCTGTTTGGGTATAGGCTATAAATCAAGTAAGCACTTATACCAATCAATAGCTGTGGTCTCCATGTCAGTCGCCTCTGCCCCCAAGTTTACCCACTTAATAGAAAATAGAAATATATGACTGAGCTCACACAAGCACGCATGGTCAACATAGACACATGTATGATGATTTTTATTGTTGAAAGTGGTGGGGAAGCAACAGTAATACCACTGGAAATATTAAAAATAAGATAAAAATAGGGGACATGGGAGAGAGGTGAAAATTTTTACATTGTAAAAAGTAACAATGACAGAAAATAAAAAATAAATAAAAAATTTAAATAAGGTCTATATACAGGGTGTCCAGGAATGAAAGAATAATACTGCAACCGCAGATAGCTCGCATCATGTCCAACTATATGAGAAAATTTTATTTTGGTAAAAGTCTCACCATTTTCGAGGTATTATAATAATTATGATACATATAAGGACTCAAGTCTGGTTGTAAAGAGTAAAGGATTCTTGATCACAGCAGATTCATCTTCCTCAGATTGCTAGGCTGTTTGGGAAGGAGCATTTTGTGTGATATGGATGGCAACTATCAAGTGGAGAAATTATTGTAGGTTTGTGAGTTTGATGTGGTACCGAGCATGGTGGGTGAGCGGTTAGCACTATGGCCTCGAATTCGAGAGGACAGCAGTTTGAATCTGTGTCCGGGCAACCAGATTTGGGTTTACCATGGTTTCCCCAAATCACTCTACGGAAATGCCGGGATGCCTCCTTCAAAAAAACCAGGGCTGAATTCTTTCCCATTCCTTGTTCCCAGTCCTTTCCCATCTCTAATGACCTTGACGTCAACAAGGCATAAAGCCATTATATAAGTGGTCATGGTGCACAGAAATGTCTACATCCAGGAAGTTGATGTTGGTATCAGAGTTTGTGTAAGATAACCTAAATGTTGTTATTTCATTGCCAAAATTTGTTCAAAGAATATTGAGCTAACTCCAATTCCATTGAATATCAAGTTTAAAGTTGTTTTCTTAAGTAATTCAAGGGATAGAGTAATGATAACAGTGATTTGAAGTCAGAGCATAAAAAGTAAATATTGCCGTAATGCAGTTTAGATAATTTTGTGATGGATAACATCACATTCATTCTCAGAGTTACTTTAATTCATGAATAACAAAACGAGATATGTAACTTACCAGGTAGGAATTTTTCCTGAAGAGATATAAGACTTTGTAAGTCAAGTTTGTCTGAATCTACTAAGTCGTCATAAACCACGTTAAAAATTCCTGAAACCATAATTTTAAACACAGGAAAGATATTCATTCCTCAAAAGATTCATACATTTTTATTACACTTTATGTAAAGGTTTGGGGAGGATATTTAAAATTTAAGTGATGGTTTTGGTAGATTTTGAGAACTGGGCATACTATGAGGTCATTGGAGGTGAAGCTTTAGAAGGAGGAATTATGTTTAAATGAAATAGGAATTTTTTATGAGCATAGAACAGGAATTGTTTTTATGATCCATGCAGTAGTTTTTCCAGTATCCAAAAAAGTAAATAATTTATAAATGCGCCAAAATTACTAACTTCCGGCTATCAAGCATAATCCAAGGGAATGACAAGAAAAATAATCAAAGTTTCTAATCATAGGAAAATTATTGAAGAAACATCACTGTAGGAGGATAGTATCACAACCTTATTGGAAATTTGATGTAGAGTTGTTTAAAATATGTTTCAGAGCTGTAAGTTCAATAGTTCAAGAGATATCAATTTTATAAAGTACACATGGTTCAAACATTTCACTCAGTTAGAAAATTGTTAATAGACAGATCCATATATCAAAAGAAAGAGAAGAAGGAGTAAATAATTTGAAAAGTTGATTCAGCTCGTTAACTCAAATACTTTAGGCAGGAGAGATAATGTAAGATTATTCATGAAAATATGTTTTGAGAGCCAAATTGTCATTGATACAGAAATTTTGACTAGGATTGACATTTATAATCAGGTACACACACTGTAAAAATTTCAATTGGAAGTAAACGAATTCCAAGGAAAGCCCATGGTTTCGTGAGAAACTAGTTATTTCTGGATTCTCACGCATCTGTTAGAAAAGGCAGGTCCCATAGTGGGGGAAGCACCACTGGATTGTGAGGGCTTGAAATGTCACCACGTCGGTTTGGTATGTGGTTGGACATGAGATGTAGGGCTAGGCTACAATTTGATACCCGGAAGTACATCCAGTACGGAAGACATCTTAGAAATTTTCGGGCGCACGTGACTTAGTTGCAAGATCCTCATGTAGCTGTAAGGAAGCATCCATAAACCATGTACCCAACATGGCTATTGTCCCTGCAACCCCCCCCCCCATGTAGTACGTAGCTTTTTTCTCTTTTGATTCCAGAAGAAATTTTGTGCTGTTTTCTCTTGTCAGACTATTGTAAATTACGTACAAAGATAATTAAGTGAAGGAAAATAAATATTAAATGCTGTTGTGTGTTCTGTACCTCATTTTAACTGTGAAAAATGATATGAATGGAAAGCTACGTGGCCTGGCTCGGAAACCCTAAACCTCCACTTCCCCCAGGTAGCACAGCGTAGCTTCCCAGCCCCCCCCCCCCCCCCCGACTGAGCCACATAGTTTATGGACGCTCCTTAATCAGTTAAGGGTTCGTGAGGGTTTACCTGGCTTGAATTCATTTATCAGTACCTGCAACATTTATTTTGGAGAAGATTTCTGATGCCAATAGAGTGTTTTGCGACTTTGTAAATTTTTTAGAACAATACAGTGATGGTGAAATTTATCTGAAACAACGGTGACTTTAATTTGAACATAACTTTCCTGATTGAGGTTATCCAATTAGGTTGCGACCGACTCATTACCAAGCAATCTATTATCCATAGGCAACATTACCATCACTCACACTAAGCTGTTAGTGTTAACCTGCACAAACAGTATGTTTTGACATGCGTTCTGTGTGGCAAGTGTATTTTTGTTTGTGAAATGTTTTTGTTTATGAGGCAGACATTGTGGACCATTCCAGCATTCACTTAGATTCCAGAAAAATGCCTCTAAACCAACTTCAGGGCAGGTGGCATTCTGTGCCCGGGATGTGAACTCAAAATACACATTGTATCATCCTAATCCAGGTTAGTGGCACCTTAATGTGTGCAGCCACAATGGTAGAATGGGTAATCTTTTTCAAGAAACAGTTATCAGGTGTGCAATTTAACAAGGGCAACTGATGATAACTTATTTGAGAATAGACACAGGGAAGGTATTTTTTAAGGTTCAGAAATAAACAGATGGGAGAATGCACACCCGAGATACCAGAAGTTAAGGAGGAAACATTTATCATATGTGTTTGTTGTCAGCAGCATGGGAGCAAAGTTGGAAGATTGGGGGGGGGGGGAGGAAGGGGGAGTTAAATCAGCAGGATGAAGGATGATCACAGACAGGAGCATGGTGTGTAATGAAATAGGGTAAAGAGGGGATACAGCTCATTACAAGAAACCATGAACATAATTCTGACATACTTATTTTTTACCTGATTTGCATAATTACCCATAATTTCAGTAATGTAGTCTCTCCAATTTCATAATAACACACTAAACTGAACACTTTTAAAAGGATAATTAACACTAAAAAGAAAGCTGTGAAATTGACACCAGTAAAGTACCTTGTAAGGATACTGAAACTCAACTTTATTTGTTGGATAAGTATTCAAAACATTATTTCTAAAAAATAAAACCCCAGAAAAACAGCCTTTAGTTATGTGATGCCAAATACCAAGTAGAGTGCATAATGTTGCATCTCGGTAAGTACCAATTTTGCTTCACGTTTTATGGGTCTGTCGACAATCTGTGTGTCGTACTTAAGGTTTCAAGTCAATCCATTACATAGTTCTGGCTACCAATCCATAAATTAAATAATGTTTTATAAGGAAGCTTGATTTACCAAAGCAAATAGCTCTAATTGTCCCAAAACTGATATGACAATGCCGGGAAAGTTTTTTTGTGCATAAAACAGTGATTTTTGCTCAGCAGAATTCTTGAATGTTAAAATGTTCCTCAAAATATACATACTCAAAACCTGAAAGTGTAGTTTTGTGCTGAAAAGTGCACTTACTGTCATGTAATTAAGAAAGCAGATATAATAATGGAGTCTTTCTTGGCATTGCATTTGCATATTAGGCATTAGAGTATAGGTTTTCAAAAATAGGGGGGGGAGGGGCACCACCACAGGCAGCTGCAAAGACATGTTAAGGGGAGTGTGAGGAACAAGGTAGCTTCGCTGCCCATGTTGATGTTACCAGCAAGTGTTGGAAACAAAAAATGATGTTGCTTCCAAATACGATTTTAATAAAATGAATAAATCAACATTTTGGGCCAAGTGTATCCCACCAACCCACAGCAAACGATGTGATTATATTTACCTATATCTCCCACTTACTTGTAACAAATGGAGTTTTTAGCTCTTGGTGAAATGAAAACAAGCAGTCAACTCAATATTGCTCAATGATTTATGCCGCACACTTTCTAACTTAAAATTTATAACTTTATAAGCAATATAAATAAAGATATTTGATTTTGTTCTTGATTTTTAATAATAAAACTATGGAGGGGGGCATTGGAACATTTCTTTTGATGGAAGGGGGAGGGGTGGTAAGAAAAACATTGGGAACCTCTACTTAAGAGAATAGATTTCAAAACCTTATATACCTTTGAAAAATTTGTTATTAATATTTGTTTCGTAGGTCCAATATTAGCAGAGACAGTAGTTAAGGTGAAAATATTGCTTAATTGTTATGCACATAAGTAGATAATGAGTTAGTTGTAAGCAATCATCATGACAATATACCAATCACAGACATTGTTAATTTTGAACAGGGCACTCTTAATAGTAGCAATGTTATAACAGTTACTGACATAATTTGGAAAGAATTACTAATTTGCTAGATGAATTATGTATTTGCATTCACTTAAATCATGAAACGTCATATAGATGATGCCTGACTAATTTCAACAGGTTATAAAGATGTGTATATGGGAGCACATGATACTCAACTTCGTAGTGATAATTCATTTATTAATAGACATTTAAGTTCATTGTGGAAAAAATATTAAGGTACACAGTTTATTGAATATTATAAAATATTAAGCAAAAACTTACATCAAACTTGGTCTTCGCAAAAATACATTAATGATGTTTTAGACAAATATGCTGGGTACCACCGTGAAAGCTTTAGGCACATTTTCCTTGTTTGCAACATAAATAAGCAATTTGTTTAGTGTTTTAATTGATTTGTTTACACTCTGAGGTATTACAAACCATTTGTAAACTGTAGAACTCATTTTATCAACAAAATAATTGAACTGCTGCTTTGTTAATGGCAGCACACTCTGAGAAGAAATGTCACAATAAACAAAATGACAGCTACCAGCATTTAGGCGCCAATATTCAAATTAACATTTAAAAATACAAAATGTTTCATTTTTTTCTGTTTGTTTTTTAAGAAACAGTATATTTTTTTTGAGTATAGTAGACATACAGCTAAAATACTGGCTACTTTCCCAAAATCTACATTGAATAAAATATAGAATGAATTTACAAAATAAATTACATTATGGAATTTAGTCCAGTGGAAAAAAAATATGATATTGGCTTGAACCACATAACATTCACAGCATACTTTTCATATACATAGCAAATTAACTAGATCTTACAAATATTATGACCTTTAAACATTATATTCAGAACTGAATTTGAATTGGGTATGATCTCAATTCAGACTGGAATAATGGTGTGCCCTTAGGTATGCACATTCCAGTAACAGACATGTGGAAATGCGAATAACAAACAACATTAGTTTTGAAAAGGGCTCATATATCCAAATATTTGATCAGAATTGGGATACTGTAGAAAAATTTTATATTGGATATTTTCAGAGAAGCCAAAAAAAAAAGGCTTTCTTTTTACACAAGACAAATGCACAAAGAATAGAAAATTATAATGATATAATATTATCCTTTAGTATTAAACTAAAAGGAAGTGTACATTATTTAGCCTTGCAATATTCCTCTCCCCCCCCCCCCCCTGGGAATTTGCTTTCTGAAAACTGTAACATGTTGCATATCAAATATCATTAGAATTGTTTTACACAGACCCCAAGTCATGCAAGAAAACTAGGATAACAGAAGGAATACTGAAAGAGTCAAATGACAAAACACAAAACTGCACATAATCAAGAAAGAAGAAAATAGCAATTTTAAAAAGAAAATAAACTGGAACAACAAGAAATTGTTGATTACAGTTTTTTAATTTAATTTCAATTGTGATGGAGCACACATACTCCGGGGGCAATGTCCATATACATCCACTTTCCTATGTCTTGATTATTTCCCTTATTTATTATGCCTGACGTTTACAAATTGCAACTTCAAATTCCTTCAATGTTTTTGGTAAACTGCCTATTATTTCCCTTGACGAAATTAAGGAAAATGGGAGCGGCTTCTAGGCGATATAAATAAGAAAAGAAAGGGAAATTAATCCACCACATACCAAAGTTGACGGCTGCGATGAGAGGGAACAGTTATGCTGACAAACAACTACACAATATTTCCGCATTTGCCTTGTTCACTAGTAGAAAAACGGGCCATTAGGCTCGGTACATGTGTACACAACGAACGTTACCTAATGACTCTGAAATTAGGACTGTTTGTCTGTGGCCATTCATTTTAAGAGAGAGTTGCTGTGTGGTGAGGCCTATGTAAGAACTAGTGCAATAGCAGCAAGTTAGTTGGTATTTAAGATGAGTAGTTGAACAGGTGGCATGTCCAATAATGGGGAAAGTTTCCCCTGTAGTGGGATTGGAATATGTAGTGGTGGGTGGAAGCATGCTGCAGGTTTTACAGAGGGATCTGTTGCAAGGATAAGATCCATATGGTGCTTTTGGAGAGTCTGACGGAGGGTATTTGTGGACTAAGATGTTCTTAAAATTGGATGGTCTGCTAAAACATGCACGAGGAACATTGGGTAGAATTTTGGGTAGGAGAGTACGCATTTCTGGAAACAAGCGAAGGAAGTCATACCCCTGTTGCAAGATAAGGTTGATGGACTCGAGGCCAGGAGAGAACTGAGTGACAAAGGCTATGGTTGGTTTTTGCAGGAGACAAGTGAGATTGGTTACGTGGAGGGTGGGTGATTGCGCGGGAGATCTGTTTATGTACAAGATCCGTGGGGTAACAATGGGAAATAAGGGCTTGGGTTTAAGGTTCTGTGAGTATTGATGGAGAGAATGAGCATCAGAGCAAATGCGACTAACACAGATGGCAAGACTGTATGGGAGGGAACGTTTGGTATGGAATGGATGGCAGCTATCAAAGTGTAGATACTGCTGTAAATTTGCGGGTTTGATGTGGACTGCGGTATGAAGGACACCGTGCCTGAGCGTGATGTCAACATCGAGGAATGTGATGTGTGAGCAGGAGTAAGTCCAGGTGAAATTGATGGAATTGTTGCTATTTTTAAGGGAGTGGAGGAATTCAAGGAGGTGGTTTTCGATGTGGGTCCAGATCATAAATATGTCATCTATGTATCTGAACCACACAGTGGGTTTAAAGGGAGTGTTGTTCAGGAAACGTTCCTCCAGACAACCAAGGAAGAAGTTGGCGTAGGATGGGGCCATGTGGGTGCCCATGGCGGTGCCGCGGATTTGGTGATATACTATAGAATTAAAGGTAAACAAATTTTTGGAGAGAACAATATGGGCCAAGGTTGAAAGGAAGTATGTACTAGGCAGGCTATATGATGGTCGTAGGTCTAGGTAGTATTCTATGGCACTGAGGCCCTGACAATGGGGAATGTTGGTATAGAGGGAAGTTACATCAATGGAGACCAGGAAGGAATCTGGAGGTAGAGGTGTGTGGATTGTGGATAGGCGTTCAAGGAAATGTGGAGTGCCTTTCACAAAGGAGGGAAGATTTTTAACAAAGGGTTGGAGATGTTGATCCACAAAAGCTGAAATCCTTTCAGTGGGCGATCCATATGCCACAACTATAGGTCGCCCAAGGTTACCAGTCTTGTGGATCTTAGGAAGAAGATACAGTGTGGGAGTACGGGGATTCTGGGGATTAGGAGGGAGATGGACTGAGGAGAGAGGTCTTGCAGGGGGCCTTGTAGGTCAAGAAGATTTTTTATTTCCTTGCATATGGAGGTAGTGGGGTCTGTAGCTTGTGGAAGGTAGGTGTTAGTATCAGACAGTTGCCTTACGGCCTCAGCCTCATAGTCATTGCGGTCCATCACTACTGTGGTTGAGCCTTTGTCGGCAGGGAGGACGATGATGTTGTGGTTTTTAGACAGTTCTCTCATATCTCAAGTTTCCATATTGCTGAGGTTTTTAGAGTGTGGGATGGAGTTTAGGAAAGAGGGTAAGGAAAGAGTAGATGTGAGGAACTCCTGGAATAGAATGAGGGGATGATTTTGTGGGAGCTGGGTAGGATCCAGAGAGATACAGGTTTAAACTGCTGTAGACTGGGCTCAATCTCGCTCTGTTGGCTGGTGTGTTTTCCTGTGACGGTAAAATGGTACCGCCAGAGAAGAGAGTGACAGAACGCCAATGAGTCCCGGACCAGAGCAGCATGGTCGAACTTGGGGGTCGGAGAAAAAGTGAGTCCTTTGGATAGGACCGATATTTAAGGTTCAGTCAGGGGGATGGAGGAGAGATTAATCACCGACTGTTTAGGTTTAACTGGAGGAGAGGCAGGGAGTTTTCGAGCAGGTGTTAAAGGGTTTGTATGGGGTAGATTGAGGAGGTGAGCCAAGCATGGAGTCTTGGCAACTAGGGGTGGGGTTGGTGTGTGATTTACAGGAGTGAAATGTTGATAGGAGAGGGACACCGAGCGTGGCGGTGTAACGGTTAGCGTTCTCGCCTCGCATTCGGGAGGACGGCGGTTCGAATCCCCGTCCGGGCATCCAGATTTGGGTTTTCCATGGTTTCCCAAATCACTCCAGGCAAATGCCGGGATGCTTCCTTCTAAAGGCCACGACTGAATTCCTTCCCATTCCTTGCCCCCCGTCCTTTCCCGTCTCTAAAGACCTCGCTGTTGAGAGACGTAAAGCAGTTAAAAAAAAAAAGGGGACAGGCCTAGAGATAAATAGCTCCTAACAAGAGTTGAAAGCTTTTGAAGATCTTTTTTGTGCATGTTGGGCCTTCAACTGTCTGCATTCTGACAGGATCTGTTGCATATGATGAATGAGGTGAGGGAATGAAAGGCAGAGGATTTTGTGGAGTGAGACAAGCTGAGAGGAATGTTGATATGCCATGTGAATATACTGTTGAAGAACCAGGTGGGTGAGAGAAAGGGATTGTGTGAAATGGTAAGCTTGAATTGATGAGTGAAATTTTGGATGGCAGCCAGAAGCTGGAAGTTTAATAGTTAAACCATTTGGCGGAATATTTAGAGAGAGGCAAGACAGAAGAAATAGAATGTGAGAATTTAGTTTGGCCAAATGTGAGGCGTGGAAATGGTAACTGGACAGATTGATTTCTGAAAGTAGCATATTGGGCTAAAAAAATAAGGGTCAGTAATAAATCACCAAAAAAAAAAAAATTCTTACAACGTCCAAAACGCCGAGTATAAATGTCAAAACAAAAATATTTGCATTGGCTAATGTGGAAGTTGGTTTTCTTGAAGTCGTGATGCTAGTAATATCTTGCGGAGGGGAAAAAATTTACTATTTACAACATCAAAAATGCCGAGTAAAACTTCGTAAAAACAAACAGAAAATTTGCACTGGCTTAGGCGGAAGTATGTTTTACTTCAGGTCGTGATGCTAATAATATCTTGGACCACAAACGAGCACCGGTAAGATCTAATAAAACACAGTTGTTTAGAGGTTAAATTGAGAATCAGTCATTAGGTAACGTTCGTTGTGTACACAAGTACCGAGCCTAATGGCCCATTTTTCTACTAGTGAACAAGGCAGATGCTGAAATATTGTGTAGTTGTTTGTCAGCATTAGTGTTCCCTCACATCGCAGCCGTCAACTTTGGTATGTGGTGGGTTAATTTCCCTTTCTTTTCTTATTTATTATTTCCCTTGGAAATTTATTCCAGCCCTGACTCCCTTCCCTACATAAGAAAATTTTCCCACTCTCTTTTGCCTGAACTCAAGTGCCAGATTGTGATTACAGGAACTCGTAATCCTTCTACTAATATCCACCCATACATTATCGCTATTATAAGCCTTGAACAAACCGAACACTCTCTTCACAAGTATTCTGTCTTCCAGTGACTCCCAACCCAGCTCCTTCAGCATGTCAGTTACTGATTGCATTCTGTGGTAACTTCTGCAAATAAATCTAGCTACTCTACTTTGTACCCCTTCCAACTCCTGAATTTAATTCTCATAATGTGGGTTCCTTACCCCTCCACCATATTCAAGCAGTGGTTGAACCTAGGTTTTGAAACCCAATTCCTTCACTTCCCTGGTACATCCTCTCAGCACCTTGTCCAATAAATGAAGGTTTTTGAAACCTCTTCCTACTACTTGTCCAGAATACCCTGCCCAACTGAGTTTACTATCAAAAGTTATAACAAGATATTTACAGTCAGGATCTTCGAAAAGCAATTTCTTCCCTGCCGTACAATCATAGAAAAACTCAACTCTTATATTCTACAGAAAGAAATAAATGTAGAGAAGATGAGAAGAGCGTGTAACAAAATGAAAACTTTTGTGGGAAACTTCTTTTAAGATAAAGAATAAATGCTGATACATTGAGGGAATTCACACATAAACTGTTTAGTAACCACAAGTTGTAAGGTACTGTGCTAACAAATATTTAAATCTTGATACCAGTAGTATAGTAGCTGTAATTTCAAGGATATACAGGTAATTTGCTGATTCTTTGAGATATTTGAACTCTGACTAAGAAGTAGAAGTAAATGAGGATCCTTCAGAATTGCTAAAATCACTAGAAGAAGTAATTAAAAATATTCCAAGTGACAGAAAGAAACTAGAAAATAGGTTGGTTTTTCATTAAAGCCTCACCCTCCTTAAGAGAAAATTACTATACCACAGGTTTTAGATTACAGTATTTGAAAATACTACCTCAATATGCAGAAAGAACTGTGTTAGCTGTATACAAGATTACTGAATAGAGGTTACACAAAGCAGGCTGTGTAAGGGGCTGAAGCTGATACCGGGGTTGAGTATCTGGCTTCAACACCTTAACCGAATGTTTATTTGCAGGAAAATGTTCTCTGAATTTGCATCTATAATTTTAAATGACTATGTTGCTGTCTGGATCTTCAACTGTAAAGCTTAATGGCCGCCACAAAGCTTATTTGAACCAAAATCTTAGGAAAGGTTGCAGTTCACTACTAAAATATGTGAGAATCCACTTGATGAAAAACTTGAATTTTATTCCAAAGTCACATTTCAAAAAATAGCAGTTACAGTTGAGTAGGTTATCGAACTAAACGTTTCCAAACAAATTGCAGATTATGTAGAGAAAGAATTTCACCGACCATGCCCCATTGAAAATTTATAAGTTCATAGTCATTATCATCGCCGGTCACTCGTCAACTATAGTCAACATGGCGGTGCATAGACCAACCGGAAATTGTTCCACCTAACCAGCAATCACTTTACCTCACGACTGACACATCCTAATGCAGGTCCAACACATGCAACGTTCCTGGAATAAAATATCACGACCTCGCTATCACATCACCCTTTATACCCCCCTCCGGATGATTGATATATACCGACGCTTTCCAAAAATAATATAAAAAGGTGTAATTATAGAATGTGTTCTAAATTTAATCGTGTGTAGCCTGACCTTCAAGGATTATGAAAAGTGTTTAGTGAAAATTCTCAAATAATTATCTTGCTTGTAAATGAATTTAGTTTTCAGGCGCATTGGTAAAAAGTTTCCGAAAGTTAATTAGTGATTCCCTGAGATGTGTGTTAATTCTGGCAATTTTTAGGCGACCCTGCTGAATTGCAAATGATCATGATAAAATATGTGTCATTGTGTTCTACATTAATTCCTGATTAAAGTGGTGTAAATATTATTATTATCGGTGGTGTAATAGCAAAGTTATGAGTTTGACAAAAATCGGGTTTGAAATCTGTTTAGCAGATACTTGGTTTTTAGAAATAATTATTCAAGTGTTGTTTATGTCGAAATAGTGAAGTTATCTGAATTTTCTTTAAATTTACTTACATGATTTCATCGTTGTTTTGTTTACTGAAGTGGCTTGGTTTATTTGCAAATAAATCTCGAAAACTGCCACGTGTGGTTTATGACGAAATAATTTTAAAAATTGGTTTAATATCTGTTCTACTGCATGAACGTTTTGAAATTTTAATATGTTATACCAGATTTTACGACCTTTCAGGAAGTCTACTCTTTAGTTCGAGAAATTATTGAAAACATATGATTAAAAATGTTGAAAGTGAAAGTGTATCTATCAAAGTGTTTAAAAATTTATTTATGTTATTTACGCATTCTGAAACTACTGAATTATACTGAAATTGTCTTTCTTTCGGATTATTATTATTTTAATATTATTTTACTGCATCGAAAAGTGTTAAGAATTAGTGAAATTATCACGCAACCAAAATCTATTGTTTACAAGTTGGATAATAATGGATTACCCTATTCCAGGTTAGTTTAAAAGTATTATAAAATGTTTATTTAGCACTTATATTATATGTTGAGTGACTTTATTGCTCTTAAATCGGTTTATTTATTGAGTTAGCTTGCTGTATCGGTTTCTGCATGGAACGGTTTTCTCATATCCTATATTTGCAAACTGAAAAAATTAATGTTAACTGGGACGCTTACTCCCTCCCTTATGGTCTATGACTGTTAAAACCAGAATTTCTCCAAATTCTAAGGTGCTTACAGCTGGGATAGCAATAAAGGGATATGAAGGAAATTGTACTGATAATAATGTCTGTTACAATGTAGAGAGTTACCTGATTGGTAGAAGAGGTGGATTACAGTGTGGAGGAATTGATGCAGGCCCTGCATCACGATGATTAGACACAATTAAACTTGGCTGTGACACAGGTAAAACTAGATACAGAGGCACCATTTTGGGCTTGCACGTTGGTTGTGCCTATAAACACCAATGGCAAGTGTAGCTGCAACAGGCATGGCCTTAACCAAAATAGAAAGGAATCTTACTGAGTTGCTTACAAGAAATTCAGGACAGCCCACTTCTTATCATGATGGGACAGGATCGTGTTCGTTAGCAAATGATTGAAGATGACCAAAGGGAAGGTGGAAATCACTAATACTTAAGAGAGACTGCATAAACAGTAAGAGGGGAATAGCTACCAGGAAAGTGAAAGATAACAATGAGAATATATCAAAAACAGTGACTGTAAAAGGGTTATGAACAGACTTTGGTTATCTATTGGAGATGATCAAAATAGGCAGCTGAATATGTAGAGTCTTTTTTAAAGGAAAGAATCCTGGAGAGTGAGGATTTTTCCCTGGGTTATAAACTTTACTGATGAGATAAAGGAGGAGTTATTGTAGGGGAATTCTAATTGTTTACCAATGGCTGCTGCCATTTGCTGGAATTGCTAGGAGTTGCTAGTGGTACAATTCTAAGTTTATGAAGATAAGGACCTCAGTGGAAAAATAAATGCATATTCAGATTTCAAGGATGGAAGCAGGATTGACATTACAGGTGGGGAAATAAATATAACAACTACTGAATAGGAAGAAAATATACATTGAAGAGCCAAAGAAACCATTTTAGGCATGCATATGCAAACACAGAGATACGAGGTAAACACTCAGAGTATGGTGCTGCGGTTAGCAACACCTGTATAAGACAACAGGTGTCTGGTGCAAGGGTTAGATCAGTTACTACTGATACAATTGCAGGTTATCACGATTTAAGTGAGATTGAACGTGGTGTTATAGTCGGCGCATGAGAGAGGGGGGACAGCATCTCCAAGGTAGCGATGAGGTGGGGATTTTCCCATACGACCATCTCACAAGTGCACCGTGAATATCGGGAATCTGGTAAAACATCAAATCTCTGACATTGCAGTGGCCAAAAAAAGAACCTGCAAGAATGTGACCAATGATGACTGAAGATAATCGTTCAATGTCACAGAAGTGCAACCCTTCTGCAAATTTCTGCAGATTTAGTGCTGGGCCATCAACAAGTGTCAGCATGTGAACATCATCGATATGGGCTTTCAGAGGTGAAGGCCCACTCGTGTACCCTTACTGAGTGCACAACACAAAGCTTTACGCTTCGCCTGGGCCCATCAACACTTACATTGGACTGTTGATGATTGGAAACATGTTGCCTGGTCTGACGAGTCTCGTTTCCAATTGTATCGAGCGGATGGATGTGTAAGGGTACAGAGACAACCTAATGAATTTATGGACCCTGCATGTCAGCAGGGGACTGTTCAAGCTGGTGGAGGCTCTGAAATGGTGTGTGGTATGTGCAGCTGGAGTGACATTGGACCCCTGATACATCTCGATATGATTGTGACAGGTGACACATACATACGCATCCTGACTGATCACCTGCATCCATTCATGTCCATTGTGCATTCCGATGGACTTGGGCAATTCCAGCAGGACAATGCAACACCCCACACATCCAGAATTGCTTCAGAGTAGCTCCAGGAACACTCTTGCGAGTTTAAACTCTTCCACTGGCCATCAAACTACCCAGACATGAACATTATTGAGCATATCTGGGATGCCTTTCAACGTGCCGTTCAGAAGAGATCTCCACCCACTCATACTCTTACAGATTTATGAACAGCCCTGCAGTATGCATGGTGTCAATTCACTCCAGCACTACTTCAGACATTAGTCGAGTCCATGCCGCGTTGTGTTGCGGCACTTCTGCGTGCTTGCAGGGGCCCTACACGATATTAGGCAGGTGTACCAGTTTCTTTGGCTCTTCATTGTAAATAATAATGATACTAGGATTTGGAGATATGCAAACACTAAATTGAAAGAAGGAGACTTTGTACAAGTGGCAGAGATAACCATATGGGAGCAAAATGTGTTGTATATTTTTTCTAATAATGTTTGATAACTATGTGCAATCTGTGATTTTCTATCTACTATGAGTCCCATACCTGTGCCCAAATGTTGGTGGTTAGCATGGAGGATGTTTACTCCACATTGGTTGCCTTGTTTAGTGTGATAGTTTTCGTAAAAGTTGTGGTGTGTATGACTTTGATGGTGTGTGTGTGTGTGTTGAGTGTTGTTTGTGTTGTTGAAGAGAGATGAAAGAAGGGAGATGGTGACGCCCAGTGCCAGCCCATTAAGGCCTGCTCTTCCTTTGACAATGGAGCGACCAGTCTTAATGTCACCATCCAATTGATGAATAACCATCAACAGTATCATATGTCTTCACACCATACACCCTGTGTAGAGGTTTCGGATTTAACCCAGGAGTTTGGTGTACAGAATCTGGTGATTAGGAATTGTGCATCATAATGTCTCCTACCTTGCCAGCCAAGTCCCGATGATGAAAACTTCCTCCACCACCAGGACTCAAACCAGCTAAAGCACTGGACACCATCACGGTGCCGCAACCAACAGAGCCAACAGGGTGGGCAAATGGGGATTAATGCTTGTGAAATATTTCTGATGGATATAACATGGTTCAGTATAACAGTATCCAAAATTGAAGGCAGATGTTGTTACATATATAAGACGGCACAAATTCAAAACTGAAGAGTGTTTAATGGAAAGTTTTGTTACGTCAGTTATTTATTAATGCAGTTATTGAAATTATTGTTCAGATTGGACATTTGGCATTGGATTAGGTGAAATGAATACTACAGCACAGTACACAGGAAGTTGGGACAGTTCAAAGAGTTAACAATGAATTTTTTATAAACAAAATAAAAATAAATGAAACTTATTAGATCATGAGGTGCAAAGAGATTCTAATAAAGAAAGAAATCAGAAAGGCAATGGTGTACACATTAAACAACAACACAGGGAATAAGTAGCATGTAAGGAGGGAACTTAAGCTGTATTCATAAAGAATGTTATGGTTGTAGGGCACCGAACATGGTGGGTGAGCAGTTAGTACTCTGCCTCACACTCAGGAAGATGGCGGTTCGAATCCCCGTCTGAGTATTAATGGCAGCCTTAAAACTGTTAATCTTATTTTACTACGTGACTTGAATGCCCGTGTTGGAAAGGAACTGTCTCAAGTACACATCAGTATGAGGCCACTCGGGACGGATGGCATTAGTATAACCTCGGTCGTTCGGTGAAAGGCCCAAGGTGGTTTGCTGTGTCTCCACTACATGTACACACTGGTATGCTAACCTCACCTCGGAACCGTATGTGCGTAGCCTCATACCAGTGTGTACCTGCCTTAACACAAATGTGTCAAGTTGGGGAAAATCACACAAATGAAAAGGGATGTATGTTAATAATTTTCACAACCTTCAAAAAAACAGAGTACTACCAACTCCATCACTGAAAAGAGGGATGTAAATACATATACATGTAGTACCCGCCTGTGTGACAGCACACATTAAGTGCTACAACACTGGATTTAGGAGGTACAATGGGAGAAGGATCGAGTTCTGATTCATGTGTGCCAGCCTGATTGTAGTTTTCAGGCAGTTTCTTACAACCATCAAGGTGAATGCTGGGATGGTCCCCAATCCCGTCTCATAAACTGCACATTAAAAAAAAATACTTATCACACAGAATTTAGTTACACATTTCGCATACAGATGGCAACACAAACATTTCTCCTACAGAGTAAATATTCTGGATCTGATGAATCCATTTTTATCGCGGTTAGTGCACATGTTCTCCCAACCTCATGATTATACACTGGATGCATGTGCACAAGTGCCAGCATCTCGTGGTATGCAAAGGCAGAGACGAATAAAAAAAAAACAAACACACACACACAGAAAGTACAAGAAGCTATCACAAATTAATTTACTATATAGTAAACAGATGGTAGAGGCACTGCTGTCCACAAGAAAAATAATGAAGGCTCCAGTCACTATCTTATTATTTATACTATGTCACTGCTGGATAAATATAACACGGGGGAGGGCGGGGAAACAAATCGGTGTCATGAGATGTTCAAGATGTAACTTCTACATGGTGATATTATCAGATACCTTTCAATCATAAGTGATTCAAATTCCATGTGAAAATTAGCCCTGCAAATGAATATATTAAAGTAGATTGCTAAAAAATCATTGAAACATTCTGCACAGCAGAATATGGAAAAGATATAAGAAGCTGCAAAATGAAATTTAAGAAATCAGGCTATCGTACAATGAGAAGAAACTGTGCAAGAAACATTTCTACATCTACAAATATACTCTGCAATTCACAAAAATGGGGGTGGCAGAGGGTGCTCAGCACCAAAACTAATCTCTTTGCTTTGCAAGAGGGAAAAAAGAATTCATATAAGAATCAGTGTGGCACCTTATTTCTCTAATCTTATCTTTCCTGTCATTCCAACTCAAATAGATAGGTGGATGAACTATTTCACCATACTTGTAAGTGAAAGTGGGAGTACACATGTTTACCTATTGGTAACTTATTAGTTTAAGTGAAACGTGCATCGTCTATCTACCAGAGACTCCCAGCCCAGTCTACTAATCAGTTCTGTGATGCCTTGATGTTGATACTGGTGTGTACCTGCCTTAACACAGATGTGTCAAGTTTGGTGAAAATCACACAAATGGAAAGGGTTGTATGTTAATAATGTTCACAACCTTCAAAAAAAAAAAAAAAAAAAAAAAAAAAAAAAAAAAAAAAAACAGTGTATTACCAATGCCATCACTGAAAAGCAGGATGTATATACATATAGTACCCACCAGTTGATATGAAGATAGCAAAATTCCTAGCATAACTTCATTTAAAAGATTGAGAATGATTAACATGGCAGGTAAAATTTGGCCGACAAGCTAATGCAACTTTAAAAATGCACTTTTCATGATTAAGTGAAAATTAATATTATCACTATCAAGCAATGGTTCAATAATTACAGAAATTTGTAGACAAATATTCATATAAACCAAAGGGAAGCGGTATACGGGGGTTGGTATCTGCTTCTTCACCTGAACCAGTCGTCTTCCAAAATATTCTAAGTCCAAAAAAGTTCTGTTTCCGTGTTGAAATATTTATGCTAACTGTTAAAATTGTCCACAGTCGCCACTTACAGTTTTAACCTACTGCAAGAAAGGTACTATTGTAGAAATGAAAGTCACAAGTTGAATCACTGGATTATATTCTCAAAATTTTTCACGTAAATAATACAGGTTCACAGTTAGCAAGGCAATCGGATATATCGTTCACCAAAAATCACAGGTTGAGAATCAGAGCAAAAACCGCACACCCCCAAGGAAAATAAAACGAAAGTTAGAAATTCACATGTCCAGAAACTGTTAGTCCAAAGAAAGGTTGTTTCAAATTTCGAAGATGGCTGTCGCTAAGCGTGCCCGACACATTGTAGACTCGTTTCCCGCCTAACACCATGGCGTCAAACTTCCCACAATCCACCGTGCTCTAAGCCGCTACCGTTGAACTCGCTCCGCGAGAGATTACATGCTATCACTACGAGATGTTTCGGCCGAGTGAGTAAAAAATGGCGGACTTGTCTCTTTTATCAGACTACCCTACTGGCTGAGACAATAGTCTATCTGTAAAAAGAACCTGTCAACTGAGTACTACCAGAAATTCACCGAATGAAGAGCGTAACGAGACAAGTTTCGTGAAGTGTTTAGTTAAAGTTTTAAAGCTTCCAGACCAGTGAAAATGAATTTTTAAGTTTGGTTAATTTAAAAGCATATTTGAGTCGCGTACTGTTGAGTCATGCCACGTCATAGGAAAAATTCTTCACCTCGAGACCTTAAAATCTGAAGTTAATATTATTTTTAAATCGTTCTCTGGCCTCTGCTGAGCACAACAGTGCAAAAATCTTCCAAATTGGTTAATTCTATCGGGAGTTATGAAATTCCTAAGTTTTACTGTTTTTCCGTTGTGAAACCAAATATTCTGCTTTTTATTTATAGCCGGTTGTGTCCTGGGACTAAATTTAAACTGAACCTTTATTTATTTTAAGCACTTTAGAGAAGTTTTTATCCTATTAAACATGTTAGTTTATGAGTTATTAATTTCTAAAGTCTCGATTTTTCGGCGCCATAACCGGTTGGCTGTTATTTACTTATATTTTCACTTTATTGGTTGATTTTTACCGGAAACTTACAAAATATTAGCTGGCTGGTTATTTTTACTTGGTTATATTTACTTTTAAAGCTCTGAAGTTGTTTAGATGTGGTGGAATTCAATGTTGACTAGCTCCCATGTGGAAATGCATTAAATTCCATATTTAGTACTTTAAATAGGTCTGGAGCTGCGAGTTATTAGTGAATTTAATATCAAATGGTGAAATTCTAATTATGAAAGTGTTTTACAGTGTTTAATTTAGTGGAATATTAGTGCTATAGTAGTGTAAATAAACCTGTGTTTTCTGCTTCATGGATTATTACTGATTACGCTCATTTAGGTGAGTTTACTGCTTATATTTTACCTGAACCTTCTTATTTATGGTTGCTATGTGTTATTTATTCACTTTATAGTACTCAAAGTGTTGTTAACTCGATTTAAACTGTGGTATCATGTACTGAGGTTAACCTTAAACTTGACCGGATCTAAACGAAATAATGAAAATAGAACGAGGGATACCTTACAATTTGTAGATTCAGATTTAGAGACTCAGTAGCAGGGCCCGCTCTAGGGGGGGGCAAACCGGGCATTTGCCCGGGGCGCTAAAATTTAGGGACGCCATTTCGGCTGTAAGTGTGAGAAAAATATTAATGATATTAATGTGTTAAATACCCAATTAATAAAAAAATCCACATACCGACTTTTTCGTTCGTTAAAAACTTACAGTTCTTAGCTATTTGTGTGCGCCCCTAGAGACTTCGAAGAGACGGGGCGCGCTCCTCATAGGGGCGCGCCGTTGTCCTGCCGCCTCTGTGTGAATTCCGCCATAGGAGCAACTTCAAAAAGCGCCGCGTCCGCGCCATGTCTCAGCCCGAAACCCGCGCCACGTCTCTTCTGTATGAATTGGGCCTTAGCACGCGAGTAGAACGCTGTTTCGACTTTTGTTGTCTCAACTTAATTATTATTACTAATTATTAAAGTGGCTTCATTACACAACAGCATTAGTCCTACTATTACGTTATTAGTGATAAGTGGAAGTTCAAAAAATTTACATCACGATTTTATAATTGCTAAAGGTAAGTACATCTATGATTAAACTGTTATTTAGTTGAATATACGACATAAGCGCACGACGACATAATAGCACAACGACATAAGCGCACAACGACAAAAGCGCACAACAGATGCGCGGTAAGGGGGGGGCTGTTACACTTGACCTTTGCTACCTGCGCTGATTCCGACGTTATACTGCCCACAAGTTACTAGACACGGCGAAAAGGAGTGTTTTTAGCAATTGCAGTTAGGCTCTAAAACACGGAATCGATAGTGCTTGACGGGAGATGCTGAGTATTTATTTTATTGAATTGATGAACCAAATCAATATGGATCTTAGTTATTGGAAATCGAAGTGGAATATTTTGCATAATAATTTCTTCTCGTAATCCGAGCCTCTCAGATTTGTTGTAAAAAATACATATAGGCATTGAAAGTGTTATGGTTGGGTTAAATTACATACGCTATCTTTGATCGCTTGTGAAAATACTGTAGTTTAGTGGGTGTGGGACAGTACTTATATTCATTAATAAATAAATAATATTAACAGCTACTGATTACCGATTAGTTACTTCACATACCATTAGTATATTCAATTTCGAATGTTAACTGCTAATATATAATAACCCATGATGCTTATTATATATACGAATGCGGTTTCTAGATACTCTAATTGCTGCATTTGCCGTTTCAACAAAAAGAAATTCATTAACTATTTTAGTGAATGTGAATAACTTCGTCAGTTGGTTTAATAAGTGCATTGCGCGACAATCACTCCACAACATCATTTAAAATATATATATATATATTTTGTGAACTTGGAACGTATTTCGTTTAAGCCTATAGAAATTGCCATTCTGCATACACGGTTTCTGCATTTGCAGCAAATTTACCGATCGTATCCTCCGCGAATAAGCTTTGACTGTATAGTAACACTAGACTTTCTTTATATTCACAGGGTATGGAAAATATTTTGTGTTGTGCATAAATATTTTTTATATCGACTGAGAATATGGTTTTGGCTTATCTAGAACAAGGATAAATATTTACTTTTTATATTATTTTATAGTGTACATTGTTTGAGTTACGTGCGTGCCTCTTCCAAAATGTCTGATGGTCAAAGAAAACTATCTGGTTACCAGTACAAAAAAAGAAGGTTGGGAAAGGAAGCGGAAAGGCAGAATCAATCCGGGGCGTTAAAAAATATACTGTATTCAGGGTTTACCAAAACAAATCTTAGAATCCAATATCAGGTCGGGATACAAAGGACGTACAGAATCGTCAGAGAATAATAGCATACAAATGAACGAAGTTTCTAAACCAATTGGAACTGACACCAACGTGAGACTCACAGAAGGAGTTCTAAAACTTTGTGGCCAAGAATTTTACGAGACGCCAGTAAGAAGCTTTTTAGCAAGGCAAGGTCCACCTAAACTATTACATAGTTACAAATTTCCTTCCAATGACACAGGTCGACATTTTAGCGCAAAATATTATGCACGAATTTTAAGCAACGGAGAGCAAATATTGCGAGATTAGCTACTATCTTTCACAAAACTGCGTTTACTGCTTCTGTTGCAAAATTTTCTGCTGTTTAGTTAGTTCTCTCTCACAGGAGAGTTTTAAAAGTTGGAAACACCTCGACGAAACTTTAAGAGAGCATGAAATTTCTAAAAATCATATTCAGGCACAAAAATCATGGCTATAAATGAACGAAAGATTAAATTGTAAAACTGTAGATGCTGCCACTCAAAGAGTTATTACGTAATGCCGAAATAAATCATTGGAGTGAGGTGCTTCTAAGAATCGTTGCAATTACCAAAAATGCTTGGTAAAAGTTGTCTGGTTTTTCAAGGTACAAGCGACAAGTTGTTTGAGCATAATAACGGTAATTTCTTAAAAATAGTTGAGTTACTGTCTGAATACGATCCCATTATGGAAGAGCACGTGCTTGAGTGCTCTAAAAAGTAGAGACTAAAGCTCAATATCTTGGGAAAAGTATACACACTGGGATAGTAGATCTGCTGCATCAAAGCATCTGCTGCATTAAAGTCTCATGTTATTAATGAAATTAAAAAAAAATCAAATATTTTTCATAATTTTAAACTGTACTCCTGACTTTAGTAAGATACAGCAAATTACTCTTCTAGTCAGGTACGTTTCAACCAATAAATTTAATCCTGATGTTGAAATTAAAATTAATGAAAGCTTTTAAGGCTTCTTACCAGTCGAAAGATCCACAGGAAAACAAATGCCTGATACTATAGTTGGAGATCTTAATGACTTGGGTTTAAATTTGAAGGATATCAGAGGCCAGTGACTGACAACGGGTATAATATGAGGGGCAATAAAGCAGGAGTGCAATCTAGAATTAAACAATATAATTCGCGAGCATTCAATGTTTCGTGTAGTAGCCATTCTCTCAATCTTGTTATTAATGGCAAAAGCATCCTTGGAAGCCGCTAATTTCTTCAACATGGTCCAAAAAATATATTTATTCATTTCGGCATCTACTTTTCGATGGGCAATACTTTTAAAGCATGTTCAGGATTCAACTTTGAAAACATGGAGTGACACTAGTTGGGAGAGTAGGATAGAGGCATTAAACCCTTTAAAATTTCATTTTGGAGATGTATACGACGCCTTGCTAAGCATTTACGAAAACCAAGAAATTGATAATTTAATGATTTAGCCATTTTGGCAATTGAATATGAAATTGCTGATGAACTAAATTTAAAGATGTAATAAAAAATTCGCAAACTGAAACTAGGAAAAAAGTTTTTTTTGTGATTTTAGTGTATTTGATGTAATCTCGTTTTATTTTCAAAATAATGGCATTTAGATTGTTTGTGTGATAATATCCATCTGTAATAGCATTTGAAAATGTAAAAAATATGGTTAATTTGTGGCTATGTACAGATATTTCGTAATTAATTTCTCTATTTTGAGCAGTTAGATCAAAATTCAATAACTTTATTTATGAATATACGATTTTATTAAAATTAAATATTTTATTCGATTAAAGATTAATTATTTTTTTAATAAAATATGTAATTCTACATAATCGTAAGGGGCGGCAAATTGTCTATTTGTCCGGAGCGGCAAAACCACTAGAGCGGGCCCTGTCAGTAGATATGGTTGAGGTGAAGAAATCCTTAAAAACTCTCAGAAATAGGTAAGCTCACAGTCTATATAGCACCAATGCTGAGGTTTTTAAATATGTGAATCAGCATTGCAACAAACTTACAAATCTTTCTAAACAACTGCTGAAGAAAAATACTTAATTTCTAGGTCACAAAGAAGTGCACATTTGATACTGCTGTTCAAGAATTGTAATAGAAATTACTGGAAGAACCATTGGGAAATTAGTATTTTAAATACTGGATTCTCTCTAAAATTTTCAGCAGAAGTCTGAAGTACATAGCTTATCGAGTTCTCAAAAATAAAAATAAAATAAAAAAGCAACAAAGTATTAGAAAAGAAAGGTTGATGATCGAAATCATATTTGTTATGACCCAAATAATGCACTAAATCATTGCATTTAATCTAGAGGCGCAACTAGCTTATATTGATTATGAGAAAACATTCAGTAGAATAAATCACAACAAAATATCACTTTCTAAGACATGCAATAGCAGTCAAACAGTGCTCATGTGAAATGAATACTGACATGTTGTCCACTAGTGGCAGATTTTTTTTTTTTTTTTTTTTTTAACTGCTTAACGTCTCCTATAAGAACTAGGTCTTTAGAGACGGGAAAGGATGGGGGGCAAGGAATGGGAAGGAATTCGGCCATGGCCTTTTGAAGGAAGCATCCCGGCATTCACCTGGAGTGATTTGGGGAAACCATGGAAAATCCAAAACTGATGCCCGGACGGGGATTCGAACCGCCGTCCTCCCGAATGCGAGGCCAGAACGCTAGCCGTTACACCACCACGCTCGGTGGTGGCAGATTCATAAAAGAAAATTGAAAAAGCAGGGTACAGTATAAGACATGGGTGATGCATAGTATGTTTAAGATATATATTTATGATGTGAAAACTGTGGAAAAATTAAAGATAGCCCCCTATAAAACAGCATTTATGTACAAAAATAGAAATTGACAGAAAAACAATTGATCAGTTATTTTGTTTCAGATATTTAAGCTGTGGTGACACATATGATGTAAATGATGATTATTATCAATAAGCTCAACAAAGAGAACTCAAGAATCAAAAGAAAAAAGAAACACAGATTATGTTCAATAAGATGATGGCTATACAAGAGCTTCTTTATGGGAGTGAAACCAAACAGAAATAAACACTATAGCAAATTAACAGCTGCTGAAATGATCTTTCTAAAATGAGAGAATATACATAAAACTAAGTGATGCCCCTCTTTGTAGATATTTCTGAAAGGTACACAAATAACTGGATGATTTTACAAGTTACCCTAAAATAGCTTTAAGTTACTGCCCCAATAGTAACAGCAGCATAGGACACCCAAGGTTATTTTTATTATAATCATTTGCAAATTTACTGAAGATAACAAAGAAAGTACAATATTAATTAAATAACAATATTGATGTAGGGTAATCAGGCCTCAGGTAGATTTCTGTTTGGATAGTCCATTGTAATGTGGTCAATTGTCTGAATATTTCTATAGTCACTTAATGCATCTTCATGGAGCCACCATTTCTTTGCTGTTGCATTACACAGTCCATGCCCTGTGCAACACCTACTAAGCAGGCACCAGACTCTCCTAGGTTGGTCAAACCCTGGAATGCAGATCATCAGATTTGTTGTGTAGGCTGTTGGTTTCCCACTCCTTTCTTCACTCCATTGATTGTATGTACAGGTTAGATCGCTATGGAGTCGTTTCATGATGTTTTTCTCCACTCTCAGTGCAGCATTGATTGTCTCAACAGGTGTGGTAGAGGAGTGTTTGAATGTACTGGTAGCCACCATACGTGGAAGACCTAACGACGATATTCACTGTTTTCACAGCGGTGTTGAGCTGAGCGTCAACTTTGGCTAAATGAGCCCTACCAAGCAAGTGAGAGCAACAATATTCTGCTGTAGAGAATCTCAGGCCATGGATTGCTCATCAAAGAACTTTCACACCTGTGTCCCATGCTATACCAGCCAGTTTGTTTATGAAATTCTCATGAGCCTTTATTTCTGCAGTGTTAGACAAATACTGTCAAAAGGAGCGGGCATGATCCAAAGTAACTCCTAGATATTTTGGGTGGTGCAATCTTTTTTCTCTTGGAGAATCTACCTTCATAATGTTGGAAGTTTGTAATATCAATATCATCAGCATCCTAGAATTTCCCTCAGTTCAGTTGAAAAATGTGGGCAGTATTTAAATTAAAAAGCATAGGCACCTGCACTGAGCCTTGGGGCAGTCCGTTATTAATGGTATACCTGCGACTCTATTGGGCCTCACAGTAGACCTGGAATTTCCTATTACTCAGCATGTTATTCAGGAGTTTGCCTATATTCTTACACCGTACTGCACGTAGAAGCTTGAGAGGTGTCGCTCAAACCACACAGTATCGTAAGTTGCTGACAGGTCAACAAACACAACTCCTGTCTCAAGTTTACTTATGAATCCAGTCTCTATGTGGGTAACTAGTGTGAGAATCTGCTAGGCACACATATACTTTGGCCTGAATCCAGCCTGCTCTTGGGGAACAACCTTATTAATGGCATCATGGATCCGAGCTAGCACCATCCTTTTGAGCAGTATATATGCTGTGTTGGTGAGAGAAATTGGTCTAAAGTGTTCAGATGTGGCACCTTCCTTACCCAGTTTCAGGATGGCAACAACCTTAACTTTTTTAAAAGGTAGGGACAGCTGTGAATCCTGCAATGCTAAATTGAAGGATCCAAGCAACCATTTCCTTATGATATGGTTTGTATTAAGTAGGAATTCTGGGTACAGGACATTATGTCCAGCAGTGTTGCAGAGTTTATAGTATTTTAGTTCAGTGTCCAGTTCAGGCAAAGTGAAGGGGCTTGAATATTCTGGGTTTAGTGCCTCCACGGAGTTGAATTTTCACACGTCAGTGTTCCTATATTGCCAGGCACCTTAGAAGTTCCGAGGCGGAACGTGTGATTTTGGAATAGGCCAGAGTCTTAAACCCTTCAATCTGGTGACACATTGATGAGTAAAGAATATAAAGAGAATTTGTTTGTTACTTCACAGTCAATTTTGCTAATTGTTTCAATAGTTAACACACTGTCATCAGCCATAAGCTATTAGTTGTTGAACACCTTTTTTTATTAAATTAATCAGTAGTGCAACACATTACTCTGATCACTGAGTATTTTTTGTGTATAGGCAGTGAACGAGTCAATTGTGGCTGGAGTGATCAGTCGTTACTTTTTGTATTATATTTATCTGTAGTACAGCAGTTTTTTAAAATCTTTGAGCATTCCCTGTTATTTATAAGCTTTCAGCCATCTACATTTCCATTAACTGATCATACTGACTGTTGGGTTTGTAATTGTTGTGTAAAGTATCTTATGTTTTGTAATCATTATTTATTGCTTGCAATCAAAAATTATCCTCCATTTCATGCTGTAGTTCTTTACCTTAAACTTAATTATTTGTGGTGTTAGAGAAAGATGCATAAGTTCATAGTTTTCATTTTCAACAAGATAGCAGGAATGTTTAAGAACAGTAGGATCTTGTAACCCCATCCAACTAGTTTGACATATAGTAGGAGCCTGACTGTTATGCAGTCTTTATCTAGTACGTTGCACACCTCCCCCCCCCCCCCCCCCAGCAAGTCCCTTAGGTCTGAGCAACTATGAAATGGAATTCTGTTCGGTGAAAACTCCTATAATTAGGCTGGTATGGAGTCTCTTAGGAAAATGGTGAATTGTCATGAGAAACAAATGTCCACTCTGTATTATGGAGGGCCTGAGCTGAAGTATGGAACATGGCATTGGGCAGGTGAGGTGCAGTCAACTCAATTACAACATATTGAGACCTTTTTGTTCCTAATCGATCTATAGTCAATTCTATATTGTTCACATTCAGATTGAGCTTGGTGAGTGAGCGATAACGCTCTGTCCTCGTATTCAAGAAGATGTGAGTTGAATCCCTGTCCAGCCATCCAGATGTCAGTTTTCTAAGGTTTCCCGAAATAACTCCAGGCAAGTGCTGGGATAGTTGCTTCAGAAGGCCATAGCCAAATTAATTCCTGTTACTTGCCCATAGTCCTTTCACACTTCTTATGACCTAGATGTTAACAAGGCATAAATACATGAGCAAAAAGAAAAAAGAAAAGAAAGTTTGCAATTTGCCAGCTGTTCCTCGCATCAAATCTTTACAAAACCACAACACAATACACACTGAACACTCACAAATAATCTAATTATCAAAGAACACTGCACGTTCGAACAGTCCTATTTGCCCTCAAATTCAGCCTTTTGTAAATTGAAGACAGTTCACATTCTCCTTTACAGGGGTGTGCTGATGTAAAAGACCTGTGACATAGTAAAAGGTTTTCTTTGTAATGTAGTCTTCACTGGTTTGCAGATGGATAGTGTAATTAAAACAATATATTATAATGACATACTCTGTCATCTTCATCAGGCATATGCTATTCGAAAAATCTGTAAATACATTATTAGTCATCGAGAGACACATTCTCCTGGGAAGACATCACAGACTTGGGAAGGAGCAGGGTGTTCTTGAGCTTTAAGTGCTTCTACTTCTTGGTCATTGGTGGTATGATTTTACTGGATTTATTGAATCTGAATTTTCTGCCCTTTGAAGTTGACTTTCATCAGCACCAAAGTTTGCTTTTAAGCTGGTCAATTATTTAGTTGAACTGTTGAAGAAATGCTCAACATTATATTCCCTGGAGTTTTCACATCTCGAATTTGCAAATGTGAAGGTGCTGACCCAGATCCCTTACTTCTAGGATTCTTATCATCAAAGAAGCTGTCAAAATACAACTTAACAACAAATTCATTGTTGGAGATACGGGACTTGTCTCTGTGTGATGGATGGAAACTGGTGTTTTCAATCTTCAGACAGGATTTACAGTGTTAGGCAGGGTTTATTTGCGGGCACTCCTTGTTTTTACTGCTAAAGCTGACCATATTTAACACACCCATTGGGATTTTATGCACCATTAAATTGCTATGTTCATATGCTTTGCTTCAATTTATCTTTGTGCTACACATTTGGTTCCAGTATCCCTAGGTTAGGGAGTGTATTTTATTATTGTCAGTATTCATCAATTTAGTTTTAAAATTTTTTAGCTATCTTGAGATTTTGTCAATTACTTTTCTAGTGAAAGTTACCACACAGGTCTCATTAGTTGAGGCATATCTTGGAAGGTTTTCGTTTTTAGACATCTATTTTGCACCAGTTCACAGCAAAACAATAATTGATGATTCTTGTTAAGAATGCAATACCATTTGATAGAAGATACTTCAAATGACCATTAGATATATTAACAGCACTGGGTGATTTCTTGTTTGACAGTTTTTTTGATACAGTTTCTATTTTCTCCTGGAGTTGCTAGCTTAGGTTGAGCATTAGCTCATAATGTCCTCAGCAATTTTGTTCATCATTTGGTGTTGGTGACACTCCATTTGTTGGCTTCCTTGTAATTGATATTACTTGGCTCGTTGAACGCTACAAGTTCTGCTTTTGCAGCTGGCTGGAAAACTTCTCCTGCAAACACTGTTAATGCAATTTTAGGTTTTCACAGCTCCTTATGAGCACATAGCAGCTTTCAAGAACCCCTGTTTTGTAACAGCAGAGTGGACATCCAGTCTTCCCTTTTACCAACTCTTCATTTGCTCAGTTGACTGGTATAACAGTTGTATGCCTGTCTATCCCACGGATCATGATAGTGTTGCTGGAGTCAATGATGATAGGTTTCAAGCCATTTCAGTTCTTCTAATTCATTAGGTAGTTTATACTGACCTCCACAAATATAATATAATTTTGTCAGCTTCTAAGATTATACAACTGAAGTGGAATATTGCCTGGTCAATTTTTTCCTCTGAATCGACGAAAGGTATTGCAAATTTTGCCACGAAGGAGATGGATGGCAAATCAATGTTTTTGACTGGAATTTCAGTTATCTGACAGTGTTTTTTATTTTTTCATTTTTACTTTTATTTGGTAAATACTGGTTAGGGATCTGAATTAACTCGTTGACAGTTTGCAGAAAGAAATGGTTGGTTATGTTTTTAACCACTACTATGTCAATGACATCAGGCTGGCACTAGTGGTTGGCATGGATACATGTAAGGGTCAGTTGGCCCAGCATTTCATCATTCCTATTTTTAATAAATTGGAATAAAGAACTTGGGTAAGCCTTTACTGGAGTTCTAAGCCCACATGTTGCACATTCATGTCAGCGCTTCTTATTGCTTTCGCTGCCTAAAGCCAAGATGGTCTGCAAGGAGCCATCAATTAGAGGTTGGTAATCTGCCACCGGTAGTGGGTGTACTTCCGCCATCTGGATTTTTAATGCTGTTGCTTACAAGGACGCTAGGAATGGAATCTACTTACACCGGTGTGATGGATTCGACCTGGTGATTATGACCATTCCACCTTTGGGCTGTTTGATCCTAACTTAGAAAGCTTCAGTATCTACAACCCTGAGTAGTATATAAGCTGTAAATTTTGGGAGATGTAAGTGATTCACTACAGTTCACTTAGGCCTTCGAGCAGTGTGGTTCACTTTCCAAGTATAGGCCACGTACTGTGTTATGTGGAGTAAGCATTCTAACACCGTTATATTGCTCAACGTAGCGTTACATTCTTACTTCAAAGCTACATCTCTCTTTATGTTCTGCAAAGCAATGGGTGGGAAGATCTAACAGTGTTAAGTTTGTGGGCTTATAAAATGGAGGAGGAATCGGAAAGCAGTGCAAATGGTGAAGTGGCCAAAGAGATTACGCTGGCATACCATGAGTGCTCCTCATTGATTGAAGTGGACCCTGTTCCTTGGTCCAGACATTTCTCAACCACCCTATCCTCGCACTAGAGATATACTCAACCCACATCTTTTTTCGTTTTTTTCTTCTTCTTTTTTTTTACTTATGGCTTTACGCCTCATCGACATTGAGGTCATTAGAGGTGGGATCGGACTGGGGACAAGGAACAGGAAGGAATTTGGCCATGGCCATTTTGAAGGAAGCATCCCGGCATTTGCCTGGAGTGATTTGGGGAAACCATGGAAAACCCAAATCTGGATGCCCGGACGGGGATTCGAACCGTTGTCCTCCCGAATGTGAAGCCAGAGCATTAACCGCTCACCCACTACGCTCAGTCAATATACATCAAGTGTATGAGAGTGAAAATGGAGATGATGAGATAGTGAATAATAAAGCCCTTGGCCTAGTGGTCAGGGATGATTTTATCACAACAGATCAACTTGTTGATATCCTGGTATGCATGGTGATCACAGATGATGGAACTTCAGAATCTGAGAAAACCTCAACAAACAAGTCCAAGTAATGGAGAAAAGATGTGTTGTTAAAGATACCAGCTGGGTCGAGGAAGCTTCGGGACATTCAACTCTTCCTCCAGCTTCTGTAACCCTTACCAGATGACTTCAAAATAAGACAGAGCCAATGTCAACAATGAGTAAGCACTCTACCAAGCCTTCTGATGCTGGTCCTTATTATGTGTTAGCCTTCTCATTATTTTATATATATGTACATATATATTGCAGCCCTCCTTCCTTCCTTCCTTCATTTGTGATGGCTTTACTTTCTCTATCAATATACATATATATAGTTTAAAATCCATCTTTTATAAAATATATTTCTGTGATTCAATACTAATTGAAAATAAAGTTCTGTTAACGAGGCAGGTAATATTTTTAAAAGCATCTGCACACCAGATGGCGAGCTGTTGCAGGCCAGATATGGGATCCTCCTAATATACGAAGCTTTTAGATCCCAAATCTTTTGTTAGTTGTAATTTCCTGAAAGATTTAAATAGATTGTTCTTAAGACCCTTTGCAAAAAGGAAAATGAAATCACAGTAAATAATTATTAGGACCAAGTTTTCAAGTTTTTTGATTAGCCATGTACTGCATAAATACCTACAGGGTCATCTTGTCCGGAGCCTCTTCCTTCTGGGGCTTGGTCATAAGTGAGGATTTGCAAATTCAGATTAATGAAGACAGCATCAACAGGGACAATAACCTGTGTGAAGCCAGTTGTAGCCAATATCTGACATCACACCAGGATGTCAAGTGAGCAAAAAACTTAGCCCGGACTTCTGCCAGTGGAACACATATTCATCCAGTAGGCTAGAAGGTGAGCGGATTGGGTGGACATCGTAGGGGAGCGAGTTCAGGCACTCTGTTTACAATCATACAAGGGAGAGCATGACACTAGGTAGTCAGTCAAGGCAGTAACTGCAAGCTTAAACCCATCGGAAGCCAAGTGACACTTGATGAAGACAGCAGAGCCACCTATTGATTTCACAACACCATCTGTCTGGACAACACATGTAAATTACATTTAATATTTTCTATAGTTTGCCTTGATCACAGGAAAAATATTAGAGTTTAAGAAAGAATTTCCTTTTGTACAACTCCTCCTTTTCCATGTCAATAAAGTGCTTTTGAAGTGAATTAAATAATCATACATTCTACCAGTATTTTTGTGTTTCTACATACGTCAAGGCTTTTGAATAATTATGATGCTTTTTTAAAATCATGTCACTGATTTATACTGTGCTAAACTTAATTATTTGACAATCCATATCCTGGTAATACTCTCTCAATGGGATCCACACTATATGATAAAATTGATTAAATATAATAGCTTTTGAGCTTGCTGTTATTCTAAGAAGAAACCAAGTAAAAAAAAAAAATATGGCTCAATGCTTTGTCGACGTTGGGTCATTAGAGGTGGGATGGGACTGGGGACAAGGAACAGGAAGGAATTTGGCCATGGCCTTCTGAAGGAAGCATCCCGACATCCGCCTGGATTGATTTGGGGAAACCATGGAAAACCCAAATCTGGATACCCAGACGGGGATTCGAGCCAGTGTCCTCCCAGACATGCCAGAGCATTAACTGCTCACCCACCACACTCGGTCACAATCTTTCCTTGACTGAGATGTTAAGGGCATTTTTAGTTCAGTCTCAGTTATTATAAATAAGAAATTATTTTCATAAGCTTTTTAGGCATAATCTGTAGTTCTACTTCAGCTACAAATTACATAAACATAACTAACACAAATCATATATACACTTGTTCATACCACACAATAATTTTCTTACACTTTCTTCACTTATTAGGATTAAACTTACGTTAATTGGAAGCTATATTACTTAAGTTTTCAGGAAGTCATTTTGCGAAGGAGAACTCATGTTCCTATTTTATGAAATTTCAGGCAACTGAAATGCCAATCAGAAAATATAAAGCACTTTTATTCCAATATGTTTGTTTTTTGTTTTAACACTCTCATTTTATGCTTCGGTAGATGTCAGGAGCAGAAATTTGCTGAATTTATATCCCTCTTTCTTATTTGTTGGTTCCCTAAATATTAATGGCAATATTACACATTGAGCACATGGAGTTTGATTTCACAACACCATCTGTCTGGGCAACACATGAAAATTCTAAATGTAAAACAACTTGAGCTGCCATTCCTTATAACTTAATGTAGTGCCATTAACATACATTATAATATAATAAAATTACTTAAAAGTATCAAAATATCCAATTTTCATAACAATTATATTCTGATAATTGATTTCTCACTTGAGATATCGAAGAGCATGGAGCGTGAATGGCAAAATTTGATGTGACTCTGATTCAATTCCTTTTTCAGCCATAAAAAAATGTCCATTTCCATCAAGGAAGGAAATAATTCATCATTAAAATCCATTTCAGGTTATCTTTTTCTGGATGCTTGGAGTCACAACAATGTTGTTAACCATGATACTTATCACAATATCAACTAAAGGTAAAATACAGAAATTCCTACATATTTTGAGCATTAAACATTGGTTTCACTTGTTATGTCTTTATTTCCAATATCTGTTCAAAAAATACACAGATGTGTATTGCAGTATCCTTTTTTTGTAAATTTTAATTCTGTCTTTCAACAGTTCTGTATATGGAAATTCACTTTAAAAAAAGCTCTAGGTTGAATTCCTTCCTGTTCCTTGCTCTCTGTCCTTTTCTGCCTCTAATTACCTCAACATCGACAAGGCATCAAGTCTGGAAAATAAATGATTAAATAACTGGTCATTGCTTCAGGTAAGACAAGCATTCAAATCTACCCCTCCAATATTCGCAGTTAGTGATTTCATTGGATTATGTTTATTGTGTTTTAGTTTGCCATTATAGCAACTGAAAAGTCCATATAATTAACTCTACCACAGAGGTAAGTATTATTCACAATACAAACGTCCAGATATTTTATCAAAAGAGAGACTATCTTAAATTTAGATTTCATAAAATAGAACATACACTTCTTTTCTTCATTCTATTTCATCCCATTGTCCTTGCACTCAAGTAGCTTTGTACAGCTAATGAATTACAACTTAGACATTAAGCTAATATTCTCTATAACTTGCAATATAATCTTTTCTGGTGTCCAGCCAGATGGTGTTGAAGAAACACAATGTTTTGATGGCTAGCTCTATTGTATTCATCAGGGTCATGTAGTTTCCAAGTGTTACAAGCTTGCTTTGACTACCTAGACTGGCTTAGCCTCATATCATGCATCCTTTTATATATTTAGAAAAGGAATTCAAAATCTTGGCTGCCTACAATGCCAGTTCTCCAGCCACTCGAGTCTTGCTCACTTGCTGAATGTGTGTCTGCAAATCTGGCGGGCCCATTCTTTATGTAGATGCCTGATAAAACTTTGTGAAAACAAATAAAAAATAATAATTTTCATTAAAAATTACATAAATAAGCTCTGTTAGACCTGCCTTGATTACAGATAGCATTGCTATCAGCAATCATGAAATGTGAAATTTCAGTTAACTAAGTGATCATCATTCTTGACAGACAAATGTAAATTTCTTATAACATTCTGTTAATTTGTGATCTCAATATGGAATAATAACCTATGGCTAAAGGCGACAACTTTACAGACAATCATAATAAAATTGTATTGCCTACCTGTCCAACTTTAAAACGTTATTTGTCATTACACGAATAAATGTGCAGCTGCTGAATTCTAAGAAAATTTTGTGGTAAGCAGTACAGTAAAAAAGGGCATTTTGAAAATAATATGTTCAAGTGCATAATGTGTACATCTGAAGTGACAGACATGGAAACACTGTTTCACAGTAATGTTACAATTGGAATGGGAAGAATATTACTTATTAGGATCAACTATGTATTAGTAGAGAATACATGAAACACATCAACTTGTGGAGAGTAAAATTTTTGTAGGGCATATATCAGTGGATAAATTTGAACACAGTGAGATGCAAGCTTCGTATGTTTTATATGCTTTATATTTCTTTTGTATCTATCCACTCTTTTCATAGCTGATGGTTTGTCCATTTACCATTAATATAGAGCACAATGCAGATATTGTCCAAATTCTGTGATTAAATATAAGGATTTTGAAATTCATTCATATGGCCAACACAGGAAATATGTTAATCATTTTCCAGGAGAATGGATAGCAAAATGATGCACTCTGTAAAAAATTAATTAAATTGATTTTATTCTCACGGCCTCATTGTCAAACTTAGTTCTGCATTTGAAAGTTTATCACTTCTGTATCGAACATCAGGTATCTATTTGTACTAGTAATATGAATGATTCTACAACAGAACCCTCATATTCAATCTCCTGTATTACAGAAATGTAAACATTATAAGATGACCTAAATGCTATAAATTTGAGAAACACTGTTTAAAGTAACAGGTATAAAAGTACGTGTGTAAATATTATCTGATAACATATTAAAAATACTTATTATTTTACAGATTTCAGTGACATCATTCTATTATTGTGTCTTAATTATTTTAGTCAATTTGTGTTTTTGTACTAGTTAAAATAACCACACTTTTCATTAACAACACAATATCATAACACCATACTTTTTTTATCACCTTGAGTAAACAATTTTGCACTGAACAATAAACTGGATACAGTTTTATATTTAATAGAAATTTTACTCAGGTCTGTAAATTTCACACATTGTATGTTTATTCATATCTAATTACACCTTTCTGAAACAATTTATTACTATTCTCACTTTACACTGACATTACTCAAACACACAAATTTCACACATTAACTGAACGGATTGGAACTATGTTCATTACCTCTGTCCCACAGTCTGACCTGGAAATTAGCTTTCTGTCCCTTATACTGTGCCTTTGCTGATTAACTGTGATTTCAGATCCACTGTGGCATCCAGAATCCATTGTTGCATCACTATAGCAAACTGACTGTTGCAGCAGATGTGATTCAGAATCTTCTTCTGTACTACCAGTCACATGATACAAACCATCTAGTAAATCTCTATTGTTGTTGATATTGTTTGAGTTAGTTATGAATCTCTCAGTGTTTTCAGTGGAGTTTAATATAAGAGGAGGAACATTTGCACACATATGCCTTGGAGAAGATTGGGGTGCAGTATCTAAAATATCTGCAGTTGTGGAAGAATTATTCTGTACTGGACAATTCATAAGAGTATTTCCATTGAAATTGTCACTCACCATGATCAGATTTCTCTGGATCTTTTGTTGACACAAAACCTGAGACTTTTTTGGTGTAGTTTGTTGTGGAATGGTTTCATATTGGGCATCTGGAGCCAGAAATTGTTTAGTTCTTTGCAATGGTGAAAATTTCATACAATGTTCACTTGCTGGCTTATGAAAGCTATGTTTCTGCTGATGGAACCTATGAAATCTGCTCTGATGTTTACCGGAAACATGACATGAGGATAAATCTTGTATTTGTGCACAACTGTCTAACATTTCACTAGAACAAGAGAGTAATGGCAATGGGTCTTGTTTATTGGCAGTCTCTTCCAATCCAGTAATATCATTACAATGAGCTGTACTATAACTATGATTTGATTCAGAATAACATTTATTTTTAAGTGGTGATGTAGTTCCACATTCTCCAGTCAAATAAGAGTTGTCATTAGGATCTGTAAAATTAGAAGATGTATTACATCTGCTAGCTGGCAATATTTGTTCACAGTTTTGGATATCTAATTCACTAAAATTGCTACTGAGATCTGTTCCTGATTTAAGTCTGCTCTGACCACAGCAGGGGACATTCTGGTGACAGGTATTTTCTTTAGCTGTCTGCAAATTATCTTTTGATGAAATTATTTGATGAGTTACAGGAAAATACACGCATCTGCGATGCACAGCATGTTTATGATAGTTCATACAGTTATTTGAAGAATCCTGGCCACTGGAATGGCTACACAAAACTTTTTTATCATTATCATCCAATATATGCGGATAACTATTCATGTTTTGAGGCACTGTACTATCTTCCTCTGGAAGTTGTTGATCATGCTTAACTTTAATTGGTACATTGTGAATCTGATGAATATTTGCTTGTTTTTGATTTAAACAATGATGATGGTGATGAATTTTGTCAATTTTTACAAAAGATTGAGGTGGTACAGGCACAGCTGTAATAGAGCTACTATATTCTTCTGTTGACTGCTTGTTGGCATCTGGAGCTTCATCATAAAAGGAGGAATCTTGAGTATAATTGTGAACTGAAACATTACAACAAGAAGAAACATCAGCAAAGTAAACTTCTGATTCTGTTGGTTCAGTGAAATTTCCATTGTGAAGTTCCTGTTCCAGAAATGCTTCATTTGACACACCTTGAAGATGAGATGCACAGTCAGAGGATACATGTTCTTCATTATGTTTCATGCATCCTTTAATTGATGCCATACAATGTGCATTCTGTTTTTCAGTTAAATTCTTTTTATCAGTAGATATTTTGTCCTGAGTTTTTTCCCTTTGGCATGTTTCTGCCATTTGGCATTTTTGATGATCGAATAATGCTTGTACACTGTGTCTTTGAAAGCTTGAAATACTCTCATCAGTGGAAGTATGATTTTGCAATGTTTGCTGCTTCTTTAATTCTAAGGAAAAGGGAATATTGGAAACTGATTTCACAGATGCAATATCTATTCGTTTTTTTGTTTTTCTTGCTGGAAGTGTGTTGCTTACTCTTGACTTTGAGCTCTGTTCGTCTCTATTGATCTCATTTGTTATAGTTGCAATAGTAGGTATTTCAAATTCGTTTGCATTTGAATAATTTTCAACCACAACATTTTTATCATCATCATTTGCAGGTCTGTTTTCAGATACTGGCACAACCGACTGTGCTTCATTTATGCATCGATGATCTGCTGACACATGTCTTCTCTGAATGTGACAGTGGTGATGATAGTAATGATTACCATGAGGTGATCTCATGGAATTTGGATGTGTTAGTCCTCCATTTATTGCTTCCCGATGAGCAGGACTGCTATGGTTTGAGTAAGGTGGTGGAGGTCCCCACATGTAATAACCTTGTCCATAGCTATCCAATTGAATTGATGCTACACTCGATGCCTGAACTTCTCTACGGCTGTAAACATCATTGTCAGGACGGCTGCTAAAGCCATATTGGCTGTCGGGGCTGCTTGCTGTATTTCGATAACTCTGATTAGAATCCCTGAAAATAAAATTAAAACCCATTATAAGTTCTTGGGAAATGAGGAAATATTATTTACAGCTTAATATGAATAAAGTATGATAGTATTTAATCATAGGTTTCTATTTTACATTTGATTCTTTGAAACTCAATAAAAATAATAATAGTTGCTCAATTTAACACTCTTTCTGACTGAGAAATATAATGACGAGTTTCAAAAAAATAAATGAAGCAAAAACAAAATTGATTTGGTGCTTTAAGAGGATTTTGCATTTTCAAATGTAGGGTAGTTAAATTAATTTTGCAAATTTTATGAACAAATTACTAATGAATACTACCTGTATCATTAATTAAATAAACTTCTTAGAGCTTAAGCTATTTTAAGTCTATAATTTCTGTTCATAGGAAAGAAGAATAATTAAAAAAAAAAAAGACCAACAAAGCCGTGAAATTAGTGGAAGAATGTAAAGCAGTAATAAAATTAGCAAAATGATGCATAAAGTGAAATAAAATTATGAATATTATAAATTATTATAATAATATTATTGTTATAAGAACCCTCCATACACACAAAATAATATTGTTACAAAAACTGTTTAAAAAATACCAGTTACTTTCAAAGCAGTTACAGAGTACACTTTTGTTTAGAAGCTGTAAACTTGTTTTCCCTTATTGGTACCTTTAAGAAGCTACATAAGAATAAACCAGGCTACCAATGGTTCCCAAGAAAGCATCTTACATCCATATCATTTAGCTTGTAAATTAGAAATGGATCCAGAAAAAAAATGTTATATGTTAGTTATACTTTTACCTACTGAACTTAAAACAATATTTTTGATAACTGATGCTGAAAGGCGTATTTGTGATAGAAGTATCACAGAGAACAAACTTGACAGTAAACCTCCTTTTCATCTATTTAAGCCACAGAATATTTTAATATATATTAATTAAATTTTATATTCGATATGTAAAAATAAATTTATAACACAGCAGAGAGCATTGTCTCTGAAAAATCACCCTGACAAATATGTTTGCCACATCTAATAAGAATAACTCCATTCTGATAAAGGAAATAGGAATAATACTTAGGCTCAGATGAAGCAATCTCTCCTAAAAACTTATCAAATGCATATTACTAATCAGAAATTCATAATTTTTGGAGAAATGTTTGAAATGCTATACCAATAGTTTAGAAATTTTACATAAAAGATTTTTTTTTAGCTTATTAGTGTTTGTACTTTCATATGAAATATATTTTGCTCGTATTTTCAGTGATACGAAACTTGATGCTTCTTTATATTGTTTTACAATCATTCCTGATGAGTAAAACATAATGGAAAAGCTTTAGTTGTACTAGAACTCAGAGAAAATATAACCCATTGCCTCATTTTTTAATATCCCAAAAATCTAGAAATCATAGAAAAACAGACAAGAGAGTTGCATTTTTGAACAGGAATATGAACTCACATATAGCATGCCTAAGACTGAGGATTATTAAAGGTGACAACAGTCACCAAACAAACACATTTATTAGACAATTAAGTTTTTAATATGATGCATTGCTGTTACAGGCCTTTTCTCCCAGCAGTCAACTGCTATAATTGTACCACAGAATCACTAGTAGACAAAGGGCAGGGGATAGGTAGGTTTGAAAACTACAGACTTATTTCTCTGACCTCAGTGGTAGGTGAGATGATGGAGTTATATCTGGATTCTATGAGTTGCAGCTGAAAGGAATACACTCAACGTTTCCAATTTTTTGTGGGTTGTCAGGCACATCCACTTATTTGAATGCAAGGCTCCATTTACTGCTAGGTCTGATGTAATTTTCATGGGGTAGCTGATGTGTTGCCATCTGTCTGTAAAACGTGTTAACTGTGTTCCGTGTGATAAAGAGTATTCTTGTTTGTGAAATGTAAAGTCATATCATTTGCCCAGGTAATCGCGATAAACTGCCTAAAAACCACAATTATAGTATGTGTATGGAATTTGAACCCATGGCCCATTGTACCTCCACAATTTAAAGTAGTGTCACCTTAAGGCATACAACCACACTGATGGGTGCAAGAACAGATGCAACCATGGAAGTATTCTGGTGAACTTCACATTACACAGGAAGCTGTGCCAGAAGTGAAGGTCAAGTTAAGGGTATTTGAAGATAGCTTCTCGAGACAGGGATTCAAACCAGGGACCTTTAGATCTCCATCCAGTCAGATGCCTTAACCACTGAGCCACCATACCACAACAAAGAAGGTAATAATAGCAGATTACAAATATCAGAAGGGTAAGGATACCCAAGATTTTTTTTGGGGTGGGGGGGGGGGATGGTGGAGAATTATCTTTGGAGCATAGTATTTAATTAAAACTACATATCGGCTTTTGGCAGGCTGAAAATAAGAAAGATATTAGAAATTCAGATGTAGGATGTTAAAAATTATGTATATGATTGGATAAGAAAGGAATTTAAATAAGAATCTTACAAGAAGTGATAGTTTGATTGGAAAATTTTTCTAATACCAGACAGAGGAGTTCTCTTGTCATTTAAAAGTCTGAAACTAATTTAATTCTTTATCAAGTTAAGAGCTTAGAATATGAATTCAAACATTCCCATTTATGTTTGTTTGCATGTGATTCTAAATTTTTTCAACTTGAAAAAGTAGAAAATTATGACAAGTTGAACTCTAAACTTCAACAGACTGCAGTGATGAATAAATACATCAGTTTAGCAAAACTTAGTTAATATTCAGCATAAGTAGAAGAGTGCAGATGAAATTATCAACATCACTGTCATCTTAATAAATCATTTTTAGTTGCAAAAAGCAAAAGAACTAAACTTACTTTACAAGCCAAGGAGGCACACTAAGCCAGTATGGCAGAGGTAGGGCAGCCAATTCTTTTCTTATGGGACCTACAGTTTAATGTGGAATCCAAAACATAGTGCATCCATGTGAAACTCACTTGATCAAAGCAATGTTTATCAAAATTTCTGGCGACACCAAGATCTGAACCCAAGGCCTAAAATTTAAGGGCAACCACCTCGACCACTGAGCTACCAGATTACAATTCAGATAGTTCCAACCAGTTTTTGGAAAAAAACTTACAGCTCTTGTAATCTTTGTATTGTTGTAATCACTGTTTGGAAAATGAAAGGCTGATTAAATACTTGCTTTTAATATATTTCACATCAGAATAATTTTAAGCCAAACCTGAAAAAAAACCTATCTGCACATTTCACATATATAATAAATGCAATAAGCAAAAGCTGAATGTGACCTGGAGTGGAATGATTTTGCAAAACAGTGATAACCTAATATACCTTGGCATAACTCTTGACAGAGGCTTCACGTTTAAAATCTATTGTTGCAACATCAATATGAAAATTCCTATATGAAATAATATCTTAAGCAAGTTGACAGGAACAAGCTGGGGAGCTACCCAAGCATAATCTGCACTTCTACCTTATCATTATGCTACTATGTAACAGAGTGTCCTGTGTGGCAAAAATGAAGTCATGCTAAGACAGTGGATACTGCTTTTTACAGAACATTCAAACTCATCACAGGATGCTTGAGACCATTGTCCCTGACAAAGGTGGAGATATTGGCTGGTGTTGCCCCTGCAGACATATGTCTGGAAGTAATTACGAACACAGCAAGGCTCAGAATGGAAAAAGACACCCTATACCCTCTACAAGAGCATACACTAGTGCCATCAAGACTGAAGCCATGATTGAACTTCTTAAATACCTCAATGCCAATGAAAGAACATTGGTCTGGCAGAACAGAGTGGGAAAACAAAACCACCAGCTGGATCAAGTTTAAAGAGGGTTTACTACCTGGGTCTGAACAATGATGGCCTGTCTGGAAGTCACTGAACATTGGAGCTGACTGCTGCAGAAACACTCTCACTTTATGGGGATACCTGGGAGAACAACCACATAGTAAATGTTCTTGTGGTGAGATCCAAACAACTTGTAAACAACTTACTTCAATCAGCCAGTGACAAAGCCATTGCATTGGCTAAAAAACTACTTTGTATTTGTTGTTGCCATCGACAAAAGAAGAAGAATGCTCCAGATGTTACCAGCATAGATTCAGTCAGTTTTCTGCACAAATGGAACACGGTATCTGCAAAAGTGACTAGCCACATTCTTTTGGAAGATTAATTGATTTGGCACCTAAAATTAACTTAGTCCACAACCCAAAGGTCAGTTGGATCCTTCCAAAGGAAGCATACTAAGCCATTGTGTCAGAGGTAGGATGGCTATTTCCTTAAGTACTGGTTTTGGCATCACAACTGAGACTGACATTTTTCTCTTTATTACAAGAGATCCTTCTATAGTTTAGTAATATTGCACTGGTAAGAATTGGATATCTAACTTAAAAATAAATCTAGTTATATAATAGTCTCATTGACCACTGTGACATTAGCATTACCCTGTGTTGTCCTATGCTTTATGTACTAAAGGGATATACTCTCACCTGGTAGCATGATTGCCATTATTACCACGTGCCCAAGGCAAGCGGCACCAGCTCCATCCAGAGGTTGTTCTCTGATTTCCTGTATTGCCATCTTCACCTGGATTTGGTGAATAAAGGTTTCCAACTCTACCAGGAGTCCAGTACCTGTTAAACATAATCAACACTAAATACTTGAAAAACATACAGGACTAGAGACATCAAAAATAAAACATTAATTATTTTTATGGCTCATTGACTTCTAAGAGCGTTATGGGCAAGGAGCAGAAAGAAATTTTGCAATGGCATTTTGAAGGAACCACCCTGCCATTTGCCGGGAGTAATTTTGGAAAATCATGTAAAACCGAAATCTGGATGGTAGAATGGGTACACAAACTCATGTCCTGAATGCCAGATCCAAATGTTAAACACTAAAACATTAGTGTATTTTGGAAATGTTTCACTGTAGCTCCTGAATTCTGTATCATATTTTTGCTATCCAGCTTGTTTTGCTTTCTTTAAATATATATATTCGTGCAGTTCTCAGTCCCTTCAGGCCCTACAGCATTATCAATGATTTTGAGTGAACATTATTTAATAATTTATTTTATTCTAGACCAAAGCTAATGAGACATAAAGAAGATTGCACAAAATACAAACTAGCAGTTTTTTTTCTAATAAAGTCATTTGTTTGAACTGTTAGTGGTAAATAAAAGGAACTCCAGAGAAAAATACACTAAGCTCTTGTGTAGTTGGTCAGGTCCTGAATAGTCTGTATTGATGCAGGTTCAATTATCAAAGCTGTTTCCTACTTACAAAATTATCTGCTGCTCTTCCCATATTACTTGCAGCATGTTAAGAGAACAGAACTTTACTTAGAGAGAAAGCCTACCAATACTGCAACCATCCTATCAAATGACTCATTCTCATTGATCACAGATCAGTGTGGTTGGGATGATAGGTTTTCATGCTCTTATAGCAGATTCAAATGAAAATAATTGATGAGATTTGTCTCTTCCTTTGTTTAGTTAAAAGTTTAAAAGTTTAAACGTAGTTAATCTGAACTGAGCCAAAGTAAACAATCACTAAGCCTCTTATGCAGATAAAATCAATGGATGAAAAATAGTATAGCAGAAATTTCTGTACCAGAGAAAACGGGATAAAAGTATGAAACATTTTAAATCAAAATAAACCCATGTACCTACTGCTCACACTGGTATGAATAAATCAAAGCATATTCAATGAGTTTTCCATCAAATTCTATGCTGTTTTCAGAATTCAAAAGCATTCACATCGCTACTATTTCCAAATAAATCACAACTGGAACTTGATATTATTGTTACGGTTCTTGATTTTAAGGTCTATATTAGTCATCAAGGTCATTTGAGGCAGGAAAATGACTGGGGGCTATGAACAGGAAGAAATCTGGTAATGGCCTTTTTAAAAACCATCCCATCATTCACGTGCAGTTATTTTTGGAAAACTGAAATCTGGATGACCAAATGGGAATTAAATCGATGTCCTCCCTAGCCTGAGAATTACCATTCACCCCCTAGGCTTGATTTTTCACAAAAATTGTAAAACATTAAAATAAATGGGATCACTAGAAAATGCAGTTGTTGTAATTCTCACAAATAATCCTGTGTCCTTACACATAAAACTCATTTGAATGTAGTATGTTACCGCTGCCTTGCTTCAAACAGAAAAAAAGAAAAAGGCCAGAAGTGCTATCTATGCAAATTATGTTCAATATGAAATAATCAACACTGGTAGTTTACATGAATAGCAGTTGAATATATATTTGACTGAGTTAAATTATTACTATCTTCTAAATACTATTATTTATTTAGTATCAGCAAGACTGCTCTGGAATTAAAGGTAGCACACATTCCATTCCACATAGTAGGGGTGGGTGAAAAACAATTTGAGTAAATGAGTATAAAATAAATATATCATCCACATTAAACTGTTTTGCCTTTTTCAGATTTTCAGCTGATCCCACACAAATTTCATGAGTAGTCACCTGTCATCCATGATTTCCCAAGTGAATGTTTCATGTGGTGCAGTATAACGGCATTCGTCACAACAGCTACAGTGTCTCGCTGAGTGTTGCTGGCGATACATGTACCGACATCGCATTTCTAGCTGTTCCCAATACATTTTCTTCTTTTCATGGCTACAAAAAGATGTAAATGAGGATTCAGGTTTTATACAGAGTTTTGTACAGAGCTGTGAACAGTCAAACAACAAAGATATTTTATGAATTATATAATACCACAGAGCATAGACAGTGCAAACACATACAACTGAAAATGTCATGTAGTGTTTCATAGCACCATCCAGATGGTTCTAATAAAGGTAATATAAGCTAATTTATGGTAAATGGAGAATTAAATACAAAGAACATTGGTATTACACATCACCATAGATCTTTACAGAAATAAATATAGTTAAAGAATTTTAAGTATTTGAATAAATTGGATAATAAATATATTATATCTAAAACTGGGCACTGATTTCACATTTTGTTTGCAAGTCTTATAAATTAAATCACCTAAGAACATGTAAAATGTTATAAGTCTGTCATGACAACATAAATAGGCATAGAATCTTGAAAAATAACTGATCAGCCTGGAATTCACCTAAACCCAAAATTAATCATATTTATTTTAATCATTATCAAAATTACTGAAATTCACACTATGTGGAGATTTTTAAAAAATAATTTTCTTCTTCTAATACACATAAAAACTATATCTGCTTGATAATTTTTTTTTATATATATAAAGTCAAACCTGCTTATGTTCACATGCAAATAAACTTTTAATTCTGCTTGGAAACATAGTGTGCTTGATCACTTTTTATAATGTAAAACATGTCTTAATGGGTTGCGAATTAATTGTTTCTTCATTGAGAAGTGCAGTAACTGAATTTTATTTAAAAGGGAATACTGGAATACATAAATGTCAGCATACTGTTTTCTCACATTAAGTTTCAAAGCTGATAAAATTAAGATGGAAATTTTGTTAAATTAAATGTTTAAAAATCTCTTGTAAAAAATAAATACAATTTCTTGTACACACATAAAAAAACAGATATAATATCGAAACACTGTGTTATAGTTAAAAAATTTTTAAAAAAACATATTCTATCCCAGATGGGTGCTATGGCCTGCTAAAAGTTGCTGATATTTACTGACTTTCCTGAAATGTATTATGAATCATAACATTTATCAATATTCCTAATATCTGTAATAGCTAACACATAAATTTCAAGAAAAATTATAGTAAAATGGTTGAAAATGGAATGTTAAAAGCTATCATAGTTTCATACCTGAGAAGCTGATAAACAAGCATACAAGAAAATATGCAGATAAGTATCCCTATAACTGACAAGCCAAATATTGCCCGTAAACATGAATATAATGCGCCATGAATGACATCACAGTCTGGTGTAGAGTTGAAAACGTAGCGTATTCCTGCAAAATGAGAACAGAACATAACAAACTAAATTCTGAAAAATGATGAATTAGAGACATAGTAAGTATGTACATGGACAAAAAAATGCATTTTATTGTTATTTAAGGGAATTAAGACTTTTAAGAAGATTAAGTATTTATTTATGGGTTAAACACATGTTATCAGCTGGGAACAGATTGGAGAATGTAGAACTCCATGGAATAGTGTCTTTATTAAGATTGTTATGGATAAATAGCTTTCCAGAATCATAAGATGGGGACCAATTTAAAGCCACTAATCTTTCAAATTGATAATATAAAAATAATCTTAATAATAAAGGACTTTCCAATTTGAAAAAAAAAAAAAAAAAACATTCAAACAAGTCAAAAATAAAAAATCATATAACTAAAGTGGTTGGAAATTGCCACATTCATTTTCACTAGTAGTACTGATGAAGAAAATCATTTTTAGGTAAGGTTTATAAGTCTAAAATTTTTATTAAATTAGATAGAGCCATTTGAAACTTTACCAAATGCTCGACATGGTTTGAGCGGACAATCAAAACACCTTGAACAATAGAAAGTCAATCACTTAAATAGTGCAACCAAATTTAACTAGGGAAATAGGTAGTCAGCGTCAAGGAACATATTCTAACAAAAATTAGAGACTGTAATCAAAAGAGAAGTGTATTTTTTAGAGGACGAAAGAATTTAAAAAAAAAAAAATAGTTGCATGCCAAAAATATGCTTGTATGATAAAGAAACATTCATATTATAATAATAATACAATAATAGTTTAGCAAAAAGTTTAAAATTTAAGTTTGAAAAATTGTATTTTCATATCTGAATTAGTGAATGACTTTATAGAAACATCACAGATAATGTGCATCACAGCAGTCATGTGCCAAAAATTAGAGTGAAAAGGAAGGATTTATGAAAAGAAAAATAGCTAGCAGAAGGTAGAGCAGATGATTCTATGGAAACTGAGAGATTTCATTAAAAGTTATAACACATTAAGTGAGGTATTCATTTTTTTAATGTTTTGATAGCACACCTAGCAGGGGAGCAGAGGGATTAGCATTAAAGATGAAAAGTAAAATGAGAAAATGAAAGCATTCACCCAAAACAAAAATAGTTATGGCGTGGAAACAAATGCCATTTGAAGGAGGGAATTAAAAGGAATCCTGTGATGGTAAAATCCTTGCTAGGAACTAAATACATTAAATGATAAACTCAAATAACTAAAATGAAACTTGTAAAATTAATTGGTAAATAAAGCAATTTGAGACAAAATTTATCATAATATAAAGTATTCGGGAGAAAAGGGGCTATAAAATGATGAAGTTTCAGAAAGATTGGAGCAAAAATAGGAATAAGGAATTGTTTTTCCCATGCTTCCTGCATTTATAAACCCCTCGATTTCCGCCTCTGTATGCAATTTGAAGGCAGGCACCCTCTGTGCCTGCTGGTTCCATGATTTTGTACGTTTAAACATATACAATTGACACATAGACTTTGTACAGTCGAAGTGCAGTTCTGTACTCTAAAATATTTTGAGTGATGTAAAATTATTCAGCATGAGCTGAAACTTTCATGAAATTTTTTGGGTTTTGTGAAACCTTTCCTGAAGTGATTGAGAATTGTTAGTTATGATAGCCTGCTTTTCTTCATAAAGAACTTTGAATGATCTGATGCTATCCTAGGACATTATAATCTGATACCAGTTTAACTTCAGAAACTTAATATAGTATTGAATTATCTACAGTGACTTTTCATTTCAGTGTTATACCTGACCATTATCTGTTGCAGTAGAATAATGGCAAGACAGATTGGCAACTCATTTAAGTATCAGATTAACTAACATCCACAGTTACAATTTACGCTAATATCTTGTTCACCCCCAACGCAAGAATTTTGTTTAACAAGATATATATTCTTGATACAGTAACAGTGTGCAGTCAAATATCATCTCTTGGAAATTTGGTCAGGTAAAGAATAGGGTACCTGGCACTAAAAAGAAAAATATGAAACTTTAATTGAAAAAGTTATAAGGATACTGAAAATTACCTTTACTTGTTTGATAAGAGATTAAAACATATTATTTTTAATAAAATGAAGAAAAATTTAATTTTGGTTACAAATCAATAAAACAAATAATATTTTCAATGGAAGCTGGATTTACAAAAGCAAACAGCTCTAACTTGCCCAAAATTGATGTGAGGATTCTGGGAAAGTTTTTCACGTAAAACCGTGATTATTGCACAGCAGAATTCTGGAATGTCAAAATTTACCACAAAGTGTATGTACTCAAAAACTGAAGGAGCAGTTTTGTGCTGAAAAGTGAACATACTGTCATATAATTAAGAAAATATATAAAAGAATGAAGGCTTCTCGGCACTGTATTTCAATGCTAGGCTTTAGAGGGCAGATTCCGGAAACTCATATAGCCTAGAAAGAATTGTTTTTATAAACTAAATATTGTTTTATAGGACCAATATTGGCAGAGGCAGTAGTTATGTTGTAAACATAGGTTACCTGCCGTGCACTTAATGAACTAGCAGCAAGCATTCTTTGTGACAATATACAAACATTCATATGTGATGAAATATTAATTGTGATGATAGCTAAACCTATCAAATTATAACTTTATTTGTATGTTTCATAGGCTATTAGAAAATAATAAGTAATTTGAATACATTGTTAATGATGAACAGCACATTCTTAACAGTAGCGATGTTTAGAAAATTATGGACATATTTTGGAAAGAATTACTAATTTCATAGATAAGTTATGTACTTGTATTCATTTAAATAACATATCAGGTCAAATAGATGACATCTGAGTAATTTCAACATGCTACAAAGATATTGTCTTTATGGGAGCACACGACATTCAACTTTGAAGGTGATAATTCATTTATCAATAAAAATTTAAGTTTATGACAAAACAAAATATAGAGGTACATAGCTTAATAAACATAATAAAATATTAAGTAAAAACTAACATTAAAGAGATCTTCACAGAAATATATTGAAGACTTTGTTGACAAATAAGCTGAGTCGCACCTTACAAGCTTTAGCCATTTTTTCTTTCTTGTGTGGAATGTAAATAAACAATTTGTTTGCTTTTTAAATGATGTGTTTACACACTGGGGCACTATACACCACTTGTAAACTGTAGAATTCATTTTATCAACAAAATAAGCAACTGCTGCTTTGCTTACAGTGGCATGATCAGGGATGTGATATCACAAGTGATGACATTACATCTGTGTGTGTTTTGATGTGCCAAATTCAAATTGACATAAAAATGCAAAATTTTGCATTTTTCTGTTGTTTTTTTTCCCAAGAAATAATATATATATATATATATTTGGGTTATAGTATACACACAGCTGGAATACTGCCTACGTTATCAAAATTAGTCAAGTTCACCATTTATTATGATGGGGATTTAACATTCTTTTTGATGCTATGTACTTGAAGATAATTCATTGCAAGGGAGTGAAGTTAATGGAACTAACTCTCTATGTATTAATTATTCTGTTTTTGAAATGTATTTTTTAGAATTAAATTGGTTCCCAGCTTAAAATTATCATTAGAATGGCTGGAACCCTGGTGGCAGGTTCTGAACTCATGCTAGTTTTCCTACCCATGTCCATTATGATTGCACCATTACCACATAAGACATACTGCTGGGATAAAGTTTAAGAAATTTAGTGTAAATGCTTGCAGGACTTTGGCAATATCTTGATGTAACTTGTTTGCTCAAAGTAAATACCAAACATAAGACAGTCTTTGTGAAAATTTACCCCATACCATGTAGTCATGAACAACAAATTGTGCCAGTACTGAACAACGTGAGTACAGACACAGAATCTCTACTTAAACTTCCCAATTCAAAGCTATGAATAGTCACTGGTAAGTAAGTACTCCCTGGCTTTGAACCATTCCAGTCATTGTCAATAGTGATATACAGTGGAAAGAAACCACCTTACAAAATGTCATGAATTCATCCATTCTTTATGTAGCTGTCGGTAAATTAAGGGACAATTTAAAAAAGTTAAATCATTAGCTGGATTCCTACAGTATGGATGTATATAGTCATAGTCTGCTTATGGTTTTATGCTTCATTGACTATGAGGGTCCAGGTCAGTTGAGATGGGAGAGAACTGAGGGACAAGTAGTGGGAATGAATTTAGCCATAGCGTTTTCAAGGTATTTGAACCTGTGTCCTCCAGAATGTGAGGCCAGAGCGTAACAGAAATATGACTGATTTGTTGAGCCAGGTTTCAATTCAGTTTTGGTATATACAGATAACCTATAACATTTATTTTATTTCAAAAAAGATTAATAGTCAGCAAACGAATGTTGATTTTCTGCAGTTATTCTTGACAGAAAAAGTAATTACTAATATATGGCTTAAGTATAGGTTGTGCTCAGGGGCGTAGCTACTATGGGGCTAGGCGGTGCAGTGCACCGGGGCCCTCACGCTCAGGGGGCCCCCAAGCATACCTCAAGGGGCCCCTAAGCATACCTCTAGGGGCCCTCAAGCGCAGTTTAGAGGGCCCACGAGCCTTCATGGCAAACTGGCGACCGTTTTTAGCTCTACCGTCCTCTAAGGGGCCCCTGAGAACACAGGAGACACAAGAGCCCCTCACTAAGGGCCCTCGCTGTGCTCAGGGGGGGGCCCCAACCACTGCTCAAGGGGCTCTAAAGACAATTCAAGGGCCTCTAAAGACAATTCAAGGGCTCCCATCCTAAGTTCAGGGGGCCGCTACCAGCACACAAAGCAAAAAAAAGGTCGCCCGTCTGGCCTGAGGGCCCAAAATAAATTTTTTGCCCCGGGCCCTTGTTGACCTAGCTATGCCACTGGTTGTGCTTAGGTGGAAAGCACCAATTTTCTTTTAAAAGAAAACTATGAATTTTGTATGACATCACAAAAGTTCATTTTGCAGTTTCGTAATGAAGAAAAGTATTTGTGAATCACATAAACTTTTCATTAATTTATTTCTCTTTCACCCATTTGTGAAATGGTACCTTTGAGTCTGAAATTGGAGATAATCCTTTATTTTGGTTAATGAACTGCAGGAAACTATAAAACAATATGTTATCACAGTGCCTGTTCTACATTTGCAGTGGGGTCTGAACTCATGCTAGTTGTACCTACACAAGTTCTGTAAGAAGGCCACACTGGAGCATGAGGTATGAAACTTTATCTTCACAGAACAGACACTAGTGTAGAATTACAACAACTTAAGAAGATCAACTGACAATGACAACTGAGTAAAAGGGGGAGGTTGGAGAAAGATGAGCTAGGAGAGATGGATTTTCTGGCTAAGCATTCTTTTATTTTCCCCTAATTTTACTGGATGCTGAAAATTTTGCCAACAGTTGTCATTATCACTAACTGAATATAATACATTGTGCTGATAACTGATATAGAAGAATATGAAAACAAATATACTGCATATTGATTGAGCCCTTTAATAATGTGAGAGATTACAGCAGATGTGCAGGAAGTTTCAGGTATGTGCCATGAATGAGGCAGCACATGATTTCTTACACCTGTTATTTTCTGTTTCATTTTTTATATTGCCTGGAGTTATGACATGTGGGGCCTAGCCATAAGAAAGAATGTGAATTATATCATTTACCTAGATTCATGCTCATATATATCCTATTTCTTTTAACATGAAAAAGTCTTTTTGTCAGAAGTGCAAGTTAACAAAAAAAAAGAAGGATAGAAAGTAAAGAAATCACAATGTACAGATAATTAGTTCCCAGTACCACTGGTGATGATGGGATTCCAGTAAAAGTATCTTCAGAGCACACCTCAGAAATTGAACCATTTCTGTCTCATATTTATACTGTAAATACTCAGAAAAGAAGTACCTTCTGAATGGAAAATTGTGCAAGTTATTCCCATATTAAAAAAAAAAGAGAGTAAAGAGGTCCTGGGAACTACTGAACCATATTTCTAATATATGTTTATAGTAGAATTCTCGAGCATGTTATATCCTCAAACAAACTTAGATGAAAATGAATTGCATATGCCGAACCAACATGGATTTCGTTAGAACAGATCATGTGAAACACAACAGGCCTTGCTTTTACATTACTTGATGGACATTACTGATGTGGGGTCACAAGTTGATGCTATTTCTTTTATTTATTTATTTGAATTTTCAGAAAGCTATCAACTCTGTACCATAGTTAGTTAAGATTCAAGGATATGGCATAACAGAACAGATTTTTAAATGGATGCAAGATATTCCAAATAGCCGGTCACAGTATGTTGTCACTGATAGTGAAGCCTGAACTAATCCAAATGTTAAATTTAGTGTCTCTCAAGGAAGTGTAATAGGACCTCTTCTTTTCTTAATTTTTATAAATGATACCAGAGACAACATTAAGAGCAGTTCAAAATTGTTTGCTGATGATGCAGTCATAAGTAAGGAATTCTGCTGAGTGCTTAGAAATTCAAGATGACATGAATTTTATTTTGGCATGGTGTGATGAATATCAACTTACACTAAATTGCAAAATGTGTAAGGGAATTTGCATAACTAAAAAAAAGTAATCTGTTTGCCCAAAAGTACAAAGAAAACTGTTCAGTTATTGATATGGTTGATTCCCTGAAGTATTGAGCATAAAAGTACAAAACGATATGTAAAAGGACCTGAAAATAACTTTGATTGTAATTTTATACTGTGATTCATCAGTCGAATTTTGAAGAATTATAACACACATAAGAAGGAAACAGTGCCAAGAATTTTTTCTGTTTCACTTTTGCAGGTTGTATGCATGTGATCTTCTTTTAGACTAAGTAATGCATTTTAAAACATCAACTCAAAGTAGAAAGCATGAAGATGAGTCAGGAGGAATTGCAAAATTGCATCAAAAGCTTTGGAATCATCTCATCTACTGTCATGAATAGTGGTGTCAGAGATGTGTATAAAGTATACTAGCCTAAGAGGAGGTTATGCCTGTCAAATTTCAGTTCAATAGAATCTGTTAAATCTGTAACAAAAAACATCAGCTTAAAGATAATATACCTTCAGACCACATAGGTTATGAGGAAATCATTATAGAAAAGAATTCAATGCATAGTGGAACCAACAAAAATAATCTGGTAGGCTTATTTCACAGATTTGAAGAAATATTTGCTAAAATTAAAAAAATACATTTCATCTGAAACTATACATAACTGTCCAATTCTGCTTCATTTTTGGTATCCTAGAGGAGAAATTTGAAGATTTAAGGAGGAAAAAATTTGTTTTGTAATTTTAAAAAGCAAAATTTAAAATTAATCACTACAGGGATGCATGAGGATGTCACAAGTTTGTTACAAATTATATTGAAGCATTCTGTGTGGGCTTTATGTTACCACCGAAAATACATAACTGTTATTGAATAAATACAATACCTTACAACATGTGTATATCATATATATATATATATACACCATGATTTCTTGTGCCTGTTCTACAAAACTGGGATGCTACCCTATATCTATTACAGAGTAGAAATTTTATTTGTGAATTTTTCAGGTGCTGCTTTACTAAAAAAAAAAAAAAAAAAATCTATACTTTAGTGATTCTGTTCATCTTAAATTAGCACATCAGTTTTATATCAAACTTCCCTACTTTTTGATATGGGTAAGTGACATATTTCTTTTCTTATAATAGCCTGGAACCCTATACATATATAAACTGAAGAGCCAAATACATTGGTACACCTGTCTAATATCGTGTAGGGCCCCTGCGAGCATGCAGAAGTGAAGCAACATGATGTGGCATAGACTCGACTAATGTCTGAATTAGTGCTGGAGGGAACTGACAACATGCATCCTGCAGGGCTGTCCATAAATCCATAAGAGTACAAGGGGGTGGAGATCTCTTCTCAATGGCACATTGCAAGGCAGCCCAGATATGCTCAATAATATTCATGTCTGGGGAGATTGGTGGCCAGCAGAGGTGGTTAAACTCAGAAAAGTGTTCCTAGAGCTACTCTGAAGCAATTCTGGACGTGTGGGGTGTCACATTGTCCTGCTGGATTTGCCCAAGTCCATTGGAATGCACAACTGACATGAATGGATGCAGGTGATCAGCCAGGATGTGTACATACATGTCACATGTCAGAGTCGTATCTAGACGTATCAGGAGTCCCATGTCAATCCAACTGCACACGCCCCGCACCATTACAGAGCCTCGACCAGCTTGAACAGTCCCCTGCTGACATGCAGGGTCAATGAATTCATGAGGTTGTCTCCATATCCGTATAAGTCCATCCACTCAATACAATTGGAAATGAGACTTGTCAGACCAGGCAACATGTTTCAAACCATCAACAGTCCAATGTCAGTGTTGACGGGCCCAGGCAAGGCATAAAGCTTTGTGTCGTCCACTCAGCACGGGAACACGAGTGGGCCTTCGGCTCCAAAAGCTCATATCGATGATGTTTCGTTGATTGGTTCGCATGCTAACACTTGTTGATGGCCAAGCATTGAAATCCACAGCAATTTGCTGAAGGGTTGCACTTCTGTCATGTTCAACGATTCTCTTCAGTCATCGCTGGTCCCTTTCTTGCAGGATCTTTTTCCGGTCGCAGCGATGTCAGCAATTTGATGTTTTGCCAGATGCCTGATATTGACAGTCCACTCGTGAAATGGTTGTATGGAAAATCCCCACCTCATCACTACCTTGGAGATGCTGTGTCCCATCAATCATGCACCGACTATAATACCACGTTCAAACTCACTTAAATCGTGATAACCTGCCATTGTAGCAGCAGTAACCAATCTAATGTTTGCTGCAGACACCTGTTGTCTTATATAGGTGACTGCAGCGCCATACTCTGAGTGCTCTCTGTGTTTGCATACGCATGCCTATACCAGTTTATTTGGCTCTTCGGTGTATATATAAAACAGTGCTTCCTATTCTTTGTTAAAAAATTTCTGCCACAAAATTTATCTAGTATAAGAGGAATATCAACCTTTGTTTAACGGAAGCTATAATTCATCACTCATATTAATGTAAACCTGTTTCAACATATAGGTCAGAGTCCATGAGAGGAGCAGTTGCCCTCCTTCATGTACGACACATCTATGTATGTGTTTTGTCAGAGTGACACAATACCCAATTCAGATGTATTTGGATATACTGCAGTTGGATTATAACACTCAAAGATGCTAACAAAACCCAAATTTCCACATCAGCTAATGTATATTTTCTGCTGGCTGCATTTCATTTCAAATTTCACCTTATTGTTGTATTTAAATATCTAAATATTTGGTTGCATCTTAAGTTGAGGGCAGGAGAGAAAATCACTTGGGGCAAGGTGTAGAGAATATACTGGATATGAGAAAACTTCCAATTTAATTTAGTATACAGGATCTGTGTTTTTTGAGAATAGTTGACATAATCACTATCATTTCTCTGCATAATTACCTGATTTTTTATGTTAATTTTCAGTCCCCAGTATTAAATGTAATAGGATATGCAGTAAATAACACCTTGATCTTCATTGAGTCTACTGTGAACAGAAATAATAGCAGTTCCAACAATCAGTGACTTTTCATTTCCCTCCATGAACTATGTGTACCATTACCAAAAGATTTAGATCCTCATACAATCTACCCCATAAATAGGTGTTATCTCATGAAGATCGTGACAGCTTGTTTTGCTGTTGAAAATGTAAGTACTGAGGAAGGTCATTCACAAAAGAGAAGCTTTCTAGATGTAATCCAATCTTGGTTTCCTCATACCTATTGAGGAATAAAAGTGTGAGGCTAGATAACAGCTATGATACCAACAAAATTCAATAAATATCGATTCATTGGTATTTGAGGGGGGGGGGGGGAACACAGTGAAACTCATTGGCTGACAGTTGTATGTGCTGTATTTTGAGACAACCTACCATTTAACATGAATTAAGATTTGACCATAACATGTAATGACTGGGAGTCATGAGCTTAATGCAACAAGAACATATACATTTCAATATTTCTGCAAGAAATTCAATATTTTAAATAGGAGATCTCTGTCAAAACAATTTCTTTCTTTTTTATAATTTAATTTTTGTTTTTACTATTATTATTATTTTTAATCTTTTCTCTTAAGATTGTTTTATTTGTATCTTAATATTACTTTTATTGTGTAATTAGTTTTTTCGCTATGTGATCTTCTAACAGTCTCGCACCACCACTGAGTTGATTTCATCCGTCTGCAATACTGTTTCAATTATTCACAGTGCCCCATCCCACCAACAACTATCTTAATACTCCCTTCGCCAACAACCAACCAGCCAAACTTAGCCAAGTCCATCCACATAGTGAGTTCCCCTTCTTCTTTAATTTAGGTAATTTACCTTAGATCCTCTTGATATGTATAATCTGCCCATCTTCAAGCTGTAATATTAGCTGCAGAAGCTGGCAGATTATTTCAATGCACAGCTCAGAAACAATAAAATAATATATATATATATATGGCGACATGAATTCTTTGAAGAAACACTCGAAAGCACTTTTTATTTATAATCACTTGGTACAAAACACACTTCTTTACATTCCGTTTTATTCAACCAGCTATATCTTATATTCTCGTCCATACACTCACCATATTCCCTTCTCTCCTCTGTCCAAAGATATACATTATCATAGATGACCACTGTCAATAGATATTCTGGCACTTTACTATACGCTTATCTTTTTCTTTCTTTCATACCAATTTAACACATTTGTATACACAACACATGCAAGACTAATATCTAATTAATTTTTTACTTAGATTATTAAGGTGAAAAGGTCCCTTACAACATGAAGAGTGCCACATTTCTCATTTATTCTTTTTACACTTTAATCTGAAATAATTAGTCAAATCAAAAACATCAAAATCAGGATGCTCAGTAAGGGGATTTACGCACAACTTGTGAATATCGGTTTCTTTTAGCAGGTTTATTTGTCTGTTTCAATTGACAATACATTGTACTGAAATGATTTGAGATGACCCTAATTATTTATAATGCCAGTTTTCTCACAGGCCTTTTAATAATGCCCTTCCATTTTATTAAGAGGATTATTCTGAAACATGAACTGCACATCATGTTCTACAACCCTGTAACATTATCATCATCTTCCTGAAGTGTAATAAAGCCTTCAAACAGTCAAAGCACTAAAAGCTATTTCAAGGGTAATACATAAAAAAAACAATTATGAGAATATGTAAATGGAGACTTTCCCGGCGTATTGATTCAATGAAAGCTTCACGGGTGTCCAGCCGGATGGAGTCAAAGAATGATGATGTTTCAACAACCTGCTCGGTTGTCTTTATCAGGTCTATTAAGATAATTCCTTCTCGAATTCACCAACAGATTTCGAGAAGGAATTATCTTAATAGACCTGATGAAGACAACCGAGCAGGTTGAAACGTCGTCATTCTTTGACTCCATCTGGCTGGACACCCGTGAAGCTTTCATTGAATTATGAGAATCACAATTACAAACCTTCCTCAGTTCGACCTGATGTAGACTGTAGTAAAATGGAATAACAAGTGCAAGTTTGAGTCTTCTGTGTGTAAACACATTCCCTTAAACTTTGTAGTCTGCTCATGTGTACCACCGTAGTGCTAATGGTTACAACGACACACAGCACAGCACAAGCAAAACAGCAGGCACCACACAACTTGATCTGAAAAGAAGTAACTACATTTTAGAAGATTAAACAAATTCATTCAGGACAAATTACTGTCTAAATCTAATGAAAATAAACACTGGAGAATGTAATGATGAACTAGCTATCATGTAATTTTAACAAGAAAATTATGCCATCAATTAATATGACTCATTGCTAGGTACAAGATTTAAGGAAATTATATTTGACAATGGACGCAAGGTATCTATTAAATTATCAAGACTGTTACTTTATAACAGATATTTGATTAGGGTTTGTGGGATTTTAAAGCATAATTGTGCTTTTTATGTGAAAGTGGCCTTAGCTAATAAGCTCAGCAATGTTCCTTTCCTGTTAATGTGCTCATGTATTCAGTCTTGGATTTATTTCAATGGATAAATGCTGTGCATGAGAGCAGCTGTCAAGAACAATAGGCTGAGTATGTTTGGTATATTTCTATGTCACATTTCTCTAGTATTCAATTCTGAATGGCAAATGCATACTGTGTCTATACTGGAATAAGAACAAATATTGGGCAGATTCAAACCATACTGTATGATTGACCTCACTTTTAAGAGCAGGTTTGAACCATGTGATTTATCATAATGATATACTGCCTAGTGGTAAGTAGCAGCTCAGTAAGCTATACAAAAAAGCTAGGAACAATAATTGTAAAGTAAGCTTAAACTAGCCTCTGCATGACGGATACAAGGCAATACCTTACGATAGCTGACATAAAGAACCACAGCTGAGTAAAAAACCGTTAATTGTTAATTAACAAAATTGAAAAAATGAAACTTTTAAGTTAACCTAAAAATAATTAACATTCTTCTTGTCTTCTGTAAAACTGGACTTCCAATAACTTTAGTCCATTACATTGGTTGTTGACATCATTTTATTTGTTTGAATTGCACGCCACGACAAATCGGACAGCCAACGAATTAGGTAATGCAAAGTGCGAGTGTGATGCATATGTAACTATTATGCTAGGCATGGCGTGTATGTGAGCAGGGACACTAGAGTATTGGAGGGTTTGTATTTTATGTCTGCAAACCGGCATACGGTACACTATACGTTTCAAATTCGATCAGCGATTGATTTTGATATTTTTATAACTTTACTTTTTTACTAAGATGAATATAGTGCTACTTTTTGTTTTTATTGGTTTGGAGTTTGTTAGTGGAATAAAATAAATTGATATTCCTAACATGATTAAATCATGGAAACTGAGGATCTAGAAACTGTTAGTGAAATCAGAAACGCTAGCAATAGCAATGAGAATATTAAAAATCATTGACCACATTTATGCAATTATATTTCACTTAAATCAATACTGGGAGAACAATTGATTTATGAATTAAAACTGTGTTTAAGTTAACTTTCTACAATCAAGACTCACGTTTCTAGCCTTAATGATCTTAACACATAAGGATGCATAGATCCAAATATTTACACTTTGAAGAAAAAGTAGAAGCCAGGTCAAGGAAAAACAATTCAAAGCTTTTTTCAAGTCCTGTGGATTCTGGTGTAGATAGCAGCAAAAATATTTTTTTATCTTGATGTGCTAATAAAACGTTACGTCAACAAAACATTGATGAATCTTTTGGCACCGTAGTCACCAACAGCGGCGTACATCAAGCTGGTGTAGACCAATGCACTGTAAACTTTTTCGTTCCCAACATGATTCCACTACATCATGTAGCATCCAGTACACCTGAGAAGCTGATTAAAACGTTGAACCCCAGTTAGAACTCATTTTTCAGAGGTCCATTGGGTAGGCATATTGTTGATGATTAACTTTTAATGGATGCTTTAACGATTATCGAAGTTAACTTCGTAAGTAGCAGAGTAACAATTAACAAAGTTAATTTTTTGATTAACTGTGCACAGCTATGTAAAGAGTCATACACAATGCTGTTGTAGACAAACCTTAATCACACAAGTATAACAGGCAATTGTGACTAGTGCCCTACATTTAAAATATATGAAGACCTCATTTCTTAGTCCAATTGAAGCTTGTAGATGTTATCAAAAATTCACTTGCAATCCTATCAAACCAAAAAATATTTATGGTTGGATCTTGCGGCAGGCAACCTAGAACTGGTAATTCTGCAGTTAGTGCCAGTCATGAAATCATAGCATAGTTTGGCAAGACCGATTGGTTTCAGTCATATTAAAGAGAATCTGCTGCAGTGTTTGGCATGGCCAAATCCGGAAAAGATCATCAGCGTATCCAATTGAAGGAAATTGGAATATCTAATAATAATATTAATAATTTCATAAGGCATTATTGGTCAGGATATCCCTTAAGGGTTCAGATGCCAATTTACATGAGTTTCAATTTTCTGCTAGCTAACCTAACCAGGTAATCCTACTGGATTTAGGAAATGTTCAGTTTAATGTGGAAGCCGAACCACATAAGCATTCTATGCCAGAGGTAAAGGATGGGTTGAGGGCCATTGAAATCCATGCTGATACATATATCTGAACCAGGAATCTTTAAGTCTTCAGTCGACGAAGAAGATAGATAATGAATTTGTTGAAACTTCCATATAACAGCTACTTAAATCTGTTGTCATCAACAGGCCCTCCAATCAACATTTTTTTTTTTTGTGATTATGGCTTTATGTCTCATTCAGGTCATTAGAAGCAGGAAAGGACTGGGGGCAAGAAACAGGAATTCGGCAATGGCCTTTTGAAGGAAGCATCCCGGTATTCACCTGGAGTGATTTGGGGAAACCATGGGAAACCCAAATATGGATGCCTGGACGGGGATTCAAACATGCATCCTCCTGAATGTGAGGGCAGAACATTAACCATTCATGTGTGGTTCAAATGAGTGTGTCATTAATAAATCTCATTTACAAAGGTGACAAGATTGATGATTACTTACAAGAAACCTGACATCCCTAATAACAATTGAGTTGTCCCATTCGCTAATGCTTGATATCGATCAGCAACGGTAAATGCAGTGAATTAATTAAAAGTTAAATATTACCATAAATTATATTAATTTCTATAATTAAATTCTAGTTGTTTATAAATTGTATTTGATTATACATTTGAGTGGTTCACAGCTGATGAGGTTATTGTGAGAAATGTTTACTGGCCTTAATTGTTGCATATGAAAAAGGATGATCATTGCATTTCCTTAGACAAGAAGGGGAGTAATATAGAAGAGAGTTTAGTGCAGCTTGGCTATAAGAAAGCATTAAAGGGTCTCTTTCAAACCAAAGATAGAAGAGCTGTAATAAAGTTGTCAGTGGGTGCTTATCATGACACACCTGCTGGCGAGCGTCCTTCTTAATGAGCCACAACAGTGTTTGGCTATACTAAATTCCTGGTTGAACCTTATTGTGACATGACCTGTAGCTCGAAGAACCTGTAGAACGAATGGAAAGCCTGAAATGGTTGTTATTTGGAGGGGATAACCTCCCAAGAAAGTGTTGGGTTTAGTGGTATATATTGCATCCAATGGGATCCATTCTCGCATGTTTCTAATGAATTGTTATTGTTTCTTGTATGTACTGACCAATTATCTGGATGGATAGAGAAGTGCCACCCTCTAAAAGGTTGAATTGGGACTCGAAGGGGTACGGCAACAAGATTCGGGGTGAGAACCAAACCTACAGCAGGTTGGTGGCTTCTGGAGTATACTGAAGGAGGCTCAACTGTTCGCCAGTGGAAAAAACAGCTCTGGCACCGCCGAAGATGGCTGTTCTGACCAGCTCTGCTAATGGAACGGACGCCATGGTCTATCTGCTCCAAAGCTACACAACACCCGCCATTACCTGCTCGGCTCATCTCTATGGTAATTCCAACACATTGTTAGGGAATTTACCAGATACCGGGGTGTGTATCGATTTGTCCACCTAACTTGAGTACCTTCAAACACTGATAAAAGTCAAAGAAAAGTTTTGAAACCATGAATAACCTTGAGAAAAACGCTAACTGCACTATAAAATGGCCGCCACTTACATATACAAACCCTATATAAGGAGGGTACTAATTTTAGAAATGAAAGTTGTTGAAGTTCATGTCACGAAAAATATATATTCTGAAAATTTCATAAAATACAGTAAATTGCCGTTAGCTAAGGCATCAGACTAATCATCACACGAAAGATCACAAGTAATGAAGCAGAACAGAGCCACCCAACCCCGATCCGAAAATAATTTTTTTTTTTTTTTGTAACAGTTTAACGTCCCTTTTTAACAACGTGGTCTTTAGAGACGGGAAAGGATGGGGGCAAGGAATGGGAAGGAATTCGGCCATGGCCTTTTGAAGGAAGCATCCCGGCATTCACCTGGAGTGATTTGGGGAAACCATGGAAAACCCAAATCTGGATGCCCGGACGGGGATTCGAACCGCCGTCCTCCCGAATGCGAGGCCAGAACGCTATCCGTTACACCACCACGCTCGGTCCGAAAATAAAAGTTCTCCTACTGAAGTATCACATGTCTAACAAAAGTTCAGTTTTCCAAAGATGGCCTCCCTGACCAGCGCCATTACGGTTTCCGGTGGGCAACCTCTGCCATGAGGCCTCGCGCAGCTCAGCGCGGAATTCGCTTGGCGAGCGATACGTGCTACTCACACCTTGGACTTCTGAATACTATCTAAAAATGGCCACGCTGGACCTACCTTTATTGAAAATGCCTAAAATTGCGAGAATCAACAAGTGTTCAAAATTTTTGTGTTCACAGAGGGCTATCTGAAAATCACAATGTGTAGAGCATGTTTCAAAAAGTGTTTCATGTTATGTGTGTTTTTTCTCTCAGTGCCTTCAAATCAGTGTTAAACAATTATTAATTTGGTGGAATAGGACTGCTAACCGACTCTGGGAAGCTTCCGGAAAAGGGTCCGTGCTGATTTTCCGAATATCGGGTTTAAACTATTGCCAAACTGTTCTTACAAGCCTGCTGATTCCTGAAAAGTAAAAATCTTTCAAATCGGTTGAGTGGATCAAAAGTTATTAATTTTTCTAAAATCCGTGCTTTTTCAACTTTACACAATTTTGCTAAATTTTTATTTACAACTTATCTCAGCCAGATACTATTTTGTAAAGTCTTTCTTTAGTTTATTTAAGTGATTTCCAAATGTTTTTAGCTCCTGAAATATGTTTGCCAGTCCAAAATTCTATTTAAAAGTTGGTTGTAATTGCGTCGTAGATTTACGATTTTCAACTTTTTATATCTTTTATTAAACGGTTGACAGCTATTTGAAACTTAAAGAATATTAATGTGAATGTTACTTGGTGTTATTAAATCTACTTTTAGGGCTCGGAAATTACTTAACTGGATTGAAATCTATTATTGAAGTCGGCACATGTAAGATCTGTTTTAAATCTATCTGAAACTATGAGTTATTGTTGAATTTTACTTTTAACAGTAGAATTATTATTATAAAAGTGCTTTACAGTGGCAAGATGTGTGGAATAGTATTGATATGTTTGCTTAACCAAATCTGTTTACCTGCAATTTTGGATACTTATGGATTACGCTCATTTCGGTAAGTTTACAAGTGCTGTTTTATTGGAAACTATTTCTTTATTATTACTGGAACCTGTCTATCTACGTTTCTTGCTTTAATGTGTTGTGGTTTCAGTTTTAATCTGCAGTATCATGTATCAATGTTAACCCCAATTCCCGTCGGTTTTTAAACTAACTATTGAAAATACAATGAGTAAGGTAGCTTACAACATTCAATCATTACCAAAGGATGAACAAACTGCTGATTAAAGAACTCATGAAATATAAATTCAACTGTCTTTGGGAAAGCGACCACTGAGCCTTGCAATTAAATGATTCAATTTTGATGAATAAAATAATGTTCTACTTTGCATAAAGTAAATGTGTGTTTTCCATTATCACTGATGTTTCCTTCAATATATGTGAAGGACTAGTTCGGTTGAGAACCACATCCACAATCAATTATCTACTAATTAATTGAATTGCTTATTAAAATAATAAGTCCCAGGGTATACAAGATGGGATACTTCACATATTTGTTTAGTCTATGAAGTGTAAGTAGATTTGGCGAGTAATGACAGTTGTTCTGTTCCATCCAAAGAACATACTTCAGCATGGTGGTGACCAGGCTGAAACAGTACTCTGACAATACGCAGCTTCATCTACCATTGTACAGAAATTTGGTTTAATCCTTAACTTTTGCATTTATTTAAGCTTTCAAATCAAAATGAACACCAAACATTATCTTCTAAGTAATGTGCAACAAGTAAATTGAAATATCATCTTTCTGAAAGCAAATACAAAACACCTGACTAAAGACAACATAAAAGTAAACATTAAAATTTGGAACTCAAAATAAATGTTACATACTTACCAAATACTCATAGCGATTCTTCCTTCCTGCTAAGCACATCACAATTAGCCCTGTGATGATAAGCTGTAGAGGAAGAGATATATGTTTAAAATCACTGGAATACCAAGAGCATACTGCAATGTTGTGCAGTTACATACACCTCCCAAATACAGTTATAACTGAATAATAACTTGAATAAAGATTGGAACAGCAAGTAAATAAATAACACTTTACCAAAAGCGGCAACAGTTTGTCTACATGTGCATACATGAAATAAATATAAAGAAAATCACAAATTTATGGTCCAAGCCTATGGTAATTAGAAGACTCATATATTTAGGTTAGCGTTTTACCAAGTGTTCTTAATCTAGTTCCACAATGTATGTAGGAAATTACAGCTCGCCATATAGTCAAATTTCGCTGACTTAAAACCATAAGAATACTTTCAACATAAATTTAATAAGTAGTTGTTTAAGTTAGCAGTAACAGGGCCGCATTATTTCAAAATTTTGTGATTGAATGGAACAGTGCAAGGCTGCCCAACCTCAGGCCTGCAGGTTTCAAAGTGGCCTGCTAGTTAATTTATCCACCAACAGCAGCAGTCTAGAATATACTAGCTCAAAAATCTCTGCAAAGGTCTCACTGAAATTTTTTATTGTTTGGATATAATTTAAAAAAAAAAAAAACATCTGCAAAGGTTTCATTGATGGTTTTTACTCTTTGATTATAATTAACCCTTTGACTGCTGTAGACGCGTTAACGCGCGTGGCTACTACTGCGCCCAGGTGCTCCAGACGTGTATACACGCGCCGCCTTGCCGCTCTGTCTCTGCTCCAGACGTGTATACACGCGCCGCCTCGCCGCCCTGTCTGTACTCCAGACGTGTTAACACGCTAGCCTCTTAGCGGCCCAGGGTGGTTAGTTGTTTTCCTCATTCGGCCCTTGAGCATTGGCAGCTGCGATCTAATTTGTGTTGCTCTTTTCCTTTTAGTTTTCGCTGAGAAAATGGCATACAGTCATTATTTTTTTAAACTGCTTAACGTCTCTTAACAGCGAGGTTTTTAGAGATGTTAAAGAATGGGGGGCAAGGAATGGTAAGGAATTCGGCTATGGCCTTTTGAAGGAAGCATCCCGGCATTCACCTGGAGTGATTTGGGGAAACCATGGAAAACCCAAATCTGGATGCCTAGACGGGGATTTGAACCATCGTCCTCCCGAATACGCCGTCGTGTTTGTACCGCGGAAGAAATCATGGAGATTATTACTAGAAGCGACAGTGAATATAATCACTTTAATATGGATGACAGTGATAACCCTTCGACAGGATCTCGATGTAATTTTCCTAAGCTGTGTACATCAGCTAGTGGAAAATGACCATTTTTCAGAGTTTGAAGCTACAGATTGTTCGAGCGAAATGTGTGGAAAAAGAGAATGCTTTAGTGACGTGTTTGACAGCATGTGCTTGTCTTTTTTTTTTTTTTTTTTTTTTTTTTTGTAACAGTTTAACGTCCCTTTTTAACAACGTGGTCTTTAGAGACGGGAAAGGACGGGGGCAAGGAATGGGAAGGAATTCGGCCATGGCCTTTTAAAGGAAGCATCCCGGCATTCACCTGGAGTGATTTGGGGAAACCATGGAAAACCCAAATCTGGATGCCCGGACGGGGATTCGAACCGCCGTCCTCCCGAATGCGAGGCCAGAACGCTGTCCGTTACACCACCACGTTCGGTGTGCTTGTCGATTAAGCTGCAGGACACAAGTGTGGATTACGTTAACATTCCAGCAGTTTGTCATTTTTTCCTGATATTTCTAACGGAATATCATATGATATCTAATGCTGATGAGACCAACAGATACGCGAGAATCAATTCACACTATATTTTCACTATGAAGTGGTTTAAAAACTTTAGATGTTATATTAACTGTATTTATTTATTTTGTATCTGCGGTTTCAAATCGCAGAGCGACAGCAGAAGAACTCCACACACAACGCTCCAGATGTATTCAGCACACAGCGGTCCGGTCTAATGCGGCATTCCAGCGCAGGTAAACAGCTTAGGCGTAAACAAAGCCGCACTCAGCGAGGGCTCGGCCGGCCGAACCGTAGCAGTTAAAGGGTTAAACTGTGTTCACTTATATTTTCATTATATTTAAATATCTTTTTGTAACTATAGACAAGTATTATGTGATCCACAGGCTAACTTAGAATCGAAATAGTGGCCTGCGGGCTAATTTAGAGTTGAAATTGTGGCCAGTCTCAAAAATTGGTTGTGCAGCCTTGGAATAGTGAGTTCATGTTACCAACTGCCTCCTCTGGTTACTTTATTAGAGCATCAATATATACAACTTCCTGGCTGAAGTTTTAGAATAGTTAGACTATTCCATTCAAATTGTTTTGTCCAAATTCTATTATTTGTTGATCATTAAATTAATTATTCAGTCCTGGCAGGAAATGGCTATTTCAGAGTAGGAATCCCTGCCTGTTTAGCCTCAAAACCATTGTAAAATTGTATCATACAACAGCTGCAATCAAGCACATAACTGTCAGGAACTGGAAGTAGTATTTGCTTGAATGTACACATCAAATTAGAGTCCTGGTGTATAAACTGTATCTTTTGCCATATGAAAAATGTATAAAATGAATTAATCATGAACAAGATGAAGTTCAGTATTTATATTGTATGCCAACCATAATCCATATGTGCAGACATTCTCATCAAGACTGTGGATTACATGGAGAACTGCCAGTCACTTTTGTGACCAAGCTAAATTTGAATCACTCTGTATGTGAAGTGGTAACAGTTACAGACCGTTTAAGCACTGGGAAATGATTTATATGCTCTACCATTTTACTGTGTGTGCTTAAGGTACTTCACTTACAACTGTGTCATAAAGCCAATTAAAGGTGAAAATAAATCCCCTTCTAGGAGCATTCATCTCATTTTATTGTCCCCCCCCCCCCCCTTTTACTGCATTAAGTTATTAAATAAATCTATTGAATTAAAAATTGTGTTTTGAGTTATTTTTCATTCATTACAGCAGAACTCCAATTATCAAAACTCTGACTATCCGAATCGCTGAATCCGAATTGCTGAATATCTGAATCACTTTTTTAATTAAGACAGAAAGGGAAGAGACGGGGGAAGATGGGGATGATGTGTCACTTGAGGAATTCAGAAACGTTATTTTGAAAATTCCTGGATGTTCAGAAGTTAGTGCTGAAGATATAGGAGAGTGGGTGGTGTGTGATTCATTAGACTCTGGGTATGAAATTCTAAATAATGATGAACTTATTGAAAGTGTGAGAGAAGAAAGTGTTGAGGAAGAACATGACTTTAATGTCAAAGTTGAAGCAGACATGGGACCATCAGCTTGTCAAGCATTCGCAGGTCTTGAAACTGCGTTGAAGTGGATGAAGTGTCAGCCCAAGTGTGACCACATGAAACTTCTCACTGTCAAGCGGACGTGTGACTTGACTGCCTAAAAACAGATGAATATAGCCAAACAGCTTACTTTGACCAAGATGTTCAGCAAGCAATTACTTTTATTTACAGTACGGCACATACATACTGTACTAATGTATGGCACGTGTAAGTACACTTAACATGGAAAAGTGTTGCTTTTTCATTTAATTAATTAAAAGATATTTTATTTAAAAATAGTTTTTTTTCCCATTTTATACATGCATACATATAGTAACTACTTAAAATAGACCCTTTTTCAGAAAAAATCCAATTATCTGAATTTTTGATTATCCAAATGAGGTCCGATCCCAATTCATTCGGATAATTGGAATTCTACTGTACCTACTCAGAAACTGTATCTGTAAACTTTATTAAAATTTATCAATGCTGTAGAATTTAACAGGGGTTTCTACAACTGTGACTTAAAATGTCTACTACTATCTGTTATTATGTGAAGCAAACAGAAATGCCCCATGGGTCACCTGCAGGGCTGTGAAACACCAACAGTAATAATAATTAAAATGCATCGGGAAGTAGAACAGAGGAGATAAGGAGAAAAGATAGATGGCCTGAATTTTTTTAAGGGAGAGGGGGTGGGAGTGGAATTGCTCAATATTGAGGTTTTGGTTTTACTTGATGCTGAGGTAGTGCCAGGATGGATTTCCACCTAAGCAAATAACAGTGGTTAGAGTTAAGAGCTTAAGTACATGGACAATAAAACATGTATTTACAGATACTTGTGCTGTGTAAATTGACACCAGCAGTGGCTAAGATGTCTGTTTTCTTAAGATAAATCTGCCTGTCTATTACTCTTCATCTACATGTATTATTGGTTGTGAGATAAATGTAAGAAGGGTAGTAATGCTTGGAAAAGAGTTTGTTGGTGAGATCTGAAGTTGTACACCTGGCATGTACAAAATTGTGTAAGGATTCTTCAATGGAGAGCTGGGAATAAGTAGTGATTGGGAAAAATGGTCTTGTTTTCTTTCCTTTTTTTGTTTATTTACTGCATGATGTTATTATATAAATGTGTTAAATTACAAAACTTCAGAGAGTTTGTGGAATGAATGTTTGTTGGAGCATAAATGAAAAGGTTAATACATCACTCTGAAGCTGCCAGAAGGGGGCTTGGAACTAGCATGTGAATGCTAGGTGTGAAACCACATTTAAGATGTACCCACAGACTCAGAATGACTATTGCATTTTTTGTTGTATTTACCCCTCCTTGAGTATGGTTTTTGTCACTTCTGATAAGCTTTGGCACACTTCCTCTATGTCCATAAGTTTCTTGGTATATTTGTTTTGGAAATCATATGTAATTTTTTTGTAAGAAAGAAAGGCAGCAGTTGGCAATGGAAAATATGGTTGCATGAAAAAAAAAATACTGCTGACAAAATTTTTTGATCATTAGCAAACACTGATAGAAGACAAGGCCATAGTTATGTAGACTGTAGTTTCAAGAATTTTCACATCTAACATGTGGCCCTAGCATAAATGCTCTGCTTGTATACTTCTAAGTTCATATGGTGAAGTGTGGGTGGAGACTTTCCCGGCGTATTGACGCGACAAAATCTTCTCGGGTGTCCAGCCGGATGGTGGTGTATGCCTTCGACGAAGAACACAGGATAGAGTTTGATAAAACAGCAGTGCTGGCCAGGCCTTCTTCCTTCTGGGATTCAGTCATAAGTGAAGCATTGGAGATCCGGCTAAATGACAACAACATAAATAGCAACGGCGGGCTCTATCTGAGCGAAGCCTGGAAACCTATCATTAGCAATCTCCGATGAGAGTGTAGCAGATCTTCACAAGCAAATGACACCAGTCGGGAGCTGCAGCGGACCGCGGATTAAGCCAGCAGACACACCAGCATCTCGGACCGCCAGCACATCTGGGCAGGAAGGAGCAAGTGGCGCCAGTCGGTGGCCGCAGCGGACCACGCATAAAGTCAATGCTCTCGACCAATCAGAGCGAGTGGGCCTTCCAGCTGAAGGTATAGAGGAGGTTTGATGGGTGGCCAAGCCAGTCGAGGCAGAGACAGTCAGCTCAGAATAACTACACGATACCTGATGAAGACAGCAGTGTCAGCTGGCGAAATGTCGTGTTTTTACACCACCATCCGGCTGAACACCCGAGAAGATTTTGTTACATATGGTGAATATGTGAAATCAAAATGTACTAGTGTGCCGATTAACACTGCTGAGTTTATAGAGGCTTATGATTTTAATTTGAAGTATCCATACAGTGAGGTAGGTATTGGAGTTATTGATATTATGGGAATCAGAACATGCACCAACTCTTTAGTACAGTTTTGAAAAACTGTCTGGCCACGAGTGTTGATTCATACAGAAACTTGCTATTGATATGTCCAAATACAACAGTCAATGTCAAAAGAAGAGGTGGTAAAATAAAATGTTAGAAGCCATGTGCAGGATGTCTACATAATGGGAATGTCATTCTAATTATGGTAAATATGGTAATAAAAAGAGGCTGTCAGACTTGAAGTGTGGTCTCCTGTTAGTAAAAATATGGTGGCATGGGTGGAGGGAGTTTATTCATACTTTGGTATTTCCAGACAAAGAGTTTTTCTGGAACTTATATTGGGGGAAGAGGAAGTATAGTTTTTGGTAGGCTAAGTCTGATTTTTGGGTAAAATCTTCTGTTCATCCATATATTTAGTATTATTCATCAGCCAACTTTGGTGCACATAGCCTGTTAAAAACTCCTGTTGTAATGTACAGCCTTGTGTGTATCGTAGTAAACCTACTTATATAATACTTAGTCAAAAATTTTAATGAATCAATTCAAATTTAACAAGTTGTCCTGACTAGGATCAGTGTTTTTTATTTTGTGATAAGACGAACAAAAGAATGCCATGGGGGCGTCCATTAATTACGTGAGGTGAAACAGGGGAGGGGGGGGGGGAGGTTCAGTGGAAATCTCACGTGAGGTTTCAAAAGTCAATTTTAGGGGGGTATTTCGTCGAAAAGTGGGGGGTGTAACCAGCTTCAGAAGCGTGAGATTTAAAAAACAATAGGTCTCAAAAAGTTGTGAGGGCGATTACTAGGAGGGCTCACAAACCAGATCTCACCACAGGAGGGGAGGGGGAGGGGGTCGGACCAGACCTCACAAAGTCTCACCAGAGGGGGGGGGGTCCGGAAATCCGGAAAAACACCTCACGTAATTTATGGATGCCCCCCTCCCCAATCATTCACCTGGAATTGTTAATCAGTTGCTCATTTGTCAAAATCCCTTTATTAATTAAGTTCCTTGGCTGATATTCATTCCATTAGCAAAAGGGATATAAGGGATATTTAACAAAAAGCCTAACAACTAAAACATTTATAATTTTCTGCATATTTTTGTATTTCTTACCTTAAATTAAACTTGACCATATTTAATAATTATGAGGATAGTCTAATAGAAGAGCAGCCATAAACTATGAGGCTCGATTTTGGCCTCTTTAGAATCCGCTCCCCCAACATAGCCTGACATCGCTTATGCCTTGTAACCACCCCCTCCCACGCCATGTGCTTTTACCCTATTAATTCCAGAAGACCTTTTGTGCTGTGTTCTCTTAGCAGACTGTTGTTAAAATTATTGTGTGTATAATCAACATGAAATTTGTTTATATACTTTTCTATGATTATAAATATTCATTATGAAATTGTGACACTAGGCACTCCTGCAAATGATCCATTACTACGTTCGAAAAACCTCTTCCTCAGATACAGCCAGGGATCCTTTTTGTCTTGAGGTGTTACCAGAAATATTCTCGTATCTCATTCATTGTTTATTAACTGATAAAATAGAATTTATTCCTACATAACCAGGAAACGATTCTTTGTCCTGATTAAAATGGTTCCATTGCTCACTGACAGTGTATTGCATATTAAAAACTCGCCAGAAAAACATTTCCGATAATTCTCGTAAAATTTATGTGGCATATTACACCTCACTTTGAACTTTATATAACACTTTAGGGAGAACTGTAGCTAAAGATGTGCTAAATTCACTTGGCATAACAAAATTAGAATTGTGTTTATCAAAGAGTAGTGTGGTGATACGTGGGCGGTATGAATCAAAATAGATTATTATTTTTTTTAAAATATCAAAATAATTTTAACTGTAACTTGTGTGGTAAATTGTGTGTGACATTTGTAAGCAAAGTTGAGTCTAAGTACCACTTGCCTAATGTTTTTTGGCGTGTAATGTGCTGTGGTGTGTCGGGTAGTTCAAATGCTTTGGCCCCATGAGATCTAAACACTGTGACCAAGTCAGACATGTGTGGCACTGTCAGTATTTAGGGCATCTAAAATAAGGAGATAATTAATTGATGGAAATACTCAACCGCATGCTGTTATATACTTTGTTCCTTATTTTAACTGTGTCAAATGAAATGAATGAAAGCTACACAGTTTGGCTCAGACACCCCTCCTCCACTTGACCAAGCCATGTAATTAATGGATACTCCCTAAGTTCTCTATATTATTCCATTTTGTCATATTAAACAGATTTTCAGAATGTCACTAGAGATCATAATCTCAAGATATTATTGTTGGCATCACCATCAAAAGTTGTGGCTATCCTCAATAAAATTGTAGTTTTTCTTCCAACGGTCAGAAACTTCTTTTTGTTTCGATATATTACTCTGTAATTACAACTAGAATGGGAGCATTATTATCCAAGGAAATATTTAAATTAGTGTTTTCTGGGACTTACCATAGTTGCAGGGATGTAAGATGGAATAGTCTCGAAATAGCTTAGTGAAGAGGTGTATGACCGTAGCATTAAGTATACTGTGAGAAATAATGTTCCCAGGAGTACAGATAATCCCCCACATGCTGTGCACAGGAATACATATTTGCGAAGCCAACAAGAATGTTGGAAAGCTGTAACAGATGCATAAATACAAATAAGGCATATTAATTTCACAGTAATGTATACAAATAATTATTTCCAATATGTGTTTTAGACATTAAAACCACATGTTCCCCAGAACTTAAAAGTGGCAAATGCAACAAAATTATTCCCTCATTTGCAGAATTTAAGTAATAGCTTTAATTTCACATTATTACTACTGTTTTCCTAAACGTATTTACAAAAAAAATATTGCAGTTATGTTTTTCAAAAATTCTGTGTCAGTTAACAAAAGAATTGTAAAAGAGAAAGGTATCCTGATTAGTTCCAGAACATTTAACCATCATATGCTACCATACCTACAAATAATATTTGGTTTGAGTGTGGACACTTACTATATACCACAGAAGTAGAAATTTGCCTTAATAGTACCAGTTCATAAATGATGGTAGTTAAATATGGTTGAGAGCAACAAACTGGTTAGTTATAGGCAAGTATCTGGAGACAGTAATATGCAACCATATCAGGAATGACTATGAGGAAAGAATGTGGTTTGTAAACCAGAAACATGGATTGAGAGAGTGTATTCACATGAATCTCAGCAAGTGTACTGTATGCAAGATATTTCAGATGAAATGGACAAGGGTAGTCCAGTTAATAATATTGCATTAAATCTCTCTAAGGCAACTGACAGATTGAACCTCAGAATGGTGGTAAATAAGGTTAAAATAGTTGGTGTCAATTAGAATTTGTCATTCTGCGTGGCGGAAAGGTGAATAGGTAAAAAGAAAATAGTGAGGGTAGGAAATATGGGCATATCCAGTGAGGGGCAGGGGGGGGCTGCGGCCCCCCCCCCCCCCGCCTTAGAAGAAAAATTAAGTTGCCTTCAGAATGCTTCGATGAGTGAAGAACTGGCTCAGGAGCAGTTTGTGAGAGGAAAGATTGACTGGACTATGCCTGATGAGCATTCATCGAAATTTCATGAAAGAACACCATGAGATACTGAGAAACAAAGTTATTGCAAAATTTTCTTAGAATCCGAGATGATTGATGTTTACACAAACTATAACTGAGTTACAATCTTAGTTTACTACATAGTAGGTCCTTAGATTAAGTGGTTGGATTACTATATTAATCAATAATAAAAATAGTTTCCTCAATAGGTTTGAGTTTCATTTTGTAAGAAATCGTCATGTTTAAGTCCCCCACCCCACTTCCTCGAAATCAATATGAGTTGCCCCCCCCTATCTCAAATCTTGCCCCCCCCCCCCTAGTTCTGATCCTAGATACGCCCTTGGTAGGAAATGTCATATCGGGGCACCTTCCCTGATATCACAAGTTTCATAGGATAGTGTTTTATGATAACCTTTGTTCATTATTCTAATCAATGATTCGAAGTGAGATGTTTGATTGTTTGCAGAAGATACAATGTTTTGTAATAAATTTTAAAAAAGAAAGGATTGTTGACAGCTACAGTGGGACATGACAAGATATATAGTGGGATTTGTCAACATGGAATGAAATAAAATTACAGTAAGAGTAACCTTACTACTCGTGGATACACAGATAGAAAAATAAAAGTTACTTCTGATTGTATGGAGGAGAGGGAATTTGTTTGTAGAAGACATAAAATGTAAATATTTCATAATATTATGTGACAACTTTTTTTGTTATGGTATAACAACTAAGCAATGTCAAGGTCATCAGAACTGGGAGAGGACTGGGGACTAGGAATTGAGCCATGGCCTTTTGAAGGAATAATCTCGGCATTTGACTGGAGTGATTCTGGGAAACCACGGAAAAGCGAAAAATGGCTGTCCAACCTGGTCATTGAGTCTAAATCCTCATGAATGGCACACCACTCACCCACCAAGCTCAGTCTGAAAGTAAACTCAGTTGAGCAAAACACATTTTTATGGAGACTGAAAAAGATTTTAAAAATCTGCAATTAAAAGAGTGGTTAATGAAGGAATTTAACAGAGTAGTAAGAAAACACTGGCCAATCGCATGCTCCAGATGATTTGAGAGCCACATTATGGAAGTCTTGATGGATATTTGGCAAAAACTGGGTGTAGTACGTCGAATGGAAGAGAGGTTCTTGAACATAAAGTAGCATCAGGCATAAGCGAGTGGTATTCATTTGTCGGTAAGAGAGTCAGTGACTGGAGTAATATCCTACTCTAGAAAACAACTTTCTTGAGGCAAGTATTCTTTGTTTAAATACAAAATGTGATCAATATTAGGAATGGATTTCAAATTCCAAGGTAAGGTTTTTGGGAAAGACTAGGTAGCAAAAATGGTCTAAAATTAACAAATTTGGGTACTGCTGACATCTTATTATTTTTTTTTTAATGAAAAAAGAAATCTTAGCTCTCTGCTTGATGCTCACCATATCGATGACCCGGGCGTCAAAGCTGATCCTCAAGGAAGTATCTAAGGAAATTTAACTGGGGTGGTTTCCGCTTGATGGAATGTAGTGTTTTGTGGATGGCTGTAGTGTGTTTGTGTTTCGTGTACTGTGTTATTTTGTATTGTGAATGAACAATATATGAAAAAAGGGGAAAAATGAAAACCTGGTGTCTGTCCATTCAGGCCTACTATTCCACAAGACACTGTCTGGGCTGCCAAGCATAACATCCCCATCAGACAGTTAATCACTGTCAACAGTATCATAGGGGGCATCCATAAATTACATGAGGTGTTTTTCCGGATTTCCGGACCCCTCCCCCCATCTGGTGAAACTTTGTGAGATCTGGTCCAACCCCCCATCCCCCCCCATTGCCCCCCCCCAATCTGGTGAGATATGGTTCGGGAGACCCCCCCCTAGAAGTCGCCCTCGCAACTTTTTGAGACTTTTTTTTTAAGGTATCACCCTTCCAAAGCCGGTTACACCCCCATTTTTTGACGAAATACCCACCCTAAAATCGACTTTAGCGTAATTATTAGACCTTTTTTTTAGCTTTACAGTACAACAAAAATTTCCAAAACCTCACGTGAGATTTCCGTTGATCCCCCCTTCCCCTTTGTGAGATTTCGCCGGACCCTGCCCCCCATTTCACATCACGTAATTTATGGACGTCCCCATATGCCCTCCTTCACTCAATACAAGAAGGAGAGTTGGGGGTTTAATCCAGGACTTAAGTGCGCAATCGGTGACTAGGCATCGTGCATCACCAATTCACCACCTATCCCACCCTGCCAGCTAAGTCCCGATGGTGAAAATTTCATCCAATAACAGAATTTGAACCCTGTAACTACTCAATACTATGGAGGTTGTTCTCCACTTAACTGGATGGAAACATCTACATCTCACATACTAGAGTAGGAAAAAAACTATTCCTTTGAAAAACTCCAGAAAATAACTTTAAATACAATATTCCCTTTTGGACCAATGAAACAAATAACATGTGAATATTTGAACTCTCTGAAGTGCTACAGGCCTATGACAGATGGCAGTGCATCAACAACAGAGTTCTGTTTCCTGTTAGGTATGGAATCCTAAAAACCGACGTGATTGCCAAAAAATACGTTAGTTAAATTGGCAATGAAAGTATGTACTAAGTTTAATAGAGAAGTTGTGAATAAAATATCCACTAAGAGTTAAAACAATTATTACATTTTTAAGTGGGTTACTTCTGTAGTTGAAACGGTTAGATGCTTATCCACTTCTACATCTGATTTGAGAGTTATCTTGCAAATATGAAACGAACATAAAAATCGATAATGAATCGATACAGTACTCTTCTCCACGATGGGAGGGAGTTTGCATTAGTGGAAATATTGAATGTTGTTGTTTAGTACCCAGTGGCGTGATAATAGGGTGGAAGAATCGGAAAACTGCCACTGGTCCCCAGCCGGAGGGGGCCTCCGGCTCAAGGCCCGAGATGGTCGGCCACCCCTTGAAACAGTTTCCACCCATTGTTCACCCGGGCAGTAGTGGAGCTTAACAAAAGGTCTCCTATCGCCCATAAATTGGATGCCCCGGTTTGCCCTCTGATGAATTCGCCTCGGGCCTCAGCGGTCAGTACCTTTAAACTAAAGATAACTTTTTATCTCGACAAACTACCAAAAGGGTAGCGAATACTAGATAGGAGATGTTAAGTCTATCAATATTTCGAAAGAGTACCTGACTAAACCCATTGTCAGCACTGAATTTCATCATGCACGATTTCTTTCATCCATCCAAAACCCAATAAATTCTTGGCGGTCATATATATTGACAGCTTAACCCATGAACTTATATCTGCACAGGAGGCGCAAATTCGAACCAGCTAAATACACTGAAGTGTTAAAAGTCATGGGATACGACTATGCAAATCTCCAGATGGCGGTAGCACCGCGGAAGACACATATAAACGCGTCGTGCAGTGTAAGGTCTTTCATTAATTGTATTGTCATGAGTCGTGTGAAAAGTTTTCTGACGTGATTATGGTCACACAACATGAATTAACTGACTTTGAATGCGGAATGGTAGTGGGCACTAAAATCATGGGGAATTCAATTTCAGAAATTGTTCGTTAACTCAGCAATGCTTGATCCAAAGTGTCAAGAGTGTGCTGTGAATATTTTACTTCCGGCATTACGTCCCGCCATGGACAACAAAGTGGCCGACCACATCTACTTAATGACCAAAACCAGCGACGTCTGCGTAGAGGTATCAGTGTTGACCGACAAGCAAGACTGCATCGAAGAACAGCAACACTCAATGTGGGCCGTGTGACAGATGTGTCCGTGCGGACAGTGTTACGGGTTAATGGCATCTCCCCATTACTTTGGAAGGGAGTGGCGGTTGGCGTGATCGTCTGGTGACGTCAGCATCCGCCAAGTCCGTGGGTTTAGGGAGGGAGAACCCAGTTTTAAAGCATGGGTTGAAAATGGTGGTCATCTAGTGACGTCAGCATCCACCGAATTCGTGGGCTCGGGGGTGTAAACCCCAAATTCGGTAGCATGGTGCAGTAGGAAGAAAGATGCACCTAGGCTTCCGGGCGGACAGTCTGTCGTTGGCCGTGGAGTAGGCGAGTCCGTCGTGAAAGTGAACAGTCAATTGAGTCGACGAGATCGCGTGTTCACGCTCAGTCATTATGGTGAAGTATTAATTTCGTAGAAGGTGATTTCTTTGGTGATATGAAGGAATTTTAGTAATGAAGAAAGTATTTGCAGAGTTTTATATGAATTGTTTTCGTGGTGAGCCATAGGTATGATCTGAGAACTAGTAAGGGTGTTGATGTATGAATGAAAAGAGTGCGCGTGTTATTCAGTCTAAATTTATAGGAGACATTACCTGTATTCTTAAAGGATCGAAGTACCGATAGCGAACTTTTATAAAGGTTAGGAGTTGGAGCGAGATTATCTTATTAACTATTAAATGCATGTGTTTCAAATAAGAAGTTGCATTTTCATTTCATTTACCAACTTAACGTTGGTTGGCGGCCGTCAGAGAAAGAACCAGAATCTAGTGAGTACGCGGAAACTTTGAAGGTTCACCGTAAGTATTGTAACCGAACCACGAGCATAACTGCGACCACGGACAACACAGTGGCCGACCACATCTATTTAATGACCAAAACCAGCGACATCTGCGTCGAGGTGTCAGTGTTGACCGACGAGCAAGACTGCATCAAAGAACAGCAACACTCAATGTGGGCCGTATGAAAGATGTGTCCGTGCAGACAGTGCGGTGAAATCTGACGTTGGTGGGATATGGCAGCAACAAACCGACACGAGTGCCTCTGCTAACAAAACGCCATCGTCTGCAGTGCCTCTCCTGGGCTCGCGAACGTATCGGTTGGACTTTACATGAGAGCTGATGGTAGGTATGCACTGTGCAAGCTGGTGTTGGCTCCATCCTGATATGGTCTGTGTTTACATGCCATGAACTGGGACCTACCACTGACTTGACCGACCATTGGCTGGAAATGATTATGTTGCATCAATTTATGTCCTTCATGTTTCCAAACAGCGACGGACTTTACCAGCACGACAATGCGCTATGTAACCGATTGGTTCCGAATGATTTTGCCACCTAGATCGCCATAAATGAATCCAATTGAACATACCCAAGACACGATCGATAGCTTAGTTCACATTCAACATCCTGCACATACATCACTTTCCTAATTATGGACGGCTGTAGAGAAAGCTTAGTTGAATATTTCTTCAGGGGGCTTGTTAATCAATTTTTGCGCTTATCAAAGCATGATGCCAGGCAGCGGTGGTGAATACGATCATTCTGGCGAGGCTAATGCAACAACTCAAGCACTTCAAAATACCTAATCTCACCCGTTAATATCCACCAACCAGCAACATCACCCCCCCCCCCCTCCCCCGAGAACATGATAAGCAAGAACTGACTGACCTCCACTAAACAGGGGACTGACTCACCGAAAAGAACCTTCAGCCTCCCAAATGGGCCGATCGTGGTGGGTGAGCGGTAACGCTCTGGTCTCGCATTCGTGAGGACGCGGGTTCGAGTCCCCATCCGCCCATCCAGATTTGGGTTTTATATGGTTTCCCCAAATCACTCCAGACGAATGTCGCGATGTTTCCTTCAAAAGGCCATGGCCGAATTCCTTCCCGTTCCTTGTCCCCAGTTTCATCTCGCCTCTAATGACTTCGACGGATAAAAAAAGGAAGGCCTGTAGGCGGGGACAAGGACTTTCTGATGACGCCTTAACGCGGGCGGCTACACTGACGGGTATTTTGCTACTTTATTAATAGCATTTTACTTTTAATTCCTTTTTTTCCTTATGGATTTAGGCCTCGTCGACGTCGAGGTCATTAGAGGCTGGAAAAGCCTTTCAGCAAGGAACGGGAATGAATTCAGTGATGACCTTTTGAAGGAACCATTCAGCATTCGCCTAGAGTGATTTAGGAAATCCATGAAAAACCGAAATATGGATGAGCGGACTGGGATTCGAGCCCGCGTCCTCCCTAATGCGAGACCAGAGCGTTACCGCTTACCCACCACGCTCGGTTTTTAATTTCCATTTTTGTGCTAATTGTACTTTGGCATCTCCCTCACAGCTATATAAAGTGTTTAACAGGCAGCTGACGAGATGGAGTCGCAGGGGAGGAAGAATGTGAAAACTACACATTAAAGTATCAGTGGTATTCTTGACCAAGCGAGGGACAGTTCAAACTGACTCACTTCCAGTCGTGCAAATCAAGTTGCTAATACACAATCGCTTCAATTTCATGTTCTGGAAGAAATTACTACCTTTCACTTGGAACTCGATTACAGTGGTTTTTGGCGCAATTAGTGTGCAAGTCTAGAAGAGTTGTGTTCTCTCCAGGGAGGTATAATTCCCACTGCGAACTGTGTTTGTATGCTAAAAGTTTTCTCTTACACCTACAACTGAAAATTCTGTGATATATATCCTTAAATAATTAATCTAAAAATACGTAAGTGAACTGCATACACTGTGTACCTTTAAACATTTAAAACTATTGCTCTTCGATTCCTATTCACTAAACGCAGGAGTTGAGTTCTCCATGAGAAACTTTATACAGCTAATGAATGAAATCAGGTTTTCATGATTGCGAACAGGAAGAGCAATTCAACTTCTAAAATAGAATAAACTATGTACAATGGAGTGTGACTAAGATAACAGCAATAGAAGATGAAACATGGCTCATCATGTGCATCGACATCTGTACTCTGCAATTCACAGAAAAATGTAGGTGCACCAAAACTGATCTACGTTCTGCACATTCCACTCCCTAGCGGCACGAGGTAACAGAATTCATATATGCATCAGCGTGGCACCTTAATCTTATTTATCCAATCATCGTGAAGCAAATACATTGGGGGGGGGGGGGAGGGGGAAGAGGAGGAGTAATTCACTGCATTCGTAAATAACAGAAATTGTTCACGTGCTGCTCTGTAAATATATGAGTCTGTATGCGAGGGAATCCCAGCCGAATTTCCGTATCATTTCTGTGACACTATCGTAAGGACGGTGACCTAGCAGTCGCAAATTGTTCAATTCTTCTCTGTTATTAATCAATCTCTTGCGATACGGACCCCATACAGCTCAACAGTTCTCCAGATCATGAGTTGTATACGTTATTTTCTCTACGACACGTTACAATTCTTCGCAGCCTAGAATTAGCTTTTCCACGTTCTGATCCCATTTACTGTTACATCTATGCACTTAAACGATTCAACTTTCCCAAGAGTTGAACGGCTTACTAGTTGGCAGGATGTCTTCGATATCCTTTCTTGAAAATAGAACTAATCTACGCGACATTATAATCGGAAACAACTTTTTCCTCTTCTGACTATTGATGGAATATTGAGTCAGAAAGCTCTTCGGGGATACCATATGGACACGGTGCTTTGCCACATTTAAGAAGTTTCAGTTGCTTTACTATACCTGCAGAGAATATTTCTAGCGAACCGTATCTAATTGTACATGAAGTAGAAAAACCGGTACGGCATCTGTATTTTCCTTGGTGGATAAGTAGATTAGGCATTATCGACATTTGTCTTGTCACGGGTTTTACTAATCTCACATCCGGTTTGTATCAATAATTGCTTACTATTAGGATTACAACTGGTTGTTTTTATTTAAGAATTTTTTTTCTTCTTCTTCTTCGAGGCTTGATTCATAGCAGTTCTCACGCGTTCTTTCAACTCGATTAAGGTTTCCTCGTTCTTTTCGAACATGCTTGTATCCTCCTTTGTTTTTGAGCATTTTTTTCACTTCAGGCGTGGACCACGGTAAATAGTTCCCTTCTCTTTCTGTAACTGTCGCTTCGGTGTATGTCTGTCGATACCGTCTCTAATTATGTATGTGCAACGTTGCCATATTTCTCCAACGATTCAGTTTTTTATTTTACATTCTAAAGCTGCGTATGGACAACACGCGGCTGCCACGCGAGTCATGTTGAAAGGCGCCAAACCAGGTATTGCCGCGCGAGCCATTTCTGTTGTCACGAGCGCGGCAACGCAACCCAGCCAGGATTGCGCGACAAACTATCCAGGTACTGTCTCTTCGTGAAGCCACCGTGGATGTTTCACATGCACGAGTAGCTGCCACTTTCACTGTGATGCATCACATTGTAAACTAGAAACCTAAACGAAAAGTGCATCGGTGGATAAGGAAATTGTATTAATAGAATGCAGCATAGTGTGAAACTTATGGATAACATGAGATGTGAATTCATCGAGGATACAAATAACATATTTTACGAGAGTGATTAAAGTAGAGTTATAGTTCTTAAAATTATTAACTGAGCCAAGTGTGAATAAAGTGAACACTCATTTTCGGGAGGCGATTTCAGTTATTGAAAGACGCTGTAACTTCGAGATTTCTAGCAATTGGAGACTCGTGTACTAGCCTGCAATACCTTTTTCGAGTGTCAAAACAATCATTTTAGATGTTTTTAACATATTATGCAAAGCTCTGAAAGAAGGGGTAAAGATAAGGAAATAATACACATTTTATATTAAAGTTATAATTGTTATTAAATTTTCTGTTGCCATTCTTAAAGAGAACTTACTTCTTACTTAGATATGATGTATTGAGTTAATCATGTCACTTGGCGATTCTGTAGATTCGTTGATTGGAGTTTCAAGTGATAGTTGTGATGGTAATGGAGGTGATACCATCTGAATCTGTTTAGGCTGCATATTTGCTATTCCACAAAAAAATCTTTGGCACCGTACAATTGTATTAAAAGACGACATTTTTCGTTGTCCATGGTAGCAAACTGTCGCTGTGCTGCTCGAGCCAACTCGGGCAAAGACACCCCCGTCTCAACTGCGCGCGAGTTAAGTAGTGGGGGTCGTTTGCCGCGCGCCTGAATACCGACAGAGAATGGCTCGCAGCGCGGCATGTTCGAGTCGCCTCGCGAGCCTACAGCGTATTCATTACGCACGGCTGCCGCGCGAGCCAATGTTAGAAGGTTTGCCACGCGTAGTGGATACACAGCTCAAGAAATTTCTTCGAAGCTTTCTCAGATCTGTAAACAATCCGTTATTTCCTTTCACGCTTAACTATTGATTTAAAAACGTAATGACGGTTTTTGGTCACTTATTACAGCAGTCGTTTAAATGTCTTGGAATAAATATCTTCTGTTTACACCAATAAATCTAAAATGTTTTTGCTACTGTCAACACTCTGTGTTGGGTCAGCGACCCGCTGTTTAAGATGATAACCAGAGAACAAACCGAGAAGGACTTCACAAGATGTTTTCTCGCTGCTACCAGTTTAGTGACCGTAATTAAACTCAGTCGATATAGGGCAGATTAAAAGCGCCACTTAATATTATTGCACGGCCCGGACTGTATTATTTACATTATTTCTCAGCGCTTCGGCAACATCTGGTGATTCAATGACCATTCCTGTTTTAGGTACTTCGAGAGTAATCTACACGATTTCGCAAAACGAAACGACTTCTACTTCAATGGAGAGGAGTGTTTTGTCGACATAACTTCAAGTTTCATTTTCCTTCATTATACTAAATCATGCTTCCTAAATGCTTGAATATTCAAACTTCTTTCCTAGTAGCTTTGCTATTAGGGCAGCATCCGAGCTGATCTTCCTCAGAATATCGAACGTGGTGGGTGAGCGGTAACGCTTTGGCCTTTCATTTGGGAGGACGTATGTTTGAATCCTTGTCCGGCCATCCAGGTTTCGGTTTTCCGTGGTTTTCCCAAATCACTCCACTTCACTGCCAAGATCTTTTCTTCAAAAGACTATTATTGAATTCCTTACCGTTCCTTTCCTCCAGTATGACCTCTAATCACCTCGGCGGCGACAGGTGTAAAGTCATGAAAAAAACAATTGACAGTCATTGAGGACTGCCGTCATTAGTGAAAACTCAAAACTATGAAATAACTTTTTTTGGATTTTCAAATTAACTGTAGAGTGAAAAATTAAAATTTCGTAATTTGTAAATTAAAATCAATCATTTTTCCATTTCAGTATACATATTTTCAACCTGAAATTTCGATAGTATATTCTAATAAACCCTAAATTTGATATAAAATTCAATTTGCATGTTATGTTTGAATTTCAAAATTTAAGGCTCTTTTTTTTTGCAAATTTTTCAATATAAAATTTCGATAATACACGCTAATAAACAGTAGTTTTGCATTAGTAACTATATTTTCAAAATTCAACACATACATCTAAAATTATTATAAAATTTTAAAGAATTTTTAATTTTCAAATCCACGGCAAAAATACTAATGAAACGACTAGAAATCTGTTTTATCACGCTAGTCAGATAACTCCTAAGCTACTATGAAATACTCATTGTATAATGTATTGCAGAGGTTAAATATAATTTTAAAAAATCCAGCCGAAACCGGAATTCGTACCGGCGACCTTCGTTTCATAGTCACGCATCTTAACAAACTGAGCCGCTAGACCACTATCCAAGCGCAATGCGTCATAGTTATAGCTACACACATGCTGTTATCATTAGCATGTCGGTTACGCTATACCCCCATCCAACGACCCTCCTATAGAAAAAGTTTTAGACGCTGTTGTGACTTAATTCAGACCAGTTATCTTATCGGGTGAGAAGGACCTACTATTCAAAGTAACCCAACCACGAAGCGTCACCGAGCGTGGTGGTGTAACGGATAGCGTTCTGGCCTCGCATTGGGGAGGACGGCGGTTCTAATCCCCGTCCGGGCATCCAGATTTGGGTTTTCCATGGTTTCCCAAATCACTCCAGGCAAATGCCGGGATGCTTCTTTAAAAAGGCCATGGCCGAATTCCTTCCCAATCCTTGCCCCATCCTTTCCAGTCTCTAAAGACCTCACTGTTGAGAGACGTACAGCAGTAAAAAAAAAAAAAAAAAAAAAAAAAAAAAAATTAAAAAAAAAAAACCGAAGCGTCCTTGAACCAAGTACAAACTTCAATCTAAACCATCCCAAATAAAGTGTATGACACGTACATAAATAATAATCTTAGAAGAAAGATAAACACATTATTCAAATTTTGTATTGGCTTTTGGAATATCCGTTTGTCCAAAAAACGACGTCGTTTGAGCAGTTCTCCACTACTCACATTATGAGAGACAGAAACTACCCGCACGTTGGTTTGAGCCTTTGCATCGAAAGGAATTTTCAAAGTAAGGATTTTTTTTTCTTTTCTTCTGGTTTTACACATCGTCGACGTCAAGATCATTAGAGGTGGGAAAGGACTGGGAGGAAAGGAAATTGAAGGAATTCGGCCTTCGTCATATTAAGGAACCATACCGGCATTCGCCTGGAGTGATTTGGGGAAACCATGGAAAACCCAAATCTTGATTGTCGGACGGGGATTCGAGCCCGCGTCCTTCCGAATGCGACGCCAGGGCGTTAAGGTGGGACTTCTTGATCAGAAGGGGAGAAGAGCTTGGAGTTAACGATTTCTAATCACAAGTCATGAGTTAAATCACATAACACTCCGCACTGCGTATACGGCGTTGTTGATGGTGATAGTACTTTGGATGGGGACGTTAAACTTGGGAGTCCCCGTGATGTCATCCAGTTTCACCCTCTCCCTTCTTTAATCGTCGTAAACAAAAACAATACTCCACAGGTATAGAAACACCCAGTATCACCCATTTTCCGCCTTGTAAAGTACACAAACCACAAACAAAGCACAGGCTACGCCTTTCAAAAATATGTGGCGACACACGAGCGACATGCTGTCTGGTACATGCATAGCAAAAGCAGTCCCTGCGGAACAGCAGAAAAACATGATGACAGTTAAAAGGAGCTCTTTTCTTCTTGTTTAACGTTCTAAACGTTTTGACGTGGAACGTCTATTTGCTCGTTAAGTATTAGTGATAGCCGGTCGATCTTTCTTGTGTTACAAAATACCGTCAGATTTGAATCGTTAATAACTACGAGACTAATAATGCGTTAATAACGGTTGAGCCCACAACGGGCAGACCATGTCTGTGCCAGTTCGTCGTGGAGCACTTGTTTTGCCTGTGACGTCATCGGATTAGTGTGAGTGCCTGTTGGCAATTGTTTCGAAGTAAGAGTTGTGTAAAGTTATAAATTAGTGTAGCTTGAAAACGCATTCAGCTAGGACGTTGATTCAAGAGTCATTGTAAAGAGCTCGCGAAGCACTACTAGGAGGCAAAGTGAGAATTAAAAATATTCGTCCGAATATAACATCAATATTAAATTTAAAATTACAAAAATATAAAGATGTCTTTTTATATGACTCATAAATGCTCGGGAATTTAGAAAACGCAAATCAGAAGAAAGCTCGCGTCAAAAGGAACCCAAGAATCCTAAAATGTCCACAAAGGAACAAATGCGAGAGCTACGACGGCGTCGAAAGTAAAATAAAATGAAGTGTACGTGTGTTACAGAGAACTCTGATACATGTGATAAACTTGTAACTTATCTATTCTGTAACTGTTATACTACTCTATGTAACCACTGTATCAAAGAGATCGGTAATTAAATTATATATTAATACAAAAAACTTGTTATGATTTTATCACGACGTTTTCACGAAAAATCTACGGCGCGGATCCGAACTGCGCCTTTCTGCACCTTTTTATTCTGTAAGAATAGTCACCCAACATACATATAAAATAAGATTAAACAAAATTTTATGAGTAAAATACTGTATCCAAATATAATGTGAGATCTTCTTCCAGTGATTCATAAGTTAAACTCCGGAAAGTAAACCGGCAAATATTATTGCAATAGCTTAAACTAACCGCTTTTTTTCTCCTTCAGCATATCATTTACAGCAAATTCGCAGTTTCATAGGACACAATGCTGTCTATCAGCTGCACGTAGTCTCAAATAACAAAGGAGCAATTAAAACAACCTAAAATTGGATAAGGGCGTATGAAAACTATTTCGGTAGACGGTACGGGAACTAGCCGTTAACATAGATAATGTACGAGTGATTATTACGATTTGAGGCATCGCACGGTGCTGGCCTCGGATATGAGGGAGACAAGCAATATGAGTTAATGGCGAGGGTGTGCAGCTCTGGGAATAGCGCAATCTTTTAGCACAGACAACAGTTACTTCCCCTTACGACACGATATCTACTGCGTGGATGAGTGATGTTCGTTCATCGCTGTGGTCCCGCATTCGGGAGCACGTGGGTTCGAATATCTGTCCGGCCAACCAGATTTGGGTTTTCCATGTTTTCCCGAAATCACTCCAGGCGAAAGCCGGGATGATTCCGTCAAAACCTCTTTCCCCTCTAACGGCCTTGACGAGGCGTGAAACCATAAGGAAAAATAAAAGTTAAAAAAAAGAAAAATCGGTCACAACTCTCAACCGATGGGAAATGCTGGACGATAGGCGAATTCAATCTCGTTATATCCAGCAAATTAACCAATCCAGCATGTCTCAAAATATGACCTACAAGCCTGTCTCTTCTTTCTGTAAGCTTCTTCCACAAATTTATTTCCTCACCCATCATTTCCAAAACTCGTTCATTTCTTATTTTGTCTGTCCACTTAATTTTCAGCATTCTTCTGTAGCTCCACATTTCAAATGCTTCAATTTTGCTTCTTTCCTGTATTCCTTAAGTCCACTTTACGGTAGCGAAACATGGAATACAGGAAAGAAGGAAAATTGAGGCATTTGAAATGTGGTGCTACAGAAGAATGCTGAAAATTAAGTGGTCAGACAAAATAAGAAATGAACGAGTTTTGGAAATGATGGGCGAGGAAAGAAGTCTGTGGAAGAAGCTTACAGAAAGAAGAGACAGGCTGGTAGGTCTTATTTTGAGACATGCTGGATTGTTTAATTTGTTAGTAGAGGGAACAGTCGAAGGTAAGAACTGTAGAGGAAGACAGAGATTAGAATATATGAAGCAGATAACTGAGGACGTGGGTTGTAAGGGATATGTAGAGATGAAGAGGTTAGCACAAGATAGAAAGGGATGGAGAAAAAATGTATCCACACGCCTATCACGGCTCTAATTACCTCGAAATCAACGAGGATTGAAAGAAAAAGGCTTCCGCAGCCATTAGCAGCAGTTGCCGACTTTTGTGTTTTGACTTAAAGTGTGGTGGATAGCTTTTGTTTTTATCTCTGAATATTTCTTGTTAGCTAGCGAATCGGCTAGTAGAGCTTCCGCAGCCGTTAGCAGCAGTTGCCGACTCTTGTGTTTTGATTTAAAGTGCGGTAGATAGCTTTTATCTTTATCTCGGAATATTTCCTGTTTAGTTGTGTTAAATAAATTTGTAGCTCCGTTTTTGGCTGTTTCAGGTGATATAACTTGTGCAATGTGTTCAAGTAGGCGTGTCTCGAAGAGATTTTAACTACTATAGCATCTCTCCAAGCACAGGTATGGAACATCGTAGACGAAGAGCGGCAGTGCGTCGGAGAAATTCCCGAGACTAGTGAAACAGGAGCGGCAATATTTGATAGGGTGGAATATCGTGTAGCTGGTAACGTGTGGGTCGTAGAAAGGCATCCAAGTTCCAAAATCACCGACTGTAAAATGATATCTAGCCATTAAGTAACGCATTTTCAGTTTTGCAGGAGGCTGAAGATTTAAGTCCGAATGCCCAAGAAGCGCAGCAGAGAAGAAACGATCAGACCCCGAGCAACGCCCCGAAATGGTTTACTGACCATTGGCAGCTCCAACGGCCGACATTTAAAGAAATCGCTACGAGAACTAGCTACGAAGAATGGTGCAGACTCTCATTCTAACGTTCATTCTGCTTGTCTCCCAGGAGGAACCGTACCACGTGTCCTGGAGGCCATTCCAAAGGCGATTAGGGGAACAAACTGCCCTCAATTAAGAGTAGCTGCGCACGTCGGTACTAATGACTCATGTCCTGGTAGTGATAGAGCCAATTAATCGAACATTGCAATTCTAAATACTTCTCCCGTTTCGCTTCAGAATGCGAATAAGAAAATTGCGAATTTAGACTCCGGAAATAACTATACAAAGCGCCTAAGTCCTAAATTGCTGGGGAATTAGAGGGAAAGTGGCTGACTTCCACACTGCAGTTGCGACTAATAATGTTGATAAGGAACCGAAAGCTGGTTGACGCCAGAGGTTGAATCTAGCGAAGTATTTGCCACTCATTTCAATGGGCGGAGGTGTGTTCGTGGCCGTTATTAAAACCGTCAATTGCTCTGTCGTAAGTGAAACAGAAAATTTTTGCGAATTAATATGGGTGAAGGTGAAAACTGGCAGAAATTTAAAGTTCATATTAGGTAAATTTTATCGACCTACGGATTCTGGATTAACTAACGCGGAATATTTTAGAGTCACTTAATAGTATTTCTCAAAAATTTCAGGGACACATATTGACTGTGGGTGGCGATTTTAATCTACCGTAGGTTAAATAGTACACATGTACTGCACGTTCAGGTCAGGTGGAAGAGATAAGTTAATAATCGAAACGTTCCTAGAATCATTCGCGGAAAATTCCCTTGAAAAGATGGTCGAAGAGCCAACGTGGAGCAACAAAGATGCTTTGTCCATTCGGAATCTTATTCTTATAAGCAATCCGGATATTGTAGATACAGTTTTGTATAGAATACTGTTTAAGCGAACACAATCCGGTTGTGGTAACTTTAAAATCTAGTCTGAAATTGAATCATGATGAAGATAAACTTGTATATGGCTTCGATAAGGCAAACGATGCGGGTATGGTTGATCACTTGGTAAAAAAAATTGAAACATACACGCTAAATACAAATGTTGAGGAACTTTATTATAATTTGAAAGCAATAATATGAACAGCAACAAATCAATTTGTTCCTAAGGAATTTATTAAGGTTAGTAAGAACTTTCCGTGGTTCAATCGTTTGCTCAGGAAGCAAAGGCGTTTACACGCCACGGTGAAGAAATCGGAGGACTCATCACGTTAAATTAGTTCAGTTGCGAGCGGAAGTTCGTAAGACAATGCGTGAAGCTTTTAAAGAATCCCAAGTCAGGAATTTATCTGAAGATCTAATTACTAATCCAAAAAAGTTCTGGTCGTATATCAAATTAACAAGAGGCTATCGTAAGGTTATGCCGTCACTAATTAAGGAGAACGGTGAATGGTTGGAACCCAGAATAGAGAAAGCAGAAATTTTTAATAATATCTTTAACAAGGATTTCACAACAGAAAACGTAGAGGAGATCCCGATATTTAACAATCGTTCCGACAAAATTATGAAAGAACTAGTTCTTGACGTAGAGGGAATAACAAAACTGCTTAGAAATGTAAAAAGAAATTGCGCTATATTTGATGAAATTATATACCGCCTCCTTGGATCAAGGAAACATACCAGTTGAGTGGAAGACCACCATCGTGGGAATGTTAATAATCATCAAAATTATGGATGATGTACTTAACTTCAATATTTTGCAGAATTTTAGAACATATCATCTACTCAAATGTCTAGCAGTCTAAACGTTTTAACGTTCCCACCCGAAGGACGAATCACCGTCAACAGTGTCGTATGCCTAGCTCCCTAAGCACTGCGGAGAGGTATGGTATTTAACTCAGGACTTTGGCACATAATCTGGTGATTAGGAATTGTGCACTACCCTGCAAGCCAAGCCGTGATGATGAAAGTTATAAATTCTTCTCGGGTTTGCCGCCAAATCACATTTTCTACTGTCGAGCTTTCGGCGACTTTCACTGCCGCCATCATCAGGAGTGTTGTGTCTGAAGGAACAACAAAAACTGGACTGAATAGCGGAACTGGACGAGACAGGAACGTTGTCGACTTCTGATTGGCTGACTACAATGACGTAACCATTACGTGACTGCGATTGGTCGGTTGCGGAACCAGGCGTAGATATACACCAGCGTTGTACTAATAGTTGGCTCCACAGCGAAACCAAAGCCGAGGTTGTTAAAAATAGAAAGACGATGGATTACCTACGTCAACGTTCGCATAACGTCACTGTTCATATTGAATCACCGTTTACATTATTCACCACTATTAATCATGGTTACGTCATTGGAGTCAGCCAATCAGAAGTCGACAACGTTCCTGTCTCGTCCAGTTCCGCTATTCAGTCCAGTTTTTGTTGTTCCTTCAGACACAACAGTCCTGATGATGGCGGCAGTGAAAGTCGCCGAAAGCTCGACAGTAGAAAATGTGATTCGGCGGCAAACCCGAGAAGAATTTATATCGATGATACGCCGAGAAAGACTTATATCTCATATGATGAAAGTTTCTTCAACACCAGGACTTGAACCAGCTAACCCCATGTCAACGCCGGACACAATCTCGGTGCAGCAGCACACTGAGCCAACGGGGCCGGCGAGAAGTCAATATTTATTTAAACAATTTACTGTATGGGCCACGCAACGTGAGGCCAGGACGAGGTGACAGATGATGAATTCCATACAGCAATAGATTTGCGAGGATTATACCATAAGGTCGTGGCATGACCAGAAATCGAAATCCTACAACCTTGACAAAACTGGAGATGATTTTTTAATCCCTTTTAATCCGTTTACAGGTGCTGAAAGCGGGTGAGGTTTGAAATGGAGAAAAAGAAATAGGTACTGTAATTGAATATTATCCGTGATTCGGATTCCACGTAAAACCGTCGGTCCCTCATACCTGGTATGTTTACCAGGTTAGGTAAGGGTAGCCACGGCAGAGGTGCATGCACGTCAAGTCGAAAAAAACTGTCAACCGGCTGCCAACTACCCTACCCTACGGGGTCTCCCAGACCAAAATGCCACAAGCCACTTTTTGTGTAAGAAATAGATTTTGCCAAATGGCATTCATGAGTACATTGGGGCAACATTAAAGGAGTGTGGCCCTGCCTTCTTCACAGTAAATTGAATTTGAGAACCACCACTGAGGATAATCCCTGGCGGGACGGTCAGTGGAGAAAGAAACAACCAAGAAAATGTAGACAGGGTAAATATATTGGTGATGACACGCCGAAGGTTAACATTTTGGTTGGCAGAGGGGATCGTTCTATAGCAGACTGCATTTTGGCAGAGTGCTAGGACATAAGAAAGGTGAAACATTGAAAGCAGATAAAGAGATAGGGAAGAGGCAAGGGTGGAAAATCTCTCTCTCCTTGAAGCGAATATAACAGAATTTGTTGAACGATATGTAAGTATCGATTAGAACTGGCACCATTACCAAAGCTACGTCCAATGCAAAGAAGGCCAAGACTATTCCTTCCTCATGAAAAGTGATGGTGATTTTTGTTCTTTCTTTTGGATGCTGACGGAGTACTGTTTATAGATTTTATGTAAAAGGTTTAAAACCATTACAGGAATATTATGTTAACCTTGTGAAGCAAATACGAACATATACCAAGGAAAAGAGAAGAAGAAAATTGTTCAATATGGTGCTGTTGTTTCAGGATGTTGCTCCCACTTGCAATTCTCTGATAGTCATGGGTGCAATTCATGAGTGTGGGTTTCAGCAACACTGATATTCGCCCGATGTCAGCCACCTCAAACTTCCACTTATTTCCAAACCTAGGCGGAAAAGCATTGGAACGTCATTGGACTGAGTGATAAAAAAGAGGCCACTTGTATCACTTATGATCGTACTTCTGGAATGGCACCGAGCTGCTCAACAGTAAATCTGATTGAGTTTTTGAAGTGAAAACTTCTATAGGCGCGATAGACGATGTTTGGATGGGGGTAAATCTACGAGTTCGCGACTTCCCGTCACCGACATGCAATGACGTGTTGCCGTATGATATGCGCGTTGGACACTTTTTGGATGGATGATATCTTATGAGTTCGCGTCACCAACTGCTAATGTTATATCTGTAGCTATAAGTATGATGTGTTGCGCTTGGACAGCAGTAAAAGTATAGATTATACTTGCATCTAATATATAAAATTGAATGTATGTTAGATTTTTTTGCCAATGTTCTTCATACAAACTCAGTTTTTATCCGATATTGATGGAACTTTCCATACGTACCCTTTAAAATATATAGAAAAATACTGTTTACGTTTGATTTACTAAAACCTAAACCCTCTCCTCCATTCACCCCTCATTTTAATTTCTGCCAACGTTGTTCATACAAACCCATAGTTTTTATCCGATTTTGATAGTAATTAGCGCACGTATACTTCAAAGAAGCCGGTATGGTAGCTCAGCGGTTAAGGCGCTTACTTCCGAAAGTTTTTCTCTCCGGTCTTGGGTCCAAATCCCGTGGTGAGCATGAATTTTTAAGAGTTGTATTAGATTATATATGAGCTACGCCGGGCCGTTCCGTGCGTCTGATTCGACGTTAACCTGCAGGCCCCTGAAGAAAGGAATCGTGCTGACTGCCTCTGACACAATAGCTTCGAGAAGATTCGATCAACTTTCGGGTTGTGGATTCTGCTAGAATTTTAGTTTTTGCAGTGAAAATTTCTTAGGGTGATTTATGGATGGGTAAAATTTTATGAATTGGTGTTATTGCCATGCTAATGTTAGCAGTATACATGTAGCGGTCTGGGGTTAACGTGTCTGAGTGGGGAGCAAAAGGTCGTCGGTTCGAATCCCCGTCTCGGCGGGGACTTTCATAGACCCTTTAGGGAGCATCCATAAATTATGTGTGGTGACATTGAGGGGGGGGGGTCCAGCGATATCTCATCAAGGAGGAGGGGGGGGGGTCAACGGAAATCTCACGTGAGGTTTTCTAAAATTTTTGTTGGGCTGTAGAGCTAAAAAAAAGTCTACAAATGACAAGAATGTCGATTTTAGGGGGTATTTCGTCGAAACGTGGGAGTGTAACTGCCTCTGGAAGGGGGGGGGGATCTCTCAGACCAGATCTCACCAGAGGGAGGGGGGGTCGGACCAGATCTCACGAAGTCTCACCAGAGGGGGGGGGGGGGGGGTCGGGAAATCCGGAAAAACACCTCACGTAATTTATGGATGCCCCCTTACCTTACCTTCACCTCTGGCACAGCCTGCTGTGTCGTGTGAAGTACGCCGGAACACTTCCGTGGTTCGGAATCCACGTTAAACTGTAGGTCCCCTGCTCGGAATTATTATTGTTTAGTATATCTGTAGCTATAAGTATGACGTTTTGCGCGTATGATATTCATAGTTTTAAGTTTTAATTTTTGATGGCAGTGCCACAGTAGTCATATTCTTGTAATTTCAAACTTCAATGTTAGGCGCTTGTTAGAGAAATTTCGCACCGAGCGTAGTGAGTGAGCGGTTAACGCTCTGGCCTCGCATTTGGGAGGACGCCGGTTCGAATCCCCGTCCGGGCATCCAGATTTGGGTTTTCCATGGTTTCCCCAAACCACTCCAGGCGAATACCGGGATGTTCCCTCCAAAAAGGCCATGGCCCAATTCCTTACCGTTCCTTGTCCCCAGTCTCATCCCACTTCTAATTACTTCGACGTCGACGAGGCGTAAAGCCAGAAAAATTTCGCATATTGGGGGAGGGAGGGGGTGGAGGGAAGGGGTGGAGGAAGGTTCAAGATATATTTGTTGCAAGCTGGTTGAAGTTGTAGCCAGTAAGTATAACAGCCAGTCGCAGATCGGCGATTATTTTTGCACCAGCTTTGTTTGTGAAAGGGTTTGCAACCCTTCTTTTCGTGTTTTCGGCTTTTGACAAATACTTGAGTGTACTTCTCCGTAATGTCTTGTATTGCGCCAGGGGATATTAAGATGGGCATCAGAGAAGTTACAACAAACAAATATGATATGCCAAAAATTGGCAAATGACGTGGTAAAAAAGTGGAGTAACAAGGATTAACAGTTCAAATTATGTCTTGGAAATGGATGTTTTTAATTATGTGTTTCCATCACATCAATATACTTCTATACAATCGTTAATGCGAAAACAGGTGGAGATTGTGAGTAATTTAACTAGTTGCGGGGCAGGGGCGGATCCAGGATTTCGGTTTGGGGGGGCTTGAGCGGACTTTGGTTTGGGGGAAGGGGGGCTTGGCTTGAATGGGTATTGGTTGGGAGGGCTTGCCTTCAGTGGATTTTTGTTTTGGGGGGACTTGAGTCAGCCATGGGGTAGTCTTTATAGCCTCCTTGGGCTCGAATCTGTAGAGCTAAAAAAAAATAAAGTCACCAAAATTACAATGTCGGGGGTGGACCTAGATACTTTTGGGGGGGCTTGAGCCTCCTAGCCCCCCCCCCCTGTATCCGCCCCTATTGCGGGGTTAGGATAAACAACTATAACCGTGTTTGTTATGCGCCTTTGGATATTACATTGTTCTTAATTTTACGACCGCCACCATTTTGACTGCTTCAAAATGGAAAAGGAAGGTTCATCAAGTAAATAAAATTCACTGCTGCTAATTTAAAGTTCAAAGCTTCACTGTATTCTCAAGAAAAATTTTACAAGTCCGAACAATCTATAGGCAATTGGAAATTCTTCACCAAAATAATTGACTGAAAGTTATGATAAGTAATCAGACCAGACCAAACCCGTTGTTGAATGAAAGTCACATTGAAAAGATTTGCAACAAATTCATTACAAAATTTTAAGATGGCTGCCCCTGACCATGCATCGCACGCTTCTCTTCCCGCCTTACAGCGCCTAGCGCTCCACAAACCGACAACCTTTCTGCTCCAGTGGTTTCCAGCGTAAGACAAGAATTAGTTCCCGTCGTTCGTATAAGTAATCTCGGTGCCGTTGAGCAAAAATCCTTCCGCTGGCCAATCAGGTGACCTCCCGAAGTGTGAAAAATATTTATCCCTGCGCCTTTATTTTATCATACTTTTTACTAATTTGACTCCAAATACTCCTACTGATCTAAAACTTTAGCAGTAGCTTGTTTGATTTAAAACTGTTAATTTAGATCCTTATAAAAATTTTCGTAGCTTTAATACTTTGGCTGCAAAAAATTATTTTCTGTTTTACTTAAAAACTGCTTCTAATTTCCACAATTTTGCAGCTCGAGGCTGAAATAACATTTGTTTTACTTATAATTTAATGCTCTTTCATTTGGTACCAAGAACGCCGTGTTTACTATTTTCTAACAGGTTGAAGGAAGTATTGTGCAATCACGAATTTCAACCCCGCAAATAACTTTCTGACATCTGTGAAACCTACTTTATATGATTCTACGTGTTATAAAATGACTGTTGAGCGAATCTGAAGTTGCTACCTATTTTCTTCGATTTACTATGAATTTCTAAAGTAAACGCTACCCCCGGATGATGCAACAAGCAATGCCAGCTTGTTCAGACATGTTATCAAAACTGTAAAATCTCTACTTTGTTCCATCCCGATCAATATATTTTAGCGAGACTTACTGGAAACTGTTTCTACCAAATTATAGTGTGTTTTGAATATAGTTTACTCAAATGAATTTACGTATATTTCTAAACTGATTAGTTTTACCTTCTCCCATGTGTTTAAAGTTTTTACATAATGCTCGAAAATCAATCTTTATACTTTATACTTGTGTAAGCCAAGGTTACGCTTTTTTCTAACTGTAAACTGACTTTCTCACAATCAAAATACGACTTCTAGAATTTAAAGTATGCAATTAAGTCTTAAAGCTTTCATACCGGCTTTTAACTATTAACATATTCAAACTTATTCCAGGTACATAATTTCTATCGTCTTTTACTAGTTATTATTCTAAATGTCTCTAAAAATTAAGGAAATGTTTGCTTTTACGAAAATATTCTGAAACCAAATATTAAATATGCTGATCTTATGTTCAGTCTTTCTATAGCTGTTTAGTTAGATAAATAACTTGAATTGACTGTTTAAACTTGATTTATTGCCTGAATTGACTGCATAAATGACTCTAAAGCTCATATACCATTTTGTTCAATTGAGCCCTCTGTTCTGTAAATAAATTTCGTTACGCAGTTTGCGAAATTCTAGGTTAGGGGGCATCCATAAATTACGTGAGGTGTTTTTCCGGATTTCCGCCCCCCCCCTTTCTGGTGAGACTTCGTGAGATCTGATCCGATCCCCCCTAGAATTCGTCCTCGAAACTTTTTGAGACCTTTTTTTTATAGGTATCACCCTTCCAAAGCTGATTACAACCCCAATTTTCGACGAAATACCCCCCTAAAATCGACTTTCACGTCATTTGAAGACCTCTTTTTTTTTTTTTTTTCTTTTATTTAACTCTACAGTCCAAAAAAAAATTATAAAACCTCACGTGAGATTTTCGCTGACCCTCCTCCCCATTAGTGAGATTTGGTGAGATTTCGCAGGACACCCCCCCCTATTTCACCTCACGTAATTTATGCACGCCCCCTAATAGCTTACAAGACAGCAAAGATTATTCTCTGAAAGATGTAAATTAAGTCGACAGAACACAGTATACGTATAGGTGGTCTCTCGTTTTGTTATGCGAGACCTCACCAAAAATGCTCTGTAGACTCTTGTAAAGCGCAAAGATGAGCTGCGAATTTCATAAATTATATGGTGAATGATATGCATTAGGAAGATCTCGAGTAAGCCGTGCTCGGGGGAAACAAGACTCGAATATTGTACAAACATTCTATTGCTACGTACATTTATGTGTCTCACCCAGAAGAGACGGATCAAAGTAAATTTCCCTATATTCGTACTTCAACAGGGTAATAACTGATTGAACATGCTGAACGAGATAAGACGGGTATGATGATACGTCGCTTTCGGGAGGAAGTACACCAGTTTAGCTGTCCATTCTTTATTGGTATATCCTTGTTCGTTGATAAAGACAGATAACTTCTGTATAATTACGTCAATACTGTAACAAACTTCTACCGAAAAATCCGGACCAATGTGATGATTATTCTAAACCAGTAAATCCATTTATTTTTTTTACTGATTTAGAAGCTTAAGATATGTAGAACTAACAGACGAAAAGTTTTTTTATAAGTAATATGTCATGTAACATCATACGCTAAATAAATAAAATACTAAATAACTTATTTTATATAACAGTTAACATTTATTTTTGCTTTTGATGTGAATATGGACGAACGATTACACGCGATCTCTAGTCTAACGCCTGGCTTCCATTTTAAAATCAGTTACTCAGGAATGAGAGGGTGGTCGCGTGGTTCGATCCCCGACGAACGGCTGCCCGGGCCGCTAAGCCTGCTGTCAAATAAGTATCGTGGGGGAAACTCCGTGGGAAAAGGCCGGAGCGTGGCGCTGACTCCGTAACATTCATTCTAGTGCCGAAAGTTGTACAGGGAGTGCAGAGCTCTACCTCCGTGAATCCTAAGTTTTCACTAGGTCGACGCAGGCTCGATCACCAGCCATCCAGAGTTAGATTTTCTAAATCACTGCAAGCGAATGCCAGTACGGTTCCTCTCTGTTTGTTGCCCCCAGTCCTCTAATGACACAGACGCCGAGGAACCGTTGAGAAACAAGATTATCACAGAAATTTTTCTTAATGATTTAGCGTTTCTTCTGAATATGAAACTTAAGTAAAATTGTATTACAAATTTCCTTTTAACAATGAATATCTGGTAGTGCACAGATCATGAACCTGTCTGCTTTCAACTTCCTGGTAATGCATATTTATATTTACTTTACAAGCAGCTGACAGTGAAAAATTACAATTAAAAGAAGAAATTTAGCTCCAAGTACACGAAGAAGTTAATTCTGCGGTCTCCTTATCTCTGTACATAAAAAAACATTTTACTTTCCTCAGTTTGTTCAAGACTGAAATATAATTTTTATTCAGTATCAAAAGTTGTTAAAATTGCTCATTAAAATGTATCTGTAACGTTATTAATTTATATATTACATATAAATACGAAACCTTCGACTAACTCTTTCTCTCTTGGTCAAGATGCTTTTTTCTGAGCTTTACGCCTCGTCGACGCCGAGGTCATTAGAGGCGGGAAACGAACGGAGCAAGGAACGGGAAGGAATTCGGCCTTGGCCTTTTGTGGTATGCATCCCAGCATTCGTCTGGAGTGATTTGGGGAAATCTGGATGCCCGGATGAGGATTCGAACCCGCGTCCTCCCGAATGCCAGGCCAGAGTGATACCGCGACAAAGATGGAATTTTGATATTAATTTATCAGAAAATTTTATCACACAACAATTCATATAGTATAATAAGTGCTACAAGATATTACTGTAAAAGATAACATTACTAAAAAGTAAGTGCTCTATCCTCGATACGATGCCATGCCACGTAAGAGTTTTTTAGAATTCCGGTATATTTAATGCCAGGAATGGATAATAAAATTAACAAAGAATACGTATAATGTCTTTATATTTTATTCCCTACCTAAAAAGGTTGCTTCTTCATTACTTATTTTACCATGAAAATTATTATTGTTTTTTACCCCTTGGAACCTAAAGAGGGCTAAAAAGATAAACTGTAAGAAAAAATGATCGTTTGAAAATTATGAACATAACACAATATTTAACACTGTTAGTTATGTTTGTAACAGCTAAACATTAAAGAATGTTTATTGACACTATTTTTTTTAAATCAATATTGCATACGGTTCGACATACCCATTACACTCTCAGATATAATCGAAGTAAACGTATTAAATATGTTCTGTTCTGGAATTAGAAATTATGGTTTGGCAGAACTCTTGTTACTATCAATCAAAGTGGCAGTATCGACTCCAGATCAAATTTTTATTCAGTTTTCCGTGGTTTTACGAAACCAAGAGTAGCGAATGGCCTATTAACTAAAGGCAGTATAGACGGGTTTCACACTTGAGGGTATTCGGGCTCGTTTCACGGGCATCCATATATATTTGCAATCATTTTGCATAATGACTGAAGGCGAATGTTGGGACGATTCCTTCGGAAAGCCGTGTCTGATTTCCTTCCTATCACAGTTCTAATGACATCGCTTTTGACAGGGTGTAAAGCTGCCCTTGTTAATTTTAGGTGGAAATGACGATGGTTCCTTAGGGAGCGTCCATAAACCACGTAGCTCCATTTTGGCCTCCTGTGAACCCTCCCCTCTCTACCCCACGTAGCCCGACGTGGCTTTTGCCTCTACTTTCCCCCCCCCCCCCTCCCAGTAGCACGTAGCTTTTTTCCTTATTGATTCCAGAAGACATTTTGTACTGTTTTCTCTGGTCAGACTATCTTAAATTACATTCGGAGATAATTAAATGACGAAAATAAATATTCACATGCTGCTGTTTGTTCTGTACCTCATTTTAACTGTGACAAATAATATGAATGGAAAGCTACGTGGCCTGGCTCGAAACCCTCCCCCCCTCCCCTCACGTAGCCCAGCGTAGCTTTAGAAACCAACCCCTCCCTCCACTCTAGACCAAGCCACGTAGTTTATGGACGCTCCCTTATCATTGGTTACTGTCCCTGGCTACAGTCTTTGATTTATTCGTTTCAAAGCTGACGTGCGGTCATACCAGAAAACATGACTTAACTTCGTTGTTGCTGCTGCTGTTGTTGTTGCTTTTGTTTTTGGGACTTAAGGGCGCATCAACGTCTAGGTTATTAGCGCCCTGATTAAAAACCTGGTATGACAACGTGGCTTAAAACTGCGGTACCTCTCTGGCCTCGCATTCCGGAGGACGTCGGTTCGAATCCCCGTCAGGGCATCCCGATTTTTCCATAGTTTCTCCAAATCAGTCGAGGTGAATGTCGGGATGCTTCCTGCAAAAGGCCATGGCTGAATTCCTACCCGTTCCTTGTCCCCAGTCCTTTCCCGCCTCTAATGACCTCGATGCCGACGAGGCGTAAAGCCATAAGCAAAAAAACACCATAAACTTAAAACTGAACTCAATTACCGTCTGCAAAGGGGTCGGCCACATAGACGGCAAAAATTTACTAAAATACTGAAAAAAGTACCGTCTGCATGGCCGACTGTAAGGAAATTGAACTCCTTAACAGTGATCATACTACGAGACACAATATTGGTGGGAATAGAGTTATTAATAACCTCCACTAATTTCTACTGAGATAAAAGGAAAATAATACAACTTTTCAAAAGGGAATCACTGTCCTTATTTCGATTTTAGTATACAGCAAACAAGAGTAAGCAGCAAAAGAAAATTAAAAAAAAAACACATTTTTTAGGACAACAGAAGACTAATGGTTTGTTAGAGGAAAGCGTGGTGGGTGAGCGGTAAAGTTCGGGCTCAGCATTCGGCAGTACGTGGGTTCAAATCCCATCTGACTATACAGATTTCGCTTTTTTATGGTTTCTTGAATCACTTCAGGTGAATGTCAGGATGGTTCCTTCAAAAGGTCGTGGACGAATTCCTTCACGTCCCTTGCCCCTAGTCCTTTTCGGCCTCTAATGACCTATACGTCGACGAGGCGTAAAGCCATAAAAAATTTGTTAATGTATTGTAATAGCAGCAAAGGAGATGAACAAATTTTTCAACAGCCTTTATGCTCTTCTTAAAAGTTTAAGTGACGCGAGAATCGTATTCGGCAAAGAATTCAACAGAGAAAGGTAACGTGACTGTGATGTTACTTTAGTGATGCAAAGAAAACTAGAAAAGTTTTTAAGAGCAGAAGCTCGTTAACGTCTAAAATACTTTTAAATTATTGTATACGACGTTTATTATGAAGTAAGTGTCCAGAAAATGATTTTTTTTTACTAAAAAGACTCGAAGTACAAGCCGTATGGAAGATAAAATACGATAAGCTACGAGAAGGTGGTCTTCACAGAACATAGCGTGGTGTTACCTGCGATGAGACTCATGTCGCAGCATAGCGTCGGAGCTCCGGACGGCGACTGGCGTCGTCGTAGCGCACGCGCCGGTTCTAACACGCATCGATCGCTTACCGTAGCGCTCAGCTGGCTTAAGGAGCAGTTTGGCATCCTCAGAGTCAAATGCTGATATCAGCCACTGTATACAAATCAGTACCACATCACAAAACTAGTTCTTACTTGCTTTACTTTCCGTGTCCGAACTACACTGCACTCATCCAAACGGTTTCGTCTATGATAGCCTTGTCATAAGTCTTGTCCCATATGTCTACACGTTAGTAGGTAAAATTAGACTTTGCGGTTTAGTGATGCGTCGGTGATGTTGCTACTGCCAACGTGGGCGGAAAACGAAAAGTACTACGGGGGGTACTACGAGGTGGTGTAACCAGCCGTCAGCAGGGGATACGTCAGCTCGAAATAGCCCTGAGGAAGGCTCCAGGTTATGTGCGAAACGTTGTCAGTAGCAATATCATTGACGCAATTGCTAAACCACGAAGCAAGTGGAGTTTTACAAAATGATGCCTCCTAAAAGCATCAAATTTTATATAAGCCTGTATGCGTTTGCAGGAGTCTTGCATCTCTTAGGATGTTCTCCCTTCAAAGAACATCCGCAACCGTTCCAAATTTGTTCTTCACATCCAAACTGCTATGCGGAACCAGTTCAGTGTCTTTCGTGAAGTGTGACGTGGGTTCGAATCCCCATCCGGGCATCCAGAGTTGGGTTTTCCATTGTTTCCCCTAATCACTCCAGGCGAATGCTGGAATGCTTCCTACAAAAGGCAATAGCCGAATTCCTTCCCGTTCCTCGTCCTCCAATCCTTTCCCGCCTCTAATGACATCGACGAGGCGTAAAGCCATAATAAAAAAAGTGAACTGTATGGTAGCTCTTAGTTTAGTGGATTAATCGGAAATTACTTTTCGGCTTGATCTTCAGACTTTTGGTTTCAGGCTTCTCTTCAGAGGTGTCGTTCTTATTAGAAAACTGTGGTGTGGTCAAAATCACGATATAGCTGGTCGTCGGCAAAAAATAATATATCAGTCGTATACATGAGTTACGGGCAATACCCTCCATATGAAATCTGTTCTTTATATTGGTATCAGTCTCTTGACTTTGCTAATGTGTCATTTTTCATAATTATTGACTTTTAACTTCTGAGGCCAGCTCACAGATTTTTTTGTTGGTTTTTTGTTGCGGCCTTACATCTAGTCTACATCGTGGTCATTAGAGCCGGAAAAGGATTGGGGGAAGGAATGGAAGGAATTCGGCCATGACCGTTTGGAGGAACCATCCTTACATTCACCTGGGATGATATCGGTAGATCGAAATGTCCTTCAGAAAGCCAGGTCAACCGTTAACCGCTCGCCAACCAGACACGATCAGCTCACAAAGTTAGTTACATAATTTACTTTCAGATTATGTGTTCACTATAATTGGAATATACGTTGCAACAGTAAAGACAGAACAGCAGCTACACAACACAGAATGAAAATCCCCAATGCCCCAGGACGTACACGAAACCAGCTAATCTCATTCGCACTACATCCTACTGTATCAACTATCTTTAATCTATGTCTTCCATTACAGTGATCATTGAGTAACAAATTAACCAGTCTCAGAGTGTATAACACCATCACATTATCTTCCTTTTATAAAATTCTTCTGAAAACTTACCATCCAATTATTAAATTCAAAAAATTTTTCGTTCCTTGCCTTATACGCCACAATATTTTCGAACATCCTGGTAAACCACCACATTTCAAATGTTTAAGTTTATCTTGATCCTGGTATCCTTAAAGTCCATTTTAACTTTCATAAGGAGCTGTGTTCCATACACAGAGTTTTAGTAAGTTCCTTCTGAGTCTTCAATAAAAATATAACATTAGAAGGTTTGAAGACCTCCCTTTTGTTTGAGTTTCTTTTAACTACAATACCTTCAATGATGTACATTTAATTGTATCGTCCTCCCTGTCAGTTCATTGGACCCTTCATACAAGCTGTGCTATGCCTTGTTATATGGAAGGACATCCAGTTTCTTTCTTCCATCTGTGTAAGTGTTGTATGAGAATAGATGACGGTGGTAAGTGTAGTGTGTTGTGTAAATGAAGAAAGGAATCGTGTGAATCTGGTGCCGACCTACTACAACTCTAACGTCCCCATTCGACGGTCGAATAAGCATAAAAAGCGTCTTATGACCTGCCTCCAGGTTTTCGATTTAACCAAGAACTTTGGTAGACAATATGGTAATCAGGAATCGTGTACCATCACCTCTTCTATCCTACTGGCCTAGTAACGAATTGTGAACATGTTTTCCACCACCGGGGCTCCACTAGTTAATCCCTGACAGGAACCAGGTACAACCAACCCTTTAACAGGGGCGCGTTAAATGAATACGTTGTCGATAAAGCGTAAACAAACGTGCTAACAGTTAAATAAGTTCTACGCTAGTATTACAGTCTGCGTTAGGACACTAGGACGTACGACGAACACAGATAAAACTTTTCACTGAGCGTGTTGGGTGAGCGGTAGCGCTCTCGCCTCGCATTCAGGAGGACGCGGTTTCGAATACCTGTCCGGACATCCAGATTTCGGTTTTCTATGGTTTTCCCAAATCACTCCAGCCAAATGGCAAATGACATGACCGAAGTAAACTTTATGTGCTTTGTTATACTGTTTGAAGTAGATATGATAGGCCAGTCCACCATTCATATTTATGCTATTACTGAAAACTGTATTCAAAATGGCCTGTACATCGGTACCTCGGCCAAATCGCGAGTTAAACACTTTGGGCAATCCTTTCTTACAGGGTGGTCTCAAACGGTACTGGTCTCCACCATAGATGATAGTGACGATTATTTTATGTTGTGACGATAAATAAATTTACAAAACTCGTATTGCCAATGCAACTGTAATCCAAATTATCTGTATTCTCGGGCACATTTCGCCTTGGGTCGACCACTGAAATTTTGCACATTTTTCATGGATGATTCTTGGACTGGCTGAAGATACGTTATGCATTTGCATTTCTGCTCTGAAGTGTGGTAGCTGATCGCTTATGCATTCACCAAGTATGCTGTTTTTAGCGATCTACCAAAATAATCGGAGAAAATATGGAAAATACTAGCACGATTTTTTGCTTGAGAGTGTGTGGTGTCAGTTTTACAAGCAGAAATACTTGCGTATATTGCTTCGTGTTGTATGTTACTCATTAGGGAACGTCCATAAACTACGTGGTTCGGACTAAGGGGGGAGGCTGGAAAGCTACGCTGGGCTACGTGTAGAGGGCTTGAGGGGGGGGGGGCCTCCAAGCCAGGCCACGTAGCTTTCCATTTATAATATTTGTCACAGTTAAAACGAGGTACAGAAAACACAACAGCATGTGAGTATTTATTTTCGTCATTTAATTATCTCCATTTGTAATTTACAATAGTCTGTACAAAATGTCAATAGGGGGAAAAGCTACGTGCTACGTGGTGGAGGGGGGGGGGGGGGTTAGACGCGAAAAGCCACGCCAAAGCCACGTCGGGCTACATGGGGGTAAGGGGGGTGGGGTTCACAGAGCTACGTGGTTTATGGGCATGTGTGTATGTTTCCGCTTGGAGCGAAAAACTTATTTGGGTTGATATTGAAAGCAGCAACCAGTCACAATTTGTTGTTATTATGTTTATTCAACCATTACCGGTTTCGAGCAAGATGCTCATCATCACAGGGTTTGCATTTTTAATGTATTTAAATATGCAGACGCATAATTCGAGCGCACGGCGTTGGATATCTCAATATTTTTGAAATCGAACTCTTCTTATTTGATTACGGAAGATGAAAGTCACAAAAGTTTCGATTTTTTTTTAGTTTGCCCACTCTACCCCACCTATGATAGGGGCTTGCAATTTTTCTGACACCTCTCGTTACGTAAGGGCAACCGTTGCAGTAAATACAGGGTGTTTCAAAAATGACCGGTATATTTGAAAAATCAATAAAAACTAAACGGGCAGCGATAGAAATACACCGTTTGTTGCAATATGCTTGGGACAACAGTAAATTTTCAGGCAGACCAACTTTCGAAATTAGTTACAATTTTCAACAACAGATGGCGCTGCAGTCTAGAAAAATCTAAAGTACGATATTTTCCACATATCCACCATTTTTTCACAGCAAACTTGCAATCTGTGAACAGCACACGCTTACAGCAGAAAGACGACTTACAGAATGGCGAACTCACAGACTGCGTTTACATCTATTTCTTTCAAATCGCCTGCTGCGCCATCTGTTGTTGAAAATTGTAACTAATTTCGAAAGTTCGTCTGCCTGAAAATTTACTGTTATACCAAGCATACTGCAACAAACGGTGTATTTCTATCGCTGCCCGTCTATTTTTTATTGATTTTTCAAATATACCGATCATTTTAGAAACACCCGGTAGATCCAGAATCATATGTGATTTCAATAAGAATTATTTACTGTTAAGTAATTATTTAACGTTTTATGAACGGCGTTTTCTTCTCAATTGCGATTTTACCTCAAACAGATTTGAGGCCTTAAAGCCATTTAGACAGCGTTGCTTGCTCCGACTGCAGTACGTATGCCATTGGCTACGAGGGTTTGTTACCCAAAGCTTATGGCAGAGCACAATGAAGAGCATTCCACTGGAAATGCCCACGCCAGAGGCAACCCGCCGTACCTCAATCAGCGAACCCGTAATATGCGGCTGTAATTCAGATTTCTTTAACTGTCATAACAAACGTATAAATGGAAAAAAATCAACTTTGCAGTCCTAAAGGAACTGTGGAGATCATTTTTAGCTCAGTTGCCTACGGGACCGTAATGGTGTCCGGCACTGACATGGGGTTAGCTGGTTTGAATTCTGGTGGTGGAAGAAATTTTTTATCATCAGTACTTGGCCGGCAGGGATGGAGAGACGGTGGCGTACAATTCCTAATCAACAGATTGTGCGCCCCAAGTCTTGGGTTAAATCACAAACCTCTCTGCAGTGCGTATGGAGTGAGGGCATACGGCACTGTTAATGGCGATTCGTGCGTCGAATGGAAACGTTGAGCCTGTCGCCCCCCGGTGTCTTTCGGAAGCGTAAGCGTGAAAGCGCCGGCACCGGGTTTCACCATCTCTCTTCTTCATCTTTCATTTCACAACACTCTCTATAACTATCACAGGCATCCATACCTACAATATAACATACGAACACACACTGAGAAGGCAATGGGAAAATGCACCATCTTACTCAGAAAGTTACTCCACGGTAACTGTTTTCGATAGGAATCGGGTATGACATTATAAGAAGAAGAATTGTTATTAAAATTTGATTACACTTCAAATAATCTCTGATAAAAAGAACTCAAACTGTAACGCCAAAACGGCTAGAAACCCACACAGTGGTAATTTCTTCTCTGTAATCGCCCAAAGAATGCCTCTTATTGTATGATTTTTGCGTCGGAAAGAAGGGAAAAAAACACACTTTTATATGTTACGTTAAAAATAAGATATTACTCGAAATGAAAATTTTGAGGAAATGAGATCCCACTCATAGAAACAGCGATACATGCAAGACGCAGAATTGAGCATAGAAATCTGATCACAGCTCTTAGAAATTGATACTGATATAAGGAAAATGCATCAGTGAAATATTCTTAATCATACCTACTTACTGGAACCCTTTCCATACGCTCACAAGAGAAAAGAGAAACAGGCCACGAATGTTGTCATCTGAGTGTTGAAAGGCTGTTAATTACCTCTTGACGGCTTGATACGAAATGTCTCGATGGCCTAACGTGAAATGAGTTTGGTGGGCTACCACGTGGTTAGTATTGCCTCCTCTAATTGGACTGGAGTCAACGTGGAGATTAATTGCTGTGTTGTAATTGGCTGAATTATGCTGTCACTACTGTTCCACACTGCGCTAGAGGATGAACGTCTGTACAAATACCTGGTAATACTGTGTGTGAGAGAGATGGAGCTCTCAAAACGTTCAAGCTGATTTGTGGTTACATGCTTGGTCTGATTTCGGATACGGTGTCTCTATTTTTCTGTACCTCTTGCTCGGAAAGAACTGCAATGTTTTCTTACCACAAAAACTCCATAAAAATTTAAAATACGTTACAAAATAACTCCAAACAGACGTTCGCCATAGAAAATATACTGAACATCCCTTCTCCTGCCATTAGCATAAAAAAGGTTATGAATAACCTCACTACTGGCTTTGAAAGAACCATCTACGGACGTAAAAGGACGCTAGGCTATGTTTGAACACCGAGTGGGGCGGTGTAACGGTTAGCGTTCTCACCTCGCATTCGGGAGGACGGCGGTTCGAATCCCCGTCCGGGCATCCAGATTTGGTTTTTCCATGGTTTCCCCAAATCACTCCAGGCAAATACCTGGATGCTTCCTTCAAAAGGCCATGGCCGAATTCCTTCCCATTCCTTGCCCCCATCCTTGCCCCCCATCCTTTCCCGTCTCTAAAGACCTCGATGTTAAAAAGAGACGTAAAGCAGTTACCAAAAACAAAAAAAAAAAAAAAAATGTTTGAACATGGCCATAGGCGTAGGCGTATCAAGCGAGGGGCAGGGGGGGGGGGGGGGCGCCCACCCCCAGAAGAAAAATCAAGTTGCCTTCAGTACGCTTCGACGAGTGAAGAACCGGCTCAGGACCACTATAGGAGAGGAAAGAGAGATTGGATTATGCCTGATAAGTGTGAATCGAAGTTTCGTGAAATTGTACCGTGATATATTGACAAGTTACTGAAAAATATTCTGAGAATCCGAGACGATTAATGTTTACATAGTTGAGTTAAGATCTTAATTAACTACATAGTAGTCCTTGGATTAAGTGGTTGGATTACTATGTTAAGCAATAACAAAAATAGTTTCCTCAATAGGTTTGAGTTTCATTTTGTAAGAAATCATCATGTTTCAGTCCTCCATCCCACTTCCTCGCAAAAATACGAGTTGTCCCCCCCCCTCCCCTAGTTCTGATCTTGCCCCTCCCAATTCTGATCCTGGGTAGGCCTTTGAACATGGCGACTAATTTTTATGGAATTAGGAATTATGGAATTTTAGGTGACGACGGAAAAAAATTTGGAATCTTAGTTGCAAAAATTTACTTCACATTAACCTATGGACATATAACATATACATATAACGTAGTCTGTAGAGGGACATTTCAAGTGAAAGTTACGACTATGCACGTAACTCACAAGCGTTTTCATGTGCGGAAATAGTCATCCGAATCAAGTTCAGAATTGATTAGTATTGCAGCCGTCCCACAGCAGAATCAGAACTACAGTATTGGAGTTTGTGGTAGATCAATTAAATCGCTTCAGTTTTCCTACCATTTGAAACATTAAATAATAGATTGGTTCCTGATGCAAGTTTTGATGGAGGTTATATCAGCTGTCTACACATTGCAGTCGGAAGTCTCCCTCCTTTTTAATTGCCTTGTTTCGTCTTTCGCATATATACGTATTCCATGAGAAAGTACTTCTTTCTGTCTCCAGTGTTTACGAATGTGATGAGAGAGGTTCATCCTAAACATGTTGTTGTTCCTCATCGCAAGTTTTTCGCCATTTACAGACACTTAGGTATGTCTAAATTTCCTCACCTGACACATTTATTATGGTTTCACGTGCCTTTTTAAGAAATTTAATAATAATGAACTGTTCCACGTGTGGACGCCGTTCCATTTCGCTAGTACCTGACATAATTTAATACTTATTACCGCTCATCAAGCAGTGCCGTCAGATTTTCCCTTTTGTTCTCCAACGTACCGCAGTAAAATAAAAAGTATTCACCATATGGAGACAAATGTTGACCATACTGGATACGTAAATGTTGTTTGGAAACTATTTTCTGTTTCAAACAGTTTTGGTTTTGGTGGTAAGGGGGAGGGTATTTGATTCCAGGACTGCTGTTTTTTATTTGAAATAAATTACATAAAATTTACTTTTCATATCAAAATACACAATGTACGGATTAACAAGAAAATTTTTTAGTCATTTAATCAGGTAATCAAACTGCGTAGAAATTCTGTATGATCCATTAACAGGCTAACGTACCTATTCTTTATCGGCTTTCTCTCATCATCTCATTAAAAACATTTAATTCACTAATTAGAAAACATAAGGCTTAATGCTTTCTGATCTGAAATGAGTCCATTCGCATTTCCGTCGCCTGGCCCCGTGTAGCTTACCCATAGACAAGGGCCGACAGCGAGAAGTAGATATCAGTGGTGTGGCACACTAGAAGATATATGCTGGTTTCTATAGTCGCTTTTTTATTTATCACGAAGAGAACTGCAGGTTATTGTCTCTATTACAAAACACATAATTATCAAGTCTTCAGTACATGAAAGTGTTAAACCAGCAACAATTTTGCGCAGATTGCGGCAACGATAACGCTTTCTAAGTTTTAAGCGAACAAGTTGCATGATGTCGTTTGTTAAGGTTAGACAGTAATTTCTGATCTCACCCACTCATTCGCTCGTACCAGAAACAGCATCATGCCGCAGACAACTTTGCAAATTCAAGACATTACTATGACAGTTCGTTAAATTAGTGCAGCAACTGGAGTAAGCTGTGGAAATGTACAATCACTAAAGGTAGTAAAATTTTCGCAAACTCACTTCAAGGGGTGTTTGAAGTATGCTGAATGAAAATCAGACGGCAGTAAGTGCCAAAATTTCTCAGTTGTTTTTGGAGCGCTTTCTATAAAAATTATCCTCATTACTGATGCGAATTCTCACATGAGATGAAGCAAGAGTTCATCACTACATGCCTAAAACGAAGAGCCTTAGTATGTATGGAATGTTATGGAAATGATGGGGCAACTGTTATGGAGGTGAAATTCCGTTTGTCTGCTGCCAAGGTTCTCATGATCTTCTTTTAGGACACTGAAAGTATTGTGTATGACGATTTTCAGCTTTAAAGACCATCAACTCTGTACACTGGTGTGAACTCTTAGGCAATCACAAGACTGATGAGGAAAGCCGATTTAAAAACATCAAATTTCAGGTTCTTGTGATATTTTGCGAGGTAATTTACATCCTTGTAAGTTGTGATGACTTGGCAGTTTCGTCGAGTGCATCAAGACGCCACAAGATTAAAGCTGAATAGGCAGAGTGTCGTGAGTTCAAATCCCCGTTCGCTTGGGTACCTACAAACCCGTTTATGTAATCATGTAGGCGAATGCTTGCGATAGGATAATGCTTATACGATTTGGAGATGGATCGCCATTAATCAACTCTGATAGCAATTTCGTCGATTGATATAGTATCATATCGTATCGATTTGTTACATGTAAGCCTTAAAAGAAATTAATAAAATTTCATGACATACGATTTTCTCACTATTTTTTTTCAGTTTCTTCTATCAACTGTTTCCGTAACAGCTAGTAAAATAATAGCTGAAGCACAAGTGCTGCGTATCAGTCACATAAATCGTCAGACATGATCAAATACTATTGGCTGGCTAACCAAACGGTACTTTAACAACAACAGTTTCATCAGTGACAAATATATGTACGCTCTGACCGTCGGTACTTGCACCTTTAACGATGGAGTCAGAGATGTTGTTCTTAAGCAAACCATAACAATGAGTTCTCGAATTTTTTTTTTAAAAAGTTTTATAATTTTCAACTCGTACTTTTTCAAATTTGCATGTCTGTTTCATAGGAATAATTTTTTGGTTTGGTCAGTCATCCAGAACCAAGAATTCTAACAGTAGTGGAGAAGTAAGAGATAACTCGTAAATTTCTGATTCTACGACGAAAAAACTGATAAAAACTCGGAATTTGTCAAAGAAGAATGAAGGAAGCATGCTGGACATCTCCCTGAGCGATTATATCCATACTACAGACACAGAGCAATAAGCTGATATTTTTTTAAAATGCTTAACTTATCTTAACAGCGAGATCTTTAGAGACGGGAAAGGATGGGGGGTAAGGAATGGGAAGAAATTCGGCCATGGCCTTTTGAAGGAAGCATCCCGGCATTTGCCTGGAGTGATTTGGGAAAAGCTGATAAAGAGAAAGCTGAAACCGAGATATGGGCCAAGGAATAGGATTGGGCTCGCCATGTAGCCAGAACGAATGCAACATAACGCACAAACTGCTACCCAAGACAAAGGTTTTTTTTTTTTTTGGCTTGACACATTACGTCGATGTCTTTAGAGGCGGGAAAAGACTGGGGGCAAGAAATGTGAAAAAAATGCAGGGATGCTTCCTTCAAAAAGGCCATGGCCGAATTCCTTCCCATTCCTTGTCCCCAATCCAATCCCGCCTCTAATGACCTTAGCCGTCGACGAGGCGTAAAGCCGAAAAAAAAAATTACACTACAGCTACCAAACAAGCCAACTGAGGTAGCTATCTCAGAAGCTGCTAGTAATTATTATAGCCATTCACAGTGTTTTACAAAGACGGAGTCCTAAAAATGTTTCACCAACTCGTTGCTTAACAGAAAAACCCCTTCCAACGCGCGTATCGAAGTATGAAATCTTTAACACCGTATTCCCCTCTGTTCCTGTGCCCAACAATTGCATTTGGGAGGGGAGGGGGGGAGGGGTTTGGAGGAAATTATTTCGACACCATTTTCTCCAAAACCTTCTCTCTTTTTCCACGAGTCCTCCATCTACTTCAGATTGATGAACTTACGTTAATAACGCTTGCTTAGATGCACAAAACACACTACTTTCTACTCCTCCAGTTATAATTTACACTAATAAATGTGCTGCAGCAAACGATAGTAAAAGATGGCTGCCATGATTGACGGTGCTGATATGGGCTCAATTACAATAATAATAAAAAAACAACTTGTCTCCTAGTTGAAAATAACACTGAAGAAATTTAGGCATAGATTGCTAAGAACAAAATACAGGGAAACGTATTTAGACTAAATATAAACACAAGCCACAAAGTGCAGCAGGAATAACAGGAATGAATGAGGATTAAATGACAAACCTGAGTGGATTTTGTCACATTTCTGTATCGGTTCGTGACAGAAAATTCACGGTGTAATGAATGACGATAAATGGGGAAACTGATGAAATTACAACAAAAATTTTCTTTTTATTGAATTTTATTTGAATTTTCTTAAATTCAAATTCACAAGTAGAAATCTTTTTCTCGTACAGAAAACTGATTATCGCCCGGAATAGGTGGGCTCCGTGACAATCCCGTCGCCCGTCCCTGCTTCCGTCACACGTAACGAGTCCAATGGCTGACTATTATTTATACAGTTTCCTTTATATTTTACATAGGGATTTACGGCTCGTCGTCGTTGTAGTCATTAGAGCCGGATGAAGTTTGGGTGAAAGGAACGGAAAAGAATTCGGCCATCGCCTTTTGAAGGAACCATCATGGCATTCGTCTTGAGTGATTTCGGGAAATCAAGGAAACCCGAAATTAAGATGGCCTGACCGGTGACTGAATCCGCACCTTCCTGAATTCCAGGCTCGGTACTTTCTTTTTTGCTTATGGCTTTACGCGTCGTCAACGTCGATGTCATTAGAGGCGGGTGAGAACGGGTGCAAGGAACGGGAAGGAATTCAGCCATGGCCTTTTGAAGGAATTATCCCGGCATTCGCCTGGAGTGATTTGGGGAAACCATGGAAAACCTAAATCTGGATGCCCGGACAGGCATTCGAAACCACGTCCTCCTGAATGTGAGGTCAGAGTGTTATCCGCTCACACACCAGGCTTGGTCGGTACTTTGATCTGAAATTCCATTGCATACAACATGACTGACGGAGTTAAAACATTCATCTGTCACATAAATATCTTTCAAACATCTTCAACCAGAAACCGAATCCAGCTGCTTTACCTCCAGACTGACCCGCGCCTCTGTTCGTGAACCCTGTATAAGCTAACTGCCACCTCAAAACATTCGAGCACACTGCAGTTGCCCCTTTTTCCTGCAGTGTCCTGCCACAATTCGGTGGCTTTTGTGAGAGCATACCTAGCGTGACTACCTCAGTCTAATTGGGCCAAGTAAACAACACAGTCCCACAGCCACAAGCAATGCCACCACAAGGCTTTTCTAAAGTATTCGATATGATGATTATCTCCATTGTCCAGTGACCCAGGCTTTGTGGTTGTCCTGGAGGGAATTATTCCTTCATGGAAGCTTTTTTGGGAAGTTAACTGGGATGGCAACCCTTTGCTTTCCGCACTGACGGAAGAGTATGTTCAGTGTAGCGTATTGTTTGCACTGTTAATGAATGAAAGTTAAAAGAAGACTGGTGCTCAATCTGGTGATTAGGCAATCCTCTTAACCTGCCAGCTAAGTCTTAATGATGAAAATTTCTTCCATCATCAGAACTAGAACCATCTAACCCCGTGTCAGGCGCTCAACAGACCGGTTGAGATATGCAAGATGAAAAAATACATAGCTTTAGATATGAAACAAGGCTAATTTAAGTATGAGTTACGGCTTACCTGGAGGTAAGGGAGGCGGCAGGCTGCATGCGTGGCAGGCCGGTACGGGCGTCGACTCGGGGGCAGGGTTGGCGTCCTCGATGCGATCAGGGTCGGGCAGGGGCCTGGGCGGGGGCGGAGGGGGCGGTCTCGGTCGCGGGGGCAGCGCCGGGGGCAGCAGTGGCCCACCAGGCTCGGGCTCCGCCGCCGGCTCCGCCTCCGGCACGGGCTCACTGGGGGCGGCGGCGGCGCACATATCATCCTGACAACAAGCAACACAACAACAGCTTTTTATTACAGTCATTTAGGAGAAAAGTTATGAGTCATCATGAAGCAAATGTAATATACAACATTGAATTAGTAGATCTATTGCCGTCATAAATAACATCATCGTTACGGTTCAACTATCATACTCATTTACCTTTACAGGCTGATTTAATAATGACTACTAAATGTTCAATGACTTAAACACGGAATTTTTACATTTGTTTAAGGTAAATACATTCACAGATTAAAGCAGTAGATAAAGACAAATGTTACATTTCTTATTATTTCGCTGGAGCTTTTCCAAGTGTTGCTTTCTGTGTGAGAATCGTATAGAATTACCATTCAACGAGCGGCCTGGTGGCTCAGTGGTTAAGGCGTCTAAAGGTACACGCTCACTAGGGCGGGGCGCATCGCATCGCAGAAATGCGTCAGCAATCGCTTACCCTGATTCTAATGGGGTAAGGGCGAGGTTACACAGTACGAGTTGCTGACCTGGCAGTGGACAGCTACTGCCCCTGTGCACTCGCATGACAGTAGCTCGACTCGTCTCGCCCGGTCACACAAGTGCGAGCTGCTGGCGTGAAACTAGACAGCTACTGCACGTGTGTACTCGCATGACAGTAGCTATTCATAGGTCTCGCGCAATGTTGTCGCAAAATACACGACTGATCACAGTTCATAACGTAATAAAAGCAGTTACAAAAATGCGGTGAAATACTGAAAGTGCTGTGCAAAAAAAAGAAGAAAAACAGAACGATATGGGACATGAATTGGAAGCACAGGAAAGAGGCAACGCAGATAATATTTAAAGAACTATATAATGAAGATCCCCGTACTTACTAAAACCTACAAACATACACCAACTAACAGAGAAAAGATTTATAATTATAGATTGAGCAGAGCAACAAGAATCGTTGAGAATGGGTTTGGCATCCTAACATCTCGTTGTCGCGTGTTGGGTAAACCAGTTCAAGTATAAGAACACACTGCGATAAAGATCTTCTTATGTGCATGTACGTTACACAACTGGTTACGTGTCACTGCATCAAGAACCTTTACACCACCAGGAATGACAGATTATGAAGACATCATGAACTTTCAAATCAATTTTTGGCAGTGGAGGTCAGAAATTCATGAATTATAAAGCATCCATTGCTCGCGGATCAATAATAGATCGAAAGCAATAGCAGAGAAAATGCGAGAAAAAATTACTTCATTCCCGAGGGAGCGGTTACTTGGCAAAATAATATGATTGTGTGATTATAATATAAATACAGGGTGTCCAGAAAAGGATTCCCTGATTTCAAAATTAAATATCTCGAAAACAAAGATCGATAGAGGAATGCAGTAAACGGTATGTTTATTGTGACAGCTGTAAGAAGTGTATACAGCAGTGTGAAACAATAGTTACAAAAGCTGCTAACAGATGTACGCTGTACAGCTCATATCAGCATACTTAAGTGAAATAATCGTATGAAAACAATCACATCACAATGTTTTCAAAATGTTCACCATTGGCACTACAGAGGTGGCGCAAACGAAGAATGAAATTCGCCATCACATTTCGTAGTGTCTCGACCGAAATGGATTCACATGCCGCAGAGATCGCCGATTCCAGCTCGTCCAGCGTGGCGGGATGCTTCGGGTAGACCATGTCTTTCACTGTGCCCCACAAAAAAAGTCACAGGGAGTCACATCCGGCGAATATGGAGGCCAATCCATCCATGCCTGCACCAGTAAATTCGGGATATCCCAAAGCAATGATTCGATTCCCGAACTATTATTTCAAACTGCTGTATACACTTCTTACAGCTGTCACGATAAACATACCGTTTACTGCATTCCTCTATCGATCTTTGTTTACGAGATATTTAAATTTGAAATCAGGGAGTCCTTTTCTGGACACCCTGTACATTATAATAATAAAATACTTACCACATTACTTGTTGTTTGTTTTTCTTTTAGATTAATTATTTCGTAATGTAATCTATAGCATAGAAACATTTGATGGATGGTTTAGAGAGCTCATCAGTGCCACGTCCACTTTTTTGCTTTTCTCAATTTTCAGTAACTCCTGGTTATACGTATAACGTAATTTTTTTTATCCTTTTTGTTACTTCATTCGTGTCATGTGAACCGCATTCCACGCAAATGTGTTCAAGCGAGGTTTTACGCAAATTACTATTCTTATAATTAGGATCGAAACAATTCCATAAGTTGGTTTGGTCCTTGTAATGCTCCACAAAATTTATATTTGTTCGGAAGTCCATCTATCCACCATTTTTTTTTGTTATTTTAACCACTACTGGGAAAACAAAAACACTTGCAGCAACGAATAATGCACCCGGCGTGGTCCCACGCTTACGAGCTACTGTCATTTCGCAAAAACCGTACAAGTTGACGTCCGAGTCGCTCGCGAGCTACTGCTGGTAGCGTGGTGGGGGAAGGCGAGTGGCGAGTAAAATTCAAAAAAATGTTGTAGTAACTCGCATGCGAGCTGCTGACGTGACAGTAACTCGTACGATGCGGTCACACCGTGCGAGCTAGCTGCACTGCAGTAACTGACTAGGCCAGCTCGCATGCTAGCTCGCACTGTGTAACCAGGCCTTAACGCACACCACAGGCGAGTCGAGTCGGAACGGGGCGGGCAGCGTCGCGCCGCACTGCCGGATCGCTTGGCCAGGCGTATTTTTGCGTCTAATGCGTCCGGATGTGACCCGCCGCTACCTAGTTTGCGATAAGAGTTGCAAGAACACGGACTTATTTTAGTAAGGTACGTTATAATTACTTTAAATTAACTGTTTTAACTCAATAAAGAATGCTTAAATTGGCAGCAAATGTTAAAGGAAGTTACTTTTTGCAATAATAATGCTGGTTGCGAAAAGTTAATTAATAACTTTAGGAATTTGAACAAAGATGAAAAAAATCACGAAATTTGTCGTTTAATGTCACTTTTCCTTTGCTTGTAGGTTTTTATTTTCTACATGCTAGAAAAATGGATGAGGAGCACCTTATTTCCTAAAGCAAACAGCCAAACGTTCGTCAGGAGTGATTGCTTCTTTAAATTTTGTATTTTGTTCTTCCAAATCTTCTTTTAAAATTTCTAACTACTCATAAAAATTTTCAGTTGATTTCCTGTAGTATTGGAAACATTTTTTGTCGTCTCTCAACAAATCCTTATGTAAAGTGTTACATTCACCGAAAATTTGTCGTTTAGAACAAATTTCATGACAACACTGCTTTTTCCGCATAATTTTCTTCTTCTTTTCTTCATCAATTAAAGTCTTAAAAAATAAGAGCCCTTCGTTTGACGTGTCCATCTGCACTGAACCGATCGCGACGACTAAAAACGCTACTCGCTACGTTCCGATGCGTCCAGACGTGCGTTGCAGCAATTTCGCTCAGTGCGATGCGATGCTACCCGCCCTGGTGTGCGCGTACCTTAAAGAGATCGAAAGGCGGGGATTTTTGGTAGTTCCTTAACCCGATCTTCACCTCTGGTATAGTTTGCTGTGTAATGTAAAGCACGCCACAACGCTTCGGTTGTGCGGATTACATGATAAGTTGTAGGCTCTCTGTACCCGGTAGGATTACCGGGATAGGATAGGCACCTACGATAGGACCGGATTAGGCAACCAATAACAAACCCTGTCACCAGGTCGTTACGAACACACGAATCTATTTTAACCATCTCAGCATTCACCCGTGTGTCTACTGAATAGTACCTGAACGGTAGGCGAGACTAATATTCGAACGAAGATCATTATACAAATCTGGTGGAGAATATAACGGGTGATTCAAAATGATTGTCGGGGTTTCAAAAAATTCCTACACTTAGCACAATTGAGATACGAATTTGAATCTTATTTTGATGTGTAAAGAAACTCATCAAGTTTTTTTACATCCATTACAAATGTTCGATATGTGCGCCCTGTGTCACTCTGCACACATCTATGCGATAGTCGATTTCATCCCACACGCGACGCAGCATGTTATCAGAAATGTTTAGAAAGGCGGCCCTGATCCGTTCTCTCAGTTGCGGGATAGTCGCAGGTAGAGGAGGAAGATAAACTTGATCCTTGACATAACCTCACAGAAAAAAAATCACATGGGGTTAAATCTGGTGAACGAGGTGGCCAAGCCATGAGCATTTGGTCACTGTCGGCTCCGCGTCCTATCCATCGCTGTGGCAATTGTTCGTTGAGAAATGTTCTGACCTCCCGATGGAAATGAGGGGGAGCACCATCTTGTTGGAATATGAAATCATCCACCTCTTTCAGCTGAGGGAGCAACCACTCAGAGACCATATCGAGGTAAGTTAGTCCTGTTACTGTCTGTTCATTGAAGAACGCGCCGTACACTTTCGCCTTGGAAACAGCAGCAAACACACACACTTTTGGAGAATCACGCTGGTGTTCAATAAAAGCAATGGGATTTTCTGTCCCCCAAATCCGCACATTATTCTTGTTAACTTTCCCGTACAAGTGAAAGTTCGCTTCATCACTAAAAATGAGTTTTTTACAAAACCCATCTTCTTCCATTTTTTCTTGCATAATGTTGCAAAACGTGAGACGTTTTCGATGGTCGTCAGGTGTTAAAGCCTGAAGCAGCCCTAGGCGATAGGCTTTCATTTTTAGGCGTTTTCGTAGCACGCGCCAAACTGTGGTTTGCGGAATGTTCAGTTCTCTGCTGCCTCTTCTTGTTGATTTCCGCGGGCTACGTTGATAAGCTTCTCTGACGCGGTTCACATCGACTTCCAACACAGAAGGACGCCCACTGCTTTTCCCTTTGCATAAGCAGCCCTTCTCCGCGAACTGCGCATACCACCTCCGAATGGAATTGTCTGAAGGTGCATCCTTCATAAAAAATTTTCGACAGTGCCGTTGTATAACGGTAACTGACTGACACACGTGAAAATCTAGAGTGCATAAAGCCTTGTCTATAGCGTTAGCTGCCATATTGCAAACACTGATATCTGACGGATCAAAACGTAACTACAAGATTAGCGGCTGCTACAAAACAAAACTTTGAGAGTTTGTCTATTCATCCATGTAAAGAAAATACTTGTATGCGTAGTACACAGCCGGTAAAAAATTCATGAAACCCCGACAATCATTTTGAATCATCCTGTATTCAGGTGGCAATTTCCCGTACACAACTACCTTTGCATTTTTACTACAAATTTTTTCACAGGTTGAGATAAATTGTTTACCACATCCCTGACTCCCTTACCGACATACAAATGAAAAATTCCCTACTCTTTTATAACTTAATCAAGAGTTAGTTTATTCACTTGGTCTTATTCCTTGCCTCTACCACCCACAATTCCTATCCCAACATTCGTCAAGGCCTCTGTATGCATTATGTGAATCACAAAACGAAAACGTACTTTGATTGTTGCAAAGTAGTGGGCCTATCTGAATTACACTGAAGAGCTAAAGAAACTGGTATAGGCATGCGTATGCAAACGCAGAGATATGTAAAGACTCAGAGTACGGTGCTGCGGTCAGCAACGCCTATATAAGACAACAGGTGTCTGGTGCAGGCGTTAGATCGGTTACTGCTGCTACAATGGCAGGTTATCACGATTTAAGTAAGTTTGAACGTGGTGTTATAGTCGGCGCAAGAGATATGGGACACAGCATCTCCGAGATAGCGATGAGGTGAAGATTTTCCCGTACGACCATTTCACCGTGAATATCGAGACATCCCCGACATCGCTGTGGCCGGGAAAAGATCCTGCCAGAACGGGACCAAAGACGGCTGAAGAGAATCGTTCAACGTGACAGAAGTGCAATCCTCCCGCAAATTGCTGCGAATTTGAATGCTGCGCCATCAACAAGTGTCAGAGTGCAAACCACTCAACGAAACATCATCGATATGGGCTTTCGGAGACGAGGGCCTACTCGTGTATCCTTGCTGGGTGCACGACACAAAGCTTTACGCCTCGCCTGGGCCTGTCAACACAGATATTGAATTGTTGATGATTGGAAACATGTTGCCTGGTCTGACGAATCTCGTTTCCAATTGTATCGAGCGGATGGACGTGTACGGGTATGGAGACAACCTCATGAATTCATGGACCCTGCATGTCAGCAGGGGACTGTTCAAACTGGTGGAGGCTCTGTAATGGTGTGGGGTGTGTGCAGTTGGAGTGACATGGGACCCCTGATACGTCTAGATACGTCTTTGTCAGGTGAGACATACGTACTCATCCTGGCTGATCACCTGCATCCATTCATGTCCATTGTGCATTCTGACGCTCTTGGGAAATTCCAGCAGGACAATGCGACACCCTACACGTCCAGAATTGCTACAGAGTGGCTCCAGGAACACTCTTCTGAGTTTAAACATCTCCGCTGGCCACTAAACTCCCCAGACATGAACATTATTGAGCATATTTGGGATGGCTTGCAACGTGCCATTCAGAAGAGATCATCACCCCCTCGTACTCTTACGGATTTATGGACAGCCCTGCAGGATGATGTATGGTGTCAATTCTCTCCAGCTCTACTTCAGACATTAGTAGAGTCCATGCCACGTCGTCTTGCTGCACTTCTGCGTGCTCACGGGCGCCCTACGCGATATTAGGCAGGTGTACCAGTTTCTTTGGCTCTTCAGTGTAGTTCGGCGGTGTTTTGAATAAAACGCTGGAAGTAGTAATAGAGAATCACATGCTTTATTGGTCCACTAGGTGTCAGGATGTGTTAGATACAATGCTCTTTAGCAATCATTATTTTGGTAATAAGATACCTGTGGTGGGTGAACGGTTAACGTTCAGGCCTCGCATTTGGGAGGACGCGGGTTCGAATCCCCGTCCGGGCATCCTGACTCAGATTTGCTTGAGTTGATGGCGCCTTTAGATAAATGTTTATCACCTGCGCGGGCTATACCAGGTGATTCCATGATGATGATACGAACTTACAGGACGGCTGGAGAAGGGCAGATGTATAAATTTGAGACCAGGAACCATGTTCCTGACTCGCCTCATATGAAAGTTAAGTAAAAGCACCAAAAGTCGACACGTTAGGAATTTATTTCTCAATTTCGAAGCCTCTACAATACTATGAAAAATCTATGCATTCTTAAGTCATTTTCTGCATCCTTAGTATATCTATTCCAAAATATATAACAGTTGCTGGTTAACTGTAAGTGTTAACACATAAATTTTTTAATAAAAAATGTAACTCTGCATTTATTCCTATAGTCGACACGCTGAATTAGACAGAATCCTTAAGTCTATACATTTTGTATCTGTAGTCAACATCCTTTCCATAACTCAGAAATGCCATCAAGCTCAGAAAAGAACGAGCGCTGACCAAGAAAGATCGAGAAGAAAATAGACATAATGGGCCTGACCGAAGAGGAAGCATGCCAGAATGGGATCTAATGTGTGCCAACCCAGATCCCGGAAGTCGTGTGCCCCTGGGAAATCAATTATATAGAAAATTCCTTCATAAAAAAGTAAAATTTAAAAAAAAATGTTTACAATGCGAGGGAGTAATTCGTCTCGTGTTTATTTTTTCTTTGCATACTTCGTTTTTCAACCAATAACATATCCGAAGTTTTCTATGGTCAATCTAAAATATATTCTAAACGTTTATTATTCGTCAGTGAGATGGCTAGTTGTCAACATAAAGCGCCTCGTTTCCCTATTTTGATCCAAATCACTGGCCTGTTTTCTGAATTTCGCATATTTCCTAAGCACATAGTACTCTTAACCATCGTCCATAATATATTTTAGAATTAGCATGCGATTATTTTCCTAATTCTTCGATCCAATTTGACACACTGAGATACTATCAGTTTGTCAACTGAATAGACACGTTGCCCTAGGAAAACACTTTTACGCCGCGCAATACGTTTCGCGCTCCTGTCGACGTGATTAGGACAAAACCTGTTCCCGCTGCGCAAAAACATCGCTAGGAAAACAGAGCAACAATGGGTGTTTCCGTTCCCACGGCGCAAGGAATATCAAACTACGACAAGGCTAAACAGAACAGCATTTAAACCACTGCCCTTTTACTAGGATTGTTGTAGGTTCCGTAATTATGGTACGTGCAACCATTTGCGAATCGTGAACGTTTTTAGGGTTCCGCTGTACGCGAAAATCTATTGTTGGTCCTACGCTATCAGTTCGTGTGTCGCTCCTAATATTTGCCTCATCACCCGATACCAAATATTGAATTTAAAATTTTCTAAAATTATATTCTAGAATGCCAAGGGGAGATTTTGTAGATAGGTAAATAGGGTTGAAATTTTTATCTGTCACCTGCGTGTAGTGTATCGTTGATTAGGACGGTCTGGTAGCTCAGCGGTTAAGGCACTTGCTTTCCACAAGTTTGCTGCTTCTGTGCCGGGTTCAAATCCCGGTGGGCGCAGGAATTTTTAAGAGTTGTGTTCGATCATATGAGCTATGCGAGGTCATACCATGGTTTGGATCCCATGTTAAACTGTAGGTCCCAGAGGAAAGAAACTGGCAGTCCTACTTCTGACACAATGGCTTAGTATGCCTCTTTTGGGAGGATCGAACTAACCTGGTTGTGGACTAAGTTACGTTATATATATATATATATGTATAAAAGAATATTTTTAAAATTATTTTTCAGTGGAAAATTAAGACTTGAGTGAACGAAAAAGTTTTTAATTTTAAACCATTTTTGTTAAGAGGTCTACCTCAAACACGATGTTACTGTGGAACCTGAAATTTGTCTCCAATAACGACCATATTGTCTATTAGAGAAACAAATATATACAAACTTGTATCTGATTTAGCTATAGTAATAATGTGTATGGGATTACTGGCTGGGAAACTCATAAATGTAGTTCGGCCTTCTGTTTGACAGTGTTTCGAGTTTACCGCACATGCGCCTAACCCGGTAGGATAACAGGATTATCGGGTAAAGTGGAACCAAAACCACGAAAGCGTTCTTGAGTACTTCACATTAGATAGAAAGCTCTGCCAGAGGCAAAGGTTGGGTTAAGGGCCTTTTAAAATCACCGCTGAAACAGAGATTCGAACCGCGGGCCTATCGATCTCCAGTCAGACGCCTTAACCACTTTTGGTGAAGTGAAAATTTCTATCGGCGGGCTGTAGGGTGGGGATAAATCTATGGATTCGCGTTACTGACATGCTGTAACGAGATGTGCTTATGTTATACACGTTGGACGCTTTTTGGAACACACAATTTTTCTCCGATTTTGATGGAACTTTGCACACGTATACTTTAAAACAAACAGAAAAATACTGTTTACGTTTAATTTACAAAAACCTAAACCCTCTCCTCCTCCCCACCCCGTCACTTTAATTTCTGCCTACGTTGTTCATACAAACCCACAGTTTTTTCCGATTTTGATAGCACTTAGCACACGTATACTTCAAAACAAGGCGATCTGGTAGTTCAGCGCTTCAGGCGCTTACTTCTGAAAGTTTTTCTATCCGGTCGCGGGTTCAAATCCGCGGCTAGCAGGAATTTTTAGGAGTTGTATTTGATTATATAAGCTCTCCCGGGACGTTCCGTGGTTCTGCTGGAAAGGAAATGGCCTTCCTGCCTCTGACACGACAGCTTGGTACATCTCCTTCGGGAATATTCGACCAAAGTTCAGGTTGTAAACTAAGTTTTCTGAAGTGAAAACTTCTTTACGCGCGTTGGGCGATTTTTGGATGGGTAAAATCTTATGAGTTCGCGTCACTGACATGCTAATGTTAACAGTATATCTGTAGAAGTCTGGTGGCTCAATAGTTAAGGTGTCTGACTACGGAACGAATGGTTCCTAGTTCGAATCCCTGGATCCGCGGGGATTTTCGTAGACTTTCACCTTTGGCACAGCTTGGTGTGTAATGTGAAGTATCCCAAAACGCTTCCGTGGTTCGCATTCCATATTAAACTGTAGGTCCCCTGTACCTGGTAGGGCTATCGGGTTAGGTTAAGGCGGTTGGGACAGGGGCGGAATGCGCAGCCAACAGAAACCCTGTCACCAGTTCATTACTATCACACAGAATTATAATTATTTAGTATGTCTGCAGTTATAAGTATGAGGTGTTGTGCATGTAATATTCATAGTTTTAAGTTTTCACTTCTGTCGGCTGTCCCCAATCACTGCCAACTCTCTCTCTCTTTTTTTTTCTCTACATTTTTAACCTTCTTTGGTTTTGCTTCTCTGCCATTTGTCTCTTGCACAGTCTTGATGATTACTCATATTATTCTTCTACGACAGTAAATAGTTTGCAAAGGAGCGCTTCTTTTGAGATGGGTTTATTTGTTGTATTCCTCTATTAAGTAAAACCAATATTCTTGTTTTGTTTTGCTCCTCTTTTCGAATATATAATAGACGGTATGTTCTAATTGCTATAGTCACATTGTGGCATTATTATGCTTTCCTCTCTGGTCTTAATAGTTCATCCGTTTTGATCTGGTTTTTGTGGATCTTTTTATAATCCCTACTTTTTCTTAATCCACTCCCATATTTTCTTAGTTCCTTCACACTCAAATCTGTGGGTGTATTTTTCTTGTTGCTGAGTCGTATTGAGTATAGTTTCCCTTTGTGCTTTTCATATTATTAACCACCTTGTTCCATGTGGGTTTAATTGCAAGATTTATCGTTTTGTTGTTGACATTTTTCCAAATTTGTTTCCAACTGAAATTCTTGTATTTCTCTCCTTGTCGATTCTTTTAGTATTGACTGTTCATCTCCTCTACAAGGTATCTTGTTTTGATATTGGATCCTTGTTTCTATGATAGGTAACTCATTTCTAATTGGTGTTTTTCTACTGGGTCAATTTTAATCACTTCATCTAGCTTCTATCCATGCTTCTTATCAAACTCAGATACTGGTAGATCATTGCGAGTTTCGTCGTCAATATTCGCTTTCAAAGTATTTTTTTTAACTGCTTTACGTCTCTTTTTAACATCGAGGTCTTTTAGAGACGGGAAAGGATGAGGGGCAAGGATGGGGGCAAGGAATGGGGGCAAGGAATGGGAAGGAATTCGGCCATGGCCTTTTGAAGGAAGCATCCCGGCATTTGCCTGGAGTGATTTGGGAAACCATGGAAAACCCAAATCTGGATGCCCGGACGGGGATTCGAACCGCCGTCCTCCCGAATGCGAGGCGATAACGCTAACCGTTACACCGCCCCGCTCGGTCTTTCAAAGTACGACGTTTTTTTGACCGCTTATTCACAATACCTCGATCAACGCGTTTAACACCACAAACAGTTTTTGAACGATAATGAGTATCATTAGCGGATTCTTTCTCGGCTGTCAAAAATTCACATGTTCCAAAAGCGTTAACATAGCGTGGACAGCATGGCATGTTTGATAACTACTCGCGTTGTTGTGTACGATTTCTTGGGCCCATACGCGCTTATATGCACCATTTCTCAGTTTCCAGCGACCCGTTTTAACAACTGTATGGTATCTTTGGAAATTGAGCCAAGTTAATTACACTTAACCAGGTGTTTTTTTGGTGTTTTTTTATGTTTTTTGTGTGTTTGTTTTACGATCGTTGGTCTTGCTTCCATGAGATCTAAGGATCCAGAGTCAAACAGTGCGCAAGCGTTACGTGGCAGGGGCAACGATTATGTGTATAGAAACATTTGAATTTTTTGCCAAATAAAAACTAAACACAAATTCGAATTCCAGGTACATAGCCATTCAGCCTGCCACAAGTGTTTCTTTTTTTTATGGCTTTACGCCTCGTCGACGTCAAGGTCATTAGAGACGGGATGGAACTGGGGACAAGGAACTGGAAGGAATTCGGCCATGACCTTTTGAAGGAAGTATCTCGGCATTGGCCTGAAGTGATTTGGAGAAACCATGGAAAACCCAAATCTGGATGCCCGGACGGGGATTCGAACCAGCGTCCTCCTGAATGCGAGGCCAGAACGTTAACCGCTCACCCATCACGCTCGGTTTAAGAGTTTCCGTGCCTCTTTTTTTTTTTTAAAAAAATGCATGTTGCATGTACGATTCTACAATGGGTGAGCGGGCCTAGAATTCGGGAGGGATCCCTGGATTTCATGGTTTCCCGCATTAAAGCCGGAATTTTTCCTTCAAAAGGCTATGACCGAATCCCTTCTCGATCCTTGTCCCTCGATGTCGACGTCCAGTAAACCACTTAAAAGTTAATAACCAGTATCATTATATGAAATATAGATAACACATGTCGAACCCAAAACCAACTGAAGCAAGGAAAGTGAAACCAGTGACCATGCCTATAGATTGACAACGTCAAGAATTGCTGATTTCCTCCAGCTGTCAGAATAGGGCAAAATCAGAGTACTTAACTCATATAATAGTAAATACACTTCATAGTGAGTGAATAATAACAATCTTTCGAACATTCTGGGGAACATCCTGTGGTTAAATTTGTGAGTGACATTCGTACACTGGGCAAGCGAGAGGCAGCGGTCATTCAACTGAGTAGCGTGACCGAACATTTCCTATGTTTGCTTTCTTCACAGACTCGTGCCAAACATGCAAAGTGTTCAAAGGCTAAGCTAGTATAAATAAATAATATCGCAACACATGGTTTCATGCATTTAACTTCACTACGGTATTTCGACAAAACTGACCAAGGGTTAAAAGAGACACTTAAATCTGATATCCAGATGGTTTCCATCATTCGCCACGTTAGCACACGTTAGTACACTGAAGTGCCAAAATTTCATGGGATACCTCTTAATATCACGTGGGAACCCCCTTTTGCCCGACGTGGTGTTGATTCAACAAGTCGCCGGGAGTTCTTTGAAGGAATATTCACTTCAGAGCGCTGTCCACCTTTGTTAGGGCTGCGTTCCAGAGAAGGAAAACACTACAGCAAAATTGAAGAGTAAGCAGAAGCAGTCACCACTCCACACACCTCCACACAAGAAGCCGCTGCTGTCGTCTTCCAGACTACTATCAACTTGCCTTGTCTCTTATTGCCAAAATAGAACCCCTACATATGTGAAGTTCAGTAGCGCATGGATCCTATAGGCCCGAGCGGGGCAACACCGCCTTCAATGCTTCTGCTCGTGCGCTACGACGGTGGTCTGTAAAACTCGTCTGGGATGCGCGTCTCATGCTTTTGGCACCTCATGGTAGTTGTAGGTCTGGGGGGCGCATCCTGGTCGAACGTCTCTCTGGCAGCTCGGCATCTATCATGTCTCAAGGAACATGGTTGGAGCCGGGCAACGGGGGGAAGACTAGCAGACAGGCTCGCTATACGACATGACAATGGAGGGTCTTCGGCCTGGCTCGTGGTGGCGCTGCGTCCACGTCGTTCCCCGTGGGCACAATTCAGGGTGGCGAAAAGCGTTATGCCTCACCGTCTGCCAACGTGGTGGAACCTTCCACTAGTCTTGTGTAGTTCGCGAACGAACTAGTTCGGAAGAGCGCTCCCACGAGCGAACTACGCGAACTAGTTCCCAGATCTCTCGCTCCTTAGTTCGTTAGTTCGTTCGATCCTTTCCCGAAGACCAACTTTTGTTTTTGTTCATTATCTGAATGGTAACACAGTTCGCTGTGGACACATTTCACTGAAGAGACAGATATAAAAATAAAATAAAAAATATTTAACTGTTAAACATTAATAATTATTGCATAAGTCAAAAACGGAAATTTAACATGGAATGTGAAAACAAAACACACATTGATCCCATTAACACTTAAAAGACAACTATCAGTAACCACAACTATTACAACAAAGAAGAGAGCGCGTGAAGTAGCGCTAGCAAAGCGAGCTGTCTTTCTGGAATTCCAGAGCGAAGCGATCTAGTTCGCGAACTAAACACAGCGCTACCGCTCGCGAACTAAACTGAGCAGTATAGTTCGCGAACTAAACTGAGCGGTACAGTTCGCGAACTAAATCGAGCGCTACCGTTCGCGAACTAAACTGAGAGGTACCGTTCGCGAACTAAAATGAGCATTCCCGGTCGCGAACTATCACCATTCGCCGCTTTTTTCGGTTAATGGTAGAATGTTTTTTTAGAATAACCTATAAAAATGTAGTACACTTCAAAAATATAATATTTTACGAAAGAGTAGAAAAGGACAAAGGATATGGTTTTTTACTATTTTATTTCTTAAGCTATATTTTTTTGCCCTTCTTGCATCTTTAACAATTTTCTGTCTACAGTAAAATTGTAATATGCTTTATCGCTTTCAGTTGTTAAATTAATGTCGATCAAAAGCTCATTTTTACTAATGAAATACTGCTCTTACTTTTACCTAGATTTCGTGTAATATTGTTAGTTCAGAGTAAAGTTCGTTCACTTTGATACTAATTTTTTCTCATAAATTTAGAACCTCTAATATTGTCTCACAGCCATCAAATGAAACCTCGTGCTTTAAATTTAATTTTTGGATTTTCTATAGCCAATTGCTTTCATTAAAATTTAACTATTTACTAAGATACTCCAGACTTTTATCAACGAATACTAGAGCATTATTTTTAATATTATCACTTTCTGTGGAGAATTTGGCTTCTAAAGGCTTTTTCTTGTTTTCTTAACCAAAGAAACAGTATCCTTTACATTTTTCTAGCGCTGATTTTAAAGCTGACAAACTATAATACTTGTCTCAGTCTGTTGGTTAACAGATTTGTGAAAGTTATGTAAAGAAATGACTTGCGAAATTCAAAAAGATTGTAACTTTTGTGTCTTCATCAGTTTCATTCGACGCCAAAATATTGTGAATGTGTGTTGGATAATCCTCCCCTACACTAATAAAAAATAGCTCAATGACTTCCAATTTACTGGAAATTTACGCACTTTCGTTATTGTTACCACTTTCTCATTCAAGGGTCACTGTCACTTTTGTATGTCGAATTGTCACATTGGAAGTATTACTGTTACTTTTCTTAATAATATAGGTAATATTGTTTCTGTCATATAGTACTTAACTTGTAGCCAATAGTAGAATTATATTTTGTTCATGATTTACAAAACTATATTTAAATAAAAAAAGCCGATTACTTATAAACGGGTATTTTAATTCATCAAAATAAACGCATTTATAATATTTTATAAGTAATGTTGTGCTGTTGTTGGAGTTTAAGGGCACGTCGACGGCGGGGTCATTAGCGCCTTTTATAAGTAATGTTTCTTCCATGAACTAATAAATAAATCCATTTAAAAAAATAATATTCTACGAATGCGCGTAAAGTAAATAGTAAAAACAGCACAGTTATTCAGTTTACCCATTTGTGCAAAGGACAATGAGCACTTTGGTTTATCGGCGGCAACTGATCATGCTAATGTCATTTGAAAGGGCTATTATTAAGCAATAACTTTTGTTAAGAAGGTCATATTAAATTCCATTTAGAAACGACAAAAAATGATTATGTCCTAATAAAACTGACATAACAAACAAAATAGCGCGTGCAGTAGCGGTAGCAAGGCAAGCGAACGATCTGTTTCTCTGAATTCGAGACGCGAACTAACGAACTAAAAGAGCGAACTGCGAACTAAACTGAGCGCTCTTCTTCGCGAACTATAATGTGCAAGTCTACCTTCCACCATTAAGGCGGCTGATTCAGAAAAGCCCAATCCCGAGTTGGGGGTTTAGCGAAGTAGTACGATAGAATGGTGTGGTCGGGGTGGCAATTTGGGGGCTTCGGCCTAGTTGCTGCACTTCACCTCAACCCGGTCGGTGGACCAAACATCTGTACTCATGCCCATAGTAGCGAAAGTGTTGCCAGTGCAGCACGTTCTGCACGAACTGACCTTTGGATCATGTCCCAGATACGTTCGATTACGAAGGCGAGTCAAAAAGTAAGTTACACTTCCAAATTATGGCCATTTATGAAACAACCTACTCATAGGTAACACGGCTATGACAACATACAATGTAAGTTCACCTTTCCACATAGTCCCCAAGAGACTGTAAACATTTCTAGGAACGATCAACCAACTTTTCGATTCCGGATGCGTAGAAATCACTTCCAGCACTATGTAACCACCTGGAGACAGCTCTTCATCGTTTCAGAATCGTCGCCACCGAGATCCTTTTTCAGCTTACCGAACACATGATAATCGTACGATAACACAACACCTTACACGGCCCGCCAAACGTCCGAACTGCTGCAGCGATTCAAGTGGGAGGTATGACAACATCCTCCATACAGTCCAGACTTAGCGCCATGAGACTATCATGTATTCGGCAAGCTGAAAAAGAATCTCGGTGGACGACGAGTCCGAAACGATGAGGACGTGAAAGCAGCTGTCTCCAGGTGGTTTCATAGCGCTGGAAGTGATTTGTACGCATCCGGAATCGAAAAGGTGGAGGTTGGATGTTCCGAGAAATGTTTACAGTCTCTTGAGGACCATGTGGAAAAGTGAACTTACATCGTATGTTGTCATAGCGTGTTGCCTATGCGTAGGTTTTTTCATAAATGGCCATAACTTGAAAGAGTAACTTACGTTTTGATTCGCCCTCATAGTTTCATGTATTTGCGATCTAGGTGGCCAGATAATTCTCTGGAATTGCTCAAAATATTCCTTAAACCAATTGCGAACGATTTTGGCTCGGTGATATGACGCACTGTCATCCTGGAAAAATCCATCGTTGTTGGGGAACATTAAGGCCATGAATGGCAGCGTCTCCTAGTAGCTTCCTGCCAATGATCGGTTCAATTTGACCACAGGTCCCAGTCCATACCTTGCAAGCACAGCACATACCAGCATGGAACCACCATCAGCTCGAAAATAGCTTTCCTGACAACCTAGGTCAATGGCTCATGGAATCGTGACTCATCTAACCACGCAACATTTTTCCACAGATCTAAAATCCAACAAAAATGTTCACGAGCCCAGAGAGGCGCTGCAGAGGCATTCGCGTCGGTCTTCTGCTGCCATATCCCTTCACCGTCCGCACGGATAAGTCTGTCGTACGTCGCAAATCGAATATTGCTGTTCTTTGACGCAGTGTTGCCTGTCTGTCAACTCCACACAGACGTCGCTGGTCACTGTCATTAAGTTGATGTGGTCGGCCACTGCGTTGTCCATGGCTGAAGGTAATGCCGGAAATTACATATTCACGGAACGCTCTTGGCACTGTGCATCGAAGAATGCTGAATTCAAGAACAATTTACTAAATGGAATGCCTCATGCGTTTAAAGTCTGTTAATTCATGTCGTGCGGCCATAATCACGTCAGAGAATAAGACGACCCCGATACCGCACAGACTATGAGATCTTTAGGAAAGGAAGGAATTCGGTAATGGCCTTTAGAAGGAACGATCCCAGTAATCACTTGGAGTGATTGTTGGGATGGAAAAACCAAATATTGACGGGTGGATGGGGATACCCCAGATGCGAGGCCAGAGCGTTACCGCTTCCCCGCCAACCTCGGTATATTCGTTTGTTTCGCGGTGATAGCGCCATCTGAATATCTACATCTTCCTATCCCATGACTTTTGGCACTTCAGGGTATCTCTATCTGAGAAGGACAACTCGTCATGGAGCGTCCATAAACTAAGTGACTCCATTTTGACCTCCCTAGATACCTCTCCCCTCTCCCCCTCCTCCCACGTAGGATGACCTTTTCCCTCGACACCTCCCCACCTCTCTCCCGTCTGTGACGTAGCATTTTGCATTATTAATTCCAGAAGCCATTTTATACTGTTTTCTCTTAATAGACAATCGTTAAAATTTTTGTGTATATAATGAACACAACTGATGTTTGCGTTTTGTACTTTTTCATAACTATAAATATACTGAATAAAATGTTGACAGTAGCCACTCTTGCAAACGGTAAATTATTGGGAGAATGGGAAAAACTTTTTCTCTGGTACAATCAGAGATCCTTTTCTTCTTGAGGTGTAGCTAAAAGCATTATCTTTTTCTCATTCATCATTGTTCATTAATTGATAAAATGAAACAAAGTATACCTGTCACGTAAAAAAAACTAAAAAGAGCTGCATTTTTTTCGTTTTCGTTTTGCTGTAGTTCTGTCACCTTTCGTTCTAGATTAACAGGGAATGATTCTTTTATCTGCTAAAAAGATTTCTATAAATCACTGGATAACGAAGCGATGGAAAAACTTTTTCGACGAGTCTCATACGAAAGCCTCATTGTATAGCATTACTTTACACCACACTTTTGAACTTGAAGCAACACTTCATCGAGCACTATAATTAAAGTTACCCTGAAATTCAGTTAATAGAACAAAATTAAATTATTTTATCAACGAGCGGAGTGGTTATACTCGAGCTATCCTAATCAAAAGAGCTTTACTTCAAACCATCAAAACAATACGAACTGTCACTGCCTTGGAAAATGCCGGATGACATTTGTAAGCGCTTTTGAGTCTAGGTACGGCATGTCTAATGTTTTTCGAATCGTAATGTCGGTTAGTTCAAATGAGCCTGCCGCGTGCAACCCAGCGCTATGACTTCAAGTCACACGCATGCGCAGCACTGTCCGTATACAGAATATCTAATTTACATGCGGAGATAATTAAATGACAGAAATAAATATCCGCATGCTGTTGTGTATTCTGTACCTTATTTTAACTGTGACAAATAATATGAATGAAAAGCTACATGGCTTCGCTCGGAACTCCCCCCCCCCCCCATGTAGCCCAGCGTAGCTTTCTAACCAACCCCCCTCCCCCAGTCCGAGCCACTTGGTTTATGGACGCTCCTTTAGGACTGCGTGAATAATATTGATTTTTATTCACGGGGACACAACAGAAGACAATTCCCAGAAATTTATGCTCATATGTGAAGCCACGCATCCGAGATGACTTGAAGTAATAAGAATTTTCTGATCTTCTAGAAAGCTGTGATTATTGCAGCAAGATCGGCGTCGAAATTTTTTTTAAGAAATCTTAGGGACCGGATGTAATTCAGTCCGGTATAGTGCAGTGAAAAGTATTGATATACGAGTATGGGACCGAGCGTGGTGTGTGAGTGGTTAACGCTCTGGCCTCGGATTCGGGAGGATGGGGCCCGGGGTTTCGAATCCCCCGTTCAGGCATCCAGATTTGAGTTTTCCATGGTTTCCCCAAATTGCTCCAGGCAAATGCCGGGATGCTTACTTCAAGAGGCCATGACCGCATTCTTTCCCGTTCCTTGTCCCCAGTCCCATCCCGCCTCTAATGACCTCGACGTCGACGAGGCGTTAAGGCATAAGTAAAAAAAAAAAAAAAGAGTCTGGAGCCATGCGGACTGAACACTCGATTCGGGAGTTCAGCATAGAGGGAGCTGCGGGTTGGCTTAAATTGAATCAAGCTATCCGTGTTAAGTCCTGGCATCACTTTCACCTCCTTCTGAGAACAAAGGAATCAAGGTAGCACCCAGGCTAACGCAGGGAGCCGTCGGCTCTCCTTCACATACGATGGTAACAAAAGCGTCTGGTAATTAATCCACAAAGTTCACACGTAAACGTCCTGGAGTTAATTCAATTTAATATTAAATGTAAAAGTCATCAAATGTTTACTTCTTTTCGAGATTAATACACTTGTAACGGGACGTCATTTAGTTTAACATTTTAGTATTAAAATCGTGTAAGTTTGTTAGGTTTCACAGCAGCCAGACGTCGAGTTAGCACGTCCTGTTTGTTCGACACTCTGCCGATCGACCGTTCAGGTTACAAGTTTCACGTGCGGTGCTGAGCACGCAAGCTAATACTTTACCAGCAAGTCAGGATACGTTGATCACTCTCACTTCCTCATTGTCGGGCAACAAGTTATCAGCTAGGCCTTGAAATAGTTAGTCGCTGCACCAATTACCATTCTCCGTTAGTTGTATCCTAAAGGGCGAAGTCTCATCCCTATGTTCAGTAGCACGGGTTACGGAATACCTATCCATCCTGTACATCATCAGCTGTAGTTGGTTTACGGTTTAGTACGGATTAAACTAGGTTTCCTGAAGAGATTGTTTGATCAAGTAACCCTTAGCTGTCACCTCCCTCTCTTAGATGCAAGCTCAACCCTCGATGGTAATGTTTATTCAGTAGTTAGATATCATTACAAGAAAAGAAGAGGATCGGTAGGAAGAACAAGAGCTCAAGAGCAGAAGATACATGAAGATAGTCGGCTCAAGTCGTAGGGCTCGTAGGGAAAACACCATAGAACCCAGGTGTCAGCCATTCATACACACCCCACAAATACAACCACACGACAGACTGATATAACAAATGTTTTTTTTTCTTTTAACAAAAGTTAATTAAAGTTGAATATTCAGTCATATTTTTGCAGTCACAATAAATGTAAAAATATGTCAAAGATATTTTCTAATGCCAATTTCATTTATAATCCCACATATTGGTTAAGTTAAAAGTAGTCCTCAAACCGAAGGTTGGCTGGACCCTTCCGAATGAGGTATACTACGCCGGTATCAGAGGTAGAACGAGCAGTAACTTTCTTCTTTACCTAATCTAACCAGGTAATCCTACCGGGGCCCCACAGTTTAACGTGGAATCAGAAATACGGAAGCGTTCTGTCGTACTTCACATTACACAGCAAGCTGTGCAAGAGGTGAAGGTCGGGTTAATCCCTGCAGAGACAAGGAATCGAACCGGGGACCTAACGATCTCCAGTGAGATGTCTTAACCACCAAGCCATCCGACCGCTCTAGAGATTGGTTAGCAAATACTAACTAACAAATTTTTATAACTAAGTAATTAAGTAATCAACGATTAAAGTTTACTCTCCTTAGCGTTCTATTACACTTCCTTATCACCTATCAGCCAATAATTGATGCTGCTAGTAAAGGTAAGAACAAACAATATTCCAACAATAACATTGCGTAAAGACATTTTAAACTAGTCGCTTACATTCCAGTCTAATGTTCAGGTCTGTCCTCTGAACTACTGCTGTGAGAAGAGCAGAACTAGCAGACCCACAATGAAAAAATTACAAGTATATACACCGATCCATGTCAAACTGAAAACTAATACAATATTTTTATTTATTTATGGCTTTTCTCCTCGTCAACGTCGAGGTCATTAGAGGCGGGAAAGGACTGTGGGCTAGAAACGGGAAGGAATTCGACCATGGCCTTTTGAAAGAACCATACCGCCATCACCTAGAGTGACTTTAAGAAATCATGGAAAAGCGAAATCTGGATTGCCGGATGAGGATTCGAACCAGCGTCCTGTGGAATGCGAGGCCAGAACATTACTGCTCACCCACCATGCTTGGTACGAATACCACTATCACAATCACAGCGTGAAAAAAGGCCTTCAGCGATATTCTTTTCATTGGGCGCACCGTGTAACACTTTAATAGATGATGAATGTTGAGGAGCGGAGGAAACAACAGCACTTCGGCAGATGGTAAGCTGGTGACTACCACAAGAATTGCTGAACACAATGAATGGAGTCGCATTGCGTTCAGCGCTACCTCGGATGACCATCGTCGGCGGGTATGGTGGTTATCTGCGGAGAGGTCCCATTCTTCCAATGTTTTGGAGAGGCACAGTGGTGTAATTCTTTGCTTCATGGTGTGAGACGCCATTGGGTATGACTTCAGGTCACTGCTAGTAGTGATTGAAGGGACTCTGACGACACAACGGCACATCACAGACATCTTGCGTCCTTAGGTGTTGCCTCTCATGCGACAATATCGTGGTGTCACTTTTCAACAAGAAAATGCACGTGTTTCCATGAACTGTCTGCGTGGGGTTGAGGTACTCTCGTGGCCAGCAAGATTCCCAGACCTGTCTCCGATGGAACAAGTGTGGGACCAGCACAGAATCAGCGTATGCATCCAGGCCAGAGGGGTTGCAACGTCATAATGATACGTGGGCTCATATTGCCAAGTTCTCCGTAGAGTTACTCGATTTTTTAATCACTGAAATAACATCTCATACCCTCTGAACACGTGAGGTTTCATTTCGTTTCCTGCTCCCGTTCTTGATTTTTCACTTTTTTGTCAGGCAGTGTAATTACATTGAAAATAGGCATAACAATGAAAACATCAACAGAGCACGGAACGTTCGGAGATAAAATTTGTTTATATATTTGGAAGAGTGGATTTAATGAAGTTTTAGATGAGCCCAGTCCAGGCCTGCTAGCATGAGCTGGGCACCCAGGCGTATCTAATGTGTTGAATACCTGGGCGCCTCGAGGGAACTGTCGGAGAAAGGGTTGGAGGTCAGCTACCTTTAGGGGCAACGACCGGTGACTCGGGATTTTGAGTAAACAATACTGCGAATTCATGTGACTTCAGAGTCAATGATCGCAGTACCTACTCCAGCGGTTTGATGTCAGTCAATAAACGTAAGTGATGGAGAAAAAGAGGAAGCTGGAAGGAATTCGGCCATGTCCTTTTTAAGGAAGCATCCCGGCATTCGCCTGGAGAGATTTGGGGAAAACATGACAAACCAAAAAATCTTAATGTCCGGACGGGGATTCGAACCGGCGTCCTCCCGAATGCTAGGCCAGAGGGTTACCGCTCACTCATCATGCTCGGTACTAGAGGAGCGTCCATAAACTACGTCTGGCGGTCTAGGGGGGAAGGAGTTTGGCAGAAAGCAACGCTGGTCTACGTGGGGGGAGGGAGGGTTTCCGATCTAAGCTACGTTGCTTTCATTCATATTACTTGTGACGGTTAAAATGAGGTACAGAACACAAAACAGTATGTGAATATTTATTTCCATCATTTAATTATCTTCACCTGTAGTTTGAAATACTCTGGCAAAAAATAAAAAAAGTTCAAAATGTCTTCTGGAATCAACAGGGAAAAAAGCTACGTGCCACGTGGGTGGAGAGGGGGGTGTAGAGGCAAAAGCCATGTCAGGCTACGTATGGGGGAGGAGGGAATTAACAGGAAGTCAAAATGGAGCTACGTAGTTTATGGACGCTCAGGAGGCTTTAGTGAGGGATGGTCGCAGCTATATGCATGACCTGTTCACTGGGAGACGTAGTGTATATTGTGTTTAACATACAACCCCTCCGGTGTAAAACTGTTCTTATTTCACCGTCGTTTGCAGATGAATTCTCACCTGCATCAGTAGTGCTTACAGACACATTTAGAAAGCTGTCGTGGTGGTGTCATTTAAGGACGACTGGAAAGAGCTGAAGAAGCAGAGACTGAGGTTTTTAGAAGGGACTGATTCCTTGGATCTCCTTTTGTGGCTTACGGCTTTACGCCTCGTCGTCGAGGTCATAAGAGGTGAAGACGGACTGGGGACAAGGAACGGGAAGGAAATCGGCCATGGCCTTTTGAAGGAAGCATGCCGGAATTTGCCTGGAGTGATTTGGGAAAACCATGGACAATCCAAATCTGGATGCCCAGACGGGGATTGGAACCGGCGTCTTCCAGAATGCGAGGCCAGAGCATTATCCGCTCACTCACAACGCTCGGTTTGGATTCTCTTGTTAGAACTTGCAGAGGACTCATGCGTGTCCGTTGGATTATACTATCAAGAATGAAAGATTAAGGAAGAGATGGAATTCTAATTCACAGAAAATCGACTCAGCAAAATATCATTCCAAACAAAAACCAGAGACGTAACATTTATGAAAACACAGGGATTGCTAGATTCAAAGTACATGACACTGAGAAAAAGATAAAACTTAACTTAGTCCACAACCCTAAGGTTGGTTCGAGCGTAGTGGTTCTGCACATTCGGGAGGACGCGGGTTCGAATCCCCAACCAGTCATCCAAAATTGGTTTTTCATGGTTTCACCAGATCACTCCAGGGATGATTCCTACAAGAGGCCATGGCCGAATTCCTTCTCGTTCCTTGTCCTCAGTCCTTTACGGCATCTAGTGACTTCGACGAGGCGTAAAGTAAAAAACAAACAAACGAAGGCTGGTTGGTTGGATTCTCCAGAAAGAGGAGTACTAAGCCTAAACCACTGTGTCAGAGGTAGCATCGCCAGTTCATTTCCTGGGACCAACAGCTTAACATGGAATCCGAACCACGGAACGATCTGGCTTATCTCATGTGAACAAAGCACAGCCCTTAAAAATTCCTGGCCACAGCGGGATTCGCACCCGGGTCCTTGAAATCAGCAGGCGGGCGCCTTATCCACTGAGCTACGGACGGGGAAAAACGGCGAAGAAAGAAAGGAAAATACTTAGCAAAATTTTAGGGCCCAAAAAAGGACAACATTTGGACAGAGGAACAATGAAGATTTATACAAGATCAAAAAATAAACTACAGACACAATTAAAATAGAGTGAAATTATATGGAAGCTTACACAGAATGGACAACTATAGATTGACCAAGAAGATTATTATCTGTATTAATTTTTTTTTTTAAAAAAAACATGGGATTGATAAAAAAAAAAGATGGGTTCTGGAAGGACTCATCGCGGAAGATTTTTGATGCTTCAAAAACGCGACAAACCAAGAGATATCAAATGGATGGAAGCACGCATCAACATGCACACGAAGACGTTTTAGGAAGGAAAAAAGAACTTTGCTACAATTTTGTAGTGCCCAAATTCTTAATAATAGAAAAAGGTGGATAGATCATCTCGGATGAACGAACTTTCATCGGGTATATTTGATTCAGTGTAAATTAGCCCTAAGGTGCTAAAATAAAATATTATCAAAATAATCTAACTTATTAGCAGAGAAAATTCGGTGATAATCTTGAGATTTTTCAAGAATTCAAAGGGATATATTGCATTCTTCTTTGATAGCTTCAGCAGTCACCTAACATTTTGGATAATGTAAACGGATTTCTTACATCTCTAGGCAGAGGAAGTACTCGTATGTTGGACTAGGAGAATGCGAACAAGTAAACGCCAAGGGTCACAACGTAAGGACTAACCCTTGCTAACGACCTGCCACACAAAGAGACTACTGGTGCTTACTCGTACATGGTAATCAGAGGCCCGAGTAGTGTCGTTAAAAATGGCAGCTGCGTTCCGCACAACTGTTGCTCATGGATTTTCGCCACTCATCCAATCTGATGAGACATGCCTCTCAGTGCCTTTTGGTCCATACGAATACAGAACATCTAAAAGCAAGGTGTACCATATGCGACAGTTGACTAATGTGAACTTAGCCCGCATTCCCCACTTTTGTAGTAAGTCGCGCTATTTTAGAACCGCAATCTCAGCGTTGGGGTTCGGATTCCCGAAGATCTGTCTATTGCCTTCAGAGTAAGCCCCTAACATTGGAAACGCCAAGTATTGGGGGGGGGGGGAGGGTTAACTAAGGGCAGCTTTACTTCGACTTGGTCTTTTCTTCGTTCTTCAGCATGAGCATCCGATTCTTGGGTTATAACTTTAGCAGCTCGTGCTCATCTAGAGCTACACCTTAGGCCAGCTTAACGCAGGCAAGGCATGTCAAAAAAGAAGACAAAATAAACTGGTGCCAGAAACTTTTAGGCAGACAAAAAATATTAGTACAAAGGTGCTTACAATCTATACTAAATAATACGTTTTGTCTCTAAACGAAATTAACTAACAAATCATACACTAACAAACAGCGCAAGAAGCACAGCTTGAGCAACCGACGTAACATTACAGACCAACACACGTATCCGTCCGTCTGTCACCATTCGATAAGTTCTCGAAACTTTGTGACTACAACTATTATACCGAAATAAATGTCCTGTGTCCTTCCTACAGATACAAAGTATTTCCTTGTCAAATTCCATCGTTATCGGCATAGCCAATTAGTCGCCAAAACGTAACAAAAGACAGAGACTCACTTGCGCATTTATAATATCATTAGTGCAGATCGCACACACACACACACACACACACACTGACTGCGAGAGTTACAACCCCTGAGGGATCAATATAGCGTGAATAAGTGTACACCTACAACATTGCTAGACCAACTACGATTTGCCACGCATTGCACCTCTAAATTTGTGATATCAGTTCTTCTGACTTCCTTCCATCGCTTAGCTCATCTTCTAAGATTAAAAGAGGTTTCCCATAATCAACCTTTAATATTTACAGATATTTTAATCATTATTCCAAAATTTTGTTTTATCCGCCTACCGTCCGCATAAACTTTATCTACGACCATTTGCTTTTCTACTTTCCTTGCAAACACTTTTGGTATGCTTACTTGAATTAGCTAATTATTTGATTTCTAAGATATCTGTATTTCACTTTCCCTGCTTCATCCTAGGCATTGTTATGCCTTCTGCTCTGACCCATTAACTGCAAAATTTCTTCTCTCATCAAATTTTTTTGGCCAGCTTCTTTCCAGACGCCTGTTTCTTTACCAGACTTGACTATCTCTCTCCTCCGAGAGTTACATTCTTCTTCTGTTGAATTTCTATCTGCACCTAGATTAGTTCTTCAATATACATATTATCTATTCTCTACTTTGCCAGCATTCTCTTGCGACGTTGGAATATGCACTTCTACTAACTTGGTTGGTGCAGGCTTAGTTTCTATCCCCATCGAATTAATCTCGTCACTATACTGTTCGTAATAAATCACTCGTTTTCATACTTCTGTTCATCAGAAATCTCACAACCGTAACTTCACTGAAAGTTTGTGTATTCCTCAGATTAGAAATTTTGCGAGACCTTTCATTTAATTTCACTAACCCCCACAATATCTAGCTTAACTTTCTCAATTTCCCTAAGTTTTGCCCTATTCACACATCTGTCAGTCAACGCTGCAACTTATAGAATGTATTTATCAATTCTGATGACTTCTCTCTGAGAATCCCTAATCTGAGATATGACTGGGGAAATATTTTACCTTCGGAATATTTTACCTAATAAGAAGCCTTCATCCCAAATGTAATTTGAGAGGATTACATGGTCTGGGAATACCCTCTGGGTCTTTAATGAAGTGGTTTCCTGTTGCCTTCTGCATCCCTATGCCCTGGATCATTTCTGATCATTGACACAAGAATTGGGCGACTCCTTATACAGGGCGTTCGCCGGGAAACGCAACCCACTGTTAGCGCTACAAGGAAGAAACTGCTCCCGGCGAGCGAGCGATCAGCTTCCGGCATTGTTCGACCGTCGGCCGCGGACTATTTCACAATAATTACGCTTCATAAACTTGTATGTGCTAAGCATTTAAATGTGTCGTAATTCATTAGCTTACCTTATAAAAGATGCTGGAAGTGTTGACCCTCTTGTGTAATGCACATTTCACATCTTCTGAACATATTTCGAGACACACGCTGGATTTCACCTTTGTCAATGGACATTATTACTTGATAGATTTTTTCCTCAAGTTCTTCCAATGTGTGAGGATTTCCTTCGTACACCTGACCCTTAAGTTTACCCCAAAGGTAGAAGTCACAAGGGTTTAAATCCGGTGATCTGGCGGGCCACAACCCACGGCTGATTACACGATCATAAAACACTTCGTCAAGTGCAGCAAGCGAATTTCTAGCGGTGTGAGCTGTCGCCCCATCCTGTTGAAAATAGCCGTACAATTTTTCTTCTTCAGTAAGTTTCTCGAAAAACGGTTTCACAATATTTTCGATATATCTTGCGGAAGTAAGAGTTTCACGGAAGAAAATTGGACCTATGATTCTCGAAGCACTAATCGCACACCAAACACCCACTTTTAAGTCATGCAATGGCAGTTGGAGTAGAGTATTTGGTTTTTCTGAACTCCAGTGTCGACTGTTTTGAGCGTTAACATAACCACTCAGATGAAACCAGGCCTCATCAGAGAAAAACGTCAGTTGCGGATCAACAGTGCCATCGTGGACACCCTGCAGGTACCAGTTGCAAAATCTAATCCTAGGCCCCTGGTCTATTTCTGTAATTTTATGCACCACAATTGTTTTGTACGGCTTTATGTGAACTAGCTTTGTTACTTTCCAAGCTGACGTCTTAGATACGCCTGCCTGCTGCCCTAACTGACTTAATGATTTTTTGGGTGACTGTTCTAGTCGAAAAGCGATATCGTCAATTTTCTCCTCTGTGAGAATACGGTTGACCGACAGTCTCTTTTTGTTAAAAAATGAACCCGTTTCTCTTACTTTTTTAACCAGACGCAGAATTGTTGATTTAGCTGGCAGTAAAGCGCCAGGATATTCGCGACGAAATTTACTGCGACACTTTTTAAACGACTTCTTCTTCACATATGTATCGTAGAGAAATATTCTTTGTTGCAAACTGTAACGTACCATAATTTTACTCACACTCAAACACGGTACAGATTAGTAAGAGTATGAAGCCCTAAACCAGCCAAACCGCAAAGAAACGTTTATTCACAACACTGATTAATAAGAGACTGAAGTCACAAACTAGCTACAATGCAAAGAAACCGTTCTTAACCATGTAAGGGTCCCATTATACTGTGCCACTGCACTGTTGGGGCAGCGGAGGTGTTAAACACTGCGGTGATTCACGGTATCGTGTGGCGGGAACCGCTAGCCCCGCTGACCGAGCAAGTTGCCGACGGCAACAGACTGGGAGGGTTGCGTTTCCCGGCGAACGCCCTGTACCAGGAATCATTCATTTTCCGTGCAAAGTGAGTGCACCACGTGAAGGAGAGGTTGAAGTTTAGTTGGTAATGGCTAATACAGTCTCTTGCAAGTCTCCATCCTTCTGGCTAAGTCACAAATGGTGAAAATTTTTTCCTACCGCGAGGCTTCCACCGTATGTCATCCCAATGCCTTAGCGTCCTCGACCAAAGGGGCGGGCGTTGTGTAGTGAGAGCATGAGGTAAGAAGCCTGTGTCGTCTGCATAACTCACGCAGTAGAGCAACTGAAATCAGTCAGAGATCATATCCCTCTCAAGCAGAAGATTTTCGTGAAATATGAACCTCCACCATAGAATGGGAAACCGGTATTCTGTCTCGGTAAATCTCCTCCATCATAGGACGCGAAGATGGGGATACCTTTAACTATTACAGTGGTTTGATTTTTCCTAGTACCACTTCAAGAAAAAGGTCAATCTCGCATACATCTTCTAGATGAACTGATAAATAAAAACTGAAATTAGTTTTTTCGCGATTTATTAATTTTTAAGTCCAATAACAAAAGTAAAAAAAAAATCATATAATTTCCAAAAAATATATTTTGACGACAGTAATATTTGCGTAATTGTTTATTTTTCAATTACATTAGCCAAGAGATTACCGCACGTACCCCTCGGGGTACGCATATCACTGATTGGGAACCACTAATCTATTAATATACTTGTAATATTGTGGAGAATGTTTACTACACTGCCGGCCGGGGATGTCCCAAATGTTGAAACTGAACTGATAAATACAAACTGAAACCAGTTTTTCGCGATTTATTAATTTTTAGTAAAAAAAAATCATACAATGTCCAAAACATACATTTTGGCGATTGTAATATTTGCGTAATTGTTTGTTTAGTGATTACCTTAGCCAAGAGATTACCGCGTGTACCCTTTGAAGCAACCTCACGTACCACTAATTGGGAACAACTGATCTATTGATAAAATTGTAATATTATTGATTGTAGAGAATGTTTACTACAATGCCGGGGATCTCCCACATGTTGAAAAAAATTTCCACTACCAGGGCAAGAACCAGCAAGCGCCGGACATCAAGCGATCAAACTCAACAGGGAGGCAGTTTATCACATGCATCTAGATGAAAGCCTAATTTCACCGAGCGGGTCTTAGTCATCCTGACTGTACATTTTCCATGACAATATACGAAATTTAAGCAGCTGACACACAGCACCACGTGTTTGAGCATTTTAACCGCAGTTTCAGGAGTAGCATATGAATAAGTCAAACAACAAAATTTCAAACACCTTAATGTAATCGGTTGAAAATTGTCATATTTAAATTCTAAAGAGAAACTTTGGTATAATAATGAACAATCACGTAAAGTGTGTATTTATTGTCAGTCATTTGTTCTGCAGTTGCCTGTTAAAATAGCAAAAATAATTATTTGTTAAGAAACGTCAATACTACTGTAGTTGGAATTCTATTTATTTCTGACGCATTACGCCTTTAGTTGAGATTTTTTTGCCGTGCCAATGTTTACTGTAATATGTTTGCAGTTTATAGGCCTTTACAGACCTATTTATTTGAATGTTATCACATTTATAAACAGGTGGTATTATTTTTGCTTCCTTAGAGGTGGGAATGGAACGAGACAGAATTTGGCCATGGCCTTTCGAAGGAACCATCTCTGCATTCGCCTGAAATGATTTCGAAAAACCGTGGAAAACCGAAATCTTGATGACCGGACTGGGATTTCAACAGACGTCTCCCCGAATGCGAGGCCAGAGCGTTACCGCTCACCCACCAGGCTCTGTATAGGCAATTAGTGTCTTCACCCAGTATTCCTGTACAAAATTTATAAACTGAAAACATTTTTCGGTAAACATTGAATCATTGACGACACCTCGACGAGAGGCAAAACGCATCAGAAGTAAACAAAATTCCACTGCCATCTTTTACTGAATAATAATAATTTATTACATAAAGTAGTATCAGCAAGTAAACTTAGTACCAAATTAGATATATTTATGATGATCGAGGAACGATTTTAGAAGGAATCTAGCCCTAATGACAACGTGCTAGTTTTTATGTGGGCTTATCTGTAGCATTGTAGATCTGTGAAATCGTATAGAAAAGATTTTTTTACAACGAGTTTGCACCTCTCTCACGAATTTAAGTACTTACAATTGGGGGTAATTAGAAGAACATTTATTTGTTCAAAACAGATCATAATGTAAGTTCATACGTACAAACATCTAAGAAAAGTTTTATTTTTGCAAATGGTACGTCCTATTCTTATGAGCTTATTGGTATAAGTGCCTGACTAGAATCGCAGACTCGGGTGAGATTTTCAGAGGTCCTTAAGATATCTTTCAACATTAACGAAATTTGTTCCGTGTGTATGAAGCACCTTCTAACGCTTCCAGGATTCGGACTGCCCAGTAAACCCTGTTGGATAACAGTGCTAGGTTAGTCTGCCAGCTGAAACTTTCTTTAGGTATCTCCGGGCCAATGATGGCATAGAATAAATTACTACCTCTTCATATTTCTCTTAATAACTGTCTATGAAGTTCGGTTGAGGCATTACAATTAATTGTATTTTTTACTAACAGTGACTCAGTTCATTAGATTGCCGACAGTGGAATTCGTGTAAGGTGACTGGCAGCATTTCGATTTGCGCTGTCATTCTGTCAACGTTCTCACCATTACAGGTCTCCAAGGGATTGGTATCTAGCGTGGGGTGTTTTTACCTCTATAGCATCCACCCACGAAAATTTTTGCCTGGTAAATATGATTAAGAGTAGGAAACTGTTGTTATATGAGCAGGAGACTTCGACTAATAGCACACGTCAACATAAAACCGTCCGACAGATATTACATTTTTTTAGATTTGAGTCTTTTTTTTTTTGTACCTCATGCTAAAGAAATTTGAATAAAAGAGTCAATTAAAATCCCTTCACGCTATAAAAAAAAGCTTGGTCCATCGTAACCCAACTCCATAAATTGTTCTTAGATTCCTAATTACAAATTTATAGTTTTTTTAGGAATAATTATAATAACTGTCGATATAAGACTACAGATATAATGATAATTTGAAATACTGATAACAAATACGTTACAAGTTAAACAATTCATATTTTAACACAGTTTTTCTTATACAAATGAGGAATTGTAAACTCGTACATCATAAAAAGATACTTTTCTAACTATGATTTCTTCAACAACATAAAAGTTCAACAGAGCTTAAAAGTTACAATTCCATATAAAGAAGCTGAAATACGAAATAATGCTTCAAAGTTAACGAAATCTGTTCATTTAATTACAGCTCCCTTACACTTCTAATAGAGGAAATGAGAACTAATGTTTATGCAAGGTTATAGTATTATGAGTATACATTCGATGTAACAGCATAATGCAATAGTTATTAATTATTTTGTAGGATACAATGAAGTAAAACATCAGTGACAATTTATTTCATCATCCACAATCTTCTGAAGCGTTATACTCATTTTTTAATCATTAGCTTTAAGAAACATAAAAAAATGGTAAAAATGCTTCGTATGAGGCTTGAAATGTTTCATACGCATACACAATTCCGTTTTATACACGGTATTTTAAAAAATAAAAAAAATGCAATTGTATTTTGTCGAGGATTAAACTGTATACTCACAAAGCAATGGTAGAAACAACTACTTCTGTAACCGCTAAAATGCTCTTTTGAACTGGCGTTGGTTTTGACAAAAGTGAAAACCACATGTGACAGAACAAAACAGGTGCCTGAAAAAAGTGAAAGTAGAAATCGTTTTCTTTTGCAATAAATTTACCTTTTTTAAAAGAATAATCCAAGTGCCAGAACATTTTTCATTGTAAAGGTTCATACTTAGGAAGTATGTTCCTAATAATGTTAACGTTGATTTCATAAGTATGAAAGAAGACAGATTTTTTTTCCCAATTGGAGCTGTTTACTACAACTGCCGTTAATTTTTCGATTTTAATATTCCAGCTTATGTTTTGACAGAAATAGGCATACTATATCGGCAGCCCAATCAAAAGCTACAGTTTATTCAGAACGTATAAATGTACTGTATAAATATTATCTGCATATAAATTACGTGGATAATAAGATTACCTTCTTTTTAGATTACGCAAACAGCATTCAGCTGACCAATTATTTCAGGATCACAATATCACCGATTCTTGTTTTTGTACGTTGATCGCTAAATTACAGACATAATTTTTATCTATTTAACAAAGAAACAGGGACTTGTTGAAAGTCATTTTCAGTACAGTTTGACAGTGAACAAACTAAGACTCACACATAATGAAAATACATTAAGATAGACAAAAAGAACCAATATTTCCGTTAATAATTGTTTGATCTGGTTCATGTTATCTGCAAACTGAACGTACTTTTCATATCCTTGTATAGTGCATTCTGCGCTTAAAGAATCGATAAGTGTTTAGGAGAAACAATTAAATGAACGAAGAGAGAATCTGGCTTAATAGAGAGATAAAAATACCTTAATTGATGGACTTGATATGACTATTAGACGTCAGGCGAAAGCCCTACACAATCCAAACAATCTCAGTACATTTCTGGAATTGTAACACTGGTCGGGTTCCCACACTTCTCACATGTCCAATAATTGTACATATATTTTGTTGGGTTTTCACAACCGATTCCGTGAGGAGTCTCCACTCGTTTCTGCTCCGATCTGCATCGCACACGACGGTATTATTGAAATAATTTGCTAAATACATTACTTGCATGCCCGGAAATCTATTATACAGAAAATTGAATCAAAAACAGCCGGTACGATAAGTAACACAACAATGAACTATGGCGTACCACCGTTGGCAACTGTATTTATTTTGTGGCAGCGTACCTTGTGAGGAACGTGGGCTGCGTACAGCCCAGCTAGCCGCAGATCAACTGGGGCCGCCAACCTTGGACGGCGGAATGCAGCCCCCCCTCCCCTTCCACAACAACATCCAACCTGTTTCCGTTGGCCGCTTCCCACATCAAATCACTGCGTCAATCCACACCCAACGGCCCATCAAACGCTTCCCATGTTTATCTCCTAAAGGCGGGTTTACACGGTTCACTTTTCGTAATCACTCAGGGCGAATCACTCGCAGTGAAAAGTGAAGGTGAATTCACTTTTCGTTTACATTTATCATCACAAATGAACCATTCAATTCACTTCAAGATGGCAACTAACAAACATGTGCGTGTTGGAGTGGACTTAATTTTCAAAAACCTCGGCAATGGAATTAAAAATTACATGGTGCAGAAAGTTAATTGAAAAAAGAGAAGTTGGTAGACGGGAAATTGGAGCTTGTAGCGTGGTAGAATGGGTATTTGAAGACAACATGACATTTAAAAATCATCTTCGAATGTATGAATCACAAAGATTTACTATCAAAAAGCTCACCACTAATTACTTGACGGGACACTAATGAGAAAATGTCTCCCATTTAAACTGAAGCTAAATCTGCTTCTCGCATAGGGTAAGTGCTTCGAAACACATTTGCTTTACGTAGAAGCACAATTTACATCAAATTTTTCTGGTTTTAAAACTTTATTTAATTCGCTAGAACCCCTGATTCGGATTGTTTTAATTTTGCACTTGTCTTCTATTTTCAAAAATAGGAGATTCAATTCTTTAATCATGTCCTCCATAGTCTATCTCTTATGTTTTTATTTGTATAACTTTCAAATTTTTTGTTCTATAAACACTCGTTATAATGGAAGGATTTTAAAAATAAAGAAATGTTTCTTCTTTCCATCTAAAATCAATTATGTGTTGAAAACAACAACAATCAGAAACAAACAATTGCGACCGATCCAAGAAGAGGTTTCACTTGGATATCTTGACTGTTACACGCGTCACCCTTGATGATTCATACGGGTGAAACACTGAAAGTGAACGAAAAGTTGAACTCAAGCTAACATCTTTTATCCGTCATCTTAGATGATCACTTTGGATGATTCTCTGTTTACGTAGTTCACTTTCCTTTCACTGCGAGCGATTCATCTGGAGTGATTACGAAAAGTGAACCGTGTAAACCCGCCTTTAAAAGCTGCAAAATGAAAATATCACCAGAAATGTGCTGCTATGTCTCGTTCATCTATATGTTTATTAAAGTAATCCTCAAATTAGGTAACAGTACTAAAGATACGGTAGTCCGGTCGTGTTTACAGGGGAACTGGGTTCGAATCGCCATTCACCTGCTCCAGTGGTGGGATGATATCCATTATCATCCTAAAAACTGAACGCTATACAAACAAAAACACAGATAACACATTTGCACTACATCTTATCCGATTCGCAGACAGCAACACGCAATCGTCTGTTAGGTTAGCTCATCCTTAATGAAATCTACATCAACAGGACGAGCCCAAGAAATATAAGACAATAGTATATTAAAAGAAATTAGGTGATAGATGTTTGACGATTGATGTTAATTTGTGTGGCCAGGGCCTCAGTGAAGTAATTACTGTTCTTATTGCTCGAATCTAACTAAGAGGGTTCGAGATATGCTTCGGTATTACGCCAGTAGGATAAAAAGAGGCCATGGTGCCCTACGTTGGGTTCTGAAAGTGTAGGAAGATAACTAACATCTCTTCCGCATGCGTAATAATTCATTCGTCGGATGGGGACTTAAGCGATACCCGTGATGTCTGTCGCAATTGTAAGCTTGGGCCTTTGCTACATTTAACACGCAGGCATTACTCATGTACACATAAACAGGGGGATAACATTCTCTGGTGTTTATTTATTGTCTTGCCAAAAGAAATAAAACTTTCCTGCTTTAAGTAGAAACTAAAAGAACTTCTTCTTCATAACGCATTTTACTCTGTGGAAGAATTTTCGTCTAGGAATTTGGCGAAGAAAGACTAATGCACCTGCCAAGTCTAGTCAACGGTGGCACTGCCTACCCATTTGTCGAAGAGCTACGAGCCATTTTTGTACCTCAATTTGTTCGGTCTTAGTGATGCTACATGCCTCAAATTTCTATTATGCATATCAGCAATCTTAGCAATCACACTGAATTTTGTTCCGTTCCTGTTCTTAGTTTGATCTTATTTCGATACAAATTTCATTGGTTTTGTCACTCACTAACTCACTGACTGATAAATATCAAAACTCTAGGTACTACCCGTACTCGAAGAAAGCAGAAATTTAGTACACAGATAAAGTTTTACCCCCTTATTATAAAAAAGCCAGAATTGCTTCCCTTGTACCGCCGTTTTACCTAAACCCAAACTGATCTTCACCTATTACCTCTCTTACTCCCCTTTCCATTTTTCTGTATATTATTCTTGTCAGTAATTTTGAAGCATGTGATGTTAGATTTATAGTGCGATAATTCCCACATTTATCGGCTTTTGCTTTCTTCATAAGTGTGAAAATTATATTTTTATTAAAATCGGTTGGTATTTCTCCTGTTGCATAACTTTTTAATATCAGGTTAAATAATCTCTGGATTCCTTCTTCTCCTAGGGATTTCAGAAGTTCTGCAGGAATCTCATCAGTTTCAACTGACCGAGCGTGGTGGGTGAGCGATTAACGCTCTGGCCTCGCATTCGGAGGGACGCCGGTTGGAATCCCCGTCCGGGCATCCAGATTTGGGTTTCCCATTGCTTCCCCAAATCAGTCCAGGCAATACCGGGATGTTTCCCTCGAAAAAGCCATGGCCGAATTCCTTCCCGTTCCTTGTCCTAAGTCCCATCCCGCCTCTAATGACATCGACGTCGATGAAGCGTAAAGCTATAAGTAAAAAAAAAGTTTCAACTGCCTTATTTGATTTCAAGTCATTCAAGGCTCTATCAAACTCTGTCCTCAAAACAGGATCTCTTAAGTCATCAATGTCGACATCGCCTTCCTTTTCCATTACGCTGCTGTTCAAGTCATCCCCATCATACATTTTAGATATAGTTGTTACAAATAGGCCCGAACTATTCACGGATATTTCTACCACGACAGGAATAAGTGATCACCAAGCTGTAATTGCTACAGTAAAACTAACAACCACGCGCAGAAAGAGAAAAGAGAGGATCGTTTACAGATTCGAAAATGCAGCAAAAGAGTGTTTTAGAACGTATTTGAGGCATAATTACCACACCTTCTTAGTAGCAGGAGGCACCGTTGAAGACAGGTGGCATTGATTCCTACATATACTCGGGGAAGGTATGAACTTGCATATACCGAAACGGACAATCAGGGAAGAGAACGATCCCCCATGGTACACACGGGAGGTTAAAAGGTTACTCGAGAAGCAAAGGAAGATACATGCACGATCAAAAAGGACGATGCATTGGACTGAGTTAGATAAGTTAGAGGAGATAAGGGGACGTGTTAAGAATGCGATGCGTGAGGCATTTAATAACTTTCGTGAAAATTTTCTCTCTAAGTGCCTAACTGAAAACCCTAAGAAATTTTGGTTGTATGTAAAAAACGTTAGTTGTAGTGGGAACAATAATCCAGTTCTAATAAAAGACGGACGGGAGGTTGAAGACAGCCGCGACAAGGCTACCGTATTTAACACCGAATTCAAAAATTCATTCACGCAAGAAAACATGGAAAACATCCCCACTTTACCACATCGTGTGGAATTAGAGATGGATCCGATAGAAATTGATAGCTTACACTTAATTGCAAAAAATGCAAGGCAATGCGGATAAGTAACAAGAAGAATCAGTTTGTTCACGAGTACAAAATAAACAATTCACCTGTTGACACGGTTGATTCCGTGAAGTATCTGGGGGTGATAGTACAAAGCAACATGAAATGGGACACGCACATAACTTCCGTCGTAGGCAAGACTAATTCTAAATTACGATTCATAGGTCGTATTTTGAGGAATTGTAATGCTCAAACAAAGGAGATAGCGTATAAAACACTAGTGCGTCCGCATCTGGATTACTGTTGTGGGGTTTGGGATCCGTATCGCAAGGTGCTGATTGACTCAGTTGAGAGGGTGCAGAGGAGAGCCGCTAGATTCGTGACTTGTTGTTACTGCCCTTATTAAAGCGTCACAGAATTGATACATAGATTGGGCTGGGATAGTTTGGAAGACAGACGACGTAGCTTGCGTTCGAATTTATTGGAGAATATGCGAAAAAAATTAAATTTCGAGTGCAATGAAATACTTCTTCCGCCAACCTATTTAGGTCGCAATGACCGGAGCGATAAGATTAGAGAAATAAGATACCGTACTGATACTTCTTTCCTCGCACTATTCGGGATTGGAATGGGCGGATTTAGGATTTGTGCTTAGCACCCTCTGCCACCCACAATGTTTGTGATTTGCAGAGTATGAATGTAGATGTAGATGTAGATGTAGATACAGTTTCTCAATATATTCTTCCATATGTTCCTCCATCGGTTAGCTCTAACTTCTGAGCTTAAAAGAGGTTCCCTATCGGCAGCATTAATATTTATACATCTTTTGTTTATTTCTCCAAAATTTTGAACTCCCTAAAAGCCACATCTACGTTGCGTACGACCATTTACTTTTCTACTTCTTCGCACTTTTCTTGCAGCCTTTTTTCTTTGCTTTTTTGCATTTCATGTTTATCTGATTTATAAATTGTCTGTATTGCTCTCTTCCTGCTTAATCCTGAGCATTTTTATGCTTTCTCCTCTCATCCATGACCTCCGATATTTTCTTCAGTGATCCAAGGTTTTCGGGCGGCTTGTTCCCTAAAGCATAATGTTTCTCTACCAGCTTTCATTATTTCTCGCTTCAATGCATTCCATTCGTCCTCAGTTAACTCCTTTCGGAGTTACTTCTTAGACTCACTTCTTCCCTTTCTGCGAATTTTTCTCTCACGTTTGATTGTTTCAGCTTATTCACTTCCAGTCTGTTCTGCCTGTAATGCTGCTTTATTTTCTTGAATTTCAGCCTGCACTTCATAGCTGTCAGATTATGGTCAGAGTCTATGTCTGCGCCTGGGTATGCTTTACAGTATAGAATTTGATTCCTGAATCTCTGCTGACCATGATATAATCTAGCTGATATTTACCCGTACCTCCTGTACGTTTCCAGGTATATATTCTTCTTGCTTGATTCACTTTCCCTACTCTCTCGTTCATTACAAATCCTACAACAGTAATGCCAATGGCGTCATTTGCGTTTATTATTCTGTATTCCTCAAATCAGAAATCCTGTGCATCCTACCACTTTATCTCACTAATCCCAACATCTAACTTAAGTCGTCCCATCTTTCTCTTTAAGTTTTTTTTAATCTATCTGCCCTATTCAGGCTTCCAACATTCCATGCTCCGACTAGTAGAATGTTTCTATCAATTCTAATGACTCCTCCAGGAGCAATCCCCACCCGGAGATCCAATTGGCGGACTATTTTACCTTCGAAATATTTTAGCCAGGAAGAAGCCATCATACTAGATATAATTTGAGAGGATTACATGTCCTCCTTAGGATCTTTAATGCAGTGGCTTCCCGTTGCCTTCTCCATCCCTATGCCGTTGGTCATTTCTGATTCATCCGCCTTTAGGGGCCGTTTCCAACCCCAAGGGCAAGAGGGTGCCCTGGACTGATCCGCGCTCTTCCAACCTCATTTAGGAGGCCTTTGGCAAGCAGTGAATGACTCCTTACACCAGGAATCTTTCAGTCGCCAGAGCCTCGTCCGTGCAAGCAGGGTGCACCACGTGAAGGAGAGGTTGACATTTGGTTGGAAGAGGCTATTTAGTCTCCAGAAACCCTTGCCCCCCGGTGCGAGGTAAAGGAAGTGTAGAAGCAAGGTAGTATGCTATCTCGACTGTGGAAATTATTTGCGGGCATTTAGCCAGCTAGCCAGATGGAAGTATGTAAAATGTGACTGTAAGGTACAAATCCTGTTACACCCCTATAAACAATACACGCAGGAGAAATATACACCATGGCATAGAAGGACTGCAGTAGAGTGCATATTGGATATGAGAGATTTCTGAGCAGCATAACTAGCGTAACAACCAGAAAGAAGACAGAAATAAGAAAGAAAGTGGGAGTAGATAGAAAGGGAAAATTGTTTTTTGTTTGTTTTTATTTTGTTTTAACCGAGCGTGGTTGGTAAGCGGTTAACGCTGTGGCCTCGCATTTTGGAGGACGTCGGTTCGAATCCTCGTCCAGGCATCCAGATTTGGGGTTTCCATGGTTTCCCCAAATCACTCCAGGCAAATGCCGGGATGCTTCCTTCAGAAGGCCATGGTCGAATTCCTTCCTGTTCCTTGTCCCCAGTCCCATCCAGCCTCTAATGACCTCGACGTCGACGAGGCTTAAAGCCATAAGTAAAAAAAAAAGAAATGTTCTTGTCTTTTAAACTATGAATCCATACGCTTATTTATTTCATCGTGATCACGTTTACATATTTACGGCATCAGAAAGAAATGCAAACTTACATTAACTAATAGTTAAAGTACTTCCCGAAGTTATGATTTTGCTTTAGAAGATTCACGCTTTTGGCTATGGTAAGCACACGCTATATGGAAACTGTTCACCATCGACAGTCGAGACCATGACTGAACATGAAGACCCGTTCAGATTGAACAGTAAACATGACAGTGTTGCTGGTTTTATGCACAATTTCCTGGATCATCGTATTTCCTTAAATTCTAACGTAATACAATTTCATGTCGAGGTGTTCTTACTTTGCGATAAACTTTGCAGTCACATAAATCGTTCAGTCCAATTACACAATTTACTTTTCCTGTCATTAATAGGCAAAACATCATTGATATATGCACACTACCTGGTCCAACTGAAGGCAGTTTACTGGACAGCAGCACTCTATTTCGAGTCTTCAGTATAAGTGACTTTTTTAACAGTTTTACACGATTCTCAGTTTGTTCGTTGTGTGTGCCATCAAGGTCTTACACTAAACCCTGTTCACTGCTATTACCTCGACTCATCTTCTGCTCGGCCCGCAAAGATGTTTCAAACGTTGCAGTATTGTTATTCTGTAATGCTATTTCCGATCTTTTTATCGATCACAGATTCCTCTGAATCATTAGGTTCTTTCAAATTTTAAATTATCATTTTAATTTAGCTCCTAGTAAAAGAAACAAATGCCGAAATTGGTAGCACTGCATGACAGAATGAAGAATGAAAAGTCCAGGGACTTGACTAAAACTGACTGGTTGCATGATACGCGCATGTATAGCTACTCTATTACATGCGCCCCAATGTATGACATTATTACCTGTATTCATCTGAGGGCCCGTACTGTGCAGGAATGGCTAAGAGATGTTATAAGTCACATATTATTGAATCAAATGTTAAAATCTTTCTATTACTGTCCAAAATAAACAGAAAAGTCTGTTTAAAAGTAGAACATAAACTTTTATGATGAATGCCTGAAGGATTTACTACATATATATTTGATACCATACTAAGAGCTTGGTTCTAATAGCGCAGTAAGGTCGAGTGTTCCATTGTCTTCTTACTACTTTCCAAATAGTTCTATTCTCCGTGTCCGCCAAATGCAACTATTTCTGCTTCTGAGATATCGTTTTCTAGTAACATCCTTTCAGTTCTCCTTTGTTATAGCTCCCAGTCTTCCATCCTCAAAATAACAATATTATGATTTATAAATAATTATTTCAGCCCATCTATTGATAATAATGAATTACAATAAATTTTTCAGTGACCCGTGTGAAACGGTAAATGAAAACAGCAAAAAATACTAATTTTCGTAGTTTTCATTGTTAATTAACACTGTAATACATATAGGTAAATAGATATGGTCACTTTGATCCCATGTGAGAACAGTCTCGGGGATGTAGAACAGTACATACACTTATTAATAATACCAACAATATTACTAGCAACCGAACCGGTCTTAAAAACCCATTAATATAATCAATATCCACTGTAATCTGCAAATACATACTATCCCATGTTAGTTACCCAAGTGGAACAATACATACACTTATTAACAATATTAATAATTCTACCAAGAACTGATAACAGGTTAATACTTAAAAACCCATTAGTATAATAACGACTAGCGTTCTGACCTCGCATTCGGGAGGACGGCGGTTCGAATCCCCGTCCGGGCATCCAGATTTGGGTTTTCCATGGTTTCCCAAATCACTCCAGGCAAATGCCGGGATGCTTCCTTCAATAGGCCATGGCCGAATTCCTTCACATTCCTTGCCCCCCATCCTTTCCCGTCTCTAAAGACCACGCTGTTAGAGAGACGTTAAGCAGATAATAAATTTTCGAGGTAATTTGTAAATACTCACTTCGGTGTTTCAGATCGGAATACTGTTCTAATGTATGCGTGCAACATTACTGCTGTTCAGGGAAGTACGAGATCGGCGAGGGTTAGCAAAGATAACTAAACTCCGCGAAAGTTTGCGCAAAACCTACGATCAAAACGGATTCTCGTCAACATGACAGACCGTGCGGTTGTAACTGTAATTTTGACAGCCGTAGCACAAGAGAACAACCAAGGGTGAGATACCGGGAAATGGTAAAGATGGACACTGAACAGAGAAGACAAGACATAATTGAGGAGAAAAGCAGAAGTACAAGGATAGAAGTTTTTGTTAACCCCGGCAGCGTAGGGGATAGCGTGATAGCCTCGCGTTGCAGGGGTCGCCGGTTCGAGTCCGGCCTCGGGTATGGGTGGTTTTATCTTCATCTTTTTGCTTTGGCCATTACGGATCGTGATTATTAGAGCCGGGAAAGGTTGTTTGATAAGGAACGTGAAGGAATTTGGTCATGCATTTACAAGGAACCATCTCAGCGTTCCACTGGATTGATTTCGGGAAATAACGGAAAACCGAATTCTGAATGGCCGGAAGGGGGTTGGAACCCATGTCTTCCCGAATGCTAGCCCGAACTTTAACCACTCCCCAACCAGGCTTGATCATTAGACAATAATTATTTCTTTTACGACTACAGCAACATAAATCAAAATTCTCTTTGCTGTTTCATTTTTTAAAAGAAATACACTAAACATCTCTTATACTGAGATAAGCAAATTTAATCGTGGGCTCCGATAAGATGCCCATATCGTACCTTAGAGAGCGTCCATAAACTACGTGGCTCCATTTCGGCCCCTTTTGAACCTCCCTCCCCCCACGTAGCCTGACGAAGCTTTTGCCTTGTATCCCTCCCCCTATGTGACACGTAGCTTTTCCCCTATTAATTCTAAATAACATTTTCTGCTGTTTTCTCTTACCAGAATTATCAATAAAATTATTAGGTCGTATACAATGAATACGATCATTATTTGCTTTATATGCTTTCTTCCAATTATAAATATTCTGAATGAATTGTTACGCTAGCCACACCCGCAAATGATCAGTTATTGGGAAAAATCTCTTTCTCAGGTACAACCATGGATTATTTTCTACTTGAGGTGGTACTAAAAACATTCTCCTCATCTCATTCACCATTGTTTATCGATTGATATAACAGAAAAAAACTTTACATGCTGCGTTAAAAGAAAATAGCCAAAAACTAAGAATAGGTGCATTTTTCTTTTCTTTTGCTACAGATCTATCACCTTCCTTTCTGCATTACCAGTTAATAATGCTTTGTTCTGCTTAAAAGATTTCGATCACTCATTGACGCCGTTTTGGAAATTGAAAGCTCGATGGAAAAACATTTCCGATAAAACACGTAAAATTTACTGTACAGCGCTACTTCACACCACTTTTTGAACTTGAAACGACACTTCAACGCGTTCTATAACTAAACATGCACTAAAATTGCCAGAAAAAACTTAGAATGTCAGTATATAGGATAATATAGGGTATCTAAAATACGGAGGTAATTAAATGATGGAAACAAATACACACATGCTATTGTGTATTCGACATTGATGACTTAGGAGATCCTGTTTTGAGGACAGAATTTGATATAGCTATGAAAGACTTGAAAGCAAATAAGGCAGTTGGAATTGATGAGATCCCTGCAGAACTTCTTAAATTCCTAGGAGAAGAAGGAATCGAAAGATTATTCAAGCTGATAACAAAAAGTTATGAAACAGGAGAAATTCCAACTGATTTTAATAAAAATATCATCTTCACGCTTCCGAAGAAAGCACGAGCTGACAAATGTGAGAATTATCGGACCATTAGTCTAACATCACTTTCTTCGAAATTACTGACCAGAACAATATACAGAATGGAAAGGGTAGTAGAAGAGATAGTAGGTGAAGATCAGTTTGGGTTTACGAAAAATCGCGGTACAAGGGAAGCAATTCTGGCATTAAGATTAATACTTGAAGTACGGATCAAGAGATACAAATATACTTTTATGGCGTTTGTCGATTTAGAAAAAGCTTTTGATAATATTAGGTGGGACAAGATGTTCAAAATTTTAAAGAAGTCAGGTCTAAAATATCTAGATAGAAGACAATATAAGAATCAAGTGGCTATAATAAAAGTAGAGAACCATGAGAGACATGCATCAGTTAAAAAGGGTGTGAGAAAAGGTGGTAGTCTATCCATGTTAATAGTCAACTTGTATGTAGAAGAAGCAATAAAGGATGTAAAAGAAAAATTTTAATGTGGCATAAGTGTTCAGGGAGAAAAAAATCAGTACGCTACGATTTGCTGATGACATTGTCTTGTTAGCAGAACAGGCTGATGATATTAAGAAGTGGCATGAACGAAATACTGAAGGAAGATTTTGAACTGAATATAAATCAAAACAAAACAAAAGTGATGAAATGTAGCAGAAATGATACCAATCACAGTAGATTAAATATAAAAATAGAATCCGAAGCAATAGGAGAAGTAAGAGAATTATGCTACTTGGGAAGCAAAATTACAACCGATGGCCGAAGCAGGAATGACGTTAAAAGCAGAATAGCACTAGCAAAAGGAAACTTCATTAAAAAGAGAAATCTTTTAGTTTCAAACATTGATCTTGGACTTAGAGAGAACTTTTAAAAAATGTATGGAGCACAGCACTTTATGGTAACGAAGCATGGACTTTAGAAGTGCCAGAAAGAAAGAAAATATAAGCGTTTGAAATGTGGTGCTACAGAAGAATGCTGAAAATTAAGTGGACAGACAAAGTAAGAAATGAACGAGTTTTGGAAATGATGGCTTAGGAAAGGAGTTTGTGGAAGAAGCTTATAGAAAGAAGAGACAGGCTGGTAGATCATATTTTGAGACATGCTGGATCGTTTAATTTGATAGTGGAGGGAACAGTCGAAGGTAAGAACTGTAGAGGAAGACAGAGATCAGAATATATGAAGCAGATAATTGAGGACGTGGGTTGTAAGTGATGAACACAAGACAAGAAGGGATGGAGGATTGCATCAAACCAGTAGAAAGAGTGATGACAGAACAAAAAAAAAAATGTGTGTTCTGTTCATTTTAACTGTGACAAATAAAATGTCCAGCGTAGCTTTCTACCCAACCATCCCCCTACCCCTAGACCAAGTCGCGTAGTTTATGGACGCTCCCTTATTGTTCTACATTAAGTTTCTTTTCTAGTACTGCCGATATTCTTTGTAATCTACCAAGTAGATTTATATCCCTATCTTCTGTCAGTGTTTTCTAAAACATCATTTGCATATCAGTAATGTAAAGTGGACAGTGGTGCCATTTCTGACACTACCCGAAACAAAGACGCTAGCTCAAAGTTGCGGCTGGAGGGGCACCACGTCGATAACCTCTGCTCAGATTTGCACCGAAAATCTCTGGCTACCCCGATTGTGTTAAGTCACTTGTATAAGCATGCAAATTGGCAAAGAAGTAGGAAGGTTAAAAATACATTTTGTCTGTAATACTAGATCAGTTGTTATATTGAGAATCTTCGTTGCACTACGACATACCTACCTGTTACTGATCCTGCTAGTCGTATCTGCTGGATTACCTTACTTATGTTGGAAAACATACTCAGCTTGTTTCTAGAGGCACCTATCGGATGGTTCTGCTGATTGTTTAGAGAGTCTACTTGATGTCGACATAAATTCTTAGCCGGACCGAGGGAAACGAACACGCGTTTCTCCAATGCATAACTTAGTGAAAGAGGCAAATGTCAACACGGATCAATTTATTGAACTACTCCACACACCGGCGAGAGATTTTTTTTTTTTTTTTTTAACTGCTTAACGTCTCCTACAAAAACTAGGTCTTTAGAGACGGGCCGGCGAGAGATAATTTCCGGACAATATGTGTAGTAATCAAAGGACTGTATGATCTATGGCGAGCTGATGTCGTTGAAATGATAGGGCACTCTTGTAAAAACATGTACTTTTCGATGTGGGTTGATAAATATTCAATGCATATGTAGCATTTACAGATTAGTGCCCTTGTAAGAGTTCTTTTTCCCATTTATCCCGTTAGTATCTAGTACCCTGGTTAGGTTCAATTGGCATTTAATTGTATGACGCACCTTGTGTTCACGTGCAATTTTGGATAAAGAATAAAATGTGGTAGGAATTTATAGTAGACGTGGATTACAGATAGAAGAGGTTTTTGGAGATATAGAGACGCCACATGAAAGGACAGATTGAGAAACGAGAACAACGGGGGAAAAATAAGAGTTGAAGCATTAAGAGAAACGCTAACAAAGAAAAGATTGCAGTGGTTTGTGCACGTCATAAGAACGGACGAGAGGAGAATGCTGAAGAGAGCGCTCCTGAGTAATGGGACTGAAAGGAGACCTTTTGAAAGACCTCGGATAAGATGGATCTATCAGGAGTTGATTGGAGACAACTAGTAGAGGAAGAATCTTTGAGAGATTTTCAGGAATGGAAGAGGCCGGATGACCCGCCAATCAATGAAGTTGATAATGTAACTTATTTACTCAAGAATTATCAAGATATTGATATTGGTACAGAAATTTACCGGCAAGAGTTTCAATTAACAAAACGAAAGAGCCTTTATCTATTTGAACGAGTGATAAAGAGAATTAAAAATATGTTGTTCGTGAAGTGGTTAAAATTTCGATAAATCACATAACACGTGGATACACAATAAAGGATTTACTTAAATTATTAAATGTACAGATTTTTTCAGTAAAGAACATTAATATTATAAACACTGCGTTTCTATTTCCCGTGATACAATAATTTATAAACGCAAGATAAAAATGTCTTGCTACCTTTATGAGAAATATTTTGTAAACACGAGATAATATTGTCTTTAAGTAACTGCCTGCATCACAGACACTTTTTGCAGTGCATAAGAAATGTCTATAATGGTACTTAGAGTGTATTACAAAAGTCTTGCAATATACCTTAATTTACCACACAACAACTGTATATCTAACCACTACTAGCAAATTATATACTTTACATAGCCCCCTTGCTCGTACCGGCAGATAAGACCACTGGCTGATCCGCTAACTCTTCACTCTGATAAGTAAAGCAATATTCTATTACTACCGGGGTTTACATTGCTGTGAAAGGAAACAAAAAAAGAAAAGTTAAACTAAAAACTGCTTGACCGTCCACTGATTGTTCCCAACAGGTTGGACTATCCAATCCGGATAAGACACCAAATCTATCCACACAGATCCGTTCTTTCCTTATAACCTTGTCCCCCTACACATTGTAACAGAGCCCTCAAACTTAAACTTTAACTGGAATTGTATTTTATGAAGCATTTGTAACAAGCTACAGTGTGATTGAAAATGGTTTTGTATATTTGTCTTGTATTTTATTGTAAATCAGTGTAACTGAATTTTGTTTTGTGAAAATAAATTATGTAAATGCTATTTAACACGTTTAAGAACAGAACTGCGCCAGAGAATTACTTAAATGCATGTAATTGTAGGTATTAGGGTAAGCTACGATGTTTAAAGGACGATTTACTACAGTTAAAAATGTTTTATGTGGATAATTCTGTGTTTAAGTATCTTTAATTTTCATTTCTAAGCATTTTGTAATGATTGTAAATGATTATTTATTAATTATGATTGTTTTTAATATGTTTTCAATTGTCCAAGTATTGTTAATGTTCGAGAAATATCTGTCGGAAGCCTTTGTAGTGTTCTAGAACTTTCGATAGAACTTATATAATTCGATCAGCAGAGACTAAGAGAGAGTTTTTACAGACAGTATCTTGGCATTAGTTTACGTCGGCCAAGGACAGTGTTGAACGACCTGTTTTGGTAGTATTGTCTTTGGAAGAAGTGTCGACTGTAATTGTTGGAGTGTTGTGTTTATAAGTGAACTGCATTTTGAAGTCTGATGGCTTACTAGCAATAAAACAAGTTAAAATCTGAAACTTGGTCGTGGACTAGTTATTAATTATTATTATTATTTTGCTGTCGTCAGTCTTTTGATTGGTTTGATGCAATCCTCCATCCTTTCCTATCCTGTGCTAACCTCTTCATTTCTACATACCCCTTACAGCCCACGTCCTCAATTATCTGTTTCATATATTCTAATCTCTGTCTTCCTCTCAGTTCTTACCTTCGACTGTTCCCTCCACTAACAAATTAACCAATCCAGCATGTCTCAAAATATGACCTACCAGCCTGTCTCATCTTTCCGTAAGCTTCTTCCACAAACTTCTTTTCTCACCCATCATTTCCAAAACTCGTTAATTTCTTACTTTGTCTGTCCACTTAATTTTCAGCATTCTTCTGTAGCACCACATTTCAAATGCTTCAATTTTCTTTATTTCCGGTATTCCTAAAGTCCATGTTTCGCTACCATAAAGTGCTGTGCTCCACACATAGAGTTTTAAAAAGTTCTTTCTAATTCCTAGATCAATATTTGAAACTAAAAGGGTTTCTCTTTTTCATGAAGGCACTTTTTGCTAGTGCTATTCTGCTTTTAACATCATTCCTGCTTCGGCCATCGGTTGTAATTATACTTCCCAAGTAACAGAATTCACTTACTTCTCCTATTGCATACGATCCTATTTTTATATTTAATCTACTGTGATTGGTATCATTTCTGCTACATTTCATCACTTTTGTCTTGCTTTGATTTATATTCAGTCCAAAATCTTCCTTCAGTATTTTGTTCATGTCATTCAGTAACTTCTCGATATCCTCAGCCCTCTCTGCTAACAAGGCAATGTCATCAGCAAATCGTAGCATACTGATTTTTTCTCCCTGAAAACTTATGCCACATGGAAATTTTTCTTTGACTTTCTTCATTGCTTCTTCTAAATACAAGTTGAATATTAACGGGGATATATTATAACCTTGTCTCACACCCTTTTTAACTGATGCATGTCTCTCGTGATTCTCTACTTTTATTATAGCCACCTGATTCTTATATAGTTTATAGAGTATTCTTCTATCTCGATCCTATAGACCTGACTTTTTAAAAATTTTGAACATCTTGTCCCACCTGACATTATCAAAAGCATTTTCTAAATCAACAAATGCCATAAAAGTATCTTTGTTTTTCTTGATCCGCCTTTCAAGTATTAATCTTAAAGACAGAATTGCTTCGTTTGTACCGCGATTTTTGCTAAACCCAAACTGATCTTCACCTATTATCTCTTCTACTACCCTTTCCATCCTTCTGTATATTATTCTGGTCAGTAATTTTGAAGCATGTGATGTTAGACTAATGGTGCGGTAATTCTCACATTTGTCGGCTTGTGCTTTCTTTGGAAGTGTGAAGATGATATTTCTATTAAAATCAGTCGGAATTTCTCCTGTTTCATAACTTTTTGATATCAGCTTGAATAATCTTTCGATTCCTTCCTCTCCTAGGGATTTAAGAAGTTCTGCAGGGATCTCATCAATTCCAAATGCCTTATTTGCTTTCAAGTCATTCAGAGCTTTATCAAATTCTGTCCTCAAAACAGGATCTCCTAAGTCATCAATGTCGACATCACCTTCCTTTTCCAATACACTATTGTTCAAGTCGTCCCCAATATACAGTTTCTCAATGTATTCTTTCCATCGGTTAGCTCTATGTTCTGAGCTTAAAAGAGGTATCCCACTGGCAGCTTTAATGTTCATACCTCTTTTCTTCAATTCTCCAAAATTCTGTTTGATCTTTCTGTAGGCAACATCTACTTTTCCTACGACCATTTCCTTTTCTACTTCTTCACACTTTGCTTGTAGCCATTTTTCTTTTGCTATTTTGCATTTCCTATTTATTTTATTTCTAAATTGCCTGTATTGCTCTCTTCCTGCTTCATCCTGAGCATTTTTGTACCTTCTCCTCTGATCCATCAGCTCCAAAATTTCTTCTGTGATCCAAGGTTTCTATTTTTAATGCATTCCGTTCGTCCTCGGTTGATCTCCTTTCAGAGTTACTTCTTAGACGTAAGTATACCATTTCTGCAAATTTTTCTTTTGTGCTAGATTGTTTCAGCTTATTCACTGCCAGTCTGTTCTGCTTATGCTGCTTCCTTATTCGCTTGAATTTCAGCCTGCACTTCATTACTATCAAATTATGGTCCGAGTCTATGTCTGCTCCTGGGTACGCTTTACAGTCTAGAACTTGATTCCTGAATCTCTGTGTGACCATGATATAATCTAGCTGATATCTGCCTGTATCCTCAGGACGTTTCCAGGTGTATATTCTTCTTGCATGGTTCTGAAACAGTGTGTTTGCCACTACTAGCTTATATCTTTCACAAAATTCTAGCAACCTGCTTCCTCGCTCATTTCTTTCTCCTAGACCAAAACTTTCTACAGTATTCCCCTCTTTTCCTTCTCCCACTAATGCATTCCAGTCACCCATGATTATTAGATTTTCCTCCCCCTTCCCATATTGGATTAATGCTTCAAATTCAGCATATATTTTTTCTATTTCTTCGTCATCTTCCTGTGACGTTGGCATATACACTTGTACTAATGTGGTTGGGTCGGGCTTAGTTTCTAACATCATCAAAATAATCCTGTCACTAAACTGTTCATAATAACTCACCCGTTTCCCTACTTTCTTGTTCATTACAAATCCTACACCAGTGACTCCATTGACAGCTTGTGTGCTAATTATCCTGTGTTCCCCAGACCAGAAATCGTGTGCATCCTTCCATTTAATCTCACTAATCCCAACAACATCTAACTTAAGTTGTTCCATCTCCCTTTTTAAGTTTTCTAACCTACCTGCCCTATTCAGACTTCTAACATTTCACGCTCCGACCCGTAGAATGTTTCTATCCATTCGGATGACTCCTCCCTGAGCAGTCCCCACCCGGAGATCCGATTGGGGGACTATTTTACCACCGGAATATTTTACCCAGGAAGAAGCCATCATGATATATGTAATTTGAGAAGATTACATGTCCTCGGGATACCCTTTGAGTCTTTAATGCAGTGGTTTCCCGTTGCCTTCTGCATCCCCATGCCGTTGATCATTTCTGATTCATCCGCCTTTAGGGGCCGTTTCCAACCCCAAGGGCAAGAGGGTGACCTGAACCGCTCCGCGCTCTTCCGCCCTCCTTTCGGAGGCCGTTATCAATCAGTGGGTGATTCCTTATCCCGGGAATCTTTCAGTCGCCAGAGCCTCGTCCGTGCAAACAGGGTGCACCACGTGAAGGAGAGGTTGACATTTGGTTGGAAAAGGCTAGTATAGCCACTCCCAAACCCTTACACCCCTTATTTATTATATTATTTATTATATGTAATATAAAACGACGAGGAATCTAATAACATGTTCCTAATGTTATTCATTGTGGATTATTTTTTTTTGGCATGATCGCTGGCAACATCTTTCAAATTTATCAGATTCTCAGCTTTTATCTATGTCAAATAGCTTAGCATTCAATTCTAATCATCAGTGCTTCTGTTCTTATTCTTTCACTGATACAGATTTCCTTCTTCTTTAAGTTACACTTCATAAACAAAGCACAACTTCGAAGAAAACGAAGGAAGAGGTAAGGCAGATAACAGCATTTTTTTTCTTTCATGTTATCAATATTCTTGGTACTTTCCGTGCAGGTATGTAACAACAGTGCAAACGTGTAGTCCTCAGGGTGATTCCGTGATTCTGATACAAATTTTCAGGGATGATGGAAAATTTGAGATAAGGAGCTGCGGACCGGAAACGGCAGAGTAAGAAGTTATAAACCAAAAATGTTTTGGGACACCTATGAAACTGGAATGTGAGAAATTTCGAGTCTTTGTTGATGATTTTTTTTTTTACTTATTGCTTTACGCCTCGTTGACTTCATTAGGTGTGGGATGGGACTGGGGACAAGGAACCGGAAGGAATTCAGCCATGGCCTTTTTGAAGGAACATTTGCCTGGAGTGATTTGGGGAAACCATGGAAAATCCAAAACTGGATGCTGGAATGCCGTCCTGCCGAATGCGTGGCCAGAGCGTTAATCACTCACCCAACACGCTCGGTCTCTTTGTAATCATTTTATTTATCTCACTACTGTCATAAGCTACGAATACATATTGTCCAAAATGTGGTCCACTATCTTCGAAGCAGTCATAATAACATTCTATCGTATTCGCTTAGCAATTCTAACGATTTCACAGGCAGCGAGAACGTTTGCTAGGAGGCCGTCTTCAGTCTCTGCAGGTGTCCCGTTGTCTCGTACACAAAACTTTCCACAAGAAAAAAATTAAGTGTGGGCAGATAAAGTGAAAGAGCTGGTCACAAAACAGGACCTCCTTTTCCTATCCATTATTCAGGCAACTTCTGACCAAGGCGTTCACGAACACCTTGTGCAAATTGAGCTGAGTACATCATGTTGCACCAACTTGTACAGTGACCATGTCAGACACTACACAATACGTCATCTTCATTACATTGCTAATGATTAAAATTAACGCTATCTGCATTGCTTTAGTGGATTTTCCTTTCCTGACCATTGATGATGAATGCCAACGTGTTGGTCGGGTTACCTAACCTTATGTTATATTGCCTGCAGAGGAGAGTCAATAAACCACGTAACTCCCTCCATTTTGGCCTCCTGTCAACCCCCCCCCCCCCCCCTCACACGTAGCCTGACGTGGCTTGCAGACATTTTGTACTGTTTTCTCTTGTCAGACTATCGTAAATTACATACGGAGGTAATTAAATGACGGAAAGGCCTTTCCGAACCTTTCGAGTTGTCCTGTATTTGTATTTAGAGATTAGACTATGATCGCCACGAACCCCTTAGTAATAATAATAACAATTGGAAACTGGCTAGACCAAAACTGTTATTTAATAGCTCGTCTCGCATCTCACACATTGCGGACCAGAGTTCGCATATTCTCAGGCCTCCATATATGATTTCGTAATTATTAATTACCTGTGATAGGGAATATTCATTCCACTCCATTTCGTAGTGGAGCTAATGAAATTAGCATTCTGTAGTTATTCAAACTATCAACGTGTTGAGAGAAGCTGACAATATAGAAAATTAACCTTCTTCGTTATTTTAATAATTATTCGATCTCTGTGAACTGGATATTCTTATTTAGTTTTCACGGAAGAATGTTGTATTTCTTCTTTGTGAGTCTGCGAGTCTCCTGAGGTAGGAAAAATATTTTTTTTATCGTAGCTTCTACTGAGGGTACCGTCCGCAACGTATACTGTTCTCTCACGCAGTGGTATGTAGAGCGAAGCATAATCGAAAGCCGATGGGTCTCGCAATTTATGTCTGACCGACTGTACAACAAAACCAGACACCGCAAGCGAGAACTGACCGACAAATCTGTATCTCCTATCGGAAATTACAAACCAACTTTTGGGTTTTGTAAGTTGATGATTTAATTCTTTGTGCCCTTCTGTAAAACCACATTCCAAATGCTTACATTTAACTATTTTTCTTCTTTCCGCCCTCTTCAAAGCGCAACATTCAGTTCTATAAAGTACCGAGTTGTGTACATACAATATTTCAGACTCAGAGCAAAGTCTGATAAGTTCTCCTATTAATTATACCTTAAATTAGCGCAGTAAAATGTCCCGAGAACGGGAGTATGGCAAGTACCAAATTACAACATTACGGAGATGATATAGGGTGATATGTGTAGTTTTCTGGCAACTCATTTTAATAACAAATTCGGAAAGCACTTAAACAATATTTGTTTAGAAATAAACCCTTATTTTCACTGAAGAAAGAAAACATAAAAGAAAAAAATATATATATATATATATATATATATATATATATTTGCTTTACGCCTGGTCGAGGTCATTAGAGGCAGGAAAGTACTGGGGGCAAGGAATTCGGCTATACCCTTTTAAAGGAACCATACCACCATACATCTCGAGTGATTTTGGGAAACCATGGGAAATTAAAATCCGGATTGCCGGACTAGAATTCAAACCCGCATCCTCCCGAATGCAAGGTCAGAGCGTTACAGCTCACCCACCAAGCCCGGTATTTTTTTTAATATGTGCAAAAAAAAAAAATATATATATATATATATATACAAAAATTAACAGTTCCAGATAATTTCAAACGTCAACAAACATCTAAAAAAAAACTAAATTGGAAGGAAATAAGAGAAGATAATAGTAGGAATAAACTAATATGAATCCTCTTTTAATTCCTCATTCTAGTGTTGTAAGGTATAGAAACGCCACAGCTCATTGCTGGTTATGTTCTTCTTCTACACCACTTTTTTTTCCCAATATTAGTGGTCGGTTGACTTTGATGAGTTTTACCCATCACTGGCATGTTTGTATTTGAAGCTTTGGTTTTACGGTCGCCTGCCCTTGCAGACGCATATTGCCAGGTCGTACTACGTACTATAGCTCTGGCCAGATTAATTGGCGGGTGGCGTCAAATGCGCCGTTGCCAAGCCGTGCGCGTAACAGTTGTATTCACCTCTTTACTTGTAGTAATGGTTTGTAACCTGTTTTAAGTAATTTATGATCACTATTCTGTCATAAAATATTGATGCATGTCATTTCGTTAAGAAAGCTATTCATTGCAGATGCGTTTAATATAATTGGAGGTTTCAAAGACCTGTTATTTATTATTCTATTATTTGCGCAGAAAAATAAAATTCTCGACAGACTAAGGAAACTTATGGAAATACTCTTCTTTTATTTGTGGCTAAAAGTCCACGTGTTACATTTTATTTTCAGTTTGTATATTTATAACTAAAATCAAAATTTTATTTTGTCATCCTCTGCACTGAAAAACTTGCATAATTAACGACAAAATTATCTGTTTATATATTACCACTCATCAGTATCGTAAAATTCGTGTACTGTCCTCCTGACAAAGGACTGTCAAAGTCGCTAAGCTTTGTTAGAGTGCTGTATTGTTTCATTTTTCTTTCGAGAAACAAACGTAGGTTATTTTCCCTCACGACACACACGCTGGACAGTTCTCAAACCGACAACCACAAGCTGCAGCGCAAATAGCCTGTCCATTCCCTAATTTTTTCGCAATATGGTTCGTTTTGCGGTAACAAATCACTACAGTTTTTTATTTCGTCAATATCAAGTACGTCCATATTTTTCAAGTCTTTTCCTACTAGCGTACATGTAGAAGACAAAATTTCTCGATCATTGTCCACAAGAAATTTGAAATATTTATAAACATTGTGAATGATAGATTTACTGTGTTGTCTGCTTCAGCCGCGGTGGTTCTGCTGTCGATGAGTTGCGTCTTGTTGGGAGTCGTTAGTTCTGAAACACCTGGAATAGGAGAATAAGTCTCTTCCTAAGTATCCATTTTTAGTAGCAAGATTCTCTTGCTAAATTTCCCTAATTATAAGTTACTGCACTTTTTGTTCGGTAAAATTATTACACTAAATTACTATAATTAATAAATAACCAAATGGAATTATTTAAATCGCACGTAAAAATCGTAAATCGCTAAAAATCAAAATATCCTCTCTCGAGCAAGTTCACACTCACACTGACACTTTCTAATTCCGATTCTCAGGTTCATACATTTTTAGTGAAAGGGAGGTGGAAGGTTTGGGGGTGGTTAGCGAGCTGTTGACGCTTGGACTAGGCAACACAGGCCGCACAGCGTTGCAATTTTCAGGTGATAGAAAGAGAGCGCATCGCGAGTTTGTCCCCAAGTACGGCAACAGCGCGTTCACACTGACCCGCCAATTAATCTGTCCACAGCTATAATGGAGGAAGTGAAGTGTTGCCATCTGTCAGCGAAATGTGTAACAATGTTCTGTGTGTGATAAATGTATTTTTTTGTTTGTGAAATATGTAATTTATGAGATGGAAATTGTGGACCGCCCGGCATTCGCATTGATGGCTGCAGAAAACTGCCTAAAAACCATAATCAGAACAGCTGGTATGCGTGATCGGCCCCGTTACAGCTCCCCATACCACTCAGCCACACTGGCAGGTACAGCTTCTTGCTGTTTATGCGCAAGTATTTTGCCTATGTTCGTCAATTACTTATTGGCAGAGGAGTATACAGTTTCCCTGGGTTCTGCGGTGGTTATTCTTCTTGCTATTTAGCAGTGCCCCTTCCACTGGCTTAGGTAATTGTAGCACCAAGATGGTGTCCGGCGCCTGCTACAAGGTTAGTTGATTCAAGCCTGGCTATTTGAAGAAATATTCCCCATTCGAAACCTCATCAGGAGGATAGTTCTGGGTCAAATATCAAACTTACTGCGTGTGTGATGAGGCCATAAGGCATTTTTGATGAAGATCAGTAGAATTGAGATGTTTTCGGTCACCTTTGGTGTCCTTCTAAAGCCGCGTTCCCACGACGCTTGTAACAAAGGCGGGACGGGACGAATACTCAACAACACGCCATGGGAACGGGGCCGCCTCTGCTAGCGGGGACGAGACGCAGCTACCCACTCTATGTCGGTAAACATCACAAGCGTGTGTAGCGATGCGCTGTTGCCATCGGTTTGCAGCAGCGGTGAGCACCCCTTCTGTTGCTGTAAAGTTCTCTGTGTCAAACGACATTAGGCAACGTGGTGGGGAGGTAGCGGTGAGGTAAGCGAGGGCTAACCTGCGGCGCGTGCTCGTCCCTAAACTTCGGATAATTAGGTCCCGTCCTGTCCCGTCCCGCCTTCATTACAATACGTCGTGGGAACGCAGCTTAAGAGCATGTTTAGTAAGTTGACACCAGGTTTCACCTTCTCCTTTTTTGTATCTACCATATTCAGCATAAAGAACATAAACGATAACGCGAACGCTTCAACAGTCAGGAAGGCAGCTGGTAGCCACTGCAGTTAACAGTTCCCTGGAAGTTTGCGGTGGAGGGGGAAACATCTTTCATAGGAACAGTCTACGCCGTACACTGAGAAATGTTACCAATGACCAACAGAAAGTGATTCTTAGTAAACTTTCAACTGTATGTTCCACACATCCATCAAATACAGGATGTCTGCTACCGTTATAATTATACATACCTCGTAAACCATATGAGATAGAAATATGGGTATTGGGGATCTACAGTTTAACGTGGAATCCCAACCACGGAAGCATTCTGGCGTACTTCACGTTACACAGCAAGGTGAGCCAGAGGTGAAGACGGATTAAGGTCCTATGAAAATCCCCGCCGAGATAGGTATTCGAACCGGGACGTTTTGATCTCCAGTCAGACGCCTTAACCATTGAGCCACCATGCCATTCAATGTACTCACATTTGGTACGAAATATGTGGTCAATCAAAAAGCGTAATTCAAGAGAACCTTGAAAAAGAGTCTAAATATTCCATTTCAAAACTACACTACAATTCAAACACTGACACTGAGACGAGGAAAACATGAACTGGAATCACACATTCCACCAATGATGCTCTAACAGTGGGTGAAAAATAAATAAAAATTCAATTGCAACGGAGTATTATTAATACTCAAGCAAATTGATGAATGTAAGAAGTATTTAATTTTTTATTGTTTTTTGTGCTTATCCTATTTTCTTCTAACTGTTTCGCTATGGATCGGCTCGTGGGAGCTGTTTTCGGCTACTGTCCTGGCTTAAAGATTTTTTTTCTGACGAAGCAATTTGCAGAAGTAATTAAAACGTCAATCAGTGTTTCAAGTCTAATTAATCTGAAAAAATTACTTTGAAAGCGGAAGGGAATTCTGTTTTATCTGATTGAAACATTCCCTTCAATTTGCAGGAATAAATATGAGAATGCTGTTAAAATACGCAGTATGGATAGCGTCTGCTGGGTATTCCCTGCTACAGCATACCGGTTTCGTAACTTCTTTAACCATGCAGGGGCGAGGTACGCTCTATAGATGGCCCCGTAAGTGCCCTTAGACAAGCACCGATAACACTTACTTGGCGGTTTGGAAGCTCTCTACACTGACCAGTGGCAGAGTTTAATAGAGGTTTACTCGACATATCTCTCCGCAAATACGGTGATAAATATACGTTTCCAGGAAGGTTAATGGTGAGACAAGAAATTATATTTTTTTATTCGGGAAAGTTAATAGTGACAAGAAAATCTAACAATGATAACTGATTGGTTTCATACGTTGTAAGTTGAACAGTTGTCTGGCTCAGTTGTATAGAGGCCTTTTTTTTTTTTTTTTTTTTTTTTGTCTTTACGCCTCGTCGACGTCATTCGAGGTGGGAAAGGATGGGGGGCAAGGAACCTGAAGGAATTCGGCCATGGCCTTTTAAAGGAAGCATCCCAGTATTCACCTGGAGTGATTTGGGGAAACCAGGCAAAACAAAATTCTAGATGCGCGGACGGGGTTTTGAACCCGCGTCCTCCTGAACACAATGCCAGGGAGTTACCGCTCACCTACTAAGCTAGGTGGATAGGGGCTAGAGCGCTGAGGAGTGACGAAATATAACTACTCAGAAAAAACTAAGATATTGCTATAGCCAAAAGTGCCATATGACTTCTTTTTTTAATTTTTTATTAAAAATGAAGTTGAATAATAACACCTTATATACGAGCTACCGGAAAAGCTGTAGTCGATTTTTCAAAGTCAACTTTTGATGTACATCCAAATACGGTTTTTCTATATCTTGGTTTTAAGCTGTTGGCACACCTCTTCCATCCCGTAGTTCTGAACTACATCCACTGAAAGAAGAAATGAGGAGAAAAATATTCAGGTCAAATTGAAGTAGTTGAAAATTCATTAGTGTAACATAGAGAATAACCGTTTGTGGGTGATTCTGAAGACGAACTAGATGCTTTTCTCGCTACTTCTGTAAGGAGACGAGCTTACGGTTCCGTTTTATTTCTCACAGTTGACGCTTCAGGCTGGCAAATAATAAAGAAAAAAGTGCAATTACACTGCGTACCGAGGTCACCTGACTGTAAGTTACCGAAGCCCTGCAGCTGCTTTCATTCCTTTCACGTGCTACTCACTAAGCGTGGTGGGTGAGCAGTAACGCTCTGCCTTCGCATTCGGGAAGATGCGGGTTCGAATCCTCGTCCGGCCTTTCAGATTTTGCCGAAATCAAGGATGGTTTCTTCAAAAATGCCATGACCAAATTTCTACCAGTTCCTTGCCCCCAGTTCTTTCCCACCTCTAACGATGTCGACGACGTGTAAAGCCTTAAGTAAAAGAAAATATTCTCGTGTTACTTCTGCAGCATTTCTGACAGTCGCCAGACCCGGCCTGTGGAGATAAAAATCTGGAATCTTTGGAAGCCAATCAGGCCATATTATGTTATCGGTTGGAGATAGTGCCTTAAACAAGGTGTATAAAATGTAACTACATTTCTAATTCTAAGTAGATACTAATTTTTTCACAATGGTGTACCCACAATGATACATCGCAGTTTACAACATTTGGCTCGTGGACTGTCATGAACGTTACAAATTTGGTGATGTGACAACGTTTTGCGTAAGCGATGTTTCGAAACCATACTTGAAGATTTCTTACTTCATCAAAACTTCAGCTAGTGACAAGCCAGTAAATTGCAGCATCTCAGTACCATCTGTAACTAATACCATAAGGCTTATTATTATTATTTTTTTAATTTTTTAAAAATATGACCTTCGGTCTCTCTCTGCAACCATTTAGCCGATTGGTACTTTTCAGCTAGAGAAATTGAAAATTTGACGTGTTATAAATTTGATGGATGTTTTTCCAAATATATGAGAAGAATAAATACTTTTTTTTAAGAGTGAGCAATTTCGGCAATTATATTTTTGAGCAAAGAAATAGTTTTTTTTCTTTACAATTTAAAGTGTAAAAAAATAAAGAGAAACACCGAAGGCGTTGTTCTCGACAGAAGCTAATTGAGAAAATCACGACTGACTTATTCCGGAATGACAGCAAACAAATGTTGCTACCAGCAACATTCATATCTCGGAATGACAGCGAAAATAAGAGAAACCATGGCCACAACCGATTTATTTTTGTATTCATTTTTTCCACGAGCGATTAGGGAATGGAATAGAAAGTGTTTACCGGTGGAGTAAACTTAAAATCCGACAGGAGTGGTTCTCGATAAAGCGCTCCTGCCATCCTGATCTGGGTTTTCCATGGTTTTCCCGGATCACTCCAGGCGAATGCCGGAATAATTCTTCCCAATAGTCCATGGGTGCCTCCTGCCATATCCCATATATCCCTTCCAAACATTACCCATTAGGATAGGCCCAATGCACCCTCCACCACACACTTTTAGTGAATCGCGGAGAAATAATAATAATTTATATTAATCTAACTATTTTCTTATACTTTGCTTATGTAATTGTGGGACACTATGGTGAGGACAACAGAAGTCGAACACAACACGTAATTAAAACCACCAATGGCCCAGGCCGTACTCGAACAGGCTACCCTTATAATGTGAGACCAACTGCAACGGCCGACATACAGTAAGTGAAATTTCGAAAACTGATAACAGTGAAAACTAAGATAGCGCGAGAACTGCTTCTTCTTGCGCCACTTCACTGAAATAAAGTTAATATCAGAATAATACTTGTCAAACAATCTCGTCAATGGAAAAATATTGTAAACATTGGGTTATTTGTATTTTTTAAAAATATTATCATATCAACCAATCTTAATGTGGCTAACACCATTGAGATCAAAGAAAAAGTGACTTGTTGGATGCAGGAATTCTTAAGGTAGGAAACGCAGCCTCAAAATAAGTGGTTATAGGAGAGCCACAGATAAGTGTATTTGGACCATTGATGTTATTTATAATATAGAACTTTTTTTGTTCATCGTTAAGTCAGGAGTTGGTTCTGCGCAGATGACAAAGTGTTGTATACATGGATTAAAACGAGAGAAGATTGCAAAAAGCTACAAGAAGTTCTGGAAAGAATATATAGTTGGGTAGATCAACGTGGAATGAAGAGAATGCTGAAAGATTGAGCTTTTTAAGTACGCAGATAAAATATACAGGTTTTGTATAATTATAAGGTGGAGGAGGGAATTCTTTTTGAATACATAAACAGTAAATATTTTGGCGTATCAATTGTTAACAAACTCACTTGGGTAGGATACTTTGGGCAGGAGATAGGGAGAAGTTTCGAAGTTCTGAATCTACCAGAGTGTGTGACAAGCAAATTTAATGGGATGTGAGGGGCTTGGGATAAAAAACCCTTGATCAGATCACTGCTTGAGTATGATGATGTAGCGTGGTACCCAAATTATATATAGCAGATACAGGAGTTGGAGGCGGTTCAAAGAAAGGCAGAATTACATGTAAAAGTTACTGGAGAAAACTAATAGCAGATAACAGAAGTGCTCTTGTAAGTCTATTAGGTATATATAAATTGGTCTGTATAGATATTGGGAGAATAGTTTGGAGCAATACGTGAAACCGAAGAAATGACTATCGTAAACTATCATTTGATTTCAGGCATAAATTTGGGAAAGGGAATTAGATACTGAAATTAATTAACGAGGGACATTTTGAATAAGTTACCTCACACACTGAAAGAACTTGAAACAAAAATTCATGCAATGCAACAGTTGTAGCTGGTTTGTTGGGAAATTTCTACTGGCGCATGTACTCCTGTAATGTAATTTCGTTTTTATTTAATTTTAAGTACTGACCTATCATAAACAATACATTTTTCTGGCGTGCTAAGTCATAATGTACGTGGAAGAAATTACCTCTTGCGGCATCACAGATTTCGGTAGTACCAAGTATTGTTTCAGATATTTTCCACAAACACTTTTGGACAGGTCTTATGAATAATCATCAAAAGAGATAGCATACTATTACAATTACTCCGCAATTCACATAAAGTGGGTGGTAGAGGGTGCGTTGCACCTAGCCTAATGTCTCATCATCATTTATGCGTCGGAAGGGAATGCGGGATATGGCAGGAGGTGCCCATGCGCTATTTTGAGGAACAATCCCGGCATTCTCCCGGAAGCCATGAAAACCCAGATCAGCATGGTCGGAGCGGTTTCTAGAGACCTACTCCTGTCGGAAGTTTTTCTCTATGTCTAAATCCTTCCTATTCCATTCCCTAACCGTTCGTGGAAAAAAGTTAGTGTAGAAAAGAATCAATTCTGGCCCTGATTTCTGTTATCTTATTTTCTCGGTCGTTTCCACATATGAGTGTAGTTGATAGTGAAATATGTTTGCTGTCATTCTGTAATGTACTTTTGATAATGGTTTGTGTCAGATGGACGGTTGTATGGAGGTTCGCGACTTGATTAGCAGTAGGGACTGGGTCAGTTCGCACACCTAGATGCGAGTCGCGGGTTGCAACCACGCAGGGGCCGCCACTGTGGAACGTCCATACTAACCACTCAGCGAGGATCCGTTCAGTTATGTTGCTAACATCTACCAGCTAAATACTTCAGCGGTCTGGTGGATCAGTGGTTAAGGCGTCTGACTGGGGATCGAAAGGTCTCCGGTTTGAATCCCTGTTTCGGCGGGGATTTTCATAGGCACTTAACCCGGCCGTCACTTCTGGCACAGCTTGCTGTGTAATGCGCCAGAACGCTTCTGTGGTTCGGATTCCACTCACTCCAGGCGAATGCCGGGATGCTTCCTTCAAAAAGGCCATGGCTGAATTCCTTCCCTCCCGTTCCTTGTCCCCAGTCCCACCCCGCCTCTAATGACCTTAGCCGTCGACGAGGCGTAAAGCAATTAAAAAAACGTATTCCACGTTAAACTGCAGTTCCCCTGTACCCGGCAGGATTGCCGGGCTAGGTTAAGGCGGTTACGACAGGGGCAGAATGCGCAGCCAATAGAAACCCTGTCACCAGGTCATTAAGACCACACGGAATTATTATTATTATGGATAAATACAGCTGCAAAGCGAATCCTCCGTTACCAGCTGTATATTTGGTATGGACGTATTTTTATTTTATTCCGAAAAACATTTATCACAAATCTCATCCTAAAGGATGATGAGGGGAAAGATCCTTTTAACCTATAAGAATGAAGTCTTTCTTGGCATTGAGAATTAATATAATATTCTGTGGTGACTAGTCGAGTTAATGAGATGTTTAAACGCGATATTTCAGCGTGGTGAAGATGGCGACAGTGTATTCGATCGTTGAAATATCATGTGTAGACACCTCGTTAACACGGCTAATCGCCTCAGAACATTATAATAATCCATTTTAGTGTTAGAATTATAAATAAATTCAAGCTTTTTTTAGATAATTTCTCCGTTATAATAGTTTATTGATACCATGATATGAAATTTCAAAGTTAGTTCTCACTATGGAAGCAAGAATACAGCAGCGATTTTATTCATGTGTCAAGCAGCTTTTTTTATTTTTCTTTAAGGTTCGTCGACGTCGAGATCATTAAAACCGGTAGAGGATGAGGGTGAAGGAATTCGACCATGAAGGAAGTGGTTTCAGGAAGCCATAGTTAACTGAAATCCGGTGGGTCGGAGGGGATTTGAACCCGCGTCCTACCTAACACTCTACCGAAGCGGTGTGTTACCAAGTACGCTGTAATCCAAATACACTAAATTGTATAAAAAGACCACCTGATTAGTATCCATGAATAAGATGTACACGTTCCCATATCTGAATTTGTTATAAATAGAGAAACAGTTCAAGAAGAATTGTACTGTTATAACGGAATAATTATAAATTCGCCTATAAAATAACCTTTCCCATTTCAGAAAACACCTTGAGGTGTCGTATTTAGATTGAAGAGCGGTTGGAGTATAGCAAGACCTTTCGCCCTTATAAAGGCGGCGAATCGTCTCGCCATTAACTCGATAAGACACTAGAGGCGTTGGGAAGCTATACGGATTCAAAACCTCCGAACAAGATTTACGAAGATTTTGTAGGGTCTATTTCGATGGCATCCCAAATGTGCTTGACGAGTTTGAGGTCAGGTAACCTTGTTGGCCAGGGAAGGAGGTTTAGGTCTGCGCAGTGTTCATTCAGCCATTTGGATACAATCCGGAAACGATGGAACGGTGAGTTGTTTTGTTGAAGGAAGAGGTCTTCAGTGAGATGCTGCTAACAAGTAAGCAAAAGAAATCCCAGTAACGCCAACCAGTGAGGAACATGATTATATGTAGCGCCAGGAGTCTCACGTAAACAATCACCGGATAAGAATGCTACCTGCTGGCTAAAAGGCTCTATTACTCCGTTATATTGGCGCAGTACGCATACCCTGTTATCGATCGGTGAATGACAACACTCATCAGGCCAGGGAACATTTTTTTTTTTTTCAATCTATGGTCCAGTGGCGGTGTTGCCGCGCCAATGCTAACCTTCGCAACCTATGATGAGCGGTCAGCACAGATACCTTTGTGGAATGATGGCTTCCGTGCCCCATAGCGAGGCAATAGTTCTGGATGGTGTGGCTGTGCACCAGAGTCAAATTGCAGAGTGACCTGTTGCATTGTATCTCGTCCATACACAGTTACAACGTTGTTAGCCCTAGCAGGGATGGTTTTACAGGACTCGATGGTACTCCCTGAATACAATAGTTCATACAATTCGCAGTGTCTTCACGACTTAAGGAGTGACCCATTCGTCGGGTTCCAACAAATTTCCCACTATTAAATCCACTTAAAACATTCGTCTTACCCATACTGCGCTCGACTATTACTGATATCGTAAGCACCCTTCTTTATATCTTCAGATCTCTAATCATATCATTCCCTTTCGTTTATAAGGCCGCCCAAAAAGTCACATTTGCATAACGTCAGCTGCCTTTAATCAGATTTCTCTTCATCGTGTATAAAATAGATAATTCATCGAGAGAATCCACTGAAACGTGAATAAAACGATTATTCGCTAATGAATACGCTCCCGCAAGAATGATTTGTTTGAACTGGTAATAGGAAGCAATTCGTAATTAAAACGAACGCAGCTGTGCATGATGGAATGAATCTCATTTATTTTAGAAGACAGGATTTTAGTGCTGATTGGAAAATACGCTTCGGAACACAAAATATGTGTGGAATATCATATAGTACGTGATAAAAATGTGATTAAAGTTGTAAACTGAAAGTACGAATGGCGTTAGTGATTTTTTTTCCGATGCGACCTAAAACACAACAACGGTTATTAAAGAGATACAGGATTCAGAAAGTACTGAAGTGTCATTGTTAATCATTTTGTTCAGAACGTGAAATAAAAGTATTCCATTCAATAAAATGCATATATTATTTTTTTACTCGATAGATACCGTGTTTGCTTTAAAGCAAATCGAACACAATAGTTTATATTCAGGAAATTTTGTGGTAAATGATTAATATGTAGAAGAAAGTTAGCTTAGATAGAACAACGATTCAAAATTACACTTAGAATGATATGTAGTACCATGCCTCTTCCTTCACAGTAAATGATTTCTTATCATTAGATAATATCTTCATGTAAAATATTAGCACCGAGGTGGTTTTCCACTGTCTTACCAGTATGTTATTGTATATGTGTAAATAACCAGGAGCGTAGTGTTTTGTGCGTGTTAAGTACGAAAATTAAAACAAAAGGGAGAGATCTGTCCCCACAGCCCGTTTTTGATTAGGAATTTACTGTTCAACGAGGTCAGTTCAGAAATGGAGATACTGGTGACAAGAAAAGAGAGGAATTCGGCCCTGGTCTTTTTTTAGCAACAATCCTGACGTTTGCTTATAATGATTTGGGGATACCGAAATCTGGATTATCGGACCGCGGATCGAGCCCACATTTTCCCGAACGTTAACCACTCACCCACCAAGCTCGTTGCTTAAACACCAAGGGGGTCGAATCACCATCAATAATGGCATAAATCCTTACTGCACAAGCACAACATAAAGATATTGGAATCGACCTAGGTCATTCACACAGCAGCAAGTAGTTAAGACCGAGCGTGGTGGGTGAACGGTTAACGTTCTGGCCGCGGGTTCGAATCCCTGTCCGGGCATCCAGATTTGGATTTTCCATAGTTTCCCCAAATCACTCCAAGCGAATGCCGTGATGCTTTCTTCAAAAAGGCCATGGCCAAATTCCTTCCCGTTCCTTGTCCCATCCCGCCTCTAATGACCTCGACGTCGGCGAGGCGTAAAGCCATAAGTAAAAAAAGAAAAAGTAGCAGTTAAGAATTGTATACCACCGCCTCGCCTACCTAGCTGAACAAACAGTGGAAGATGGAAATTAAGTCCACATTACTCCCACCAACCGACCAGGTTGAATTCAGCACTGTGGTGGCCAGGGTAACGGGGCGGACGTAATAAAAAGTATCTACCATCCTGATTACAGTTTTTACTCGACTTTCCATAATATGTAGGCGAATGCAGGTACGATTCTCATTTTACGCTTCAGAAACTACACAATGCAAAACAAACAGTTCCTCCTGGTGTAATATGCGACCGGAGAAAACAAAAGGAAACCACTCCAATATTCGTTCCCCAAGAAACCATTACGGAAAAATAATTTCAAAGTGGTCACCAAAGTCGCCGACAATTAAAGGTTCATCATTTGGACAAATACGCTCATATCATAAACTTATATGCAGCGTAATACGACGGCTAATCAAATATAAACGAAACTTCTGAAATAGGCGGGGGATGCTGTCTGGCAGCAGCGCGTATGCTACCCGTTAGTTTCTACAGTCGTTTATTTACTTATTATAACGTTGAGTAAACAGGGTGTTCATGCTGAGATTCTACGAAGATGTTCAGCCAGCAGAAACTTTGCGCAGACAGCGTGCACAGTTTGGCGATTGCGTGTAGAAAGGGAAGCAGATACGGATTAAACTAATTTGTACGTTTGAAATGTCCACTTGACCATCTTTTTGGATAGTAAAGTACATTGGTTTTCTGGGTCAACGACAATGTGTCAACGCTGAATGATGATATGAATAACGCTCAACCCCTCACTGCTGCTGCTGCTGATAACTACACTGGACAACAAAGGATTCAGAGGGATAGAAATTTTCAAACGTGGAAGAGGTGCAGTTGGGTACATAAGCGGCCAACAGATATTTATGAAGCTGGAGTAAAAAACTGTCACTGCTATGGAAAATAGTGCATACAACAGTGAAGGGTATACATGGTGTCCCTGTGACGGTAATGCAGTCTTTCAGGGTTGAAGGAGAAGGAAAATGTATTAATTTGAGAGAATGAACACCGAATCGTTCATGCCTGTCGGCAGTTATAAGCCACAGCCGTTTTTCGCCGGTTACAGGCAATATAATGTAGGCATAAGCAACCCGGCTAACATGTAAACTTAAAACTCCACTAACGCAATGTGAATAGTGTGAGTTAAACAGCGAGCAGGGTGAATGAGCGCATTCGGGCAGGCGCGGGTTCGAATCCCCAATCTGCCATCCAGATTATGAAATTGTATTTTAAGAATTTTGTATACCAAGCTGGGAGTTGATTAATTATGGTTTTGTATAGTTTCCGGGTAATTAATTGTAGATTTGTGTAATTGAACATTGTTTTATGGAAAGAAACTATGTGAAATGCTATGTAATATGTTCAAGGACAGTATTATGCTTGAAACATTAATTAAAAGTTTGTAATTGTAAGTAGTGATGTGAGCTATGATGTTTGCAGGACAATTTGCGACGGTTTGGACTGAATTATGTTTGTAAATACCTGTAAATGTCTTTAATTTTCATTTTCATGTGTTTCATGAAGATTGTGAATGATTTTGTATTAACTGATTGTTTGAATGTGATTTTATCTGTTTAAGTATTGTTCCAATTCGACAAACATCGGTCGGCTTTCTCTGTGTTATTCTTGAAATTTTTGTAGCGCCTATATACAGCTAATGGAAGAGACGAGTTTAGGTTGAAAGTTAGTTGTCAATAAGTAGTTCTCGGAAGTGTGTGAGTTTAATCGCAGGAACATGTAGTTTCAAGGAACCAAATACTTAACTCCGTTCCTTGTCCCCCAATCCTTTCCCGCCTCTAATGATCTCGACGTGGACAAGGCGTAAAGTCCTAAGCGATAAAACTAATGCAAAGAAGCTGACGTGATATGTGGTATATGGCATAGTCAGACATGATGATATGTACACGTCTTTCCTTGTTTATTTATTAATTTATCTTATGGTCATAGCACAAATCAATAATACAATGTAACATTAAATTATGATTAGAATTCAAAATCGATATGATGAAGCCAATATAGAGCTTCAATTGAAATATTAATAAAGTGTATCGGTGATACCCTGAAGGCTCGAAGTGGGGAATCAAAGGTCACGTCACGGATGGTTTGTTTTTCGTCACCACAATTGCAATTCGGTGCACCTCTCTTTCCTCATGTGTACAGAGCTGAAGCAGATCTGCCATGGCCAGACCAAACTCTGTTAAGAGCTGCCCAGGTCTTGCGAGGAAGGTAGAGTCCCTTTAGTGCCTGTTGACTGTCAAACAGGGAGTGCCATTCTGGTGGGGCTGAGGCTATCCACTCCAATTTACATGCTTCTCTCCCGTTAAAATTATCAGATATTATATGTTTTGCAGTTTTTTTGCTTGGAATTCTTGATTTAAGTCTCTGAAATTGATTTTCCATGTCGTAGTGGATGGGCAGATTCAGGTTATGACAGATCTTATTATATTGGGCAATTAGGCGATTGCGTCGTCTTATGGTAGGCGGTTCGATGTTACACAAAACGGGTAGCCAGTACAGTGGAGTGGTCTTGATACAACCACTAATTATCCGCATTGTCTGGTCCAAAACAATGTCGACCTTCTTGACGTGGGTGCTATTCATCCAGACAGATGAGCAGTATTCAGCTGCAGAATACACAAGGCTCAGTGCTGATGTGCGGAGTTTGGAGTCGGATTCTCCCCAGGAGGTGCCAGTTAACTTCTGCAGAATATTATTTCTGGTTCTTAGTCTTTCCTTGTGGTGTCTTGTGACACCTGTAGAGACTGAAAATATACTGGCAACAAATATTGCTGCCTGTGAAGTCGTTAGAACGACACCGAGGTTGTTCCACCGAAAGCAACACAACTTAGTGCGACATTGACATGTCTGCACAATGCTGTGAGACATAATAATTCCGTGTGATCGTAATGACCTGGTGACAGGATTTCTATTTGCTGCTCATTCCGCCCCTATAGTAGCCGCCTTAACCTAACGCAGCAATCCAACAGGGTAGAGGGGACCTATATAACGAGGAATCCGATCCACGGAAGTGTTATGGCCTACTTCACATCACGCAGCAAGCAGTTGAACATCGGGTTAAGGGCCTTTGAAAATTACCGCCGAGACAGGGGTTCGATGCGGGGACCAGTTGATCCTCAGACACCTTAACCACTGTGCCACCAGACCGCTCGCTATGATATATGATTTTGAACAATTGTTGTAAATGTATTAGCATCTTGTGAAAGTATTTCAGAAAAATAAAATTGTTACACCTATGTTCCTATGAAGTATTTCTGCTGTGTCAGTTCCTCTCTTCTCACACCACTGTTTCGATTCCCCGTCCCCCCCCCCTCTCGATATTCTTTTGGGCAATTATCCGCCTGCTCAGTGTGCAACAGACTAATGACGCACGAGGGAAAAGTGTATCGATCCAAGCTTTTCTATAAACTGAGAAGCCTTTCCCACGTGTATCATCAATCCCTTGAAGATATTTGGCGCAGAAGAATAAACCGCGAAATATTTCATTTTCCATAAATACGATGACTGTGAAAGACGCAAAACCTTACATTCCTTAGTTCTCTTAATACACTTTCATGGGTATCCCAAAATAATATTAGTTTATCACCTGCGTTACAGCCGTTTCCTCTTTTCTGACTGATACATGTGATTTCCTGCACTGCCCTAAGACTTTGACATCTTAACTAAAACACTCTGGCTAAGGTAATAATTTTGTATTTGCTTTGCTATACCTAAATACAATTAAGAGTTTCTTTTAAGAAAAGAAAGTTATAGTCATATTAGATGGAACCTCGAAAGTTAATTATTTATAAATTACGTAGAGTGAAAAACAAATTTCTCTGAAAATTCTTTAAAAAGTTTCAAAGTAAGTGATAAATCTAGCTTTTTCAGAGCTTGTTTTTGTAAGCAAAAGTTAATCTATAACCGGTAATTCGAACAGAGAAAAGCAGTATCGGCTGTCGAGCAGATATAATCGGCATATTCTAAAATATATCAATTCCCCAGTAACGTTTATATTTCAAATGTTTGATTACTTTTGCAAGCACAGTATTTGTATTAATATCTCGTTTTTATGTTGGTTTTTTGTTGTCGTTTTGTGTTGTTGTTTGTTGTGTTCTTCTTCTTCTTCTTCTTCTTCTTCTTCTCCTTCTCCTTCTTTTTCTTCTTGTGTTTTCTTTATACTTGGTGTTTTGTTACAGGAATCGCTGCCTGCAGGTATCCCTCGGGATCAGAATGTTGCTGAGCCTGGTGTCCCACAGTCTCTGCTCAACCGCAAGTAGCCAGACGATTCCAGACTACGCGTTTTCTTCGAAGTGAATCGCTTTCAAGAATTCACATCCGAACAACTAAAACCACATCTTTAGTCATTTATTTCACTTTCAAGTGTTAACTGAGCCATTATATTGTTTCTAGACGGCTTGTAACCACAACAAAGCTAAAAATGTGCAAGCCGATGATGTCATAGAAGATGGTTTGCAGTAGGAATTAGTTGTTCACGTTCTTTTCCAAAAAATATGTGTAATTTTACATATTGTATAAAGAAACTGTTAACGGGACTTATTATAAGTAGATAGTCTAAAATGTTATGTTTAGATCATTTTTACCAAAACCTGAAAATATGTCTGTATTTAGCACCAGCTAAAATTAAATAGCGTAAATATTAAATATCTCAAAAGTAAAACGTCTTTTGATTAAGGTGAGATGGTTTTAAGCATGCTGAAGCATCGTAGCACCAGCATTATCAAAGTTATCAGTCATAGTTGTCATTACTCTTTTGAACAAGGCACTCAAGCCGTCAATAATCAAACCACTTCATAACAATGATTAAAGCTGAGAACTAAAGACCCGTAAGATTTCTAAGGGCAAAATACGTACAAAAAGGTCTAGTACATTTATATTTTAATAAGTATGCAATTTTTATAGACAACATATTGAAATCATTGAATAAAAACTTAAATTTTCTAGGAATATTCTTTGATCTGACAATGGCATTCAGTTATGTCGATCATAAGACCCTGTTAGTTAAATTAGTTCACTATGATCTTAGTGATGTCATTAGTCTTCGGTTTAAACAAAGATAACAGCGAGTGTACATAAAGTTATTATCGCAAAATGGAGAATTGTTAAACGTAATTCCCTGAGGGAACAATTCTTGATCCTCTCGGATTAGAAGGTAGTGAAAATTTGGAGCTCTTTGCAGATGACGCTAGCATTTTTTCAAAAGACCCATAATGATAAAATCTTGAAAACAAGGCAAATGACATAAAATATAAATACATCGCGCAATGCAAATAAATTAATACTTATTACATAAAAGACACAAAATTTCAATTTGTCAAGAAAAATAAAACATAGGACAGTTGTAATGTGATGTCAGCAAGGAAAGGACTCAATTAAAGAAATTCCTGGACTTGTAAACAAATAGGAACGTAAGCTGGAACCAACACAATCAGAAACTTATTAAAGGTTAATTCTGAAACCTTCTCATTAGTAATAGAAGCTAGAATAAACGCTATAGAAGCGAGTAAGTTTGTATACCTTTTCATTTTTCCATTCCCTTCTTAGTTACGGCATTTCTTTACGGAGATATTTCTCACATGCACAGAAGATATTTAAGTCACAAACACGTGCTCCCAAGAAGTAGGCCTATTTGTCGAATAAGTTCACAGCATAAATCTAGGTATACTAACAATGTCAGCACATTATATATACTTCTTACTGCCCTTTGTAATAGAAAATCCTGAACACTTGAATCCGAACGCTGACATAGGTTGTTAATATACTGGGGATAAAATAACAACCACAAGGATTTAAAATCATTGCCAATTATATACAGCAAGCTTGATAACTTTAAATCCATAATGAAAGGGTTTTTCCTAAGTTAAATAATTTTCTTCTTAGTATTTTGTCACTAGAAATGATTGAGATAATAGTAGATGTTTTGGGAATTCACAATCAAAGATGTGGTTTGATTTTTTCCCCTTTTAAAACTATGTAAAAAGGTAGCAATTAACAAGAGTCTCTGGAAAATGTGTTCTATTATAGTAACTAACGTAGAATGTTACGTCTTTTTAGCTAATACTGGAAAATGTGAGTACGTCTGGGATGCTAAGTAAGTAACCTGTAACCACTACTTGGTATTATTATTGTTTTGTTAAGAATTACAAGCATTTTTCCTCAGTTCAACGACTGTTCTCACCTGGAATCATACTCTCTGCTATAATTATAAAAAAAACAAAGCGTTATAGGAATTTTATATTTGTTTGTAGAGCATGAGAATCACCTTGTATTGTAATTTTTTATTGATGGCTAGCACTAGTGATGAAAATATGTGAGGAATATGGTATTACATTCTTGGTACTGCCTTTTTTTCTGTTATATCTTCCTTATGGTTGTAATTATCTTCAGAATTTTTAGCTGAATCTCCATTATCTTGCTTTAAAGTGAAAATAATTTCTATCGTCCCGTCGCCTTCACATTTTATTGTATTATATTTGTGTTTAGGCGTCTTTACTCATAGGTAGTGTTGAACACATATCAACCACATAACACTATTTTTAACGCAAAATGCCAAAGGAAAGGAATGCAAAACATCTGCTCCTTTCGAAATTCTTTCATGTCCAAGCTTCCAGTCTCATTTTTGTGCTTCATTTCCTTATGTTCATGAGTTTAAAATTCATTATATAATACTATAAAATTGTGGTCTGGAATAATATCAAGACATGTATGGGATTTACAATCCAAAATTTAGTTTCACTGGTATGGTTTAATGTCGTAAAACTTTAATTTTTCACAGAAGCTTTCTTCTTCTGTGTATATGAGGCACTGACAACGTTAATACACTCAAGCCTTTGCGGCTGGAGGGTCAAGAAACTGGATGCGGAGCTCTACCTCAGCGAATACACCATTGGTTGCATAAATATAAGAAAGTGATTTTATTAATTCGTTAATGAACTGTTTAAAATTATATAAATTCACAGAATGTTCCGAATATTTATTCCAGCAGGAAGACACTGTATTGTAAATACGAGCGATTGAATTTTCTCAAAATTTGAGGTTTTTATGTACAGTATTTGACATTCCCATGCCATTTATAGTTTCCACGCTTCTGCATCCTCTCAATAAGAAACAGTTGGGAAATTAGGTAACTGCTTCTAAAGGAAGTCGTTCAAGCATCATATCCTCTGTGTTAAAACAATGTAACTCTGGAGACCTACTTGTTTCACATGCGTCGTTAGTAGTAAGTACAGTATCAGAACCGTTGAGACTGCATATGTGTGCAATGACTAGACTTACAACCTAACGTTCTCTACGACGAACGAGAAAAAGTTAGTCATCATTTACTGTCACACCTTCCATTTGTAGTGTCACGACTACTTAACTATAGATTCTGTTGGTGGATGCAATCACATTTCACAGAACATCTCCTTTGAGAAATTAACAAATGGGATATGAAAGAATTATCTTAATAATTTACAGATTAATGGAGATGTTAAGACAATATACTTTAATACAATTTCTATATTCAATGAGGAAATTTAGTAACAGTCTAAAAGACTGCCTGTGATGGTCCAGTGGCTAATGCGTTGAATAGCTGGATGTCTGAAGGGAGCTCGCAGAACTATGGTTGGAGTTCGCAATGCTTTCCAAGCAGAGAGCGATAACGCGGGAATTTGGGTAATGGATATTGTCGCCGGCTTCTGAGCCAGTGATCGAAGAGTCAACTCTACCGACGATTTATTGACAGCCAAAGATTACACTGGTCATGAAAATTGGCCCTGACACCATTGCTGCTGATTCTTATGTAAAATGACCTCCTGAATCCGAATATGACCCTCGTATTATCCCAACACCCACAGATTTTGGGGGCCGCCCCCCACCCATTTTTATCAATTTTAAATAATTTTGAGGGATGAAAAAGGATTATTTATAAGCCTTTAAATATCTTCTGAGGGGCTAGAGAGGTGAAAAATTCTAAGACATTAACATTTGTGGGAAGAAGGTAAATTTGAGGGGATTTTACCCCCTTAAATTGTAAAAAAAAAAAAAAAAAGAAAAAAAAATTGGATTGTTTTCCTTTTTCACTTATTTTCTACATATTCCAAGGTTCTAGCCCACATTAACCTCCCCCAAACACACTCAAAATATATAGCAACAATAAAAACATATATATAGCAAGAGTTCGGACCACGCTGCCTCTCTCAATACCTCGCGGCTACAGGTTTCTTCCTGTTCTTTTACAAGTGAATTACAGTGAGTATGAGTTGTGACTAATACCAAGTTATTCATTTTCTGTTTAATTATGCTACACTAGTATAAAAATAATCCTGATAGCTTCTGCTATGTTTGCGGGGAACTGACGTTAAAAGATTTTCTCCGCTTCTTAAAACTGGTTATAAATTTTACTTTGATTGTAAAGTTGGGAATCGGGACAACGTTTGGGCTCCAACAGTTTGCTGTTCCTATACATTTTTTGAGGTATTTGGGGGAGGATGAGGGAATATGGAATATTTAGAAAATAAGTGAAAAATTTCCGAGAAAACCAGAAATAATCGTTCATTTTTTGTAGAATTAAAGGGGCAAGCCCCCCCCCCCAAATCTACCTCTTGCTAAAAGTTAATATTTTACCATTTTTTCTCTAGCCCCCCCCCCCCCAGAAGAAATGTAAAGGCTAAAATAATCCTTTTCATCACTCCAAACTATCGAAAATTGATAAAAATAGGTGGGAGACGTCCCCCAAAAGCTTTGAGTGAGGGGGGAAAACGCGGTTCATATTCGGATTTTTTTTTTTTATACCTGTGCTATAGAAATTAGGAGTTGGAGAGCGGAGAAGACTGCTTGGAGGAGATAGCGTTGTAAAGGTAGAATGGTGTTGAGGAGACGCTAGCGAAGAGTTCGGGAAGCTGTTTGGTGAGATCTAACTGAACTATCAAGAAAGCTGTAATGTTCAAAGTTACTGGAGCGATGTAATGTTTATTTGTCTTCTGTGCATATTAAAGAAACTCATCAGGTGTTAGTGAGCGTGCACAAACTACATGGTTCGGTCCAGGGGGGGGGGAGGGGTTGGCTGGAAGGCTACGCTGGGCTACGTGGTCGGAGGGGGGAGGGTTCCGAGCCAGGCCACGTAACTTTCCTTTCATAACATTTTTCACAGTTAAAACGAGGAACAGAACTCACAACAGCATGTGAATATTCATTTCCCCTCAGTTAATTATCTCCGTAAGTAATTTACAATCGTCTGACAAGAGAAAACAGTACAAAATGTCTTCCTGGAATCAAAAGGGAAAAAAGCTACGTGCTACGTGGGAGGGAGGGTTCATAGGAGACCAAAATTGAGCTACGTGAGTAGATGTACAAGGCGGTTTCTGGGACAAAAGATCTTAAGCCGGCCCTGGAAGAGATTCCACTCGACCGCGTGACGTCACAAGATGGCCGCCGTTAGTTCTTTGGCCGGCCAAGATGGCCGCCCGTTAGTTCACTGTTATTTAGTCTTTATTCTAGCTGTTATTTCACTTATCTCCAACAAATATTACTCTGAAATCAGCGATATTATTTACGATTGTGTCCTATGTGATGTAGATATTCCAGCTGCACAAATGTTGCAATGTAGCATATACACACATCCTGCCACCAGGTGTCTCCACCGAACAGCCGATGCCACGAGAAACTTCATCTGCGCATGCAACGGCCAGAGATATTCCACTTCGCCACGAGATCTTCTATCCTTGTCTTGCGGGGAAAACCCTACCCTAAAGGTAGCCACACACGTGGAGGCCGGGCCGCAGGGGAAACGGACCGCAGGGATTTCATCGAAGTGGCGCTGCACACACACGGGGGGTTAAAATCCTCAAGGGTTTCTCAGTCTCAGAGTTGGCTTCACGATGGCAGCATCCGATGATGTTCACGCATTGGCTGCTGTTACGATTTTCTTTATTGAATCTGTCACAGTGCTTGCTACCTCTCTCTAAGCTGCCTAGTAAAACTTGAAGCAGCCTTTTTCTGTAGTTCCATATCTTCATAAAAGCTTCCTATCATATTTCAAAAATTTGCCTCGGTTAACCAGGTGGCTCGAATAATCGGAACTCGGATAACCGGACTTTTACTGTAATTGATTTATTCCCATTCGTAAATACATCAACAACATAAAATTAAGTTTAAATGACATAAAAACTAAATTAAAATAATATTAGTTTAAAATCATGTTGTAATTAATATAGTTGATCATGTGATGTAAACTCAAATTCAAATCACATAACATCATTTGCATTATAATTTGATAGAACAATTGCTGCTGTGTCGTTGTTTTGAGGTAATTTATCAAAATTTGCTGATGGTTTATAATGATCCTGCTGGTGTTGCTTGAAAAGGTTGTGGGCTGAGACTATTCGATGAGGTTCCTGGATAAAAAAATATCCAGAACTGCTGCCTGCAGAATAGTACAGGCCAGAAGTAGGTAACCATTGCTCACTGTAAGACATTCCTAAACAGCCCATTTCGATTTGAAACAGGGTGTCATTAATTATTTTTTCTGCTATTAGCATTTGATTGGTCGGAAGGCCACGTAATTTTATGGCAACGGTTTTGCTAACAACGTCAAAGTGATCTTCTTGCAGCACGGTTTTTTTTAATGTTCTTCAGCAAATCACTTCACAAAGATTCATTTCCTGATGGTTTAATGTTGCTGTTTTTTTTAATATTGATTCTTTTTATTTTTTTTTGTTGCATTTGGTTCATTCTCCTTCAATATTTATGACAGCTTGACGTAGGTAGCTTCTCGTTTGTTTGTGTCGTTGTATTCCTGGTACTTCAATTCCTATAGACATGGCTCACTATCATACATATTTATAAACACGGAACATCACCAAACGGAACATTAGAAACAAAACAGAGAAACAAAGTCGCAACACATGCAGGCACTCACAAGAAATCCCGGAAGGCCGACTGACCGCAGGACACACGCTGAGCTTCTCACCCTCCCTCCCGGCCTTCGAGGAAATGAAGAATTGTTTTTCGGCAGGGATTTGGCCGCACTGGGGTGCGGCCACGGCCTCAAGCAAGTGCCCACACACGTGCGGGATCCCGCAAGGCCGTGACCCTTGCGTCCAAATCCCTTGGGTTTCCCGCACGTGTGTGGCGGCCTTAAGGCGTATTTGCACAGGTGTCGATATGTACGTACTTGCTCGGCCGCCGAGACCCTGTTGCGACATGTGCGATAACTTGCATAACTGTCGCTATAGGTCAGCACACGGCAGAAGACATTTGTCGCTAGATGGAGCGGGTGTACCAATATGCGTGAAATATTTCGATGTTTGCGAAGCCACTCGCGTGTTTGACCGGGAGCGCGATAACTTGCATAACTGTTGCTAGAGGTCAGCACACAGCAGAAGACATTTGTCGCTAGATGGAGCGGGTGTAGCAATATGCGTGAAATATTTCGATGTTTGCGAAGCCACTCGCGTGTTTGACCGGGAGTCCGACAGGTTACGAAATGGCTCCAAGGGAAGCACATTATTCATTCGCCATTATGAAAGCATAGCTGGGTGTCTGGCTGGCGGACAAAGAAAGTAGGGCGTCCAACACAGCGTTCGTGTGATTGCAGAATTTTGTTCAGAGTCTCAGGCTTGCAGCGAATTTCGTGTGTATTTGTTCAGGTGTCCTGCTATCGATAAGGAATTCAGGTTGCGCCATATGCCCATTGCACTGCGAAACCGCCCCAGCAGGATACATAGAAATATTTCAGCATTCACTTCGGTTCAAGAAGAAATTATTACGAGATGAGAATAATTATTATATGTCAGTTTTCGTAGTACAAATCTAGGAAACATTTATGGTAGCCCAATCACTCGTGTTTTCAAAACGAAAATCGAAAATTTTGTTTTCATTCTGGGTGACCAGAAAAACTGCTTGAGTCTTTGTATTTAATTAAAAAAAATAGATCATGTGAAAGTGTAACTTTTACGTTTAAAACGTGATAATGAACCATGGAATGTCTTGGCATAGGTCAAATTCACGTCTATACAATTCAGTTCTGATATTCGAAATTGGCAGAGGGTGCTTTGCACAAAAAATAACTCTGTGCGAATAACAAGAGGAAATAAGGGTCAGTACGGTGGGATTCCAATATAATTAATCGTTAATGATAACTCGGGAATTTCTGTCACACTGCCATTATTTTAATTTATTAAATTATATGCAATGAAACAAAGCGAGAATCCAACTAATGTTTTAAACTCAAAGAAGTGATTTCCTAATGTATGTGTCTACAACCTCGATGAACTTTGTGCATTTCTATCCTATTGCTATGGCATTAACTTTCCTACCTATTTTATCTGAAATATGCCCACTAAATTATATTCACATGAATATCATTGCCTAATGCAAAGTTGCAGATGTGAAATCCAGTTTGTGAATGCCGGGATGCTTCCTTCAAAAGGACATGGCCGAATTCCTTCCCATTCCTTGCTCCCCATCCTTTCCCCGTCTCTAAAGACCACGTTGTTAGAGAGACGTTTAAAAGTTAAAAAAAAAAAATGAAATTATTGTGATAAAGTATAGCAATACCACAATTGGTATAAAACATTTCATTGCACTCGTAATTGTTGCCACCAAGGTCAAACCTTTGTCGTCTGTCTATCCAGACCAATCTATGTATCAATTCTGTTATGCTTTCGTAAGCAATCACAAATTGAGTGTCCTTAGCTGTATTTTGTCTAAAATTCCAATCAATCCCTTGTGACACATCAGTGATTGACTAGAAACAGAGAGATATACCCACCTTTAACTGTATTTTACAGCACAGCACGTATGTTCCAGGAACGAAATACGTCTGTTAATCTTACTAATTTCACCCCTGTCGAATCGAAGTACGCCAGTCCTATGTGATAAAAATCGAGTCACGCTAAGGCAGTGCTTTCGCAAAGTCTTCTGCTAATCAGTAGCCAGGTACCAAAATGTTCATTTAAGGTGGTTCTACTACAGTTTTCAGGGAAATTCTCCCCTTTTCCAGGAAATTATTTTTCAATAAATCAGGGGGACGAAATACGTCTGTTAGTCTTACTAATTTCACCCCTGTCGAATCGAAGTACGCCAGTCCTATGTGATAAAAATCGAGTCACGCTAAGGCAGTGCTAAGCACTGAACATGCCTGAGACCATCGTCTGTGACCAAGGTGGAGACACTCCCTTATAGAAGAAATCCAGTGTCAGCTTCTACTGATATTCTACTCCTAATTCTTTCACCAAGATCCACCCCTAGCCTCATCGCCAACATACCCACAGCACTTCCTCAAACCACCTTCTGTTTTCCAATGATTCCCAATCCAACCCCTGATCAGTTACAGACAGCGTTACCTTCTGTTCGTGCGTTAAAGTAAACCAAAAATTCAAAATTCGCGAAGTCTTTTGCTAATCAGTAGCCAGGTATCAAAATGTTCATTTAAGGTGGTTCTTACAGTTTTCCAGGGAAATTCTCCCCTTTTCCAGGAATTTATTTTTCAATAAATCAGGACCCTGGGGAGTTCTCCATTCGGCTTAAAATGTTCCCATCTAACGCCAACCTTCGGATTCAGGACCAAGTCTGACATTTGTTTGTAATTGCATGCTTTGTTCAAGTAACCACGATAAAGTTACCATAATGCTCTTAGCTCACTGATAGTTTCTTGGTCATCAAACAGACATCATAACCCACATTTTTATAGAAGATCCCCACACATCGACAAGTATCTAAAACGTCACCATAGGTGTAGACACTAGTTCTATTACGCCTAAGATAGTGCTCACATTTGAACTGTCGTAAATTGTTAGGTCAAAGTGGGTGTTTAGATATTTTATCCACTCAGGCCTCATCACCTAAAGTCTAGTGCGAGATTGTGGTCATGGTCAACTTAGGCTTCATACACCACTCAGAATTATTCCATCAATATCCATTCTAACAGCATTATACGCCACCTACAGCCACTCAACACTCTTCCTATCTTCCAATGACATCCCAGCCCCAGCTCCTTTATTATGTCACTTACTGAATATTTTACACAGATAAATCTAACTGCCCTCCTTTGCACCTTGCATTTGATGTACAAAAAATGTGGACTCCATACTACACCACACAAGCAATGGTCTGACTGTGGGTTTGTACCCAAGTCCTTCGCTTCTATGGTACATCACCCCTCTCTGTTAGATGATTTTTTTGTAGTGAGAATCAAAATTCACATGCCAACACAAACGGCAGTAAACTGTAAAGAGCACATCGAAATGGGAGATTGCCTAAGCCCTGAAACAATGGTTAGAAGCACACGTTGATAATTCTATAACCACATATTTTAGACTCAAATCCACAGAGGAATGACACACGCACACACTTGTACATGCATACAGCGAGGTCAACAGAACTAACAGCAAGCATCATGAAAACGATGAAGTGGGGCAGAATTGTCGTTACAACTGATTAACTGGACAGAACTATCGTTACAAAAATCATCAGACAGACGAGTTACTTACGCTTACATGCACAAAGAGAGACGCAGACACACATGTCCAAGACTACACACCTACCGGTACCAATCATGGAAACAAAAAAGTGATGTAGTACTCTCTTGCCTCATGACTGGCTGAAAAACAGAAGTCTCCCTACATATCATCAGCCTGGCGAGATAGAAGGTGTGCAAAAGATGGCATGTTTTCACCATAAACCTAAGTGTTTATACCATAAATAGCGTTCATCACGCCCCAGTTGATTACATTTACCATCAACACGTCTCTCCCACACCGCAACCCCTTTCTACCATTCAGTAAAAAAGTGACGCAGGTACCATGAGTTACAATAGACACCTGACTATCAGATCTCACCCACAAATCCATACATCTCAATACACTAGCACAAACAAACATAAGTGGAGGGACAGCAAAATCATTCGTCCAGACAGACGTGTTTATAGAAGGTATCACCATATTTACACATCCAGACACAGAGAGAGAGCACAAACACTCACATTTCCATGCCTTCAGCGAGCTAGACACAACATCCAGCCCCAATCATGGCGACGAAAAAGTGGGGTAGAACCCCCATGGCTCATGAAATATTTCGCACATCCTGTAGCTATTCAGTCTGGACCTAGGGTGTTCAGTCCTTTTCCTCCAGTTACGTGTATGTGTGTGGTGATGTATGGTAACTGTGTGTATGCATGGACATGTGAGAGTGTGTCTTTCTATGTGGTTGTGTGTCTATCCCGATAGGATTCTACTCGACTTTGAGATTTCACAATGACTGGCTACCTATGTGTTGATGTAATTAATTGATAATGTGATAAGTACTGAGGTGTATGGCAAAAACATGTCATCCATTGCACACACTCTAACGTCTGTCTGATGGTTTTTTGGTCAGTTATGTTTGTGTGTGAGACCTAGTATGAGTATGGGAGTTATGATATTTGTCCAATGACCATGTGCGTACTGATACTCGTGGTACATGGGGGCACATGTTACTGAATGGCAGAAAAAGCTTAGGTGTGGGATAGACGTGTTGGTGTTGATGTGAACAGTTTTGTACCTAGCACACATGATACTGGATGGTAGTGAGGTCTGTAGTGTGAAATAAATGAGATGATGTTGATGTGAAGAGTATGGTGCCTGGAACATATGTTACTGATGATTTTTCGGTCAGTTATGAGCCATGGGGGTTCTACCCCACTTTTTCGTCGCCATGATTGGGGCTGGATGTTGTGTCTAGCTCGCTGAAGGCATGGAAATGTGAGTGCTTTGTGCGTCTCTCTCTGTGTCTGTATGTGTAAATATGGTGATACCTTCTATAAACACGTCTGTCTGGACGAATGATTTTGCTGTCCCTCCACTTATGTTTGTTTGTGCTAGTGTATTGAGATGTATGGATTTGTGGGTGAGATCTGATAGTCAGGTGTCTATTGTAACTCATGGTACCTGCGTCACTTTTTTACTGAATGGTAGAAAGGGGTTGCGGTGTGGGAGAGACGTGTTGATGGTAAATGTAATCAACTGGGGCGTGATGAACGCTATTTATGGTATAAACACTTAGGTTTATGGTGAAAACATGCCATCTTTTGCACACCTTCTATCTCGCCAGGCTGATGATATGTAGGGAGACTTCTGTTTTTCAGCCAGTCATGAGGCAAGAGAGTACTACACCACTTTTTTGTTTCCATGATTGGTACCGGTAGGTGTGTAGTCTTGGACATGTGTGTCTGCGTCTCTCTTTGTGCATGTAAGCGTAAGTAACTCGTCTGTCTGATGATTTTTGTAACGATAGTTCTGTCCAGTTAATCAGTTGTAACGACAATTCTGCCCCACTTCATCGTTTTCACTGATGCTTGCTGTTAGTTCTGTTGACCTCGCTGTATGCATGTACAAGTGTGTGCGTGTGTCATTCCTCTGTGGATTTGAGTCTAAAATATATGGTTATAGAATTATCAACGTGTGCTTCTAACCATTGTTTCAGGGCTTAGGCAATCTCCCATTTCGATGTGCTCTTTACAGTTTACTGCCGTTTGTGTTGGCATGTGAATTTTGATTCTCACTACATAAAAATCATTTAACAGAGAGGGGTGATGTACCATAGAAGCGAAGGACTTGGGTACAAACCCACAGTCAGACCATTGCTTGTGTGGTGTAGTATGGAGTCCACATTTTTTGTACATCAAATGCAAGGTGCAAAGGAGGGCAGTTAGATTTATCTGTGTAAAATATTCAGTAAGTGACATAATAAAGGAGCTGGGGCTGGGATGTCATTGGAAGATAGGAAGAGTGTTGAGTGGCTGTAGGTGGCGTATAATGCTGTTAGAATGGATATTGGTGGAATAATTCTGAGTGGTGTATGAAGCCTAAGTTGACCATGACCACAATCTCGCACTAGACTTTAGGTGATGAGGCCTGAGTGGATAAAATATCTAAACACCCACTTTGACCTAACAATTTACGACAGTTCAAATGTGAGCACTATCTTAGGCGTAATAGAACCTATGGTGACGTTTTGGATACTTGTCGATGTGTGGGGATCTTCTATAAAAATGTGGGTTATGATGTCTGTTTGATGACCAAGAAACTATCAGTGAGCTAAGAGCATTATGGTAACTTTATCGTGGTTACTTGAACAAAGCATGCAATTACAAACAAATGTCAGACTTGGTCCTGAATCCGAAGGTTGGCGTTAGATGGGAACATTTTAAGCCGAATGGAGAACTCCCTGGGTCCTGATTTATTGAAAAATAAATTCCTGGAAAAGGGGAGAATTTCCCTGAAAACTGTAGTAGAACCACCTTAAATGAACATTTTGATACCTGGCTACTGATTAGCAGAAGACTTTGCGAATTTTGAATTTTTGGTTTACTTTAACGCACGAACAGAAGGTAACCCTGTCTGTAACTGATCAGGGGTTGGATTGGGAATCATTGGAAAACAGAAGGTGGTTTGAGGAAGTGCTGTGGGTATGTTGGCGATGAGGCTAGGGGTGGATCTTGGTGAAAGAATTAGGAATAGAATATCAGTAGAAGCTGACACTGGATTTCTTCTATAAGGGAGTATCTCCACCTTGGTCACAGGCGATGGTCTCAGGCATGTTCAGTGCTTAGCACTGCCTTAGCGTGACTCGATTTTTATCACATAGGACTGGCGTACTTCGATTCGACAGGGGTGAAATTAGTAAGATTAACAGACGTATTTCGTCCCCCTGATTTATTGAAAAATAATTTCCTGGAAAAGGGGAGAATTTCCCTGAAAACTGTAGTAGAACCACCTTAAATGAACATTTTGGTACCTGGCTACTGATTAGCAGAAGACTTTGCGAAAGCACTGCCTTAGCGTGACTCGATTTTTATCACATAGGACTGGCGTACTTCGATTCGACAGGGGTGAAATTAGTAAGATTAACAGACGTATTTCGTTCCTGGAACATACGTGCTGTGCTGTAAAATACAGTTAAAGGTGGGTATATCTCTCTGTTTCTAGTCAATCACTGATGTGTCACAAGGGATTGATTGGAATTTTAGACAAAATACAGCTAAGGACACTCAATTTGTGATTGCTTACGAAAGCATAACAGAATTGATACATAGATTGGTCTGGATAGACAGACGACAAAGGTTTGACCTTGGTGGCAACAATTACGAGTGCAATGAAATATTTTATACCAATTGTGGTATTGCTATACTTTATCACAATAATTTCATTTTTTTTTTAACTTTTAAACGTCTCTCTAACAACGTGGTCTTTAGAGACGGGGAAAGGATGGGGAGCAAGGAATGGGAAGGAATTCGGCCATGTCCTTTTGAAGGAAGCATCCCGGCATTCACAAACTGGATTTCACATCTGCAACTTTGCATTAGGCAATGATATTCATGTGAATATAATTTAGTGGGCATATTTCAGATAAAATAGGTAGGAAAGTTAATGCCATAGCAATAGGATAGAAATGCACAAAGTTCATCGAGGTTGTAGACACATACATTAGGAAATCACTTCTTTGAGTTTAAAACATTAGTTGGATTCTCGCTTTGTTTCATTGCATATAATTTAATAAATTAAAATAATGGCAGTGTGACAGAAATTCCCGAGTTATCATTAACGATTAATTATATTGGAATCCCACCGTACTGACCCTTATTTCCTCTTGTTATTCGCACAGAGTTATTTTTTGTGCAAAGCACCCTCTGCCAATTTCGAATATCAGAACTGAATTGTATAGACGTGAATTTGACCTATGCCAAGACATTCCATGGTTCATTATCACGTTTTAAACGTAAAAGTTACACTTTCACATGATCTATTTTTTTAATTAAATACAAAGACTCAAGCAGTTTTTCTGGTCACCCAGAATGAAAACAAAATTTTCGATTTTCGTTTTGAAAACACGAGTGATTGGGCTACCATAAATGTTTCCTAGATTTGTACTACGAAAACTGACATATAATAATTATTCTCATCTCGTAATAATTTCTTCTTGAACCGAAGTGAATGCTGAAATATTTCTATGTATCCTGCTGGGGCGGTTTCGCAGTGCAATGGGCATATGGCGCAACCTGAATTCCTTATCGATAGCAGGACACCTGAACAAATACACACGAAATTCGCTGCAAGCCTGAGACTCTGAACAAAATTCTGCAATCACACGAACGCTGTGTTGGACGCCCTACTTTCTTTGTCCGCCAGCCAGACACCCAGCTATGCTTTCATAATGGCGAATGAATAATGTGCTTCCCTTGGAGCCATTTCGTAACCTGTCGGACTCCCGGTCAAACACGCGAGTGGCTTCGCAAACATCGAAATATTTCACGCATATTGCTACACCCGCTCCATCTAGCGACAAATGTCTTCTGCTGTGTGCTGACCTCTAGCAACAGTTATACAAGTTATCGCGCTCCCGGTCAAACACGCGAGTGGCTTCGCAAACATCGAAATATTTCACGCATATTGGTACACCCGCTCCATCTAGCGACAAATGTCTTCTGCCGTGTGCTGACCTCTAGCGACAGTTATGCAAGTTATCGCACATGTCGCAACAGGGTCTCGGCGGCCGAGCAAGTACGTACATATCGACACCTGTGCAAATACGCCTTAGGGTAGGGTTTTCCCCCGCAAGACAAGGATAGAAGATCTCGTGGCGAAGTGGAATATCTCTGGCCGGCGCATGCGCAGATGAAGTTTCTCGTGGCATCGGCTGTTCGGTGGAGACACCTGGTGGCAGGATGTGTGTATATGCTACATTGCAACATTTGTGCAGCTGGAATATCTACATCACATAGGACACAATCGTAAATAATATCGCTGATTTCAGAGTAACATTTGTTGGAGATAAGTGAAATAACAGCTAGAATAAAGACTAAATAACAGTGAACTAACGGCCGGCCATCTTGGTCGGCCGGCCCGCCATCTTGGCCGGCCAAAGAACTAACGGCGGCCATCTTGTGACGTCACGCGGTCGAGTGGAGTCTCTTCCAGGGCCGGCTTAAGATCTTTTGTCCCGGAAACCGCCTTGTACATCTACTTACGTGGTTTATGCACGCTCGCTTAGACTGTTGCTATTTTGCCATCGTACAGATGAAATCGAACCTCTGTAAATACTGAATGCCAAAGCTGATCCTACGGCCTCATTTAGAAAGAAGCACTGAAGGCCGATGCTATTAACAAAGAGGATTTGGCATAGTTGTAGAAGCAGCGGCTTAGACTAACCGAGGACCCTTGCAAAGAAATAGTGTTTTTTTTTTTCAATTACCGTGCAAGTTTCGGACCATTGCATGCTACATGAAACCATTTTTTTTTTTTTTTTTTTTTTTTTTTTTTTTTTTTTTTTTTTGTAACTGCTTTACGTCTCTTTTTAACATCGAGGTCTTTAGAGACGGGAAAGGATGGGGGGCAAGGATGGGGGCAAGGAATGGGAAGGAATTCGGCCATGGCCTTTTGAAGGAAGCATCCCGACATTTGGTTGGAGTGATTTTGGGAAACCATGGAAAACCCAAATCTGGATGCCCGGACGGGGATTCGAACCGCCGTCCTCCCGAATGCGAGGCGAGAACGCTAACCGTTACACCGCCCCGCTCGGTACACGAAACCAAATCGTGCAGCAAAGCTGAAGACGTCAATGAATACTGTCTTGATCTTCTTTTATTTTTGTCACCATGACATGCGAGAGATAATTTTTATGCAGTTTAATAATAAAATATCCTTCTTTTGAACGTTTTTGTCTTTGAAGCGAGATTGTTAAATGCTATTCTTATGTATTTTAAAGACTTTGCACTGGTGTAGGAATAATATCAGCTGAAATAATATTTAATTTGTGACTTAAGTATTATAATTCTGAAACTGTTGATGTAAAGGGGTAGTTGCTAAAAGGTAAATGAATGGATACAATATGAATAATCAAAACCAGATATTAAATTATTATAAGTGAACTGATGAGGATAATAAACAAACGCTCAGTAAATGCTGATGGATAAAGGATACACACTTATAAGGGAGCGTCCATAAACTACGTAGCTCAATTTTGGTCTCCTGTGGTCCCCTCCCCTCACGTAGCGCGACTTGACTTTTGACTCTACCCCCCCCCCCTTTTCGTGTGGCACGTAGCTTTTTTTCCTTTGATTCCACAAGACATTTTGTACAGTTTTCTCTTGGCAGACTGTCGTAAATTACATACGGAGACAATTTAATGACTGAAATAAATATTCACATGCTGTTTTGTGTTCTGAACTTTATTTTAACTGTGACAAATAATATGAATGAAAAGTTACGTGGCGGGCTAGGATCCCCTCCCCCCTCCCCCACCCGTAGCCCTGCGTAGCTTTCCAGCCAACGCTCCCCCCCTCCCCCCCCGGCCACCCTAGACCGAGTCACATAGTTTATGGACGCTCCTTAACAGCTGAACCTTGCGTATAGGAAGGGTTGCTTGACAGTGAGATTTTCCTTGAAGATTATAAGCTGTAACAGAGAGACAGAGGAAAGTTTTTGGAAACGTATTTGTGCTGTTTGGTAATGAACACTACAATTTGCTGTTATTCATAGATAGTAGATCTTAATCAGTAGGGAAGCGTTCTGCGTGAATACAAGGGAAAAGATAAAGGTCTTGGCTGTTTATCATATTGGGAAAATGAATGTGGACCTCTCCTTCACGCGGTGCATCCTGTTTGCATGGACGAGGCAGTGACGAGGTAACGATTTCCTGTATAAGGAGTCACCTACTGTTTGCCAACGGCCTCCTGAAAGTAGGGAGGAGGAACCAGAAGTGGTCCGGTGCACCCTCTTGCCCTTGGGGTTGAAAAAGGCCCCTAAAGGTGGATGAATCAGAAATGATCAGCGAAATGCGGATGTAGAAGGCCAAGAGAAGCCACCGAATTAAAAAAACCAACACCATATAAACTTCATAAATCACTTATTAAATGGTGGCTTCCTTGTGGGTAAATATTCCTTAGGTAAAACAGTCCCTAAATGGGATTTCCGATGGTGACTACTCAGGCAGGAGCCACCAGAATTGATACGAAAATTCTACAGGTCGGACCACGAACTGTTAGAAGTCTGAATGAGGTAGATAGATTAATAAACTTAAAAAGGGAGATGGGAAGATTTAAGTTGTTTCTTTTTTTTTTTGGGGAATTAGTGAGATTAAGTGAAAAGATGCACAGAATTTCTGGTCTGGATAATATAAACTGAAGAGCCAAAGAAACTGGGACACCTCTCTAATATCGTGTAGGGCTCCCACGAGCACGCAGAAGTTTCGCAACACGACGTGGCATGGACTCGACTAATGTCTGAAGTAGTGCTGGAGGGAATTGTCACCATGCATCCTGCAGGGCTGTCCAAAAATCCGTAAGAGTACGAGGTGGTGGAGATCTCTTCTGAACGGCATGTTGCAACACATCCCAGAAATGCTCAATAATGTTCATGTCTGGGGAGTTTGGTGGCCAGCGAAGGTGTTTAAAACTCAGAAGAGTGTTCCTGGAGCCACTCTGTAGCAATTCTGGACGTGTGGGGTGTCGCATTGTCCTGCTGGAATTGCCCAAGTCTGTCAGAATGCACAATGGACATGAATGGATGCACGTTATCAGCCAGTCTGCGAAAGTACTTGTCACCTCTCAGAGTCGTATCTAGACGTATCAGGAGTCCCATGTCACTCCAACTGCACACGCCACATACCATTACAGAGTCTCCACCAGCTTGAACAGTCCCCTGCTGACATGCAGGTTCCATGAATTCGTGAGGTTGTTTCCATACCCGTACATGTCCATCCTGTCGATACAATTGGAAAAGAGACTCGTCAGACCAGGCAACATGTTTCCCATCATCAACAGTCCAATGTCGGTGTTGACGGGCCCAGGCGAGGCGTAACTCAGAAAGGGTACACGAGCGGGCCTTCGGCTCCGAAAGCCCATATCGATGATGTTTCGTTGAATGGTTCGCACGCTGACACTTGTTGATGGTCCAACATTGAAATCCGCAGCAATTTGCGGAAGCGTTGCAATTCTGTCACTTTGAACGATTCTCTTCAGTCTTCGTTGGTCCAGTTCTTGCAGGATCTTTTTTCGGCCGCAGCGGTTTCGGAGATTTGATGTTTTACCGGATTCCCGACATTCACGGTGCACTCGTGAAATGGTCGTACGGGAAAATCGCCACCTCGTCGCTACCTCGGAGATGCTGTGTCCCATATCTCATGTGCCGACTATAACACAACGTTCAGACTCACTTAAATCTTGATAACCTGCCATTGTAGCAACAGCAACTGATCTAACACCTGCGCGAGACACCTGTTTTCTTATATGGCATTGCGGACCGCAGCGCCGTACTCTGAGTGTTTACATATCTCTGTGTTTGCATACTCATGCCTATACAAGTTTCTTTGGTTCTTCACTGTAGAATAATTAACACACAAGCTGTCAGTGGAGTTACTAGTGCGAGATATGTAATGACAAAAAGAGTAGGGAAAAAGCGAAGTTATTCTTCTTCGGAGTCAGAAAAATTTATTTTCACCACTTTGATCACTATGCGGTAGACGGTTGGTAGTGCATTGGAGACATCGTATTCTGAACGCATTCCTCAGATAACTATAGAAACCACTGGCGACGTCTGCGGTCAGCCTTTGCGGTCTGTAGTCGTATTCGGAATCGCAACTTCATGGTCCGAACGTGGGCTGTGTTCACCCACTGCTCAGCATAGCCTGCGCGCACGTTTTCAGTTTGACAGATATTTTTACGGTATTACATCTTTTACTTCTGTTTATTAACACTATCAATTCAAAATTTTTGAGGTGTCAGTATATTTGAGAAATTTTTGAATTTTTATAAACGTAATTTATAAGCAAAATTCATGTAAATTTTACATACAAATTTAAATTGAGGTACTACGACAATGAAATACGGCATGTAAATTCCATCTTTATTTTTCAAACGCACAGATTAAAAGAAAGTCGAAAATATTTTACTGGTAAGGACTATGTTGAGCAGATTTCACTTTTATGCCATGAAATAAAGATCCCGATTATTTATTTACCAAAGTAACGTTACACGTAAATGCAAGTCGATAGTTACACTGGCAATAGTAAGTCTTAATCTTCACCCAACTTTCCTGTAAGTTTAAGAATGCAGATATACAGTTCATACTTCATAAACAGATACCACATCTAAGGTTTTATGACTCGCGTACAGTCGGCGAAACTCAACATCCCGTCATGTAATCTTATCCACTAGCTGTCAACCCCAAAGGGAACGGTGGAAAGGGATATACTTCTAAACAAAGACACTTATACACAGCTCAAATCCTTGTTTCATAATCGGCTCTCCATTGTCGTTGCGAAAGGTTCTTCGAACAAAGATATATGACCCTGGTTCTTATTCCAACAAAACACTCTGCTAGCAGTTGAAAATTTGTACCGTTTCGTGGCTTCCTGTGAATTTTGTCCCGATATTAGTGTCTGATCGTTTTATTTAAGTAAATGTACAATAAGAAAAGGAGGGAGAGAGAAAGACGCTAGAACTTTTGTGAACAAAAAAAAAAAGAATTTTTTTATCCCTATTCCACACATCTTGATCTACTAGAACACATTTGGTCTGCGGGTGTACTCCTTGTTGGTTATCCTTGTTATATATCTTCCAGCATGGTTTTTATTGCATCTATCTCTCTTCCTTCAATTCGTCTTTTACTAGGAGTTATGTGCTGAATTTGTTGAGGCAAATCTTCCATTGAGCCATCCTCAAAGACGAGATGGATTTTAATGGTTTCTTTAGTGCAAACTGAAAATGTTTTCCTATACTACGTAACTTCAATTTCAGCGTAGTGACGTCTAGCGTTGACTGTTTTCCTTAAAAGCAGAAAATGCTGCAATACGTAAATAAAATAACACAAAGAGCAGATGAATGCATGAGAACACATCATAAGTAGGACACAAGAAATGATTTTTTAATGTAAGACGTTTAAAATCACTCAATTTACTTATGATTTATCTGATTGCGTAAGATTTCTTTCAGTTAATTAAGATTAGATATACACGTATTAAAATTTGATTTAATCCACAGCAAGAATGTTGGATGATTCCTACGGGAGGAGGAATATGCTAAGCCAATGTATCAAATGTAGGATAACCAGTTCGTTTCTTTATAGAACTTCAATTTAACGTGGAATCTGAACCATGGAGGAAACACGGCATATTTCACAGACACAAGACAAATTTTTCCGGATGTAAAAGGCAGATAAAAAGCCTGTAAAAATTCTTGCCGGAAATTCAGTCTTAAATTTCTGCGTTGTAACATTTACTACAGTGGCACCGGGTAGTTAGGGGCTGTAACGCTGGAATGACGTAACAAAGTCATAAGATGTTACTTTCATCCTGTGTTGAACTTTCTAGAGCAATGATAACAAGTGTTAATTCCACTATCAAGAAATTAAGAATATAAGCAGTGGAGGGATGTGGCTGGAAAGGCCAAATGCTACTTTTTTAAGCTATATCTTATGATATCATGATTTTTCAAAGGTTCACCATTATTCAATTATTGACCTCAACTTCGGACTGAGGGTTCGTGAACACCTGGATCAGACAATTCCCGAAAAGTGGGTAGGCAAAGGAGGAACAACTGTTGTAAATGTAGCAGATTGTGAAATTTGTGCAGGTAAATGAAATTCATTATTACTGTACTGTAGATTTAGGATTTTCGGTCTCTCCGACATCAAGTTACTTGCGCCGTTACTAGTCCATCAACAGGGGAAATTATCTGAAGGTATTGGGGAGTATTCAGCGGGAATTCTGTACGTCATGATCAAGGTTCGAAAACTGGAGCCCTTAGTTTGAGCGCTGCGCGTGGCAAAGGCAGAACTTGAGTAGATTTTCGTTTATAACTTTCGTCTCGTTCGTTTCCGGACCAGGGTTCCTCACCTTAAATTGATACATTTACCCTTCTCTATCATCCCTGAAAGTTTGTAACATCAAAACGGTACACCCTGTACAGTTATAGGTTAACTTCCGGTCTGGCGTTCGGAAGGAGACGGAATTCGAAACTATTTCCGGCCATCCAGACTTTGTTTCTCCATCGTTTTCCGAAATCACTACAGGCAGTTCCTTTAATAGGCCATGCGCAAATTCCTTCTCATAGGCAACAATAGACAAATAGACACAGTGGTCGAGTAGTGAAATCTAAAGTTTTGTCTTCCTTTCTCACTACTTCTGCTAAGTTTCTTCAGCTTTGTCTGTATAATTTTGCACTTGTGGGAGATATCGTAGTGCCATTTTTAAAAGTAATTATTCTCGAAGCTGTATTTTTAAAACGACCCCCACCGGCCCCACAACGCCAAATGATCTCGTCACAACATAACCTTAGACCGGCATAAGTTAATAATTCTAATTTGTAACAGCAAACAGGGCCGGTGTTAGGGGGAGGGGGGGTAAGCGGGTCAAATGTACCGGGGTCCGCCCGGCTGATGGGGGCCCGACCACCGACTGTAGGGGCCCTCCGTTCGACAAGTTGTAAAGGTAAAAAAAAAAAAAAAAAAAATTGTCGCCGATTTCGTCTGAAGGCCCCCTAACCGATGAATTGGCCAAGGGCCCCAAGAAGCTTACCCCGAGCCCCAAAATCCTAGCGCAGGCCCTGACAGCAAATTTCAGTTTTCTTTTTAGCTATATCTTGTAATACTGCTTGTTCATAATCCAAATTTCGGGTTTCCATGGTTTCACGAATTCTTCCTCCAAAAAAGGCTATGGCCGAATTCCTTCCCATTCCTTGTCCCTAACACTTTCCAACCTGACGTCGACGAGCCGTAAAACCATAAAATAAAAAGCCTGACTTCGGCTTCGTTTGTGTTGCGCTATCTTGAATTCCAACAGATTCATGAAACACCGCTTTGAGATGTTCAGCACATATTTTTGCCGAATCACAGTACTCCGACCTGAATGAAAACAATAAAGGGACCCTCCTTCTTGTGATCAGTGATAAACTTTTACAGATAGCTTCTCCATTCCTGAACTTCATACAGGTACAGTTTAGTCTTCCTATAATGCCTCTCATGGCTTTAAGGTGGAGATCAGTGGAATTAGAATTCTGTATTTCTTTTCTAAACCTCGGCACTGTAGAAGCGTATTCAGTACCATGATTCAGCCGTTTTATCACCTAAGTGTTTCCTCACCTAATACTTATGAGTGCGCTAAGAGAGTACATCAGTATGTTTAGCTTCATCCCTGGCAGTGTCGATGGTCTACGCGATAATAGACCAATTTTAATAACTTTTCCCAATATGCATAACAAATACATTACAAGTTTAAGGAACCAAACAACTTTTTATTTTAAATGTCATTCGGTCATACATCCAACTCCATATTTACTGTGATTCTTCCAATGATTATATTTCTATATTTCATTGTTTCCACTACGTTCAGACAACACAGGGCAAACATATTATCTAATTCAACCACCCATGCCCGAAGCCAGACGCCAGAAACGCGAGGCTAGAGTGCTATCCCCTACACCGACAGCGGCAGCAAGCAATTTTTTAGCGAACTTTTTCGCATAATTGGCTGCATGGCTGGCGGAAAATAACGGGACATTATTGTAGAAGCTGAATGAGTGGAAATAGCTCTTACATCTTCTCATGAACCTACTCAATTGGTTTCAAGTTTCTGCGAACACGGGAAAAATTCGAAATGCGGGTTGTCTAGCAGTCATTACCGCATACAAGCGACGGAAGATTATTCGCAAACTATTCTCATCGTAACTTAAACGCCAAACACGAGGGTCAATTACCAGATTTTTCAATTTAATTTAATTGCGATGGAGCTCACGATCCGGTGGCAATTTCCCTACACACCCATTTTCCCCCTTTCCTGTACCCGCCAACTTTTCCCTCAGCAAATTTCAACTTTAAATTCTTTCAGCGTTTTTAGTAAATTATTAATCACTTTATTTATGCCAATCCCTGAACTCCTTACCTACGAAAGAAAATTTTCCCACACCCTTACGCCTGAAATCTAGTGCCAGTTTGTGGTCATGGACATCTTTTCCCTTCCATGTATCTCTCTAAATTCTTCCACTAACATATGCCTTGTACACTCCTATGACTCTCTCCACCCTCCTCCTGTCTTTAAAATATGTCTTTCAAGTGGGATTCGAACCGATAGCCTTTCGTATCAGACTCATCCTTTAACCTCGCAGCTATTTGGCATTTTTTTAAAATTAATGTGTGATAAATCAACTCCCATTATTAGCAGATGACGGATGAAGCTAGAGCGATATCAAAAGCAGATTATCATTAGTAAAAAGAGGCTCATCCAAAAGGAAAAGCTGTTTAGTACCAAACATTGACCTAGGGCTTAGAGGCAACTTTTTAAAATATAAGTATGGAGCATATAACCAGGCTGTTGCCAATTTATCCTGGCAGGGCAAGCCAGATATAACCTTCCTTATCTCTCATCCTGGCAGATGTCACCAGAATATAAACTGCCTAGTTTCTTTTAATCCTGGCAGGTTGTGCTACATGTAACCAGTCTGTCAGTTGGTTGGTTTTGATGTTAAATAAAAACCATACATACACTCCAACAACAAGAAATATTTGATAAACCAAGGTAGGTAAATGCCGTAACATTTTTAGTAAACTATTCTCTTTCTGTACCACCTCAGCGATCACAAACCAAACACACGCATGGAGGTAGTTGTTGCATGACAACGCGCGTCTTTTTTCTCTCTTCTCTCTGGCCACGCCCACGGACCAAAGATTATTGTAACTTAATACTACCATGGAGGAAGGAATATATGGAGACGAGATAACGCGAAATCCGTGAAACCTCGTGAAAAAAACTGTGCCTGCGCGGCGGACATCGTAGGAGTACCAAAACATTGAACTGTTTGCACTGTGTCAGCTGCTGAGAATATTTCATTTTCTAATATTCTAAAGTTTTCTATAATGCCAAGTTGTGATGAATATGGTTGCACAAACAGACGAGATAGGAAAAAACCTGGAATAGCGTTTCATAAGTAAGTCGCATTGTAATTATCGTTCTTGAAGTATCTCAGGCAACCGCAACGTTAGTGCCATTCGCTATAAATTTATTCATTGCTCTCAATAGGATCATATTATTCTCAAATTTTTGTTGGTGTAGTATAGACAATTAGCATATGTTACTATTTTGCACCTGAAAAGCTAGCCTTATTGTAGACAAATGTTGGAAATTTAATTTAAACGGGTCATGTTTACATCGCGACACAGTGAATATGGTATTCTGCGTGCATTACTCACGTTTAAGTTTACACTGAAATTGCACGATGAAATTAATCGTGATAATTTATGCTGTGCGAAGTACTAAACGCGATGAAATAAACTTTGTTGACGGAAATGTAGTTCGCGATGCATTTCTTGTGTTTAGATGTGTCTACATAGTTTGGTTTTGTAGCGGCAATATTAACGGAAATGTTGGCAGGTTGAAATGCGGTGTATACCTGAAGAGAACAAACAATTTATTTATTATTAGCTGTTAGCTTCTGATTTTTGAATGTACTGATTTTTCTAGCAAAATTATATAGGCCACTACCAGTACAATATCTTCTGAGTAAGTTCAGAAACTATGAGGTTTTATGAAGTATTAATTTTTTTAAAGCTCTAAACATTGACTTATGCTATTTTTTTAACATTTCAGATATGACTTGTTTCTGTTTTTAAATATGTCTACTAGTATATTTCTAGATTTTGAAATCTTCCTTGTCAATTCCTGAAATAGAATGTGAAAATATAACCTATTTGAACATCAACTAAAATTTAAGGACTGTAGGAATAAACAGTTTGTTATTCAAGTTAAGAAGAATTACCTGCTCATTAAGTTACGTCCGAATTCATGATCAAATATGGATATGGCGATAATTTTTTTCTGGTCCAGGTCGCATTTCAAGCTAACCACGTCAATTTTAAGGTACAATATCTCGAGAACTAAGCGAGATATCAAAAAATTTTATTCTTTACTTTCAGTTTCCCTCATCGAGTTACATAAGAATTCGTCATCAAATTGCGGCGCCACGGTTATCGTTGAATCCCCTCATAACCTAACAACCTCACTTTTGAGACAGTATATCTCGCGAACTAAGCGAGATATCGAAAAATTGTATTCTTTATTTTCGATTTGTATCGTCGTGTTACATAAGAATCTATCACCAAATTTAACTTTGGGGACACGTTTCTTCTGAATTTCAGCCAGAAACTTCACTCTTTTGAGACAGTATATCTCGAGAACTAAGCACGATATCAAAAAATTTTATTCTTCATTTTTGATGTGTCTCGTCGAGTTACATAATAATCCATCATCAATTTGCGGTGCCACGGTTGTCTTATGATTCCCTTGAGGTTTTTGTGCATATTTCCGTGTTTCTCTGGTCAAGCAATATGGCGGCCTCCCCTCCCCACTTGTCTCCACCCGGTTTCACTCCAGTATGTGGCGAAGGTCCCTTGCGTCGTCTCCATATATTCCTTCCTCCATGCTTAATACTACCCATGGAGGAAGGAATTATATGGAGGAGAAGTGACGTTAAATCGGTGAAGCAAGCACTAAACTCTCCCGCATGGTGGCAGCACCGGCAGCGACCATATGGCGCTTCCCAACAATTAAGGTGTTCACATTGTGGTAGATGCAGTGATTATTTCATTTAGTATTGTGTATAAGTGTTTAAAAATGCCAGCTTGTGTTGCGTACGGTTGCACAAATAGGCCAGACAGGAAAGAACCTGGAATATCATTTCATAAGTAAGTTGAATTGTAATTATCGTTGTTGAAGTGAGCGGTAGACACCGCAAACTTTACAGCACGTCTATAAATATTTAGTCATAGCTCTCAATGGGATGACTTTGTTCTCAAATTTTTCTTGGTGTAGTGTAGAAAATCAGCAAACTTGCTATTTTGCACATAATAGACTAGCATTATTTTTTAACGAGTGTTTAAAATGAGATTTAAAGGGGCGTGTTTTACTTCGCGATTCAGTGAATTTACTATTACGATTTCTTTCGTCACGTTGCTGATTATACTGACAATGGATGATGAAATTAACTGTTATGTGAGAAGCTGTGAGTTTTATTAATTTTTTAAATAGCTATTTCAGGCCATTGACTTAGGTTATTTTTAAAACTTCATATAAGACTTGTTTCTGTTTGTAAATACGTCTATACCTATTTTTACCGATTTTGAAATCTTTCTCATCTATTTATGTCGAAACAGGTTCATGCAGAAATAAAAATGGGCTTCATAAATAAAGAAGTTATTGGCCTTTGAACAAAATCAATTTGGGGGAATGTGTTTCTAATTTAGTCTCTTTTTTTTTTGTACAACATTCTCCCCCCCCCCCCCTCATCTAAATCTAACTGAGAGATAATTTTTTTACAATTGTCCTAATACGTAGGGCTGTGAAATTAGACAACACATCTTGATAAAGAGAATGTTCATTAAGGTGACTGAATAAACATTTTATTTCTGGTACCAGCCTACAAAATGTCTGGGTTGCTCATCCCTAGAGTGGGTCCTCTTACTTTTTTTCTGGTCTAGGACACATTTCAGACTAACCACAAGTGGTAGTAATAAAACTGAAATATCTGCATGTCAACCATGTAATCATTGTGGCATTGACAGAATTAATTTTTGGTCCAGCGTGCATCCAAACCTAAACCCCTCAATTTGGATGTTGTATATCCCCCAAACTAAGCAAGATATCGAAAACATTTATTCCTTATTATCGAGTTTTTTCGTCGTGTTACATAAGAATCCATCATTAAATTTGACTTTTGCGAAATTTTTCTTCTGCATTTCAACTCAAGACACCTCACTTTTGAGACAGTATATCTCGAGAACTAGGTGAAATATCGAGAAATTTTACTCTTTATTTTTTATTTGTCTCGTCTTTTTAAATAAAAATTCATCATAAAATTTGACTTTGAATAATGTTTTCTTCTGAATTTCAACCAAAACCATTTCACATTTGAGACAGAATATCTCTAAAACTAAGCAGGATATCAAAAAATTTTATTCTTCATTTTTTATTTGTCTCATCGAGTTACATAATAATCCATCACCAGATTGCGGCGTCACGTTTATCCTAGAGTCCCCTTGAGGTGTTTGTACATATTCCCCGTGTTTGTTGGGAAGCGGTCAAGCCCCCACCACTCCGGCCATGCCCCCCCACTCCTCCGCCGGCCTGCTTCACTCCCATGCGTGGTAAAGGTCTCTTGCGTCGTCTCCATATTATTCCTTCCTCCATGAATACTACCCAATGACATTACAATATGAACAGTCTGTGGAATTAGTAGGCGAGTACATGTATTCAAATCATAACATTGTCCATTGAATTACTAACAGTCAATAATTACACAAACAAACTACTTACTATACACTTGAGTCGTAGCGTATATGTTACAAGCAAACTGCAATATGAAGCGTAGGTTTGATTTTCTTAGTACCAGAAAGAAGAAAAATTCGAAATGAACTTTGCGGAAAAATAAGTGCACAAATAAAGAATAAAATTATCATGTTCTGGAAATAGTGGATCAAGAAAGAAATTTATGAAAGTGTGTAATATTTTAAGAATTTGTTAGTAGAATATGAAGTGACACACTTGTTTCTATAGTGGTTCGTTTACAAGTCATCGCGATCAGTGAGAAGTTGAATATTCCTTCTTTGCGAATAGTTATCCAGTTGTTAGACAGTGAAAGTATTAAACCAGTAGAAGTTTTGGACAAATCGTTTACCAGCACTTTCAAAATCTCGTGTCAGACAAACGTTTCTAATCTCAAGCAGACCTAAACTAAATCGAAAATTACGCTAAAAATCATTTTGAGAAATACTGAGCTCATTAATCTTATACGCTGAGAAAAAAGAATAACTGTTCATGAAACTAGTGCAGCTACTGTGATGTACAGAGTCATTAAGAAGAAGTTAAGGGTACGCTAAATCGGCTCGAGGCAGCTGATAAGGATTCAGACGGCTGAATCAGCAGAAATTTCTCAGTAGCCTTCGCAGAAGGTGACTCATTTCAGATGGGCATTATCGGATGTGATGAATCATAGGGAAAACAACTGTATTTCTTAAACGAAATTGTCGAGTATAGAATGGCATAAAACAGGGGACGCGAATTCGAATACCTGTCCACATATCCAGATTTCACTTTTTCATGGTTTCCAGAAATCACTTCATAAGAATGCCGGGATGGTTCCTTAAAAAATAGGCCATTGCCGAATTCCTTCCCGATCCTTGCCTTCTGTCCTTTCCCGCCTCTAATAACCTCGACGTCGACGAGGTGATAAGCCATAAGCTAAAAACAGAAACAGCGGAACTCTTCCTACGAAGGCGGAAATCAGTTTTACTCTTGGCAAGATTCACATGACTGTCTTTTGGGATGTATGTGTTGATATTCTTTTTAACGACGATCTGTTAACGATCCATATGACTGTGAACACTTGGGTGAGGCAAGAGGGGCCTAAGAACGTTCTGATTCCGAGAGAACGTGGGAGCAGCAATGTTGCCAATCCGCAACAGAAATGGGAAGAAGATCGCCTGATAAGTTTTAGATCAGGGGTCCCCAATGTGGTCGATACCGACCCCTTGGGGTCGATAAGAGATCTCCAGGGGTCGATTAATACAGGGGGTCGAAAGGGGGTCGATTAATGCTAAAGAGAATCAATTAAACTGTACGGGAAAGAAAATAGGAATGCTCTGATAAAAATCAGGCCAATGAATTAAAGTAAAGCTCATCCTCTCAATTCTCGTCTGTTTGCGAAGTCATGTGAAGTAAATGATGAAATATGTGACAAGTTAAAACAGTACAACAACCATCTGTTCTTTTTGGCAGGTCTTTTTTTGAAAATTATTCCATCTATCCATAGTTTGGTTCCTATTTTTTGAGATTGTAAGAATAGTGGATAGTATCTCGTTTTTCTGTTAATGTTATTGGGGGGATTTTATAAATTATTTCGCTGAGTTGTTATGCAGACCTCCTTATTGCTTAGCATCAGAAATGCCAAAAATGATTTAATGTTTTTTATTAAATACTTGTGGGGGTCGATAAGAAGGCAAATATCCTGTCAAGGGGTCGACGAGGTAAAAAGTTTGGGGACCCTCGTTTTAGATCCTTCTCCAATAATCCAGATTAGTCACCAAATCACTATCGTTTATTGGGATCATTCAAAACAGACTTTGGTGAAAGAAATTTTTCTGAAGTTGAAGAGGTACAGGACCTAGTATCCAACTGACAATATAGAAAAAATTAAAGAAGGAACTTAAAAAGGTGCCAATAGGACAGATAAGTGTGCAGTCATTAATAGGGCTATGTAGAAAAATAATCTTATATTTTTTAGACATACGTTAATATAAGAGAGTTCTATTAAAAAAAAAAAAAAAAAAAAAAACTCGTTCATATTTAATCAAAACTCGTGTATATTCTGCAAATGTCGCATTAAGCTCTAAGCCGAGGGGTAACGCTCTGACCTCCCATTTGGGAGGACGGGATTCGTATCCCCGTCCGGCTATGCAGATTTCGGTTTTCTACAGTGTCCTGAAATCACTCTAGGTGAATGCCAGGATGATTAATTCAAAAGGCACTGTCCGAGTTCCACCCCATTCCTTGGTCCCAGCATCTAATGACCTTGAAGTCGATGAGGCATAAAGCTATAAGTAAAAAAGAAAAAAAATACACTCCGTATTCGCCACCACTTCTGACCTGCACACAAACAATTATCCAGGAGTAGAACAGGGGTGAGGATGACGAACTTACTCAGGTTTTAAGTAAGACTCTAAGCTTTGAAACTAAGAAAACCCCGTCAAAATCGGTATAGCAGGCCTTGTGTGATACCGGAACAAACAGACAAAAAATTTAAAAACAACTGTTTTGGTTTCATGAATCTCCAAAAATTAATCACAATATTCCAAAAATATTCTAATGTACTAAGAAAGTCGTGTTATAGTTTTAGAACAGTACTGGTTGTTTCTCTTGGACAACGTATACTCGTGCCGATAAAATTGCAAGACTATTTGAAATGTATTATTAGTAACCAACATACAATATAATATAATTCCATATTTTATTAATTAATTCGGCACAAAAACACAAAAATTAATGATTCAGTTTTCATAGTTGTTTATAAAACCATTAGCCGTCAGTGTTCTCTCATATTAGTCATTCGAAAGTTCAATACGGTTTCGTCAATCATTATTTGAAATACAATAAAGCACATTAATTTTTATATTGCAAGCAAATAGTGAAATAGTCACTCTACCATTTAGTAGTGCTATTGAGACAGAAGCGTGTTAATCAGTGTGGGTTCTTTTCTGTTTAAATTCAGATGTCCCTTTTTAACAATGATGCAAGCTGGTGTAACAAAATGGCAAGTACTGGTACAACAAAGTTTTAAGCACAGCATCCAAATATCTACAGTAACGGTTTCGTCGTATTGGCGATATATTGCGATTTAAATTAGTAAAATAATAAAAGCTAGTTTCAGAACTTTTCAATAAAATTACACAAACAACTTACTTTAACTTTCGTTCAACGTTGGTTCGTAATTTTACTCTCATTCGTTTTTCACAATAATGTGGAATATTATGATTTGATAATACAAACTTAGCATAAGTTTTTTTGTGTATAGCTTAACCCTCGAAACAAAATCGAATTTTTAATATTTATTGGTCTTATTTTTCGCGGAAAAATGTGTATTGTATTTTTAGTGGGGAGACCACCGTATTCAGTTTGCAACTTTTTTCGCCTTTGCCTGACAATACCATTGATTAAAAAGAATTTACGTGTAATCCGAACTACGAGATCGAGCCTGGTGTGTGAACGGCAACGCTCAGGACTGTCTTTCCGGAGGACGCGGGTTCAAATCCCCGTCCGGCCATCCAGATTTCGTTTTTCCATGGTTTCCCAAAGTCGTTCCAGCCGAATGCCGGGATGGTTCCTTCAGAAGACCATGGCCAAATTCTTTCCCGTTCCTTAATCCCAGTCCTCTTCCGCCTCTAATAACTTCGACGAGGCGTAAGCCATAAGCAAAAAAAAAAAAAAACAAAAAACATCACTTATAAAGAACACGATTTTCAAGACGAGAACGTAAGCTTAAAGGCCAGTAATAAATTTAGATGCCATGAGATGATCACTTGTGGGTCTATTGCTTAGATTTTGTTTCCCTTATAAGTCCTTGTAAATTCTTTAATACTTTTTCCAATATTTACATGAATTTTCGAAAAAATTCTTTAGTATATTTACTGCATTTCATGTAAATATATGTAACATGAATATGTATTGAAATTGTTTTTCTAACTGCTGAAATAATGTTTACATTACGTTACCATTATCAGCCATCAACTGCAGATAAATAACATAATATTTTACTTTTAATTAAAATGTCGTCGAGTTCACATTTTTTATCAACCTCTACTGTGCATGCAACACAAAAATTACCTTCAATTCTGTTGAGTTGTCAGAAAAAAATGATCTACAATGAAGGAGCATAAATTAATAATTTTAATATTAGTTGCAAATTCAAAATGTATTCATATCTGAAATAAGTGAATGTAAAGTGATTTAGACATCGCGTTTGTAACAATCTGCCACAGAGATGTAGAAGCACGTCGAGACGAAAAAACAAAATTAAAATTTTTCTCGCATACAGAACTTTCTCCACAAAATCGCATATAGTGTAATTAAGAGTTACCAGCGAACATATTTAGTTGCTTCATCAACAGGCGTTTATTTAAAGAAATTCCGTTAAAATGAAACAACATTCAGGGAAAGTCCGCAACAACGTCGTAACAACTGTTTAAACGCGAGTTATCATTCATACGATGTTGTTTAATAGAAAGTTGTACACCACATCTTGAACAATTAGAAGCTTTTTACCTGAAATTTCAAACTTATGACATTCATCACGATTGCTTAACTTCGATTTTTATCTTCCTTAGGTCTATCCAATGTCTTAGCTTATTCTAAAACGTTTGTGTGTCTGTGTTTCTTGCTAGCCTGTTTTTGGAATGTACGATATAAACGGTTACCAGTTTTAATGTTCACGTGTGTTAAAACTTGCATTATAGCTATTCGACTGCAAGGTGTGGACTTAATTTAAATTGCAACGAAAGCGAACTGTTTTACTTTTGTCAGCTAGACAAACCCTTGATTTCAACAACAGACTATTATACACATTTGACTGCATAAATGAATAAATTTACAAAATGTTGGAAGCAACTCACATTTGTAAACAGTGCTGCAACCGAGGTTTAGTGAAATTTAATATTTCACAGTATCCCTGACGCACAGTCGAGGCCGACAATTTTTCAGACAAATATTGTACGGAACAAATAATCTAACATTTCATATATACCATATATGGAGGATTTCATATTACAAACCAAGTTTTTACAACATACTACAATAATACAGAATAACTACATCTCACTGAGTAGTATGCTGGCCAAATTTTAAGGCTCCTACCCTTTAAAGCAAAACTTTCTGATCCGTCCCCAAAATTCAGAGATTGCTTTTTGTAAGTGAAGTACGATACAAACAATACACGACAGAGGAGGATTGTACTGCAACTTGAAGCTCTGTTACCCAGTCATTACTTTCACATAATGCATCCCACTGACGATAGTAACTGATTTATCGAATAGCGATACTAAGCTATTTTACTTAATATGTTCATAATACGTTCACGAACTTTGTAGGACAAAAACTGTACAAATCCGGTCTCCCGCATACAGTCCCTCTAATGGGAAAGGTTACTGATTTTATATTCAAATAATCACCGACGCCATATATCGCTGTATAAATTAGTTAACTAGCGACACATTTCGACTATCTTTCGTAAAAGTTTGAAAATATTGTTATCGCTAGTTCATTCCTAATGACTATAGCTTCCGAGCCTCAACCTGAAAAGGAAAAATGAAGCAACTAGCCAGCAAAAAATCTTGTTTTAAATGGCATAAAGGTGTTACAGAAAACTTTTAAAATGATTGAAATAGTTTATAGTAATGATGCAATGAGTCGCAAGAACGTCTTGGGGTGGTAAACAAGATTTTGTGATGGTATAAAGAGAATCGAAGATAATACAGAACCAGAAACAATTATTTACAGTTCGAGTTGAAAAAAAGTTAAAAAAATTAGTTGATTTTTTAAAATAGTTAATTCACGCCTACCATGCTCATCGAGGAGATCACTGAAATTCGTAATTCACTGTGCACCTCATTTTAATTTAAAAAATTGAGAAAGCAGGACGACTGTTCTCGACCTCCATCACACACATTGACTGGCAATCAAAAAGATTGAATCACTGCAGGGACATCAGAACAGTCGCTGATATGGAACAAGGTAACGAAACATCGTCCTTTAGATCTGAGCCATTTACAAAGCGCCATTGCTCATAATGGAAGGGTCCAGAATATCCGAAGCCAAAAACAGTACGCATCCTGTAGAGCCGAACCAAGAACCTACTCAAAGTTTTCATTGATTGAATTATCCAACAGGAACTCATCCCAAACGATCAAAGAGTGTACTGGTATTATTTGTGTGTTCTGAACAGTTTATGGAGCAGGATTCTTTAAGTTCGATTCCAATACCGCAAACAAGGTACACGGTCTGTTGCAAGACAATGCACTTGCACATAATAGAAGGATTGTATGCTATTCCTTGAACAAAAAAAGTACTTGGGGGTCGAAGTCTGGCATGGCCTCAAGGGTCTCAGCTTATGCGGGATGGACTGAGACAATAAAATCCTTGAGAAATGCTTGTGCGCTCTATTTTAGCAGCTCTGCCAACAAACACTACTCCCACGTCCGCGGGGCAAAAGCCACGTGACCCATGGGCAATACACTCCTTGGAGTGTAGTAGCTAACTGGAAGGAATGGAAGGCGAGCCCCCGGCGCCTTAAAACTGGGACACTCCGGCTAAGGGAAGGAAAACCATGAACTAAAACTCTGATCCTGCAGGTTGGGGGTTGTGCGAAGGGCTCGTGAACCTTCCACAGAAAACATATATTTCTCATAAACCTCAGAATAAGAACAGCCGGATGGATTGTATGATGACGAAAAAGGCAACGTCAAAAGATTCGGTGTTAAAAATAACTTGAAAATAGGAACGTGGAACGTTAGAGGTATAAATAATAAAGAAGATCTTGACAGAGAGTTATCTAGAAAGTGAATCAATATTGCTGTTATTACAGAGACAGAAAGGAAATTGTAGGAAACAAAAGAAGTCGGTAAATATATAATGATTTACAGTGGAATCGCACGAGAAGAAAGAGCTGTAGTAGGAGTGACAATATTAGTGAATGGGAAATAGAAAAATAAAATAGTCCGTTACACTATGACAAGGTGAAAGGATTTTGATTCTAAGATTTAAAGAAGAGAAAAAGGCAACCTATTTTTGATCGCCATATATGCTCCAGAAGAAAACAACCGAGGAGAATCTGAAAAATTTTATGAAAGCCTTCAAGTAGTGATAGATAAAATTAGTAAGATTGGTTTTCTAATGCTGGCTGGTGATTTTAATGTTCGAGTAGTAAACAGCCCAATTTCAGATGTAATGGGAAATTAAGGTGAATACGTGAAACGAAAATGGTAAATTAGTGAGAAAACTGGCACCCTTCAATCAGTTAAAGATTACTAATACGTTCTTTGCAAAAAAGGATATCCATAAATTTTAATGGACAGCAAGAGGGTAACGACCTATTATTGACTACTTAATAGTCAATAAAAAAAATTAGGTCCAGATGTAGTAGACATCAGTATACACAGAGGTAGTACTTTCATAATCTCGTTATTTCAGAAATAAGAATACGTGCTAAATGGACGAAAGACTGAATAAAAATGTACAAAAAGATCAAGAAGTTTATAAGGTTTATTTGTTACAAAATGAAGGAATAAGACACTTATATCAAAGCCGATTACAACAGTGCTTACTGGAAAATCCAACAATTAATGATGTAAACAAAAAATGGGAAATTATAGCTTCAGCAATACTGAAAGTAACAGATGTAGCCATCGGTAAGAAAAAGAAATTTAGAAGAAAAACTGGTCTTAAAATTTGAAATAAAGAAGTTGCAAAAGCAGTCAAACAAAAGCAAAAATGATACAGGATCGAGCGTCAGAAAATTTAATATAAAAGAAGAAAAAATATTTCTAAGACTATAACAAAGATGTTGAAACAAGAATCCTGGGACATATTAATAAGTTCAATAGAAGGTGATGTGCATGGTAGACACGAAATGGCTTGTAAGCTTACGAAACATCTTAACAAAGATGAAAATGAAACTGCTAACATAAATGTAATTGAAGAAGAATCATGGATAATGCACTATAAAAAAATTATGATATAATAGTAACTTAAAAGAGAAAGAAGAGGACATAGGTGTATATCATGTTGATATTAAAGAAAATGATCTTATAGACATAGAGGAAGTCAATGCAGCATTAAGATAATTCAAAAATAGGAAAGATCCTGGACTAGATAAAATTAGTTTAGAATTGATTAAACATCCCAGAAGAATGGCGGAAGGCCAAAGTTATTTCACTTTTTAAGAAAGGAGATAGAAATTCATGTGATAACTATCGAGGAATTTGTTTGTTAAATACTGGATATAAAATATATGCAACTATAATAAATAACATTCTCAAGGTAATAACAGAAGCTCTTCTATTAAAGGAACAATTTGGATTTAGAAAAGGAAGATCATGTATAGATTTACCTCAAACAGATACTGGAGAAAAGAATTTAACTGCGGATTATGAAAAGGCGTTCGGTAAAGCAAATAGGGAGTAACTATGGAAAATAATGCAAAAGAATGGATATCCAAAATATTTAATACAAGTTATCCAGGAAATATATAAAAGGGCACAAATTGTATTAGATCTGAGATATAAACTAACAGAAGAGATAACAATTAACCAAGGAGTGAGACAAGGTTGTAGTCTGTCTTCAACATTTTTTAATATATATATGACGGATTTCCTGTAGACTGTCTCTAAACTGATCGAGAATTCGCAATCAATAGTGGAAATTACGAAATTTATTTACCCCTGTTTCCGCTATGCTACTGCCTAGTCGACGAAGTTATCTCGGTCAGACAATGAATCGCCTGATGAATTTCCTTCGCAGCGTGTATGTTCTTATCAAGCGGGCGAGGGGGACATTAGCCCGAACGTCACCCCTCTCCTTCCCAGAAATGCTGCGTACACGGAAATGATGCCAGCTAGTGGTAGAAGCTTCTGAGGACTCGCAGTCGCAGTCCGAACGCAGTCGAAGAAGGAGGTGAACCTACTTCAGTTGTGACAAAGAGAATTCCGCAGCACAAAATGTCAATGGCTTCAGGGACTAGTGGTAGAAAGATGAAGAACGTTCAGCCAGAACCAAATGGAGCTAAGAAAAGTATTTTAATAAGTACAAAATATCAATATCTGTCGGTGGAGCTGACAAGTGGTGAAAATTCTCTACTGTCATGTTCTGTTACAGATGTAAATTATGAAGCACAAGTAGGAATCAACTTGTTCACCAGGATCAGACGCAACAACAAGGAGAAGAGGAGGAAAGAAAGAACAGCTTGAAGATTTCTGCTGGTAAGTCGATTACAAACAGCTTGCGAAGTGCTGAAAAATTGAAGATTTCTGCTGGTAAGTCGATTACAAACAAGAATTAACATGCATTTTTTTCGCGAGCAAAATATTGACAGAGTAAATTGAGAATTCATTAAATTCTATCGACCCATGGCAATTTTCAGGTGCTTCAATTAAAGTTTAGAGAAAAATTTCTGTCTGTAATAACTGCCAGCTATCATGGCTGGACTGTAAATGCATACGGAACGCAACTCACTTTATACTTGTATCTATTTAGTGCTGAGCATGAAGCAAATAATGCATGGCAGCTATTCATGGGATTAGTTTGAATCACTGTGGCATTTTACGAAATGTTTTTAACAGATGCAAGTCGGAGAGTACATAAAAACCAAAATCATATAGTACCACCTACATAGCTCATTTCAACCCAAATAACAATGGACGTTGGTATGTTACCTTTGTTACACCGAAATGCCAAATTTATCATTCTTGTGTATGATGTAAGCACAGTAGTGAAAATATCCTTAATTATTCTTCACAGAAAGTAACAAACTGCATTTTTATATCGAATAATTGTTTAAATTAAATGCTTCATATATGTAGGCACAAAGCATTCAATCAAGTCGGTTGAAAGTGCCGAATTTCTCCGACTGGAAGTTGACCACTAATGGTGAATAAAATGATATGATATGGTAAACCAAAACGTACATGTTGTTAATCTACTAAAACGTCAGTGTGCAGTTCCATTCAAACATGGGGTCATAATATGAGGGAAGTAGTTTACTTCGTATATTACGACTTACAAATGTCACATGGGACTATTTTTGGGTAATTTAACACACGAGAACACACTTTTAATATAACAAGAACTTTTAAAATGAATTATGGCTGGGATTAGATGTGCTCCGTTTTGTAAAAATACAGCCAAGGGAATCTTAAAAACTATTTCGGAATTAATATTAATTAACAATGATTAAACAAACTGTAGAAAACTGTAGAAAACTATAAATCTTGGAGTAAACGTAAGCTTTACAAAAAAAAGAATCATATTTCAGTACAAAACTATCTAGCAGTAAGTGTCAGATGTTCGGCAGAAGAATTAAGATTCAATAGAACATTAAAAGATTTCCACTTAGTTACTTCTTTTACTCGACTGATGATTTTATGGATGGAAACTGTTAAAAGTTTTTATGCAAAATCTGTTAGTTGACTTGGCTTGCCTCCTATTGTATTTTTAAATGAGTCTGGTACATCCCTACAGTTAAAGCGAAATAATTTGGTGTAATGCCAAAAAAACATTTCAAGAGATTAATTTAATTCCTTTAATATACGTTAGATAAGATCTCTTTTGTATAAATGTAATCTACAAGTTAACTAGATAGCTATAGTTCTGGTTACTCTTCGTCAACTGCGACAACGTTTTACTTAATCCACTAATCTGTAGTTTAGAGGACCCGAGAGGGCCATAACAAAATTATGGTAGCCAAGGATGGTATGGTTTGAATTGTGAGTTTTAAGATTAGACAGGATATATATATTTTATATAAAATCCTTTTATTGATTTTATCAAAGCAGTTTGCTCAAAATTAGAAATTATTTTAGGTGCTTCACTTTAGTCATTTTTGTATTATTTGCGACCTTTATTTTTATTCATAGTCTGCATGACTTCAAAAAAATATCTTCAGGCCTATCCAGTTGTATTATTAAGTGGGATCACCCTGCGGTGAATAATAACGCGAAAAAATTGCCTTAAAGGCCGATTTCCACATTGAATGTTTTTGACGCTAGAATCGAAATAATATCGCACCGACGCGGTGGTTTTATTCATTTGCGCCAGGTAGAAAACGTTCGTATCTCTCCTGTTTATATTCTTTGGCACAGCACATTCCAGCTGCGAGAAAGAGGTGTCATAGTGGAACGTGAAATGGTAGGTTTTACGCACTTTTATCGGTTTTACAGGTTATTTCACTTACATATTTTACATTTTCATTGTTTTAATCCAGGGATGTTACTTGACGATTCCAGGTTTCGTATACAGAAGACCAGCTGGCCGGTAAGTGCTGAATGCCTTACTTAAAGGAGGTCAACTTTTACATCATGATTCATTCTGGGCACGCCCCATACCAAAGTTTGCCTTATTAGGACGTAGTTTGAAAGCTAAATAACTGGTCGTGGCTTGCTTGCTTTTTGTGGATTATATGCAGAAGTACTTCTCTTCAGTACGTTTGTAGCTCGCGCCTAGCGTTTTCCTTGAAGGTGTTGCTTGATATACAGTGAAGAAATGTACGGATACGAAGTTGCTAATAAAATTATGACGTCCGTGGAGGGTATGTTTTGAATTTAGAATTTTAAATTTAGGCTAGTTACTGTTTTTTATCGGATCTGATGTTTGGTTTTTCTATCAAAATTATTGTGAAACGCAATTGACACCTGTTGGCTGTTCGACTCCAGCTTTTTCCTGATCAATTTCTTTGCATTGTTGTTGCGATTAAAGATTCGTGTAGATAAACAAGTTAAAAAGGACTGGCAGCTGTGTTATAATATCACACAGTTGGTGCGTGAAAATTAAACATTACTGCATAATGGTACGAAATCTGCTCATTTCATCACCATGGATGGTATTTGCGTTAGATTTGTCACCATTGTCAGTAATTCGGTAGCCTAATTAATAACAAAAAAGAATGCAGTGTTTTTGTCAAAAATTGTGTGCCCGAAATTGCAGTGAATGTGTTTTTTTTTAATAGGTTCATTCTCAAAATGTTGCCACCTTCAACTGATGTTTTTGTGGCTTTAGGATGCGTCGACAGCGAGGTCAATAGCACCCTCCCCTTCAACTGAGAATCCTGCGAGAAATAATGACGAAACAGTTTTAATTTTTTGATGAATCATTAGTAGAAGTTGCTAGATTTAAAAAAAAAAATAACTGAACATACAAAATCTCTCTTGAGGCCATTGGAAAAGCTCACAAAAAAAGTACTGACTTTTGATTCTACTTCATAACTCCAAGCGGTAGCAATGTAGAGGATTTTCTGTCATAAGTGGTAGGTAGTTTCTAGTGCAGGATGTTTAGATTGGCAAGATTTAGCGGCCTTCAATAAGGTCTTGAGGATTTGGTTTTAGTTCTGTGTAAAGCACGAGACTAGCGTGTTTCATACGCTTGTAAAAGATCTTTAAATTCTTAACTTAAAATATTACTTAAATTTTAACGCGGCAATATATTCAATTTTGTGTGGTATTCTAGAAAGTCATATGCGTTTTTATCGTTTTAAGATTGAATAAAATCGCGCTCGAACACGCACGCCAAGATTGTTTATCTGGCTTGCGCCAAGGGAATTCATAGGCTTATACGGTTTTACCTGGAGACGACTCAATACATTATGAGCATCGTTAACGCTAAGGATTTTTCATAATTAAAACCAGTTTTTCATCTTGTATCTTGATTGTAACACGCAGTTTTAGACGCCTACAAAGTCAGTTTTACATTAACAAAAGTGTTAACTAAGATAAATGATTTTGTTCTCTTGTGTTTAATCATGTAGTGCCAAAGATTTTGTTTGAAGTTATTGGCAGTGGCATACTGTCAGTTTTGACCACAAGAAGTGAAATTTACTGTTAAATACAGTTTTTGTGGTTCGTTTTTCACCTTTCTAAGTTTCGCTATAAACAATTTTTTGATTAACACATTTAATGGTTTAACATATACATATTTAACTGATACACACACAGTTACATCATACTAATAAATGATTTTGGATACACTTTCCATCCATGCGCTGATTAATTACTTTCTTGATTTTTATTTTCTAAAGTCAGTGATTTTTCTTTAACCAAGTGTGGTAGGTGAGTGGTAAGGTTTTTACCTAAAATTTGATACCATCTGCTCAAAGTCCATTTCAGTCATTGAAATTAGTTTTCCAGTTGCTTGAAATCAATCAACATGTCCTCCATTCCATTATATGGTGCACATTCTCAAATTACATTAGTTTTTATTTTGTTGTAAGGACTAATGTGGCATATTTTTAAAATGTTTTGCCATCACCTACACCCCGTAAAGTAGTACAGCTGTTTTTAGGAACCTCAAAAGATCCGAAAAATCTAACACTCCTGTTTTGTACCTTCTCCAAGTCTGTATTCGATATCCATAATGTGGGTTTTGAACAATACTCTAGCAAATGTCTGAACATAGTTTCATAGCTCAGTTCCCTTACTCCTGGGTACATACCCTCATTATCCTTTCTAATGGATACAAGAGTTAGGAAACTTTCCCACCTCAGAGGTGTTGGTAACTGTATTTTCTTCGCCCAATAAAAAAATGGTACTGATCTCTTGAAATTCGAATTAACTACTTCAGTATTTCTTCTTCATTCCCCAAAAACATTTTATGGAAAAGTTTCCACAAAGTAAATAAAAAATTCTGAATATATGAGACAGCTACATAACGCAAAATGCTGTCAGCACTGCAGAAATACCAAAAATAATGTCAGTACAGGGATCATGTCAATCTAAATGGCTTTTTCTCCTAGTGGTTGTCATTGGGTTGGAATCTGGCATGGACCCATAGTGGGGGGAAAAAAATTGTGAAAGCCGTAGTGATTTTCCTTTTTGGTGCTTATCTTGAAATGCTGTATTTGTTTACAGTGAGAGCAGTTGATTCTGTCTATCAGTAAAACTTGAAAGACATAGGTACACAAACAACTGCCAAATATTTTCTAATGGTAAATTTAATATGCCTTTTTACATCGGACAGTAGCTCTGAAATGCCAAGAACATGTTACATCAAATGAATTGGCCGGTGTTTCATGAGATTTGTATTAATTTTGTAGTGCAGTTAACATCTAATAGCTGTGTGACACTCTTATTTCGATAGTTTTAATTTAATTTGTGGCAACTTGTCTGTAGAATGTGAGTGCGGAATATAAAGAAAACTGTATATTGAAACAGTTAATTCAAGTTTCAAAAAGTTGATTTTTTAATTTTTTAATTTTTTTTTTTTATGGGTGGAGAAAGTGATGCTATTTTAGCAATTTGGTTTGAAAAACAATTTTGTTGGACTTGTTATGAATTTCTTTAGTTCATTTTCCCATTTAAAATTGCATCAGTAATGATACTCCCATCTTGAACTCCAGAGGGGAATTGTATGTAGACTTTATTCCCACAGTGATTAGTTTGGTAACATTCTAAATCAATATTTAGCGGCCACAGAGAATATTTTGTTTTCATATATAAAACATGAGAACTGTTAAAGTGCATTACAAAATTGTGGTGTTTCAACTGGGAGCTGTGTAAACAATAATACATTTTGGCTGATTCCACTGTTACTACACATTCAGAATCCTGATCTTTTATGACTTTTGTCTTTCTAATTCCTGATTGGATGGTGCCTTATATCTAATGATTGGGAAAAGTATATTTCTGAGTTCTGATTTTGCTCAGTGATTCATTTATTTTGAAGGGTATGTCCTGAAACCTATGTTAATACACGGATTTATGAAAAGCTCGCACTCTTTGCCATTGCTGGTGTTACTGTTGCCATGTTATGAAATGTGAAATTTTGTGGAAATTAGGTGGACATAACTAAAAATATATTTTATTGATTTAGTTTTGCAAGCCATTCAAATAGCACATTTCAAATTCATAAAATTAGATTTACTATAAAAAGAAAATGTGTTACATTAGTTTTTATTTTATTGTAAAGGTATCATACTGTTCAAGTCTGTTTCTATTATTAATCTAATAATTAAATCAAGATATTCCTTAATTTTTGGGTAATATCTAGATTGGGATACCGCTGCAACCGCTTAACACCTCGCGATGTAAACACTTCCGGATGGAGAGGAGATGACGTCACTACGTTGCTGGATGTGGCATATACGTTCCACGGGCATCTTTAGATACTGTCGTTTACATCTTAATGCACCCTGGAACATAGTGAAATGTAACTGACGCACACGATATTGCTGGTACCCAATTTCCAAATCGTATCGGTACAACCTAAACCCAAACGGTTATTGACGAAATAATTTTTTATAAATTTTTTATGACGTATGAATGATTTTAATAGCAATTTAAGACACCCAAGGAATTACAGAAGAACGGAATGAAATACAAATCACTGGAATCGTGACTGATAGACTGAAGAATAGCTTCTATAGCCTTTTTCATGAAACCGATCGTGTTTCCGGGGCAAGTTTCTTACTGACTCACTAAGCCATTAGTAACCACAATATGCAAATGACATTTGTTGCATCGCGAAGGCTGAACACATCAAACACGGAAACAGTGATGTCGTAGATACCAGGTGCTATTTGTGTTTATAATGCTGTAGTTGGAAGTGTTTACATCGCTATGTGGTGACTGTAGCGGTATCCCACTCTAGATATTACCCGAATTTTCAGCTATCAATTTTGATTCCTGTCGTTTTGCTGTAACAAATTGCCTTTACATACGGCTTTTTTAAATAATTTGATCATTCCAGCACCAAATTAACTTTGTTTGAGGCAAAGTACTTCTCAGAGCATCCTCATTTCTTTATCTGACATACACTGCTCAGATGTCAAGGAATAGATTTATTTATTTAATTTAAGCCATTGTAATTGAATTACATTAACAATGCAGTGAAAGCCACACTTTAGTCCTGAATTAGTAGTATACTCATAACTTCGTCGGTGGAGTGGTTTGTGACAAAGGGAAATACCTGTTTACAGTATTAAAATTCAGCTAAGAGATAAATGTCTTTCTCCCAGAAAAGGTTCGCTTCAATTTTGCTAGGTGATAGCATTATAAACAAACAGAAGAATATTGTGCAGTCAAAATGTAGAATCTGATGCTAATATTTGAGCTTACCTCATGTGTAGAATAAAGTATTGTTTTAATATCTTAATTCTTTTGTTTTACAGTAGTAACATGTACTGTTAGTGGTTTAAAAGATTTAATCTAATTATTAATTGATTTATGACTACAGAATTTCAGGAGGCGTTTCAGTTATTCGATTCAAGAGGTGATGGTAAAATTCATGTTACACAAATTGGTGACGTTCTTCGTGCATTGGGACAAAATCCAACAGAATCTGACGTGAAGAAATTTACACAGCAACACAAGCCAGGTAAGTTTACATGTTCTTTGTATGTACGTATGTGTGCCACTGATTTAAATTTTTGAACTGAAGATAAATGCTGCAAAAAGTTTCACTCTTTGTATCCAGCTTCTAGTACATGTTGAATGGTAGTTGAAGAGTATCAAGAAACTATATTGTCTCGTCAAATAGAAATTTCTGTATGGAACTATAAGTAAACACCAAACATGGAGGGTGAGCAGTAATGCTCTGGCCTCACATTTGGGAAGATGCTGGTTTGAATCCCTCGCTGGCATCCAGATTTGTGTTTTCCATGGTTTCTACAAATTGTGCAAATGTTGTGATGGTTACTTCAAAAGACCGTGGCTGAATTCCTTCCCATTCATTGCCTCCCAATATCTTCCAACCTCTAATGCACTCGACAAGGCATAAGAAGTCTCAAAGTAGTAAATATATATTTTTTTAAATTGTTCAAAAGATTTAATACCCATTGTAATGCAGAGGTTGAAACCTCAGCCAAGTAAATCCTAAGTGATAAATTGTTTTGGTCCAGGTGGTTATCAAGTTGAGAAATTAATGAGTAAGAGAGCGGAGGATTATAAGAACGATGTAAATCGACGTGGTTCATTGAGTTTGATAAGGAATGAAATAACTAACGTGGGTAGAATCTTTGCAATATAAATTACATATGTAAATTGGGGAAAGGCTAAAGGAGAACACATGATGAGAAGAATGGGTAGACATGTTACCTACTTCAGTATTTTCGAAAATGTCGTTTGGATTGGAAGTGTTTGTGTACAAGCTACAAGTAGTCAGATAATCACAATGCAGTCACTGGGACTTAATTTTATACTAGTGAAAAAACTCTGAGTATAAGGATGAACCGGAATTTGGAAAGGCGTTGTCATTGATTAATTAACGAACATAAGTGTGCATGTGGTATGAATGAAGTGACAAAGTGCTTTACTGTTTCGAGTTTCTATCTGCAGTTTTATTATTTACAAAAGAAAGTGTAATATGGCTTGGTACCAGACCAAACAAAATGAATTTCAAATTTATTCATTGTATTTGGCGTGACTTTTCAATTATCAAACAACAAGCCCTTTCTATGAGAACTAAGTAGAACTATAAATCTTTCACTAAGGGATGGCGGCTGTTTAATCTCGGTTAATATCATTTAATTTCAAATCTGTTAATAATAGTGCTTACATTGCAGTCCAGTACCATGGAAGCTAAACTTCACATGGTCAAAATTTTATAATCTGCAATGCAGAATGGTGGTATTCTAGTTGAGTTCACGGTTAATTATAAAAACTGTATAAAGGCATGAACAGGCTTCACTGTGACACTATGTTCTGACACTTTATCCACTGTTACTGTAATGTGATTGCTTTTCTTCCCAATCCCAGATCGGCAGTTTTCCCCCAAACTTATGGCTGAAAGAGAGGCTTTCAAAGGGCTTGGCCAAAAGGAATTAGTTTTACATTTACTTATTTCTGTCATGTTGCCATTGTTATTTAGCATGATGAGCAATTCAAAATGATGGTAGTGCAGATAAAGATTTAAGAGAAAATGTTAAATTACAGGACCTTTGAAAGAAATAACATAAACACACAGTTTTCGTGTAATAACTTTGAAAGAAGTGCTGTGTAAGTACAAGGTAATGGCACACAGCACTATTCCTTCATTTTTTTTTTTGTGTGTGTTCAGTTGTAAGAGCATAAACTTGGGTTTTGAACATGTGATTATTCATAAGAGTGATGGTCTTTTAAAATCTCAAGATTGTGGAAGAACATTTTTTCTGAACAGCGTGACATGTGTAATTGGCTGCTGTGGAAGAAAAGACCATTGATGTGACTTGGATGTGTGCATATTGCTCTGATGTATTACAGCGATTTCTTTTTGCCTGAAGTTGAAAGTCTTGGAAGTTTTTGCTGTAAGAAGTTGTTTGCTGAGCCATTTTTTGGTTTCCCTTTTTGTTTCTTTTTCCCAAAAAAATGTTTTCAAAATGAAGACACAAGACTAGGCTATTCTCTTGGATAATTCTTTCGTGTAGACTGATGGATTGAGGTGGGACAGTCTGAAAGATGAGCACAGCACAGTATTTTTATGAGCAAAGGAAAAATGAATTGTGATAGGTAGGAAGTGTCTTTAAGGTGATGTGAACATCATCTATGGTGTACTTAATTTGAAGTGCAGAATGCTGTGACATGTTGTATGCAGTTTTCATGTAGCATAATTTCAAATTAGTCAGTAAATCCTGATTGGTCACAAGTTGATTTTTTACAAATTGCAGTTGAGAGTTCCAAGAAAAGAAAATGTCAAAAACTTGGAAGAAAAATAGTTTTTAGTGCTATAAAATGTAAAAGTAAAGGCCGGTCTACACGTAACGTCTTGACGGGACATTTTACTTGATCTGGCAAAATGTACCGGATAAGACATTGTGTATGAACAGCAAAACATACGTTTTACCTGAACTGAATGAAGACGGGCTACTTCCAGAAAACAGCTTAAGCTCCCCTCAAAAGTATTTAGTTCCACCCCCGACATCGGTAATTTTTTAGATTTGGAGACCTGTTTTTATTTTTAGCTCTACTGATTAACTGAATTTTTTTTAAGGGTGGCAAGACTATAAAGCTTACCCTTACCCGACTCAAGGCCCCCCCCCCAAACGAAATCCACTCAAGCCTCCGCCCAAACCAAAATCCGCTCAAGCCCCCCCCCCCTTTTTCCATCCAAAATCCTGGATCCACCACTGGACATAGTGAAATAACCACTAAAAGTAATGCTTCACCCATGATTTCAACAAAACTGAGCTAAAGACGGAAGTCAAAAACCTAAGTGTGTGGATGCGAGTTTTTGGTCAGCTTTACCCGACGTCTTACCTGATCAAGTAAAACGTCAGTCAAGACGTTACGTGTAGACCAGCCTTAAAGAGGAAAGTTAAATTTTATCACACTTACACTTTTGTACAAAGGTAATTCACAGGGAAGGGGAGAATGATTTTGCAGCATTTCCTTTTATTTGGTCTTTGTCGTGTTATTGAAGAATTAAGAATTTCAGTTATGACTACTACACAGTTTATATCATAAGGTACTATCGAGATATGGGTCTATCTGGATAATGCTTTACTGTGACAATAGTTGATTTTACACTTGAACTCTGCAGAGTATTTAGTTTAGCAATTAAGCTGTCAATTACATCAGACGTGACCCATTTTTAATTAATAACTATCCTTTCAGTAGTTGTATTTAATAAATAAAATCTAAAATATAACATTTACGAGTTAACAGGCGATGACATTGTAGAAAGATAAAATTTCAATGGCAAATTTACGCCGTCAGCCACAGGGGCACGCTGGTGGTTGTAATGTATGTGCATGACCTGAGCAACTGTGAACCTGTGAAAATTACTTTTCAGTGATGTGCTGAAAAAAACTGTCCACACTAAATAATTTCTAATCGTAACAAGTTTGGAAACTTTGAACATGGCAGGCAATTTAGAAACATGTTATAGAATACAGTTTTTAGGAAACCAACAATTATTTTGTCATTTTAACGAAAAGATTTAAGTGAATTTTAATACTTTCCATGATCTTGATACTAACTGCATTTTTCATGGTCAGTGTTTTTCTTATCACTTGTTCAGCTTTATTTATTTGAAATAGAACAGTTGGTTTTAGATTGCAATTAATTTATTAAACCGTTTGGCTACGGTGAAAGAATTAAACAAATCTTTTTATTTTTTTTATTTTGTGGTTAAATCGGAGGACATGGGGTTCACTCCCTGTCTGGCCATCCCAATTTGGCTTTTCATGGTTTCTCAAAATCACTAGTAAAATCCAGAATAATTCCTTCCTGTTCCTTGCTTCCATTCATCCTTTGGCTCTAATAACCTCAAAATTAATAAGCAGTAAAACCATTAAAAATTATTTATAATTCATATTTTAGGACTTTCATATAGTTTGTATTTTCAGATGAACGCATCAGTTTTGAAGTTTTCCTGCCAATTTACCAAGCAATTTCAAAAAATCGTTCCCTTGATACTGCAGATGACTTCATAGAAGGACTGAGACACTTTGATAAGGATGGTAGTGGATTCATATCATCTGCAGAACTGAGACATCTTCTTTCAACACTTGGTAAGCAAATCATTGAAGTATTAGATAACTAACTGTAGTATATATCCACTGATTAATATCCATAATTTATTCTGTTTTTTTTTTTATCTTTGTGGCAAGAGAAGTATATAATCGTTTGACAAGTACCAATGGTGTGCAGTATGAACATATTTTATAGTCTAGTTTATTGAGTTATCAGGTAAAGCTTTATCATTTTAAAACTATTATTTAATTAGTCTTGTTCAGACAGTTCTGTAATTTTGTTTAAAGTAAAAGAGAGCGGAACTGTTAAAAGGTACACAAAATGTTTTGAAATTCATGTTTGTGCCAGTTTCTCTGCAACTTTTTTCTTCCAAAGACTTTTGAAATAATGGGTTATGTATGGGTGACAGTTTGCTGAATACACTAAGAATGGAGAAACTACTACAATTGTCAGGAGTTAGGTTGGAGGTGGCACTAAATAGTTTTAATTGTTTCCCTCGTGTGAAACAACATATGTAGGCCTATCTACAATTTACTATGTGGAAAGAAGAAGTAAGATAGGCCATTGAAATTGGAGGTTCTAACTTTGCACTCAGTTGTGAATATAAGAATTGAAACACATGGTTAGATATGAAAATGTCCCCATGGTCATCAATCTGCAATTTATAACACAACACTCTTGCGATTTAAATAAGTGATCAGATATGTTTTCACCAGTGGGGAAGGTAGTCAGTGTCTTCATTGGCAGGTATTGGGGTATATTTTAAATGGAATTTCATATTTTTTTTTAAATCCTCAATTTGTTATAAATTATTTGTTTTCTGTGCAAAGTATTTTTTAATAAGGGTGGTCGAAAAGTATTAACCCAGGAAAAAAGCACAACAAAGCATTCTAGCAGTAGAGGGAGCTAGGCAGTGTACATAAAAACAAGGGAAGTCCTTGTCATGGGGATTTTCATTTAATGTGTCAGTGTTGTGCCCTGGTGGTTTTAATCTGCAATTGTTCCTGGAAAAGAGATGGCGAAATTGGGTGTTAGTGGATGACTGCGTGGGAGATGGGAATAAAGGAATTATTGAGCTTGAGGCTAGCAGGATATCCAGCGTGACAAGATTTTTTATAGAAATGTTGGCAGTTTTTCAGTGCTATGTCTTTTTTTGTTTTTGTTTCAGGTGAAAAATTAACTGATGAGGAAGTTGAACAGCTGCTGGCAGGACAAGAAGACTCTCAAGGAAATATCAATTATGAAGAGTTTGTTAGAATGGTTATGTGTGGATAATGGAGGTATACTAACACTACACTGAAAAAGTTGCCATTATCGTATATCTGGCACGAGTTATGGTATTTGGCAAACTTTTTGAAGTACACTAGAACTTCAGTTATCTGTCAGGGTGTGGAAATATTGTAATGAGGGATACGGGTAGATAGTGTTTTATCTTTTTTTAGGGACACTATAAATATGGTCTAAGGTAAACTTTTTAATTAAAAAACCCTCTTGCTGCCGCCTTAAAGATACTGTAATTAAACACACACATCTTGGTGGCATACCCAGAAGTTATACCTTAACAGAAATTCTACTTGATTATTTAATGTTTCTGGTCTTTGAGGAAAGTATCTTGTGAATTACACACATTGAGATTTTTTCCTGCATTTAATCCACGGGGCCTCTTGAATGGCTTGGCAGTAAACTATTTTCCCAATTTAACCACTACCGTTAGTGGTAAAAATTTGGATGTTGCTGCAAAAATATTTTTCATTTACAATCAGCAGGGCCAAAAATTTTTTTTTATTAAATCAACTAGATTTTCTTTTTGAATGTCTCCTCATGTGATGCAAATTTATTAGTACAGGCAAGATGTTCATATTTGACATGAGGCAGTGAAGCATAGCCAGTTACTTGCACATTGAAGTTATTGATATCAATTATTTTTGTAATAGACTGTATTTCTTTGATCTTGGAGTATGTTAAAATATGCAGTTTCTTATAAATTATATTTTACTGTGCAAAGTATTTTTTTAAAATCAAGATTAAATTGGGGGGAGGGGGGAAAGCACACAAAAGCATATATCAGCAGTAGTGGGAATTATGCAGTGTACACACATACATACAAGGTGAGCACTACAAAGAATGAATCTCCAGAAGAGTCCTTGGTCATGTGGATTTACGATTAATGTGCGTGTCACATACAGTGCGTGTTTGTAAAAGTTCGGTGTTGTGCCTTGGTGGCTATAATATGCAATTGTGCCCGGAAAATAGAGGGTAAAAGGTGATGTCAGTGAGGGATTGGGGTGGGGTGGGAATTATTGCAGATTGGGGAGAGCAAGGTATCCAGTTTGAATGATGTGCTGATATACCAGCTCCCTGCTATAAAGATTGAAAAGGGTTTGATTGCCTGTTAAGACACAAAATTCCCATACATTGAAATGAGTGTCGAGTCTGGTTGTCTCATGAAATAAAAATGTGAGCTCCAAGTTCTTAGTGTAGACTGTTTCCAAATCTTGCCCCATCCTCTTCTTTAATTTAAGGTAATATCACTCCCCTCTAACTCTGCTGCTCTAATATACATGTACAAAATGTGAAACCCACTGTGAAAAGGTAATTTGGTTTAAAACTACATCCCATTATTGCTACAATGCTGTAAATACTTTCCGTCAATACCATTGTCGGTAAGGGCATCATATCAACCTAAAATTTTGTTTTCTCATAGTGGTTGTGGTTAGGCTGAAACGTGGACTGGACCATTGGGGAAACATTTCATAAAAACCACAGAAAGGTGGAATCCACCTTTCTGTGTGTATACAGCAATTGCCCTTGCAAAGTGTTTTGCTATTGTAAATTTCTTGTGACTTTTGTATCAGAGAAAAGCTGGAATCGCAAGAACCCATTACGACAAAGGAATTAACGAACATTTCAAGAGATCTGTATTAATTTTGTAGTGCTGGTGACATAGCGGTATTGTGATCTAGAATAGACCAGGTAATTCACCACATGACCAAAGACTCTTCCCCAAGATTAGTTTTTTTTTTTAATGTAAATGTTATGTGTGTTCATAAACCGGATGTCTTGGCTTTGGTGTTGATTTAATTTTTATTCATGGTATACAGCAATTTTTAATTTTTTTTACAATACGTGTATGTCAGACAAGAAGCATGGCTGAGGCTTAATGGTTCAAAGCCTCACATATGCAAAATTGGTGCAAATCAACCAGAATTCTTGGAAGGGAATGGTTTATAACTGAGCTGTATTGGCTGATTTTTTTTTTTATAAGTTTATTTTTGTGTTCATATTGTGAGATTAGGTGAAAGCATGTAAATTATTCCACAGAATTTTGAAAGTTAGTATTCCTCTGTTATTGCCAGGAAACTTGCTAATATTAGATAAACATGAATATGATCAGTGCTTAGTGGAAAATAGAAAATGCCTTCAAGCAATTCTGACCAGCAATCCTTGTAAATAACTTGTGTGTTCAATAAACCTGTAATGAATAGAACTTAATTGTTAAGGTAATCTGTATATACTGATTGACAGATAAATGATGTTCTTTTGTATTTTATCAAAGTAATTAATAATGTAATTGCTTTCAGTGTAGGAATTGTTAACTGCTTATTAATATAATGTTTAAATTGCTGCAGTTAATGTATTATTTTTCATATTTTTACTGTATAGTTTAATAACACACAATCTATATTACCTTACTGCTTTGAAAAGAACATTCCTTAATATTTTTCTAAACCTTTTAATGTGAATGTCATGATTGTACAGGTATTATTTTTTGTTTTAAAAAATTCATTGATAAGTAATAAATAAAGTAACAGATTTAAAGTTTAAAATTTTTATTAACGTTGTTTCAGCAATACCAGAATTTCTAAACACACTTGTGGTGTATTTTGACAGGTTGGTCCTGATTTAATGTGTATCATTAATTACTCGTGATCAGCAAAATTTTACTTTAAAATGCATTAGACATTTTTGGATTTCTCCTTTACTCGTGAATAACCTAGCCTGAATTTTCTGTGTGTTGTGAATTGGTGAGACCAAGTATGCTGGTGTATTCCTTGAAATATCAACTTCTCTGCATCACACATTGGTTATTGGGACTTAACATCATGTTAAAAACACATACCCAATGCTTCCTACTAAAGACTGTTGTAAGTGGGAAACAGTTGTATCGACCAGTTGGATAAAATTTTGCACAATTTTTTGTAGTGCCCTTTATGAATACTGGAATAGTCCCCTCTTTCATCCTTAACAAACTATAGGCTCCACAGACAGAATAACAGAAATAACTTTTCCTAATAGCTATCACAGTTCAGACAGATGTCAACATTCATGATTATCCTATATTGTCATTAATGACTTTGGTGAAAAATGTAGCTCAGTCAGGAGTGTCTAAGTACAGTCTGGATGGTAGTGTTTGATCTGTGATGAAACAGAGGTTTTTTAAGAGCTTAACATAAAGAATGGCTCTCCAGGGCTAATCGGGTTGCTATCCAATGAGTAACGAGTGGGGAAAGTGAAAATGGCTCACATATGACAATGGTCATGTCACCTCCCCTCTAGTACTATAGTATCAAGAAACAGAATACAGAGCTCTACCATCACAAATCCCACTCTTGGCTGTGAGTGAACACACCATTTTTTTTTAATGATGCTGGAAGTAAATTGTGATATAAAGCCTAACAAAAGGCTTCAAAGCAGAACCTGGAACAATAGGGACTGAAGGTACGTAAATAATGTAGATATTAACTTGTGTAAGAGGATTAGTCTGTCGACTTACATGGAGTTATTCCGTATACTCCTTCAGAAATAACTATTGACATTATGTGAAATGATACTACGTACCATACATAATTTTGGTTTAGGTGTACAAAGGGTGATTCATGAATGGCTAATGGATTTTGGACATTTATTCTACCGTGGGTATGAAAGATACAGTAGAAACATCTAGAGATTCAAATTCTTTAAATGTTTGTTTATAATAGGTGCAAGATAACACAGTATATACAATATTTGGGATGAGTACTTAGCTTAGCAAGATAATTACAAAAATAAAATAATAGAATGTAACTAAAGATAATTCAGTGACTACAGACAATTTGTAATAGATATCTTTTCGTACAATAACAAAGCAGGAAGTACTGCCATGAAACATATTAACATGGGAAGGGTAAACAAAGTGAATCTATTACTCATTGGAGTTGAAGAACTGCTTAGGGTAGGGAAGAGTGCACTATTTTGCACAACTACATAAAAAAACTTTGTCCATGGTCCAAAACAGGTGTACTAAGTCAGCAATAGAATACGGGATTCGAACCCAGTATCCTGAATTTTAAAGACTTGTGCCTTATCCACTGAGCAATTGGTAACTACTCAATCATCCATAAAGAAAATAAAACACATGGCTGGGTCAACCTTGCCACATAAATGAAATGAGTAAATTGAGGATAGCTTTGTTCAAAGTGCAGATGGGGAGGGGAGACCACAGAGAGAAAATTCAACTGTAAATGGAAAATTTAAATAAAAAAAAATAATAAGTAACTAATATTTTAAAAGCTCTAATACCCTACTCATCCTAATCCACCATTAGTAAAACCATCACCCTCCATTTTTATCAGTAATTCTTCCAATTTTAAGTAAATTATTCCTTTATTTGCTTTTTGCAATATTTTCTCACATCGCAGCTAGAACAGGGTGGCCACAAGGTAATTATTTAAAAATTCCATGATATTTCCAGGTTTTCCAGGAAAATTTGCCATGTTTTTCCCTGATTTAGTAAGTTTATTTGCATGATTAAGATATTTAGGTTTTAATTAGATTTGGTTGTAAGTAATTAAATCTGGTATAAAACTCAAATAATTAGAAAAAGAAACATGTTTAAGAATGTTTATTTGAAAATTTTATAACTAATTTAGTAATCTTATGAAGCATGATTAAAAATGAGTAACACAAAAATAAGATAATGACTAATATGAACTAGAACAAATTAGTAATCTTTCAATATTTAGTTGATAAAATAATTAAAGATTTTTAAATTGTTCATCAGTAACTTGACTCAGTCAACAGCTTTTTCATTTGCTACACTTTTCTTTTAAAAACTTCTGGTTCAGTTATTGCAGCTTTTTTTCTTCAATTTTCAACTTCTTCTGTTGCCGAGTTAACACTTTCGCGTAAGTTTCCGCGAGTCTACGCAAGATAGCACGAACACGAGTTTGTATAAACCATGCAATCGTGTTGGTTCACTTTGTGTGGTTGCTTGCCTGTGCCGCTCGCCTTGGCAGCGGTTTATTTGGAGCAAGTAAAGGCATGAGCACGATGTTTATACTATCACATCGATTCAGCATTTGAAAGAGCTATGAATGACACAAAACTTTATAAATCCTACCTATTTAGGATCTTACATATTATTTTGTTCCTGCTTTAATTCGCCTTATATCATTAATACAAAAAAGTTATCAAGCCGTATAATTATCGCTATTCACATTTTTGCTGGCATTGGTATATTGAATCTAGGCTTTTGTTTTGATATTAAAGGTTCAATTTTTCTCAGAAGAAGTTCAAAACCAGCTTGTGACATTCTACAGGACTTCGAAGACTCTCCACAAATTCAATTTTTTTGGAACATCTGTTTCACACTTTGCTTGAAATTGTAAAACTGTTTAGTGAAACATAAAAACACCTTTATGAACTTACTACACTATGATTGCTGTTTTATTCAGTAAAAAATATAACTTCTGAGTTTACATGTAGTACTATATTTCTGATTTAGATGTCATCCACTTTTTTTTAAATATAATTTCAAATGCTGAGTTCCAGAAAGTTCATGTCAGCGCTCATGTACAAACATCTCGTCGTCGTATCTTGATGAGGCACAAGACGAGATGCAAGTCGCTAGTGTAAATGCGGCATTTGTTGGCTATTTTATGTCAAAAATATATAAGCGGAATTATTTAATGCAAAAGTTCAATATTGAAAATAAGATAGGATAGGGAAAATAAACAGTTACCTGTCACTTACCACAGATGAAGGCAGGAGGGCAAGACACGTAAAAACACAAAAACAAACGAATTGCACAATATTTTGACTTTAGTCTTAGTCATGTGGGAGGCGAGACATATAGCAGGGGGAAAGATGTGGTCACATCCAACCCGCCACATGAATGGGATGTGACCACATCTTTCCCCCTGCTATATGTCTCGCCTCCCACATGACTAAGACTAAAGTCAAAATATTGTGCAATTCGTTTGTTTTTGTGTTTTTACGTGTCTCGCCCTCCTGCCTTCATCTGTGGTAAGTGACGGGTAACTGTTTATTTTCCCTATCCTATCTTATTTTCAGTGCCTCACAGCAGTTTCTTTGTTTCCTTTATCCAAAAGTTCAATATTAAAATAAATTATCAAAAAATTTCCAAATTTTGGGTTGTTGCAATTAAAATTCCCTGATAATTTTTGAAATTACTTGTATTCCCTGATAGTTCCATGATATTTCAAGGTTGCTTTAAATTCCCTGATAATTCCAGATTTTCCAGGTTTTCCAGGTCTGTGGCCACCCTGTAGAATCAAACATTCCACAACTGACACATTTCATGGTATGACATGTAATGCAGTTGCAAATAACCTAGCCCTGTGCTTCATTTTTTCTGCTCGTGACTATGGAGTTGCACAAAATCGTGCGATTTCTTGTGTTTACGTTATTTATGCTGCCTTCCACACTATCTTTTTGTTAGATTCTTCCTGTATCCACAAATTCATAGAAAGTATTCATATCATAATATTTCAGCCAAATTATTTTTTGTCACATTTCAAGTCCTTTAGTTTTTCTCTTCTATTTTGCCTTTCTTATGTATAGTGCTCTGCTGCATATGAAATTATTTGCTAATCAGGTTGACCAGGGCTGGAGTTGGGGGTGGGGGGGGGGGGTAAGCAAGGCAAATGTACCCTGAGCCCGCCTGAGAGATGAATTTGCCACGGGCTCCAACCTGTTACGTCACTGCTAAAAATTCTTACCCACAGCCCGAGAATCCTAGTGACAGTCCTAAGTTGATGTTTAGTATTAAAAGGTTTGTATTATTTGGAAACGTTATAGTGATTTTTGTATGCTACTTCCTTCACACATTTGCAATATTGTTCAGAATAACAAACTTCTCTTACATCTTTTGTTGCACTTTTTCTGTTCTGATACTTCATCTGCTGAAATTTGTTTTGGTTGTAATTAGTCTAAATTCCTGTCAAAATGCTTTAATTATGTCATCCAGTAATTTTTGTATTAAATGGTACTTTTAAATTGGCTAATATATTTATCAGCTTGCAGCATACAGTGCCTTTCCTTTTTTCTAGAACTAATATTTCACACTGAGGAGATTGATTGCTTCCTCAATCTACAATATCAGTGGTGGTGTTGCCTTCATCTGTGATGGTTCTCACGATTTTCTGCTTTCATTTTTGTATTCCAGTATTCAGAGTTCAAGTTCTTTAATATTCTAAATACCATATTCCATTTAATACTTTACAACTTTTCTCAGTTTCCATTTCCATAAATTCTCCCTACTCATAATGATAACAATTTTTAGCTTGCAGTTAATAGTTTTGAATTCCAATTATTTTTACATAAAATCTCCTCCACTTTCCTATAGGATAATTCTGAATGATGTGATGATAAACAAATGGTACAATATTTTTGCAATTTGTCAGACTGTTTTTCCATCAAAATTTTGAAGATGATGGTTAATCAGTCGTTTTCATTCACGAAGCGATGGGGCTCCTTCGTAATGAGTTCTGATCATGAACTTTGAAGATGTGAACTATAGTCACCATACCTGCTTCAGTTGCAGATTGGTGACCTCCCCGCTTACCGAAAGGAAAACATTCCAGTAAGGGTAGCTTAAGTTTTACCAACTGTCTGAGAAAGAAGTATGATATGTGTATTTTTGTTTCTGAAATGTGTAATTTCAGGTGGAAATTGGGGCCATCCCAGCATGTGCCTAGATGATTGCAAAATACCACAACCGAGATGGCCAGTATATAGGGCCGTGGAATTGTACGTGGTTCTGTTGTTCCTCCCCGATCAAGATTTATGTTGCTTTATAGCATGCAGTCACCCTGGTGGGATCTGAAGATAAATTTGAAGTTTCTGTCTAACTTTTGACATCAGTCTGAATATTTTAATTTTCTTTTAGTATGTTTTGCTGTGACACTCTCATGTCCTATCTTGTATGGATTTAAATTTTTCGCAGCCCTATCGTTATATTCATAAAGTGAACAGTAATTTTCTGACCTTGCATTTGGGAGGACATGGGTTCGAACCCTGTCCAGCCAACCAGGTATGGGTTTTCCATGTTTTACCCATATCACACCTGGTGAATGCCGGGATTGTTTCTTCAAAAAACATAGCCAAATTCCTTGCCCCATCCTTTACCATCTCTAATGACTTTGATGTCGATGAGGCACATAGCAAAGGGAAAAAAATACATTCTCTAAAACTGAATCTCCTGTAACATGGCTGTCAAGAGATTTCTATATATAATAATCCTATATCTGCTCTTTTTTTTCTAGTACTGAAAGTTTTCCATTATCACTGTTTTTCATATTTTGTTACTATATTACCAAATTTGTGCTTCTTCTCATGTACACTATTTGCATGCTGGCGTTACTTTAAATTTATTTTTGCAGTCACTTGTCTTTGGCTTGGAATGCTTATCTAAAGTTTTACGGAAAATTATTCTTTTTGGAAATAAAGCTTGGACTCTGGGGAGTAAATTAAAAAAAAAAATGAAGTATTGGAATGATGGAACTGGTGCAAATTACATGTGCAGAAAGGAAACCAAAGGGATAGCATATAAACAATATGCTATGTGTTAATTTGTTGACAGAGGCTAAAACTGATAGGGAGGGCTATTTACTAATGAATAGTTGTTGGTTGTGAGTGTATGGTGAGTATGTGCACGTTATTAGCTAAGGACTGAAACTGGAGGATTGAAACAGGTGGACCATTGGCATAAAAAATATGTAATTTTATCACGATTAAATTAACTGCCACGGTGTGTACTTTGTGATTTTTTATACTGGCCTCTTTTACTTCTTGTGTGATAATTTAGTGTCTTTTTATGCTGCAGAGTAAACCTAATTGATACTCGTCAATTTCCGTTTTGCAACATACATGATCATACTTGTATAGTTTAAAACAATTTAAAAAAATGTTGTTGTCTTTTGATATAGTCGCTCAAGGAAGTGAGTGATATATATTGCTAAGATTAGATTACGAGTCCTTGGAAGAATATTTACACAAAGTAGAACATTTTTTAAATATTCTGTTATTTAAAAGAAGTGGCTGTTTATCCTAACATACAGTGTTTATAAGAGTGGTTGGTCTGCTTCTCAAATTGTTGCAAGCACAATGGTCTTGACAGAAAAAAAAACAACAGAAATGTTTAATAGCAGTGCTATCTTCTGTCAGTAAAATTGCTTTTTATCCTTACTTCTAAATTACTAGAGCAGTGGCTCTACAAGATATTACTAAAAATGGTTGTCATAAAAGTAATAGCAACTATATGCAACAAAAAGTTGACCTGGATTCAGTTAATTGAAACTGATGCAGAATTAAATTTAATTGAACTTTGCAAGACCCAAGGCTGGTACCGGGGCTGTAGTATCGCCTTAGCGCCTCAACTAACAGTTTATGCGGATTCAAAGTTCTGCTGAAAGTTCGTAAAATAATTTGGATTTGACCATGTAGCCTGACAGAAACTCAACCTGAATGCTTGAAGGTCACCATTAGATCTGTTACTAAACCACAAATCTAGAAAAGGTTGCAAGATAACTACGAAATGACAAAAGTTCACTTTCCGAAAATTCAAAGTTTTATTTTCAAAGTCACAAAATTTCAAATATGCATTTAACAGTTGAGTTGGCAGATCGAACACACTTTTCCAGAATATTGCAGGTTGTGGAGAGAAATTTAACCGACCGACCCCTTTAGTAAATTTATAAGTTCATGTTAAAAGTTAACCTCGCATGCCATCACACCAAAGTCCCAACATGGCTGATGTGGTAGCTTCACCTTCAACAGACTTCCTCCCCGCTTCTACACCAAACTTGTGCAGACTATTCAAACATACTGCTCCGCGGAAAAGATAAAGGTCAACGAAAGACAGACAAAGCATGATGGCGGCGGGGTCTTTTTATAGGAACCACTAGAATCTGTGACGTAAGCAACTGTATCACATCTTTTTGCTTCCGCGAGACCAAAAGTGTGTGTAATTTATTTAACGATCCAGATTATTAAAAATGTTTAAACTTTGACAGTGTCTAGACTTATCTACTGGAAGTCCAACGGCAGTTTAGTGGGAAATTTAGAGTGATTAGTTTTAAAGTTTTATTTAATTCCATGGGATGATACAAAGCTCTGAAGCAGGGGATTAACCCAAACATTTGAATTTTTACAGCGACAATCAATGACAATCTATCTTCAAAAACTTAATTACCAGACAAATGCTTAAACTTTTCACTGAAACCATTATATGTCCGTAATCGTCTTAATTAGGGCTATCTGCTGATATAAATTTCAAATTAATATCTCTTTTAATTAAAAAGCTTATTTTTTTCTCTTAATTAAAACTGCTAATTAGACATTACCAAATTATTTAATTTTACTGCCAAAACATCTGGAACAATGCTGACTATAGCTGGTGATAAAAGTTCAGCTGTCGCTTTACTCGATTTAAAGATATTACAAATCATAGAATTTCTACTTTTATGATCGCGTGTTTCAAAGCTTGAACAAAGCGGAATATCTCCTAAAATAAACATTTCATGATATGATAAATACACTTTAAAATGATTTTTATGGTGGATTGTAACTGTGAGCAAGATTACAGGAAAATTCCTTAAAGTTGAAAACTACTCTTACTCAAAATTTCTAAGTCCAGCCTAAGCAGCTTTACAATACTGTGAATTTACTTCCTCCCTTAAATCTAAGCTAAGGAGCTAGAATTTACCAAAATTCTAAGGTGCTTACAACTTCTGGAGGCCAAAGTCTCCATTGCAAAACAACAAATGTTTATAAATCATGCACTGTCAAAGTTAGAGCCTTCGCTGTTTGTTAATGCTTGTACATTCTTTAGCGTAGCTGGTTTTGAAATTAAGAAACTTTATTGCAGGTGGGAAAATGGGATGGTAAGGTACATTTCTAGTAAACTGAAGTATCTATTGTACTAAATCATTTATTATACAACACCAAGGTGGAATTTTGAAATTCTGCTGGTATTTGCATCACAGGTTTATTTGACAATACTGAAGGAATAACTTATTTCATCCTCATATGTTAAGATGAGCAAGTGGATAACTAATCCTGCAACCTGCTGTATCCTCTCAACAAGTAAAATATAGAATATCTGTTCAACACCATCCAGCTTTGTCAGAGAACATCAGCATGGATTAGTTAATAATCATAATTCTGCACTTGCTGCCAAAGGGTTTCAGTGGATAACAAGTATGGTGATCATTAAAGCCAGAGTATCACATATATTATTTCTAAAAGGTGTTCTCCCTTCAAACTTAAGCAAAATCGATAAATGAGGAATCATTTTAAAAATTAAGTTATCTGTTTTGGTAACATCATTAATCAAGAGAGAATTTTTTAAAAATTCAATTCATAAATGGCAAAATTATGAGCAACCTAGATCATGAGTGATCACATTACTGATAGATAGCAGCAATAGAAGCACCACATATCACAAAGATATTGATAAACAATGCTCAATTGTATACAGTTGAGTTCCTCAATTCCCTAAACCCATCATGTTTACCTCCGTATAAAATACTGTTGAAGAAAAATTATTTTAATCAGAAATCTCAACACTAAATAAGGACTCATCAATGGTGCAAAGTTGATCGTCACCCATCCACGTGAGTACATCATAGCTGCTAAATTGATCAATTCTAATGTAAATTGCCATGAGTTTGTGTCATGTGTATGCTTAACATGTCCAAAGTGTTTTTTAATTGTTTCATAAGACATAAGTATTTTGCTATTGTACCTATTTCAATTGACAAATAAAGAATTGCTACAAATGAGCAGGCTCTTCTTTCATGCTAGTACAATCCACCTGCCTCACCATTCGTCATACGTTATTTGGGAAATTTTCGCATGAGCCACCTCGTAAAGAGGAAATTTCTTAAGAACTGAAGCTGCTGTTACATGCCAACTCCTGTAAGGAAATTGAAGTAGACTTCAAATGACAGACGCAGTGGATAATGAAGTGGTTTGACAACTTACTCATGATATTGTATACCTTTTTTTATGTGCTGTTCAAGTTACAAATGTGGTCTCCATAAAGGATTTCATCAAGTTTTCTAATAGTGAACCTATTTCATACCAAGAGTGATGCACCAGTAATTCTTAAAAATAATAAAATATTTTGTCGTTCTTCCTCGTTTACACAAAACTGCACCCTGGAAGTTTAGTGAACTTGTTTCAATATAAATCTGTTAAAGAGAACTGATAGTCTAATAGAATATATTACATTAGTACATAATTGGTGAAAATTAAATGCAAGACTAACAAAATTATTTTTCATTTTAGAATTTACCTGTGTATGATGATCTGTACATATAGCATACATACATCAAATAATTGATATTCCTTCTGCACCAACTGGCTCATATTTAACAAATTGAAGTGTTCTGGTGTTCACAAGTACTGAAAATCTAGCCCAAAACAGTGATGAATTTAATTATAACCAAAGTTAAGGAAGTTAGTGTTGCACCATCCTATGACCAAGAGCCCCTATTGCCTATACCAATGGAAACTTGAGTTGGTAATGCCCGATGAAATTATTTTTCTGAAAATCAGGAACTTATCTCCTTAAAGGTGACAAATTCCATTACCAGTTGCACATAATAGCTGTATTGTGTGGTTTACATTGCTTCAGATAGCATACTAATTGATGTAGAACTGAAAAAAAGAGAGGGGAAAAAAGCACCTAGTCTTCTCAGATACAAAATAATAGTTTTATTCTCCAAGTACAGATATATTCACTGGTGGCCGCACAGCTCAGGTGGTAGAGCGTCTGACTGTGGCCCGACGACCAGGGTTCGATCCCTGATAAAGCCGAGGATTTTTTCCTCGAAGCTGAATGACCGGAATGGCTCCACAGGCCCACTCAGCCTGCTATCCAATGAGTACCATGGAGGAAACTCCACGGAAAGGTAAAGAATGGCCGGAGCGTGGCGCTGACCCCGTCACATCCATTCTAGTGCCAACGGTTGTAATGGGAATGAAGAGCTCTACCTCCATGAATCCAACGGGAAGCGGCAGGAGCTGTAGGAACCCTTTGCAGATAAATTCACTAACAGTTTAGCTACCTCCATAATCATATTCTCCTACATCTTACTTATGTAATTTTTACAAAATCAGGAAATAAGGAAAAAATCCTATCCTGAATGTCAATTTCCTAGATGCAATAAAATGTGGTACTATAAAGTGGAGCTGGAACCTCATATAACCAGTTATTTCGTTTTGTGAAGGTCAGACAAATAAAACTGTTGTGACTATGTTGTAAATATATCCATAAAGCAAAAATAAACAGAAGTAAACATATGAAGGGGCCAGTGGAAAATTGCTGCATGCCACAATCTCTCATACTCATGGAATACAGGATTTTGTGAAAGTCTCAAATTTTGTATATTTGTACACAGAATTGAAATGATTTGCACGTGTTCTTGAAAGGGATGAGCTTACAGATACTGTACTAAATCTCGGCTGGTAAATAACTTTGCATTTTTTCTTCCTGCTCTGTAGATTCAGGCTGTTGTGGTACCATGATAGCGTCTCGCACCTGCCACAGAGTTAGTTGGTTTGAGCCTGGTTGGGAAAGATTATTAGACTGATTATTAGCTGGTACCCGTGACTTCGTATGCATGGATTATGAATTTCGTTGCTAGAACTGAATATAGAATGCTGTTGGTAATATAGGATTGGTCCCAAACAACACCGAGCCAGCATAATATGACAGGAATGCTATCACTATATCATTCTACCGTCGAACCTGTCTCATGAAGAGAATCAATTTCCAACATATTTAAAAAACAGAAAAAAAGAAGGTGCAGGGGTGTGTGTGTGTGGGGGGGGGGGGGTGTTAACTAAGGGCAGCTTTATTTCAGCTTAGTCTTTTCTTCTTTCTTCAGCATGAGCATCCGATTTTTGGGTTCTGCTAGAGCTATACCTTGGGCCAGTATACGCCCACAAGGCATGTCAAAAAGAGAAGACAAAATAAACTGGTGAGAGAAACTTTTAGATAGACATAAGGTAACAGTACAGAAAAAATCGACATCTATACTAAATAATCCGCTTTGTCTCTAAACGAAATTTATTAACAAATCATATACTAACACACTGCGTGAGAAGCAGGACTTGAATTACAGACTAACACACACATCTGTTACTCTGTCACTATTCGAAAAGTTCAGAATATTTCGTGACTACAACTGTTATTCATACTGAAAAAAGTAACCTGTGCCCTTCCTACAGATACAAAGTATTTCATTGTCAAATTCCATCAATATCGGTATAGCCATTTATTTTTTTATTTTTTACTTGTGGTTTTACACCTTGTCGACATCAAGGTCATTAGAGGTCGGATGGGACTGGGGACAAGGAATGGGAAGGAATTCAGTCATGATCTTTTTGAAGGAAGCATCCCAGCATTTGCCTGGAATGATTTGGGGAAACCATGGAAAACCCAAATCTGGATGCCCGGACGGGGAATCGAACTGGTGTCCTCCCGAATGTGAGGCGAGAGCGTTAACCGCTCACCCACCACGCTCGGTAGCCATTTGATCGTCAAAACGTAACAAAAAGACAGAGACTTACTTCCGCATTATAGTACTATTAGTCCCAATCACACACACACTGACTGTGAGAGTAACAACTCCTGAGAGATCAATATAACATAAAAAAGTGTGCACCTACTGCATTGCTAGACTACCTATGATTTGCCTTGCATTGCACCCCTAAATTTGTGGTATCTATAGTTTAACATGCAATCCGAACAACCGATGGTACAGGCGTGACTTATACAACCACAAACAATTTTTAAAAACCTTTGCTTCCACCAGGACTTGAACCATAGAGCATGCTCCAAATATCAGTAAGCAAGCACTTTAACCACTGAGCTACCAGACTGCAATATGGAAAGGTAGTACAGATCCTACACATCCTACGTGCCTGTCTATCACCGTTCAGTAATTTTTTCAAAATTATATGACAACATGTATTATTTATACAGAAAAAAGTATGCTATGTTCATTCTAATACCAAATGGCATCTACTAGTCAAATTTCATCGGATTAGCCGTTTAGCCCAAGCAACGTAACAAAAAGACAGAGAGACAGATAGATGGAGTTACTTTCAAATTTTTAATATTAGTATAGATACACAACACACTTATAAAAATGATAATACATGAAAATTTCAAGAAACTCGGTTATGTCATAAACATAAACGCACATGGTGTGGAATAGACTGTAGCATAAAGCTGTAGCAAATTCATTTACAAATGAACATAAGGATAATATTCCCGTTTTCCCACGCCGTGGCAAGTCGGTGATGGAATCATTACGAATAGATACTGCAGGTATCGTTAAGCAATTAGAGCTCCTGAAGTGGGGGAAAGCACCGGGCCCGGATGGAATTCCAGTAAGAGTATTTTCAGAGTATGCTGCAGAAATCGGGCCATTTCTGTCTGATATATTCAGTAAATCATTAGAAGAGCGAAAAGTACCTTCAGACTGGAAAATCGCGCAAGTAACTCCGATTTTCAAAAAAGGTGATCGAAGTGATCCTGGGAACTATCGTCCCATATCTATAACATCTGTTTGTAGTAGAGTTATGGAGCATATTATATGCTCGAACATTATGAATTTTCTAGATTATAATAATTTGCTTACAACAAATCAACATGGATTTCGGAAGAAAAGATCATGTGAAACACAGCTGGCCCTATTTACACACGACGTAATGAAAGTTATCGATACAGGTTCACAAGTAGATGCAATTTTTTTAGATTTCCAGAAAGCCTTTGACTCTGTGCCACACAACCGCCTTTTAGCGAAGCTTCGAGCGTACGGTATATCGGATCAGCTTTGCGAATGGATAAAGGATTTTCTAACTGGTCGGTCGCAGTATGTTGTCGTTGAAGGAGAAAGTTCTTCTAATCTAGATGTTACATCGGGTGTACCTCAAGGAAGTGTAATAGGACCACTTCTTTTCTTAATTTTTATAAATGATCTCGGAGACAAAGTGAAAAGCCTTTTTAGATTGTTTGCTGATGATGCGGTTATTTATAGGGAAGTAAGAACTTTGGCCGATTGCTTAGAAATTCAGCGCGATCTGGATGTTATTTTGGCTTGGTGCGCTGAGTGGCAACTTACTCTGAACTGTAAAAAGTGCAAGACAATGAGCATAACTAACAAAAAGAATCCGATTGTTCAGAAATACGAGTTAAACAATACAGTTATTGATATGGTCGATTCTATGAAATATTTGGGAGTAACAGTACAAAGGAACATGAAATGGGACATACACATTAATTCTTTAGTAGGTAGAGCAAATTCTAGGCTGCGATTCATAGGTAGAATCTTGAAAAATTGTAATGAACAAACAAAGGAGATAGCGTACAAATCTCTTGTGCGTCCACATTTGGATTATTGTTGTGCCATTTGGGACCCGTTTCGTAAGGGATTGATCGAAAGTATAGAGAAAGTACAGAGAAGAGCCGCTCGATTCGTGACCGCTTGCTACAGTCCTTATGAAAGCGTCACAGAACTGATTAGTAGATTAGGTTGGGAGTCTCTGGTAGATAGACGACACACGTTTCGTTTAAACTTATTGGAAAACATGCGTGATCCAACTTTCACTCATCAGTGTAGTGAAATACTTCTTCCACCAACCTATTTGAGTCGGAAGGACAGGAAAGATAAAATTAGAGAAATAAGGTGCCGGACTGATTCTTATATGAATTCTTTTTTCCCTCGTACCATTAGGGATTGGAATGCACAGCAAAGAGATTAGCTTTGGTGCTGAGCACCCTCTGCCACCCACAATTTTGTGAATTGCAGAGTATATATGTAGATGTAGATGAAAGAAACCAAAATACAACGCCATCTACTGGATGGTTACCCAATCTAGATAACCAAGTGTTGTTTCGATAAATTAACACATCGCCATCTGTTAGAAACTTATGGAATTATAATAATAATTTCGTGTCATCGTAATGACCTAGTGACAGGGTTTCTATTGGCTGCGCATTCCGCCCCTGTTGTTGTCGCCTTAACCTAGCCCGCCAATGAATTGTACAACAGTGTACTACTAAACATCTGCTGTTTTGTTTGGGCACTAGTGACCTCGGTGTCGTCACACCCTAATAACAACAATGACCAATTCAAGTAATTCTGTGTGTGCGCTTTTCACATCTGAGTGACTGATAAAAGCTTGACTAAGTAAGTAGTACAAACTTCAGCAATCTCTGCAAATCCCTCAATTTTAAGCCTTTCTTTTTTTGCATCATTTGGGATACATATTAAAGTACCACAGGATTGAGTAATGACACCAAGATTTCTGCAAACTTACTGCGTCATGATTGTGTGAATATCTGATGTATACGGAACATTTCCCACTAACTGCATAACCTCTGCTTTTTATATATATGCATACTTCTTATCAACAATCGTACTCATTTTACCAATACTGTTTATTAAAGCAGACACTGATAGGCCCTACTTGTTCATTCCCACAGCAGTAAAAGGATTTTTCTGGTTGGTTCTGCCTGTTAACAATTTTAAATACTGTCTCTTCCCACCAAATCCCCATCACCACCTTGGTCCAGTCCTCTTTTCGGTATACACTACTCTCAACCATTGATCCCTTGGTCTTCGTCTGGGCCATTGGCCTTATTTCTTCATTTCATGTATGAGGCATATTCAATCTGATTGATGATTAATGCTCTGGCTGATGAATTTCTTCTTGCTGGATGCACCATTACATGATTATTATAGAAAATCTAGAATATCAGAAATTGTATGCCAGGTGGGTTCTGAAAAAGTTTTCTGGCCAACACAAAGAGCAAAGACTGTCAAGTGGACAACAGTTTTTGGACTGCTATTGACAAGACTGACATGACTTGTTTTTTTTTTCACATTATTACACGCTATGAGATGTGGATATCCTACAACAATGCAGAATCAAAACAACAGTCAATGCAGTAGCACCATTCAACTTTATCAAAACCATAAACATTCATGCAGTCTCTTTACTTGAGCCAACAAAAAGTTACTACTGTTTTCTGGAGCAAAACGGGGATTCTTCTGATTAATTTCATGGAATGTGGGACAACAATTACAGTTGACGTGTACTGCAAAACACACACAAAAATGAGATAAGTGCTCCAAAATTGACAGTGCAGGAAATTTTTGTCTAGAATACTCCATGGCAATGTTCGTCTTCACAACATTGCCAAAGCAAAGAAGATGATTCAAAATTTTGGTTGGGAACATTTTGATAACCCATCCTACGGTTCAAATCTTGCACCTAGCAACTATTTTATCTTCTTGGACTTCAAACAGTGGCTTGGTGGACAATTGTTTGAAGATGGCGAGGAACTCACAACTACTGTTGTCAACTAATTCAGTACCCAGGACAAGAACTTCTATGCAAAGGGATTATAGAAGCTGGAGCCCCATTACAAAAAGTGCTTAGAAGTGAATGGCGATTTTGTGGAAAAGTGAAGAATTTTGTAGGAAACTAAAACCGACAGCAAAAACTTTTCTTATCTAATGAATATATACAATTATACAAATGGCCCTTACTTTTTTAATACACTTTGTACTTTCCTTAATAGTTTATGCTCCTCCATTCTCTTAACATGTCGAAATGATTAGAGTCTTGCCTTCCCTATCCTTTCCTGTTGGAGTTTCTCCTTCGCTGTGTCCCTAGCCTTCTCCTTTCTAATCATATCCATTCTTGTAACTCCTATACTGCTTCTGAGATATCCGCTTGAATCTTACTGATATCCTGATTTTTCACTGTCAAAATTTTGGAATAAGATCATAGCATGCCTGAGAAATTACTCCCTGTTTCCTTGTAGCACATTCCTGTTCCATACCATGCTCCTGAAATATCTTAAAATATCTCTGCTTGCCTCCTCTCTTCACTTATATCTCCATTTTCCCTTCCACTTTCTTCCACAACATTTCTCAACCATTTAAATCTATTCAACTTCTTTAGCTGTTCTGCTGCCATCATAATTCCCTGGTTAACCTCTCCTTGTTTCTGGTTATGATTATATTCTCCCTTTTCTTTACATTTAAATTCAATACAATACTGACCCACAATGTCTGTCCAAACTCAGACTGCCACTGGATGTCCCTTTCGATATTTCCCCTGATCCAAAGCTATCAGCTTCATGTTTCCTTCTCCCATTCTTCTTGTCACCTCCTCAATTTTGAAGACAAAAAGAAGCAATAAGAGAGTATTTCCTTATTTTAATCAATTTATTTGTTACAACCAATCTGTCCTTTCTCTCCCTAATTTCACATAGCTCACACTTCCTCCATCTTCTATGTACACAATAATAATAAGCTTTCTCAGTATCCAGAAGACCAACAACAGATCCTCCCTCCACTTGTAGTGCTTTTACTGCAGCTGTGCAGTTATAAATATCACGTGTACTGTTGATATCTCAGGTCTACAGCCATGCCACTCTTCTATTTGTATTAGTTGTTTTCCCACTATGTTATGTATTACTTTCGCTAGGTTGTTTTCAAATACTTTGGCACTGGCACGAAAGTATGACTCCTCTATAATTCTCAAACTCTTTCCTGCCTCTTTTTTTTTTTGAGGATAGGTATAATTATTCCTTTCTTCCAGTCTTTTTATATTGACCTATCATTCAATATTTTTCTCACCACACTGTACAGCCACTGCTTTTCTATTACTCGTGCTGCTGTCACCATTTCCATATTCACTTCATAAATACCTGGTGTCTTTCCATCCATCTTTTTATCCAAAGTTTTTTCCACTTCTGCCTATGCTGGGTCCTTTTCTGTTTCTCTTTCTTGGTTATTGGCTGCCTGCTTCTCCTGTAGTAATGTCTCAACTATTGTCCAGTTTGAGTTCACTAGATAATCAAAACAGTCCTTCCATATAACTTTTGTGTTTCTCTATTGTATATATCCCCTTTCAATTTTCATCCAAAATGCTAGAGTTTACACTCATATCATTCTTCTTCCTTTTTAAATTTCCATATAGTACATTTTCTGTTACCTTTGCTATCCTCTACCATCATCTCATCCCATTTTGCCATCCCCTTTTTCCTTTTCTCCGCTATCATCCTTTTGGCTTTTCAACTATTATGCATACAATAAGTTTTTAAATGTCTTTTGTTGTGGAAAAACTGACAGCATCTTGTTTCGACCCTGCCATCCCATCTGGTGTGGGAATGAACATCTGTCTTTAACTATAAAGGTTGAGTAACCATATTTTTATTTCATATTTGCCACAGCAAATATTTATATTTTTGAAATATAACTTTCTTTGCAAACAGTATAATGAAGTTCGAAAGCATCAGTTTTTTCACAACAAACGGCATTTAAAAAACATATTATATGCATAATTGTTGAAACTGATTGCAAGTAATTATCTGTGTACACATTCAAAAAAATTCAAAAAAGGTTGCTTCTAGCAGGATTCAATCCAGCAACGACAGGCTTATAAAGCAGAGAGCTTGGTCATTGCACTACACGCTCTTTCAAATTTCCTTAATGTAGAAAGTATTTGAAGACAATGGAATATTTTAATGCTGATTTTACCGACAGCGGCGAAGAAGCGCATGTTACTACTTTGCCACATTACACCTGTGGCCATGAGCTTTTATAATACACAGTATGAATTGAATCTGAATTTTACAACCGGCGGCCTCCCCTTAAGTGAATCAAACAATTTGAAGGAATGAAAATCTCACTTTACACTTAAGATTGGTGAGTCAGTAAGAACACAAAAGTCATTTAATATAAATATATTTAAAGTGTCACAGAGCACCAGCTGAAAAATTCACACATGAGTCTCTTCTCACTTATAAGGGGAGGCCGCCAATTGTAAAATTCAGATTCAATTCATACTGGCCAAAGGTGTATTGTGGCATTGCAGTAACATGCGCATCTTCACCGTTGTCGAGAAAATAGGCATTGAAATATTTCGTTGCGTTCAAATTCTTTCTACGTTATGGATATTTAAAGAGGCACATAGCTCTCTGCCTGATAAGCTCATCTATGCCAAATCGAATCTGGCTGCTGGCAATTTTTTTGTTTTATTCAGATGTGTATACAGATAATTCTTGGCAATCAGTTTCAGCAATTATGCATATAATATGTTTGTTGTAAAAAAAAAACCAACACTTTCGAACTTCATTATGTTGTTTGCAAACAAAGTTATATTTCAAAAATAGAAATATTAGCTGCGGCAGATATGAAATACAAATATTGTTACTCAACCGTTACAGTTGAAGGACAGGTGTTCATCCCCGCACAAGGAGACTGGAGGGTCGAAACGATATACCATATTTTTTTCCACAACAAAAGGCATTTAAAAAACTTATTTTATGCATAATTGTTGAAACTGATTTCCGGAAATTATCTGTGCACATATTTGAAGAAAATAAATAAAAATTTCCCCACAGGGAGATTGGATCCGGCGACGACGAGCTTATGAAGCAGAGCGCTTGCTCGCTGCGCCACGCGCCCCGTGAAAGGTACCTAACGTAGAAACTATTAGAACACAACGGAATATTCCAATACCGATTTTCTCAACACCAGCGAAGAAGCGCATGTTACTGCTTTGCCTCTTTTACACATCTGACCATAAGCTTTTATTGCACACTGTATGAATTGAATCTCATATTAAATGGGCAGCCTTCCCTTGTTAATGGATATCAGGTAGCATCATATTTTTTAGTAATTTATTAGGAACAAAGTATAAGAAAAAAATATATAGATTTGAGTAAGTACTGTATATAGTATGTGGCATTTGATGTGATAAGTAGGTGAAACAGGATAACAATGATCTTAAGTGTCGACAGTTTATCCAGCCTCTACTGGAATTATTAATATATTTAGTAATAAACTTGAATCAGTTTGTACAAATTTATCAGGAAGTTAAAAGGAAAATTAAGTGGTAATTTCAGCGTGAATTTTGCTCCAGAATGTTAGTGAATAAATTCTCTTGTGAGTGTTTCATAGATTGCAAAGACTAAACAATTTAATTTATCCACCAATATCTTTAATATAACATTTTCATAGATATAAATAAGTCAGAGAAGTGCATGACTCCAATGGAAAGTGTTTTATCAGTCCATCACTCTAAAGTAATTATTCCATATGCACTGCAAAAAAGTAACTTAAATAAAAGATTCATCAGTCTGACCAAAAAATAAAAATGTTAAAAGCTTCAGGATGGGAACGGACCATTATTTTTAAAATGACAGGGTAAGTTAAATTAGTATCATCCATGATATCTTTAAATTTATAAAAAAAAAATACCTTCATGAAAGATCATTCAATCAGAAAAGGGTAAAAAAATGACTATCAGTTGGCATAAAAGAGAACTTAAGAATTAGTACAGTTTTCACAACAATTAATGTGAAAAACTGTTGCAGAATACTAATAAATATTAAAGAAAACTAGTTATTAGTCACAGCAGATGAAATAATGAAAAATAAATATGTTACAAACATTATTAGAACTAAAAAAAAGTATATTGCATCTTGAATATAACCAATAACTTTAAACTTGTACATCTCTTCCTCTTCCCACAACTTCTATATCTACACCTGCCCTCCGCATTCACAAAACTGTGGGTGGCAGCGGGTGCTTTGCAACAAAACTAATTTCCACTTTGCAAATTCCAATCCCTAACGGCATGAGGGGTGAAAGAATTCATATAAGCATCAGTATGGCACCTTATTCATCTAATCTTATCTCACCTGTCATTGAGATGCATAAAGGTTGGTAGAATGAAGTATTTCATCACACTTGTAAATGAAAGTTGACGTTCCAATGTTTGCCAATAAATTCAAACGAAACATGTGTCTACCATACAAGCCTAGCCCAATATACAGGGCGTTCGCCGGGAAACGCAACCCACTGTTAGCGCTACAAGGAAGAAACTGCTCCCGGCGAGCGAGCGGTCAGCTTCCGGCATTGTTCGACCGTCGGCCGCGGACTATTTCATAAACTTCATAACTTCATAAACTTGTATGTGCTAAGCATTTAAATGTGACGTAATTCATTAGCTTACCTTATAAAAGATGCTGGAAGTGTTGACCCTCTTGTGTAATGCACATTTCACATCTTCTGAACATATTTCGAGACACACGCTGCCCTAACGGACTTAATGATTTTTTGGGTGACTGTTCTAGTCGAAAAGCGATATCGTCAATTTTCTCCTCTGTGAGAATACGGTTGACCGACAGTCTCTTTTTGTTAAAAAATGAACCTGTTTCTCTTACTTTTTTAACCAGACGCAGAATTGTTGATTTAGCTGGCGTAAAGCGGCAGGAAATTCGCGACGAAATTTACTGCGACACTTTTTAAACGACTTCTTCTTCACATATTTATCGTAGAGAAATATTCTTTGTTGCAAACTGTAACGTACCATAATTTTACTTACACTCAAACACGGTACAGATTAGTAAGAGTATGAAGCCCCAAACCAGCCAAACCGCAAAGAAACGTTTATTCACAACACTGATTAATAAGAGACTGAAGTCACAAACTAGCTACAATGCAAAGAAACCGTTCTTAACAATGTAAGGGTCCCATTATACTGCGTCACTGCAGTGTTGGGGCAGCGGAGGTGTTAAACAGTGCGGTGCCGTGTGGCGGGAGCTACTGGCTCCACTGCCCGAGCAAGTTGCCGACGGCAACAGACTGGGAGGGTAGCGTTTTCCGGCGAACGCCCAGTATATATCAATTCTGCAGTACTTTTGTAAGGACTGTGGCAAATGTGCAATTTAGATTAAGTTGCAAATTCATCACACCATGCCGAAATAACAAGATTGGCGCTGAATTTCTAAGCAATCGACAGAATTCTTTACTTCCCCATAGATGACTACATCATCTGTGAACACATTCAAGCTGCTATTAAGTTTATTGTTGTCTCCACGATCGTTTATAAAAGTAAAGAAAATACGTGATGCTATTACCCTCCTTTCAATGAGGTTGTAATGTCTAGCTTAAAAGGGGCTTCGCAGTAAACGACGACATTCTGTGTTAGACAGGTTAGAAAACCTTGTATGAATTTACAAATGAAGAGCCAACGAATAACGAGTGTGAAGTCTACTTTTCATTATTTTACAGGAAATTGACTTGAATTCAGAACTGGCCATATGCTTCCCATTTATGCAATATTAAAGACTGAAAATATCTACAAGCTAAACATATTTTTGCTATCAAAATTGGACAGCACATGGTATAATTAATAGCAACCAGAATACAACAATAATATCATTGTTTCTTTTTTGATGGACTTAACACATTTTATTAATTGCTTCTTCAAATCTGTTTTGGTATGCCCTTGAATCGTCGCTAAAAGGCAGTTGTGTGGAACAAACTCGAAAGCTTTATGAAAATTTTTTTTAAAAAAAATCTGTATCAGCGTGAGATCCTGCCTCAATAAATTTAATTACGTCATGCAAAAACAGCACCAGCTGTGATTCGGCTGATTTTCCAGTCAGACGGTACTGTTTGTCCTTTGAAAGATTTACAGTATAAATTGGACAGAAATGGTTAGATTTCCGTCGCGTACTCTGAAAATACCATTGGAAACCTACACACTTCCCCACTTCAGAAGCTCTAATTTCTTTACAATACCTGCAGTATCTGTTTGGAACTCCACACAACATGGAGAAATGGGTTTGATATACATATTTTCATCATAGCACAGAAAAGAGCTATTAGGATGCTGTGTAGGGTAAAACCAAGAACTTCATGCAGACAACTTTTTAAAAAATTCAGTATTCTTACAATGACTTGTCAGTATATATATTCTATCATGTGCTTTGTCATAGAACATTTTAATCTGTTTACATCTAATTCACAGGTACACAATTTCAATACAAGAAACAGAAATAACTTGCACAAAACACAAGCATCTCTGTCATTAGTACAAAGAGGAGTTAATTATTCTGGGATATATCTGTTTAATAAACTTCCCAAGAGTATAAAACAGGTTGCAGATAATAAAGATTTAAAAGCAAACTGAGAAATTATCTTATTGGCAACTCCTTCTACTCCATTCAAGAATTTGAACAAAATAATTATTTATTCTCTTTATTAGTCTGTGTAACATATGATTGCTTTCATTATGATTATGACTCATATTGTATGTATGTGTATTAACAATGACATGTTTCACATCCCAGAGATCCTTCCTCAGCAGGGATCCATGAAACAAGATTGTTAAATAAATAAATACTAAATTAATTTTTAAATTTAGTGTTCTACAGCTGCATCTAAATGTACACTCTACAATTCACAAAAATGAGGGTGGGCAGAGGACACTTTGCACCAAAATTAATCTCTACTCTATGCATTCATATTCCAAATGGCATGAGGGGAAAAAGGAATTCATATTATAATTTGTGCACCACATTATTTCACTAATCTTATCTCTCCTGTAAGTGCGACCTAAGTAGATTGGTGGACGAAACATTTCATCATACTCTCAAATGAAAGTTGGTGTATGGATGTTTACCAGTCAGTTCAAATGGAACATACATCGTCTCTTAATCAGAGAACCCAGCCCAATCTATGAATCAATTCTGTCATGCTTTTGTAAGGACTGTGGTAAGCAGTCAAGAACCAAGCAGCTTTTTTCTGAACTTTCTCTACCCTGTCAGTTAATGCCTTACAAAACAGATCCCAAACTGCACAATGGTAATTCAAATGTGGATGTACAAGAGTTTAGTATGCTATCTCCAATGTTTGTGCATTACAAGTTTTCAAGAAATGAGCTATGACTCACAGTATAGAATTAGGTCTACCTACGACCAAATTCATAACGCTTTGTACTATATGTCCGAGTACTTCAGGGTATTGACCATATCAATAACCGAACTGTGTACTTCTGAACAAATGGATTCTTTTTGCTAGTTTTGCACGTTGCTTTGCGCTTTTTATAATTTATTGTAAGTTGCCATTCGTCACTATATACCGAAATAACATCCATATTGTGCTGAATTCTAAGCAATCGGCCGAATTCCTTCTTCCCTATAGATGACCACACCATCAGCAAACAATCTCAAACTGCTCCTCACATTGTCTCCAAGATCGTTTATGATAATTAAGGAAAGAAGTGGTCCTATTACATTTTCCTAAGGGACACCCGATGTGACATCTAGTTTAGAAGAGGCTTCTCCATCAACGACGACATACTGCGACTGATCAGTTAGAAATTCATTTATCCTTTCACAAAGCTGATCCGATATATAGTGTGTTCAAATTTTTGTTAAAAGGCAGTTGTGTGGCACAGTGATGAAGGCTTCTGAAAATCAAGAAAATGCATCAACTTGTGAACCTGCGTCAGTAAATTTTATTACGTCATGCGTAAATAGGACCAGCTGTGTTACAAATGACCTTTTCTTACAAAATCCTTGTTGATTCGGTGTGAGCAAATCATTCTCGTCTAGAAAATTAATATTATTCGAACACGTAAAATGCTCCATAACTCTACTACAAAGGGATGTTATAGGTATGAGTCGGTAGTTCCTAGGGTCTCCTCGATCTCCTTTCTCGAAAATCGGAGTTACCTGCGTGATTTTCAAATCCGAAGGTACTTTTATCTATTCTGAGTATTCACAGTATATAACAGACAGAAATGGTCTGATTTCCGCCGTGTACTCTGAAAATATCCCTACTGGGACCCAGCGCTTTCCTCCACATCAGGAACTCTAATTGCTTTACAATACCTGCTATATCTATTGCTAACAAATCCATCCCTAACTTCACATGAAGTGCCAAAATGGGTATGTTATTTTTATTTTCATCAGTGATTTAATTTTTATATTCTGTATTAAGTATGTTAGCTTTGTCACGGCTTTCGTTAACCTCAAATCGGATGTGAATTAGTGCTGGAATATTGTTGTCACTACAACTGACTTTTCGTACATATGACTAATATTCCTTTGGGTTTTTTGAGAGGCTCCTAGAGAGTTGCAACAGAAATCGTTAAAGGTCTCACGCATCGCATTTTTAACATGCTGTCATAACTCAGCTAAGATTTTTAAGTCACCACGACACCTTGTTCTTGAGCGTGCTTGTATCCTCCTTTACTTTTTGAGTACTCTTTTGACATCACGTGAATACCATGGTGGATCATTCCCCTCCTTTATTGTCTGTTTCGGTAATATGTATGTCCATAACATCTCTTCAACAGTGCCTCTTCTTAACTTAAGGGTATGGTAATTATTCCTAGGATAAGTTTTAAAACACTCCTTGGAAGCCTTATCGAATCTGTACACAATCCGTTCTTTACAATTTTTTGCTCAGTTATTGATTTGACGGTTACAATTAATGCTTTGTGATCACTTAATTCCTGTGATCGTTGAATTGTTGGTTAATAATTCTGGCCTATTGGTAGCTACAAGCTCTAAAATATTTTTGTAACAGTTATGACACTGCATTGGTTTCTTTACCAACTGCTCGAGATAATGGTCTGAGAACTTATTGAGAATGACGTCAGAAGCAGAATTTCTGCCACCAGTAATGTGAACGTAATAATTCCAGTTGATATAAGGCAGGTTGAAATCACCTCCTAGTATTACAGCATAATCCTGAAAGTGATATTACTTAAATTATTTCTTTACACCTCGGCAACAGTTATGCTTGCATCAGGTAGACGGTAAAAGCCGTGAATGAAAAATTTTGTCTTGATTACATTGAGTTTAATCTATATGATTTGACAGACTATACCAGTGTCTATTTCATTACATCGGAGATATTTACTGACAGCTGTAAGTAAACTACCTCCATGAGAATTTGTAGTGAACGCAGTTATTCGCTTGGCTGATAAGTTAAATATTGTTAATTATGAAATGAGGATGGCAAGTAGCATGTTAAGAAACCAGACAGAGGCATTGACCGGGGATTTAGAGCGCTGACAGTAGGGAAAAAGTGCGCAATGGTAGAGCTAAAGAGGACAGATGACGGCATGGATCGGCCTCATCATTGGTTATCATTTGCCCCTCCACTTTGGGACCATAGTGGGAGGTGGAGTAAAAACCTCTGCACGGGCATCGGAGAGTGTCTTCTTGTCTTGTCTTGTCTTCATCAATCAGTCAGCAACAGTAGGAGCAGAGAGAACGCAGACGTCGAGTTGCCCTCCGACGGCCATGGCCGCGGAGTGGCGTCACACACGAGGAAGACGGCAGCGCATAACAGGTTGGCTCTGCTGTAGGGTATGATTGGTCGTGGAAAGCCATCGTTGAGTTATAGATAGGGAGCTAGGGTCCTCCACAATGCCTAGAGCTGGGGTTACTGGTCTTGATAATCGCCCACAGTCGAAGAAGCTCTTGCTGTCCTCAAAGTAAATGTCACACTCATGCAGTTATAGTAATCAACTTATTTTCAGAATTCAGTTACGTCATAGTGTGATGCTGGAAGGTAGCGCAATAGCAACATACATTGCTATCAGTATTCATCACTAGTCTCAGTGCATACCATTTGTATATTTTGTGCAGCCGTGAAAGTAAATTTTGTACATAGTACATGTTTATGAACTTATTCACCCTGATGATCCTACCACGAATGTTTCACTCCGATCCCAAATCAACTACTATGATCGATCCTTACCCATTCGCTTATTCCTCTCATCGAATCTGGCCAAGTCTCCACTCGGCCTGCTGCCAGGTTCGCCATATGTCCCCATAGGTTTACCGGTGTCCAGGTGGGGACACTACAAATTACTCAATCCTTACGAAAAATGTTCATACTATTCTTAAAAATTTATGTGGAATTTATATCCAGTTTTAACCAACCTTCTATACCAATTACGATGTCCGTTTCTGTGTTACTACTAACTCTTTTAAATTCAGGTTGTTTGTTACAAACGCTTCTATAGTTAGTTATGAGATCTTTTAACTGTTGAGATTCTCTTAAGGTCTTCCTACCATACAGTGTTGCATTTGTTTGTGTTGTCCATAACTGTATTTCCTGTTCCGGATCTTCCTCCCTCAGTCTAAAAATCCAAATGGCTCATGCCACCTGTGTAGCCAATGAAAGTGTAAAATACACACTTGACCTATTTGAAGGAACCCTTGTAACACATCTTAGAATTTCGCATAACGAAATTAGTTGCTGAGATAGCAGGTTCAGTTGAAGTATATGGGAACACCCTTTTAAAGACATTTTTATAGTTAATTTTTGATAATATTTCCCAGTAATATGTCCTAAATAAGTATTTGTTCAAGTATAAGCAGTAAATTCAATAGTTAAATTCATTTAAACAGCTGATCAGAAACTTAACCTCAGATTTGTATAGGTAGTGTTTGACTTTCATTTAGCTTCAATAAACCAAGATATTTCGTTAGTTTAAAAGATGTTTAGGTAGATATATAGCCAGTAGATAATTAGTTTTGTTATTAAAAGATCTTACTTAGAGTCTGAATATGTTTGAAAGTGATTTGCCGGTTTTGAATTTTATCACGTAATTTTTCCACTCTAAACACGAAGCATTTAGCTATCAGGAAAACAGTTAAGAAGTCAAGTGATAGAGATAAAGTATCGTAATTTCGGTTTAGATAACATATTAAAGTTTTAGAAAGATTCATGTAACCTAAAGATCGTTTTTGAATATAATTTGATATAGCCAGACATGTGATTTAGGTAAAAGTTCGATATTTCAGTCTTTTTGGTGATTCATGAAAAGAAATTATATTCAGAGTAAAGTTTATTTAAAATTAAAGACTTCTGTAAAGATTCATTTCAAAATATTAAAGCATTTTATAGTAATAAAATAAAATGGGTTTTGGCGCGAGTAAGCAATGATGCAATCGCTCGACATTCGCCGAGGGTGATATCTACAAAAATTCGTAATAAATCAGGGAATTAACTTAGAGATTCCAAATTTTTACAGTAATAGTTTTTCATTAGGGAAATTTGTTTAGAGGTATTTTCAAGTCAATATTCGAAATATTTCAAGACATTAAATTTTATTTTCGAGTTTTAGACCATTTTAAAAAAATAGGTAAAATTCTTTATTTGAAATCGGGTAATAGATGAGCAATAAGAGAATAGAATTAAATTTGTTTCAGCTCGATAGAAGCAATATTTCGGTAGTTATGGCAATCACATCTTTACGACACTTTTCTGGCTAAACTATTAAAGTAACAACATTTTTTATAATAACTTAATTCGACGTTTGTAATAATATCTTGCTACTATCAAAATTTCAGAGAGCTAGGATTAATTTTACTGTCATGATCAAATTGGATTTCGCAACAGTTGTCAGAAACTGATCAGCTATCGCATCAAATCCTTGGGAAAGTCGAAACAAGGAAGTTCACACGGTCCGATCCTATAAATATATCCCCTCCACAGTCTAAGCGCGCCCATTCTAGAAGCAGCAGTGAGACGATGTAAACGCGTTATGTCGGGTGGCTAGCTCTTGGCTCGTGGCGCGGCAAACTTTTAGTTTGTTCAACATCAAGTAGAAATTTTGTCAGCTTAGGGAAGTTTTATTCTGAAGATTCATGTAATTGAGAAGTAATAGTAACGTGGGGTTTCGGTCGTGCTCGAGTGGTCAGTCGAATCTGTAAAATTAAATTTGGAAAAGTTGTCTGAATGCCTATGCAGTACTTTAACTTTGTAATGTTTTGAAGAATATACTCATCATATCAGAAGTGAACTTTTATCATTGAACTTGAACCTTTTCCTTAGTTTCTGGTTAAAACTATGGTGGCGACTGTGTGAAGAACTTAGTACTGCAATTCATTAGGTTTGCACGATCAAAGTTAAGATGCAGCTTGTGCACCACCCCAGTGCACATCTAAGTCTTACATGACGACAATGTAGGGCAAAATTCATTCTGAATTTTCTGACCATTCGTGTCTGCCGGTGAGTTTCTTCAAGAATTAATATCTACTTTCACCGAGCTTCCTACCGCGTCCGTTTCTTCAAGACAACAACGACGGACAACTCACATCACGCAGCAGATGCCACCGCGAGTCGCTACAACACTACTACCGACGCCGAGATGACGCAACCTTATGCCAGTTTGCAGCCCGCCTTGCGGGATAATGGGACCGGCGACGCCAACAGATGGTACCAGACGACGCTGCCAGCTGACCGCCTCGCTGAGACGGCGAAATGCAGTTCAACAGCTGTTCAGTCCACATCGCGGAGGCCAACCTACGACTGATGCAACACCTGTTTCCAGCCTACAACAGCAGTCTTCAAGCCGACTCAGTACAAAAGATAAGTACATTTCTTTATATTCGCTACTTGCCTGCCAGTGTTTCTTCGAGAACATCGAGTGAATTTTTTTTTATTTTGGCAAGAGTTAGTCACACTATTTATGGTTACCGACAACTACATTGCTTTCGCGTGTGTAATTTTATTTGAAACAGCTGACCTGTTTCCTAATTTTCAAATAATTTCTACCAAGTGGTTTCATGTACCTTACATTCAGTAAGCTTACTGTTCTTTTTCGAGCGCATGTTCACTCAGCTATTGCGCCGAACTGCTGTTTCATATTGGTAACTTTGTACATTTTGCTTCATCGATGTTTTGGATACTATTTTTCAAGCTTTGCCAACATACATCTACCGTGTGAAGTTTTGTGTATTTCTGTAGGATAATTTTAAGCTTTGTATTTGTGTGTTTCTATGTTTTTGTGTGTTTCTATTTATGTGTTTTCAAATTTCCAACATTGTTCGTCAGCATATTTGGTGAACAGCTGACTGAATTTTGGGGTTAGATCCATTCACCTGTTTCATAACAAATTTTTTTTGTGAGCGTTCTTTTGATAATAGTTGTAACTTCTGTAGGATATTTTTAATATTCTTTCACTATTTTTATTTCCCTTTTCTTATTTTACAACATTCATTATGCAGTCAACTAGTGATATTAGAAGTCACTCAATGAGGACTAGGTCTCAAAATTTAACTGATAACCAAATTCAGCCTGATGTTACTGAGACAAGTAATATTTCTGACAATTCCCTTCAGTCTACTACTGATACTATACCAGTCCAGGAGGAAATTATAAATAATAATCAACAACCTCATCCTTTACAAGCTGCACTTTTAGCAGAACAAATTGCAAATTTGACACCTACTCTTAGTGCTGATATTCCTCTCCATTCAGATGAGTCTGATATGGAAGATAGTTCACAATTGAAACAGGGTAGTTCACTAAATAATTCTGATCCTAATTTTCATAGTGTTACCTCACACACTAGCTCTGAGAGCGATTTTCGAGGTTGGAAAGATGGGGGTAACAACACACCTGAAACACAGAATAGTACTCCACCACCACCTGAGACCATGATTGGTAATATACAATCTACATCCCACTGCACTGCAATGGTTACTCAAACAACAGAAGGAGAGACTACTCCACTCATAACTAATATACCACACGAGTTCAGTTGGATGGCTACACTCTTTAACCAAAGATTTGACCAGCACAAAGATGAATTTCATACTCTTAATAATAAATTAGATGAACAAAAACAAGACATTAATAATAAGTTTGACCAACAGACACAAGATATTAATAATAAGCTTGAACTACACAAAGAAGAATTTCATACTCTTAATAATAAATTAGATAATCATAAGAAAGAATTCAATAACAAGTTTGAAGAACAAAATAAAGAGTTCAAAGAACTAAAATCAGATTTAAATACTACCATCGCTAACTCTTATGTAGCTTTGAAACAGGAACTCACACAAACTTTCACAACCAAAACAGATTCTCTAGAAAAACGCATTAACCAGCAATTGGGGGATAAGATCTCGCATTTAGAAAACAAATTAGTAAAATCTGTAGAGACATGTGAAGCCAGTAGGCAAGAATTGAACAAACAATTCCAAGCACACCGCACAGAAATGTTACACACCTTCAACCAACATGCTCAGGCGGTAGAAACAAAGTTTTTAGATTGTCAAATGCAAATAAATTATGTTAGAGATGAATGCCAGAAAGATACACACTTTTTGCTCAATAAAGTGGAGGCACAAGACTTAAAGATTGCAGAAATCTCTGCTGGTCTTCAACATTCTGTAGAAGAATCAGCTGCTCTAGTAGCACACACCATTTCGCAGCCATCAGCTGTTTTAGTAAATTCACATGTTTCACCACCGCTACAACCTACTATTATTCAAACCCTAATTGATATTGAAGCACAGCCTTTGCCTGCAGCAGTTGATCCACTTGTGGATAATTTTGGAAACCCTGTAACATATTCGGCACCCACAGAGGTGACAGAACCTACCATTATTGCATCAGCTGATCCATTACCTACTACTGAACAATTACAACCTATCTCAGTAGAACCATTTTCCAAAACTGAAATTGATGTACAATTCTCAGCTGATCTTTCACAGGTCATTGACCTGCCTCCTGTAGTTAACAAGGCTGTAACCGACCTTGTAAAGGTTAAGGTGCCTGTTTCTGAGCACACAATACAATCAGCTGATCTGAACAGTACTACAGAACAACTGGAAAGCTTGATTGATTTTTCAACTGACTTAACTCATCCCACTACTATACAATCAGCTGTTCTTAACAGTACTATTGAAGAACCAGAAAGCTTGATTGATTCTACAACTGACTTAGCACATCCCACTATTATACCGTCAGTTGACACTATGCCAGTAATTTTAGATAATAGTGATGTCTTAAATAATTCTAATGTTGATATGTGCAATCAACATAATATCCATCACTCAGCTGATTCCCATATTCCATTAGTTTGCACACAACAAGTTTCTAGCAAACCATGCAACAAGAAATTGAAAAAGTTAACGTTTGTTGACAAGTTGAATATACAGTTAACAACTAAAATGTTCCCTGAGAACAGCAATAGAAATTTTTCATTGCTACCAGTGCCCATTTGGGAGATTGTCAGATTAGCAAAGCAGATAGCACATTTTATTCTTTTTCAAAATATTTCACATGAGGTACTGACTTTGATTTTCAACACTTCTCACATTGGGGATAGCCTACATCACTTTCTAAGAGATTTTTCAAACTATAGACACCTCAGTACAACTTTCTTTGACATTGAGCTGAAACTCTTTCAACCCTATCATATGGAAGAAACTGATGTTTATCTTTCACAACCCCCAATACCCATGCTATGTCAACACAGAAAAACAAACAAACAGAAAAATATTTTCAGCTATCAATGCTTTGGGAGGGCTCCTAAATTTAAAAACTATTTGAACACTTTCCCACTGAACAGACATATACTCTTTGCTGATTGGAGGAATGTTTTTAAACTTAAACCTACTAATCCTCCTGTTCAGGTGCACACATTGGAAATCTACATTTGCACCAATTCTCTGATAACCTATGTTAGTTTAAGTATTTTTCATTTTGATAACTTTTGGACATGTAGTATTTGCTTATCTGAGTCTTTTACTCAGCTGACTTTGATTTTTGAGGTAGTTTTAGGACCAGTAGTTTTGCAACAGCTTTACATTTCTAAAGAGTACTTTGATCCAACCATTCTTAAACATCTATCTTGGGAAGCCATTGACCAGATTAGTTGGGATAGGATTTCTGAGTCACCAAGGGTGGAGCTTATGGATGTGAAGACTGATTTTCAGCAGGATAAAGTTGTTTGGACAATAGAGGGAGTCGATGCTCTAGTTGAAGTAGAAGTGAAGATCATTCATGTTTACCTATATTTGTAGAAGAGAGAAGAGAGGGGGTGGATGGTAGAGAAGTAGTAACAATATATTGGGGGAATGCTTTATTATATCAGGACCAGGAAATATATAGCTCAGACTTTGCCTGCGATCCTCATTTTTATTATTATTCGCATTTCCACCCATTATTATTATTCTATTATTATGTATTCGGCATCACCGAAAATGGGATGACCTTATTATTATCAAAATACATATAATTATTAGTGTAACAAGGCGACCTCATACTTCGTGCATGGCCTAAAGCAGATTTGCGGCATGTCACATTATATTTAATTCATTTGGCATCTAGGGATGATGACCACACATATAAAATATTAAGGCGCCATTCATTTTTATTAGTTACACAACACCAACAACATACAATATAGGAAACAGAGTTTGATTACATTTTTATGGAGACAAAAGCGGAAATAACCAAGCTTGTTACAGATAATGGAGTCTTGTAGATATCATTTCGACACTGAAGTGAGTTAAATTCTTGCTGAGGAAGAAAGACTTGAACACTATTTTGGGAGTGATGTACTGCCCTAAGTGTTATTTTATGTACCTTAGAGAGGTTTTGTGACGGCAATTACTATTGTCTTATACACTTACAGAATTGAAGGATGTTAGTAACAAGATAAGGATTTCAATATACTGTCACAGTGATACTAAAGTACTAAAGCATTTAATTATATTTGATATTCAACATTTTTTCCTTGTAATTGTTTCAAATCAACTCGCTTATGTCAATAAGACGATTTTCAAAACATTTTGTTCAGCTAACAGCTGACAACCTTGTGAGTACACACACATTCCATGACAATCAACTTAGGTTGACCCTTGACACTTTTCCATGTAAATTTTACATGCGGTATTTATATTCCCTTTGATACTTTGTATATAGGTTAGCTACAGGCTTTCCTTCCCATTATAATACTTTATTATACATTAACCTATTTTGATAAAACACCTGTACCAGTGTACTGGTACCTACACAACTGTGTTGTGTTACTTTTAACAGTTAGACATTTTGTAAGCAGCAGTGTACTGCTGATTGGAAACAGAGTTTCCTTAACATTGATTCTCTACTTTTATTGTTACTTATTTATGTAATTTAGTTTAAGATACCCTTTCTGTAAATCAGTGTTTTACTTTTGTATTCTCAAATGCATATGTCAGATAATAGTGACAGAGACATTCTAAGAAATGACCTTTTAGTACACACATTATTTTGTGCCTAGTATTTAAGTTAGGATTACCCCCTATAAGATTTTTTCATGCTATTATATTCTACTATGTTTCCAATATTATGCATGACTAATAAACCAGTTAATACGTTTTCAAGCACTTCATGCTGTATTTAGAAATTTTGATGTTTCTCAACTTTATCTTGAAAGATATTTTTCTCTTAACATATTGTATTTAACTCTTGATTTTGTAATGAGCAAATAATCCATTCATATTCTTGTCGTTTTTCAATGATTATTATTTTTCTCAACTTTTGAAACTTTATTCTAATCACTCTTTTGTAATCATTTTGTATTACTATAATGTATACTCTTTGTATTATATTATTTGTATGTTATTTACTATTTCTTGTAAGTTATTATGTAGATATTTCATGATAGGTAACTCATGCACTTGTTTTTTTGGTTTTTATGTTTCAGACCAGCTGACTGACCGAGGTCCTTTGGTGCATCTGCTGCGTCAGACGCCAGGGACTTGTGCACTCGGCAGACACAGCTTGGGGGCGTTGTTTTGTATTCGTTTTTGCCCCACACATATGGTCTACTCCCATGACAGGACATGGCTTTTAGCCCATTTAGGGAGTTGTTAATGAAACAGAACAAAACAGTTAAAATGGACACATTTATTGTGCAGTGAACAAAGTGAATTTTTTGAGTATTTTTGTAAAATAGAATAAGGAAACAAAGAACAGTTAAAAACTGAACATTTATGAAAACAAAATATTTCATTTTTATGTACACAAATGTAAACAAATGTTGTAGAATTTAAGATTTTTGAAGATTTTGATGATTTCATATTTATGATTTTTGTGTAATTTTGAATTTTTGACAACATTTTGGTAAATTAATATGATAATTTTGATACAAGTATGAGTGAGAATGAATGAAAGGAAGTATGACTGGGCCGACCAACCCACGAAGTAGGTAGAATAAGGGGATTTTAGTCTTGCACCACCTAAGATTTTCAAGATTTCAGTCAGTTTTCTTTGGAAAATAACTTCAATCTTCGGGGGGCATGTAACACATCTTAGAATTTCGCATAACGAAATTAGTTGCTGAGATAGCAGGTTCAGTTGAAGTATATGGGAACACCCTTTTAAAGACATTTTTTTAGTTAATTTTTGATAATATTTCCCAGTAATATGTCCTAAATAAGTATTTGTTCAAGTATAAGCAGTAAATTCAATAGTTAAATTCATTTAAACAGCTGATCAGAAACTTAACCTCAGATTTGTATAGGTAGTGTTTGACTTTCACTTAGCTTCAATAAACCAAGATATTTCGTTAGTTTAAAAGATGTTTAGGTAGATATATAGCCAGTAGATAATTAGTTTTGTTATTAAAAGATCTTACTTAGAGTCTGAATATGTTTGAAAGTGATTTGCCGGTTTTGAATTTTATCACGTAATTTTTCCACTCTAAACACGAAGCATTTAGCTATCAGGAAAACAGTTAAGAAGTCAAGTGATAGAGATAAAGTATCGTAATTTCGGTTTAGATAACATATTAAAGTTTTAGAAAGATTCATGTAACCTAAAGATCGTTTTTGAATATAATTTGATATAGCCAGACATGTGATTTAGGTAAAAGTTCGATATTTCAGTCTTTTTGGTGATTCATGAAAAGAAATTATATTCAGAGTAAAGTTTATTTAAAATTAAAGACTTCTGTAAAAGATTCATTTCAAAATATTAAAGCATTTTATAGTAATAAAATAAAATGGGTTTTGGCGCGAGTAAGCAATGATGCAATCGCTCGACATTCGCCGAGGGTGATATCTACAAAAATTCGTAATAAATCAGGGAATTAACTTAGAGATCCAAATTTTTACAGTAATAGTTTTTCATTAGGGAAATTTGTTTAGAGGTATTTTCAAGTCAATATTCGAAATATTTCAAGACATTAAATTTTATTTTCGAGTTTTAGACCATTTTAAAAAATAGGTAAAATTCTTTATTTGAAATCGGGTAATAGATGAGCAATAAGAGAATAGAATTAAATTTGTTTCAGCTCGATAGAAGCAATATTTCGGTAGTTATGGCAATCACATCTTTACGACACTTTTCTGGCTAAACTATTAAAGTAACAACATTTTTTATAATAACTTAATTCGACGTTTGTAATAATATCTTGCTACTATCAAAATTTCAGAGAGCTAGGATTAATTTTACTGTCATGATCAAATTGGATTTCGCAACAGTTGTCAGAAACTGATCAGCTATCGCATCAAATCCTTGGGAAAGTCGAAACAAGGAAGTTCACACGGTCCGATCCTATAAATATATCCCCTCCACAGTCTAAGCGCGCCCATTCTAGAAGCAGCAGTGAGACGATGTAAACACGTTATGTCGGGTGGCTAGCTCTTGGCTCGTGGCGCGGCAAACTTTTAGTTTGTTCAACATCAAGTAGAAATTTTGTCAGCTTAGGGAAGTTTTATTCTGAAGATTCATGTAATTGAGAAGTAATAGTAACGTGGGGTTTCGGTCGTGCTCGAGTGGTCAGTCGAATCTGTAAAATTAAATTTGGAAAAGTTGTCTGAATGCCTATGCAGTACTTTAACTTTGTAATGTTTTGAAGAATATACTCATCATATCAGAAGTGAACTTTTATCATTGAACTTGAACCTTTTCCTTAGTTTCTGGTTAAAACTATGGTGGCGACTGTGTGAAGAACTTAGTACTGCAATTCATTAGGTTTGCACGATCAAAGTTAAGATGCAGTTTGTGTACCCACCCCAGTGCACATCTAAGTCTTACACCCTACATGACTCAATCCTATGGCGAAGATTGAGAAATCTGTAGTCAAGATCATCACAGAAACGTCATAATCTCTGATTCAGCCCCTCAATAGAGCTCTGAACCAGAGGTATACAATTAACTCTGTCTACTATGCTGAAAATGGTTAGCTCTGCCGATATCTTGCCATCACTGGCCACAGATTTCACCCTTTCAGCCAGACACCACAAGGAAGAGGGATAACCTCCGACCCAAGGCGACAAGCTTTAGCTAACCACTTATTCATCATGTGTTAGTGCTGGCATACTGTTGTCATTATAACATATTTTTACGTACAGCCAAAATTGCTTTGGATTTTCCATGAGGCTTTCAAAAAGCAAGTTGCAATGGAAATCATTAAAGGCCTCGCATATCGAATCCTTTCCCCTGCCTTCTTAACTCATTATGGTATTCCATCCTTCTTGAGCGAGTGTGAATCCTCCTTTGCGTTTTTGAGTAATCACTTAACTTCACACGTATAATCATGATGGATCATTTCCATTCTGAGTGTCTCCTTCGGCATATATATGTCAATACCTTCTCTGATTACATTTATAAATTGATGCCACATCTGTTCAGTAGTGCCTCTTAATATTTTTAAGGACTGGTTATTATACCTTAACTACATTCTTAAGTATTCCTGTGAAGCCTTTTCAAATCTGTAAGTGATCCTATTGTTTCAAGTGCCTCTTTGTGATTGCTTATTCCTGTGGTAATTGCCATTACAACACTGCATTGGTTCAGCAACCAGCTGAACAAGATGATGATTTTTTAAAAGGTTGAGAATGATTTCACAAGTTGTTTTATTCCTACTATCAGAATAGCAAATGTTATTACTCCAGTCGAAACAAAGAAAGTTGAAGTCACCTCCTAGTGTTACTGCATGATCCTAAAAATGACAAGCTATATTATTTCCATTATTTCTTTATGTCTTGGAAACAGATAGGTTGGCAACTATTAGGTCGGCATTAAGTGGATGGTAAAATGCACCTATGAGAAAAATTTTCCCTGGCTACAGTGAATTTAATTAATATGATTTCACAAGCCATATTGACATCTATTTCATCACACTGGAGGTATTTAATAACAGCTATTAATACACAACCTCCATGCGTATGCAATATATCCTTACAAAAGACATTCACACTATTAAAAATTGTTTTTTTCCTGAAACATATCTGGTTTTAACTAATTTTCTGTACTGATTTATGATATCCAATTCTGTGTTTCTAATTGAACTTTCTAGTTCAAGCTGTTTGTTACAATCATTTCTATTGTTTACTACATAAACTTGTAGTGTTATGAAGTACACTACATGTGAAACACTTCCCAATATTTGCACCCAGGTTGGTGAGTGCAAACAAGTTAGGGGACATAACAGAGGGCGCTCAAGGTCAAACCAAAGTGTGACTGTGGGTGATTGAAATGGACAGTTTCTTCAATCTATTGGGCAGACAAACTAATACGTTTGTTTCATTTTCCCGCCACAACACAGTGCGGATCAGATGGAGGAATCTGATTGGCGGTGCGATATTGCCGCGAAATAACCACGGCACGTTGGGTGGAAGGGTGAATCAAAGCGGGATAGTTTTCTAGGCGTGGAGAAGAAAGAAGCTATATTTTTGTCACGGTAATGTGAAAGTAATTACTCTCTGAATTTCTATCCACATGTGACTTTGGAATACCCGAAGTGCCCTGTAAAGAGTTTCTTGTGTCTCTGACTTATAAACTTTTCAGCCAATTTAGTTTTGGACAATAAGGACAGCATCCTAATATTTTATTAGTTGAAAATCGAGTTAAATATGAGCCATGCTGGAACCAGTTTACTGTAATTAGATATTCTTTCACAATGTTTTTTGAATAAATATAAATTATTTGTCAATTATAATGAGATGTAATTTTATCCCATACTCAATATAAAATCAATATTTGAGTAATTAGCAGTTTTAATTAACAGTAAATATCTAGTTAATAATCCCAGTAAGAGAGGTAACTTTACATTTTGGCCCCCAACGTCAGGGTTCGATTTGATGACACTAAAGTCACGGTGTGGAAAACAATGCTGTGAACAATTTTAGTTTTTTTTTTTATTAACAATTGATATATTTGCAATTTGTTTTTCTGGTCGACCTTTAAATTTCCAGCCTGATGGGAATGAGAGATGTTGCCATGCTGTATGTTGTTCTAAATGAATGCTAAATTAATTTCAGAAGGCTGTGATGCAGAAAAATGTTATTTCTATATTTGTTGTGTTGTTTTTTTGATTCTCGCGATGTTTTCATTGTGGTTGCTGTGATATTTTCTTCTGTTTGATGCTATATTTAAATTTTGTGATAGTTGCGATTTTGTGATTATTCTATGTTATATGATAATTTCTGTAATTGTTGGATTGTGATGTGTTTTGCCTTTCGTTCAGACAACAATGTTGTATGGCAACTATATCTTCCACTCATTTTGACTTGATGAGCTGTCTGGAAGCACCAGTGTTCATTTTTTTCTCTTTGCTTCCCCCCCCCCCCCCTACTGAAGTATGCAATAGGATTTGGTTGGGTTAAATTTTGAGAAGAATTTAATTAATGTTTTTGAGATAATAGATAAGTTGGTGCTGCTAGTAATCCTTTTGGTCACATGATTCTCAGGTCGGCTAAGCAGAAAAAAGTAATAAAAGTCAAATTAAAATGGCAGGAGAGGAAGAATCTGTAAATAATTTAGACGCAGGAAAGGCCGGATCATGTAGAGTAACGTCTGGAGAACAGGATAGTGAAACTGTAACTAATAATTTTTTGGTTAATGATGCCACTCTGGGTATACACGCAGAGACTGAAAGTCATACAGGAAATATGACACAACAAGAAACAATAAAACATGCGATAATGGGTGATCACATTCCATCAACACACATAATTGCCATGTTCCAGACGTTGTTGGATAACATGCAGACAGTTACACAGAAGGTACGCACAGTCAAAGAGGAGCTGAAAAATTCTTTTGAAGGTCAAATAAGTGTGTTGGATAAAAAACTAAACAGCAATATGAAACAATTTCAATCAAGTTTTGATGCACAGATTAAAGAAATACAGACAAACACTGACCGGTTAGGAAACAATCTTGATCAATTAGTAGGTGATAGTGAAATTTTAGATAAAAAAAGTAGCGAACATGAGTCAGGAGTCATGTAAATTAGGGGATGATGTCAGTGAAACCAAAAAAAAAACACTAGCTGATGATATAACATAATTGTACGGCAAAATCGAAGACCAATCATCACAAACAAAGGAAAGATTCGAGCAGGTAGATCGTTCAGTCGCAAGTTTATGGGAACAGAGGGAAAGATTTAAAAGAGGCACATAATTGTTTCCAAGAATAAATAATGACAAAGTACCGGATAGTTGAAGATGCAATCAGTTCAATTAAAGACTCACAAGGCACACTGGGGAATAGGAACAAAAATACAGATTATATAGCACAGACACAAAGTGTATTAAAACTGCCAAGGTTCAGGGTACAAAAGGGAATGAATCCAAAACTGTTCTTCATGGAGATTGAAAACTATTTCAATATAAAATCTAACCCCGATAGGCTAAAAATGTTTGTAGTACAACAGGCTTGAGAACAGGAGGAGAAAGTTTGGTTTTTAATTACTTGTACAGCAGGAATGACTTATAGTGTATTTAAAGACATGTTTCTCCATGCATTCTGGTCACACACAACTCAAAACCAATGTAGGTTGAAAATATATAGTGGCAGATATGATGTGAGGACACATGGGTCGATGGTCACATATGTGCAACACCTCACCGCACTTGCTCAGCAATTAGATCAGCCTATACAGCGCAGGGAGTTTATAGCAGCAATTATCACACACTTTGATGGGAACATTAGAAGTCACATCAATCCGCTAATAGTCGCAAATCTGGAGCAATTAATGGACACACTCAGAAACCTTGACAGCATTGGTATAGATCAAAGATATGATCGCCAAAATAATGACCAATCATACAGATCAAATAACCAAAGGCATCAAGGGAACAACTAAAACCATGGGACAGATAACAAAAGGAAAGGATGCTTTAATAATCAAAATAGGCCCCAATTTAAACAAGAGAGAGACGGTGGACAGTATAATGGTGACCGGGGAAGGCAGCAAGACGTTAGCTATAATGTAAATGCCATAAGCCAACAACATTTGCAAAGACAAGTAAATGTGATGTTTTGCCAGGAACATCACAGACTGAAAACAGTGTGATTCATTCTGATGATTTGCGGGGGCAACAATGAGATTGGGCTGGGTATACTGAAGATGATTGTACATATGGAATTCGTATTTTAAATTATAGGAAGGGTGATGAACCGGAAGTTGAAGACGGCGATGCGAATATGGTATCGAATGATTGGAACACGAATAGGGCAAGGTGTCCCCAGATTAAAGTGAAAATTCCAGCAGTTGGTTCATATATTCTTTTGGACTCAGGATCAGAAGTGACTGCGGTGTCCCACAATTTAGTGACATGATTGCAAAAACACAACACGCAAATTAAAGTCATCCTGGTGTCACGTGTCTGTCTTTCAGCAGCATTTTTAGCTCAGGAATAAACTGTAACAGAGCAAATTTTACTCCATATTAAACTAGGAAGGGGGAAATATTGGAAATGTAAGCATTAATCATCCATGGTTTATTACGGGACGTGATAATTGGGTGTGACATTCTTGAACGACAATGAGCAGTTATAGATTGGGGCAGCTGTACCATCAGAAATCAGCTGGGTGGACGCAGATATAATGGAGTCATTGAGTGTAGTACCCCAGCCCACTGAACACATTACCCAAGGTCAATCTAACAGGGCATCCGTCCAGGTACTATGCGCCCTAACGGACGCGGCAAACTTGGTACACGACACATTACGCGGGTTTGTTCACAATAACAGTATATTACAAGAAGAGCAGATAAATGAGTTCATGAAAATCCTGGCAAAGCATTTGTGTATTTTTTCGTACCGACTGGGAAAAATCAAAGGTGTGACGTGTAGTTTCCGACTCATGGATAATAACCCATTAAAGGGACACACCTATCTGGTGCCCTATAAATTAAGACCTGCAGCCCGGAAAGCTATAGAACAATTGTTGGAAAACGGAGAAATTATACCAAAGGCATCCCCGCATCTTAACCCAATCACGATTGTGAAAAAATGAGATGGAAGTGCATATATTTGTCTAGATGCATGAGCCTTCAGTTTAAAGACAGAAAGAGATGGAGATGGGTCGATACCCGATTTGTTAACATGTTTTCATGGGAAGAAATGGCTTACAGTGTTGGATTTTACTGCTGGTTTCTACCAACTAGAACTGGATGAGAAATGCAGGCCATACACCGCATTTATATTTGAAGGGAGACAATTTCAAATGATTCCATTTGGTTTGAAGGACTCGTCCTGTGCATTTCTTCGAGCACTAAACCGAGTACTACCACCGGAAGTGAAAGAAAATTGCACTCTGTATGTCGACGACGTGCTAGTAAGTTCAGAATAATTTGAATAGCACTTCACACATTTGGACAAACTGTTCACTGTGTTGGGAAATTGTGGACTAACTTTGCACCCTGGGAAGGCCACTTTGTGTACTAATCGAGTAGAATATTTGGGGTATGTAATTTCGACAGACGGGGTAGCACCATCGCCGGATAAAGTTGGGGAAATTCTCAAGTTGAAACCACCTACAAAATTGAAGGAGCTGCGGCGATTTCTGGGAATGTGTGCATATTATTTTGGCAATGTACCTGATTTCGCAAGTGTATTACACTCACTCTATGAACTATTAAAAGGAGGAAAGAAATGGGAGTGGAAAGAAAAACACGATGAGGCTTTTGAAAATATTAAACAGATTTTTAGAAAGGACATTTGCATTACACATCCGTATTTCAGCAAGCCTTATTATTTATATACAGAGGCGAGTTTGTTGGGGATAATAGGAGGATGCCTTCAGCAACTCGATGACAAAGGAAGCCTACGTATTGTTGCAATTGCCAGCCAGACACACAAGTCGGCAGAGCTGAAATACTATACCAGTGAGTTGGAAATGTTGGAAATACATTTTGCTGTGCAAAAATTCAAAGCATATCCTTGGGGATGCACCACTTACCTAAGAACTGATCACCAGGTGTCGATATTTCTGAGGACAGCAAAATTTACGAGTTGTAGGTTTGCTAGGTGGTCGATGTTCTTACAACAGTTTGATATACGTATTCAATACTGTAAAGGGTTGGAGAACGCTATAGCGGACTTTTTTAGTAATACCACCTCATACCACAGAGGACAAACAATTTCGGTATTCCCATCCTACAGAAGTTTTAATTGCTGCACTAACATTCAACAGTGGAACTAGTTCCGCTGAATTGAAACGAAAGATAATTGCGGAGCAGAAGAGCCAAGGAGTGATAAGCAAAGTCCGAAAGTTCATCAAATGTGGAGAAAACGGCGACGACCTACACATTCGCAATATAGCCATACATTACACCATTGAGGGGGTTGTATGTTTTCGAAGAAGTGACAGGAACAGCCGTTGGAAGATTGGTCTGCCGCAGACAACATGCAAAGAGGTTGCCACTGTCTATCATAGTCAGTACGGATATCCGGGGACTGAAAGATTGTGTAGTCAGTTCAAGCATGAGTACTACGCTGCTTTAATGCAGAAATACATCGCAAACTGTACCAGAGTGTGCGATATATGTCAAATGAATAAGCACATTAATGTCAGGAGTGCTGGGGAGTATGTACTGATTATCCCGGACAAACCGTGCCAATTAATCTGCATTGATAATTTTGGCCCATTCCCCACTGCCAGTATGCCAAGAAATTTATATTCGTTATCGTAGACGCTTTTACAAAGTTTGTTAAATTGTATCCAGTGGACAAGTTACATACAAGAGGCTCATTACAAATAATATTGGAGAAATAGGTTCCACAATGCGGGAAACCGTTGACAATTCTGTCCGACCATGCAACCATATTTACAAGTCCGACATGGAAAAGAACTCTGAACGAGGCTGGTATAAACGTGACATTGAGTTCAATTAGGAATCCACAAACTAATCCCAGTGAAAGATATATGCGTCATTTATCGACATATTTAAGGATATTGATAGACCAAAAACTCAGTTCTTGTGTCAGACATTTTGACCAAGTGTAACAGTAATTTAATTATAATACTCACTGCAGCACTGGTTTCAATCCTGTTGAGCTGCAGTTTAGCACGAGGATTACCCCATTCGCGGAGGAGATCGTCACTTTTCCAAGTCTTGGCGTGGATGAAGATTGGTGTAAAAATGAACAGTTAGCTAAGGAGCATTTGATGGAATATGCCACGAAGAGGAAAACAAGGCTGGACAGGAAATCGATACAGAGTTACAAAGCGGAACAACTTGTGCTGATGAAAAATATACATTTTTCAGGCGCGGAAAAGAAACTCATATTAAAGTATTTTGAAATTTACAAATACCCATTCCAAATTCATCAGGTGGTAGCCCAAAACGCTTATCTGCTGAGTGATGGAGGTACGGTTTTCTGTCCGATTAATGCACGAAGTTTGCGACCATACCACATGGCAGACCCAAATTGACACTTGACATTCAGACAGCATTGACCATCATGGTAACTTTACTAACATGGTACATACATTCATTATATTTTTGTAACAAGGTTTCAAAACTATCATTAAACATAGGAGAACAGTGGGGTTGGTTTGACAAACTTGGAAACGGTGGGTTGCTTTGTCTGGTTTTGTTTTATAGGTTGAAGCGTGAGCCCAAATAGTTATTGTTGAGTGACTAGAGTTATATAGATGGTCGCATAGACTGGAAGTAAGTATTATTTTGGCAATATACTGAGGCCATGAATATGTCCTGTAGTGAGGACGATGTTTTTTTTTTATGAAGCGATATAAGCTTTTAAGATTTAATATGATTATGAATTAAAGGAATAATAGCACACGAGGGTGGATGGTTCGAAGGAAGGATTGAATTCAGTTTACTTAATGGTGTCATGTGGTGGTGAAGACCACTTGTCGAGTCAAGTACAGAGAGGAAAATGGAAGTGTCACACATGTGAAAACAGTAATAACATGTGTCAAAGATATTTAAAAACTTGTAAAAAAATACCAAGGATGAATGTAAATGCCAATTTTGTCTGTCAGCTAATATTTTCCTTCTTGTCAGATAAAAATCTGTAAAATCGACATAACAATCTTAATATGAAAGAATTTTGTATTACATTTTGAAAGAATGTAATTTCTAATCAATTTTAATTTAAAAAAAGATGCTGGTTATGTTGTAATCTGGTGCGAGTTTTACGTTAAAGTAATGTTCTCATTGGACACATTGAAAAAGTGTAAGGGTAGTATTTCTTTAATAATTTTCTGAAACAAATTTTTATTTAGTCGTTATAATTTGTAGATGAATTGATGAAGGTAATTTTTTTTATGAAGATTGTATAGTGAGTCAATCACTGCTTTTTTTATTGTAATCTGGATTAATTTGATCACAATCAGTGGAGATATCTGTAGTGTAAATAAATAATTATAAATGTAAATGTGAATTTAATAATAAGTTTTGTCTTTAGGCTTAAGAATTTTGTGTGAGTGACAGAATAAATGATGAAAGGTGTGATTGTAAAATCAGAGCTCAGGTGTTCAGAAATACATTTTGACCAAGTACAGATGAGATAAAGTTACGTTGGTAATTTAAATATTGTAGTACTGTGTACATATGGTAATAGAATAGGGATATAGTCCGACATGGGATGGTACTACCTCAAATGGACACTCGCAATGAATAGTTAAGAGTGAAAGGTAGTGATGCGATAACAATTACAGTAGTGAGAGTTACACTATGATCATTTTTATTCGACCAGATCATCTGTCTGGTCACATGAAAATCAATGACAAGGGAGGCCTATATAGTGTTATGGAGTACACTACATGTGACACACTTCCCAATATTTTCACTCGGGTTGGTGAGCGCTAGCAAGTTTGTGGACATAGCAGAGGGCACTGAAGGTCGAACCGAAGTGTGACTGTGGGTGATTGAAATTGACAATTTCTGCCATCTATTGGGCAGACATGATAAGAAGGCTATTTGTTCCATGTTTCCCCCACCACACGGCGTGCATTGGCTGGAGGAATCTGATTGGTGGAACAGTATTGCCACGAAATAACCACGGCATGCTGAGTGCAAGGGTGAAACAAAGGAGGACAGTCTTCTGGTCATGGAGAAGAAAGAAGCCATGTTTTCGTAATGGTAATGTGAAAGTAATTACTCTCTGCATTTGTGTCCACATGTGACTTTGGGATACCCAAAGCACCCTGTAAAGAGTTTCTTGTATCTCCGACTTATAAACTTTTCAGCCAGTTTAGTTTTGGACAATCCTAATATTTTAGTAGTCGGAAATCGTGTTTAATATGAGCCATGCCAGAACCAGTTTACTGTAATTAGATATTCTTTCACAATGTTTTTTGAATAACTATAAATTGTTTGTCAATTACAATGAGATGTAATTTTATCCCATGCTCAATACAAAATCAATATTTGAGTTAGCAATTTTAATTAACAGTAAATATCTAGTTAATAATCCCAGTAAGAGAGGTAACGTTACAAACTTTATCCTGCTGAGATTCTCTTTAGTTATGTTTCAAATGTGGTGATGGAATTATTTGTGTTGGTCGTGACTGAATTTCAAGTCACAGGGCTTCCTACCTCAGTTTCTCTCTCCCTTTTCTTATGCAATACACTTGTGTAGGTGATTTTTGGATATAAGGATACAGTGTTACATGACCTTGTCAAGGAAGCCCTACACTCCTCAACCATATAACAAAGATCAAGAATCCTGCATCCAAGATATCTGTAGAATATACTTTTTATAACCATTTATTAATAGTTGATTAAGGGAAAAATTAAAAAATCCTGTCACTACTAAAGAAAACCTATTAATTGATATGATTAAAGAGCTGCATTGGATGTCACTGGATGATAGGAGGTGTGTAAGGTGATCATGCCTGGATATGTGGAGGGGAAATGGATGACCATGACCACAAGCTTGAAAATGTTCTTTTGTAGCTTCGGGAGTCAGGGACTGGAATAAATGACCGAGGAATATAGGAAACAATTTGTCTCAAACACTGAAAGAATTTAGAGTAAAAAATTGTTAAATTGTATAGTACATGTGTATCGGCACAAACACCGCGTTGGAAATCTGATGCGGGCAATCAGCTACGGAGAGTCACTACAGTAAACAAATTTTCTGCTGCTGCCAACACGGAGTTGTCAGAATAAAGCTCTGACAGTGTTTTAAACCAGTGTAGTAAAAAATCAGAAACGAGTATGCGGAATTGGGTAAGCATCTTAGTGATATTTGTGGACAAAAACTCACTGAGGTTAGAGCCTATTGGGCAATAAACATTGCCTTGGAGGGTCGGCTGTGTCAGCTGTGAAAAGAAAATGAAACACTTAAAAAAGAAAATGAGCAATACGGCAATAGTCCCGAGTTACGCTGCAATGGCAAAATCTGGAGGATCGTCAACTGTGAATCCCAAAAGTGCAGTTTTTTTGACTTCCAAAGGGGGGAGGGAGAACCCAAAGCAAGTGGCTGAAAAAGTTACAAAAATTATAAAACCTGGGAGGGATAAAATTAGAATCAATAGAATAGGAACAACAAACAATGCCATTATAGTGGAAACAGAATATTCCGAGGATTTGCAAAAAATTCTAAATAACAAGAAACTGAAAAGATGCGTTGCAAACTCCCAAGAAAACAAAGGCCACTCAATTTTGTATGACATACCAACAACAACTCATCTAGACAATTGCTGATGCTGTTTGCCAATAAATCCTTGAGGATAAAATAGAGAAAAGACAATTTCTGGAAGGTATTCAACCAAAATTTAAGACTGGTCCTAGAAAAAGAGCAACAGTTCATCATGTTGTGGAGGTGATTCCTTCTGTTAGGAAACTATTATTGCAACTAAAGAAAATTTTCATAGAATTATCTGCTATAACAGTGAAAGATTATGTCATTGTACCAAAATGCAAAAAATGTTTGGATTTTGGACACGTAAGTAAACATTGTAAGAAGAACAATAGTTCTTGTTCACACTGTGGGGAAGAAAACCACCAAAGCGATCAGTGCGAGGAAAGTTCTCAAGCTTCAATATGCATACTGTGTAACAGATGGGGCAAAAGCTGCAACAAGAAGGGCAAAGAGTGTCTTACCTACCAATTACTCCTACAACGAGCTGTAATCAGGACTGATTAGGGATAGTTTACAACCAAGAATAGATATGGGGAATGATATATGCTCTCATCTGGCAAATGTAATTAGGAAAACCGTTGAGGAAGTAATTGGACAGCAGGCTACGAAAACGAAAGGAAATCCCCCTTCAAGACAAAAAAGAAATGAGGGCTACCTTCTTCAGAGAAAAACTGAACATGGAAATCAACCATAAGACACAGGATATTGGAATGCAGACTGACAACCTGTCAGTACAGTTTAACCAAATTTCTTCAAGTTCTGCCAGTCATCCCCAGAACCCACCTATCTATGAATCCACACGGGATAATTCGGTATGGTTGCAGTTCTCCATTTGTAGTGTCATGCCGCGCATCGATTGTGGGGAGGCCGTATGGTGGAATATTTTTAATTTTAATTGTAGTTTGCAGGAGCTGCCCCACAGAAACAACTGGGGCTTCGTTGACCTTCGACCGATAATAGCTGCCAGCTGGGACGTATTTGACAGGTCGGGCATCCATTACACACCGAGAATGGCGACCATGGTGGCTGCTAAAATATGGAACCGTCTTGATGTAAATTATTTTTTAGGAACACCGTGAGGCCTGAGGATCCTTCAGTTCATCGAAGAGCAGGTGCCGATAACTTAGATCTTGGTTCTGGTAGTGATGGTGCGAATAAATCGAATGTCACAGCCCCAAATACTTCATTCATTTCCCGTCAGAATGCGAATTTGAAAAATATGAATTTAGACTCCACAAATAATACAAAGCAGCTAAGGATAATGGTCCTAAATTGTCGGAGTATTAGAGGGAAAGTAGCCGATTTCCATGCCGCAGTGGCGACTAATGATGTCGATATAATACTAAGAACTGAGAGCTGGTTGACGCCAGAGGAAGAATCTTGCGAAGTATTTGGCCCTCATTTCAATGTTTTTCAGAAAGACAGAGCTGTCTCAATGGGCGGGGGTGTGTTCGTGGCCATTAAAAAAACCGTTAATTGTTCTGTAGTAACCGAAACTGAAAATTTTTGCGAGTTGTTATGGGTCAAGGTAAAATTTGGTAAAAATTTAAAGGTCATTTTATTGACCTCCAGATTCTGATTTGGCTAGCGTGGAATACTTCAGAGAGTCACTTAATAAAATTTATAAGAAATTTCAGGGACATATATTGATCGTGGGTGGTGATTTTAACCTACCGTCGGTTAATTGGGACACATCCACGTTCAGGTTGGGCGGAAGAGATAGGTTAATAACCGAAACGTTCCTAGAAGTATTTGCAGAAAGATCTCTTGAACAAATGGTTCAAGAGCCAACGCAGTGTGATAAAGGTTCCTCATCCATTTTGGATCTTTTTCTTATAAGCAATCCTGATATTGTAGATACTTTTTTTTTTTTTAAACCGCTTTACGTCTCTCTAACAGCGAGGTCTTTAGAGACGGGAAAGGATGGGGGCAAGGAACGGGAAGGAATTCGGCCATGGCCTTCTGAAGGAAGCATCCCGGAATTTGCCTGGAGTGATTTGGGAAACCATGGAAAACCCAAATCTGGAAGCCCGGACGGGGATTCGAACCACCGTCCTCCCGAATGCGAGGCCAGAATGCTGTAGATACAGTTTGTGTTAAAGACGGTATAAGAGATCACAAGGCGGTTGTGGTAACTTTAAAATCTAGTATGAATTTGAAGCATGGCAAAGACAAACTCGTATATTGCTTCGATAAGGCAAACGATGTGGGTATGGTTGATCACTTGACAAAAAAAAAATTGAAACGTATACGCTAAATACAAATGTTGAGGAACTTTGGTTTAATTTAAAAAAAATAATATGGAATGGTTTAAAAACAATTTGTTCCTAAGAAGCTTATTAAGGTTAGTAAGAACCTTCCGTGGTTCAATAGGGAAGTGAATCGATTGCTCAGGAAGCAAAGGCGTTTACATGCCCTCGTAAAGAAATCGGAGGACTTGTTTAATCGTGCTAAATTAGTCCAGTTATGAGTGGAAGTGCGTAAGGCAATGCGAGATGCGTTTAAAGAAATCCAAGCCAGGAATTTGTCCGAAGATCTGATTACTGATCCAAAAAAGTTCTGGTCGTATGTCAAATTACTAAAAGGCTCTCATAAGGTTATGCCTTCACTGATTAAGGAAAATGGGGAATTATCTGAAACTAGCGTAGAGAAAGCAGAAATCTTGAATAATGTATTTAAAAATGCTTTCACGACAGAAAATTCAAAGGAGATTCCGACATTTGCCAATCGTACCAACAAAATTATGAATAATCTCGTTCTTGATGTAGCGGGAATAACTAAACTGCTGATGAATGTAAAATCCAATAAAGCTCCCGGACCAGACAGTATTCCTACAAGATTTTACTCCAGGTACGCAAAGGAAATTGCACCGTATTTGATTAAGTTAGATACCGCCTCCTTGGATCATGGAAAAATACCAGCCGAATGGAAGACTGCCTTTGTAAGTCCAGTGTTTTAAAATGAGAATGTTATTGATCCTCAAAATTATAAACCGATCTCGTTAAGATCAATATTTTGTAGGATTTTAGAACACATCATCTATTCAAATGTCATGCGGTTTTTGGATGAAGATGAGCTTTTAAACCCAAATCAACATGGATTCAGAATAGGCCAATGCTGTGAAACGCAACTTGCACTTTTAATTCATGACTTGTGCCATATTATAGATCAATCCCAGATTGATATAGTTCTATTAGATTTTAAAAAAGCGTTTGACACTGTGCCTTACACTAGGTTACTTAGGAAACTTCGTAGCTACGGCATATCGAGACAAATATGCGACTGGGTTGCAGACTTTCTGAACGGCCGAACACAATGTGTAGTTCTCGATGGTGAGAGTTCATCATTTACCGAGGTGAGGGCCAGGGTTCCCCAGGGAAGCGTGATAGGGCCTCTGTTGTTTCTCATATATATTAATGATTTGTGTGACGTAATAAGGGGGATGAAAAGATTATTTGCCGATGATGCTATTATTTATCCTGAAATCAAAACCCACGAAGACAGCACTTTGTTACAAGATGATATTATGAAAATAATTGCATGGTGTAAAGACTGGCAGTCTGAGTTAAACCCTAAAAAGTGCCAAGTCATGCATATAAGTAAAATGGTGACACCATTTAGCTCTGAATATACAATTAATGGTACTGTCCTTAGAACTGTAGATTCTCATCTAAATACCTAGGGGTAACAATTCGTAATAATTTGTCGTTGAATGAACATATCGAGAATGTAATTGGGAAAGCAATTTAAGGTCGTAATTTAAAACAATGTACTCTGGAAATTAAATCGATGGCATATAAGTCACTAGTGCGTCCTTACTTGGAATATTGTTGTTCTGTATGGCATCCCCATCAAAAGGGGTTAATGGAGGCATTAGAGAGGGTCCAGAGAAGGGCCGCCTGATTCGTGACAGGTATATATAGTTGGAGGGAAAGCGTGAGTGCAATGTTGAAGGAGTTAGATTGGGATGACCTGGAACACCGAAGGCATTTAATTCGACAGAAGCTGATTGAAAAATTCACGACTGACATATTTCAGAATGACAGCAAAGAAATATTGCTACCAGCAACATTCGTATCTCGGAATGACCGTGAAAATAAGATAAGAGAAATCAGGGCCAGAACTGATTCCTTTTTGTATTCATTTTTTCCATGAGCGATTAAGGAATGGAATAGAAAGGATTTACCAGGCGAGTAAACTTAAAATCCAACAGGAGTAGCTTCGATAAAGCTCTCCGGCCATCCTGATCTGGGTTTTCCAAGATCACTCCACGCGAATGCTGGGATGGTTCCTCACAATAGCCCATGGGCACCTCCTGCCATATCCCGTATATCCCTTCCAAACTATTACCCTTTCGGATAGGTGCAATGCACCCTCTGCCACATACATTTAGTGAATTGCAGAGTAATAGTAGTAATAGTAAGGTTGGCCTGGGATGGAATACAGGCAGACTAAATGGGGTTGAACATTACCCACAGCCTGTAATGAGTCCAAAATTGGTGGTACATCCATTGAGTTTAGGAAACATAACAAATATATATAAATTCCAAAACAATATATAGCATTTATGAAACAAATTTAAAACTCAGTCGACTAGAAGAGGCTCTGAATCTCAATGTGGCACTGAGGCATCCATCTTGGATAGTGCATCCAGTCAGTAAATATGTAACCTTCCCACAGTATATATTAACTCATTGACATGTAGTTTTCGATTCAAAACTCCCGTGGCCATAATGCAATGTCCACACTACACATTCATAAGTCACAAAATTATTTGTAAGCTACGAACTACATAACTAAACACCAGGAGAAGCAAGGTGGTTTTGCATGAAGTGAGAAAGCTGTCAGAGGAACATAAATGGGGTGTCATAGGCCTTCAGGAGACACATTCATGCTGCGCGAAGATTTCTTACATGCCAGTATCATTACAGATGATCTCAACAGGCAGAAACCCTGTGACAGCAATAGTAGTGCTCTCCAGACAAGTGCAGACTAAGATTGTGCAGTTCTGTGATGAACATATGACATGCGTGGAGCTTATTGCTGACTGGGATATTGTAATTCTCGTCAACATGTATTTTCAATATAGTGATCCCATTGAAACATACATTAGAAAATAAGAGAAGTGTGCACTGCCATAGGATAAAGACCAATAGTAATAATGGCTGACACCAATGCTAAATCCGAAATCTGGCATACCAGGGTAACAGATACAAGAGGGAAGCTTTTAGTGGAAGCTATTAATGAACTGAATCTAGAAGTAAGAAATCTTTCGCACAAACCCTACACATATAGCAACCGAGCATGATCTCAATCTATCATTGACTAATCTGTGATCTGGGAACTGATTAAGGAAGTGGAACATTTTTAATTTTTAACTATGGTGATCATGATGTTACTACTTTTGAGTTGGTCAGAGGGCGGACGATTTTGAAAAATTGAAAGCACAGATTTCCAAGGTACACTATAACAACCAATGGGTAGACTGGAACAGGCTGAGGGATAGTTTTGTGCAACAGGAAATCCTATTAGATGATATAGATGTAGATCGAGCTGCAAGAGGTCTTACCCAGACACTCCAAATAACAATCAGAAGGACCATTCCTCTAACGAAAACCACTGGCACAGTGGACAAACCTTGGACTGATAGATTGAAAGTCTACGATAAAGGATACATAAAGCAAGGAAAGACGACAAACGTTGCCTCATCGCCAATGTTAGATGACAATGCTGGAAAGATAAATACAGATTAAAAGTGAATTCCGAGAACTGTTAATACTAGCTAAACAAAAAAGTTGGGAAACATTTGTGAAAACAAACTTGTACACAGATCCCTGTGGTATCCCATAGAAAATTGCAGCAGGAAAGGTAAAACCCCCATCTACACTGTCTACTGTGCAGAAACAAGATGGAACCATGACTATGAGTTGGGAGACTACTGCAGAAGTATAATCCCAAGAACTCCTTCCAGATGATAAAGTGGAAGATGATGAGATGGAGCACAGAGTGCTGTGTCTGGAAATGGACCAACATAGGGAAAGTATCACTGACACTCCAGATATTAGCATCTTGGAGGTAGTACAAGTAATAAATGCCATGTCCAGGAACAAAGCTTCAGGTCCAGATGGTATTCCAACTGAAGTACGAAGTGGGATCAAATATAAACGGGATTTTATTTTTTATTTAAATTCATTTATTGATAAACACAAGATAATTACAATTTATTTTTCCACATAGTTTCCTGCTTTGGAAACACATTTTTCCCAGTGTATGGGCAGCTTTTTGATGCCCTCATCATAAAAAGAACATGGTCGTATCAGCAGCCAGTTGCGCACAAAGTCTTCAACACTCTCGTCATCTTCGAATCATTGCCCTCCTGGAGCTTCTTTGAGAGATCCAAACAAATGGAAATCGCAGGGCGATAAGTCTGGACTGTAAGGAGGGTGATCAAGTGTAGTCCAGTGCATTTCCTGTAGTTTAGAGACAGTTAGAGATGCAGTATAGGGGCGCGCATTGTCGTGGAGGAGAATGACCTGTCGAATCGGTTGGTCTCTTCTTTTGCGGCGATATGCAACTCTCTCCTTGTTCAACAACTCACAGTAGTAAGCAGTATTGATTGTGCGTTGCTCATGCAAAAATCAATCAGCAAAATGCCTCGCCGATCGAAAAAAAAAAAACGGTTGAAAGAACTTTGTCAGCTGACAGTCGAGTCTTGGCTTTCACTAATGCTGCCTCTCCTTTCCTCCGCCACTCCTTACTGGCTTATTTGGATTCTCGAGTGTAGTGGTGAACCCATGTTTCATCACAGGTGATGATCCGACTAAAAAATGCATCACCTTCTTCCGCAAACATTGCTGTAAGCCTCTGACAGACTTCCAAATGTCTCAACTTCAGATTTTCGGTCAAAAGGTGAGGGACCCATCTGGAACACACTTTATGGAACTGTAGGTGTTTTGTGATGATTGCTTGACAGCTCCCATAACTGATTCCGACTTGTTCTGCAATTTCTGATACTCTCGCCCGTTGATCGACGTCAATAATGTCTTTAACCGCACGAATGTTTACGTTTGTAACGCTGGTCCGGGGACGGCGATCATGTTGCTAATTTTCCACGTGTTCTCGTCCTTCCTTGAACTTTTTATGCCAGAAAAACACACGCGTCCTTGACAATGTTTGATCACGCAGTCAATCTCTGGCAAATTTCCGCCACTGTAACTCCTTCAAGAGCAAGAAATTTTATAATAATGTGTTGCGCAGGGGAGGGGTGCACCTGTTGCACCGACATCGTTAGCGTTACTGACTAAACGGCGGAAAATATGTAACAGCACGCTCTCCCCACTCCTAATGGTCCCACCTAAGCATAGCAGAAGCGCGGGTTCAGGAACAATCCCGTTTATATTTGATCCCCCCTCATAGTACAAGAACTGGTAGTGCCAATAGCCTCCACTTTGCGTAAGCTCTATAATGAATGCTTGCATCAGGGCAGAGTACCAAACATCTGGAAGCGGATTGAGATATTAATCATCAAGAATGGATATGAGAAAGCTCCAAAATTGCCTCATTCCTTTCAACCCATCTGGTTGCTAAACGTGCTGGGAAAAATACAAGAAAAGATGCTGCGGAAGAGGTTACAAGAACATTGGGAGAAGGAAGGGATGAATCCAAACCAATATGGATTTAGAGTTAGTGGATCCTACAGAGGATGTAATCAACTGGACAATGAATCTGATGCAGAGCTCAAATCAGAATTGTGTAATGGGGATTCTTGTCAATATATCTGGGGCATTTGATTATATATGGTGGCCTGCACTTTTTGCATGGCTTAAGGAACTCAATTGCCCAAAGAAGTTGTATTACACCTTTAAAGATTACTGTAAGAACAGATACATCAAACTAAGGTGTCCTGGAGCATCCATTGAGAAAAAGCTGACAAAGGGTTGCCCACAGGGATCCATTTGTGGTCTGATAATTTGGAACATTGGGTTTGAAGTTGGAATGACAAGGCTGTAAAGAATGTCAGAACTTCTGGGACTTGTTGCCTTTGCTGATGATTTAAAGTGTGTAGTTAGTTGTAGCTTCATCTTTGCATATTTGCTTGTCAGTAGCAGCAGCAGCAGTCGTTCGTCGGAACCGATACATGGAGTAGTACCTCCAGTGATAATTTTATTTAAAGTGAGTAGTTAGTCGTAGCTTCGTCTTTGTATATTTGGTTATTGACAAAACGCCTCCTGCTGAGAACGCATAGTGAGTCCGTTTTTTCGTGTACTCCCTAGTTTTTCTTTCTGTAAGGTAGTATGTGTAGGGACTGTGATTGTTGTGTGCAGATGCAGGCTGAGGTGACTGATCTGCGCACCCAGCTTGCAGCTTTGGTAACAAGAGTTACACAGCTGGAAGCTGCCGCAAGTGAGTGCAGTAGATGCGGTATTGGTGACCCTGTAGAAGCAAAGCGACTCGCAGGTTCTCCCATACCTGTCATTGTACCTGCAGTCCAGGCTGAGACGTCGGAATCTCTGCGGCCGTCGCCTAGTGGTGGCTGGCGTGTGGTGTCTGGACGTCGACGCCACATGCAGGGGCAGTCGTGCAAGCCTCATTCCCAAGAAGGCGAGCTTGTACCACTGTCCAACCGGTTTGACGCATTGTCTGGAACCGATTCAGTCCTGCAATCGTCGTCCTATGAGTAGGCAGCCCCACAGCCCGCTAAGTCTGGACGACTGCAGAAGGGGGTTTTAGTGGTCGGTAGCTCCAACGTTAGGCACTTTATCGAGCCCCTTAGGGAAATGGCGAATAGGTCGGGGATGAATTCCGGTATCCATTCATTGTGTATTCCGGGGTTATGATCCGAGATGTGGAACAGGCCATCCCAGATGCCATTGAACGGACGGGGTGCAGACAGCTGCGGATTGTGGCTCATGTCGGCACCAATGATGCTTGCCGCCTAGGGTCAGAGGTTATCCTCTCGTTCTTTGGGCGACTTGCAGAAAGGGTGAACTCTGTGGCCTGTGGCCACAAGATTTCTGCTGAGCTAACCATCTGCAGTATTGTCGATAGGACTGACTGTGGACTTCTGGTTCAGAGCCATGTTGAGGGGCTGAACTAGAGATTATGGCGTTTCTGTGATAGTCATGGCTGCAGATTACTTGATCTTCGCCCTGGGGTTGAGTCTTGTAGGGATCTCTTGGATAGATCAGGGGTGCACTACACACAGGAATCGGCTACGCGGGTGGCAGGGGCCGTGTGGCGTGCATTGGTTTTTTTTTAGGCTGAGGGAGAATGACCCTGAGGAGGAAATTCAGTTGCGGACAGCCAAGATAAATTCAGCACCATGTGTTAGGGGTAGCTTAAAAGAATCCTGAACATTAAAAGTTCTATTAGTTAACTGCAGAAGTGTTTGCAATAAACAGCCTGAACTCGAAAACGTTATTTGTAGTACAGATGCTGATATTTTAATAGGCACAGACAGTTGGTTAAAACCGGATATAAATTACGCCGAAATTTTTAATAGTAACATGAACATTTTCCATAAGGATAGGTTGCATTCCCAAGGAGGTGGTGTATTTATAGCTGTTAGTAAGTACCTCCCATATAGCGAAATAGATGTCCATACTGTCTGCGAAATCATATGGATCAAGCTCAAAGTAGCTAGGGCAAAACTTGTGATAGGCTCCTTTTATCATCCACCAGATGCAAGCGTAAATATTGCCGAGGCCTTAAGAAATAATTTAAATAATATAACACAGCAATTTCTGGACCATACAATAATGCTAGGTGGTGACTTCAACTTGCCAGATATAGACTGGACTAATTATGTTCATGTTACTGGGGACAGGGATAAAGCAACTTGCGAAATCATTCTAGACCCTCTTCTCAGATCAAAATCTTGAACAGCTCATAACTGAACCAACGCGATGCCTCAACGGTAACGAAAATATTTTAGATATAGTTGTTTCAAATAGGCCTGAATTATTCACGGATATTTCTACCACTGCAGGAATAAGTGATCACAAAGCTGTAATTGCTACAGTAAAACTAACAACCATGGATCGTTTTTCAGATTCAAAAAGGCTTCAAAAGAGTGTTTTAGAGCGTACTTGAGGCATAATTACGATACCTTCTTAGTAGCAGGAGGCACCGTTGAAGAGAGGTGGCATCGATTCTTACATATAGTCGGGGCAGGTATGAACTTGCATATACTGAAACGGACAATTAGGGAAGAGAACGATCCCCCATGGTACACACAGGAGGTTAAAAGGAAGATACATGCATGATCAAAAAGGACGATGCATCGGACTGATTTAGATAAGTTAGAGGAGATAAGGAGACATGTTAAGAATGCGATGCGTGAGGCCTTTAATGACTTTCGTGCCAATTCTCTCTCTAAGAGCTTCACTGAAAACCCTAAGAAAATTTGGTCGTATGTAAAAAAAGTTAGTTGTAGTGGGAACAATAAGCCAGTTCTAATAAAAGACAGACGGGAAGTTGAAGACAGCCGCGACAAGGCTACCGTATTTAACACCGAATTCAAAAATTCATTCACGTTCGAAAACATGGAAAACATCCACACTTTACCACATCGTGTGGAATTATAGATGGATCCGATAGAAATTGATAGCGTAGGTATTGTAATGCAATTAAAACTCCTGAAGTGGGGTAAAGCGCCGGGTCCCGATGGTATACCGGTAAGAGTATTTTCTGAATACGTGGAGGATATTGAACCATTTCTGTCAGATATATTCCGTCAATCTTTAAAAGAGAAAAAAGTACCATCTAGCTGCAAAATAGCCCAGGTAATTCCCGTTTTTAAGAAAGGAGATCTGAATGATCCCAGGAATTATCGACCCATATCTCTAACATCTGTCTGCAGCAGAATTCTGGAACATGTTATATGCTCGAACATTATGAAGTTGCTAGATGAGAACGAGTTACTTACACCGTGTCAACACGGATTTCGGAAGAAGAGATCGTGTGAATCACAATTGGCCCTATTTTCCCATGACATAATGAAAGTTATCGATGCAGGTTCGCAAGTTGATGCAGTTTTTTTGGATTTTCAGAAAGCTTTTGATTCATTGCCACACAACCGACTTTTATCGAATGTTTGAGCTTATGGTATTTCGGCTCAGATTTGCGAGTGGATATGTGATTTTCTAACTGGTCGATCACAGTATGTCATTGTTGACGGGGAAGCCTCTTCTAAGATAAATGTTACTTCAGGCGTTCCTCAAGGAAGTGTAATAGGTCCACTTCTTTTCTTAATATTTATAAACGATCTAGGTGACAACATCAAATGCTGGTTGTGATTGTTTGCCGACGATGCGGTTATCTATAGGGAAATAAGGTGCTCCGATGATTGCTCAGAAATTCAGCGCAATTTGGATGTTATTTTTGATTGGTGCTGTAAATGGCAGCTTACACTTAACTACAAAATATGCAAGGCAATGCGGATAAGTAACAAGAAGCATCAGTTTGTTCACGAGTACAAAATAAACAATTCAGCTGTTGACACGGTTGATTCCGTGAAGTATCTGGGGGTGATAGTACAATGCAACATGAAAAGGGACATGCACAAAACTTCCGTCGCAGGCAAGGCTAATTCTAAATTACGATTCATAGGTCATATTTTGTGGAATTGTAATGCTCATACAAAGGAGATAGTGTCTAAAACACTAGTATGTCCGCATCTGGATTACTGTTGTGGGGTTTTGGATCCGTATCGCAAGGTTCTGATTGACTCAGTGGAGAGGGTGCAGAGGAGAGCAGCTCGATTCGTGACTTGTTGTTACAGCCCTTATGAAAGCATCACAGAATTGATACATAGATTGGGCTGGAATAGTTTTGAAGGCAAGACGATATAACTTGCGTTCGAATTTATTGGAGAATATGCCAAAAAATTTAAATTTTGAGTGCAATGAAATACTTCTTCCGCCAACCTATTTAGGTCGCAATGACGGGAGGGAAAAGATTAGAGAAATAAGATGCCGTAGTGATGCTTTTATGTATTCCTTCTTTCCTCGCGCTATTTGGGATTGGAATGCGCGGGTTTAGGATTGGTGCTTGGCACCCTCTGCCACCCACAATGTTTGTGATTTGCAGAGTATGGATGTAGATCTATTCTTAATTATAGAGGGTAAAACCAGAGCTGAAATTGAGTCCAAAAGTGCAGAGGTTCTTTGAGAACTCAGTCGATGGTGCAGAGCAGTCAAACTAGGACTAGTGTCACACAAAAACTGTTATATGTTACTGAAAGGTTAATTACAGAGCAATGCAACCATTAAAATAGATGGAGTTACAATAAGAAGAAGTCCTCTCAGTTGATAGTTTGGTGTGAAATTAGACGAAAGCCAAAATTTTATGGCCCACATGGAGGAAGTATGGGGGAGAGCCACCTCAGTCATGAATAAACTGATCAGCATGGGGCAAAGGATTTTCCAACATTCACCGCTTGTTATTCGAACATACCATAATATAATATTAATATCAGTTGTAGGGTATGCAGCCAGCATCTGCGCCATACAACCCAACAAAATATAAACAAGTAAACTTATGAGGAGGACACAGCGAAGTATTCTCCTCAGGCTGAATAGTGCTTACAAAACAACAGCAACTGATGCCCTTACCATGGCACTTGGGGTGTGGCCACCGGGCTTGGAAGTTCATAAGTGGGGAGCATTATACTCGCCCAGGAAAAAAAATCTGGAACAGGTGGAGAAAATCGTGGCAGCTGCAGAGGTAAACAGATTGTTATTGGAAGAATGGCAGCAAAAGTGGAAAGTTATATCAACAGGAAGAAGAACTTATAATGTAAGTAATGCTCTCGGGTGACTAGCCGAGTTATAGAAGTGTTATAATAGTCACACAATATTTCGGCACTCTGAATCGTTGGCGCCATCTTCCGGTGAAGTGAGGTCAGGAACATGCGAAGCTGCTGAGCTGGACCAGATTCCCGCTGCTAACCTCTGATTGGTCGGCTGTGGAACCAGTCGTAGCAGGGGTCAAATCTCGATGCGGCTTGAATCGATGCCAAGGAGGAGTTACGGCTAGATTTGATGTCCTTTTTCACATGACATATAGCGGATGGGCTTAAAATCACCGCTCCTTCGAAGAAAATATCCGAAAACAAAGCCTTCACGATAAATTGTTTGTCCAACCGATGGGTCAACACGAATCCGTTGCGGGCCTCATATTGAGCCATGCTGCCACGTGATTGGTCAGATTTGTAACCAATGGTAGCCGGGGTCCTGCCTCGTAGTAACTCATCGTTCGGTAGAAGGAAAAGTCAGAAGGCAAAAACTTACCCATAAGCTGATCATTAATGCCAGAGCAACAAATTGCTCGCTTATGTTACTACCGAACTTTCCGTTGATCTGGACGCGCCGTGTAATGCGTCTCGGTCGCGCTGTCGACGTATAGTATTGATGATTGGCGTCCAGGCTTCACTCAGCTGGTACCCACTGTCGCGGTTTACGAGGTTAGACGCGAGACGAATTTCTACTGCTTCTGTAAGGATGCTATTCCAGAAGCTACCAGTATGCGCCAGTACAGCAGAAACGAAAACATCAAGTTTACGATGGAGGTGGAAGAAGAAGGCCGGCTGCCTTTCTTAGATATTCTAATAGAAAGGAAACCTGACGGGTCTCTGGGACATTCTGTGTACAGAAAACCTACGCACACAGACCTATACCTGAACGCGCGTAGCCATCACCATCCGGCACAGCGCAAGACGGTACTCAGCACGCTTGTACATAGGGCGCGAGCGATATGCGATTCGGACAGTCTACCCGATGAATTGAGTCATCTGCGTCAGACCTTTCGACGCAACGGGTACACTGATTATCAGATAAGACAGGCATTCCGAGAGCCGACACGTAGTATCAACAACACCAAGAAAGAGCCACCTGATCGTCTCGCCTTCTTGCCCTACTCTGGCGCCACAACGTCCAAGATAGGACGGATTCTAGCAAAAAGTGGAATCAAGACCATTTTCCTGCCACCACCGAAGGTGAAGAACATCTTGCGCTCCCCCAAGGATGACCTTGTTTTGCGGACACCTGGGGTATATAGCATTAGTTGCGAGTGTGGAAAGAGCTACATTGGCCAGACGGTGCGGTGTGTTCACCAACGTTGCCTAGAACATGCACGACACGTTCGTCTGGGGCAGAAAGAAAAGTCTGCGGTGGCGGAACACAGTCTAGAACATGGCCATGGTTTTGATTTCGAAAATACCAGAGTACTGGCGCATACTGGTAGCTTCTGGAATAGCATCCTTACAGAAGCAGTAGAAATTCGTCTCGCGTCTAACCTCGTAAACCGCGACAGTGGGTACCAGCTGAGTGAAGCCTGGACGCCAATCATCAATACTAAACGTCGACAGCGCGACTGAGACGCATTACACGGCGCGTCCAGATCAACGGAAAGTTCGGTAGTAACATAAGCGAGCAATTTGTTGCTCTGGCATTAATGATCAGCTTATGGGTAAGTTTTTGCCTTCTGACTTTTCCTTCTACCGAACGATGAGTTACTACGAGGCAGGACCCCGGCTACCATTGGTTACAAATCTGACCAATCACGTGGCAGCATGGCTCAATATGAGGCCCGCAACGGATTCGTGTTGACCCATCGGTTGGACAAACAATTTATCGTGAAGGCTTTGTTTTCGGATATTTTCTTCGAAGGAGCGGTGATTTTAAGCCCATCCGCTATATGCCATGTGAAAAAGGACATCAAATCTAGCCGTAACTCCTCCTTGGCATCGATTCAAGCCGCATCGAGATTTGACCCCTGCTACGACTGGTTCCACAGCCGACCAATCAGAGGTTAGCAGCGGGAATCTGGTCCAGCTCAGCAGCTTCGCATGTTCCTGACCTCACTTCACCGGAAGATGGCGCCAACGATTCAGAGTGCCGAAATATTGTGTGACTATTATAACACTTCTATAACTCGGCTAGTCACCCGAGAGCATTACTTGTATTGTCAACGCCGAGAAAGACTTCGTAATTATATATAACTTATAATGTGTTTCCAAGTGTCTGCAAAAGGCTTAAAATATCACATCTTCTCCAATCGCCTAGGCTGGTACACTACAAAACGGGTCATGGAACTTACAACAGTGAACTGCAAATAATAGGCATAGTGGACAGCAGAAGCTGTGACTGTGGAAACGAGGGCACTCCAGAACTTGTTTTATGGGAATATGTTTCAACAGCAGAATAAAGAACGCTATACCAGCAAATATTACAGTGCACGCACATTTTTGACATACTGCATTAGTGGAAATTATGATACTTTCTTCGTGTAGCTTGCAATCTGGCCTAATAAGCAGCCAACGCAAGGTTCTTGGTACTTAGGAACAGTATTAACAGACAGAAACAGTTTCAACTGACAGTGACCAAAGACCGAGCAGTAAACATTCCTGAAGAAAGAAACTTCCGATGGTTCGAAGGAGGACACCTCTGCTTCCAGGAGTTATCTCCTGAGGGAGATTAGTTACTCTGAAGTGGCAGTGCTGGGAGTAAGTGTGGTGAAGTGTCACACATGTGCAAGTGAGAAACAGTGAGACAACAATGTTGAAAGTGATCTGTGTGTATTTGAATGTTTGTATGTTTAGTTACATGTAGCATTATTTGTGGATAAGTTTATAGGTGTATGTAAGTGTCTGTGTATTAGTATGTATGGTATTCTAACTGCAAATTTATATTAAAAAAAAACAGTAACACCCATCAAATACATTAATTAACATTGTTAATTTAGTTAAGTAACTAACTTTCATCAAAATTGAAAAGTTTTTATATCATAAATTAGTCTTACATCCTCAACACTACAATGATGAGCCAAAACATTATGACCATCTGCTTAACAGTGTGTTGGTCCACATTTGGAACACAATACAGCAGCGATTCAGTATGGCATGGATTTGATAAGTAGGACACCAGATGCCTTTGCACAGGTCAGGCAATTCCCTTAAATTACAGGTCGATCATATATTGACACACAGCTGGTGCCTGATATTGTCCCATACGTGTTCTATTGGGTTGAGATCAGACAAATTTGGTGGCCAAGACATCAATGAACGTTCACTATTGTTCTCCACAAGCTACTGTAGCATGATTGTGGCCTCGTGACAGAGACAATTATCCTGCTGGAAGGCGCCATTGCTGTTGTGGAACACATGAAGTGTGTAGGGACAAAGGGGTCTGCAATAATTTTGATGTTGTCCATTATTGTCATGGTGTCTTCGATCACTATCGTAGGTCCCATGGAAGCCCAAGTGAATGCCCACCATAGCATTACACTGTCCCCGCTGACATGCATTCATCGTGCGGTGCATGTTTCGAGCAGCCGTTCCTCTGGAAGATGGCATATCTGGACATGACCATTAACCTCATCTGACAAGAAATGTGATTCATCCAACCAGGCAATACATTTCCATTGATCCTATCTTGATGATCTTGTGCCCACTACATTCGTAATTGGTTATGCCATTGGGTCAACACGGGAGCATGTAGGGTCTGTCTGCTGTGCAGCCACATCTTCAACAATGTGCATTGAAATGCGTGCTCTGAGACACTAGCGCATGCACCAGCATTTTACTCTGCCGTCAGGTCTGCCACATATGCCATCCTATCATGGTTTGTAGAGTGGGCAAGCCTCTGACCTCCACATTCTGCAATAAGACATGGATGTCCACCAACTTGTAACCTAAGTGGTTTTGTCCACTTTTAGCCACTTTCCATAGATGCTCACAATTTCCAAGATGCTCTTATCCAAGTGCCAGGCCATAACAATCTTCCCTTGTTGAAGTCACTTATGTCAGTGGATTTCCCCATTTTCCATATGTATCTTCACTGGAATGGCCACCATGCGTCTGTGCTACTCTTATACTTTGCAGTCCGCATTAAGTACCCATAACATTACCAGACAGCATTCAATCTTGTGGTGGACAGTGGTCATAATGTTTTGGCTTATTAGTGTATTCAACTGTTATTTTCAAACTAGAATTTAATCTTATGTGCATCTTGTAATATATTGGAAATATGGGCCCAGAGTAGCTACTAGGTGCTAGGCTGTTATGTATCAAGATACTAAAATTAAAAAAAAAGTACATGTGTCTGGAAATTTCTGCCGGGACATGTGTTCCATCGCAATCAAATTTATTATTATTATCAACCAACTTCTTTTTTTCTTTTATGTGCATTGCCTTGAGCATCTTTCATGAGGTTCAAACCACAGGACTGACATAGTGTCTGTCCTGTTTACAGTTCTTATACAGCCTTCTATTATCATCAAGGTGAATATTGAAATGGCTCCAATTTTCTATTTAAAAAACTAGGCATTTCACAAACAAGATAAACATAACATACAGAGTAAAAATTTACATGGTATGCAAACCTATTACTGTGGTTAGTTACCTAATGACAGGCTTAGGAAGCTGCTAGGAGATTAAGTACTATTCTCAGCACCAGATAAAGCCTTATAACACCAAAGAGATGATGCTGGGTCTTTATTTGCTGACCCACTAAGTTTATGGAAAAACATGAAAACACAGATTGTCTTCATTGTAACACGTCAACGGCAGCAACGTGGCTTAGAAAAACCACCATATTTAATGGTGGATACAACTGTTTTATACAAGGAAAAATTAAACTTAACATACAAATTATTATATACAACTACCAAATGAAACATGAACTTACAATTGCCTAAAAATGGAAACTTGAGATTATATTTGTTACAGAAAATTTGTTGGGCTTTGTTTAAATTGTGATGTAACGATTGATTGACATGGATGAATGAAAGGTTCAGTGAAGTTTAGATGTAAAATGAATGCTAATGCATAGGTACTAACCGTTCCAGAATACTTCCAATGAGATATACATATCATATGTGCCCTATGAATGGTTGAATCGCAACAAAACTGATCAATCTCAGGCATGTATGAAGCAAAAGTCATACTGATTAAATTATATCTGGTTGTCACCGCAAGGTAGGTGTTTCTAATAATTATGCACTTGGCATATATTCGCAATGGGGAAGGTAGGAGGTTGCGAATTTATACATAAGTACACAAAGTTTTAGATTATGTCCTTCATGAGGTATTAGATACCAAGCATGGTGGGTGAGCAGTAATGCTCTGGCCTTGCATTCGGGAGGACGTGGATTGAATTCCCCGTTCAGCCATCCAGATTTTGTTTTTCCACGGTTTCCCAAAATCACTCCAGCAAATGCTGGGATGGTTCCTCCAAAAGGTGATGGCCAAATTCTTTCACCATGCTTGCCCTCCATCCTTTACTGTCACTGATGACCTCAATGTAAACAAGGCATAAATAAAAATTGTATTTGGCTACTAGCCCATACAGCTAGCTCCAGTATTTTGATTCCATAAACATATATCTGAATTCGTTTCCATAGCAGAAAAGCATAAGCACTGGACAGAGACAACACTTTAAAACCACCCATTCCCGGGATGAATTTGAAAAGGTAATTCCTATACTGCCTGAGCTGGCATAGCTGAACTTATGGAGGTGCATGGAGGTTTGATGACAAGTAATTAACTGGAATATCAAGTTGATGAATATTTTTAGCAGGATGAAATGTACAGTTACATCAGACTGGATTGTATTAGGGTACGGCTACACTGGAACCAACTTCGGCCGATTGTTCACTCTGCCGAATACGACCGATATCAGCCAAACAAACAAAACTACACAATAATATGGATTCTGGTGTAAGCGGTTACACTATGACCGACCTACTCAGCTGAACTTTGCCAGACTCTGCCGACTTCTTTCACCAACCAAACAATTTTGGTTTATTTGCCTGAGCGCACTTGACTTGTATCACCTGTGCGCTCATATTTAGCCACATGGCCGTATTGAAATGAAGTATCTAATACATATGTTTCACTGAACCAATAGTAGAAATGTATATTTACAAATGAACACTTATTATGACTTGTTTTGATATTTCATAATACATAAATTATCACCTAAAACACGATATTCTAATATCACAACTTCTCATAAATTTTCGTTTTCAGTTGACAACAGACCAGACTTATTTACACAGATACAAATGTACAAGTCTATAATTTTGAATTTAAAAACAAACATATTAATAAAATGAAGAGTAATCATGCACAATAGATATGAACTGCATCCCTTCGAAAACCTTTGGCGAAATACACACGTATTTGGTATCGGAACAGTGAATTTTGTTTAGTACAAGTCATCTCTATTATGTAAAATCAACATAGGTTCCAATTGCAATGTCACAGCAAGAAATACATTTCCTCAATTTTGAATATTTTTCTACAGCTGGTTGGATTCTACATCTACATCTACATATATACTCTGCAATTCACAAAATTGTGGGTGGCAGAGGGTGCTCAGCACCAAAGCTAATCTCTTTGCTATGCATTCCAATCCCTAATGGTACGAGGGAAAAAAGAATTCATATAAGAATCAGTCCGGCACCTTATTTCTCTAATTTTATCTTTCCTGTCCTTCCGACTCAAATAGGTTGGTGGAAGAAGTATTTCACTACACTCATGAGTGAAAGTTGGAGTACGCATGTTTTCCAATAAGTTTAAACGAAACGTGTGTCGTCTATCTACCAGAGACTCCCAACCTAGTGTACTAATCAGTTCTGTGACGCTTTCATGAGGACTGTAGCCTGGGAATAAGCATCCCGTAAAGTGACTGGAGGTCAGTAAAACCACAAACTGATGACATGGTGGTGGATGTCAGAGGCTTACCCACTCTGTAAAGCAGGAGAGGGAAAGATATGTAGCAGATCTGATAGCAGAGTACAATGCTGGTGAAGGCACAAATGTTTCGGAGCACACTGTTCAACACTTGTTGCTGAATATGGGCTCTGCAGCAGATGGCTCCTACATGTTCCCATTTTTACCTAACAACATTGTCAACTACGATTGCAGTGGGCACAAGATCATTGAGATTGGACTGTGAATCAATGGAAGTGTATTGCCTGGTTGGGCGAATCACATTTATTTTCAGACTGGGTCGATGGTCGTGTCTGGATACACCATCTTCCAGGCAAACAGCTGCTTGAAAAATGCATGATGCTTTGGATGCAGGCATGTGGGGACAGTATAATGCTATAGGAGACATTTACCTGGGTTTCTATGGAACCTGTGGTAGTGATCAAAAGGCACCATGACAACTGAGGTCTACATGAAAATTATACCAGGCCACCTGCATCCCTCCACTGTCGATGTTATAAGACCAGAATCGTGCTACAGTGGTTTGAGGAATATAGTAGTGATCTCATGTTGATGTCTGGCCACCAAATTTTTTAAATTTGTGATAGAACACGTCTGGGATGAGAACTGGCTCATAATTTAAGGGAATTGCTTGGCCTGTGCAAAGACATCTGGTGTCAGATACCTCTGGAATCCATGACATGGCAAATCGGTGCTGTATTGCATTCTAAAGGTGGACCGACATGCTATTAAGCAGGTGGTGATAATGTTTTGGCTCTTCAGTGTATTTGTTAAAATAGGTAACTTGTTTACACATGCAGGGTTTGAAAGACGTTCTTACCATGGTGAAGTGTGCAAGTTTTAACAATAAAAAAGATCATTTGTACTTGTAAAAATTCTTCCTGGGTGTTCTGCCGGATAAGTTCTTCTGCCATACAAGACATTTCGACAGCATGCTCCGCTCTCTTCATCAAGTGATCTGTTACAGATCTAGGATGATGGGGTTCCATGCTTCGCTCAACAAGAGACAGTGACTCTCTAAGTCGCTGGAGATTAGACTGAGCATGAACAATATCAACACAGATGGTGGTCTCTTCTTGAGTGAAGCATGGAAGCCTGTTATCCTAGATCTGCAACAGCATCATGATTAGGGATTGCAATCCAGCATAGTGGGATCCCACATCATTAAACAGCCTGGCGGATCCCGTACAATATTAAGCGGTTCCGCAATCTGAAAAATGCGTTGAAAACGTGTGTCAGTCTGTGTGACTCGCTACCCCGTCTTTGTCTTGGTCTCTATGTGATATGTTGCACTCTTTGCCAGTAACCTTGTCAACCTTTGTCATTCGTAAGTAAATAGATACACTTTACGTATTCATTAAAACTTACATTTGTTTTGAGGAAACATTTCTATTATTTGAGTTATGTTGCATTTTAGTACAATTTTCTATACAATAAGTATTTTTTATGTGTCGTACATGTTATTCGTTGATACGAAACTAATATTCTCATAATTTTAATGATTGTATACCTATTTACTTAGCAGCTATCAAAAGGTAATTGTATATACTTGTTGTTATTTTGGCCTCCGCCTCAATGCATTGAAACACATGTTCATTGACGAAAGCTGCCTGCTTATACGTGCCGCTCTGGCTTTCGATTAATCACTCTTGGGATGGTTTGCCACAATACATTATTTTTGAGTGAATGACATGTGTCCTTTCAACTCCTTGTTATTATTTCAACTAAAGGTGAAAAAGCTATAATTGAAGTGTTCATGGCTGTATCGCACAACTGTGTTGTAAAAACACCAAACTTCGATGGCGGCCTCAGCCATCTTCCTCAAGTGTGAAATTTCATGTTTTTACAATGAAATCTGGCGATACATCTGTCAGGCCTTCACTGCAATCATACACAGAGAAAGTATCCTTTCTTACTAAAAAGAAAAAAATAATGTACACTCTGCAAAATTCGTTATGCCATTTAAAGTAAAACTGAAATACTTGACAGTTTACATCTTGGTGAGTAGCTTATTTTAATAACAATGAATCAACTATAAGATCAATCAAGGAATCAGGAGAGATAATGATGAATCCCACAAAAACAATTCTTATAAAAATAGCCCAAGTCTCGTGCTTGTGCAGTGACAAAAAGTAATGAGATCTTGTTCTGATCCAAATCTATACTTTACAGAGTATATTCGCTTCATTTTGTGAAATTGAATGCTTCCTTCGATGTTATGGAATGTTTATTTAAAATTAAAAAAATTAAAAACTGGTTACTTGGCCATTATGCATATCATGTTTTTAAACTGATGTGATGTATTGCAAGGCACATAATATGACCTAAGACTGAATGAGTTCCATTTCTGATTATTTATTTAAAAATGGGTACCGATTATAAACAAAAATGCAAAAACTTGAAATATACTTAAGACATGCTAAAACATTTAGTCATTTTGCCAATTAAATATTGTTAACTGTTAATTTTTATGATCTGAAATTAAAATTGATTTACTAATTTAATTAACAGATGTTTATTATTTATTTTATTAACGCTTTAAATAAGTATGTTTTAAATACATGCATCAAAAAATTGTTGGCGCCAATCCCGCGGGATTGCAATCCTTAATCATGATAGAGTGGAAGAGGGCCAATATGCAGCACTCCCTTGCTGGCCTCATATGAGACTCAGACAACACGGCAGCCAATGGGAGAGCAGTGGAAAGCAGCTTCTGTAGTGGGCATCATATGCGTCCTCTGACCACAGAGTATTTATACGAACCAGAATTGCGAGGCATACACGGATCGTGACATGTCGTTGCAGTAGTAACTCTGACTTTCAGTTCACCCAATGAAGACAGCTGAGCAAGCTGTCGAAACATCATGTATGGCAGAACAACTTATCCACAGAACACCTGGGAATAATTTTTATCAGCAGTACACCAGGAAAGAATCAGTTCTCATATGTACTTGTTTATTTGCGTAACAGAAACATTTTGAGGATTTAATATGTGGACATGATAGTTTATAAGTCAAGTTTGCTACAGTTCTCCACCTTTAAGTCAGTAGAAAGGTATCCTGATTGGACAGTGAATGTGCAGTAGTATTAATACACTCTACAATCGCAGAGTCTGAGCCCAGTGATGTCCTTGGGTGGACATGTATATTTGTGGGTAGGTAACATGACTATGCCAAAGATTGTATAGTTCAACAAGTGACACAGTTTCTGGATTGTGACAAAATATGTTCGACTAGTGTAGGAGTTTAAGACAATTTTGGAACTGAGAGACTGCAATAATATTTACAAATATAAAATCATGAGGGCTGAGCATTTACAGTGATTAATTTTTGGAGGTGGAAAAGCTGTGCTGCGCTGAAACTAATGTGTATTTTTGATATCAATTGCTCCTCAATCAATTTCTAAAGCTTTGCATCTTCGGTGAAGAATTAAACCAACATTTCTATTGGTGCCATTCAGTTAGGATTCAGTGGGAGGTAAATAAACTAGAGTGAAGTGTTGCAGTATGACTATGTGTGTAACTTGTTATTACTTTAACATAGTGAAAATTCCTTCATTTCCCCGAATTCTATGAGATGTTCTAATCTGGTAACTGCACATTTTAATTGATTTAATGCTTTAGTAACAATCCCAATTACAGAAATACTGCCATAAATTTTTAATAGCGGAAGCATACTCATACAATGTGCTCCTATACCAAATAATATCTTATGGAGATCCATCTTACATATGTCTTTAATTGCTTGAATTCGGAAAGAAAACAGAAAGTTAACCCATCACTTGCTGGAGCTGAAACAGGAGGGCTGCAGTGACAAAGAAGTGACATGGTCAATAAACACGTCTGGAATTTAATTTAAGTAAGTGAAGGGTTTACTTTATCTTTCTTTTATATATTAATGCCACCTTACAGAATAGTTTCCTAATTAATAGATCTTTAATTATTAGTGATGAAAAACCATTCATTGAATGGAAAACAGCTTATGTTTCTAAACTCTATTAGGAAGTGATAGGTAGCAGTGTTTTAGTTATACTGGAATGAGTGTAATCGGTTTAGTCTTTAGGTTATACGGGATAATATATAAATATCAGAACAAGGATGAAAAGAAACGAAACTGTTTAGTGCTTAGAGTCATGCTCTGACAATTTGTTCTGTGTAATACAACCTCTTGTATTTAAATCTACAGAAAGCTACCCACACAGTAAAATATAACTTGTAAGGTAAGAGAATGGAGTAAGTGATACATTCAAGTTGTTAGGGTTCTACATAGCGACAACACACGTATTAAAATAGGGACAAAAATTAGCTGAAGAGTTGTCTGTTACAAAGGATATGTGATAAGAATATCCTTTAGCCTCGACATTTTCATGATATACTTCAATTCAACTTTAAGGTTTTGGAGGTATGCTTCTGTAATATAGCTGTTGCAACTGATGTTAATAAGCTCATTATCTAAGATTTTGCCAACAACCAAGTTGTGTTTGCAACGGATGACAAACCATAGATGTATCAGTAAACTGGATAAGCAATATGAGGAGTGAAGTTTTGTTTTAATGTGAATAAAACAAATTATTAAGTCGTTGGATGAGAAATGCGGTTCTCAAAAATAAAAAAAAATATAAAAAAAACTGGGGAAGGCTGAGGTAAGCCTTCATGCAATTACGGTTCTGTGGGGATGCAGAATACAATGGTAAGCCACTGCATTAAAGAACCATAGGGTATATCAATGCGATGTAATCCTCTCAAATTATATATGGAATAAAGGTTTCTTCCTGGGATAAAATATTTCCCAATCAGATCTCCAGCTGGAGACTACTCAGGTATGAGTAATCAAAATGAATGTGAAATATTAGAAACATAATAGAGCAGATAGATTAGATAACTTAAAAAGGGAAATATTAAGATTACAGTCACATGTTGTTAGAATTAGTGAGATTAAGCAGAAGAATGTTAAGGATTTCTGATGTGGGGAATATACAGATCTATACCAAAAGTAGTAGGACTGATTTAAAAAAAAAAAAAAATTATTGAAGATATCTTTACAATTCCTCAATCCTCTTCGAAATAGCACTCTTAGGCAGCTACACACCAAAAATTACGCTGCTGCCATTGGCCTTACGCCTTCTGGAAGTCAGATTCGGGGACGCTGTTGAGAACCCTCGTCGATGCTGCTTGAACGTCCTGAATCGAGTCAAACCGCTGTCCCTTCAGCTGCCTTTTCATCCGTGGGAATATTAAAAAAACTCAGTTGCAGCCAGATTGGGAGTGTAGGCGGGGTGCAGCAACGTTACAACGCCGAATCAGGCCAACAGTTTCCTTCCACGTCCTCCCGTCCAACGAAGGCTCGCATGAGCAAATCAAAGATCAAGACAATGCTGATCGTGTTTTTTTTTACCGTCGCGGGGTGATTCATAAGGAGTTCGTTTCCCCTGGGGAAACTGTCAATTCGAACTTTTACGTGCAAGTGCTAAACCGCCTGCGAGACCGAGTGAATCGCGTCCGACCAGTCATCTCCGCCAACTGGACTCTGCATCACGACAATGCGCCATGCCAAGACGCGCCGTCATGAGGCAATTGTTGGCCCGAATCGACATTTCCGCGTTGCTGTGCCCCGCCTACAGTCCTGATTTGGCTCCATCTGACTTTTCTTCCTCACACGGATGAAAAAGCAGCTGAAGGGACAGCGGTTTGACTCAATCCAGGACGTTCAAGCAGCATCGACGAGGGCTCTCAACAGCGTCCCCAAAACTGACTTCCAGAAGGGGTACGGCCAATGGCAGCAGCGTAATTTTTGGTGTGTAGCTGCCTAATGGTGCTATTTCAAAGAGGATTAAGGAATTGTAAAGATATCTTCGATAACTTTTTTTTAAAAAAATCAGTCCTACTACTTTTGGTATATACCATGTAGAATACTTGGCACAGAAGCTGTCAGTGGGTTACTAGTGTGGGATTTGTAAATAACAAGAGAGTAAGGAAACAGGTGAGTTATTATGAACATCTTAGTGACAGTATTATTTGGACAAGGATAGAATCTAAGCCTGCACCAACATCACAAGACAATTATGATGAAACAGAGAAAATATGTAATAAAATTAAAGAATTGAACCTATTTGTAAAGAGGAAGGAAAATCTAATTAATAGTAATAGGTGATCAGAATGCAGCAGGGAAAAAGGAAATGAGGGGACTACTGTAGGAAAGTTTGGTGAAGGAGAAAGAAATGAGTGAGGAAGTAGGTTCTTAGAGTTTTGTGAAAAATATAAATTAATATACTATAAATATAAATTAATATAAATTAACATACTATTTAAGAATCACACATAAAGAATACACATCTGGAGCAGTCAACACATACAGGTAAATATCAGCTAGATTATATCATGGTCAAACACGGACTGAGAAACCAAAGCCTTGAATGTAGAGTGTACCTGGGAGCTGCTATAGACTCTGACCACAATTTGATAGTTATGAATTGCAAGCTGAAATTCATTAGAATAAAGAAGCAATTGAAAGAATCTCACATTAAGGAAAAGTTTGCTGTAATTGTAGACATTTGTCTAGGAAAAACTCTGAAAGGAATTCAATAGAAGAAAAATGGAATGCAGTGAAGAGAGATAATGAAAGCTGGCAAAAACATTAGGCATTAGGAAAAAAGCTTGAAAAAATCTGGGATGACAGGAAAAACGTTTGGATTTTGTAGATCAGATTAAAATGCACAAAAAGCAGAAAGAGAGCAGTACAATATTTCAGAAATCAAATAAACATGAAATGAAAGACAGCAAAAGAAAATTGTCTGCAAGAAAATTGTCTGCAAGAAAATTTTGAAGAAGTAGAAAAGGAAATGGTTATAGGTAGATTTGACCTATCGGAGTACCAAACAAAAGTTAGGAGAAATGAATATGTATTAATATCAAAGGTGGTGATGGGAAACCTCTTTTAAGCTCAGAAGATAGAACTAACCAATGGAAGGATTGCATCACAAAGATGATTTGAACAGCAGCGACAGTAAACTGAAAAAAAAAAATGTCAACATTCATGAGTTAGGATATCCTGTACTAAGGGCAGAATTTGACAGAGCTTTGAGAGATCTGAACTCAGAAGAGGCTGTTGAAATTGGTGAGACTCCTACAGAACTTCTGAAAGTCCAAGAGAAGAAGAACTTCCAAGATTATTTCAACTGGTATCAAAAAGTTATTAAACAGAAAAGATTCTAACTATTAAAAAAAAAAAAAAAAAGGTTCTTCTTTACACTCCTGAAGAAAAAACAAGCAGACAGACGGGAAATATATAGAAATCTTTTCAGGGGATACCACCTTTTTGAAGGCACCTTAAGTGCTTCAATGAAGTCGAGGGCTATGCCAGTGATAGTGTACCAACCAGTAACGCTTCCCATGCCACATAGGCCTAGATGTAGTTGCCAGATGAAGTGCGTCTCACAATGTATAAGGGAAGATGTGACTCTAGAAGTCCTAAGGACTTACCATTTTGGGTAAGGACACCCTGAAGAAAAACTGTTCCGTCAGGTAGACAGTTCCTCATTAGTCCCTGTCTGGGTAAAATAAAATGCAGGCTGAAGGTCTGCAGGAACCTTGGAAGAAGGATGGATCACCAGGAAAATGATTTGGACAACAGAAATGCATTATGAATGTGGAAACTTGAAATATTCAAGGTTTGAGTAGAAAACAATGAGAAGTTTTTGAAGAACTAAGAAGGATGAAAATTGAAGTGGCCATCTTAAATGAATAAAAGATAAAGGGAAAGGATGGTGAGGTGATAGGTTATTACGTCCATTTTTATAGTGTTGTAGGTAAAAGTGATCGAGCACAGTGGTGTGTATCAACAATATCATATCAAACATTTAAAAAAATGCATTAAAGAATGGCAAAAATAGATGAGACGATACTATATTTAGAACTGAAGAAAAATGAACATGAACTACTAATAAAGTACCCACAGACAGCAAGGATAATAAAACCAAGGATGATTTTTATTAAAATTTGACGAAGGCTATGTCATATAGGGACAGTTTTTATTTTTTATTTTGGTATGATGCTATATGATATTTACAACATTCAACAACAATTATAATGTAATCAATTCACAACTTGTTTCAAAGTAAACACAGATATATATACATAGTTCAGCGGACAATGCCCACAACTGGCCACTGAAACAGGATCACCAGTTACAGCCACTACAATATGACATTGAGGTGCTCCAACCAGGCCACCACTTCTGGCGTAGCCAAATTTAAGTCTTCCAGACTACCAGGAAAGGCATGCAGTGGACAGTCCTGCACAATGTGTGACACATTTTTTGAAACCTCACCGCAGTCACAGTACAGAGAATCTGCCCAGCCCCAGGTGTGGAGAGTTGAAGCAGTTCTTCTCGTACCACATCTAATCCGATTTAATTTGCACCAAATTGACTACAGTAAGTTGAATCCTGGTAGTTTTGAGCATGGATTGGTAATTTGCACTATGCCCTGTAGTGTTGACACTGCTCATTCTGCTGTCCAGCTATCTGTAGGGCTGAAGGAGTTAGATGTTAGATCGACAGCAGTCTTCCAGGCAAGGCGACGTGACTTTGGCCGTGTTTTGTATTCCCTAATATCTCCATGGATGGGAAGAGCCTCGTTGTTCAGAATTCTTGACCATAGTTTGATTAGGACCTTTTGCCTTCTGATGTGAAGTGTTGGTATGTTGCCGACCACCGGCAGCCGTTGAATAGGTGTAGATAGAAGCAAGCCAATTACAATACGCATTGTTTGGTGAAGCTGAACGTCCACCAACTGGGTGAGAGAGCTATTAACACACACGCTGGAGCAGTATTCAGCTGTGGAGTATACCAAGGCTTGGGCTGTCGTTCTTAATGTATTCACATCAGCTCCCCATGAAGTTCCTGCCAGCTGCTGAAGTAAATGGTTCCGACTTTTAAGTTTGGCAGCTGTATTCTGAAGGTGCCTTTTTTAGGTTAGGGACCTGTCTAATGTGACACCCAGGTATTTTGGGGTTCTGTTACTCTTCAGCATCTGGTCTCTGGACAATATATTTGGCTGCTAGCTCATTTGTCTGTTCTAAGATGGAATGTAGCAATTTCCGTTTTCTGTGGATTAGGTTGAAGGTGCAACCTTTGAAGGTAGGCATCCATTTCCTGAAGGTCATGAGTCAGGATTTCTTCAGCCTCTACGAAGTTAGTTTTTTGCACTGCAAGATTGATGTCATCAGCATATGCAAATTTGTGAGAGACTGTGTCTGGCAGGTCATGAGCATATAAATTAAAAAGTATAGGGGAGAGAACCGAGCCTTGTGGTAGACCATTATTTAGCTTGTTAAATCTGCTCCTGCTGAACTCAGTTTGCACCTGTAACAGATGGTTACTTCAACATGTTTTCCAGTAAAGAAATTATCTTTATGCAAGGAACTGCTTTGATCACTTTTAGAAGGAGACCCTCTCTCCAAACTGTATTGTATGCTGCCAAATATCTAGGAATACAGATATGTTCTTCATTTTCTTATGATAACCTACTTCCAAGTAGGTGGTAAGGGACAGGACCTGATCACTACAGTCCCTACTGGGAAGGAATCCAGCTTGTTCAATAGGGATCAGAGCTTCGATTGCAGGAGCTATTCTGTTCAAAATAAGCCTTTCTAGTAATTTGTAAGTGATGCTGAGTTAGGCTATCGGACAGTAACTTTGTGGGAAAGTTGGATCTTTTCCTGGTTTAAGTAAAGCAATGATTTTTGTTCGCTTGAAGATCTGAGGAAGGCTTCCAGATTGTAGTATGGAGCTGAAGAATGAGGAAAGCCAATGAGATGTAGCTGGTCCACAGTTTTTCAATAGTTCTGGACAAATCCCATCTAATCCTGCAGCTTTTCTATTTCGAAGTGTCTTTAAAGCTTCCTGAATCTCTTGTAATGTGAATGGATGGGAGTATATAGAGTGAGGTTGAGTTTCACACTTTGGACATTTAAGTTCAGTTTTCACCCGTCTAGTGAACTGCTTGTCTTTTTTTGTTCTAGAAGTATATACAATGTGATTTGCTATTTATTCCACATTAATGGATGAGTGTGTCCTTGAGGGTATTGATGTAGGATCTAATTTACAAATAAGAGACCAGATTTCTTCTAGCATGGTCAAGTGATTCCAGCAGTTCTGTTGCCTTCTCATGAGAGCTGTCCTCAAATTCTTCCCTAAGTCTGCTTGACTGCTTACTCCATCCTAGAATATAGTCTTTTCTGAAGCCTCATGGGATGGCTATATTCGCTGCATATTTTATTAGTCCCACAAACCTAGCATAATTCTCTGGGACTGCTTTGATCCATTGAATGTTAGCATCAGTATACTTCGCATCTGCTCTTTGGAAGCTCCACCGAGATTTAGGGGTAGATCGGATAACAGGTATCTGAATTCCTATTTTATAGATTATGAGTCTATGCTGACTGTGAGGGAAGTCACAGAGAACTTGTCTCTTTACATGGCAGGAAGGAGCTTTTAAACCAGAAGAGATGAGTAGTCTTGTTTCCAATGAGCGGAATGAAATGTACCTTTGTCTTTAAGGATCATGTATTAATGTAAAGTTGTTGATATCAGCCCAGTCTATTAATTTAGTTCCATTCTCGTCACTCTGGTTAAACGCCTACAGTGTATGATGGGAGTTGAAATCTCCAAGGATAATGTTATTCTTAGTGGGAACCAAGCCAATAGTTTCTGCCCAAGGTGCAGTGGGTGGATTGTAGATGTTTGTAACTACAACATTCTGCATCTCTATTGTGGAGGAAATGTAAGCTGGATGATACTCTGCTGGAATGACCTTGTTGTGTTGTTACCATTTTATATCCTGGTAGTTTCCCTCTAGTAAGCAGCTGTTTGTCGTTCTCTGTGTGAGTTTCTTGCACTATGACAACATCAACTGAGTATTTCTGTAAGACTGATGATAAGTACTGGCTCTTGGCTCCACTCGTTCCTTCAATGTTAAGTTGGCAAATGTTTAGCTGGGGGCCTATTGTCCTTGTATGGAAGTCTGAGTCCTCAGAAGGACTGTTAAGTTTGCAATTAATGTAATTGCTGTGAGGCCCAGAAGGGTAGTAAGGCAGCATCTGATCGCTGTCATCCATTTAGCACCACCCAGGGAGCAGGTGTAGCTTAAGGTATGCTACGAACGCAGGTAACTTTTCTCATACAGGGAAAGTGCAAAACAGTAAGATAATGGGCAAATATGGGTAAGAAGTAATAAATAATAGTGGTAAAAAATTTATTGACAAGTGTGTGAAATACACTCTAAAAATTAGGAATAGATTTTATCCACATAAAAATATCCATAAATATATTTGGTTACAACCTACAAGAAAGCTGTACCCTATAACTCACTAAATAATATAAAAACAGAACTTGCAGTTAATAACACAAGATGTGAGAGTATACAGAGGTATGGAATGTGGTTCACACTAGGGATGTAATGGAGCTCCAAATCCACAAGTGTGGAAATTCCACATGAAATCCTACCTCTACTTCCGCAACTTTTCATGCAGAAGTATAACAGAGTTTTTGTTTACATTACAATATCTATATCTTATTCTTTTCTGTTAATATGGGAATCATCCCATCGTTGTTTAGCTAACAACAACATGGTTATTTCTTTTCTTACAATACTGTAATAAAAGTAACAATGAACTGAACGGTATTATTACGTAAGCCAAATTTACAAGTTTGAACTTGCATGTACAGTAAAGTGGCTTATTCACAGTTCAACTTACATGACCTCTGTGCAGAAATACTATAGGATGTGCTCACTTATTCATGCTACTACTAGGGGTCCAAGCAGTCCTTTCCACTCGTACTTTCTAGCGGCACACCAGTGTCTTTGTCGTACACTTGTAGGTTGTTTCCTCGAATCAAGATCCAACAGCATAAATGTAGGATGGCAGAGGCCTGTGTTTGTTCTCTGGGGGTCCAACCATATCCAACATATTCTATATGTAGCACTGCAGCCCCTTTCATAACTCAGTAAGAATCCTACATTGGAAAATCAGATCATTTTACTAAATGGAATGTGAATGGGCCACTAGAGCGGTGGAGAGGCAGGTGGCAGGCATGTAGATGTGCAGTGGTGTGACCTAGTGCTGAACACGAGAATTAGATGAGTCACGAACTCCAAAAAGTTCATATGACAAAGATTGTGTTGTTGAAGCGTGCATAGTTATGTAAATAATTCAATTCACTTGTTAAATCATCCCACATTTATTGTTGTTGAATGACAAGGAAAAAAAAATCAATATGGCAGTATTAGATGGAAATAGACTTTGCTTATGCAAAATGTAGAATTTGTGATAAAAATATACTTATTTTGATTTTAGGTTTATTTTTGATAAAATATTAAAATCTAAATAATTATAAAATTATTTTTCAACCTCCACATATGCTTCCGCAAAACATCTGCATCTGTGGATGTCAAGCACTGGATATACACATCTGCAATGATGTCCTCCATTACAACCCTAGTTCAGACTGCTTCATGGTTCTTGGTAAGTATAAAGCAAACAACAGATCAAATCAAAGAAGATAAAGCAAATATGATGGAAACAAGAAACATACCTTGGAGAATTTGAAAGAAGATCCTATGAAAAATAAGGTTAGTGAGCAAATTTAATGATGCACAAGCAGATGAAGGAGAAATAGTGTAAAGAGAAAACAGTGGGTGTATACATAGTGCAGCAACAGAAGCTTTAGCAATTCTAGAACCTGTTCATGAAAAGAAACCAGAGTGGTGGACCATGTTGTGATGTTCATGCCACACTCCATGAATATATATAGTTTTCGACTTAATTCAGATTATTTATTCAGTGCAAATTATTTTGTTATTGAAGTCCTAGTTTAATTTATTCGTAGTAAACCCAGGCGGCCAAAGATTTGTAAATAACTTTTGGTAATGCAAGGTTGCTTATTTAAAGAATCAAATAAAATGTAATATAATGAAATATGCTGATGGTCAATACAAAATTCTGAATGTCTGCGTGGGCAGAGAAAGCCATTGGCTGGAGGCAAGAAGTTGCCTTGAGGACAGTAGGGGTGCCAGAAAGCAAGTCCCATTTGCCCAAGGTCAGAGCATTGCACTCGGGGCAAGAACGGCCGACCCGTGCTGCCTCAAGTGGGCACGAAGCAAAAAGCTAATGACGAGTGCTCTGGACATCACACGATTTTGGCGTATGCTATCCCACCAGTGCTGTATAGCTGTTACAAAAGTTAATACACAGCTTCTTTTTCCCATGTGACATGGTCGCTGGACTGTGAGAGGTGGAGCCATCATTTTCTTGGTGGCTAAAGGAAGCTAAATCGACACTTCTTTCCCAGGAGTACCAGATGCAGTCATCGAAGACACTTGTACAAGGCTAGTGATGTGGCACTGGCCACAGCTTTGAGATCGACGTCTCACAGTAACACACTGTGTTACGTTCATCACGGAGCTGTCTACATATGGTAATGTGCTCTTACGCCAGGCCAATGTTCATGGTTTAACGGGGCTTTAGTGACCCGTAAACGCCACATGAGACTGGAATTTCAGATCTGATTGTGTAGGATCCTCTGAGCTAAATGTAAACTTTTTCACTGAACAGTAAAATCTGAAAGCTCCTTATTTTAATATGATTGAGATAATGTTCACTTTGTTTTAATGGTGCCCTGGGAATATTTATATGTGTATATGGATAACATTTAACTGTTGGTCTGTGTGACCATGATGTTTCATTAATCACTTTGATAACTAAAGTACTTAGAAATCAATTATTGTTTGCTCTAATTCGGCAAATTGTAAGATCTGGGTATTGTTTGCTTATAATGTTTCATTGTCTTGTGTTAGAAGTAACGTTAAATGTACACAGCAATGTAAATGCCAGAAGACCGAATAAAACTTAATCTTTGTTTACCTATAATCCTACAACAATCAAAATTTCATTGCTCAAATTATCAAAACTCGTATTCATCAAAATATTCAATAACTATCCGAAGCCTCCCCTGTAGCAATTCTAGAACCTGTTCATGAAAAGAAACCAGAGTGGTGAACCAAAGCTATAGAGCATAAAGTTAAAGAAAAGAAGCAACTCTTCCAAAAAAATGTTAGCATCCAAAGCTTTCATTGACTTGAAGAAAACATACGATAATGTGCCATTATCCAGACTTTTCGAAATTTTGGAAAATAGCAGTATTCATGGAGTATATGTAAGAGCCATTCAAAAATTTATAACAATATGAAAAGAGTTGAAAGTATCACAAAGAAAGTCATCTCACAACCCTTTATGATTGACTAGGGTCTAAAGCAAGATTGTTGCCTTTCCCCAACTAGAGAAGAAAGTGCTGAGGTATGGGGATAGAAATGATAGAATGTTTATATAATCTGTTATTTGCAGATGACCAGCTAGTGGTAGCATGGTATGGAGAAGACTTTGTGTAAATTCTAAGGAAGTTAGTAGAGGAATATAATAAATGGGGATTAAAAATCAACACTGCTAACTACATCAACTTGAAGGTGATAACTGAACAGCATTGGACATCCTAAAGATGAATATACTCTTGAACATGAAACTGTAAATTGAAGCACTTAAGTTTTTAGCTGGACAAAAGTGATGTCACCAAAATATAAGCCAGAGATGTTGATTGGTGAGAAAGTAGTTTTACTGCCCTGGGAAATTTGCTAGTGATGATGTGGGACACAATGAGGATTACAAAGAATCTCGAAGAATACCTAGAGTAAAATCTTTTTGAAAAAAATAATTTTGGCTGGAACATTGCACCAGTTTAAAAAAGAATACAACAACTGGGTATAACCAGGGAAAAAAAATTGTCATCTGAAAGAAATAACACTGAGTGTAATCAAATACTTAATCATGAAATCTGCATAAATATGGAGCTATTTCTGGAAAACTTAGAAAAATAAGCCATTACCTATACCCTTTACTTGCTTAGTACTAGGACCATAAGCTTTTAGAACCAATGATACCAATATGTTAACCTCTTCTGGCACAATTGGATATCCTAAGGATAAAACCGGCTGCTGGAATTTTTTTGTCTAGAGCTTTGAAGCTAGTCGAAATAAGGGGTCATTGGAACAGGGAAAAAGATTGGGAATATAGAACACGAAAGAATTTGGCCATAACTTTTTGAAAGAACCAAACCGGCATTCGCCTCGAGGTTTTTCTAGAAAATCATGTAAATCCGAAATCTGGATGGCCGGGTGGGGTTTCGAACCCACGTCCTCCTGAATGCGAGGCCACAGCGTTACCGAAGCTTGTTTAAACTCCCAATGTTCATCAGGAATTTTGCATAAGCTGAGCTATTTTGCAGCTCGATTAATATAAACCAATAATCTAATAACAATACCTGATAATGATACATTTTATTGATTAGAAGGTATTTCTCAATGATTATCCAAAACTGAAGTTTTGTGGATGCCATGTATCAGACAATGCAGGTAAGGGCTATTAGTCAATTTTATGTGTCTTCCCCAATTTAGCGCCAGTATCCCCAGCACAGTTGTTATTCAAGTCTTGTGGTGTGACATCTACGTCTACATCTACATATATACTCTGCAATTCACAAAATTGTGAGTGGCAGAGGGTGCTCAGCACCAAAGCTAATCTCTTTGTTGTGCATTCCAGTCCCTAATGGTACGAGGGAAAAAAGAATTCATATAAGAATCAGTGCGGCACCTTATTTCTCTAATTTTATCTTTCCTGTACTTCCGACTCAAATAGGTTGGTGGAAGAAGTATTTCACTACACTCGTGAGTGAAAGTGGGAGTACGCATGTTTACCAATAAGTTTAAATGAAACGTGTGTCATCTATCTACCAGAGACTACCAGCCTAGTCTACTAATCAGTTCTGTGACGCTTTCATAAGGACTGTAGCAAGCGGTCACGAATCGAGCGCCTCTTCTCTGTACTTTCTCTATAATTTCGATCAACCCCTTACAAAACAGGTCCCAAATGGCACAACAATAACCCAAATGTGGACGCACAAGAGATTTGAACGCTATCTCCTTCGTTTGTTCATTACAATTTTTCAAGATAAGACCTAGGAATCGCATCCTAGAATTTGCTCTATCTACTAACGAATTAATGTGTATGTCCCATTTCATGTTCCTTTGTACTGTTATTCCCAAATATTTCATAGAATCGACCATATCAATAACTGTATTGTTTAACTTGTATTTCTGAACAATTGGATTCTTCTTGTTAGTTATGCTCATTGTCTTGCACTTTTACAATTTAGAGTAATTTGCCATTCAGCGCACCAAGCCAAAATAACATCCAGATCATGCTGAATTTCTAAGCAATCAGCCAAATTTCTTACTTCCCTATAAATAACCGCATCATCAGCAAACAATCTAAAAAGGCTTTTCACTTTGTCTCCGAGATCGTTTATAAAAATTAAGAAAAGAAGTGGTCCTATTACACTTCCTTGAGGTACACCCAATGTAACATCTAGATTAGAAGAACTTTCTCCTTCAACGACGACATACTGCGACCGACAAGTTAGAAAATCCTTTATCCATTCACAAAGCTGATCCGATATACCGTACGCTCGAAGCTTCGCTAAAAGGTGGTTGTGTGGCACAGAGTCAAAGGCTTTCTGGAAATCTAAAAAAATTGCATCTACTTGTGAACCTACATCAATAACTTTCATTACTTTGTGTGTAAATAGGGCCAACTGTGTTTCACAAGATCTTTTCTTCTGAAACCCGTGTTGATTTGTTGTAAGCAAATTATTTTCATCTAGAAAATTTATGATGTTTGAGCATATAATATGCTCCATAACTCTACTACAAACAGATGTTATAAATATGAGACGATAGTTTCCAGGATCACTTCGATCACCTTTCTTGAAAATCAGAGTTACTTACGCAATTTTCCAGTCTGAAGGTACTTTTCGCTCTTCTAATGATTTACTGAATATATCAGACAGAAATGGCCCAATTTCCACCGCATACTCTGAAAATAGTCTTACTGGAATTCCATCCGGGCCCGGTGCTTTCCCCCACTTCAGGAGCTCTAATTATTTAATGATACCTGCAGTATCTATTCGTAATGATTCCATCACCGACTCGCCATGCCATGGGAAAACGGGAATACTATCCTTATTTTCATTTGTAAATGAATTTTTGAATACAGTATTTAGTACGTTAGCTTTATCGCGGCTTTCATTAACCTCGGAACCTTCATGAGTTAGTGCTGGAATATTGCTGTTGGTACAATTAACTTTCCATACATGTGACCAAAATTTCTTTGGGTTTTCTGTAAGACTCTTAGAGAGAGAGTTGGAATGAAAATCGTTGAAGGCCTCGCGCATTACATTCTTAATACATCCTCTTAACTCAGCTAAGGATTCTAAATCGCTGCGACACCCCTTCCTTCTTGAGCATGCGTGTATTTTCCTTTGTTTTTTGAGTAATCTTTTGACTTCGCATGTGTACCATGGTGGATCATTCTCAGTTGTCATTAAGAAGCAGCATCAAGACATAATGGTATGCTGCCGTCACTATCACACAGATCTTTAGGTTTTCCTGCTGCATTTAACCATAACTTTACGTAATGGCCCCATCCATTAGTATATTCTTTTTTACTGGTATTTTTAACCCTCAGGCAGCATCGAAATTTAAGCATTCTGCGAACTCTGTTATAATAGAGAACTGAATTCTTGCACACGAACTCCTCGCAGCTTCGAGAAGGTATTCGTCAATCACAACAAAAGTATAGCAGTAGATCAGAAATGATTCACATTTAAGGCTACCTTATTTTTCACCACCACCTCATCCCAACATTAGGGGTAGGCTGCCTTTGATGAGTTTCACTCATCATTGGTATGGTCAAATTTGGAGCTTGCTTTTACGGCTGCATGCACTTGCTGATGCCAAGCAGTTTATGCCTACTGCCAAGTTGTACTACTTGCTAATGGAATAACAGAAGTCTTGCCATCTGTTTGCTAAATATGTAACAACTAGCTGTTGCCCATGACTTTGTATGCGTGGACTTAGAATTTCATTGCCATAATTGGATATAGAAAGATGTTAGTGACAGAAGATTTGTGCCAAACAACACCGAGTCGGCATAATATGACTGGAAAGCCATCACTATATCACTCTTCTGTCGAATGTGTCTGATGAAGAGAATCAATTTCCAACATATTTAAAAACAGAAAAACAAACGAATGTGAATGGATGTGGAGGTGTTTAACTGAGGGCAGCTTTATTAGTCTTTTCTTCTTTCTTCAGCATGAGCATCCGATTCTTGGGTTCTAATAACTTAAGCTGCGCATGCTCTTCTAGAGCTACACCTTAGGCCAGGTTAACGCCCGCGAAGCATGTCAAAAAAGAAGACAAAATAAACTGGTGCCAGAAATGTTTAGGCAGGCACAAACTAATAGTACAGTGCAGAGCAAATTGACATCTATGCTAAATAAAAGTTTTGTCCCTAAACAAAATTTATTAACAAATCATACACAAACAGACTGCGCGAAAAGCACAGCTTGTGCAACCACTGTAACATTACTGACTAACACACGCATCCATCTGTCTGTCACCATTCGATAAGTTCTCAAAATTTTGTGACTAAAATTGTTATTCATACCGAAAAAATGCCCTGTGTCCTTCCTACAGATACAAAGTATTTCCTTGTTAAATCCCATCAATATTGGTATAGCCATTTAGTCATCAAAATGAAACAAAAAGACAGAGACTTACTACCACATTTATAATATTATTAGTGTACATCACACACACTGACTGCGAGATAAACAACAGCTGAGTGATCAATGTAGCATAAAAAAGTGTACACCTACAGCATTGTTAGACTGCGTACGATTTTCCAAGCATTGCACCCCTAAATTTGTTGTATCTACAGTTTAACATGAAATCCGAAAAACTGGCCATCCAAGCGTGGCTCATACGATCAAAAACAATTCATAAAAATCTTTACTTCCATCGGGATTTGAACCGGAGACCACGGTCCATACATTAGTAAACTAGCGCATTAACCACTGTGATAACAGCCCGCTACATGGTAAGGTACTACAGAGACTTACACATCCTATGCATCTGTCTATCGCCTTTTTGGTAATGTTTCAAAATTATATGAAAATATGTATTATTTATACAGAAAAAGTATCCTATGTCCATCCTAATGCCAAATCGCATCTCACACAGACAGACAGAGCTACTTTCACATTTATGATATTAGTATAGATAATAGAACATGCACAAAAGATATCAGACATCGACTAAACCAGGGGAGTTTCGCCATTCAAAAATTAAAACCCCTGCTATGGTACACTAAGATTGGCCTTAAAATAACACTCAGTTTGTATAGATCCTTCATGGAAACAATTACCACTTATGTAGCAGCGTGTTGGACAATTACAGAAACTGATAGAAGATAGAAGCAGTGGAGATGGATTTCCTTCAAAGAGCTTCCTGAGTATCTAAATTTGAGCATGTGTGGGCTGGAAAAATCAGGGAGCAGACTAACATCAAAGACACATTAGTGGAGAATGTGAAAAGAAAATCGCTGTTATGGTTCAAGCAGCTAACCAGAAAGGATAAAGGAAGAATACCAAAAATAATCTTTAATTACCGACAACAAACCCAAGGAGATGAGGCAGATCACTGCTAAGATGGTTGCAAGGAGTGGAGCGATTAATAGAAGAACAAAATATAGAACTGAAAAAGGCCCACTGGAGACTGTGATGCAAGAAATGACAGGTGGTATTGGACCCCACAAAAAGGAAGATAATAAACAGAAGAATATAAAGGACAATGGAATGGATATTACGTGAAGATCAGTTTTGGTTTAGGAAAAATCATGGTACGAGGGAAGCAATTCAAGTTATTTAATTTTTTTTTAAAAATAAGTTTGGTCTAAAATAATGAGAAAGAGAAAAATACTTTATAATCTATATCAGAATCAGGTGGCTATAATTAAAGTTGTTCTGAATATAAAATTAATGGCACTGTCCTTAGAACGGTAGATTCTGATAAATATCTAGGTCTAACAATTCATAATAATTTGTTGTGGAATAAACATATTGAGAAGGTAATTGAGAAAGCAAATCATATGCTCCGATTTCTAGGTTGTAATTTAAAACAATGTACACCGGAAGATAAATCGATTTCATACAAAACTCTGGTGTGTCCTCACTTAGAATACTATTGTTCTGTACAGGGTCCATATCAAAAGGAGTTAATGATTGATGCATTGATTCGTGACAGGTATATATAGCTGGAGGGAAAGAATAAGTGTGAATGAGTTGGGTTGGGAAGACCTGGTACACCAAAGGTGCTGCTCTTGGCAGAAGCTGATTGAAAAATTCATGACTGACCATTTCAGGATGACAGCAAAAACATATTACTACCAGCTACGTTCATATCTAATAATGACAGAGAAAATAAGATCAGAGAAATCAGGGCCAAAACCGATTCATTTCTAGACTCTTTTTCTTCCAGGTGCGATTAGAGAATGAAATAGAAAGGAGTTGTTAAGTGAGAGAACTTAAATTCTGATAGTAGTAGGTATCTATAAACCCCTCTGGCCATCCTGATCTGGGTTTTCCAAGGTTTTTCCCGATTGCTATAGGTGAATGCCAGGATGGTTCCTCAAAATAGCCCATGGGCACTTCCTACCATATCCTGTATATTCCTGGCTATGCACAAATGGTTATACATTAGGACATTAGGGACCACCCACTTTTAGTGAATTGCAGAGTAATAATAATAATATAAAGTAGATTAACGCTCAGGCCATGTATTCGGGAGGACACCGATTTGAATCCCCATCCGGGCATCCAGATTTGGGTTTTCCATGGTTTGCCCAAATCACTCCAGGCGAATGCCGGGATGCTTCCTTCAAAAGGCCATGGCTGAATTCCTTCCCGTTCCTTGTCCCCAGTCCCATCCCGCCTCTAATGACTTTGATGTCGACAAGGGGTAAAGCCAAAAGCAAAAGTAGTAGTAAATAATGCAGTAGATAATTACAAAAGACATGCATTAGGTAAACGGGGTGTGAAACAAGGTAGTCTATTCCCATAAACATTCAACTTGCATGTAGAGGAAGCAATAAAGAGAGTAAGAGGGAAAATCGAATGAGAATAAGTGTTTATGGAGAAAAAACCAGAATGCTGCGATTTGTTGATGAAATTGTACTGTTATCAGCAAAGAGTAAGGATACTGATAGATTACTAAATGGCATGATCTAAACACTGGGGGAAAAATTTGAACTAAGTACAAACTAAAGCAGGATAAAAGTCATGAAATGTAGCAGAAATGATAGCAATAAAATCAGATTAAATATAAATATAGGATCAGATGTAATAACAGAAGTAAGAGAATTATGTTACTTAGGAAATAAAATTAAAATTGTGATCAAAGCAGGAATGAAGTTAAAAGGAGAACAGCACTGGCAGAAAGAGATTTCTTGAAAAAGAGAGGGTACAGGACTCAGAAATAAACTTGTAAAGCTGTATCTATGGATCAAGCACTTTGTGAAAATCGCTGCAGTGGTGGCTGAGAGACGCATGTACGAGGGGTATTTTTTAAGTAGGTACCGTTTTGTCACACCATGGCTGCAGCGCTACGGTCGGCATTCCGCGCATGCGCACTGGGTAGCTGCATCTCTTGCCTATGCACTGACCCCATTACAGTCTAATTCTTCCTTGTTTACGTTGTTCACTGAGTGTTTAAGATGCCTCCGATAATCGTGAGTCCCGCCGACTGTGAAGTACAGGCTGTTACATTTAAAGATGGCCGCACAAATGTGCATGCTGAACAACGGAGTGGGCGTCCTTCGGTCGATAATGAAAGTTTGGTGCAAAAAGGGGACAATAAGGTGAGAGAAAACAGACGCTTTATGATTTCCTCCTTGTGTGATGACTTTCCTAATGTTTCTCATAGTGTTTGTATGGCATTGTGACCGAGCACTTGAATTACCAAAAATTGTGCTCACGTTGGGTACCGAAAATGTTAACGGATGTGCACAAAACCAAACGTTTAGGCAGTGCATTGACTTTCCTTGAGCGGTACCACAACGGTGGTGATGATTTGTTAAGCCAAATTGTTACGGGCGATGAGACATGGGTGGCCTACGTCACACCTGAATCAAAGCAGCAGTCCATGGAATGGCGGCATTCAGATTCACCCAAAAAAGTGAAGTTCAAGCAAACGATTTCTGCCCGGAAAATCATGTGCACAGTTTTTTTGGACAGAAAAGGAGTATTGCTTGTGGAATTTCTGCCTCGTAATGAGACAATCAATGCAGCAGCTTATTGTGAGACACTGAACAATCTGCGCCGTTCAATCCAGAACAAAAGATGTGGCAAGTTGAGCAAGGGCATCGTTTTGCTGCATGACAATGCCCGTCCACATGTGGCTAATCAGACCAAAGATCTCATCACATCTTTTCGATGGGAAACTCTAGATCATCCTCCATACAGACCTGATCTGGCGCCCAGTGACTACCATCTGTTCCTGCACTTGAAGAAACACCTGGGCGGTCAGTGTCTTGAAGACGATAATGAAGTCAAAACAGTTGTGATGCAGTGGTTAACAAGTCAGGCGGCAGATTTCTATGAGGAGGGTTTTCAAAAACTTGTACTACGTTATGACAAGTGCCTCAATATTGAAAGGAATTATGTAGAAAAGTAGAGTAAGGTACAGGCTTTCATGTAAAAATAAAATTATTGAGATATATTTGCACATCTTTTTTTAATTTCAAAATGGTACTTACTTAAAAAACATGCCTCGTAAGTCCTGTGGAAAAATTATTGGTTTAAATTATGGAGGAAAGTTGATGAGCGCGTGTGACTAATAGGTTTAACAGAAACAATTTATCTAAACTGAGGGAAGTGGGAATTGTGATAACCACTTGCTTAACAAACTCTACTGTATAGTTTAACAGTACAGTAGAGTGCCCATTGGTATTTAGTGGATTTAGAGTTCTGCAGCAGAACAAGTGTATAAAGGTTCTTCTAATGGCTCAGTACACTAGTTCCTATAGATTGAGACAGCTATCGGATCTTAAATTGTGTGTGCATAGACTAGGGCAGAGAGTAGGGAAATTGTTTAATTAAGCTTCGATTAACTCATATGTAGCTGAGTTTAGTGGTACTATTCCGGGTTAATTGTATATTAGTGTAGTTACAGTTATCAGGAATACAGTAGGTGTTGTGTTGGTAGTATGGTTTAACTGTCCTAAATTAGAGTCTGGTAGTTTAAAAAGGTGATTTTCTGGGTAGATGAATTCCTAAAAGGCAGAAGGCAAAATGATAAGGTAGGAAATGTATTATCAAAAGAAGTAGTAGTGAACAGGGGAGTATCACAGGGCAGTGTATTGGGACCACTGCTATTTGTTATTCTAACGAATGATTGTGTTAATGGTTCACTGTCAGACGTTAGATTGTTTGCAGATGAAATAATTTTATATAAAAGGATCAAAATAGTAGAAAACTGAAAACAGCTGCATGGTGATCTAGATAGGATAACTAGCTGGATGAGTCAACATGGGATGAAGATAAATGCAAAGAAGAGCCAGCTTATTATATACACAGTTAAAAAGCTGAAGGTTGATTATGATTATAAGTTGGGGAAGGAGACGCTTATTGAAGACTCGGAATATAAATACCTCGGCATAACATTTGATAGTAGACTTAGCTGGGCAGGACTTATTGGACAGGTAGTATGGAAAGGGTTCAAAATCCTTCACCTGTTGGAAAGAGTGATGAGGGGATGCACAAGAAGGGAATGGGGGTACAAAACTTTGGTCAGACCAACACTGGAAAATGGTGATGTAGTATGGGACCCACATTTTGGGTATCAAACACAGGAGTTGGAGTGGGTGCAGAGAAGGGCTGCCAGATTTGTCTGTGGAAATTACTACAAAACACAATCGGTAACTAATATGATAAAGGAGCTGGTGTGGGATTCATTGGAAGATTGAAGGAGGGGTGAAGAGAGTCATGGGAGTGTGTGAGGGATATATTGGTGGGAAAATTAAGAGTGGTGCATGGGAGGGTAAAGATGACCATGACTACAAGCTGGCACTTGATTTTTGGTATAAGGGTGTGGGAAAATTTTCTTTCATAGGAAAGGGTGTAAGAGATTGGAATAAATTACCAAGAGAAATTATGAATAATTTACCAAAAACATTGAAAGAATTTAAAGTAAACATTAGTAGAGGGCAAAAGTAGGTGGGAAGAGGAAAGGAGAAAGATGGGCATGTAGGAAGATTTCCACCGGAGCATGCGCTCCATAATTTTATCAATTATTATACCAGAAAGAAGGAAATTGAAGTTTTTGAAAGGTGATGTTATAGAAGGGTGCTGGTGACTAAATAAAGTACAAAATGAACATGTTTTGGAAAGGGTGGTCAAAGAAAGAACTTTGTGGAAGACTCTCACAGAAAGAGGAGACAGGATGATGAGTCACATTCTAAGACGTGTGGATATGTTTAATTTTTTAGTGGAGGGAACAGTTGAAGGAAGAAACTGAAGAGGAAGACAGAGATTAGAATATATTAAGCAGATGATTGAGGACATAGGTTATAAGGGGTATGTTGAGATGAAGAGGACCGAGCGTGGGGGGGGGGGGGGGGGGGTGAGCAGTAACATTCTGGCCTCACATTCAGTATGTCGTGGGTTCGAATCTCTGTCCAGGTATCCAGATTTGAGTTTTCCATGATTTCTCCAAATCACTCTAGGCGAATGATGGGATGCTTCCTTAAAAGAGAGAGAGAGATAAATAGGAACAGAAAAAAACTCTTAATGACCTCAAAAGATATCTTGTATATGGTAGGTCAGGTGGCAGTACCTGACACAAAAATTAATGCTTGGGGTATTTTCAGGCTAGGAAATGGAGAATAAATATTTGAGAGAAATTATATTAACATTTTCAAACTAATTGTCTTCACCTGGCACACTCTGTTTGCATAGATGAGGCATAGTCACCCTCTGTTTGCCAATGGTTGAGAAGGGTCCAAAGTAGTCTCTTGGTCTTGGTGTTGCAAACGGCTCATAAAGGTGGATGAGCAATGATGCAGATGGCAATGAGACGTTGCTGCCTTAAAGATTGAATGGGTATCCTGAGGCCACGTAATCCTCTCAAATAACATATGAAATTATAACTTCTTCCTGGGTGAAAAGTTCTGGAAGTACACAGTTTGCCAGTTGGATTTGTAGGTGGAATGTGCTCAGGGAGGAATTATCAGAAGACAAAACTTTCTACGAGTCTTAGCACAGGATTTTAGAAGTCTGAATATGGCAAATAGATTAATGAACTTAAGGAAGGAGATCAAAAGCCTAAACTAGGGAGCTTAAAAAGAGAGAGTTTTTGTATGGACAAATGAGATTAAATGGAAGGATGCATAGGATTTCTGGTTTGGGGAATATCGAGCACATAACTGAGGATGTATGTTGTAATTGGTACATTGAGATAAAGAGATTAGCTCAAGGTAAGATGAGGCAGAGGATTGCTTTAAACCAGCAGAGAGACTAATTATAGGGAGAGACAAGGTAATGGACTTGCCTCCATGGCTCTCCAATGCTAAGTTGCCACTTTCACCCACTAAATTGTTCAGTTCCTAACACTTTTACTGTGGGTTTATTAGGTTATAAAACACTATGAATTGAAGGCCATACATATATTGCTAAGTACCAGCAAAATAAAAAGTTTTGTTTATTTACCCCACAAATTAAAAGTATATTAAGTATAAATATTTTTATCATTTTCATTTTAATATCAAGATTTGGAACAAATTTCATGTTCCTAGATCAGCTCTTTTGAGATGAACCTGGTAATAAAAGGAGTCTTAAATTTACAAATTTGATGACAACACACATCTTTATTTTCCAGTCTAAAAACTGGGGTAAAAAAACTTAGCCCTCTACTTGATAAGCTCTAAACATGTATACCCACACAACGGGTCAGATTTTTTTTTTTTGAACCCTTTTTTTCTATGGAAATCCACATTGAATGTAATTTTACAAAATTTTAAGATTGGTATTTAGTTTGGTTCAATGAAACACATAAAACACGTATATTTAAAGTCTGAAAATTCTTCCATTTAAGATCTAGAGTCTTGTACCTTTGAGCAGAGAACCCCAAAAATGCAGCTAAATGGAATTTTATGAAAATCAAAAATTAGAAAGAAAAAAATCAGGGCACACAAAACACCACTGAGGTATTATGACATATGGAGCTGTGGTTTGAGAAATAACAGATGAAGAAAAAATTATTGTCAGTAGATATGAGGACACTGTCATGGATGGTAGTCTCTGAGAAAAGTAAAAAATAAAAGAATATATAAAAGAATGATACTGTTGAAGCAAAAAGTTGGAATATAGTATATGACTTTAGACTATGGACTAAGAAAATGATAGGCAGAACAAGAAATGGGCAACCAAAAAAAACGTGGGTGGATGATTTAAGAAGTGCCATGTCTGAGAAGAATTTACAAACCATATATTGGAGGAATAGAAACTGTTGGAACCTAGGATGTAAGAGGTGACAAATATATTCTGTCAGATTTGCAATAATGTATAACCTTCCCAATTACAGTTTGGCTGTGTACATTAAAATATAGCAAAACTGTATATAGTGAGGTACAATGGTTCTAGATTCAAACTTCCAGCCTGGCTCCCCACAATAATTTATGCAAATGCTGAAGAATGGTCATGATCTCCACCACAAAAATTACACAGTACTCAAACAAATTAACACTGAAATACAGAACACAGGAAACACTCTTCACAGATAGACAGCAATATGTATGCTAAGCCACAGTAGCTAAATATAGGAGTAAATAGGATGGAGGTCTTAGCTTCATAAGCAGATCAAATGGGCTAAGGAATATTTCTAATAGGATTATTTGTAGAAACCTCTAATCATGTGTGGATCAAAGGGTATCAAAGACCTGATTTAAAATCTGGTTTATAGATTCAAGACAAGGAATTATATATTGATAGTCCATTTTTTAGATGATGTCTTATATCTGTATACAGCAAATGATGACAAACAATGAGTTTTAATAATTATGATAGAATGCTGGTTTCAAATTTTGCCATGGTATTTTGAAGGAAATATCCTTACATCCTCACATATGCCTGGAGTGATTTCGGGAAACCGTGCAAAACTGAAATCAGCATGCATGCATTGAACCCATGTCCTCCTGAATACCAGGGCTGAGCATGACTGCTCACACAATAAATTAGGTGTGACAGTTTTCAGCTGTCACATCAGTGATGAGCTGTGCAGTCAACACATGTAGCTAACATTGAAAAGTGGATGCTGTAAAATTACTACAGCTAATTCTAAACTCTGTTTAGTTATAAAATAATATACAGATGAGCCACCAACGTGGCTCAATGTGCCGAGACACTGCATACTGGACAAAGGAGGTACAACGGGACCAGGCACGAGCCTGGGACCCTGTGTACAGGTCCTCCTGATTGTGATTTTTAGATGGTTTCCCACAGTCATTTAGACAAATGTTGTGATGGTCCCTAATCTCAGCCTCATAAACAACACATATCACAAACAAAAAATACACTTGTATAAAATGATATCAGGCCTCCACCAGTGAGAGGCCTGAGAACATTAGTTGATACACAAAGAAAGCATCCATTCATTCAAAAAATACATTTATCATACAGAATACAAAAAGTTTCATGTGACGCCAATAGATGGCAACACAATACTTTCGTTCAATAGATTAGGTATGCCGAGCCTAGCAGTTCGAGTAACTCATTTCCTTCCCCCACACACTTTATTCATTATTCACACTGTCCACATGTGATAGCCAAATTGGAGGTGGAAAAAAATTGTATAGAGAGTCTTAAAAACAAGTGTCAAATAATTTAGGTGTTAGCATGCATCAAAATAAGACACATATGTCTAATAAACATTGGACTGCAAACACATATTTTTGGAGTTAATAGCAGGTGTGCAATGTGGATTCTGGAGTTATTATTATTTACCTTAAAATGTATGTTGTCTGACTCTGCAATTGCTGGGAAGATCTGTCACAGGAGTTACCTGGGGAAATAACAGACCTATGCCCTCCCCTCCCCCCCCCCCTTCCTGTGTACTCCACCACCTAACAAAACTATCTGCCATTAGGTGGCCAATGCCGAGAGGAAGCACTGGCCAAGTTAAGTGGCACCCCCCTCCACTTAGCACTCTTGTTTGCAAGGCTTCCCTTGCAATGTTTGAAGATTCACTGTCGGTCCCATTTGTGCGAACACCTACTACACATCTCACGCTGCTGTTAATGCCAGTTACCTATATAATGGGATTGGGTAGTCCACAAAATTTTAAGGGTAAGTGTGGTGTGGTCTGCCAAAGACTTGTCTCAGATACTAGGACCTGGCATGCCCGGTAAGTCCTGACACCTCAAGCGACTGCTCTAGGCAGATACACTATAGGATGGCCCAAATGGGCTCGTGTCCCCCAAAGCAATATCACAATAATGCGATAACATTTGTTTTCGTCAGCAAGGCTTCCTTTGCAGCATTTGAAGAGTCACCTCAGGACTCACATGATTTCCCTGTCGCATCTCTAATGCATACTGGCTAGCACCCATTGCCCAGTACTTGGGCTTGGGTAGCTCACCAATAGCTTTAGGGGTAGACACCGTGCGGTCTGCCGGGAGCAAGTCTCGGATACTAGAGCTTCGTGTGCTCTGACACCTCAAACGACTGCTCCTCGTGCCTATCTTGACTGTCAGCTGTGAATTCTGGAGCGCCTGCTCATCGTCAATTTCAATTGTGTGAACCATTACGATATGGTACTGTAGTAGAGTGCAGATAGTTATGTACGTAGTTTCCACTGTATACAGTACGTAGTGGCAGTAATGTTGGTGTGTCTTTGTGTAGTTACTCCTAACTCTGGGTTGTCTTACCCTACAATGTATCCACATTTGTATTTACATGTTATGGTGTTGTTTGTGGTACAAAGATGTCTCCATTGCAGTCATAGGGCCCACTTAGCATTGAATGTCTATTACACTAGGGAAATGGCAGATAAGGTATTACAGCATCTTGGGGACACAGGTTTCCTAGCACCCAACAAGGTAGACAGCCTTGCTCAGCACATTGTATGACAAATAGCAGCAGCAGAAGGCATCAGTCATCCTCTTTTTTGGGCAGTACTGTATCGTCATCCTCTTTTTGGGCAGTACTGTATCAACAATTACTGTACCAATACCATGTCCAGCACATCCAGGTCCTCAGTCCATCAGACCATCCAGCCAAATTGCAGTTTTGCCTATGGAAGGTGTGGTGCAGATACATGGTTTACTTTGAAAATTATGTTTACCAATGAGGTGGGGTTTGCAAGAAATGGTGTTCTAAATTTCCATAATTAGCAGGTGTGGGCTGCTAACAATCTTCACGCAGTTCAAGAAGGAAGTCACCAGCACTGCTTCTCAGTCAAGGTATGGGCAGCTGTTCTTGGCAATAGGATAATAGACCCATACATGCTCCCATAGAGATTAAATGAGGCTTGTGTACTGGACTTTCTTCAAAACACATTGCCTATTCTGTGGGAGAATGTACCTTTGCAGCAGCGACAACAGACGTGGTTCATGCACGACGATACACCAGCACGTTTTCACCTGAATTTCTGTCGGCACGTAACACTCACATTTCAGTACCACTGAACTGGTCGCGAGGGCCCCACACTGTGGCCTGCCCTTTCTCTAGATCTCAATCCTCTAGATCAGTGTTTCTTGAAGTGGAGTACGCAAACCCCAGGGGGTTCGCCAGTTGGTCGTAAGGGGTTCGCAACAGGATTTACATAATGGTGGACTCAGTGTTGCCCATTGTTGCTCATTGTCACTAGGTCACAGTTTTTTGTCAAGGGGGATTGCCAGCACCTGGAAAATTTTATAGGGGTACGTGGAGCCTAAAAGTTTGAGAAACGCTGCTCTAGACTTTTGGCTATGGGGACACATCAAGGAATTGGCTTATGCCATTTTTATTAACGAAGTGCAGATACTCCTGGATTGTATGTGTTTGTGGCCTAATTGTTTATTGGAAATTTTTGTCTTATTTTGGTGCTAAGTAAACCTCCTAAAACATTTGACCTTTTTTTTTTTTGCACTTCATATACAGATAAGAATATTAGAGGTTACATCTACAAACATTCAGGAAATAAATATTGGACTGTAAAAATATGCTGTGGAATAAATATTCAACCTGATCACAAACTTATAATCATAAAGGACTTACTGCTAGCTTTAAACTAAGGGGCTTGAAAAACACATTAAATAAATATGGTATAAAATATAAGTTTACTGAAACTGACAATGCTGGTTTAAGGAAAAACAGTGAAGGTAATTCAACTGATGAGAGATAATTAAGTAAGTATTGAAATATTGGACATGTGGGGGGGGGGGGGAGGAGGATGTCAAAATCCTCAGCTCACAGATAAATTAATGAAATTGTTGTATGATAGAACAAAAATGCAGGAGTTATTTTATGAAATAAACAGGATGCAACAGAGAAGAATAAATTGTTGCAAGACAAATCCAAAGCAAGAAGTACAACAAATATGGTGCATAAGAAGCTCAAACTGTGATTCTGTGAAAATGAAAAATCTAGTAATATCAAAGAAGCTAACAAGAAAAATCTTTTAAGCTCAGAAGAAAAAAGTACACAGATATAAGGAATACATAAAGATATTTTATAACAGGGATAAACATAAGAGTAACATGCTTAAAAAAGATCCTGATGTTGATGAGTGGAAGATTCAGTTTGCAGGACAGATTTTCTTTCAATTCCGTCTTCACATGAAAGTTAAAGTAATTAGGAGTTGCAAATGACATGGGACAAATAATGGGAAGGAATTCATCTATGGCCATTTGAAGGAATCCTTCTGGCATTCCTCTAGATGATTTCGGGAAACCGTGGAAAAATGAAATCTGGATGGCGAGATTGGGATTTGAACCTGCGTCTTCCTGATTGCGAGGCCAGGGTGTTACCGTTCACCTACAACTCTTGTTTCAAAGGCTCCATAGGTGCTCTTAAAGATTTAAAATTAAATAAGGTTCAATCAGAACTGCTAAAATCTGATGACAAAGAACAAATTAGAGGATTATTCAAACTGATATCAAAATCAAGAATGAATTCTTTCCTGGCATTGAGTGTTAATACAATGCTCCCAGGTAACAAGCTAAGTGAACACAATGTTTTCATAAGAAATTACAGTGATTCACCTTTTTGTCGCCATCTCCCTAACTAGAAGATGGGAATGGAGAACTGAATCACTGCAATATCATGTGGAAACATTTCGATTACTTAGTTTATTACCCAAGAGCATTATATTGATATCAAAATGTTATTAGACAGCAGTACCAACAGATTTTTGAGAAAGCATCATTTTCAAGTTCCTACAGAAAACACAATCTGGGAAACAATAGGTTTTTTGCTGCATTGACATTGAGGTCATTAGAGGTGAGAATGGACTGGGGTCAAGAAATGGGAAGTAATTAAGCCATGGCCTTTCGAAGGAACCACCATGGCATTCACCTGGAGTGATTTGGGGAAATCGTGGGAAACCCAAATCTGAATAGCTGAATTAGGAGTTGAACCAATTTCCTCCCGAATACGAGAAGCAAAAGAAGCAATTATTATTATTATTGGCGAATTCTCCCAATAAAGGGAAGACAGTAATCAAATGACCCAGTTAAGTTTTCTTTGCGTTCTTGTTGTTCCAGTAGGCTTTCATTCTTTCCGAGAAAGCTTGTTTGCATTCTTCCGACCACTTTGGTCGGTATTGTTTTTGTTTTGGTTGCTCAGTTGTAACTTCCCATTTGTCTACTTTGTGTCTGAAGGTGTCTCTTTCTAAGATGTCTGTTGCTCCTGTTGGCACTTTAAAGATCCTTCCGAATTTCATTCAGCCGAGGTGTTGGATTTATAAGTGAAGTTACATAATCCATTATCTTTTTTGTCAATCAATTTTCTGGTAGCCTCTTAAGTTGACCAAAGAATTTCATTTGCCTTTGCTTGATGTCAATTTTGATATTCGAAAACTTATCTGTTGTTTTGATTGATTGTAGTCTGTAACCATCTTTAGTGAGTCTTGCTCCTAGAATTTTTTAAATGATTTTTCTCTCTACATTTTTATTTCTTCAAGGTCACATTTTATTATTATTATTATTAATGTTAGCCTGATTTAGTTCAAAGATACTTCTGTATTGTTGTGAATTTAGAAAAAAGATTCGTAGCAATGTTAAATGAGATATGATGATTTAAAGTTTCAATGGGGTATTTCTATGAGACTGTGATGAAAGAATTATTTACAGTCTACACCAGAATGAAACGACTAGCACAAGTATAAAAATGAGAGACATTAACTCTAATCTGCAAGTCATTTTATCACAACTGACTACCGTACCAGTTTGTATGAGGGGGAATCTATCAAGAGACAGAAACAAGTAGAAGGGTCATCCCAAAATTTCATTGTCTGACTAGGGAAACAAAATCGTAAAACGTTTATAAACTGCAAATAATTTCTTAGTAATTTCTAGAATATAGCCCAATTTAAAAACATACTAGAATGAACATTCATTTTGTTACAAATGCTGACAGAAGGTGAATGAAATGGAGAATAAAGAAATTTGTGTTGTGATTAAATGTTTGTTTAAGAAAGATATCATCAAAGGGCATATATGAAGATGGGGTGATAACATTTGAGGAGGGTTTCTGTGACTAATACACAGTTTAAAAAGTATTTATCAGAATTAAAGCATGGGAGAATCAGCACTGAAGATGATTAATGCACAAGAAGAGCTATGGAGACAACCAGACAAGAAAATGTGAACAGGGTACAAGAGTTGGTAATTGAAAAGCCAGCGAGACATGTAGTGGTTTTTAATTCCTGGGCGAACCTGTTTGGCCCCTCTACAGCCATCCAGGTGTTCTGCAGCCTTAGGTCGTGGTGGCCCCTTTAAGGCTACGTTTTATTTTTGTGATTTATTTTATTTGCTGTCTGCATGGTCGACCCCTTTACAGTTGACCATGCAGACAGTATTTTAGTACTTTCTTACGCCACAGTTTAGGCTGGTAATTGTTAGGGCACTAATGACCCCACTGTCGACGCGCCCTAAAACAACAACAACAACAACAACGGTAATTGAAGGTTAATGGTTAAAAAGATTGAGCAATGCAAGACATTACGAAATCAACAGTGGATTGATAGAATACTTGTCCACGAAAAAGGTTTTGTCCTACTGTGTGCCGAAACTTTCCACAGCAGGCGAAACCAAAGTGAGGAGTCATATGTCTGCAGAAAATCTACTTTCCCTCTGAAGAGACCATCCAGTTGATTTTGTTGAATGATTTATAACTATGGAATAGACATGAGGCTATTACTTTAACTCAGAGTCAAAGCAATTGTTAATGCTGTTGCCAAAGTTGTTTATTTCATAATGGAAGTGATAGTTTATGTTTTTTTTTCCTTTTTTTTTGGGGGGGGGGGGGATCTTATGAATGGAAAAAGATGAAATTATGATGGAAGTAGATTATGCAAATCTTGTGAAGCATCTGTGAGCAAACTATGAAGAAAATGAAAAGAGACAGGTTGATGAAAAATGCTCCCTGTCTCTGATTGTTTTGGTTACAATTAATGAGTGTGGTGTATATATGACACAACACCCCTATTTTCCCAATCTGCTCCCCCTCACAATTCCATCTATTTCTTCTTCTTCCTCATCACCTCTTCCAAACATTTTGGGGTCGGCTACCTTAGATGTTTTACTCATCGCTGGCAAGGTCAAATTTGGAGTTATGGTTTTATAGCCATATGCCCTTTTAAAGTCAAGTATTTTATACCTACTGCCAGGTTGTATGAAGTACGGTACTAATGAGGGAAGTGAATTCTCTGTGAAACATGTAACTATGTTCACTGTGTGATAAGTTTATTATCTGTTTGTGAAATGTGTAGTTTATGGGGCAGATATTAGGGACTGTTCTGGCATTCACATTGATGGCTGCAAAAAACTGCCTAAAAACTGCAGTCACGATGGCCCACATGACAGATCACAATTCCATCTATTTCTAAACCATAAGATGTTAATGTCTGGCACTCTCTCCTGTCAGATGGTGTCATATAGGGCCATCCATAAATCACATAACACAAATTTCAGGTTTTTTGACCTCCCCCACCTTGTTACACTTAGTGGACACCCTTTTTCCCCTTCCCACACATTTTGAAAATTTAAATTTAGAACATTACTAAAATAGCTCTTCCAGTGTGACATCAGGAAGCTCCCCCATGTCACACGCTATCCCCCCCCCTTTCCATCCTCTTAACGTGTGACATAATATATGGATGGCCCTCACATGCCAAACCTCATTTTTCACATTTCCAAGAAATAATTTAATGCAGATTGCATAAAAGCATTGGTACATCAGTGGAGTAAGTGTGGCGAACACAGAGGGGACATCTTACAGGTGGCAGCTTACCTCTTAACTCATGTGCATTCAAGTCAGTTACGGGATGATTCTCAGTATAAGTGGAATAACAATAGGTTGGCAGAACAGGAAAATTTCCTGGGCCCCCAGCCGAAGGGGACCCCTGGCTCGAGAGGGCCTACCGCTCCTTTAAACAGCCCCTGCCCATTGCCACCGCCCAGGGCAATAGTAGAGTTAAAAAAACATAAATATAAATATATAAAGTGGGTGCCCAGTTTGCTCCCCTCCTAGATCTGGCACAGAGGGTCAGATCAATTTGCCTTGGGCCCTGATCGGGTGTAGAAATGGCAACAATTAAAATAGAAGATGTTAGAGGAAGTTATTATTTAGAAAGCTAAGTTGCAAGCAATAGTTGAAGGAAGTATTGTACACAAAAGCAGATTGCTGCTACTATAAATATTGTTCTTGAAGAAAATCACTAACATAACTTAAAGTGTACGATGCAGAAGATGATAAGCAAATGAAGCAGCTGATATGAGCTGCCAGGGCCGGCGCTAGGAATTTCGGGCCCGGGGTAAAATGGACGACTTTTTTTTTTTTTAGCTCTACAAAATGGCCAAGAGACAATGGGCGTATTCTTGGCTCATGGCCTGAGGGCCCCTATAGTCGGTGATAGGGCTCCCCTCAGCCAGCAGGGCCCGGGTACTTTTGACCCGCTTACCCCCCCCCCCCCCCCTAATGCCGGCCCTGTGAGCTGCCACTGTGGGATGATGTAAATTATGTGAGCCAATTATACCTGTTATGAATGCATTCTGTAATTAAAGGACAAAGGAATTAGTTTATAGAAGAATCTTGATAAAGACAAGATAGTATAGCAGATAACATTTTTATTCATAAGTTGATCAAGTGTACTGTCCTTAAAGGAGGAGTGAGTGATGTACATAATTAAGGATACAGACTGTTACAGGTATGTTGGGATGTAACAGAATAGACCACAGGATTGTATCAAACCAGACAACAGAGTGTTTTAAAAAAAATTATTATACTAGCATGCTCTCGGAAAGGAATATTTTATTGTTTATCATCTATACAGTTTCTAATGGTCTCTAGGTTCATATGTTTTTAAGACAAGCATGTGTGAAATCAATTTATTATCTGTCAACCAACCAAATACCAATCAAGTTGATAATGTTTATTGAAGTAGAAGGGCTGTCTGTATTTGTAAACTGATACAAGATTCAAATTATCATGTTTTGCAGTATCAAATGCGGGTGTACAAACTTTATTTTATTTTTATAGAAAATACCAGCATCCGGGTTTTCTTTGTTCACAGGACAAGAATGTCAGAGATATATGTTGCTAACAAAAGAGCTCTTTTTTTTTTCTTGTTAACCTAGATGTCATCACTGTATACACTATTTGTGTGTGTGCTTCGATATTATAAATTCACAATGTCATAATTAAAGTCTAACATTAATCTGTTAAGAAACCAAATATAGACATCAAGATTCTACTCCTTGATGAGGCAGATATTGAACGCATATTTCGTGAACGGATGTAAGATTCTGCTGATCATGATTTGAAGGATAATGCATGTAATATCGATTTAATGTCCATAGAAAATGCCAACATACCTTTTGTTTAGGAGACTAGAAGATTCCACATTATTATGAAATGTGAAAGTGGTATAAGTTACTCGCCTTGGACCCGGAAATCATGTTGGGAGGAAAGAAGACGCCAAGATTTCGCGCCATAACCGTAAATTACTAGCGAAAACTTGGATAACCTTTTTGGTTTATAAAAGGTCGGCTTTTATCACATTACATGTGATATCCAACGATAATGCAACGGAATAAAAAAGCACGCTAGACACTTTACCAATGAAACAAATTCATTTGAGAATTTTTAATGTCACATTTTACCACTATAAACGAGTGCAATTATAATCCTTTCGAATAATCTAGGTGAAACACTGCCGGTACGATAGTATGTAAATTCAAATAACCTAAACAAAACCTTACCTTCTCCAGCTACTGCTGCCGCTGTGAAGTAGAACCATTTCTCTGAACTCTTCCAAACGTTATTTATTTGTATATATTCATGGTTCAGAACGGTATAACATTCTCAAACATTAATATCTCACAAAATCGGCACAACCACAGAATGTATAACACATTACAACAATACCCACAGCAAATGTCCGAAAACCTTTGAAATAAAAAATTTCAACTCAATAAAACGGAAGTTTAAAGAGTTATCTTTGTAAGTACGTTGCGCGTAGTTTTATTAAAAAATATGAAAAAAATTCAAACTGCTAAAGTAGATGTATAAAACAGGCAGTTTTCTGTTATTTCGGATAACTCTCTCGGAGTACTTTAACACGCGGAATGGATACCACTTCTGGCCAAAGTTAACTTATAACCTGGAAAATGTTAGAATACAATAAAAATATTTAACTCGACCAAATAACGATGTAGCTGCGAGTTTTTATGTATATTTCACTTAACTTCTCAGCTAATATACCAGAACTGAAGCTGGATTTGAATTTGTGGTACGGATGTGGTTTCAAGTAGGGTGAAAGTAAAATGCTGCCAACTTGATCTGGTGAAATCGACTTTCGTTCTTGCTTCGACGGTACATAATTATGTTAGGCTCAAAGACCGAAAACGACCATTGCGCGAAAAACAACGACCACAATGCGTTCTGGTTTCTCGAAAATGGCCACAACACGTTGTTCGCGTTATGGCCTTACAAAAAACAGCCACAACACGTTGTGGCTAACTCAAAATAGGTCACAACGCGAAATTCGCGTCTGGTCCATGTCCCATCATGATTTACATATATATATATATATATATATATATATATATATTAAGAGACTTGTAACGCGACGTGTAAGAAGAATCATGCATATTAAATGTACCCCGGACCAATTCGTCGTGAGTTAGATAATGATAAGCCACAGCGTTTTCGGTCTTTGAGCGTTACACATATACCAAAATAGGAACAATATAAAGAAGATTAGTCCCTGAGCGAAATCGGCTTTCCAGAAATTTTGTGGGATTGGCGAAATGATGAAACAAACAACTATTTTGCAGGTAAAAAAAAGGCTTACTGATTTTTATCTAGAAATATGTTGAAATATTTTAAAAACAAAACTTTTAATGGTTGAACCGAACTTCTTAATACAGCTGAAGTCTTCGATTTGCCATATTATTGAAACGTGAAGAACTTTATTGGGATCCACCTCTTTTGTTCTTTTCCTTTCAAAAGATAGAAAAATTATACCTACAATTTTTTATCATCCACTGACATTCTTTGAGGCCTATTAATGGCAGTCAACGTCATTTTGCCATGTTGAAATAATTTATGTAAGACGATTCATTGATCAAAAAAATAAGCGAATAAAGGTAATTTCTGATAGTGTTGATGGCAATCAGATTGTATGTAGCAATGGACTTACAAAATTTTTCTCTCCCTATTCTTCTATTCTGCTTTCAACGCAAGAAACTTTTCCACTGATTACACTTGCGCCTCAATAGCATTGATTCAGCATGCAAGAGAAATAAGTGCTGTTTTCCTTATGGGTATTTCACTTTAATTCCGTAAAAGTGGCTGCATCTGGGTTTTTAGTAGTTATAACTCTCAGTAAGACTTATTGACGGTTCCGTCGTTAATGTAACGTATTACTATTGCAATATTTTCGCGATTACTTTTATCTCTCGTCTCATCATTTTTTGTAGTAAACCAGTCCACGTCACATTCTTTAACATTCTTAACAACGGAATTTTGTACTATTTGAACTATTGCCTGAATTATTTGGTTTTGAGTTTCAAGAGAACAATATTTTGCATTTTATGGTTTATGGGAGTCTCGTTCAGACTTGGATTGTTCTTTTTTATCCTCCACGCTAAGCTCATTGGAAGCTAGAAAATGTATTACTTCAATAAAAAGACTTCAAGTAATGGCTATTTTTATCTAAAACATTGTGATCCATGAGTGTCTCAATATTGCTAGATGTAGATATTCTGTATAATTTGTCATTCCATATAACCGTGACGGGGTGTAAGGGTTTGGGAGAGACTATACTAGTCTTTTCCAACCAAATGTCAACCTCTCCTTCACGTGGTGCACCCTGTTTGCACGGACGACGCTCTGGCGACTGAAAGATTCCCGGTATAAGGAGTCACCCACTGTTTGCCAACGGCCTCCGAAAGGAGGGCGGAAGAGCGGGGAGCGGTTCAGGGCACCCTCTTGCCCTTGGGGTTGGAAACGGCCCCTAAAGGCGGATGAATCAGAAATGATCAACGGCATGGGGATGCAGAAGGCAACGGGAAACCACTGCATTAAAGACCCAAAGGGTATCCCGAGGACATGTAATCCTCTCAAATTACATATATCATGATGGCTTCTTCCTGGGTAAAATATTCCGGAGGTAAAATACTCCCCAATCGGATCTCCGGATGGGGACTGCTCAGGGAGGAGTCATCAGAATGGATAGAAACATTCTACGGAGCGTGGAATGTTAGAAGTCTGAATAGGGCAGGTAGGTTAGAAAACTTAAGAAGGGAGATGGAACAACTTAAATTAGATGTTGTTGGGATTAGTGAGATTAAATGGAAGGACGCACAGGATTTCTGGTCTGGGGAACACAGGATAATTAGCACACAAGCTGTCAATGGAGTCACTGGTGTAGGATTTGTAATGAACAAGAAAGTAGGGAAACGGGTGAGTTATTATGAACAGTTTAGTGACAGGATTATTTTGATGATGTTAGAAACTAAGCCCGTCCCAACCACATTAGTACAAGTATATATGCCAACGTCACAGGAAGATGACGAAGAAATAGAAAAAATATACGCTGAAATCGAAGAATTAGTCCAATATGTGAAAGGGGAGGAGAATCTAATAATCATGGGTGATTGGAATTCAATAGTGGGAGAAGGTAAAGAGGGGAATACTGTAGGAAGTTTTGGTCTAGGAGAAAGAAATGAGCGAGGAAGCAGGTTGCTAGAATTTTGTGAAAGATATAAGCTAGTAGTGGCGAACACACTGTTTAAGAACCATGAAAGAAGTATATACGCCTGGAAACGTCATGGGGATACAGGCAGATATGAGCTAGGTTATATCATGGTCAAACAGAGATTCAGTAATCAAGTTCTAGACTGTAAAGCGTACCTAGGAGCAGACATAGACTCGGACCATAATTTGATAATAATGAAGTGCAGGCTGAAATTCAAGCGAATAAGGAAGCAGCATAAGCAGAACAGACTGGAAGTGAATAAACTGAAACAATCTAGCACAAGAGAAAAATTTGCAGAAATTGTAGACTTAGGTCTAAGAAGTAACTGTGCAAGGAGCTCAACCGAGGATGAATGGAATGCATTAAAGACCGAAATAATGAAAGCTGGCAAAGAAACATTAGGCTTTAGGGAACAAGCTGCCCGAAAACCTTGGATCACAGAAGAAATTTTGCAGCTGATGGATCAGAGGAGAAGGTTGACGATGTTAACGATTAAACATTTTTAATAAATTCATTTTTTGAAGAAAATATTTTTTCATTGCAAATATTATTAGTCTGGTCTTTTATTGAAATGTTCGTAATTATAAATAACTTTATTTTCATATTATCAAAGCTTTTTTATTAATTTTAGAAAGTAATGCAAATCTGTCATCTTGCCCCAGGACTGGGGCAAGATGACTTTGACCACGGGGCAAGATGACATTTAATGAAACTGTAATACATTTTTATTGTTATACATCAATATGTGTACATTGTTGTATATACATTAACAGAAGTCACATACAAATTTCCCTCCTTCACAGTTTGAACAGTCTTCGTGCCAACATTTAAAGCACAAGCAACACTGTATTCAGTGTTCTGATGGAGAGTCCTCATAGATCTCATCACATCCAGGACACTGAACTAAACTTTCTTTGGAAGCATTTCTTGATGCTTCTGCAACTCGGTTTTTTTTTTCTTTAATTCGGAAGAGGTAAACGTCAGTTTCTTAGTAAAACTTAAATTTCTTGCATCCCGAGCCTTTGCGTATGAAACAAACATCCAATTCTTACGTTAACTCTTTTCTTCAAATGGCGAGGTAGTGTTGCTTCAGGGATATTGTAAACGTTCGCTGCACCCAAGCAGGACTTTCTTACTCCTTTGACATCAATTATTGCAGCAGCCAAAGCATTTCGGTCCCACTCGCCTTTGGAGGACTTAATTTTATAAGTTTTCACCATATCTGGATCATAAAGTGTCATGAATGAGTAAAGTAGCGCCCTTCAAAATTTTAAGAGAAACTATGTGAGTCATGCAAGTCAAGACTCTTACACGAAACACAAATAAAGGCACTCAAAGACTGAAACAGACACAGCGAAAGTCATCTGGGGCAAGATGACGAGGTCGTCGACTTACCCCAGCCAACTTGCCCCGAACGACAATGTTAGAAACTTTCAATTATTGCGGCAGTTTAAAAAAGAATGAGATACAAATACACAGCCTTTATGAAAGCACATTGTTTAAGCTACTCATGTATGACAAAGTATAAAACAGTATCTTATCTGTTAGTCTGCGAAGTCTTAATTCAGAGATGTAGAAAATTACACCACGTCACAGAGAATTCTCGATCAGCGAATAGCGAGGAACAATACGGCACGAGCGACACCAGTGCTCTATATTTTAGTTCCTAGTCGTGTGGAGAGCTAGTAGTATGAATACAGAGCTGCTACATAGAAGCGGGAATTTAAAATAAATCATTCGTCATCTTGCCCCGCTCGTCAACTTGCCCCGGTCTCCCGTACAAAAATGCTCAGGATGAAGCAGGAAGAGAGCAATACAGGCAATTTAGAAATAAAATAAATAGGAAATGCAAAATGGCAAAAGAAAAATGGCTACAAGAAAATTGTGAAGAAGTAGAAAAGGAAATGGTCGCAGGAAAAGTAGATGTTGCATATAGGAAGATCAAACAGAATATTGGAGAAATGAAGAAAAGAGGTATGAACATTAAAGCTGCCGATGGGAAACCTCTTTTAAGCTCAGAAGATAGAGCTAACCGATGTAAGGAATACATTGAGAAATTGTAAGTGGCGGACGACTTGAACAATTGTGTATTGGAAAAGGAAGGCGATGTTGACTTAGGAGATCCTGTTTTGAGGACAGAATTTAATAAAGCTCTGAATGACTTGAAAGCAAATAAGGCAGTTGGAATTGATGAGATCCCTGCAGAACTTCTTAAATATCTAGGAGAGGAAGGAATCGAATGATTATTCAAGCTGATATCAAAAAGTTATGAAACAGGAGAAATTCCAACCGATTTTAATAAACACTTCCGAAGAAAGCACAAGCTGACAAATGTGAGAATTATCGCACCATCAGTCTAACCATGGGCGCCGGGAGGGGGGTGCAAGGGGGTGCACTTGCACCCCCCTGGCATCCCGGGTCGCCCGTAAATTTGGGCCGATAGGGGGTGGGGAGCACCAATTACGGCCCTGGTGCACCCCCCTGGATCCCGGGTGCACCCCCCTGGATCCCGCACCCCCCTGGATCCCGCACCCCCCTACATCCCGCATCCCGGGTCGCCGTGTGGTCAGTAGTAGATCTAAAAAAAAAAAAAGGTCGCCCGGAAATTTTTGGGCCGACAGGGGGGGGGCACCAACACAGCCCTGGTGCACCCCCCTAGAAACAATCCTGCCGGCGCCCATGAGTCTAACATCACATGCTTCAAAATTACTAACCAGAATAATATACAGAAGGATGGAAAGGGTAGTAGAAGAGATAGTAGGTGAAGATCAGTTTGGGTTTAGGAAAAATCGCGGTACAAGGGAAGCAAATCTGTCATTAAGATTAATACTTGAAGGGCGGATCAAGAAAAACAAAGATACTTTTATGGCATTTGTTGATTTAGAAAAAGCTTTTGATAATGTTAGGTGGGACAAGATGTTCAAAATTTTAAAGAAGTCGGGGTATAAAGTATCGAGATAGAAGAATACTTTATAAACTATATAAGAATCAAGTGGCTATAATAAAAGTAGAGAATCATGAGAGACATGCATCAGTTAAAAAGGGTGTGAGACAAGGTTGTAGTCTATCCCCGTTAATATTCAACTTGTATGTACAAGAAGCAATGAAGAAAGTCAAAGAAAAATTTCCACGTGGCATAAGTTTTCAGCGAGAAAAAATTAGTATGCTACGATTTGCTGATGACATTGTCTTGTTAGCAGAGAAGGCTGAGGATATTGAGAAGTTACTGAATGGCATGAACAAAATACTGAAGGAAGATTTTGGACTAAATATAAATCAAAGCAAAACTAAAGTGATGAAATGTATCAGAAACGATACCAATACTAGTAGATTAAATATAAAAATAGGATCGGATGCAATAGGAGAAGTAAGTGAGTTCTGTTACTTGGGAAGCAAAATTACAACCGATGGCCGAAGCAGGAATGATGTTAAAAGCAGAATAGCACTAGCAAAAAGAGCCTTCATGAAGAAGAGAAACCTTTTAGTTTCAAATATTGATCTAGGAATTAGAAAGAACTTTTTAAAACTCTTTGTGTGGAGCACAGCACTTTATGGTAGCGAAACATGGACTTTAGGAATACAGGAAAGAAAGAAAATTGAAGCATTTGAAATGTGGTGCTACAGAAGAATGCTGAAAAATAAGTGGACTGACAAAGTAAAAAATGAACGAGTTTTGGAAATGATCGGTGAGAAAAGAAGTTTATGGAAGAAGCTTACGGAAAGAAGAGACAGGCTGGTAGGTCATATTTTTAAACATGCTGGATTTGTTAATTTGTTTGCGGAGGGAACAGTCGAAGGTAAGAAGTGTAGAGGAATACAGAGATCAGAATATATGAAGCAGATAATTGAGGACGTGTGTTGTAAGGGGTATGTAGAAATGAAGAGGTTAGCACAGGATAGGAAGGGATGGAGGATTGCATCAAACCAGCCGAAAGACTGACGACAGAAAAAAAAAATAAAGAAGTAACCGTGACATGTACATTAGAATTAGATTTTTCGTGTTTTTGAAAACGGTTTTTAGAATCAGTGGCAATTACATTATCAGTTTGTAATTAGAACCAGTTTAGTTGGATCTGGAGCGATTATCCTAAAGGTGGAAAGTTTGTGTTGTCATCTGTCTCCAAAACGTGTAAAGTGGACGATATGTCTATTTTAATTTGTGAAATGTGTTGTTTATGAGGCAGTGATTGGAGACCGTCCCAGCGTTTGCCTACGTGATTGCGGAAATCCGCGTAAAAACAGCAGCCATGACGGCCGGTAGCCTACACAGTGTCCAGGACTCAAATTTGACCGCGATCCAGTATTGTGGTGCCTTATCACGCACAGCCACACTGGCGGATAAGCAGTAACTCCATATATACAAAGAACAGTTTACGAGGAGGAAAAGTCAGACCAAGACATAAAAGAATTCCGACTGTGCTCACTTCTCAGCTAGATACCTTACCCGGAGTTCCGGAGTTATCTCAGCTTTTTGCGCTGTTTTTCGAACAGATTCTTAGTATTTTTTTTCTGTAACAGACGCATGCCGACACTCCCTAGCTGGAAGGACCTTCAGGCGGTAGATATGTGCGCAAGACAGAGATATCCTGAACTCTCAGAAACGCATTGTTCAGAGCAACGTGACCGTATGAGCCAAGCCCAGAATCCAGAGAACAGACTTTATTTCTAACCACGACATAGGATATCATTAAGATTTCAAATGATTGTCTTTTCTAATCTCCACTATAACTATTATGATTACTTACATGTGGCACCTACTACTAGCTCTTTGCACACTGTTTAAATTTCATGATTCTTTTTTCTTATAACATAGTTTGATCTGTTACTCGGAGTGTCATTTTGAGGAAGTTATAGGCCAATCTGTAATTAAATTAGATGAGCTATAAATAAACGAAAGCTAAAGGATGTATCTTTGTTGAAGAATAAAGTGCGAACTCTCTTCCACTGTCTAATACAGAACATCATTCCAAATTGAAACACACTGTTCCGTGTTTAAGAAAAATTTCAGTAGCCTATATGATTTACTCTACTTCAGTGATGATTTTAGTTTAGTTTTTATAAAAAAATAAATAAATTTTGAAATAATATCTTTATCTCTTATACATATGAAACTACATGCAATAAATGTAAGCATGAATCTGATTTATTTTCTCTACACCCTGATTTTAGAATGTGTTCACGTAGAACTTCTTTAACATTTATGAAGATACAAAATTACCAAGTGCTTTTTATCTGTTATCAGTCTGTCAGTTGGTTCGATTCAATCATCAGTCTCTCCCTGAACCATGTTACATGCTCCGTAGTATAACTGAAGAAGGTAAAATAGAGAATTTTTTAGAAAATTTCAGCTAAAAATATGTGGGTTGAGTCATCAGTACATGGCCTAATCAGAAAATCGAAATCTTACAACCTTTAAAAAACTGTACAGAAATCTTAAGTCCTTTGTAGAATTTTGGCCAAAATTCTATGTTGAAATGAGGCTATTTTGTTACAGAAGCTGAAATCAGATGAGATATAAATTTAACCTGAAATGGAAAAGAAATCAATTGATGTTGTGATTATGTATTTATGCAAGAAAGAGATGTCAACAAAGGACATTCATGAGAATGTGGTGACAACACTAAAGAAGGATGTAGTAAAAAAGTGGGACATCTGAGTTTTGAAAAGCGGAGCAGCAGCAAGGAAGATGATCCCTGCATAAGAAGGGCATAGTAGACAGATGATCGATTTCCTCACTAGGCATCTTCTGACTTGTTGCTGCTCACTCCTGCATAACATTATATCATTCTACCCAATGAATGCACAGAATGATACTCTGTAGTATGCATGGATGAAACTAGAGATAGATGAATTCAGTCTGGAAGAAAGCTATGGGAATGCCTGCTTACACACTGCACATGTGATCATAAAACTAGATCAATCCCAGGAATTCTTTTATGGTGAGGGATGAAATCAGGAGCTCTTCCACTACTGGATATATGGGGAGAGCCAATCTTCCTTTAGTTGATATATTGATAATTGGAATATTCTAATGAACAACTCATTGATACAGCAATCTGCAGGACCCCCTCTGGAGATTTCAGTCTGCATTTATCACGGTTAAAGTGACTGCAACTACCTACTGATAACAAACAAATAGTGTAATGTGGAGATTTTGGTGTTAACTTTCTCAATCGCAGCAGTGAGAGAATAGATATGGAACCTTGATATTCTCTTTGAACATAAATGCAATTGTAAAGTTCACTACAAGAATGTAAAATAGTAGCAGAACAGCAACTGATATTTTTTTGTGGCTCTCAGTACGGTAATCACAACATCCTGGCAGTAATAAATGGAATCTCTGATGATATAATAATAATGTGTAAATTATTCTGGGACACATCTGTTTGATAAACTTCCTAAAAGTATAAAACAGTTGTAGATAATAAAGACATATTTAAGGAAAAATTGAGGGATTATCTTATTGGCAACTCCTTATCTAAGAATTTGTATGAAAGAATTGATTGTTCTAATATGTCTTTTGAATATCTTATATGTAAAAATTAGTGTTTATTTTATTTATTTGTTTGTAACATATAATACTTTTTTGTTATGATTATTATTCATCTTGTATGTAAATATATTATCCATAACAAGTTCCATACGTATCCCAAAAGTCCCTCCACAGGGATCTATGGAACAAGAGAATAAATTAATAATAGTAAAAAATTACATACTGTAGTCATTATCCAATTGAATTGGAACAAACAGTTTGAAATAACAACATGTTACCATGATCAGCAAAATCCTGATCAGCAAAATCCTGATCAGCAAAACGATTAAAGATCGTAGATTTGACATGATTGGATTAAGTCTTTTCATCTCATCCAGATATGGCAATGACCATTGTATACACGAATGCACAGATGATTTAAGTGGAGAACACTATCCAACAAGATGTCACCCGATTAAATGCATGCATGTGTTGATACCCACATTCATCAATGCAGTGATGTGGATGATCACTTTCTACTTTTATTTGTAATTACTCGAACACTCTTCATGATGGGTTAACAACTTTGGAGAGTACACTGTTTCGATCCTGCAATCAATATTTTAATTTTCTTTTTTTTTTTTTTTTTTTTAGTGAATGAACAGGTAATATTATAGTTTGGTATTCTGAAAGTCCTAGATTTGATTCCGTATTTAGTTTTCCATGGCTCACATAATCATTTCAGATGGATGTTCCTTCATAAAGGCAATGGTCAAATACCTAGTCGTCCCTTGCCTACAATTGCTTCCTTATGATAGTCTTCTGGCATCTTAGTGCAGTCATTTCAGTACCTAGCTCCGACACTTGGTTCACAGTTAAGACAGTGATTTTCATCTCTATTTCTAGCAGAAAAAGTGTTGTGTGCATGAAGTACATTATGATGTTCTGTGATGGGATTCCATGTTTATCTATAGCTCTAGCCATGATAGAAGTGCAACAGATTTTAACTGTGTCACAACTTCTTTGATCTCACAAATTTTTGACCGTAGATCATCTATGAAAAGATGAAAATTAAAACAAAAAAAAAACAGCTTAATTGGGTTAGTTTAATGCATAACAAGTACATACATAACTATTTTTCTGCATAGACTACACAATTTTTTTCACATCTTTACATCCTTCTTATTAGTATTCAACATTTGAATAAACGTGTTCCATTTCTAATGATCATTTGGGCACTTCCATAACTTACTACAGTTACTGTACTATTTATATGAACAATTATTCTTGTTGTGTCTTCATGAATAAAATCTTGAGTTTTCTTTGGTGTGATTTTCATTCTGGGATAATACCTGTTAGAAAGGTTAGAACTGACTGCCAAATGCTCATAGAAGAATTTATGTTTCGAAACTGTAGCATTGCTTTTCTGTCTGTGACATCTTTTGCAAAATTTCTGCCGCTGTAACAGCACCAAGCCCGGTGGGTAACCTTCAATGCTCAGGCCTGGCCTCTGGGAGGATGCAGGTTCAAATTTCTGCCCAGATAACCTGATTTTAGTTTTCCATGGTTTCCAGAAATAACTCTAGGTGAATTCTTGGATGGTTGCTTCAAAAGGTCATGGTGAAATTTCTTCCCATTACTTGTCCACAATCCTTTTCCACCTCTAATGACTTCAATGTCAATTACTCATAAAGCCCTAAGCAAAAGAACCCAAAAAACAGCTTCTTTTGCCAAAAACTTAAAAACTATGTGTTGCAAAATAGACACATTACTATTTTGTTCACTCATTGTGGTAAAAAAAAAAAAAGACTAGAACATGTAACATGCAGCTTGTGAACAACAAGTTGTTGTCACATTAATATGCGTTAGAGTATCTTGTGCCTATTTTAAAATTATCCATGTGATTGACCCTTTTGCTTTATACAATCATCAGCTTCCTTGCTTCTTTCACAGCCCCCTACCCCCTTTTTCACAGGGTGCATTCTTTTTCTTCTTCTTATTGATGTGTCAGTTCTGTTATGAAACCACTTGTAAGTGAGCCTGTAGCTGCTCTCTACACAAAGGAGAATGTTTAAATATCACTATCTTTGAGCCATGTTAGTTTTGTTCTTGTTTGTTTCATGTTAATCCATTTGTGAAATTTGTATTTTTTAGGTGAAAATTCGGGGCCATCCAATTATATGCATATTCTAAAATAAGTAATGATGCTTCATCAGACTGGGAGAAAATAAAACATGGAATTCCACAAGGTTCTGCCCTAGGACCCCTCCTCTTTTTGTTGTACATCAATGACCTTCCTGGAAACTTATCTGACAAAGTTAAGAGTGTTTTATTTGCTGAGTACACTAACCTGACTGTGAGAAAAACAGCAATCTAGAATTTAATGTAAATGAAGTACTTAGTGAAGTAGCAAATTCGTTTAAGGCAAATTCATTAAAATTAAATTTTGAAAAAAAAAAACACATTATATTAGGTTTAAAACAAAAAATTATGCACAGCCAGATTTACAAGTGAGCTATAAAAATAATACAATATTAGAAACAAAGAGTATAAAATTCCATGGTATTAAATTAGATGAGAAACTCTGTTGGCACGAACATATCACTTCACTACTGAAGAAGTTAAGTAGTGCCACCTTTGCAAAATGAACATTTTCTCTAACAGCAGATCTAGAATTAACGAAACAGGTGTACTCCTCATATTTTCATTCAGTGATGTCATATGGCATAATTTTTTGGGGAAACTCTTCACAAAGGAAAATCGTTTTCATAGCACAGACAAGAGCTATTAGGATGTTGTGTAGGGTAAAACCATAAAAAACTCAATATTCTTACAATGACTTCTCAGTATATATATTCTCTCATGTGATTTGTCATAGATCATTTTAACCTGTTTACTTCTAATTCACAGGTACACGATTTCAATAAAAGGAACAGAAATAACTTGTACAAAACACAAACATCTCTGTCATTAATACAAAGAGGAGTTAATTATTCTGGGATACATCTGTTTAATAAACTTCCCAAGAGTATAAAAAAGGTTGCAGGTAATAAAGATATATTTAAAGAAAAAACTGAGAGATTATCTTATTGGCAACTCCTTCTACTCCATTCAAGAATATGAACAAATTAATTAATTATATTCAATATGACTTTTGCAAAATTCAGTTGTAAAAATTAATGTTTATTGCTATTCTCTTTATTTGTCTTTGTAACATACAGCTATAATTGTTTTTACTACGATTATGACTCATATTGTATGTATGTGTATTAACCTTGACATGATTCACATCCCAGAGGTCCTCAGCAGGGATCCATGAAACAAGATTGATAAATAAAATAAAAAAATAGACACTCATAGAAAGTCTCATAAAAACAACAGTCATGTAATGAAGTTTGAACGCTTGTGAATCTTACTTCCCATTTTAAAATGGACAGTGCTTCAGCACAAGAGGCCAAACTGATGGGCATGTAGATTTTTACAGTAATAGAGATTAATTTATGATTCATAGCTACAGTAGTGTTATTTTGACCAGTGATGGTACCTTGTTCACATTTTGGCAAACATTGGAATGGTCTTATTGTATCTGTACAAAAGCTGTAACAAGTTTAATAAACTCTCACAACAATTTATTATTGATTTCTATAAACTAACAATAATATTTATTCATTTATTATATGCAGTCAGACAACATCCTGGCTTCAATCTATCCAGAAAAAACTGGTCATGATGACTATAACTTCTGGATGTACAAGCTGGGAGCAGGGCCGGCGCTAGGATTTTGGGGCCCGGGGTAAGCAGTCAGTTCGGGGGCCCTTGGCCAATTAATCGGTTAGGGTCCTACCTGACCAAATTGGGATAGATCTCCTGAAGTAGAGACACACAAAACAGATAACTTTGTATATTAGTTAATCATGTGGAGCACAGTTTAATTGATCTCTAAAAAATATCCTCATAGCTTATTTAGCATTTGCTCTTAAGAGACATGACAACTTTTCTTATTTCTTCTGAAGTAGCTAAGTTCATAGATATACCAGTAGCATCAAATGTTTCTTATAAAACTGTATCAATGAAATCCGTACTGTGAGTCACCTATTGGTAGTCAACGTATTGGTAACAGATAAATAATGTTTATTGACTATATCAGCAATGAAACAACTGGAGTTTACTGAACTGTGTTTGATATATAATGTCCTTGCTGACATATTTTTTTATGCATCTTTTGTACAATACTCCATAATGTTTTAATTTTATTTCCAGAGTCAAAGAACATATTTTTAAATTCTTTAAAAAATTTATTACCCGCCAGTGTGGCTCAGTGCACTGAAGTGCCGCACACTGGACTGGGGAGGTACGACGGACCAGGCACAAGCCCACGACCCCCGTTTACTGGCTATCTTCTCTGCAGGTTTTACCTGTATGCAGTTTTCTGCAGCCACCAAGGTGAATGTTGGGATGGTCCCCAAATTCTGCCTCATTAACGACACATTTCACACCAAAAGTTCACTTATCACATGCTGAACATAGCTACACATTTCAAAGACAAATGGTAACATTTCACTTCACGCATTAGTACTTAGTACTGGCAGTAGGTGTAAAATGATTGGCGTCAGCAAGGGTATGCGACCATAAAATCACAGCTCAAAATTTGACCATGCCAACAATTAGTAAGACTCTTCGAAAGCAGTTGACCCAAAAATGTTTGGAAACGGTGGTGTAGAAGAAGAAGAATAACCTAATTAAGTCTTTTGCAGTACCTCTTATAGTGAGTGATAATATTAGCCTTGAGAGTTGAGACTGTTTCTAGAGGCAGTATATTAATTTCTTAATGAAATTCATGATGTTCTAATGCCCACAGTTATACTTACTCTTTATTTTTCTTTTTAAGAAGCACGACACTTTGTCATGGGGAAGCAACTTCTAGAGCAATTTAAGGCAATGTTACTAAAAATGTTTTACCCGTCATACATACTATATGCAGTGTAAACGTAATTCTAGTTTGTGGTATTAAGATAGTTTCATTTATTACTCACTGAACTTTAAAAGCTTAATGTGTGTAACTAGTTTCAACTGAAGCATTGTTGTTTAATACGCAGGCATTGTCCTATGATAAATGGACTGATTGTATAACAGAATTTTGAGGTAACTAGGAAGACATCATCTATTGCTAACTAACTAGTATTCATTGTTCTAGTGAATAAATAAAATACCTGAGTTAGATTGTATGAGGTGACTAATGATTCGAACATGACTTTAGGAGCCAAGTTGTTTAGAAAATCTACATCAAAATCACCACACAAGACTATGTTAGGCAGTTTTTTACTTAAAAATGTTAGTAAGAATTCAGATTGCTTTAGAAAGAGCAAAGATTCGAGAGGGTGCTCTATATACAGGCTATGTGAGGGAAGAGGGGGGGGGGATTTCACAAGAGGCCAAAATGGAACTTTGTAGTTTATGGACGCTCCCTAGGTTTCCAAACTATTATGTCATTATTTATTGACAATCTTGAACTGATTCTTTATAATCTACTGAAAAGACAATTTTGTCAGTTTCCTGAATTATTATCTGTAAAAGATAATGTAATTCCAAAGGATATTGACAGATTCAGTACTCATCTCAATGAACTTAAATTTGACATGGGAAAGAGATTTGAAGATATTTTGAAACTGAAGATATATGACTGGATGAAGAATCCTTTTACCATAAATATTGAGGAGATTGATACAACTTGCAAAGAAGAACTGTTGGAAATTAGATAAGGCGAAGAAAATAAATATAAATTTGATAGTGGTGGAAATGAAAACCTGTGAAAAAAAGCAATAATAATAATAAAAATGCCTGTTTAATATCTAAACATGTGGAAAATTGTATTCAGTTTACTGATACCACTATCTATAATATATCTCATGTAATCAGGCTTAATGCTGTTAATCATATTATGACCACAGAAAGAAACCGCCTGAATTTTTCCAACAGCGCAGACCTCCCTTTGTTGCTTACAGATATCCAGTATTTAGTTTCGCAGCATCAGCCTCAGGGATTTCATTAATAAATTAAATTATTAAGTATAATTTTACCATACTTCATGCTTTAGTGTATGCAAAGTAAATATAAAAAGACGGATTTAACTACAGTAATTTGTTTCATAAAGATTTATTCTGCCAGACAAAGTGAGAGTACGACACGATGTATTTAACAAGTAATTATTATTATTTGTTTTAACTTGCTCTAACTCTTCTGTATAAATTTTATAAATTAAAGTTGTTTCTTTACTTTATAAATCATTATTACTGTGGAACTGTTGGGCAGCTATAAAATATTACTAACAGAAATACAGAAGTGGGCGGTATGTATGAAAGCTTGAGTACCTCTGGTCTAATGCTTTCGGAGTAAGAAGCCAGAGTTCGGAACCTGAAATTTTGGATCGGTTCTTGTGGAACTTTGGGATGAATGCTAACGATTGCCTGTATAGTTTTCTAGTCCAGGGTTTCTCAAAGTGGGATACGCGAACCCATAAGGGTTCGCCAGTTGATCGTAAGGGGTTCCGAATAAATTTCCGTAATGGCGGACTGGCTATCTCATGCGTATAAAACGCACAATGGTGAATATTGCTCATTGTTGGTCATTGTTGCTCATTGTCGCTAGTAGTGGAGCTAAAAAAAAGGTCGCAGTTTTTTACCAATGGGGTTCGCCAGCGCATTGGAAATTTAATAGGGTTAGGTGGAGCTTATACAGGGTGTCCAGAAAAGGACTCCCTGATTTCAAAATTAAATATCTCGATAACAAAGATCGATAGAGGAATGCAGTAAACGGTATGTTTATAGTGACAGCTGTAAGAAGTGTATACAGCAGTGTGAAATAATAGTTACAAAAGCTGCTAACAGATGGCGCTGTACGATTATATCAGCATACATAAGTGAAATAATCGTATGAAAACAATCTTTGCAAACAATCACATCACAATGTTTTCAAAATGTTCACCATTGGCACGTTTCAATGGTGGAACTGATCGCCCTGAACTTCGGATCACTATTTAGGCATTACGTATGGCGATTACAGCGCCATCTGTTAGCAGCTTTTGTAACTATTATTTCAAACTGCTGTATACACTTCTTACAGCTGTCACGATAAACATACCGTTTACTGCATTCCTCTATCGATCTTTGTTTTCGAGATATTTAATTTTGAAATCAGGGAGTCCTTTTCTGGACACCCTGTATTTTGAGTCACACTGTTCTAGTCTGTAATCTGCGCGAGCAAAGTCGTCTGCTATGCGGGTTGCGGTGTACAGCGGTGGCAGGCGCTGCCCGTGGCCCTTTCTGCCTGCCATGTACCGTTATTTCATGCTGTCGATCCTGTCTTTTAGAAATGGTAGTCGACCACACACGTTCTACACTTGGCCGCAGCCGTTTTTGTGAAACATCTGATTCTTATGTATGGAACGAATTCGGGCCTCCCATCTGGGAGCACGTCAATTTGACGCGACATTTCGAAGTCGATCTCGGACGTCGTCTTCCGGCGAAGACGAAGTCTGATATCGGCATGAAACTGACGTGTTTCTCCTGTGGGAGGCCAGAAACGTTTTGTGTGTGTGATTGACCAGGAAAGCCTCCGTATTTTCATCTGATTTTTATGTTTACATCTCGTTCGAACTCTTGTTGGGTCTACCCGACAAATACTTTATGCGATATCTACACCACACGAGACTGTCTTGCATCTCGCAAAGGACATCTATGAGTGCTGGCGTATTCCAGCGAATGTTTCTCATCCTTTTCTTATTGTAGACAGAGAAGTAATTAGCAGTATAAAACAACAAGATCCAAATATAACAGATAATAGCTGCTGATGGTTTCCTTCTATGTATTACACCTTCTCCTTTTAAGCTAATAGGATGTGATAACGATACAAACTTTTAGAGATAACAGCAAATGCATTAATTTGAGATAAGGAACATCGGTCCGAACACGAATAAGTCACAGGATGTAAGCCAAAATTTTCGTGAAATATCTATGAAAGTAGAATAAGAGCATCTTTTTTTTTTGTAATAGTTACGATTTTGTATATTTGCACTACTTTCACGAGCTGCGAATGCATTTACAACCTTTTTTTTTTTTTTTGTAATGGTGTTCCTCCAGCTTCGATGGAGGCATGACACTGTCGTACCCCGTGCCATTCTAACTGTCACAGGGAGCGATAATTATTTCCAGGAGATCCTTTTCGGTATCTGCAGCTGTCTCATATGAAATACTTTCCACGTGAGCCCACAAGAAAAATTTAAATGGGGTCAGTTTAGATGAACGAGGTGGCCACGATTCAGGACCTCCTCTGCCTATTCACTTTTCTGGGAACGTCTGGCTAAGGTAGGGTTACCAGACGTCCCCGTTTGCCAGGGACAGTCCCCGTATTTAGCTCTCTGTCCCCGGACAGATTTCTTCCCCGCAATGTCCCCGGATTTTTTTTTTTTTTAATCGAGCGAGAGATTTTTAAAGGCCCTGATTTGCTAATGCATTCGTGTAAAGCAAGAGATATGAAGCGCACTTCTTTCCTTGTACGTGCCTAGGAATAAAATTTTAATTTTACAAGGATACTGCGCCTTGGACACAACAGCTTTGGAAAATCAAGTATCCTTGCTGTGTGCAACATGGCTGTCTGTGATCCTCATTTAAAATACAAAACATAAACAGTATGTGGCTTTTAAGTTAAACGACATTTAATCATATAACTTATAAAAGTACATCGCGTAATTAGAACAAATGCCTAAAGCGTCCCGAATTTTGCTGAAAAAGTTGTGAAGCGTCCCCGGATTTGTAGAAAAAATTCTGGTAACCCTAGGCTAAGGTATTCATGAGCACCATGGGAAGTGTGAGCTACGATGAGTGGGAAAAGACTATAAGTCACGCCGTCTGTATCGTATTATTTCCCAACCTCTGATGATGAACGCCTACTTGTTGGTTTAGGTGGCATAATCTTATGTTATATTGCCTGAAACGTAAGGAAAACAGTTTTGGTTTACTAGTTGCGACTGAGGCGTTTTCTGACCGGTGTTCCTTATTTTACAGCACGTATGCCGTTCACCATCACCTCCGAAATTTTCCATCACCACCACGGAAGTATGGTTGTAGACGACACGTAGCTACTTCAGTACGCAGATGATCTGTGTTTCTACGAGATTACGACTGTGTTGAGCCGTTACCAGAATACTACTGTTTACAGGAGTAGTTTATGAATAACGGCTTGGATATAATAGTCGTATCCGTTTATAGTGTGTACCGAATACCGTACTTGAACAAAATACACCGAGCGTGCTGGGTGAACGGTTAATGTTCGGCCTCGCATTCGGGAGGACGTGGGTTCGAATCCCCGTCCGGGCATCCAGATTTGGGTTTTCCATGGTTTCCCCAAATCACTACAGGCGAATGCCGGGATGCTTGCTTCAAAAAGGCCATGGCCGAATTCCTTCCCGTTCCTTGTCCCCAGTCCCAACCCGCCTGTAATTAAGTTTTTTTTTGTTTTTATATATATATACCAGCGTGTCACAATAGAAAGCGAATTTAGTCCCATCTCTAAAGACCTGTTGAGAGACGTAAAGCAGTTAAAAAAAAAACGAATTTAGTTGGACGCTGAAAATCGAAAGATCCTTCAGGAAGTGGGAGAAGGTATTGGACTTAATAAGAACGACCACAAGACTTGGGTGACACTGATCTTATATCGGCCAAAACTGTTAATCTAACACCTCGTTTATGTGAAAACATTTTCTATGGCTCTACATCAGACAGAGAATCAACATACTGCTGAATATATCTTTAACAATCTGTACCGTAAATAAATAATAACGAGCAGCCAGGAGTCGGAGTAATGTATTGATTTGATTGATGATTGAATATTGCAGTAATGAAATTGCCAGAAGCTTTTGATATCCACTAAAGTTTGTAATTTTTTAATGAAATACTCGTATACTCAGACTCATGAAGTTATTTAAAGTAGTTAGTTACGTTACTGAGTTTACTAGAAATTTTATTACAAATCGACGAAAACGCTCTTACACCGAATTTCTTCTCCAAAGGTTACCAAGGGACAAAGGAAATTAATTGTCACTAGTCGGATTTTTTTTAATTAAAAAAGGAATGTTCTGGAACCGATAATGGCTGTACTCCAATCAGCTGTTCGAAAACATCGGCTTGGTCAAAACTCAAACATTTCTTCTGTGCGTTTGGACTGATCGCTATTGATGGTTATACGACCGTAGGTAGCGGACGTAAAACTAGGCGCATCTTGGGGTCCTCCATAAGAACAAACCTGAATGAACTGGCGTCTGGTTTCTTTCATCTTCATACACACAAAACAGAACAACATACTACGCTTAAAAAACCTATTCATAGTCATCTACACACATTACAACACTAAAAAACAAGAAAAAAAGAAAATAGACACCCCACCTCTGTAACATTTTGACTGAATCGGGGGATTTCCATAATTTCAATTTCCATTTTCCATTTATATCTCTTAATTACTTAAATAAAGAAAATTAACATCTCACATGTACTTTTCAATCCAGATAACAGATACATAACAGATTGTGTAAAGAATAATGGCTGTGTGATTTCTCGGCACACTGAATTTTTTAAAAATAAAATCTCTTGGCGTCACACCAAAAATTTCGCATTGTAACATACAGCATAATTTCAGCAGCGACGATAGTAGTTAGTAAACTGGTTTCAAACTTTGTGGCATATATCCTGAGTGTGAAACGCACCACGTATAATAAAGTATCACAGTGAAAAAATGAGTCAAATTACAGTATTCCGAGCCTTCAGAAATTACTGCCTAAATCTAGTCATGTGTCGGATGGAATATTTACCGGAAACCGAGAAATATGGTTAGAGAATCTAATCTCAAAATATACGTAATTAGTTGAAAATTACACATAGTAGTTGAAGTTGCTGGGAGAGGTTGTGATGCAGGTTATTCATTTCAATAGTTTTGTTTAAGCACTGCAAATCATTTTTCTGCTTCGCACTGCACAATATCGTATTCTAATAGCCAGTATATTGTGTTATAGATAGATAGATATGTTCACTTGATTCCATGTGAGAATAATCTCGGGGATGTGGAACAGTACATACACTTATTAGTAATGTCAATATTACTATATAATTGATAATATTATTATATATTGACAACAAGTTAGCTACAACCCATTAATAAATCAATATCTCCTGTAATCCACAAATACAATCCCGAGTTAATTAATACTTACTATGTGGAACAGTGTAAACACTTGTTACCAGCATCTAATAACCAGTTACCATGATAAGTTTCACTGTAATTTGCGATTACATAATATATCGTGTTAGTTGCTATTTATGTGGAACAGTACACACACCTATTAACAATATCAATTATATTACCAACAACTCATAAGCAGTCAATTACTTAAAAACCTCTTAGTATTATAATTTTTCACAGCAGTTTTTGAGTGCATGTTATCCCATGTTAGTTATTATATATGAGTGAAATTTTGTAAACAGTGTAATTACTTAATTTGTCAAAAGTTTCAACAGAAAAAAAACCATATATCATTTTAGTAATTGTGGACAACTTTGTCACCTTCCCCTTCCACACACCATATATACTATTTTGGAGTCATTCTTAGTTACCAAATTCAGAGAAGAAAATTCTTTCACAGAGTAAAATGGGTTCTGAAACAGAAACTCTTTCAGTTTGGACTTAACGTAGTTGGATTTTTGTAGATAAAATTTAATTTCTGTTGGTAAGACATTGAATAAGGAAGCTCCAGTAAATGTTATCCCTTTCTGTACAATTGACAGTGATTTTTAATCTTTGTGGATATTATATTTATTCCTAGTATTATGGCTATGTATGTCAGCATTAAGATTGAAGTGTTCAGGATTTTCACTACAAATGATAGTACGGAGTAAACATACTGTGCTGGCATTGTTAGGTTTTTAAATAGAGTTCTGCACGACGTCTGTGGGCTTGCTCCACAAATAGTTCTTATAGCACGCTTTTGCAATTTAAATACCCTCTGTGCCTATGACGAGTTTCCCCAAAATGAGATGCCATAAGTGAGCAGGGAATGAAAATATGCAAAATATACTAACTTTCTGGTTTCTATATTAGCTATTCTAGATATTACCCTCAGTGAAAATGTTGCAGAATTCAGTTTTTAAGAAGTTGTTGAATATGTTGTTTCCAGGTCAATTTGTTATCTATATATATACTCAGGAATTTTGTGAAACTGCTTTCATTGATTGCTTTTACTTCTGTTCTCACATCATAGCTGTCCTTTGTTTTATTTTTTGTAACAAATTGAAGTAACTGTGTCGTTTCAACAGTAAGTATTAGTTTGTTGGCATCAAACCACCTGTTAATTTTCTTTATAGCATCATACTGTGTTTTCGAGGTTTTGTGCTGATGGGTCTTTCAACGATATGCTAGTATCATCTTCAAAGAGCACCATGTATTCATTATCACCTAGTATATGTGGGAGATCATTTATATAGATTAAGAACAGCAGAGGGCCAAGAATTGAACCCGGAGGCACACCACATTGAACTATACTCCATTCTGAGTTTATAACATTTCCTGTATTAGCATCTTTCAGTTATACACATTGCTTTCTATTTTCCAGGTATGATTTAAACCAAAGTCCTAGCTTACCACTAAATCAATAGTGGCCTAATTTACCTAGTAGAATCTCATGATCAACACAGTCAAAGCCCTTAGCAAGATCACAGAATATACCTAGGGAATTTATGTTTGTGTGTTGAATCTGTAACAGTGTGTGATACTGTTTTATTCATGTGCCCCTCTTCTGTTAATTTGCTGGTGGCGCGTTTTTAGAATATGAGAGTATTCGTGTTAATTTGTTGTTTTGTGGGTGCGTTCTTTTTAATAGTGTCTAATTAGTGTTGATGGTTACATTTCTTTTTTTTTGAGTAATGTGTATAGTGCCTGGTTCGTAATCTTTGTGTATTCACTTATTAAATGTTTTCCCTCCGCCTAACGCTTTCTGTACATGCTACTTTTATTGTACTGTTAATTTTATGATGAGCATTTGTATATCTATGTCAATATTTGTTGGTTGCGTTCTAATAAGCGTTCATCGAATGTTAAACGATTATTGTATTTTAGTGCTGTTATATGTTCTTTGTATCTTGTTCCAACTTTTTTTCCCATGTCTGGTCCATTTATTGCCTTTGAAACTTATTGCATACGAGTCTGTATAAGCCTGTGTTGTTTTTTTTGACTGGTGTGTTGTTTTTTATGTTTTTCTGTAGTAAGTGGTCTGTTTCAAATCCTTTTTCTAATGTATTTGCTGTCATTTTATTTGCCACTGGCTTTACGCTTCGTCTAAATCATTAGAGATGGGAAAGGACTGGAGGCAAGGAACGGGAAGGAATTCGTCCATGGCCTTTTTGAAGGAAGCATCCTGGAATTCGCCTTGAGTGGTTTGGGGAAACGATGGAAAACCCATATCCGGATGGCCGGACTGGGATTCGCACCTACGTCCTCCTGAATGCGAGGCCAGAACGTCACCACTCACCAATCACGCTTGGTCTGTCTTTGTTGATGTACAGTAGAACTCCAATTATCCGAATTAACTGGGACCGGACTTCATTCGGATAATCAAGAATTCGGATAGTTGGATTTTTTCGAAAAAGGTTCTATTTTAATTAATTATTGTATGTATATTGAAAATGGGAGAAAAAAACTATTTTTAAATAAAAAAGAGCTTTTAATTAATTAAATGAAAAGGCAACACTTTACCATGTTAAGCGTACTTACAAGTGCTGTACATTAGTACAGTATGTACGTACCGTACTGTAAATAAAAGTCTTTGCTTGCAGAACATCTCGGTCAAAGTAAGCTGTTTGACTGTATTCATCCGATTTTGCCCCGGCTTGGAAAATTCCTAGATCCGCCACTGAGAAGGACAATAGCGCGTAGGCAGAATCATTATTTTGAGAATCGCAGTACGATTCCGTCTTATTTAAAAAAGTGATTCGGATATTCAGTGATTCGGATAGTCGGAGTTAGGATAGCTGGAGTTCTAATGTAGATCATTAGACGCTACTTCTTTTTATTTATTTTTGTATGTGATGGGTCATTTGGCGTTGAGTTTGTGTAGTCGTCTGTTCTTTTTTTTTGTAGTTAGGGGAGTGTATTGTATGTTTTTTTTTTTTTTGATTGCTTTTTAATTTCTTATTGACTTTAGAGGTACTGGGAATTATGTTGGTATATGTTAGCAGCGTTTAGCATGTTACTGCGAGGTTGACACGGGATTCAGCTTTGTCGTCCGCACAATATTTAAATAAGTGCATGTTGCACACAGCTGCGCCGTTGTTTTTTAATTTTCTCAGCTTTACAGGAAACACTTTTTCCACTAGTTTCCATTGTTATCATCACTCAGACTTCCACATAAACAGACACTGATCCATGGTGCATTTTTTAAAATTATTATGGCTTTACGCCTCGTCGACGTCGTCATTAGATGCTGTATGGGATGGGAGCAAGGAACGGGAAGGAATTCGGCCATAGCCTTTTGAAGGAACCATCCACGCATTCGCCTGGAGTGATCCATGCAAAACCAAAATCTGGATGCTCGGACGGGAATTCGAAACTGCGTTCTCCGGAATGCGAGGCCAGAGCGTTACCGCTTACCCACCATGCTCGGTATGATGCGAAGGATCAGTAATACTGTGAAAAAAGAAATTTGACGTTGCTTAATTTACAATCGACTACGTTAAATATTTGAAGTGTTAATAAAATTTCAGGAATTCTCATAGTTTATTTTTTCGAGAGAGAAAAAGTACAGAAACTTACCTATTTGATTAACTTCGTGGTATCTGGGTGGTAAACCAGAGGAAACAGTGGACAACGCAAACACATTAAGACAGCAAATATCTGTGGTAGGTAGATTCCAGGCAACCCGACCACCCATTGCGTCATCACGTAATGGAATTTTCCACGGCTTTATGCTTTAGTTAATGAAACTAGCTGGACTAATTGCAGCAGTGGTAATGAAGTAAGCCAATCGGGGTTAACAATATTCCTGTCTAACTGAAGGAAGTAAGCAGATTTTTTTCTGCTTATAGCTCGTCGACGTTGAGGTCATTATAGACATTAAAGGACGGGGGACAAGGAACGGGAAGGAATTTGGCCATGTTCTTTAGAAGGAAGTTCCCGGCATTCGCCTAGAGTGATTTGGGAAAACCGAAATCTGTATTGCCGGACCAGAATTCGAACTTGCGTCCTCCCGAATTCGAGGCCAGAGCGTTACAACTCACCCACCACGCTCGGTATAGCAGAGAGAGAAGTTGTGTCAAGCAGAGGCAAACGATTGCTCTAGACTAGGATATGCTACCTCAAAACCCTAAGCAAAGGTCTCATTCATGTTTTCTACTTTTTGATTATAATTTTAAAAAAAACATCTGAAAAGTCCTCATTGATGTTTTTATTTAATGATTGTAACTAAAGTGTGTTACCATAACATCGTTTTATTTAAATATATATTGTACCTATGGGCAAGTATTAAGTAGCCAGCATGCTAACAAAGAATCGAAGTTTCGGCACATCTCCAAAATGGGTTGGGCAGGCTACTTATGGAGTGGAACGTGGACTTAACACGGAGTCTTTAATTATTTTCTGATTATAGCTTTACGCTTCGTTGACGAAGAGGTTATTAGAGGCTGGAAAGGACTAGGGACAAAGAACGGGAAGAAATTCGGCTATGGAGGTTTGAAGAGGACACGTCTGTTTAAAACAGTTTGTAGATAATAAAGAGGTATTTAAAGAAAAAATGAGAGATTATCTTATTGGCAATTCCTTCTACTCCATCCAAGAATTTGTACAAAAGAATTTTGCAAATTCCGTCAAAAGTATTAATTTTTTTAAATTTCCTTTTTTGTAACGTATAATATGTTTTTCATTATGATTATTATTCATGTTATATGTATGTATATTAACCATGACATGTTTTACATCTCAGAGGTACTTCCTCAGCCGATATCTACGGAACAAGAGTAATATATAATAAAAAAGAAAAATAAGTTATCATCCCGGTATTATCTTTCTGAAAACCATGAAAAACCGAACCTGGATGAACGGACGGTGATTCGAGCCCGCGTTGTGTCGAACGAGTCAGAAAGCACATCAGAGACGGCTCACATAGCATTGTCCAAAGTCTCTCCTCCATATCTTGTAATCAGGTAATATATTGAGTTATAATGCCACTGTTTTCCATTGCTGCACGGTATTGTGTTTCTCGTTGTGTTTACGCACGTCTTAAGATATCAGACTGTTTTATTTCACAGTTAGGCACTTATGGATATGAGCCTGTGTATACAGGGTTGTTCCAAAAGAATACCCCAACTTTGAAAAGCTATAATTTAGTCTTCCGTCTTGTAAATGTTATTTACAAGACAGAAAAATTACAACCCCAGTTCAAAAATAACATTGTAATGTTATAAATATCATAAATTCAATAATGTTCAATTAGGACGCCACAGGAAATCCTAAAAGTAATTATTCGGTATTCAAACTCACTGTACTCTATTTGCAGCATCTTGTGATGTCAGTTGGTTTTTGCTTTTTTGAGTTTTTAGTTGGTTTAGGAACTTTAGCACGTGACGCAAGGTTTGAATATATTGCTGGGGGAAAATGCTGTACCAGAACCACCTCTAATACCAACTTGATCAAAGTTGCAGCAGAACGATTAATTTAAGAAATCATATAAATAGGGATCACCAGGTACTGGTGGCCATTCGTCATTTAGCAGTTAAAGAACATGTGTGTTCACTCCAGAAATATCACGAAAGAGCGGACCGATGTCTTTATCGGAACTGAATATTGTAGTAGGTTAGTAGGTGAAATCTCGTGTCATTTTGTCGTTTTGGGAGGTCGGTCACTGAAGGGTAGTGAGCCAGTTTAATAGGTAAAGTGCTGACAAATATTAATCTCTATCATCGGCAAGTCAGTTAGAATTCCTGAGGTGACAGAATATTGTCTGAGAGCCATTATTAAATATTGTGTTTGAAATTGTCGACGGTTTGTAGTGTGGTGTTGAGAACCAGTTAACTCTGTCAGTGATTAGATGCGATTCAGTTGAGACTTTTAACAGACTTAAATTGTGCTTTATCACAGCAGAAAGATAAGTTCACGCTGGAAAGAAAATTGAAGATAGTCAGATTGCGTAGCATCTATACCTATAAAACGCAAGTCTTGGTCAGGTTATAGCTGTCACGCCATGACGTCACACTACGACGTCAAGCTATGACGTCACGCTTTTTCGCCATCGTTGCTCAACTTACGTCCAGAGATGTTGTTCTATGTTATGCACGTTATTTAATAACAGTTTAGCTACGCTTCCACGAATAAATTAACTGTCAGAACACTGAAAGAAATGCACGTATTTCGTTTAAATTGGCATAATAATTATTAGTTGCTTATATTTACTTAATATTCGTTTGATGTAAATGTATTCGTTAAAATCTTTGGCCATAGAAATGTAAGATACGAGCTTAAATTTTCAGTTAGCGATGTTAGCGGCAGTTCTGATAGATTATTAGAACTGGCACTTGACGTTACAGCAGAGGGCATGAGTAATTTAAGTAATTTAATTTTTTTAAACAATTTAAATTGTTTTCATGGGTGTCCAGTTACTTAAGTCATTACTTCGTATGAACGAAAGTAGTTACACACTGATCGCGATCTATACAGCCTAGACTAGAAATAAAACTAATATTACGTGACATGACGCAAGTTTAATATATTTATTTTGATTTCACTAGTGACATATTTCATTCGCATGTAACTATATCAGCCATCCAAACGTTTTAATATTGATCTAAATCACGAATAACAAAAAAGGAAGATGTTAGAAACCGTAAAGATTTTTGATCAAGTTTATATCGCGATGCATTAGTGCCACTAACTTGCGATACAGTACGTGTATTAATATGCTTCTGATTGAAGTATTGTTTTTCTGGCGGCAAGTTTAGCTTAGTATGTGGTTAGGATGAAATGCATCCTAGACTAGGATGACAAATCAAACTTTTTGCTACAGCGCAAGGCGCGAGGCTTTATTTTATAAAACTGCAGAACACTGAAATAAAATTATGTATTTCGTTTAAATTGGCATATTAATTATCAGTTTTTTCACTGTAATCATTACTTGGTTTGAATGAAAGAAATTTCAAATTTATCGCGTTATATGCGGCCTAAACCACAATTAAAACTAATATTACCTGGCATAATATTTATTTAAGATTTATTTTTAGCATCCTTCGTTTTCACTGGGGTCATTATTTCAGCCGCATGTAAGCTGTGTCAGCCGTTAAAACATCGTTCGTCATCACAGATAATAAAAAAGAAAGATGTAAGAACTCGTGAAGATGTTGGATCAAGTTTATATCGCGATGCATGATGACACTGACTTGCGATACAGGGAATACATTAATTCACGTGTAATTGAAGCTTTGATTTTCTAGTGGCAATATTAGCAGAGATATGGTTAGGCTGATATGCAACCTGGACCAAGTCGATAATTGAAACTTTTTGCTAAAGCACAAGGAACGAGAAACTGAATAGAATTTTACTTTATAACAATTCTATTTAGTTAAGCAACTGCAAAGAAATTAATTGCCAGAACACTCTGTTTGATGCAAGTTAACTATAAAAAAAGTAATTTTTCTTTATCACTCTTGAAAGCAATGCTAGTTTATTCAGAAGAGTGGAAACAAGAATACGTAATTTTATTAAAGAATGTTTAAAGTGTGAGGTTTAACTACAGTTTTTTTTCTCCTCTTTCTCGACTGGTTGATGCAATCCCCCACCCCTTCCTATTTTGCCCTAACCTCTTTATCTCAACATAACCCTTACAATCTAACTCTTCAATTATCTGCTTCATACTTTCTAATCTCTGTCTACCTCTACAGTTTTTTCCTTCGACTGTTCCCTACACTAACAAATCCAATGAAAGGTGACGAACCATTCTGTCTATTCTTTGGTAGGACTCTTCCACAAGATTGTTTTCTCACGCATCATTTCCAAATTAGTTCATTTCGTACTTTATCTGCCCACTTAATTTTCAGCATCCTTTTATAGCACCAAATCCCAAATGTTTCAATTTTTCTTCTTTCAGTTATCCCTAAAGTCCATGCTTCGCTACCATAAATTGCTGTGCTCCACACACAGAGTTTTAAAAACTTCTGAGTCTTGGCTCAATATTTGAACCTAAAAGATTTATCTTTTTCATGAAAGCTCTTTTCGATAGAGCTATTCTGCTTTTAACAGAATTTATTTGCTTGTGTTATCGCATCCGATCTAAGTTTTATGTTTAATCCACTATTACTGCCATCATTTCTACTACATAACATCGCTTTTGTCTTTATTTGGTTTATACTTAGTATAAATCTACCTATAATACTGTAATTTTGAACCAAACAGTTGAGCAACAGATGATAAAAAAATAGCAAGTGGTGTAATTAACCTTGTGCGCTGCAGATCATCTGGAAAAATCATCGGTCGGTGAGTGTGTGAAAAGAATAGACCATTATTAAATATACTGGTGGAAATTAAAATCCCAAAACACAGCAATGGTGGAATTTTAGGAATCTTTGTAGATATATTCAGGGTCATACCCAGAAAAAATGATAACAAATTGAAATGGCTCAGGCTATGTTTATTACCTTTAAATACAGTTGTAAGTAAGAAGTGCACTTTCCTTGAGCATCTATACATTCGTGGATCTTTGCCTGCATTGAATCAATAAGTGTTCGGATGTGTTCTTGGGGTATGTCTCTCTACGCCTACATATCATGTGCAGACAGTTGTAGTACAGTTTGTGCTGGGTAACCATGTGATCTAAGGTGTCTACTCCTGGCATCCCAGACATGCTCTATAGAGGACAAATCTGTAGACCGCACGGTTGAAATTGTGATCGTAACTCCTAACAAGGCTTGTGTTGTGATGGCCACAGTATTAGGACGGGCATTAACATGTTGGTAGATGAGATTTGGATGATGAACATGAAGGGTATAATAATGGGGTGCAGAACCCCGTCCACTTAGTGGTGGCTTCAACAACAACCAACTCAGTCCTGTTGTCGAAACTGTTGTCCCCAAACCATGATACCAGTGGCTGGACCCGTTTGACGTTCTAGAGTCACAGCAGGGTAAGCCGTTTCTCCACTACGCCTGCGAACATGTTCTCAATTATCACTTTGTTACTGACAGAATCGAGACTCGTCTCTTCACACAAATGCACACCATTCACGTGTCCACTTGCGTTTGCATTACACCAGGTTAGACAATGTTTGCAATGAAATAAGGTTAAAGGCACACATTGCGTAGGGGTAGTTGAGTGTAACCTAGCTTCAAGCAATTAGTTTACAATCGTCCGGGGGGGGGGGGGGGGGGGGGAGTGACTATTTCTGCAATCACTGCTTGGATCTAGCCTGCAGTCAACAGTCTGCCAGCAACAGCCACCCACACAATTTTGCAGTCTTCACGTGCTGTTGTCCACCTGAATGGACCTGTGTCTGCTCTAGGAGTATTAGAGCCTTCTTTCATCCACTGTGTAACAAGTCTGTCTGTATACTGACATTTCATTACGGCCAATCCTTCTGGATATTTCACAATATTATGCACCCATTTCAAACACGCCAATACCCCGACTTCTCTTGCAGTTAGATATTTGGGTGTAGAGGGTGGTCACTCTTCGCCTTGGCATACTTGGTCAACAAGAACTAATGGACAAAAAGAAAGTGTAATTACTAATTAAATAGTAATTTTTCATGATAAATATACCCGCAATTCTCATTCTATTACATGTAAATCTTTCAATTTAATACTCTTGATACAGTGATAGTTAGGGGCAAATTTAATTCATTTCTCACAACATATAAGAAATCATATTGCTCAAATTTACTTGACTGATTTAAGTAGTTTTTTTTTTTTTTTTTTTTTTTTTTTTTTTTTTTTTTTTTTTAGCGCTCTTAAATCACTTGAAGTCTCCACAGCTGTCGACGGGTTCCTTAACTACACCATCAACCGTAATAATTCACTGTTTGTAAGGGGATAATTTCGTTACAATCTCCAGTGTTACCGTTTGGAAGGCTGCAGTTATTCTCGTTTTCAGTTCGTCAGTATTAGCCGGCAGTGACAGAAAAACACTTGATCTTTTATGTGCCCCTACAGAAAAAAATCCAGGTGGTTAGTCAGTACTTTTTTGGGGTCAGTGATGAATCTGTTTGCCACCCGCCAGTGTGCCTGTGCACGTTACAGCTCCAGGGAGCTACAACGGGACCAGGTTCGAGTCTGGGACCCATCATACCGGTCGTCAAGTTTGCTGTTTTTAGGTGGTTTCCCGCAATCACCTAGGCAAATTCTATGACGGTCGAGGTATCTTCACCTCGACGAGAGGTGAAACGCGTCCGCGAAATAAATAATATCCAACAACAGATGTATTGGTGTATTTATTAAATAATAATCATTGGTTTAAAAATTCGAGTATTTCACAGAACACAAGTTACACGTTTCTTGGACAGGTGGTAATACATCCATTCCACCAATAGAATAAGTTCTCCCGAGGGAGGTGGTAAACGAGGTGATAAAACTCCGTCAAGGCGAGCCGAACTGCCCACAACGGTCTCCCGGCAATAAAAGCCACACGCTTAAAAATTAAAAAAAAACTCGATGTATACGTTGCACATTCTCTACACACATACGCGACCGACCAGAACTTTTGTCTTTCCAAAAGCACTCTTTTTCACTAAACTGACGATACCAAAATATTTACGATACCTTTCTTTCGGGAAAATTAAATGTATATTTCTGACGAAAATCACATTTAACAATCTTAACCGATCCCGATCCACTTTTAGCAAATTTAGTACCATAGATCACCTCCTGTTACGTGCTTGCCATCTCGACGCCGACTCACAATAAAAAGCAAATTCTCGTACACTCCTAGCGACATCTCCAACCAAACATTTGAAACTACACAATGATTCGTAGAATGGCTCTCTAATTAATTTTGTTGGGGAGAAATAGCTTTTCAAAAGGTATTTTTATTTTTTAAAAAGGTCTTCATGGCTAGTAGATAGCGTGTTCATTAGACGGTTATTAGGGGGCGCCCATTAATTACGTGAGGATTTTTTTGAAATCTTGACTCCCCCCCCCGTGGAGAGATTTGGTGAGATCACCATTTCAGAAAAGTGGAAGAATCTTTCTCCTGAACATATGATTGAACGTTTCGTTATTTGCAGTGATGTATGAGACTGATATCAGTTATGTCATTAAAGTTTGTTCAGTGTCGTACATTAATATAACTCCTTACAGGACATCACATATATTTGAATCCTCAGTATAAATCATAATGCACTAAATGTGTATTCAATGTGTACTTTATGTATGTCAATAACTGTAGGTAACTTATTTATGTTATGGTTTTCATTACAATGTGTTCTTATTTCACGGTTTGTAATAATTTCGTTACACATGTTTATCAAACGCATATACGTTACATATTGTAATGTGACGCTTGTGCCACATTCCATGGCATATTTTATTATATTAATGAACGTGTATTAGATTAATTATTCACAAAATCTTTGGAGATATTTTTTTCTTTTCATAATTTTATAACATACGCAACGTTGTAAGAAAGGCTGCGATGCCAATGTAAATATTTATCTTATTTTAATAATATTATGCAATAGACAAGTGGCTTTTTGTACAGCGTGAATATTCAGTTCTTCGATAGAACGTGAAAGAATGTAGGCTTTCTGGGTGAGTCAGTTGGATAAAATCCTCTCGGGCTTCCCACCGGGATAGCACGTCATTAAAAATACAAAGTGACGCCTCTGGCTACTTCGATGGAATATGGAGCCAGAGGCAGGCTCCGAAACGTCGCTTTGTATTTTGAATGACGCGCTATCCAGGTGGAAAGCCTGAGAGGATTTTACGCTTCGATCGAACATGTCGACGGGCAGCATGATGACCCGTAGATGGCGTGCCTCAGCTGAGACAGACCATCGCCACGAGAGCCTCGCATCAGAGAGAGTGGGGTGGGTTGGTTTTACCTGAGCCTCCGATCCCCGGACACTGGACTGTGGTCAATAACAGGTCATTGCGCCTGGCTGGAATATGCAAGTCCATCGGTTCGTACTTTCTCCACCGAATATCCCAGGTCCCACGCAGTATGTGCGACCACGAATAAAGTGTCAGTGAAGTGTCACGTGACCTCAGGATGCCTTACCAGCCGCCTATCAAAATTAATATCAGAAAACACATGACTAAAATTTTTGGATTTTCTGTCCAGCAAGATCGAGAAGGTGGGGCTAACGTTTGCGTGGCAGATTGAATAGGCAAGAGCTCATTCTGTACCTGATTCGATTCTGTTCTGCGACTTTTGATGGTGAGGCCATTCTGACTCGAATTCTGAATTGGATGCTGGTTCTACTCCCGCATGACGAAGAAGTCCTTAATGCTGATGTGGGCGCTTCGTGAGGCACAGATTCTCTCATTCCGTGAGTCCATCTTCAATCATCGCCGTCTTCCAGAATTCAGTAAACTATAATAAAGTGTTACATTACCAAGTCCAGTGTATGTGCATTCCATGAAACTAGATATCGACCTGTAAGTTCCCTGGAATGAGAAGTTCTGCTCTAACTTTCAAAAGTAAAATACTACTGAGCTAACGGCATAATTTGCCAAAACGGAACGAGATGTAATGAAAGAACCTTACATTCCAAGACTCTTTTGGTATGTTCTCATAAATGTTTGAATGGTATATTTTGCGCCTAAGTTCATTTTCATTGTTTAAAGACACAGCATCATTTATAACGATGTCTGATGTTATAATTTGTTATGTATATTGCTTTTGCATATCATTCTTCCATATGTATTAATCATTTGAGATTTGATTTCAAAGTAAATTCCTTTTTGTTTGTTTTTACTTAATGGCTAATTGTACATCTAGGTGTTGCGTTGTTATTTTGTGCAATCGTGTATTTATATTAAAGTATTTCGCCTAGACATTTAGTTGCCATTTGAATTTAAATAATTTTCGTATACATCCAACTACGTCGAGATTCTTGCCTATTTGAATTTGCATTATACCATAAAAATTATTCGTTAAATATACTCAATCAATCATTTTTATTAATAATATGATAATAATAATTTACCTTTTTTCCCAAGGTTGCCAGTACAACATGACGTTTTATCTACGGCGGCTCAGTTGACAGAAAATACCCAAAATATTGATAGTATTCACTGACATACTTAACCGAGTGAGTTCAAGCGTGAATAGACGGCAATTTGCATGACACTAGTGAGTTATGACTGTAAATCGGGGGATTTAATTAGTGGTTTGCCAAGTCCAATATGGAGCCGATCGGGAGGAACTTGTGCTGGTTAATATGCATTCGAGGAGCAGTTAATACCAATCTCGTTGGGAGAATGGCCAACTTTCGAGTCTGGGTACCCGGAGCCACAGTCCGGCCATACAGGTTCCGGTTTTCCATCATTTTCCGTAATCAATCCGGCTGAATGCCGGGACGGGTTCATCAGAAGGCTATGCTCGAATTCCTTCCCTCTCCTTACTTTAATTACCTCGACGAACCGTAAAGTCCTAAGTAAAACAAAAAGGCAGATTATTTGCTTGTAGCTTGGAAGTTAAATGTTATAATTACGACGGTCACAAGTGTATGATAAGAGAACAAAACCAAACAGACGTGCATTATGTCGAGAACTAATAATATCACCCGGGTTGTAATAAGATGTGTGCCAAGTGATATAGCTGAAGCCTTATATGAGATTGCCTTCAGCGTTGTAACACGGAGTAACCTGGCGCAATATCTCTGACACTCAACAGCCTATATTATAGTAGTCCGCTGTCTTTAATTCAGCTTTAAATTATTCATTTCTGCGGTCCCTTTGTTATAGTTAATTTATACTAACGCATGCACCTGTAATTTTTTTTTCTTCTTTCCAAACTGTTCTAAAGCACATACGCCAAGGACGGTCAGTATTTTCTAGCGTTGCTATTTATGGAGAGTAATGATTTAAACTGCTTACTTTCCACTGGGCTCTTTACGGAGTTTGATGAAGCCTTGAGCTACGCCTGAAAGTTTAAAAGGCACAATTTGAATAATTGTGTTTACCAAACCCAAGGGAATCAATACCGTGAGCAGTAATCGATCTTGAGGACTAATTCGTCGTAGAAGTTCTACGGCACAATAAAACAGAAACTACTCGATTTGTATAAAACAATATCAGAGCCAGTATCAAAAACCACCGGATTTTAAGCACACAAAAAGAACTTTCGCACCTATATTATCCTTCGGGTTTTAAAGTTATTTCAAATACATAAATCTTTACTGCTGGATCAGATGCTAACGGTATAGTTGGTGTAAATAGAATAATAATAATAATAAAGAAACCACGAACAGAAATTTTATATACATCTGTGATAACTATTATCATAATCTTATTACAGTTTTTCATAAGTTATTTTTTTCAATATAGCGTGTCACGAATGTTTTAGTTGGTCTCTGTATTAAAATGGGGGTTTAACAATCTGTCGGCGAATCTTGCAAACATTTTTCTGTATGCATCGTGTTAATATGTTTCTGAAACCTGCAGTTTTTGAGGCGAAAATCGGGGGCATCCCAGCATTCGACTATACGAGAAATTGGCCGATAAACATAATTGGGTCTACCGGTAAGTAGGCGGTGTAATTTAATTTTATGCGAGTCGTCCATCCCTAAATTTAAGGGAAAAACTGCTCGATTCTTCTGTGCCACAATTTGAACAAATTCCTTACTCCGTAAGGAAACTTGTGTAGCGATTGCTTAAAATTTCATCAAGAAATGGACGAAAATTGCACCTACACACTGGATACAGAGGTTGAAAAACTTTGGAATAATCTGAAAGAAATAATATGGGGGGATCTAACTCAATTTCTTCCTAAGAAATTTATTAATGTTATTAAGAACTTTTCATGATTCAACTGGGAAGTTAAACGTGTGTTCGAGAAGAAAAGGCGGTTATACGCCAAGGTAAAGAAATCCGAAGACGTATGTTACCATGTTAAATTACTACACTTACGGGCAGAAGTGCGTAAGACAATGCGTGAAGCTTTTAAAGAATTCCAAGTCAGGATTTTATCTGAAGATCTGATTACTAACCCAAAAATGTTTTTGTAATATTTTATAGTAGTTCGTGTCTCTCGTAAGGTTAGGCCGTAGCTAATTAATGGAATCGTGGAGTTAACGGAAACTACTGTAGTATAGGGATAGAAGAATTTTTGTTTGTAATGCTTTTAACAAGGCTTTCAGAACGGAAAATGTAGAGGAGGTCCCAACATTTAACACTCGTATCGACAAAATTATGAAAGATTTCGAGGGATGTCGAAGGAAAAACGAAACTGGGTAGGAACGTAAAAAGTGATAACGCTCCCAATACAAGTGGTGTTCCTCCTCGATTCTACTCTGTGTGTGTAAAGGAAATTGCACCGTATTTGACGAAATAATATACCACTTTCTTGGATCAAGAAAACCTACCAGCTGAATGGAAGGCAGCAATTGTGAGTTCAGTGTTGAATTATTAAATATTTTGCAGAATTTTATAACATGTCATCTTTTTAAAAGTCATGCGTTTTGTGGATGATGGGGAGCTACTAAACTCACATCAGCATGGATTCAGAAAAGCCGATCCTGCAAGACAAAACTTGCACTTTTGATTCACGACTTGTGCTGTATGGAGGATGGCCGATCTCAAGTTTATTTAGTTTTATAAGATTTAAAAAAAAAAAAAGTTTCGACACTGCACCTCATACTAGGTTACTTAATAAACTTCATGGATGTGAAATATGCAGGGAAGTGTGTTGTTCCTTATAATTATTACCGGCCAAACCCGATATCAGGCCAAACCGGTTTATTCTACGCGTGTCTTGATATATTACTTTAGCCCAGGGCAATCTAGTTTGGCCTAAACACTTTAGGCTTAAATAGTATGGCCTAGGCCAAACTGATTGAAAGTCATACACTTTTGAACGTAATCCTTCGAAAATTGAAATGAAATGATGAATAAAAATTAAAAATAATTTATATTTGTGCTTCGTGGTGTGACATATAAAATATTTAATGTTTTATTTATTTTTACAGGGTGTACTATGGTGGCATTTCGATTTATACAAAATCATTTTTTTATTACAGTGGCACCTATCGGTAGCACAGTTTTTGCTACAACTGCTCCTAATGAAACCTTGTCCTGTCCCAATGTCTGACAATGCCTGTCTTAATGTTTGGCAGCTGCAGTCCTTAGTAAGACTTGAGCATCATGATTGATATCTCTTTTTTAGAGAAACTTTTTAGAACAAAGATAGAATTCAGTTCTGTAACAAACAAGCAAAGGAGGTCTGCAATATTCCATGCTTAGTTCCAATTTTGTACAGGCCATCGTTGTTTATTTTCTGAACAACAGCAATAACATTTCTTAGGTTGCCACTTCCTCTGTATACATCAGGTATCGGCATGACCACATTATCTCCCACTTTAGCTGGCAGATGCGATTTGTCAAAAGCAGATTCCATTTTTTTAGACTGTTGCTCAAGGCTTACAGCAACTGTTTGTCTTGCCATTTGGATAGACCTATGCCAAATCAGTTACGCCTAAAGAATTTAGGCCAAACTAGAGAGGCCTGGGCTAAACTAGTATATCTTGACACGCGTAGGATAAACCGGTTTGGCCCAGGAAAAACTAGTTTGGCCTGATATCGAGTTTGTCGGGTAACGTATATATCAAAGATTTGTGCTAAGTAATGGAGAAGAGAATAAAAACATTTACTATTAATGCTATTATTTATCGTGAAATATAAACCCAGGGTGACTGCGGTTTGTTACAAGCGGACGTTGTGAAGATTATAGCCTACTACGAAACCTGGCATTTGTATCCAAACGCTATAAAGTGCCAAGTCATACATACAAGCAAAAAGCTGACACAATTTAGCTCTGAATATACAATTAATGGCACTGTACTTAGTGCGGTAGATTCCGCTAGGGGTAAAAACTCAAAATAATTTATCACAGAATGAACATATTAAAAAGGTGATTGGAAAGGTAAATCATATGCTTTGTTTCCTAGGTCCCAATTTAAAGCAATGTACGCTGGAAGTACAATGGATTACATATAATGCACTAGTGGGACAGCTTGAAAGATTGTTCTTCTATATGTGGCCCCAATCATAAAGGGTTAATAGAAACACTGGAAAAGGTCCGAAGAAGAGACGCTCGATTAGTGACATATATATAACTGGGGGAAAGTGTAAGTGTGATGTTGGAGGATTTAGGTTGTGAAGATCTGGGACGCCTTAAGCATTGCGCTCGTCAGAAGTTAATTGGAAATTTTATGACAGATCTATTTCAGGATGAAAGCAAACACATTTTACTACCAGCAATCACCGAGAAAATAAGATAAGAGAAATCAGGGCCATATTCAATTCTTCTCTACACTTATTTTTTTCCACCAGCATTTAAAGAAAGGAAGATGAGGAATTTATCGAGAGAGAAAACTTATTTATTTATTTCATGGACTCGGGATTTTGCCGGATTTGACAAACCAAAACCGAACATTACTTGTCATCAAAAAATTACAGACACTTATAATATATTATTTAATCATCATTAAAAACATAATTTAGCTACAAAAACATCCAAGCACATTATACACACATCATTAAAAATATTTTGTATGAAACAAATTTAAAACATTTTTATTAGCTACATTATTTATCGATCATCAAACAATATATTTTTGCAACAACCACTTTAAAGAACTTTGTAACACCTTAGCATTTATAAATCCATATGTTTTTTTTTAATGTTGCTTATTTAGTATCACATACATTGCAAACATTTATAATGCATTATTTCGTCATCATGAACAACATAATGTTACATATCCATCGTTAAAACGAAAGACTACATTACAAACATATTACAAAACTTTTTCAATACTTTACAAACATGTATTATACATTATCCAGCCATCATTAGAAATAAAGAAATAATTAAATCAGTTTATGGGTATTGTAAGTTTTTATATTGCAGCCCCATTCTGTGCCTAGTATTGTAGTAGTATGGATAAATTAAAATTTCAACTCATTTGATTATTTTATTAAAGATTTGCTTGTTGCATTTAGCTAAATATTTGCACAAATGCTTTATCTTGTCGTCCGTTAATGTCGCTAGGAGGTGTCATAAGCTATCGTAGTTTGTAATTTTGATACATTCATCTTTCTGTAGAATTGTTTTCCTTTGTTGAATATTGGGCATTCCACAATAAAGTATATGATGTCTCCATATACGCCGCAATATTCACAATTCGGTGGTACTGTCAAACCTATCCGGAACTTTTTTGAGTTTAGCTTGGTGAGCCTTGTTTATTATTGTTGTTTCTTTTTTATTTACTTTTATGTTAAAACATGGTTGCTTCGGGATGGTATATTGAATTGAATGACATCGGGTGCCTTTGGATGTGTATTGGATCTCCCTTAATTCTTCCAACTCTGTTTTCAGGAGATTTTCTGATTTTACTTAAAAAGTCTATGTAAGGCACTCTATTTTCAGTTGATTCGTAATCCTCTTCTATCTTTGCCAGGTGATCAGCTTTTTCATTACCAACTCCTACATGTACAGGAATCCGCTGAAATTGTATTTATTTCTTTAATTGTTGTACTTTATTTAATTTATTTAAAATTTCGAATACATGATAGTTCTTTATCTTCCCCCTCGGCCAATTTTTTAGGCATTGTAATGAGCTCCCCCTTCATTTGTAAAGCATATTTAATGGCCTATAAGGCTGCGTATAACTCCTCTGAGAATACTGAAATATTCGGAAGTTTAGTTGATTTGAAAGTATTTAACTTTTCGTCATAGAATGCTGTACCCGCACTATCACATGTGATATTGTAGCCATACGTATAAATTTTCTGCAAAGTTTTCCATTTTTCATTTTTGCGTTTATCATTTTTGCAATGTAGTTTTACAACGAGCGACAGTAATATAGTCTGATTTATCTGCTCCTACGTTAGCTATTATCTCATGTGTTTTGATGTTAATTATTTGAGACCACGTATCCCCAATAAATATTACATTCATTTAATATTGGTCTACCGGACATTCTTTAATATAGCTATAATGATTGGGGTAGATATTTTCCACCAGTATTTCCTATTCATAATTTGACTTATGGTTCCTAGCATCCAGTTTAGTGGGTGATTGGATTTACCTTTCAGAATAAAGCACCCAGAAAGTAAATTTCGTCTGAATGAGAGCTGTGGTGTGCTTGTTTCTATTAGTAGTACATTAATCAGGGTTGTACGTAGAAATCCTCCTCATATACGTAGTGCTAATCATAACAGGCGGTCTAATTTTGCTGAATTTGATACAGAGGATGTATCATAAAGTATGCATCCATATTCCATTTTAGTTTACACTATTTGCCTGTATAGGTACAGGAGTAATATGCACCCGCTAGAGTTTCCAGAGCATTAATTCGTTTCATTGCTTGGTTATGCAGTTCAAAGAGGTACCTTTTTCATGTCAACCTCATATTCAAAAATTTTACTCGGAGTACTACATTGTGTATGACTCCCACATAATTTACTTCCAATGTCTTGTGAACACCACTATTCTGCGTTTTTCGGGTAGTAAAACCCACCTCTTTTCTTCGGGGGCAATTTCCATATTGTTTAGGTCGACTCTGTAGCTCTATTACTGTCTTTTCTTTACTCCTATTCCTGAAGTATATTACCATATCGTCGGCACATTGTGCGGTCAGTATCGGTTTATTTAGCTTACTAAACACAGTGTGTAGAATAAATTGTGAACAATAACGGACTTTCCGGCAGACCAGAGTAAACATATGGTTCTCCTGTACATACCGATAGTTCCAATATCCTTAATGCAAGGTAGTTTGCACACCATTAACTACTGCTTTTGGAATGCCACATTATACCATCACATTAACTAGCTCTAGAATGCCAACCTGTCCGTATGTATATTTCAGGTCCAGGAAGGCTGCTATAAGGTCCGAATTAGAGATATTATCTATTTGTATATCTGTGTTCAGAGTAGAAATTGCATCTGCAGTACTATACCCATTCCTAAAACCCATCACACAGTTTGTTAGGAGTTCATGGTGTTAAATATACCATTTTACCAGTTGTTTTATCACAAGGATCATAAATTTTCATACACAAGATATAAGTGATATGGATCTATACGAGGTGTACAAATTGGGATAAGTTGTTAAGTGTCACCAACAGAAATTCATTGAGTATGATGTTTCGCCTAATCCTGTGGTTGTGTTTTTTACTTTTAGGCTATTTTCCATTTCTACTAGGGGAAAGGATAGGTCAAGACTGTAATTTTCATGTCTTCTGCGCTCATTGTTTTCATAGTTCGAGAGCTGTCTTACACTGTAGAGTAGGTATGTTAGGCACCGTGCAACACTTCTTTTGTAATACCTAAGGACAATATGGCTGAAGGGTAGTGGCGCCTAGCACACACTTGAATTTTTAACGTTGCAAAATTTTATTGGAAAAAAAATCCTTGATGCATTTCGAAATTTTAAGCCCTTTAAATTAAGTATTTAATAATAAAAAAAATAAGCCAAATTATTTAGCGGGGTTTAAAATTTTGCCAGTTTGTTTCAATATTGCATTTCTTAAATATCGAAAAGATGTATTTGAGGAATTCGTAGTTTTAGACAGAATAGTATTTAACATCAAAAAAAATATTTTTAAAAAGACATGCCATTTTGGTGGGACTTTTTAACTGCCAGGTGATCGGGAATGTTATACGTGAGTATATCGGCGGCCGGCTGATTTGAAACGTGCTGTAGTGCGATTGGCTCTCGCAAGACCACGCGACTCATAGCAAGCAAGCAGATGTTACAAAAAGATTTGGAGTAGTTAAAAGATTATTATTTATATTAATTTTTTTAAATAGAATTTTCATATATTAGACATTAAATGAAAATGATTTGATGTATTTCAGATGGTATGCCATGTAATTCGACAAATAAAATATTTCTGATTTGTCTTCTGTTTACTGTAAGTAAATTTTACCTTTATTTATTAAAATAATATATGGAGGATTGCAAAAATGAATCAATACAAAAATAAAATTACGTCATAAAATTTATTTCGATGCACTAATTAGACAGGAAAAAATATGCCTTTTCCTTTTGAGTTCCTCTTATTCGTCATCAATATTTGTTGTTTCAGTATCATCTTCAGCAGCAGAGTCTTCATCAGAGCTTGAATACTCTTCTTCTTTCTGTTCTGCTGCATTATCTGAAAATAATAATGTATTTGTTTTTAATGAATAATACAACGAATAACTCAATTATGAAAGAAAAGTTTCAATTTACCTGTAACATTTTCATCGGTTTTCTCGAGTCTTTCGTTAACAGTGGCATCTTACTCTAATTGCGGCATACGTTCCCCATCAAACCAATGGAATTCAAATCCATTTCTCTGCCGTTGCCATCCATTCTTTTCAGGTGTAAACAATTCAGGAATCGCAAATGTGCATTCCACTAATTATTTGAATTGTACTGAGGTCTTAAGAGCTACTGACATAATTCAACTTTACCCAGTGGTAAAATGGAAGTATCACATTTTTTTAAAAGGTCTTTCTTTCTTGTCAGAGTAAGTAGAGTAGCCTTTTTTTTTGCATTTGGCTTTACGCCTTGTCGGTGTCAGAGTTCATTAGAGGCGGGAAAGGATTGAGTCAAGGAACGGGAAGGGAATTCCGCAATGGCCTTTTGAAGGAATCATCTTGGCATTCGCCTGGAGTGATTTGGGTGAACCACGGACAAACCCGTATGTAGACGCCCGGACGGGGATTCGGACCCGCGTCCTCCGGAACGGGAGGCGAGAACGTTAACAACCCTTCACCCACCACGCTCGGTCAGAATTTTTGAAATCTTGCTGTATTTATATCTGTGATATTCTTAAATCCGTAAATTTCACAAATAAATTTTTCAAGCGTTATAAAAACTTGATTCCGCAAACCGGTCATATGAGCCAAGATCTTCTAATGCCGTTTGATGATTTGGATTTTTTATCAATACTTGTAACGGTATTTTCTTGCCTTCTTGGGAAAATGAGGGATCGAAGTCACATCGCGCACAAATATTGTCACTATATAATTTTGCTATACTTATATACCTCATAGCATTTCCGGTTACATACTCGATAAAAATGTTCAAGTTATTACATGATCCATGTTTCCTAACATGATTATTATAACATTTGTATCGCAAGCTTTGATGAGAACACTCTCCGTTGAATCTGCATCAAGCTTACACACGTGGTCTTGCGAGAGCCAATCGCATCGCAGCACGTTTCAGCTCAGCCAGCCGCCAATATTACACTCATTCGTACTGACGTATAATATTCCCGTTTACCTGCAGGTAAAAAGTTCCACCAAAATGGCCTGCCCTAACAAAAATATTATTCTGTATGAAACTAAGCATGCCTCAAATATATTTTTTCGATATTTATGAAAAACAATTTTGAAACAGCCTGCCAAAATTTTAAACTTGACTAAATACCTGATTGGCTTGCTTAATTTTTGCCTTATTAAATACTAAATTTAAAGGTATTGAAATTTCAAAATGACCCAAGGACTTCTTTTGCAAATAAAATTTTGGTAGGTGAATACCTCAAGAAATGGAAAAGTCCCACTACCCTTTAGCTAGGTCTTCAATATTGTACTTAAACATTACAAAAAAGTTTTATGCAAATTTTCACGGTGCGTCAAATACCTACCTAAAAATGTTTAACAGCACTTCTACTATCAGTTATTTCCAGCGGTGCGGATTCTACCGTAGCAGGAGCTACTTTATTCATAAATTATTCGGTTATTCCCGTGTTTACTTTTGTTATTTTAGGGCTTTGTTTCGTTTCCTCGTACCACCTAATCTTTTTCCATAACTTTTGTCTCGAGGTATCTCCGGTTAATTCCAACCACTACGTTTCCCATTTTTCCTTCTTCATTTTCTTGATCCTCTTGCTTGCTTGCGATGTTATTCTTCGGTGAACGATGAAATTTTGATAGGTCATATCTTTAAGATTTTTTTAAGAGCCAATCTTCTTTTTGCTACTGCTTTAGAGCACTTTTGCAGATGCTATGCTGGTTTCTGCGAAAAAAGTATAGGTTACCTGCGGATCTGATATGTCAGGATATTTCGGCAGTCTTTTATTTACTTCCTGCTGATACCTGTGCCTGTCAATACGTTTATAGATTATTGAATGGCTGTGACTGTACACATGTATTTTTAGTCGTATAGGTAGACCGTGACTTAATGGAAATTTGCGTCAATCTATAGTCACTACCCAGTGTGTCGTTCATTGCTACCCACGAGCACTTGAGCACTTCATAGGGGGGCATCCATAAATTACGTGAGGTGTTTTTCCGGATTTCCGGACCCCCCCCTCCCCTCTGGTGAGATTTCGTGAGATATGGCCGGACCCCTCCCCCCCCTCTGGTGAGATTTGGTCCGTGAGAACCCCCCCCCCATTTTTTTTTTAGGTCTCACCCTTCAAAATCGGTTTTTTCGACGAAATTCCTCCCTAAAATCGCCTTTCGCGCAATTTGTAGACCTTTATTTGTTTAGCTCTACTATGTGAAAAAAATTTCAAAACCTCACGTGAGATTTCCGTAGACCCCTTCCCCCCCCTGGGTGAGATTTGGTGAGATTTCGCCGGACTCCCCCCTCCCCCATTTGACCTCACGTAATTTATGGATGCCCCCTAGCCATTCTTGACGTTGCTAATGATATATCAGGCGAGGAAGGCCGATGGTATGGTGTGTCTATACGAGTAAAGTTCTAGTGTTTAACATCAGGAAGTCAGATTGTCGTGTTGTTTTTGCCAAATCCGGATCTATGATCAGTTATTTCATCGTACCACATTTTATTATGAGCACTGAAGTAGTCTACTGCAATACTTCCATCTGGGAGTTGGGAAAAAATATGGTTCCATTCAGTTTCATTAGTTTCAACATGAATGGACCAAAGTGGTTATTACATTCCCAACAAGCTCTAAATTTAAAATGTCTACAGACATAATATCTTCATAATTGTTGTTGCACTGTTGTTTTTTTAGGAATTGCTATTTTATTTATTGTTACAATGACCGCTTCACCACCGTAACCATCATCCCTACCGTTTATAAATATTTTATACTCTCTCTCTCTTATCTTGGTATCTTGTGTCATCCACATCTCTGCGATGATAGCGATAGTTGATTTGCATTCGTTCATTAAAGTAAGAAAATCATTCCATTTGTCTTTGAGACGTCGAGCATTCCATTGGATCACTTGCAGTTTCCTTCTTGATTTACCTTTTTTCAACATATTTGATATTATGGATAATTTGTCTTCACTAATATCTGAATATACTCTCTAGTTTTATCCAGCTGCAGAGTCTCTATTCCACTATCCGTTGTGTGTCTCTTTTCTGTCCCAATTAAATTACAAATTCCATCTACTAATCTATATTTCCCATTTTGAATATTGGTAAGGTTCATAGGACTCTACACCCTAGGAGACCAAGAGTTTTGACCGATGGGTTTTGCCGGTAATTGTGGTGGATGATACCAATGCTGCCGAGAGTCATATACACTACTGCGTTGTTGAGTTGCTCTTTCTGTTCGCCTACACTCCGCTATAATCCGTTGACTTACAGAGGCGGCTCAAGGTCAGTCCGCTGTATCTCCGCTCCTTCTTGCCCCCTATATGTAAAGGGGAAATTTGCCACTGCCCTTCCTGGACACAGCGGACAGCCCTTAGAAGTAGGGAAGTAGGGGGGGGGGGGGTGAGGTGAGGAGCGGAGCCAGGGGAACATGGCCTTGACCCGCCAGTTCGGAATAAACAGGGTAAAGGCCATGATTGCTGCTGTATTGTGTTGTGACCGGAAAGACCTCCGTTGTGTAGGGTTGTTGCCCTCTGTGGTCAGGCAACGACATGGGGCCAATCACCCTCCTTCCCCCTCTCTTACCCTTCCTGGGTCTGTATTGAGATACTGAGTTGGGTATGTTTATGCATTGTTTATTTCACTGTTCGGCCGGCCTCGGTAGCGTAGGGGCAATAGCGCTAGCTCCGCGTGCCGAAGGTCGCCGGTTCGAGTCCGGCCGCGGGCATGGGTGTTCAAGTGTTGTGTCTGTGAACGTCATGTCCGTCCTATGATGTGTCTAATTAAGTGGAAAAATCATACAGGCTACACTGAAAGCACTTAATGACAGAATTGCTATCGAGCTGGCTGTATTGCCTAAGATGCCGAAAGCCATAAAAATAATAATAATAATAATATCTGTTGTATAGGGCATCGTTGGGGCTGTTGGCCTGTTGCCTATTTTTATAGGTAGAATGTGAATGTTGTTCTCCATATCGGTAGATGCAGAGGGGTTAAAGTGAAATTTTCCTGGTTCATATATTGAAACATCTTGCGCATATAATCTGTTTTTTAAAGCTGAATCCGCTTCCCTCAAAGATACGTTATTTCAGGTGGCAAATTACCGTATTTTTTCCGCCGGTTATGTTCTGGATATGTTCGGCCGGTGACATAGTGCGACGGAGAAACATCAGCGATTGAGCTGTACATTGGATGTCAGGGTGTACCCCACCGCACTTGTGCCTGACTTGTGTTTATTTGGATGTCCATCAGTATAACATTTATAGCGTATTTTTACTGACGGAAAGAATGGTACTACCTCACATCTTGTCCCGTGGATATTCAAATGACTGGGAAGAGATTACCTGTCAAATGTTTCATTCTTGTGTACTACAGTTTTGTTTATTCTTACCTTTATCTACGACTGAACTTCTGGTATCAATTCCTCCATTGTAATACATTGATGGACCCCTGTTATTATACCCTGTTTGTGTACTAGGTGAGATGGGTATATATTTCAAAATCCTTGGAGATTATTTTCGATGGTTTAGTAATATTTTTACCAACATGCATTTCCTACTTCAAGCTATAGGCCGGTCGTCCACTGGTACGGAATTCGTCCAAACGACTGTTCGGCCGTATACGGCCGAATATGACCGATTAATAAACAGGTAATGACATTGTTATGCGTTCAATTAACATTACCCACTGGCCTGTATACGGCCGAGTGACGGACGAATGCCGTTGAAATGGGATCAATCGGACGTAATCTGCCGAATAGCGAACACCTGTTGCTCTCAAAATAAGCAAACTTTTTTTCTTCTTTTATTTGACTTTGATTTGTATTTTTTCAAACTCTATCATACACTGTCATGGTACACAGCCGCTGTAAATATTTTCATTAAAATATCTACGGAAAGGACAATTATTGCAAGGGAGTCTACGCAGTTGTAGTAATTAATTTATTAAAAATTTGTAAAGACAATCATTTGAATTTCATACTGGAATATTCTCAGAGGATTATGAGATATCACCCTTGTCAGGACTGCATTTAGCCATACGCTATCTAGGCTGCAGCCTTTGATACCGCACCACTAAAACAAAATTTGCTTGTTTCTTATATTCCTTTCGTTTTGTATCTTGTTTTCTTCTCATATATTCATTTATTTTTAAAACTGAAATATTGATATTTACAAATTTGGCAGCATGGACATGAATCTGAAATTAACGCTCTTTTTTTCTATAATTGTTCAGAGTGATGTTAATAAATTGTATTGAATACCTTAATGATTTTCAATTGTTTTCATTTTTATCTCAAGAATTCTATATGCCAACATAGGATATACCAAATTTTTCTGGAATTTAATAATAAATTTCAAATGTTTATTTAGGTTTTTAGTCAGAAAATTCCCGCAAAATATGCGATTAAATTTCAAAATATTTACACGGGAGGGCCCGCATCACTGGTTCAGCACAAGGATCTACACATCCTAAGTACGGCCCTTATCCTAGTCATATTTCTTGAGGGCAAGATAAAGTCTGTTTTTACGAAATGTAAGTCGCTATACATTTTATAAAAACGTACCGTTAAATACGTGAAAGTGTTTTTTCGGAAATTTGAATCCCTCCTGTCGGGAGATATGCTGAGATCCCCCCCCCCCCCATATGTTGAGGTGTGATCTTGAGAGCCCCCCCCCGCCCTGCTGAAGGCCTCGTAACTTTTTTGGGGGACTCCTTTTTTTAAGCTGTACTGTTCTTCAAGGGATTAGAAAGATGACTTGAAATTTCTGTCACTCCCCTCCCCCGTTGGTGAGATTTGGTGAAATTTGGAGAGATTTCACCAGATCTCTCCCCCCTTTATTTCATCTCACGTAATTAATGGACGCCCCATAACGAAACAAACTCATTGAGACTATAATTGTTAATATTTTAAATATTCTTATTTGCAATGTAGTTATTTGATTTGAATATGCTTTCTGAATGCTAAGCACATATTTTTTTTCAGACACCCTTCATGTTCCAGTAATCAATCCCTGTATGTATCTCTTAAATATAATGTTGTTTTGTAACTGTCAACACAAATTTTCGTCATTCTGTGACGAAATTGGCTGCGGAGAAATGTAACAGGGTTGCCAACGCTGGATTTTTATTTTTAGGGCTTTACGACTCGTTGAAATCGCGGTCATTAGACACTGGAGAGGACTGGTGGCTGGACACAAGATGTAGTTCAACCATATCCTATTAAGGAACAACTAGAGTGATTTCAGGAAATATTGAAAAGCGGAAATAAGGATGACCAGAGCAGGGATCGAACTCACGTTTTCCCCAACGCTAGGCCCGGTCCTTAACCGGTTAGCCATCATTCTATGCCTCACTTATCCTATGTAACCTAATGATAAACAATTTTAAATAAAAAATCTTTGTAGAATATTGTTGCTGGCCGGCTTATTACATGCAGCAGTTTCAAGAATAATGAATTCCTTTTCGCTGATGGGTCGATAGTACTTCAGACCGAGAGTGTTGGGTGAGCGAGAGGACACTGGTTCGAATCCCCGTCCGGGAATCCAAATTTGGGTTTTCCATGGTTTCCCGAAATCACTCCAGGTGAATGCCAGGATGCTTCCTTAAAAAGGCCATTGCCGAATTCCATCCCGTTCCTTGTACCCAGTCCTTTCCCGCCGCTAATTACCTGGATGTCGACGAGGCATAAAACCATAAGTAAAAAAAAAAAAAAAAAGACAGTACCTCTGTTAAGCTACTACATGGAGAGTGAATACGTTGAACTTAAGGTACTAGCAAGCTGAAATAAAGTTTTTTTTTTTTGCTTTATGTCTCGTTCACATCGCTGTCATTAGAGGCGGAAGAGGACAGGGATAAAGAATAGGAACGAATTCGGCTATGGCCTTTTGAAGGAACCACCCCGGAATTCGTTTGGAGTTAATTGGGGAGACCATGGAACCACAAATCTGTTTTCCAACCCGCTTCCTGCCAGATTGCAAGGCCAGAACCTTACCACTCACCCATCACGCTCTGTATTTTTAGCGCCTGCCAAAATTTAACTATGTATTTGAAATTGACAGATTATTGTGTAACGAATTAATAATGTCTAGATTGATTAAGTTTCTGAAACTATGCGTTTTCAAGCCTGGTGATGTCTCTCGAACATTCCTTTGAAGTTGCAAGTTTGGTTGTTTGGAGTTAGCTAGTACAAATGCACGTACAAGTTTGTCCTCAAGCCTACGGGCTCTTGCAAGCATGTGTTCATCTTACAGCTACCATGCCCTCATTTAAAATAATTGTATCGATCTGTGTTATTGGAAAAGCATTTTCGGATTCGTAGTAGTTTCCCTTTACAGCGCCAAGCAACAACGTAACATGATTTCAAAATATGAAGAATTAGTTCGCAACCAGTCGTCCAAATTTAGTTTCTAGTATCTACGGTTAAGAAGTAAAGAATTTAAGGAGAATATGCAGCTCGTGACATCACTTATTTCATCATTTAATTAATTAGATAATTAAAGTAATCGACGACAGTTTCATTACAAGTAGCCTATCAGTCAGGTCTTGCATACTTTTGCAGATTATGTTCCACTGTACTAATCACGAACTGAATGTTCAGTCAACCCAAAAAAATGAAAGAAATATATGCTGAATAAGGATGTCTGCAGAAAATACATTTAAAATCAATCAAGCTTTCAATTCCCCAACAGTGTTCCAGGAAGTCTGGTTTAAAAGTCTAATTGAAATTAAATCCCAATTTATTACTGCTTCATTCAAAAAAGATCTACGCTTCCATTTCTTTGAATTTTCAATCCGAATAAATGATCTGCTATGGTTCTACAGTGAAGCAAATAGCATTTATTTTAATGACTTAATAAGCCGGTTTGCAGAATTCGGAACTCTACGATATTACATTCCACTGCGGTTATCATTCCAGACATACTGACCGATTTTTATATTCACCAATGACCTTTCTTTCCCTTACTTTTATAGCTTAATTATTAACTTAAAAGTTCGTCACAAATTAGAACACACTGCAAAATAATAGCCTTCTGTAAAAACTTTCCCAATTTATGCTTCAAAAATCGGCAAGACATGTTTACTTGTATTTGTATTGTGTGCAGCTGCTATTTATGTCTCGGTTGAGTTAATATTTAGGTTCTTGGTAGTTTTTTTTTTTTTAATTTTCGGAATGAACTTAGTAACTTTGAATATAACGTTGTAAGATTCTTTTCCAGCGGAAAATTAATGTGGCAGAAACCGTATTTTTGATTTAAAAGCTTCTTCCGTTATCCACACTACTATAAAACTGTAACGAGACGTGTCCATACATTCAGTATATTTTTGAAGAAATGTTTGAGATAGACTTTTTTTAGTATATGAAATTAAAACTTTTTTTAAATAGAATATTTGTCTGTCTGTATGTTTGCCACATCACGCAGCACTAGAGACTTTCACTGGTTTTTCACTTAAATTTGATATTTCTCTCGTCATGCTTCCTCCCTTGCAGCAAAGCAGGAAATGAATGCACATTCCAAACAGTAAACATTTTACCATACAGTTTCGATGAGCCTGAATTTTATGAAAATATCAGGAGTCTGAAGTGTTTGTTCGAATAAACTTAAAATTTATCTACACTGCTAACAAAAACAAACAGATTGTCATTTGTCTGGTTAACGCGGACAAAATCACGCCACACTGAAATTACTTCAGAGGTTAATTTCATTTTTTCTCTCTCTCACAATCATCATCTTACAATTCCATATCCTGCTTAAATGTTGTCAGCAAATATAGGCTTTTTTATTTTATTTATGGTTTTACGCCTCGTCGACGTCGAGGTAATTAGAGGCGGGATATGGGGGAATGAACGGGAAGGACTTTGGCCATGGCCTTTTGAAGGAAGCATCCTGACATTCGCCTGGAGTGATTTAGGGATATCATGGAAAACCCAAATCTAGATGCCCGGACGGGGATTCGAACCGGTGTCCTCCCGAATGCGAGGCTCACATACCAAGCTCGGTGGCAAACGGATATAGGAGCTGAGTGGTTGCAAAGGAGGAAAGCTCCATTTTTTCCCCTGGAAACAAATCCGGTAACTGATATGATAATAATGCAGTTGGCTTGTGAGTTGTTCGAAGAGAGGAGTGTGAATCGAGTCTTGGGTGAGCGGCACCGCTCTGGCCTCGCACTCCGGTGGACGCGGGTTCGAGTCACCGTCCGGCTATCCAGACGACGGTTTTCCATCATTTCCCCAAATCACTCCAGACAGTTGCTTGGATGGTTCCTTTGAAAACGCCCTGGCAGAATTACTTCCCGTTTTTTGACTCCTATCCTTTCCCGCTTTGATAGACCTTAGTAAATGAATTAGAAGTAATACATGAAAGTCAAGAAATGAATCTGACCCAATCTGACACTTGAGTTAAGGGAATGAGAAAATTTTCTTTTGCTGTTAAGCTTTTTTTTTTTTAGCTTCTGGTACTTACATCTCGTCGATATCGGGGTCATCAGAAGGAGGAGAGGGTGAGAGGTAAAATAGAGGAAGGAATTCAACCATGACCTTTTAAAGGAACCATCCCAGTATTCGCCTGAAGTGGTTTTGCGAAATCATGAAAACTGGACAACTGAACGGGGATTTGAACCCGCGTCCTCCCGAATGCCAGGCCAGACCGTCACCCACCACGCTCGGTTTGTAGGTAAAGGAGTCAAGGATTGTAATAAATTACTAACGAAAACGCTGAACCAATTACCAGCAACACTGAAACAATTTATCATAAAATTTTGTACAGAACAAAAGTAGGAGGGTAACAAATATCATCAGTTGGGAATGTGGGTGTGTAGGAGATTTTGCTGTATTGCAATTAAATTAAAATTAAGCTAAATTAAATTATATGGCTGCGATACCTTACCACAGAGATATTCATTTTGAATATTTTATATTTCCGTAACATATTGGTTTATTACACTGAAACTTGATTCATAGATATTGGAAACTCTTGGGTTCCAGGACATGATTTATTTTCTGTTTTATCGTATCCATTCTATACTATGATAATTGGGTATAAGAGAAGCGGAGCAGAGCGTTGGGATATCAGGCCACAGCTATTGATCCGGCTGCTCTGAGCATTAGTCCACAAGAAAGATCCCCGCGAACTAACATTTCCGTTCATACCACAGCGGCAAAACCACTTTGTGCCAGTGCTTAGTCGTTTCAGATACTACTCGGAATATGGAACTAAGCTACTAGACTCTCAACATCTCCCTAATATAATCATTCTTGCAATTTCATTCACTATTTATCGGTCTGCAATTTTTATACATTCCGTACACATTCGTATGATTTAGTAATTACTGTACGATTAACTCACGGTATATGTTTGGAATCTTAAGGTGGCCAGAAACTCTTAACTTCATGCCAAAATTCCGATTTTTTTTCTGTTGAAATTACATTAGCTGTCAGCGCGGCTTTCGAATTCAAATTTTGATTTGTAGTTTGTGAACAATGTTCTCTGATATCAGAGAACCTGCGGCGCAATCACAAGAACTTAAGATAAGTACAAACATCGGAAATGATGATCCTTAGATCTAGTAAAGCTCTAATAGAGTAGACAATTAGAACTGACGACATCGTGGAAGAAAAGTATCGATGTGGTACCTATAATAGAGTTAACTGTACACAGCAAAACAGGTGCAATAAACACCTTGTCAGGTGAAAGAATGTACTATAATAACAACAATTCCGTGCGGTCGTAGTGACCTGGTAACAGAGTTTCTATTGCTGGGCATTCCACCCCTGTTGTAGCCGCCTCAACCTAACCAGGGTACTGGGGACTTACAGTTTAACGTGGAATCCGAACCACGGAAGCGTTCCGGCGTACCTCACATTACACAGGAAGCTGTGGCAGAGGCGAAGGTGGGGTTAAGGGCCTATGAAAATCACCGCTGAGACAGGGATTTGAACCGCGGAACTTCCGTTCCGTAGTCAGACACCTTACCCACTGAGCCACCAGACCGCTAAGCTTGTACTGTGTTACATGCCTATCGGGGATAAAATACGGAGAGGATGGTGAAGTCTGAACATGATTAAAAAGATGATATCTATAAACAATATTCATTTCAATGAAGTCTTCACGGCTGTACCACCGAATTATGTTGTGAAAAAACAATATTTCAACGAATAGCTCCGCCGTCTTCCTCAAGTGCGAAAACATGATCTGATCGACATATAATGGATTATCTGTCGGCCAGCAGACCATTACAGATGTTTTCGCAGCTGCGGAAGACGGAGGAACTGTTCGTCGAAATATTTTGTTTTCACAACAGAATCCACCGACCGTGAAGACATTTCTGCACTCATACGCCGGGAAAGTCTCCGTTCTTACAATTTTCGTTCAAACATCATCTCTAAGTTTGGGGGGGGGGGGAGACTTCACAACTTTGGTAACCTTCCAGAAACTGGTACTAAGCTGTTGAAATTTACATCAGTCGCTTCCTCAATATGTCCTCTTTACGTTTTGCGATCATACATTGCGGAAAAGTTGCCTGGAATTTAATTAAAAATGTCTAAATATGACAGCGACGCACAGCCGTTAGACGCTGCCAACTTTGAAAAATCAGTGTCAGTCTCTTAAAATGTTGTAATGTTTTCATGCCTTTTCAGCTCTACTCCGTTATAAAAAGTCGCACAAAATTGACACACAGGCAATATTTATCCGAGTTGTAATACGTTGATGCCCGCCATCTTACATAGCAACGAGCAACCAGATATAATCGATTGCTTCCATTGTAAACAAATACGCAATTAGCGTGTTGGATGCCACACAGCAAAAATTAGGTATTTTTTTTTCACTTGGTCCAGGCCGAATTTCAACCTAATCATGATTTCTATGACAAAATGAGACTGTTTAGGTTGAAATGATTCCTGTACCGATAATTTATATGTTATTTTTGCAGTGCTGATAGCATTTATCAGTTGCTCAACCTTACATATTTCGGCATTTTTAATTAAATTCCTAGCAACTTTTCCGCAATGCATGAACGCAAAACGTGAAGAAGACATGTTGACGAAGCGACTGATGTAAATTTCAGGTTAATATCAGTTTCTGTAAGGTAACGAAAGTGGTGCAGTCCCCAGTTTGGGTACATTATAGATTTGTAGTTCTGAGTTGATTGGTTGCAGTATGTGACTCAAGGTATCCTATTCGAAACTGGTACAACAGACTGGAAATTCGATATTGGAGAAAGCAATTCCCACAGTTAACGGCTAAAGTATGCGAGTACTGAAGTGCAGGCCAATGCCTGTCGACAATGTAATGTTTAAACCCATGAGAAAGACGTTTTAGTACAGTAATAACTAATTTTCCCGTTAACACCAAGATGGACAAAAATGTACAAAGTTAACATTTATTCTTGGGATAAAGAGGGGTTCTTATCCTCAGTCCAGTAATCAAAGAAAAACTACACTTTTGCAACCTTTAATCTACTTAAAGGATTCTGATAAATACAAGACCATCATGGGCCCGATAGTACAATTCTGCTACAAACAATCAATAAAGCACATAAATATAACCGGTGCGAAAACAGTCAAGATTTTGTGGAAGGTTATTGCATTCAGGTTATTGTTCTCAGTCAAAGATATGCAGCGACTAACTAAACTCACGATGTTGGCGAGAGCACAAGATATCTCACAATACGGCGCCGCAAGAAGCAGAATAATGCGGAGGCGGTCTGCAGTTTGTCTATGCTAATAGGCTCAGGGCCGCTTTCTGGGTGGAGCACGCGAATCGCAGTGGTTGCGGTATCACAAAGTTTATATTACCCACGTGAGGTATCAACTTGAGTCCGGCGTCCTGGATCGACCGGGTACGACGGCGCGGCGGGCTTACGGAAGTCAAAACTTCCAACGCTTTAACACAACCGCCCGGAGAGGAGGTGTAAAACTCTCACTGCACTAACACTAGCGATCACACACGCTGTAGGCGGGGTCGTCGTGTTCCTGGCGCTGTCGCCTGGTCCTCGACTGGCAGAGTGTCCTGTGGTAGCAGCGGCTTAAAGGGGTCCCACGTCGTCACATGGCGGGAGTCGCCCGGCCAGTGCAGACTCGTGGTCGTGGCAGCGGCTGTCCGGCAGCGGAGGCGGAAGTCCCCGCTGCCAATTATGTAGACCCCGGCATAGAACATCCGAAACACATGTGTCAATCATGGAGAAAGGAATATATGGAGACGACGCAAGTGACCTTCACCACATACTGGAGTGAAACCGGGTGGAGAGAAGTGGGGAGGGGAGGCCGCCATATTGCTTGACCAGAGAAACACGGAAATATGCACAAAAACCTCAAGGGAATCATAAGACAACCGAGGCACCGCAATTTGATGATGGATTATTATGTAACTCGACGAGACACATCAAAAATGAAGAATAATTTTTTTTGATATCGTGCTTAGTTCTCGAGATATACTGTCTCAAAAGAGTGGAGTTTATGGTTGAAATTCAGAAGAAACGAGTCCCCAAAGTCAAATTTGGTGATAGATTCTTATGTAACACGACGATACAAATCGAAAATAAAGAATAAAATTTTTCGATATCTCGCTTAGTTCGCGAGATATACTGTCTCAAAAGTGAGGTTGTTAGGTTATGAGGGGATTCAACGATAACCGTGGCGCCGCAATTTGATGACGAATTCTTATGTAACTCGACGAGGGAAACTCAAAGTAAAGAATAAAATTTTTTGATATCTCGCTTAGTTCTAGAGATATTGTACCTTAAAATTGAAGTGGTTAGGTTGAAATGCGGCCTGGACCAGAAAAAACTATCGCCATATCCATATTTGATGATGAATTCGGACTAACTGAATGAGCAGGTAATTCTTTTTAACTTGAATAACAAACTGTTTATTTCTACAGTCTTTAAATTTTAGTTGATGTTCAAATAGGTTATATTTTCACATTCTATTTCAGTAATTAACAAGAAAGATTTCAAAATCTAGAAATATACTTGTAGACATATTTAGAAACAGAAACAAGTCATATCTGAAATTTAAAAAAAAAGCATAAGTCAATGTTTAGAGCTTTAAAAAAAATTAATACATCATAAAACCTCATAGTTTCTGAGCTTACTTAGAAGATATTGTACTGGTAGTGGCCTATATAATTTTGCTAGAAAAATCAGTACATTCAAAAATCAGAAGCTAACAGCTAAAAATAAATAAATTGTTTGTTCTCTTCTGGTATACACCGCATTTCAACCTACCAACATTTCCATTAAAATTGCCGCTACAAAACCAAACTATGTAGACACATCTAAACACAAGAAATGCATCGCGAACTACATTTCCGTCAATAAAGTTTATTTCATCACGTTTAATAGTTCGCACAGCACAAATTATCACGATTAATTTCATCGTGCAATTTCAGTATAAACTTAAACGTAAGTAATGCATGCAGAATACCATATTCACTGCGTCGCGATGTAAACATGACCCGTTTAAATTAAATTTCCAACATTTGTCTACAATAAGGCTAGCTTTTCAGGTGCAAAATAGTAACATATGCTAATTGTCTACACTACACCAACAAAAATTTGAGAATAATATGATCCTATTGAGAGCAATGAATAAATTTATAGCGAATGGCACTAATGTTGCGATTGCCTGTCAGATACTTCAAGAACGATACTTACAATGTGACTTACTTATGAAACGCTATTCCAGGTTTTTTCCTATCTCGTCTGTTTGTGCAACCATATGCATCACAACTTGGCATTATAGAAAACTTTAGAATATTAGAAAATGAAATATTCTCAGCGGCTGACACAGTGCAAACAGCCCAATGTTTTGGTACTCCTACGATGTCCGCCGCGCAGGCACAGTTTTTTCACGAGGTTTCACGGATATCGCGTTATCTCGTCTCCATATATTCCTTCCTCCATGGTGTCAATAGCGTGGGTCATGAAACTTTCACTTACTGGGCACACGTTCAAACTCGCAAGCGCGCGAAGCCTTCAGCACTCCTAAATAGGCAGGGGGTATGCTCACCACCACCTAGAGGAGAAGGCCTGGCCTCTAGTTTGTGACGTCACTCAAGTCAGGCATAAGCTCCCGTCAGACTCTGTAGAACAGTACGTGCAAACTATTATAGTAATTGTTTTTTGTTGTGCTACAAAGACGTCTTTTTAGCTTTTTACCTCAAAATATCATTAGTAGGCACTATTTCACATTTTTCTAAATAGAAGCAAAAGTATTTGAACATATTATTATAATGTCTGATAATGCAATTTTTAAACGTTGTTATTCATCTGAAAATAAATTTGTCAACAATTAACAGCCATTTTAGCCTAATGAAAGAATCTTTTACTATTTTCGATAAAGACAATGTCAGTGATAATTCTTTGCAATTAGAAAAAAATTATCGATATTTATTGATAAAGACAATTTCAGTGACATTTCTTTTCCATTAGAAAAATTGATCATGAGTTTATTGTCCCCTTCCACATGCTGTCGAAAAATCAGTATCTTGTTGTTTCATCAGCCTGCACTTTAACAGGCATATACATGAAACCTATAGATAATGTCTATTTAATTTGACGAGAGCACAAATATTTTACCAAATACAACAGCTCAAATCGGTTTTTAAAATAATAATAATGTTTAACAAGTGGAATTTTACACACAGTAAGAGTAAACAAATGAGTTGGGTTTAGTCTTTACTGGAAGTGCAGCATTAATGAACAAGAATTTCACAATTAGTCACAAATGCATTATATCACAAACACAATGCAGAGTAAAAATAACTGATAAGGGAGCGTCCATAAACTACGTGGTTAGGTCTAGGACAGGGGGAGGGGTTGGCTGGAAGGTTACGCTGCGCTACGTGGGGGAGGAGGAGAGGTTTCTGAGTCAGGCCACGTAGTTTTCCATTCATATCATTTTTCACAGTTAAAGTGAGTTACAGAACACACAGCAGTATGTGAATATTTATTTCCTTCATTTAATTACCTCTGTTTGTAATTTACAATAGTCTGACAAAATGTATTCTGGAATGTAAAAAAGCCACGTGCTACGTGGGAAAAAGGGGGGGGGGGTAGAGGCTAAAGCCGCGTCGGGCTACATGTGGGGGAGGGGGGTTCACAGGAGACCAAAATGGAGCTACGTGTTTTATGGACGCTCCCTAAACAGCAAATCCACTTTAGTCATTGAAATTAAATAAATTAAAATGGATCATATACATCTTTTAGAAGACTGGTTTATTGAATTTTTCAAAGTCTGATTTTTCTTATGTTACTCAAGAATAACAACCATTCATTGTTTCAGTCATTGAACAGAGTACTGATAGTGAAAAAAAGAATCACAGAACACTGTACTTTGAATAGCCTTTTTCAGATCCAGAATCACTGACAGTGAAACCAGCCCTCTTAAATATTATGAGTTGCCCAGATCTCTCTCAAATGAAAACTTTTAAAATACTTATTTTCATCACAACAAATAAATTTATAAACGTTAATGTAATTAAAATTTCTCATCTTTATTGAATGTATGATGAAATATTAGTGTTCATTTGTGTTTTGTCACTCTAAACAGGCACAGCTTCTCATAACTAATGCAGATTTAGCACATAATTCACATTTAAGTTTTCTTAGTACTGCATGGGCACAGTATTCAACAAAGTAAGCCAAATCAATTAGGAGGGTGTTAGTCTGCTTGAAATTAGAATCATTAGACACTAGAAATGTCAGAGGCCACAAAACATAAGAGCTTTCAGCACATTCCTTGCCCCATATAATCTAATACTTTTTTATTCAAGTTCTTCTCTTGAAAGCTTAACAGTCAAAGTGTATCTGAGCAGTTTTTAAGTAGTGATTAATTGTTGCCTCTAGTTGTGACTAGACTCTGATATCCATCCTATGACTGTAAATTGGCCTTCTTTCGCAAAACGTAGTTGAAAACCTGCCACGAAGGGATAATTGTATCAGTTATAAACATTCTAAAGAAAATTAAATCATAGTGATATAGAATAGAACTGTTCCTGTGCAAAAAAGATATGGTTCTTGTGTACCAAGCTCAATCACTTAATATTCAAAAGCACAACATGAATCTCAACAACTCACACACAACTACAAAATATAACAGTTAATAATTCTTTAGCAAAATAAGACATTTCCCAGAACATACGGCACTGGAATATTAGTGTACTAACAATCACAATCGTAACATTACACTGCCGTTCTACTTTACTGCGCATTGTGCCAATTACGCTTTCATTTCTCTATCGTAAATTACTGCATCTCAAAAATTTAAATGAATTTTAATTCGCTAACAAATTTTTAGTAGGCCTATGTTAATGTACTATATAATACTCACTAGTTCTAACTGATTAATTTATTATACAAGCGTGCTGCTGCAAATATTGGGATCAACTATACATCGCGATACAGTGAATGTGTTATTGCGTTTGCTTCAGTATTATTGCATTTCACACTGAAGGTGTATAATATATGAAAACGAGAAATCCAGTTGTAGAAAATCTTGCTACTATTTGAAATGTAATCCTGATGCATTTAAGGTGTGTGAGTATTGTTTAATTTTATAGTGGCAATAATAGCGGAGATAGAGGTTAGGTTGAAATGCAGCCTGGACCAGAATGATTTTCTTACAGCATAAGATACAATGAATTTGGTTATTCTTAGTAAATAAGCTGATAGTGACTAACGTGTATCGCGATGTAAACTACATTCGAATATTGTATATGTAAACGAAATAGTCAAACAACATCTAAAATTTAACACAAATGAACAGTGTTATAGAAGTGTATTCATGTTTATAGAACTGACGGGCAGTTAATTAACAATAAAAATACAAGACGAAAGAAACACAAAATTTTTAAAGCGGAAAGAAACTTACTTTGGAAGAATCTGTGGCATAAAGTTTCTGTGCATTGCAGATATATAACACCTGCGTAATGAACACTCTTTAGGAGATGGAAGTAACCTAGTTTTCGGTCCCTTTGGACAATTTCCATTGCATCTAAGAATGCAAAATGTGTGTACCATTTCTGCAGAATAACAATTCACTAATAACAATCGTAGAAAACTACGAAAAAACGGCTCACACTTCCCATGCGAAACAGCTTTACAAATGGCTGCCCTCTCTCAACGGTCTTTCCTAACTGATGTGACGTCAGAAAAGTTTTGTGACGTAGCCACCAGGCCTGTATGTAGCTTAGAGGTGGGAAAAGTGAGTCACTAAAAATAGCGGTGCTCATTTGATCACTCTATGAAAAGAACCAGTTCTTTTCTACGGTTCACCAGTTCACTAGCTCAGTTTAAAGAAAAAGAGCAGTTATATCCATTTTGAGTGTAGTAGCTGTTCGTTTTATTTACATTTAGACTGGTTTCTTAGGTTAATCTCACATCGGTTATTTTCATTTATTTTTGTATATATTCTGAAACATTTTTGTTTCTTAAATACTACCGGATTACTTTAACGCAGAAAATGCCATTTCAAAGCTTCAATGAAATATTTTTCGGATTGCTGGGAATTTTTGAGAGATCGTTTGAGCGTAGTTAGTTTTACATTAATTTATTTACAAAGTGCAATCAATTTTAAAGAACTTTTTGCTTTAAATGAAATAAAATTTTACTTATTTTGACATTCAGCAGCCTACTTCTTTTTTCAGTGCAAATTTGTGCAGCTTTTGAAAATAATCTTTCACAAGCCACGCTTGTAGCTCAAATACACGAAGAGAAGCGGAACGGGACGTCAGATTCGAAAGAACTAGCTCTCCAGTGGCACTGCTCCGCGCTGTGCAGAGCGCTGGAATCGGAGAACGTCGCGAACGAACTAGCTCTTCTCGATCTTCGGGATTTCTTATTTTTTCAGAGCGGAGTGGATAAAGAATGAACGGTGTGGAACAGAGAATAAGAGTGGCAAAGCCGAAACCGACTTATTGTTGGCGCACATTCAATTGAAGTTAAGTTCAATCGAGACCGACACACCACTGTCATTACGGCCTCCAAGAACTGCCGTTCACATTTAGTGAGTGACAGCTTACTCGCACTTTCAAAAGAACTGTTCTAAAGAACTGTTCTAAAGAACTGGTTCACTCGCGAACGACCCATCTCTAATGTAGATGGTGACGGTATGGTGTGGACGCGTGGGATCTGCCTTGCTGTCTCCATCTTTGAGTGTGCAACAGTAATGGCGTCCCTAGCAGTGGCTCATATAGGTGTGTCTTGATGGCTACTCAGCACAACAGGAAAGACAGTACTATAAACTGAACGGTTCTGCAAAGTTATTACTGTAACATTCGCTCTCGAGCGTAGGATGTTATCCCTTCGCAGGAACGCCGTGGGGGAACTGTTAACTTGGGTGGTTTCCCCAATGTGGACGAGCTCGTAACTAATACTATTTTGTGTGTTCGTTCAGATTAAGGAAGGGAGAAGTGATATGCGTCCTATTCAGGTAAACTCTTCCGAATGACCGCCAGTTTAACGACCCTATCTGATGGATGGATCACCATCATCTGTGTGGTTTGTCCTCACTCCACACACACACACCCTGTGGAGAGGTTTCTGATTTAACCTATGCGTTTGGTACACAATCTGATGGTCATGAATCGTTCACCACTAACTCTTCACCCTAGACTCTGGTCAAGTCCTGAATGATCAAAATTCCTTTCTGCCACATTGTCATCAGCCGTCGGAGCGTATTGTTAACTGCAATTTATAAAATTCTTCTTCTTGTTTCCTTTACCCTGCATTCTTTGAACTGCAATTAAAATGTAAATTGATTACTGGTCGAATCCTAAATTTGAATTTTAAGGCGTTTTTCAATGCATTTAATGACTTTCCATTGATAACGACATTCAACAATTTGTTTATCCAAAGTTAACATATAGTGCGTCACAACCACTAAACTACATTGCCTCTCGAAATTTAGGGAACGAGTTTCGTAAAGCTATGGATCCTTCATAATTTGAGTAAAAAACCTAGCATTCAGCGGTCTGCTAGCTCTGTGGTAAGGTTTCCACCTTCGATTCGCGGTCTCAGTTCGGTTTTGAAAAGGCCATCGATGTGTTCTTCACATTTGGCAAAGCTTTATGTAAAATACGCTATGAAGAACGAATCTGGTCTGTGAATGGTTTCGGGAAACCGTGGAAGACTGAAATCTGGATGGTGAAACTCTAGAATCCAGCATGTCAGGCCCATACGTTACCACTCTCTAGACAGCGGACTAGATGAGGCGTGCCGAAGCATTTGTTCAACCGATCTCATCCGGAAAACCTTTTTTTTTTACTTATTGCTTTACGCCTCGTCGACGTCGAGGTCATTAGAGGCGGGATAGGACTGGGGACAAGGAACGGGAAGGACTTCGGCCATTGCCTTTTGAAGGAAGTATCCCGGCATTCGCCTGGAGTGATTTGGGGAAACCATTGAAAACTCAAATCTGGATGCCCGGACGGGGATTCGAACCGGCGTCCTCCCGAATGCGAGGCCAGAGCGTTAACCGCTCACCCACCACGCTCGGTCCGGAAAATGGTTGCAAATAAATGGCGTATTTTCAAAGAAGCCAATTTCAACCTGACGATTTCAGAAATATAGCTAACAAGGAACTCTTTCTATTTAAAGTCCTCGGTTCGGTTGAAACATCTGTTTATTTTGCTCTTCTTTCGTTTAATGGCTTCAACGTCACTGCAATGAACAAAGTCAGCCTTTGGCAGAGATTGGTGAACAAATTTATGGGTTCATATTTTATATATACGGTTTCGAATCCATCAAAGCCTAGCAGCAAAATGAAATTTTTGGATATACCGAGAGATGTTTTGCTATGTTCGCAAATACCACGACAAACAAAATACATTGCAACAATAGCAAACTGAGAGCATGTAAAAGGAGAGAGGTTCCATAAGGTTATGTCAATTTTCTCTGATCGCAGGCTGAATGTCAAGCCAGTAACTGTAAACTAATCAATAACTTCAGTAAATGATTGCAGGTTGTTGTATCTGCAATTAACTTTTGTGTTCTATTTGTGTTAGTTGTCTAATCTTGGGAAAATGTATTTCGTTAATGTACAGCGTGGTCTGGTGGCTCAGTGGTTAAGGTGTCTGACTGGAGACTGAAAGGTCCCCGGTTCGAATCCCTATCTCGGCGGGGAGTTTCATAGACCCTTAACCTGACCTTCACATCTGGCATAGCTTGCTGTGCAATATGAAGAACGCTTCCATGATTTGGATTCCACGTTAAATTGCAGGTGCCCTCTAGGTTTAACAACGTTAGTCACGATACGGATGATGTATACATCCAAAGCAAATTCAAGCCCAACAAATGCTTAACGTGGTCCTAGTTGGCCCAAAAGAACATACGTACGTAGATTAACTTCAAGAGCAACATATTGTAACTAGCTCAAAGGTTTAGTAGCCTCTCAACCTATTGAAAAGAAATGTAGTGTGTGCTAAGATTTGCATATATCGTATAATAAAATGAAACAGTGGGATCTGCAGGAACCAGGACAACACACACACACACACACACACACACACACACACACACACACGCACACACACACACACACACGAGCGCGCGCATATGACTGGAGGAAGAAGGCAGGGCTTTCCTGCCCACGAATTAGACAGAAGATGCCAATCTCTAAGTCTTATGAAGGGTCTTATCCGACGAAAGAGGACAATGTAACCTGGCTGCTACGCGAGACACTTCTTTCTTTAGCGCGTTGATTTAATATAGGCGGCTCAAGGTCACGTTGCTCTACCCCCACTCTACTGCACTTACCTCCATATGCGAAGAGGGAAGATTTCCCGCTGATAAATTTGCCACTCGGCTGCCTGACCACAGCGGTCTGTTCGGAGGGGTAGGCAACGACAGTGCTGCCAATTTTACGCATTTATCCGTAGATCTACAGATTTTTATAAAAAAGTTAGCATTTTCGGATTTTGTTAAAATATCTATGGATTTTTTGCTACTTTGTACTATTTGTTGATTTTTCCTTATATTGGTGTTTTGTTAAAGTTTGAGTGTATAGTGTTAATGCATTACAGAATTGTCAATAATTGTGAATCGTTTCCTTGCAACCGCTCGTGTGTACCAACGATTGAAATAAAGCTCATATTTTGTTTGATTATAGGTTTTATAGATCTTAAAAGACCATAATACAGAACTATCGGCGCACTCTTTGTGCACGGTGATACGCTCGTTGGCACGGCTTACAAAGCAGTGCCTTCCCAAAAGGCTTAACCATTATCCTAGAATCAAAGGGGTCGCAGTTTTTAACATTTCCTGCTACAGAAGATATGCTAAGTTTAATCTCAACAAAGAAAATGTATGGTCACAAAAAAGAGGGTAGACACAGCAGCAGCAGTGATGAAAATGACGAAGTATGAAATATGTTCAGAGATATTTCAATGCAGATTATTATTTTGTATTTCAAATTTTAAAGACCTGGAAATAAAAAGTATTCTTCATTTTGACTCTTTTAAATAATTATTGTTTCAGTCTTTCAGTTAGTGAGTCTCCGGATTTTTGTACCCACTCTACGGAAATTTTAGCGGCCATCTACGGATATTCAAAGTCAAGTGGCTGACATCACTGGGCAACGATAGGGGGTGGTCCGGTGAGGAGTGGGGCAAGGGGAATATGACCTTGAACCGTCGGTTGAAGGTAAAAAGGGTATAGTGAATGGACATATACTATCCAGTGTGACTGCGCACGTTAAGGTGCCACCGTACTGGATCGGTGAGGTACAAAGAGACAAGTTTCGTGTCCTGGACCCGAAAACCGGCAATCGTGATTGCAGTTTTAAGGTGGTTTACCGCAATCTCCTAGGCAAATTCTGGGACGCTCCGCCTCATTAACACTTATACAGAATACATGTTTTGCAGACAGATGCGAATACAAAACATTCCACCCTTAGTATAAAGGCTCCAGGAATAATAAATGTGGTTCTTACTGTTGACCTCCCCTCTTGATTCACTCTAGAAACCTGTGCAAACAGGGAGGTGATGTCTATGTTTTCCATAGTAGCAGTTAGGCTGAGTTTCCACTAGGCGGCTAGTCGCGGGCGTCCGCAAGTCGCTAGCGGCTAGTTCTGTAGCGAAAGCGTGCGCGACTGTATTAGGGGGCATCCACAAATTACGTGAGGTGTTTTTCCGGATTTCTGGACCCCCCCCTCCCCCTTGGTGAGATTTCGTGAGATCTGGCCGGACCCCCCCCCCCCCCCTCTGGTGAGATCAGATCCGTGAGAACCCCCCCTAGAAATCGCACTCGAAACTTTTGTAGACTTTTTTTTTTTTTTTTTAGGTCACACCCTAACTTTTTCACGAAATACCCCCTAAAAGCGACTTAGGCGCAAATTGTAGACCTTTTTTTGGCTCTACTATCCCCAAATTTTTCGCAAAATCTCACGTGAGATTTCCGTAGACCCCCCCCCTCCCCCCTGGTGAGATTTGGTGAGATTTCGCCGGACCCCCCCCCCCCTATTTCACCTCACGTAATTTATGAACGCCCCCTTATACAAACCAACCCATTTTCAAAATGCACGTCGAAGAAATAAATGAGGTTTACAAGAAGAAAACGAAAACATAGTTTTTGGATACATTCTCTGTTACTTGCATCGATGTTGGAGCTTGTAGGAAATGCATCTGTATTTACAGATAGTACATTCTATAAAAAAAAAAAAAAAAAAAAAAAAAAAAAAAAACCCGACCAAGAACGAACTAAATATTCCAAATATTCCAGAAAATGCGCCAACTTCATCAATAAAGTACACACGGATGCCTTATGTTTTCGTCAGTGATAATTCTTTCAAACTAACTGATACAGTTATGCTTCTGTATAGTGGGCGAACTGTAACAACAAGAAAGAGAGTATTTAACTACAGGTTGTGTAGAGCAAAGCGATACATCCAGTGTACATTTAGGACAGTGGCCAATAAATGGCGTTTATTTCACAGAGCTTTAAACATAGTCATAGATTTGTCTACAGACATCGTAAGCTACGTGCATTTTGTATAATTTTGTACGTGAAAGGCTGTCAGTCGCGCAGTAATTTTACATAGATATTGAGTAGCGCGCGGTTTCTCCAGTCGCGTGTTCTTTTACAGTCGGAACGACTTCCAAGTCGCGGTCGCGTCAGTGGGTATGCTTAATGACTGAATAAATAGAAATCGAGCGCGGCCGGACGCCCGCTAAGTGAAAACTAGGGATGTAAGGGGGCTTCCATTACCCGGGGCGCACATTGAGCTGCGTGGCGCAGTAGGGGCAGCGCAGAGCAAGGCAGGGCAGCACAGACAATGAAACAGTGTCGAGCAGTTACCCTCGCATATTAGAGCGCAGTTTCGTGCGTCAGTTTACAAAGCATTGTTGTGTCTTGCGAGAAACCGAGAAAAAAGCGTAACTAAAAGCTTGTCGATGCAAAAACTCGTTTTTTGATTTCTGAATCAGATTGGGATGCCGAGCTTGGGAAATTGTTATTACTTTAACAGAAGCTGGGTTATATAAAAACTACGCAAAAGTGAGTATATGAAAAGAACAAACTCATCTGACTTTTCAGTAACAAGAGAATTCTCAAAAGATTATTTTTGGATGACGCGAGCGGAGATTCACGGCATAAAGTAACCTGTTATTTTCTCGACAACGCTCAATTACGTATTAGAACTGAAGAAAATCTCGCAGTATTTTCGTGGTTATTTATTTAATTATTTACAATTTGAAGGTACATGACATTTATATGAATGTATTTCTTATTATATTTTTAAGAAAACTACATAACAGAACGTAAGAAATACTTGAAACTAAAAAAGCAGTGTTCAACAAATTGTCTTCACAAGAACCCTCCTAAAAAAAATGTTTTCGGGCACACTATTGAAAGATGTAGTACAAATAATAAGAAAAAAAATAATGTAATAATAGCCCATATATCAATATTTTTTAAAAGTTTTATTAAAAATGAATGCAAAAGGAGAAAATAAAATTGAAAATTGTAAGTGGACAGTTATATGATAAATAAATGCTGAATTTAATCGCCATTTGTTGGACTCATTGTCCAAATTTCTTTTTTAAATTTAATTTTTATGCTTTAATTACGGCTGATATTACGAATCGCAGGTTGGTTACGCATCAGTTTAATCAATTTTTCTTATTCCATAGTTGAAAATGATCGTAAGTAAAGCAAGATTATAAATAACGCAAGAAGTGTTACGGCAAAAACCGCCACGAGTGAGCTGCGTGGCACAGTTTCTGTGTCGTGAACACAACGTGGCCCAGGCCACGTGCGGCGCAGTACTGCGCTGCCCTGCCCTGCGTCTCAATACGCGCTGTTCCGGCCCAAAACATAGAGACACAGAAACTGTGCTGCACCGCCTGCGTCAACTGCGCGTCAATGTGCGCCCGGCCTTAATGTCGTGAAGTGAAATAGGGGGAGGGGGGTGGGTCCGGCGAAATCTCACGAAACCTCACCAAGGGGGAGGGGGGTCAATGGAAATATCACGTGAGGTTTTGAAATTTTGTAAAGCATGGTAGAGCTAAAAAAAAAAAAGTCTACAAATGACGCGAAATTCGAGTTTAGGGGGGGTACTTGGCCCAAGAACCGACCGTAGGGGGGTATAACCGCCCTTCGAAGCATGAATCCTAAAAACAAAAAGTCTAAAAAAGTTGCGAAGTCGATTAGTAGGGGGGGGGGGAATCTCCATCAAAATCTCACGTCATTGTACATTTTAGAGGCGGTGGGGGGGGGGGGGGGTGGAGGTCCAACCAGTTCTCACGAATTGTCACCAGAAAAGGGGGGGGGGTCCAGAATTCCGGAAAATCACCTCACGTCATTAATGGACGCCCACTAAAGGAGCTCCGCAAGTGCGGAACTTTCGCGTGAAATCCTAGCTCCGCTTCCGCAATTTTTAATGTGGATGTATAGTGGAGGTTTTGTTCACAGTGTAGTATATATTATTCTTTTCTCTTTATTCGAGACTCGGCCCATCGTTGCTTAGCTAACAAAAAGGTGGTTGTTTTTTTCCTTACGATCTTGCAATAAAAGTTACTAAGAACTGAACGGTGTTATTATCTAAGCAGCGAATTTACAAGTTTGAACTTGCATGTAAGTAAAGCGGCCTATTCACGGTCCAATTCATAGGACATCCGCATAGAACTACCATAGGATGCACTTACCCATTCACGTTACTAGAAGGGGCCCAACAAAATGTTCCAAGCAATCCTTTCAACTCGTACTTTCTTGCCGTACACCGGTGTCCTTATCGCACACTCACAGGATGATTCCTCCAATCATTATCCAACACCATAGCTTGTTGGACGGCAGGGAACCGTGTTGGTTGTCTGGGAGTCCAACAACATCCATCACGTCCTGCACGTAGTCCTGTAACCCCTATCACGACCCATCAAGAGTCATTTATCTGAAAATGTGATCATTGTAGGTCCTTGCACTGTGAATGGGCCGCTAGAGCGGTGGACAGGTGGGTGGAGGGCACGGAGATGTTCGGTGGCGTGGCCTTGTGCTTGACGCTTGAATTAATCGAGCCGCGAACTCCGCAAAGTCAGCCGGCCTCGGTAGCGTAGGGGCTAGAGTGCTAGCTCCGCGTGCCGAAGGCCGCCGGTTCGAATCCGGCCGCGGGTATGGATGTTAAGTGTTGTGTGTCTGTGTGAATGTCCTGTCCGTCCTGTGGCGTCGATACACTGAAAGCAATTATAATTACCTTGAGCTGGCTATATGGCCTCCGTTGCCAAATGCCACTAAAGAAAGAAAAAAAAAAAAAAAAAAACTGCGCAAAGTCCATACGACAAATATTGTTTTCTTGACGCGTGCGTAGTTATGTAAATATTTTAATCCATTTGTGAAACTATCCCACGTTTTTTGTTGATGAAAGATGAAGCAAAAAATAAATCAATATGGTAGTATTATATGGAAATAGACTTTGCTTATGAAAAATATAGAATTTGGGATAAAAAAACTACTTATTTCGATTTTAAGTTTATTTTTGGTAAAATTTTAAAATCTAAATGATTTAATTTTTCCACCTCCGCTTCCGCTTCTGCAAAACATCCGCATCTGCGGATGTCAAACACAGAAAATCCGCATCTGCATCCGTAATGGTGAGCTCCGTTACAACCCTAGTGGAAACACAGCCTCAGGGAGCTTGCATAAACTAAGTGGTTTGGTCTAGGGGAGGGACGTGTTCAGTAGAAAGCTACGTTGGGCTATGTGAGGGAGAGGGGGGGGGGGGAGGGTTCCGGGGCGAGCCACGTAGCTTTTCATTTATGTTATTTGGAAACAATTAAAATAAGATACATAATACCAATATCACATGGATATTTATTTCCGTCATGTAGTTATCTCGTATGTAATTATATACATTATATACTGACAGTGTCGCGCATAGCATTGGGTTGCACACGGCTGGCGCATTTGTGCTGATACGCGACTGCGCATTACGATTCCAAAAACATTAGACATACTGTTTCTAGACTCAAATTTGCTTACAGATGTCACCCGGGATTGACAGCTCGTAAAGTTTTGATGGTTTGAAATAAAGGTGTTGAAATTCTGATCCCGCGTGTGTTTGATTACTCGTTGATAAAATAATTCTAATACTGTTTTTTTTTTCAAGTTCACTTCAGTGCATCTTTAATTATAGTGCTCGTTGAAGTGTTATTTAAAATTCAAAATGTGCTGTGAAGTGGCCTGTGAAATAAACTCCACGAGGCTTATCGATAATGTTTTTTCCAACGAGTTTTTCATATCCAAAGCTTTTAAGGAGTTCAAAGAATCATTCCCTGCTAATGTAGAAAGAAAGGTGACACAACTGCAGAAAAAGAGGCTTTTCATAGTTTTTTATTGACAGGTATATTTTTTTCTATTTTATCAATTAATGAACGGTAATGAATGAGATAAGAAGAATGGTTTTTTATTATTATTTTTATATATATCACACATCAGGAAGGATCATTTACAGGAGTGTCTAGTGTAACATTTCATTCAGAATATTTATAATCATAGAAAAGTACATAGCGCAAATATCAATTGTCTTCATTATATACACAATAATTTTAACGATAGTTTATCAAGAAAAAACAGTACAAAATGTCTTCTGGAATTAAGAGGAAAAAGCTACTTGCCACACGAGGGGGGGGGGTGGAGGGGGGGTGAGACGAGGGAGGGGGGGAGAGAGGACATGTCCTGGCAAAGACCACGTCAGGCTACGTGGGGGAGGGGGGGTTCAAGAGATGCAAAAAATAAAGTGGATCCACGTAGTTTATGGACGCTCCCTAACGAGGAATAGCATATGCACTGTAGCATTGCATCCATTTGGGTCCGGCTGCTACATGGGAGTTAACAAAATATGGTTCAGTAGCTATAAATCGAGTCGGGGTTGAAACAAGTTCGTTCATTTAATCTGAGTCTATACCAGCTATACGTTACACTGCCAGCTCAGCTGTGTAGTAATGTTACAAGCATTACAGGCTTTCGGAGAATGCGTTGTATACAGGTTGAAACTCAGTAACAACTGCAGAGATGTTTATTTCATGATCTACTGAAGTAACTGTAGTTCAATAATATTTTGTTGGCTTTTGTTTCTGTGTAAAATATATACGCGAACTAAATAAATTTAGACCGTACCTTCTATTTGATATATAAGTGCCGTTTTCTGCAAGCCGCATTCAGAAAGCAAATGAATTTTCTTGAGCACGTAATTTTTCTACGTGTGTTTTAAAGTTTTGCCTTTATAAAAGAAAGACATTCTTATAATTCTGAACAGCAACTATGGACTCTACAAATAAGTACACTTAAATTCCCTTTACGGACACCTCCTTTGCTAATTAGAGACAAGAATTAGTAAGCCCATAAATGTGTGACACTAAAATAAAAAAGTTATATTTTTCGGGATTGCAGATCATTCACCTTAGAAACACCGTAGCAGGTAGATATTAGTGTTGGTATCTTTATATCTATTTCCGAATTTCTATGAGTAGAAAGTTTAATAAACAGTACCAGGGTAGTGGTATTGTTTAATAAAATATACCAAGGTAGTGATATTGTTCAATAAATAATACCAACGTAGTGGTATCGCTAACTTCAAATTCATCCACACAGATGGTGTGATAGATATCAGTACAGGATTATCATTATCTCCCAAATAATAACAACGGAAAAGGTGTTAAATAAACAAATCATCTTTCACTCATTGAAATACGAGGTGCTACTTTTTATGCCTGTAAGGTAGTTGGGATGTTAATTCGATTTTGAAAAGAAATTCACATTAGATCTCTTCACCTCAACATATTATAAAAGATTTACTTATTTGTTCTGTGATACTGGTAATTAAGTTTTGATGATAAAATATTCCTATGTTTCAGAAGCTATAACACTAGATCACGTTATCTTTGGTATTACTTGACTGTGAAAGAAGTATTAATGAACATTATTTATTCCCTCCCGTAGGCTAAACGATATGATGGATTTCTCTGTTTGAGTTGTCATTGGATTCTTCTTTACGTCATGAATGTCTCAGGCTATCTTGTTTTACCATAATTCCAGCATGGCACATAATACATTACAATAATGGTGAAATGACACACATACACCCACACACACACACACACACACACACACACACACACTCACACACATATATATATATATATATATATATGAGTAATAAAAAATTGGTCTGAAACGCATACTTTCGAAGTTATAACAGGTCCACAATGTTACGCCCGTCCAGGCAGTGCATGCCTCAGCCCTTCGGCATGCGTGCGACCTTGAGGTTTCGAGGCAAAGCAAGCGGCAACGTTGCATTCGCGAACCAGCACTGTAATGCTGCGCACGTTTCCTCGAAAATACGTTTTTTTGTAATTGATTCAAAAACTTCGTTTAGAGAAACCTTATTCTCGGTCACAGAGACTTTCAGTCGTTTTCTCCCACTTTCCACTCTGTTGCTAATATATAAAATACTGGATCAGTCCCTACATGTAACTAACGTCTCTAAATACCAGAGAAAATATGTTTCAACATTACAGGTGCCTATCGCCCAATTAACAGAAAATACAATTAATACGTGCTCGTGAAAAAAAATATTTAAGTGAACTGCTACGTTTGAGAAATCTGTAACGTTGATATACTCGTAAGCAAGAAGGCTTGGGTAGAATCTCAAAGCTGATGCAGCTAGATTCTGGACGTCCGCACCACCGAAAAGAAAAAAATTGAAAAGTTTGTATGAGTTTTAAGAAAAGAAATATTAATCAATGTATAAGGATTATTATTATCTCATAATTAATATAAAAAAGGTTTAAAATAAAGAAATCACATCTCACTCGTTCCAATACGAGGTAAATTATGGTACTTTCTATTTCTGTGTGACATTCTGCATGGCATTTTGGGTGTTAAGTCAAAGTTTAAATAAATTAACGTAAGATTTGTTGTCCTTGACGTATTATTAACGATTTACTTACTAGCACTATGCTACTGATAATTAAATTCTGATTTTTAAATATTCTTACATTTGAGAAGATCTAACAGTATTACGGGACTGACAAAGGAATGCATCTTGAATAATGAATATCTCTTGCAACTAACTAAAAGGAGTAAAAAAAAAGACACACCTTCGCTCCCTTATTTTACAACTGTAATACCTAAAGTTATTAGACTGTGTGTTTATTATATAAATTACTTGAGAAATTTTGCAGATGGGTACTTGATGTACGTATGTACACAATATCCATATGATATTCTCTAATTCATAGATATAAAGAATAATCTCTGATTAATTTACCTACAATATGTTTAGAGTAAATGTTATATGAAGCAAGTACCCACCTGCAACATCTCTTAACCAACTGCCAAGCGTGGTGGGTGAGCGGTAACGCTCTGGTCTCTCATTCGGGAGGACGCCGGTTCGAATTCCCGTCCGACCATCCAAATTTCGGTTTTCCATGGTTTCCATAAATCACTTCAGGCGAATGCCGGTATGGTTTCTTGAAAAGGAAATGGCCGAATTCCTTCGCGTTCCTTTCCCCACATCCTCTCCCATCTCTAATGACCACGACGTCGGCGAGGCGTAAATCCATAAGAAAGAAAACCTATAAACAATTAAATTAATGACTACTCAATCTAATAGGTATTCCTGTTCTAAAATAATGGAGTGAAATTTTGTTTATCACACCACCTTAGAGCAATTAAAATCATTAATGCTGATAAACCGTTTTTTAACGTTTAAGCAACTTATTGCATTCGGGTTTTCTTGTATATTTCTAATTATATTCTATACCCCATATTACAACAATAAGCAATCTCATCATTTTGGACTTCCAACATCGTGAAACTATTATTGAGCAAAGACAACTTAGGTAAAGTATGGCAGTATACAACAAAAACTTTGCAGTTAGGTGGCATTCTCCAGTCGAAAATTGGCTTGAAAACAGCGTGCTTTTAGTAATGAGGGATGTTTAAATAGAAACAGACACAGTGTAATTCCCCTTCTGGTTCAGCATAACGAACTGTATTGTTTGAAAACAGTTCAAAGTTTTTATAGAGGCTACAACGCTCACATAAGCTCCGGGAATATTTGGATGCTATGAAAGTGAAACGGAGATTAACACCGAGCGTGGTGGGTGAGCGATAAAGTACTTACTTACTTTTTTTAATTTTTTTTTTTTACTTACGGCTTTACGCCTTCGGCCATGGCATTTTTGAAGGAAGCATCCTGGCATTCGCCTGGAGTGGTTTGGGAAAACCATGGAAAACCTAAATCTGGATTCGCGGACGGGGATTCGAACCCGCGTCCTCCCGAATTCGAGGCCAGAAAGTTAACCGTTCACCCACCACGCTCTGTTTGGGCCTTATATTCTGAAGTACGCAGGTTCGATTTCCCGTCCGGCCATCCAGATTTTACATAGTTTCCCTAAATCATTCCAGGGGAATGCAGGGTTGGTTCCTTCAAAAGGCGTTGGCCTCCACTCCTTTCCCGCCTTTAATTACCATAAGAAAAAATAAACAATGTTTAAATTGCTTTACGCCTCGTCGACGTCGAGGTCATTAGAGGCGGGATGGACTGGGGACAAAAACGGGGAAGGAATTCGGCCATGGCTTTTTGAAGGAAGCATACCGGAATTCCCTGGAGTGATTTGGGGAAACCATGTAAAACTAAAATCTGGATGCCCGGGGGATTCGAACCCACATCATCCCGAGTGCGAGGCCAGAGCGTTACCGCTCACCCACCACTCTCGGTCAACAAGAATGTTGTAGGAGTAACATACTCCACGATATCCACCAACTGCTGAGATATCGGGAATTGTAAGAAATTTTAATCCATGCCATAGACACGACTATTACCTTTGACAGGGAGCCTGCCGGAAAGGAAGTTTCTGATCTTATAAAACTGCAAGTATATCAACACCGAACCATGTATACAGACGTCCTTCTGCTGGAAATAGTACTTTAAGTAACTTTTCAAACGTCACCGTATCATTACGTCGGAAACATAAGTCGAAATTGCTAAATATTCATCAAAATAGTATTACCACATAGCGTTAACATTACCTTCCAATAAACATATTAGCGAACTACTACCTGTTCATAGAATTATTACCAAGCATTAGATATACTCATCTGACAATTATCGTAAGTATTTTCGGTTTTCTGTCAACTTAATGACGAAATATTATAGAACATTAAGATTAAATCAAGAATATTGGAACTGAACATGAAAATCAAAATATATTCTGACGATGTACATATATCTGCAAATATTTGTTCAAACTTTCAAAAACTGTAGTTATTGCTGAAAAAATTTTTGTTACGGATGCAGATATACAGGTTTTGTGCTCGAAATTAATCTTTTTTAAGATCAAATTTACTTTTAAGCAGACAAAATTTTCCTTCAGCTCAGACATTTAATGGCATACATGCAATATTAAACATAAAATACTTATTTAATACCAGAAGTATTTATGTTCAACTTCGTCTCCTGTAAAAATTGCCTTGCGATTTCTCGTGGTAATATTAAGTCCTTTGTGACTTAAAATCACGGAGGCTCACAACGATCTGTTTACAAAGTATCGATCGAATCAATGTATTAATATGTATCGAGTGGTCGCCTATCGAGTAGAATGAGCGTGGTGGGTGAGCGGCGAACGCTCTAGCCTCGCATTTGAGAAGACTCGGGTGCGAATTCACGTCCGGCAAACAGATTTGGGTTTTCCATGGTTTCCTCAAATCACTCAAGGCGAATACCGTGATGCTTCCTTCAAAAGGCTATGTCCGAATTCCTTCCCGTTTCTTGTCCCCAGTCCTTTCCCGCATTTAATTATCTCGACATCGACGAGGCATCGAGCAATTAAAAAAAAAAAAAAATTCTGTAGAATCCTTGCTCATAGGACGACAGGAGTAACTACGAATAATATGAACAAATGTTATAGATGAATTCACTCTTCAGTCATCCATAAGGCGAATCCTTTTTGCAAAATAAGAGATTATAGTTTTCAAAAGGATGAATTTGTTCTGTCATTGGATGAATTGTTTTCATGCAGGTTGAATTTGTAGTGAAAAAACTTGTACATGCTGCAGTCAAGAGAGAATCAACTGGGCGATGGATACCTTAACCCTAGCTGATGTGGCAACAGCGCGAAAGTCTTATCAGAGCTTGGAGTGCCAAAGCCAACGCACTTCTTTCTAGCCAGAATGTTAATGTGTACATTACCGAAGCATAATTATTAACTTAATAGTACACTGTAGTGGGCTGGTGACTCAGTGGCTGAGGAGTGGAAATCGAAAGGTCTACGCTTCGAATCCCTGTTTCGGCGGGGAGTTTAAAAGCCCTTTAACCCGACCTTCACCTGTGGCACAGCTTTCTGAATAATTTGAAGTACGCCATAACGCTTCCGTGGTTCGGATTCCACGTTAAACTATATGTCACCTTTACACCGTAGGATTACCCGCTAAGGAGTAGAGGTACAGGAAAATGCCCCCTTACCCCCCCCCTAAGCAAAATAGTCTATTCTAAAAAATGGTTTAGAGCTCTGTATAGTTAAAAATTTGATTTAAAGAACTCAACTCGATACATATTAGTGCTGTTAGTGTGTTTATATTAACTAAATCTTTCTTAAGAATACATTATAAATGATTAAAAGAACACAAATTTTGATCCTGCAAAAAAGGTGCCTTAATAGCGTCCCCTAATTTTTTTTGCAAAGTTGATTAAAATAGTTTTAAAATTTCTTATGGTATATTTATAAATATGACAACATGTGTATACATTTTACTTCATATGATTTACAGAGCCTGAAGAGCTGTCTGGTGGATTCCACTTTAAACTGTAGGTCCCCTGTACTCGGCAGGACTAATGGGCTAGGTGAATGTGGCTACGACAGCCGCGGAATGCGCAGCCAGTAGAAACCCTGTCACCAGGTCATTACGACCACACGGAATGTTATTATTTCCCATCCAGAAAAAAATAGTATTTTACTTTTTTTTTTTAACATGAACTAGAAGCATATTGAACACATGATCCATTTCATTCGTCTCTTGTCTTGGGCAAAACGCTTTCCACAAATTTGACATGACGCAGCATTATCGTTTGAGCTATCCTCGTCATAGATGTACACCAATACTCAGAGTCACTTATTTTTTTGCGAATGTTTCTTCTGACGCTCAGTCGTAATTTTTTTTCCCCTCGATAAAGTCTTCTAGAATCGTCTTATGGGGCTTCCTGATACCCGGAGTGGGGTCCCGATGAAACCTGATTTTTTAACCGACTTCAAACAAAGGAGGAGATTCTCAATTCATCTGTTTACTTTTATTTTTTTATTTTTTTTGCGAATGTTTCTTCTGACGCTCAGTCGTAATTTTTTTTCCCCTCGATAAAGTCTTCTAGAATCGTCTTATGGGGCTTCCTGATACCAGGAGTGGGGTCCCGATGAAACATGATTTTTTAAAAAGGAGGAGGTTCTCAATTCATCTGTTTACTTTTTTTTTTTTTTTTTTTTGTATGTATGATTAGCGATATCTTCGCCAATTTTGAACCGATTTAAATGAAATTTTTTTAGTGGATAGGGTATACTTCCAAAGTGGTCCCATATGAATTTAATTGAGAAACCACCCCTTCTACCCCTTTCTCCCCTTAATTTTTATACAAATCCACATTTTTTAACCGATTTCGATGGAACTTTGGACATGTATGTCAAAAATAAAGAGAAAAATTCTGTCAACTTTTGGTTTAAAATAACTGAACCCCTCTCCCCCATCCACCCCCTTAATTTTTGCCAATTTTCTTTATATAAAGCTACAATCGACACCATTTAACTGATATCCATTAAAGTTCGCATATACATGAATTTTTCATGGAGAAGGTTTCTGACCAAACCAATTTTTAAAAAAATAAAAAAACCACCCCTTAATTTTTTTTTATAAACTTACATTTCTTATCTGATTTTGATTGAACTTTGCACATGTATACTTTAAAATAAAGAGAAAAATGCTGTCAACAGTTGGTCTGCCAAAGCTCAACCTCTCTCCCTTATTCCTGTCCCTTAATTTTTGTCAATGTTCTTTATAAAAAGCTACACTCGACACCGTTTGACCGATTATCATCAAAGTTGGCACATACATGTAATTTTTCATGGAGAAGGTTTCTGACCAAAAAATATAAAAAAACCACACCTCTCCCCTTTACACCCCTTAATTTTTATACGAACCCACATTTTTTATCCGATTTCGATGGAACTTTGGACATGTATAGTCAAAATAAAGAAAAAAATAGTCAATTTTTGGTTTGAAAAAAATGAAGCCCTCTCCCGCTTTCCAACCCCTTAATTTTCGCCAATGTTCTTTATACAAAGCTGCAGTCGACACCATTTAACTGGTCTCCATTAAAGATGGCATATACATGTAATTTTTCGTGGAGAAGGTTTCTGACAAAAAAAAAAAAAAAAAAAAAAAAAAAAAACACCTCATGCCTCCCTTTACACGCCTTAATTTTATAGAAATCTACATGTCTTATCTAATTTTGATTGAATTTTGCACATGTATACTTTAAAACAAAGAGAAAAATCCTGTCAACATTTAATCTGCCAAAGCTCAACCACTCTCCCTCCTTCCATCCCCTTAATTTTTGTCATAGTTCTTTATAAAAAGCTACAGTCGACACCGTTTGACCGATTACCATGAAAGTTTGTGCTTATATGTATTTTTTCACGAAGAAGGTTTCTGACACAAAAATCCAAAACCACCCCCTCTCCCCATTAAACCGCTTAATTTGTATACACACCCACAGTTTTTATCCGGTTTAGATAGAACTTAGCAAATTTTTACTATAAAACAAAGAGAAAAATAATTTCAACATTTGGTTTGCATAAATTGAACCCCTTTCCGCGTTTCCACCCCCTTGATTTTTGTCAATTTTCTTTTTAAAAAACTACAGTCGACACCATTTGACCGATCTTTATGAAAGTTGGCACACATATTTATTTTTTTATGGACAAGATTTTTTGACCAAAAATCCGAAAACTACCATGGCTGCCCTTTTACATCCCTTAATTTTTGTACAAACCCACAATTTAATCCGATTCCGTGGAACTTCGCATGCGTATACTTTAAAAGAAATAGAAAAAGGAAAATACTGTCCACATAACTTTCACAAAAACGCAAACATTATCCCCCATTCTACCCCTTTAATTACTGTCAATGTTTTTTATATAAAGCTACAGTTTCTATCTGATTTTGAAGGAGGTATGCACATGTATACTTCAAAACAAACAGGAAAATACTGTCTACATTTGGTTTTGAGAAGCCAAAACTCTCTCCCCCTTTCCACCCCTTAATCTACACAAAGCTACAGTTTCTATCCGATTCTGAAGAAAATTTGCACACATATACTTTAAAACATACAGAGCAACTGTGTTGAAATTAGGTTGCAGAAGCCGAACCCCTTCCCTTCTACCCTCACCCCTCCAAATTTCCAATGTTCTTTACAGATTTCCACAGATTTTATCAGATTTCTGTGGAACACTGCACATGTATACTTAAAAACAAAAGAGAAACATAGTGTCTATATTCTGTTTACAAAACCAAACCGCTCACTCCCTTATATCATTTAATTTTTACAAATGTTCTTTACACAAAGCTACAGTTTTTATCTGGGTTCGATGGAACTTTGCACATGTATACTTTACAACAAAGAGAAAAATACTGTCCACACTAGCTTTACAAAAACCAAACTACTCTTCGTCCCCATACCCCTTAATTGTTTTTTAAACATCTACAGTTTTTATCTGATGTCAATAGAAATTTACGCAAGTATACTTTAAATCATTCAGAAAAGGCAGTCTACATTTGGTATACAAAAGCCGAATCCCTTTTCCCCTTTACCCCCACTAATTTTAATTTCCAATCTTCTTTACAAAAATCCACAGTTTTAAATCCCGTCAAAATCAATTAAGCTATTTTTAAGTCATGGTAGAATATTTATAAAATAAATGTGTCCTAATATCTCAACGTGTACTTCAGATTTCAACTTGGACTCCAAGCTTTCACGTTGTTAAAACCAATAAAAAAATCTATATTTGCTGTGTGATGACGGAACAAACAGATATACTCCAGAGACAGATTTGTGTATTTGGTATGTATTAATGCCCAGATGTTACATGTTTCGATTATCGAGCAGTAGCTTTAACGGATGTTATGATCAGATCGAAACACAGCCTGGGCCATAATGTAAACTGACATTCCTTAACACAACATCCAATTCACCCAGGAAGTTGTTGGGGTGTATAGGGACTTAATTTTTTTTTTTTTTTTTTTTTTTTTTTTTTTTTTTTTTTTTTTTTTAAAGCTAGCGCTTTAACCGCTGAGCTGCCAGGAAGTTCGCAAAATGAGAACTGCTGCGCCATATTTAAAATGAAAAACAAACTATAATACCACTAAAAATTTAAAAAATTAAAAATTAAATAATTGTTAAAAAAAACATAAAAACAGCCTTCAAAAAAAGCACACTAAAAATTATAAAATAACTTTATACCTGCTTAGAAGAAAGTAAATCTAAATGGACAATACATTTCTGTTATTGAAATTTTTACATTAATTAGTTATTTTTGGAGTAGGTGCCAGCCAAAGCAAGAAAAACAAAAGATAAAAACAATAATGAATAACAACAATACATAAAAAATCATGTTACTACTTACCTACGTTTAATGCTAGTAACATGTTCCAACAAAACTGAAACATACAGATGATACGCCGATATGATAATAACTGTAAAGCATTTACTGAATGATGCAGCCTACCAACTGACACTGTAGCGCCAGAGATATGCCAGGATGACCAACAAGGCCAAGCCACAGATTAAAATACTGTTAATTTGTTTCTCTAAGCTGTCTCCCGCAATAACTTTATCTGCCTCACGACATGCTGTAAAGTAGGTATATGGAATTATTGTTTGTACTCCCCGTTTCGCCCCGAACACCACATAAAGTTCAGTAATTCGATCTTCGCGATGTGACAGCTGGCACCGACTCCAAAAACAACTAATTAATGTAAAAATTTCAATAACAATAATGTAAAATATTGTCTATTTAGATTTACTTTTTTCTAAGCAAGGTTTAAAGTTATTTTAAAATTTTTAGTGTGCTGTTTTCGAAGGTGGTTTTTATATTTTTTAACAATTATTTTATTTTGTACTGACTTTACGCCTCGTAGACGTCGAGGTCATTAGAGGCGGGAAAGGTGTGGGGGCAAGGAACGGGAAGGATTTCGGCCATGGCATTTTGAAGGAAGCATCCCGGAATTAACCTGGAATGATTTGGGGAAACCATGGAAAACCAAAGTCTAGATTCCCGAACTGAGATTCGAACCCGTGGCCTCCCAAATGCGTGGCCAGAGCGTCAACCGTTTACCTACCACTAACTTGATTTTTTTTCTCCTTGCAGATAGCCACTCTGTTAGCGTCTTATCAACCTTACGTCATTCCAAAATTGTTATTTTCTTCATGAAACTTTGAGTTTAAAGCACATGTTTTGTTAATTACGTTGCTCCTAAGTCCTTCCCCGAAACGGATTTGAGAATCTGAAAGGGGACAGATTTAGGACTCCGGTTATAGTAAAAGTGGTGACCGCTTCTAAGCAAATGACTACAGGTACACATCTGTGATAATTGGAACGTAATGTTAAAATAGTATAATTAAATACTGGAAAACATCAATATAACTGTTAAAAGTTGATTAGGCACTGTTGACTGTAGCAAGCTTTCACAAAACCTATTTTTGAAACATTAGAGCGAACACAACAAAGCAACTTCGTCACTACCAGCAGTTTTTTTTTTTTTTTTTTTTTTGGTTGGCTGTTAGCCTTGGGCTAATTACGCCATAAACATAGGGTTGTTATTGTTAGGGTTTATGTTTATTTGACTTATATACAAATTTTGGTATTATCTACATATTTGCATATGGTATTGACAACTTTGGTGCAGGGAGTTGCTAAGTTGATCATTAGAGATATTACATCAGTAATTTTTAGCTGTTTTTCAATCAGCTCCTTTCTCATGTCTCTGTAAGTTTTGCATCTAAGTAAGACGTGATATATATCTTCCAGTTCACCACATCTATCACAATTTGGCGACTCTACAATGCTCATGATATGCTTCTTATCCTTTAAAAGGGAGTGTCCTGTACGTAACCTGTTGAATAATGTAATCTTCCTTCTGCTTAGTTCTTTGGTCTCGTACCATGGCGTTCTTTCGATTCTGTTGCAAATGGCCCGATGCCACAATCCCTTGGAATCCTTGTTGATTTGCCATTTCATTTCCCATTCTTTCAGTGTTATGGTCCGCGCAGTGTGTCTAAGGTCAGTGAACGGTATTGCGACGTCCTCCTTTTGTGCTGCAACTAATTGTTCTTTGGCTGCCTTATCGGCTCTTTCATTTCCCTGTATACCCACGTGGCTTGGTACCCATTGTAATTGTAGGTCTATCCCTTTAGCTATTGTCTTCATTATTTCTCTAGCCACTTGATAGGCTATGTAGTTTTTTCCCTTGCCTTTAGGGATTGCTAAGATTGCCTGCAAGGCGCTTCTCGAGTCTGAACAGATTACTGCTTTCTTTTTCTCTGTACTTTGAACATATTGTATTCCTTTGAGAATGGCGAAAAGTTCTGCAGAAAAGGTCGAGAATTGGTTCGGCAGTCGAAACGCTTCTACGACGTCGCTTCTAGGTTCCACATATGCAGCTGCACATGCCTCTTCCCCCGCCTTGGATCCGTCCGTGAAGATTTGACACCAGTCTTTCCACTTTGTATTGATTGTTTCAATCGTCCTTTGTTTCGCTTCTTCCTGATTCCAGTATTTTCTTTCGAGCTGCTCTGATGTGATGTACAGGTACACATGTGAAGCTAAATCCACTTTTTGCCAAGGTTGTTTTTCCGAGTAGAGGTCGTTGTTTTCTGCCGTATGGATATTCCACTTACTAGTTAGCTGTCTGTATGTTACTAGTCTTGGCATTCTGTGAGGGTCTGGAGGTTTGCTTCGAATCTCATGGGCTAATATCTGTACTTTCCTCAACAGGCTTCTTTTTTGGAGCTTACTCTTAACCAGAAGTTCAACCCTATTTTCTTTCTGCGTATATGTAGCGGCGGGGTTATTGTCTCTGCTTCCATTGCCGCTATTGGAGTGGTCTTAATGAAGCCTCCTATTATCCTCATTACCGCTGCCTGCAGTGAATCAAGTTTCGCCTGTAGGGTTTTGCAAGCATTATCGTACAGAAAGCTTCCATAGTCCAGTCTGCTTCTAACTACGCTGTAGTACACATTGCTGCAATGGGCGAGGATCCGCTCCCCAGTTCATTGAAGCAACTACTTTCATTGTATTGATCCGCGTTAGAGATGACGCTCTCAGATCCATTATGTGTTTTCTCCACGTAAGCTTTGAGTCTAGCTATATTCCAAGAAATTTGCATTTCCTTCACCAACTCCATCCCAATACCGTTTAGAGTTATTTTAAGCTCATTTTCTTGATAATGTCTATGGGTAAATATACATATTTTACTTTTTTGTATTGTCATGTCTAATCCTTTCTCTCTCAGCTTTTCAAGGATTGCTGTAACTGCGGCTTGTAGTATTACTCTTGCCTTTTCTTTGTCGGGATGGGAGACATATATCATAAAATCATCCGCATACTGAAGGAAGGTCACCATTCCTGGTAGCTCGGTGAACAGCTTAGCCGAATATATATTAAGAGGGTCGGACTCATTGGGTCACCCTGTGGAATTCCCTGCTAGACGTGTCGTTCAAGTCTCTTTCCTTCTGCTGTGTGTATTATATTCACTCTGTGACCCAGGTAATTGCAACACCAAGATATGAGTTTATTATGTAGCTTCATCTCTTCCATGGCTTCCTGTAATATATTGATCTGTATGTTATTGTATGCGTCTTTTATGTCCAGGAACGCAGCTAGGAGATAGTTGTTTCTGACAAAATTTAATTGGATGTCCGTAACTAGTGTGCTAATGACATCCATTGTGCTGCACCCCTTCCGAAATCCCATGGTGCGGTGATCGAGGTTTCGGTGGTGTTCTACATGCCATTCCATCCTGTTCTTTATCATTGTGCTCATTAATTTAGCCATGCACGGGATTAGTGATATAGGCCGATATGCCGATGCATCATTCTTGTCCCTATTGGGTTTCGGCACTGGGACAATTACTACATTTCTCCATTGTTCCGGCACGTAAGATCTGTTTATCATTTCGTTGAATAGGTTCAGAATTTTATGTTTAGCATTTTGTGGCATGTTGTCTATCATTGAATACGTGATACTATCCATTCCTGGAGCTGTATCCCTCTTTTTAATGGCACTTTCAAGCTCAGACATGCTGAAGAATTCGTTATTTGAGATGTTGTAGTTTTCTTTAGGGTGCTGCTGAGCATTCCATACCATATTCCCGGGAACAAATGCAGGTGCCGTTAATTCTAGAAATTGTTCCGCCAGCTTGTCGTCTGTGTAGATGATGTTTTGGGAAGATCTCTTGCCGTTGAACCATCGTAGCTTCTTCCACATTTCTTGCGTCGAAGTGCCATATTTGATGCTGGAGCAGAAGGTTTTCCATCCTTCTCTTTTGGTTTTTCTGATAGTGTTTCTGGCCTCTGCTGTTGTTTGTCTAAGTATCCTAAAATTCTGGAATGTCGAGTCTTTTCTATACATTTTGGTTGCAAGGCGTCGTCTCGCTACTGCTCTAGCGCATTCACTGGTCCACCAGGGTTTTCTATTAATCTTGCTTTCCTCATTTACTTTATATTCCGGGAAGCATTCTTCTGCCGTTTTAATTATTATCTCTTCCAATTCATTGTATCGTTGTTGAAGGTTGCCTGTGTTTGAGCTTAAGTGCTCTATTCTTGTACTGATTCTTCTTGGTATAAGTTCCAGTTAGCTCTACTGCAGATCCAGTGCCTCTTAGATGTGCTTAACTTCGTTTTCGCCACGGAATCCAACGTGATTTTAAGTATCAGATGATCGCTACCTAATGAGTCCTGTAGCATCTCCCATTTAGTCCTGGTCCTCAGGCATGCCGCAATTAGTGAGATGTCGGGTGACGAGTTCCTTTGGAATGGCGTCCCTAGTCGCGTTCTGTGCTTGTTGTTCAGCACGGTAAGTGATGACGAGGTTATCGCCGACGCCAGTTCTTCACCTTGCTGATCCCGCTGTCTTTCCTGCCACATCGGGTGGTGCGCATTAAAATCCCCTCCCACGAAGCTTTTGGGTGGTATCTGATCAAATAGAGCTTCCCAGTCCTCTTCCTTCATGTTAACTTGAGGAGGTTTGTAAACAACAGTAACATTTTCTATCGGATCTTTGTGTTTCAGGTCGACGGATAGCACTTCTAAATTAGCAGACGGCTCTACTATGTCTCTGATGTTGCTCTTCACATCATTTCTGACAAGTATGGTTACTCCTCCAAATCCGTCACCCCTATCTTTCCTATGGATGTTGTAGTTTTTATGCTTTATGTTAATATTATCATATAGCCAAGTTTCGGTGATCAATAGGGCGTGGGGAGCATGTTCCTCAATAACTCTCTGTAATTCATTCCATTTGGGTACCAGGCTTCTGGCATTCCATTGTAGAATTATAAGTTTAGCCCTTTTATCCATTATTATCTGCAGCATCACCTATCTCCATTGTGTTTTCACTGTCTCCCATTTGCTTTATTTCTTGCATGACCATCTTAGTGGATTCTTCCTGAATTTTTTCTATCACTTCCTTGGGGATGTTTCCATTTAATTGTTGCATAATGACTTTGGTCACAATTTTCACAATGATGCTAATGCTTTCGACATTCGTTTCCTTGTTTTCATGCTCCGCCATCTGATCTGTACTTGTTTCTCTTCTTACTGCAGGTAATCTTCTTTCATGTATCTCCTTATATTGGTTGGTCTTTTCTCCCATTGCAGCTGCACTAAAGGTTTTGGACTGTATGGGGGGAAATTCTTTTGGGTTGTGTTCATATCCTGCCCTGGCTGGTGTTTTACTGCCAAGTGCCTGTGTCTGCTTTCGCTCCTCTTCTCGTTTCCTTATTGGACATGCTCTGTCGTTTGCTTTGTGGTCTCCACCACAATTCGCGCACTTAACTTCTTCCTTGTTACAGCAGGTTGCATTGTGCTCCTCTCCGCATTTAGTGCACCTTTCTTCCCTCTACAGTTGGAGGAGATGTGACCAAATCTTTGGCATTTAAAGCACTGCGTCACTGGATACACGTATGGAGTAACCTTGAATCTGAGATAGTAGATTTCTACTTCTTCCGGAAGAAACTGGCTTTCAAACGTGAGTAGAACCGTTTGTAATGGTTTTCTTTCTATTTTTCCGTCCAAATGTATACTTTTCATGAATCTTCTTACGCCTACTATGGGAGCGGAAGCTTTAACGTTTCTTATCAGCTCTTCGTCATTCAAGTCTGTAGGGACGTACTTGATTACACCTTTGCACTCTACCCTGCTTGCAGGGATATAAGCCTTTAGTCTTAGTGACTGTAAGAAGACATCATTTCCAACGAAGTTGTTTGCCGCCTCAGCTTTAGTAAATTCCAGCATCATCCGATTTTTTCCCTGTTGGTTGATCCTCTGAAGACCATTAATCTTGTTATAGAGTATTTTGCCTAGTTGTATAGGGTGAGGCAGTTGGCTGTTCATCTCTGGTTCGATTGATACTAGATATGGTCCCTGTGAGTGCCGGTTATACAGTCTGAAACGTTTCAGTGGTGCTGTGTTATTTTCCTTTTGTCCTTCTTGACTTGATCGTGTTGGGTTCAGTTGGTCATTTGTTGATCTGCTCGCAGTCTCTGTGACGTGATATGTCAGCTGCTGCGAGGGTGTTGTCTGCTTTATAGTTTGATCCTTGTTCAACTTAGGCACTATTTCTGTTGTATCGAAATCTTCTTTGTTGCTTATAGGTATACTTCTTTTCCCGGTAGCTCTTCTTTTCTTTCTAAGATTGTATTTAACTTCTTCTTCACTGTCCTCATTGTGTTCTTCTATTTTCTTTTTTGTTGTCTCTGACATGTCTTGTTCTGCTTGATAAATGAATAGTTCATTCCTCTCCTCTGCAGCTTTGGCAGTAGCACCGCCACTCGCTTCCGCCATCCTGCCTCCTTCACGATCTTTAAAGTTTCGGATAGATTGATGTGTATCCGAGGTACACTCGCTTCCTTCGAGTTAATTTAGCAGATACTTTATATTCTAATGCTATGTCCACTACGTCTGGTTTTCACTAATATACACACTCGGCGCAAATGCCGCACACTGTTGTAGTCCTGCTTCACTAACAACCACACACGTAAACAGGAAAGGCTCACTCTCGGCTGTACACTAGTTCCGCATGCACACGTAGCTGAAGCTAAACTGACTACCAGCAGTCAACTGCATTGTAATGAAGATTTCCCTACGCTCTCGCTAGATTTCAGCACTTACCACGGAACTTAAAGGGGAAGAGACGAATTTTTTTAGAAAGGAGATGGATTTCGAGCACTTTACCTTACTGGCCACTCTACCTCCAATACCAGTCTTAATATGCCTCCTTCGGGAGGTTTCCAACCAAACTTCGGGTTGAAGACCACACAAAGTTTTTTTTTATCTTTTTTATTTTGAAGATGTCAAACAAGCAAAAATTTGATTGCATACACATTTCGGCAATGATACATTTTGGAATCGATAAATGTACAAGTCAGATAACTTCATATGTGCAAGTCGTGCAGTGATTCTATCCCCTTTCGTTAAGGGCCTTATTCACGAAGACACACGAATAGCGGTTCGTGTAATTAGCGTAGCAACTGGAGTAAGTTATGGAAGAAAATCATAAAAGAGGATACTAAAAATTGCTTTGAGGTGTGTGCAAAAAACGTTGAATGAAAATTAAGGGCTGAGCTTTCTCAGAAGTTTTTGAAGCACTTCACATTTTCCACGCGCTTTCTCACTTGTGACGTATCACGTGGCCATCATTAAACTCTTGAAACGAAGAAGTAGAACGTAGAACTGCGTGTAAAAGCTAAAGCAACTCCGGTGAAGGCGGAAACCCGTTTTTCTGCGGGCAAGGTTTTTATGATAGTCTTTTGGGATGGTTAAGGCCAGAACAATGGAAAGGGTAGTAGAAGAGATAGTAACTGAAGATTAGTTTGAACTTAGGAAAAACCGCGATACAAGTATAGCAATTCTGGCTTTAAGATTAATACCTGAAGGGCGGATCAAGGAAAAAAGAAACTTTTATGGCGTTTGTTGCTTTAGAAAAGCTTTTGATAATGTTAGGTCGAACAAGATGTTCAAAATTTTAAAGAAGCCAGGCCTAAAATATCGGAAGAATGCGTTATAAGTTATCCAAGAATCAAGTGGCTGTAATAAAAGTAGCGAATCGGGAGAGACATGCATAAGTTAAAAATGGTGTTAGACAAGGTTGTAGTCTGTGTCTATTAGTAATCAATTTGTTCGGAGAGGAAACAATAAAGGAAGCGAAGGAAAAAATTACAAGTGTTCAAAGCGAAAAGGTCAGTATGTTACGATTGGATGACGACATTGTCTTGTTAGCAGAACAGGATGAAGATATTGAGAAGTTACTGAATGCAGTGAACAAACTACTGAAGGAAGATTTTGAACTAAATATAAACCAAATCAAAACAAAAGTGAAAAAATATAGCAGAAATATACCAATAATTATAGATTTCCGGCGGTACACCCGTGAAGACTACATTGCAATTATAGATTCATTATCAAAATAGGATCGGATGCGATAGTAATTATCTTACTTGGGAAGTAAAATTACAATTGATGGCCGAAGCAGGAATAGCATTGGCAAAAAAAGCCTTCATGAAAAAAAGAGAAATCTTTTAGTTTCAAATAGTGGTCTAGGACTTTGAAAGAGTTTTTCAAAACTCTGTGTGTGGAGCACAGCACTTTATGGTAGCTAAGCATGGAATACCAGAAATAAGGAAAATAAAGCATTTGAAATGTGGTGCTATAGAAGGATGATGAAAATTAGGCGGACAGATAAAGTATGAAATGAACAAGTTTTCGAAATGATGTGTGAGGAAAGAAGTTTGTTTAAGAGTCTTATAAAAAGGAGAGACAGGATGGTAAGTCATATTTTGGGATATGCAGGATTGGTTAACTTGCTGGTGGAGGGAACTGTAAGAGGGAACTGTAGAGGAAGACAGAGATTAGAACGTATGAAACATATAATTGAGGATGTGGGTTGTAAGGTGTATGTTGAGATGAAGAGGTTGGTGCAAGTTAGGAAGGAATGGAGGATTGCATCAAACCGGTCGAGAGACTGATGACAGCATAAAAGGTGTTGTGTAGGACTATTTTTCGCTTGAACGACTGCGTACTGGTTCTAACATTTGGTCCAGTTAGAGAGGCCTATCGGTGCAAAAGAAGCAATATTCCGATCAGCAGTGTCCGATAACGCTCAGACCCACATTAAGGTAAGCACACCAACAGTAGAAAACACCCTAAGAATTTATTTTTCAATTTTCGAAGCCTCTGACCCTACTATTTTATAACTATGAATTCTAAAGTCAATTTCTGCATTCTGAATATATTCCGTTGTACATAGATGAGCCAAGCATTATGATCACTTCCAACTGCGGGTTTTCAATCATTTTTGAATGACGTTGCGGATTAGTCATGCAGTAAGGACCGTATCAAGTGGAGCAGAGACGCAAAGAGTCATTCTAGCGACGATACGTGTGACAAATGCGGAAATCCATTGACATAAGTGACTGCAACAAAGGGCAGATTGTTATGGTCTGATGCCTGGGAAAGGGCATCCCGGAATAGGACAGGCTGGTCGACTATTCGCGTGCTACTGTAATGAGCATCTGTGGAAAGTAGCTGAAGGACGGTGAAACCACGAGTAGGGGACAAGGTGGTGGAGGTTACACCTCATTACAGAATGCCGAGTTTGGAGACTTGCCCGCTCTGAAAAGCTGATATGGGCGATATATGGGAGATTTAACGGCAGAGTACAATGCTGGAACAAGCACAAGTGATTTGGAGCACATTGTTGAACATGGGGCCCCGCAGTACACGGCCCCTACGGCCGGTCGTCCACTGGCACCGAATTCGTCCGACTGGCCGATCGGCCGTAAAAGGCCGAATATGACCGAGTAATTCCGAGACAGGTAAAGGAATTGTTATGCGTCTACTGGGCACGACCTATTCGGACGTACACGGCCGAGTGACCAACGAATCCCATTAAAATGGGATCAGTCGGAAGTATTCGGCCGAATGGCAAACACCTCTCCTAATAAACAAATCTTCATATATTTTTTTATCTTTTATCTGATCTTGATTTGTATTTTTTAAAACTATTTCATACACTGTGGGGTTACACAGTCACAGTAAATATTCTAATAAAAATATCTACGGAAAGGACAATTATTGCAAGTGCATCTACGCAGTTATAATAACTTTTGTATTAAAATCTGTACAGTAAAGACTATTATTTGAATTTCGTACTAGAATATTCTGAAACGATTATGAGATATCGCCCTTGTCAGGACCCCATCTGGGGATAGGCTATCTAAGGCTGCAGCCTATGAGCCACCACCACAAAAACAAAATTTTCTTGTTTCTTATATTGCATCTTGTTTCATTCTTGTATGTTCATTATTTTTAAAATTGAAACATCAATTTCCTCAAATTTGGCAACATGGACATGCATCTCAATTTTACATTCCGTTTGTTCTATAATTTTTCAGAGCGATTTTAATAAATTGTATTGAATACCTTAATGATTTTCAATTATTTTCATTTTTATCTCAACAATTCTATATGATTTACGATACAGTAAAATATCCTACAATTTAATAATAAATTTCATACGTTTATTTTACGTTTTTTTGTTAGAAAATTGCTATAAAATGCGAGGTTAAATTTCAAAATATTTACGCGGGTAGGCGCGCATCACAGCTTCAGCCCAAAGGTCTGCACATCGTAAATACGGCCCTGACCTTCGTAATATTTTGCAAGGGCAAGGTAAAGTCTATTTTTACGAAATATAAGTCACTACACATTTTATAAAAACATCCCGTTCACTTATTGTTGAAGCGACAATGACGAATCGGCAATGTGTGTCGGATGTAATTCGGCTGCAGTGACCCAACGACATCGTCAATTACGGCACGAAATAATCAAGATTGACCCTGAATCAATGGAAACGTATCGCCTGGTCGGATGAATCACGTTTCTTGTTACACCAGGTCGCTGATCGTGCCTCTTATTCGCCGTCTGTTCGAAACATGCACCCCGCCATGGACGCAGGCCCGTGCTATGAGGGACATTTACCTGGGCTTCCATGGAACCTGTAGTAGTGATCGAAGGCACCATAACAGCTGTGGACTACGTGAACTTTATTACGGACCACCTGAATACCTTCATGTCTTTCATGATGGTGATGGCATCTTACAGCAGGATAACTGTCCGTGTTACAATTCCAGAATCGTGCTGCAGCAGTTTTAGAAGCATGGTAATGATGTCTTGGCTACCAAATTCACCTGATCTCAACGAGACAGAACACTTCCGGGACATAATCCGGTGCCTGCTCCGTACTCACAAACCGCAGATCCGTATTTTAAGGGAATTGCGTGATCTGTGGCGAAATATCTGGAGCCAGATACTTCCGCAAACCTACTAGGGACTTGTCGAATCTATGCCACGTTGAATCACTGCTGTATTGTGTTCCAAAGGCGGACCAACACTCTAAAAATCAGGTGGTCATAATGTTTTAGCTTATCAGTGAATGTAACAGTTGTTGGTAAATTGTAAGTGAAAACATCTGCTTTTCCATATCCTGAATTAGACATGATCCAAAAGTCGATACCTTTTTTATCTACAGTCGACACTCTTTCCACAAACCTATAATATACCGTCAGACCCAGAAAAGAACAAAAATTGATCATGGGAAATAGAAAGAACAGTTGACAGAAGGGGGCTAGCACAAGTGTTAAAAAAAAATCAAAAAAAATCTTACGATAGTGTAAAGATATTCGTCTGCATTATGTACTGGCTTTACCTGAAGTACTTAGCAAGTAATTGATTTTAGTACCTACCTGTTACACAATATGCATAACTGTCCTTTTTATGATATCGTATGTACAGAAGACCGCGTGTGGATTTTAGGTTTAAATTGCTGCGTCGTAGCGTATATAAAATTTATTGTTGTGAGCGGCAAGATAGATTCGTTCAGTGTATGTTTGAACCTCAATTTTAGTGAGGAACCTAAATTAGATACCCCAGCCGATTTAAGTAGCACACAAGAATTTAATTGCTCATATTTGACACCGGATCTATCAATAATAAAAATCTTCCTGTTTAAATTTAGAACGTATACGCTAATTTATTTCATTGCGATCACATTCTCATATCAACGTTCAGTATAAAGGAAACTTTTCACTAACAGAGAGTTAAAATACTTCCACACGTAACGATTTCGCTAGCGAGATGTACCACTCACTCTGCAGTTGTTCACCATCAAAAAACGAGACAAATAGGGAACACGGGGACCCATTCCAATTGACCCGTAAAACTGGCAGTGTTGCTGGTTTTATGCATGGTTTTATCAATTATTGCATTTCCTTAACTTTCGACTTGATACAATTTTATGTTGACTATACGCCCATTGCTGATTAAAGACACACTTACCTTACTGCTTTTTTTTTTTTAACTTATTGCTTTACGCCTTGTCGAAGGCTAAGGTCATTAGAGGCGGGATGGGACTGGGGACAAGGAACGGGAAGAATTCGGCCATGACCTTTTTGAAGGAAGCATCCCGGCATTCGCCTGGAGTGATTTGGGGAAACCATGGAAAACCCAAATCTGGATGCCCGGACGGGGATTCGAACCCGCGTCCTCCCGAATACGAGGCCAAAAAGTTAACCGTTCACCAACCACGCTCGCTACCTTACTGCTGCAACACTAGCGAAATTGTAACAACTACATTTGAATCATCACCCCTGTAATCCTAATTTATCACCATGTTTCTGCAATTTGCAACGAATAGGTGCAAAAATCTGTACGTCAATTTCATTTAAGAAGCTATTAAAAAACTGTCAGTGCGATGGAGAAGGTATTGTTTTTCGTATATAAGTATAGTAATATAATGAAGAAGTTTTTGAAAAAATAATACTTTTTCATACCTGACAAACTCTCGGAATAACCAATAGCATCCCAAATTCAGTATCCTGAGTCACAGTTATCATTCAAATAAAACCTGCCGCTAAGATATTCTGTGGCACAAATATATGTTCCTCTGCCTCTATAGGGCCTATAGTGTTACTGCGTCCCAGTGCGGCTAAATAGCGCTGAAACTGAAATCTTAACACCGGAATGAGTATTGCAACAAGCTCAGTTAAGCAAACCGTCATTTATTCCCTAGAACTTCCACAACTCCTAAATAAATCCTTTGTTATTGTATACAAACTAATGACAGAGAGCCTCCAGTAGCTGATAAATTTCAGCACCGATGACGTAGATATCACAGCTAAAGCTTAGTTGAGCACAGTTAATCAAAAAGTTAACTTCGTTAATCGTTAATCCGCTACTTAAAAAGTTTAAATTTTTGCAAATTTAACGCAAGTTACAGTTATTCTTTAAAAGCTAACTATCAACTATAAGTCTACCCAATTTCCCTCCGGAAATTGAGTTCTTACCAGGGTGTAATATTTTAATCAGCTTCTCAAACGTATAGTGGAATCATGTTGGCAACGAAAAGGTTTAAATGCATTGGTTCACACTAGCCAGAGATATGCGGCTGTCGGTAACTACAGTGCAGGAGGAAACGAAAAAAAAGAAAAGAACACACACACACTTCTGCTGCTGTCTACATCAGAAGAAACCACAGCATTTGAAGAAGGATCTGAATTGTTTTTCCTTTTCTTACGAGCGAACCACGTTTTCACTTTTTCTTCAAGCTGTAAATATTTGAATGTTTGTATCCTATTCATGTGTAGTTTAAGATTATTAAGTCTAGAAACGTGAGTCTCCATTGTAGAATGTTTAGGCAAACACAGTTTGAATTTATAAATCAACTATTCTCTCAATCTTGATATAAATACAACATAATCGCATAAATGTGGTGAATGACTTTTAATCTTCTTGTTGCTATTGATAACGTTGTTGCTTTCACAAACAGATTATAGATCTTCAGTTTCCATGTTGTAATCATGTAACGAATGTCAATTTATTTAACTAACAAACTCCAAACCAACGGAAACTAAAAAGTGGCATTGTATTTTTCGTGGTAAAAAAGAAGGGATATAAAAATATCAAAATCAATCACCTATCGAATTTGTAACGAGTAGTGAGCGCCGATTTGCAGACGTAAAACACAAACACTCCACAACTCTAGCGTTCCTACTGATATCAGCCCCATGCCTGGCATAACTGTTACATATGCATCACACTCGCACTCGCGTTACCTAATTCGTTCGCTATTCGACTCGCCGAAAGTGCCAGAATTCCGTGGCGCGCAATTCAAACAAACAAAATAATGACGACAACCAATGTAACGGACTAAAGTTAACGGAAGTAAAGAAGAACGTTAATGATATTTAGGTTAACTTAAAAGTTAATTTTTTCAACATTGTTAACTTCATTAATTAACGAATAACGGAGTAAAGGTTTTCTGCCAGCCGTGCCGGTAATGATAACATTAAAAGCTCTGCAAGCAACTAACTTTGGCATATTCTACAGGCGGAGGAAGAAGAATGGTTGGAAAACTCACTTCAGCATGCAGTATTAGCGACATAACCTGATTCACAAAGAACCACCGGGCTTTGGCCTACCTCAGATATTGTAAAATGACCTGAAAAGAGGTAAAATAAACATTGATAGATATGTTGGTTCATTTTATCTTTTGGGAAAATACTCTCTCCTGAATGCGACTATCTGCCACCTTGTAAAAGAATGCAAACTATGAGCCACACAGAACACTTAATGCAGGTAGCAGAAAATAACATTGATTATATTAGATTATGTATTCCTAAGTATACAGGATTGTATTACACTATACCAGCAAACATGAACAATTCAAGGCAGTGTGTTGTATATAAAAATGGTACGAGTATTAAATTTAGTAGAAGATGCGACTTCTGTTATTTAAGAAGTAAAATTTCAACTGATGTAAGAAGCAAGAACGGCCTAAAAAGGAGAAAGCACTGGAGAAATAGCCTTCTTCGAAAAGGTAAATATTTTAGCTGTAGCCTGATGGGGCCTTCCATTTGGGAGGAGGTGGGTTCGAATCCCCTTCCGGCCATCCAAATTTCGGTTTCCGTGGTTTTCCGAAATCACTCCAGACGAATTTCGGGATGTTACTTCAAAAGGCAATGGCCGAATGTTTAAAACTAAGAAAAATCTAAAACTGTATGTATGCAATCCTACAAATTATACAAATCAAGTTTGAATTTTAGGAGCAGTAGACAGAAAAAATTTGAAGCATTTGAAGTGTGGTGCTACATAGGGATGTTAAAATAATGTGGCCAGATAAGAGCGAAATGAACGTCTTTGAAATGATGGGTGAGGAAAGCTTGAAATTTTCTCACACAAAAAAGAGACAGAGTTACGTTTTAAAACATGGGAGATTTATAACGGCAGACAATAAATTATAAATATATAATGATCGATGACTGACATTACAGTTGATTTTCTCGTTCGTTTATTTATTTATCGAACGTGTTTCATTTCATTCTCAGAACAGTCTTTAGTGGTTGTTTATCTATTAAATGTGTGCACATGTTATTACTTCTTTTTACTGCTGCGATTTAAACAATGAAGGTTTTGTGTAAAATATTGAATTACTTACCATTCTAACTGTTTTACATTTATTTGTTGTATACAGTATTCCCGGCGTCAGAAATTTTAACTGCCCTTTAGCATTGCTGGTATTTATTTATTTATTTCACTATCACTGCACTGGACTGGATGGTCTTCTCTTTGTCGGTATGTTGCTCACATTTTGAAATAATAACACTGAGTGGCATTGTGTTGTTATTGTGTCTGTCCCACGTTTTATTTGCTGGGTTGCGCGCTTTTTGAAAATGTATATATTCATGTTAACTTGTGTTGTGCATGTGTCACTGTTAACGGTGTCTTATCTGTATTGATGGGCGTACTTCTTATCTTCTTTTATTTGTAGTGTCCGCTGTGTTAAGTTTGTGCATTCATTTATTACATGCTTTCTTTCGGCTAGTGATTTATGTATGTGGTAGTTTTCTTGGATTGTTAGCTTTCATAGAATATAGACACAGAGATGAAAATACTTGCCATAAACTAATAAACAACAAATACTAACATTCCAAGAAAAGTTCCACATACAGAAAGCAATAGTTGGAGGGAAGCATGTAATAAGTGAACACACAAACTTGACAGATCAACACTATACACAGTAATTATAAAATAAGAAGTGTAGCCAGAGATAAAGTACTGCTAACAGCGACATACACTCAACAGAGCAAATTAACATGGTTAATTACAGTTTCAAAAAGTGCAAATAAAACTTTTTTTTTTGACTGGTTTGATGTAATCCTCCATCCCTTCCTATCTTGTTCTAACCTCTTCACTCAACATTCAACATATCCCACACAACACACGTCCTCAATTACCTGCTTCATCTATTCTAATCTCTGCTTCCACTACAGTTCATACCTTCGTCTGTTCCCTCCACCAACAAATCAACCAAGTCAAAATATAACCAACCATCCTATCTCTTCATTTGTTAGACTCTTCCACAAACTTCTTTCCTCATCCATCATTTCCAAAACCCGTTCATTTCGTACTTTATCTCTCCACTTAATTTTCAGCGTCCTTCTGTAGCACCACATTTCAAATGTTTCAATTTTTTTTCTCTCCGGTATTCCTAAATTCCATGCATTGCTACCATAAAGTTCATTCTAATTACTAGATCAATATTTCAAACTAAAATATTTCTCTTTTTCATGATGGCTCTTTTTGCTAATGCTATTCTGCTTTTAACATCATTCCTGCTTCAGCCATCTGTTGCAATTTTGCTTCCTAAGTAACAGAATTCGCTTACTTCTCCTATTAAATCCGATCCTATTTTTATATTTAATCTACTAGTGTTGCTATCATTTCTGATACATTTGAATCACTTTTGTTTTGCTTTGGTTTATATTTAGACCAAATACTTCCTTCAGTGTTTTGTTCATGCCATTCAGTAACTTCTCAATATCCTCAGACTGTCCTGCTTAAAGGACAATGTGATAAGCAAATCGTAGCATACTGATTTTTTTCCTCCTTGAACACTAATGCCACATTCACTTCCTTTACTGCTTCTTCTACATACAGGTAGAATATTAATGGGGACAGCCTAAAACATTGTCTCACACCCTTTTTAACTGATACCTGTCTCTCATTATTCTCTACTTTTATTATAGAAACTTGATTCTTATATAGATTATAAAGTATTCTTCTATATCGGTTTTTTAGACTTCTTTAAAATTTTGACCGTCTTGACCAGCCTAACATTATTAAAAGCTTTTTCTAAATCAACAAACGCCATAAAAGTCGCTTTGTTTTTCTTGATCTGTCCTTCAAGTATTAATATTAAAGCAGAATTGCTTCTGTTGCACCACGGTTTTTCCTAAGGACAAACTGATCTTCATCTACTGTCCTTTCTACTACACTTTCCATTCTTCTGTATATTAATCTGTCCCAGTAATTTTGAAGTATGTTATAGTGGGATAATTCTCACAATTGATTAAAGTGCAAATAAAACATAATAACCGAGCGTGGTGGGTGATCGGTAACGTTCTGACCTCGCATTTGGGAGGACACCGGTTCGAATCCCCGTCCGGACATCCAGATTTGGGTTTTCAATGGTTTCCCAAATCACTCCAGGCGAATACCGGGATGTCTCCTTCATAAGGCCATGGTCGAATTCTTTCCAGTTCCTTGTACGCAGTCCTTTCCCGCCTTTAACGACCTCGACGTCGATGAGGCGTAAAGCCATAAGTAAAAAGAAAGAAAAGGCAAAAAACAAAACAGTTCTGCGAAGCGTTATACATTCAGAATATAAACAATATACCGGTAGATAGAAGACCAAACAGTGCACTGAAGTGCCAAAAGTCATGGGACCGGAAGATGCAAATATCCACATGGCGATAGCACCGCGGAAGAAACGTATAAACGCGCGGTGTAGTGTTGCGGCTTTCTTTTGTACTCTCGTGAGTGGTGTGAAATGTTTTCTGATGTGATTATGACCGCAGTATTTGAATTAACATACTCCATTTTGGAAAGTACTGGTGAAATCGAAATTCCATTACCCACACTGTTAATAGTAAGTCGTGAATGTGTAATTTCTGGAATTACCTCCCGCTATTAACAACGCAGTGACCGACAACTTCTACTTAATGACCAAGACCAGCGACGTCTGCGTCAAGGTATTTTTTTTTATATATTAGTGACATTTGGCCATGTTAGCCATACAGCCAGCTCAACGTGTGTTTTTCTCTTACAATGTATACATTTCATTTCAGTGTGATTATTTTCCATCTTCTTTAAGGACAACACAAGACGAACACGATATTTAATTAAAACCTCCCATGCCCTCGGCTGGAATCGAACCGGCGACCCCTGCAACGCGAAGGAAGCACGCTACCCCTACGCTGACCGGGTCGGCAGGCGTTAGTGTTGACAGAAAGGAAACACTGCTTCAAAGAACAGCAAAACTCAATGTGGGACGTACGACAGACGTGTCCGTGCGGGCAGTGCAGCGAAATTTGGTGTTGATGGGATATGGCAGCAGAAGACCGACGCGAGTGACATGGCTAATAAAACGACATCGGTTGCACTGCCTCTCCTGTGCTCACGAACATGTCGGTTGCACCCTAGGTGACTGGAAAAAGGTTGCGTGATCAGTTAATCATAATTCCATTTGGTAGTAGCCTGATGGAAGGGTTCGAATGTGGCGTAGTACCATGGACCCAGGTTCTCAGGAAGGCATTGTCGAAATTGGTGGTGCTCCAACCTGGTATGGACTGTGTTCAATTGGCATTGACTTGGACCTCTGGTTAAGCCGAACCAACTATTAACGGGAAGTGGTTGTATTTAGCTACTTAGAGATCATATCACTGATCTCACTCACTGATCGACGAAATATCGTGTAATAATAACACTTATTTCACTCGGCTAGTCACCCGAGAGCATTTCATATATTCTCAACGCCGAGAGAAACTGCGTTCTTATGTACTTAGAGATCATTTGCAACCATTCATGGTCTTCATGTTCCCTCACATAATGCCCCTATCATCGGACTTAAATCTTTGAAAATTGGTTTGAGGAACGTCATGGACCATTCCTGGCCATCTAGATGGCCAGACATGAATACAAACGAACGTATCTGTTTGTGCACGACGTTCTTCACCGGCAACACATTCATAATTGTAGACGGCTATGGAGGAAACATCCACGTTATTAAAATGTGTTGTGTCTGGAGTCTGGACGTGAACTGAATAGCTCGGCAATCTTTGGCGAGTCTCTATAATGCCAATTATAATGTCATTTTTGACAGGTTTTGTGGAAGTAATTGTAAATAGTACAAAAACAGAGGGTGGAGATATAAAATATTATAATGACAGAGAGTCTACTTTAATCATTGTGTTTTCTATTTAGCGCCTACCTCCCATTGCCAGGTATGGAAGAAGTAGCCCAAAAACGAATTACTGAGAAGAATTTTGCTATGTAGAAAGGTTTTTATTTATCAGAACTTATTAAGTGGTTATCGGTAGCAACGTTCGCTGCCCGTGTAACGGGTTTTACCGTAGCGTCCGGACATTTCTTTAGGGAAGTTCCAACAACTTGTTGAATCAATGCCAAGTCTGCTTGCAGTGTTTTTTCTGGCAAAAGGGAGTCTTTTACGATGTTAGAAGGTATCCACGACTTTTTGAACATAAGTGTAAATTTTTTTTTTTTGCCATCAGTGTCTCGACTGGTTTGATGCAATCCTCCATCCCTTCCTATCTTGTGCTAACCTCTTCATCTCTACATATCCCATACAATCCACGTCCTCATTTATCTGCTTCATATATTCTAATATCTGTCTTCATCTACAGTTCTTATCTTCCACTGTTCCCTCCACCAGCAAATTAACCAATCCAGTATGTTTAAAAATATGACCTACCAGCCTGTCTCTTCTTTCTGTAAGCTTCTTCCACAAACTTCTTTCCTCACCAATCATTTCCAGAACTTGTCCATTTCTTACTTTGTCTGTTCAATTAATTTTCAGGATTCTTCTGTAGCACCACATTTCAAATGCTTCAATTTTATTTCTTTCCGGTATTCCTAAAGTCCATGTTTCCCTACCGTAAAGTGCTGTGCTCCACACATAGAGTTTTAAAAAGTGTTTTCTAATTCCTAGATCAATATTTGAAACTAAAAGATTTCTCTTTTTCATGAAGGCTCTTTTTGCTAGTGCTATTCTGCTTTTAACATCATTCCTGATTCAGCCATCGGTTGTAATTTTGCTTCCTAAGTAACAGAATTCACTTACTTCTCCTATTGCATCCAATCCTATTTTTATATTTAATCTACTAGTATTGCTATCATTTCTGCTACATTTCACCACTTTAGTCTTGCTTTCATTCCAAAATCTTCCTTCAGTTTTTTGTTCATGCCATTCAGTAACTTCTCAATATCCTCAGCCCTTTCTGTTAACAAGAGAATGTCATCAGCAAATTATAGCATACTGATTTTTTCTCCCTGAACATTTATGCCACAAGGAAATTTTTCTTTGACGTTCTTCATTGCTTCTTCTACATACAAGTTGAATATTAACGGGGATAGACTACAACCTTGTCTCACACCCTTTTTAGCTGATGCATGTCTCTCGTGATTCTCTACTTTTATTACAGCCACTTGATTCTTATATAGATTATAGAGTATTCTTCTATCTCGATACTTTAGACCTAACTTATTTAAAATTTTGAACATCTTGTCCCACCTAACATTATCAAAAGCTTTTTCTAAATCAACAAACGCCATACACACACAGAAACGTGCAATGCTAAAATGCAGCTAAAATCGCTGACGCCGGGAATAGTGTATGGAAACAAATAAGTATTAATCAATTGCAAATGTATATAGTTCAATATTTACACCATCATTACCTCATTGTTAAAAATGTAGCGATAAAATAAAGCATTACTATGTATCCGTATATAACACATAAACAACCGCAGAAGATGCTTTTGAGAATGAACTTAAACTCTTGTAAATAAATAAACGAACGAAAAAATCCATTGCATTGACAGTCATTATTCATTATAGGGTGGATTTGTTTATTTGTTAGTGGAGGGAACGGGCGAAGGTAAGAACTGCTGAGAAGAACTAAGATTATAAAATGTGAAACATGTTACTGAGGTCTTACATTGTGAGAGGATAGGTTAAAATGAAGAGATTAGCTTAAGATATGAACAGATGAAGAATTGCATTAAGCCACTCGGGAGAATGATGACATAAAAAAATTAGAAATTTAGGTATCTGTATACAAGTTTGACGTTTGTTATTTTTGTATTAGTGTCTGCTATCTGATTTCTAGGATTCCTGGTAATGAATGTAATTTTTTGTTTAGGTGTTTATCTAGTTCATTACCTCTGACGAAGATTTCATTTGTATATTGTGATCTATGTGATCTATCGGTGGATCAAATCGACGGTAAACTGGTAAACTGGAGGACAGGAACTGGCCGTCGTTGTTCTGATACATTGGCTTAGAATGCCTTCTTTGGAATGAGCCAATCAGTCTGTGGTTTGCCGACTGATTTTTATTGCTATAAATGAATTTACAGCTCAGCACTGTGATACGAAACGCTAAGAAATAACACGGACACATGCAGATTTCATTCTCAAGATATACAAATGGTTTCCCGGATCACAAATCGTCTAAATGCGATGTTGTTGTAAATAATTTCTCCATAGATTAACACATACAGAAAATAAAAGTGACAGGAGCCATCCGATTTTCGCACCGTGGTCAGGGATTTGTAACGGAATCATTAGTCAAAATACATGAGACTTGGATTAGAGCCGCAACCACTGAATGGTTGGTTTAAGGTTGTCGAGGTGGATGTCGAGTTCATTAGAGACGGGAGAGCATTTTATTAGTAAAGAGTATGAAGGAATTCGGTAATGGCCTTTAGAAGGAACCAGCTCGGAAATCGTGTTGAGTGATTTCCAGAATCCGTGTGTTTTTTTCTCTCTTTCCTGAGTGAATTCTTGGAACTTCATGATATTCATTTTAGATACACAACATGTAAATACAGCCAACAAAACACATATCCGTATAAAAGCTGTTTTTGAAGAGTGTTTTTGAAGAGTGTTTTTGAAGAGTGTTTTTTTTTTAACTGCTTAACGTCTCTCAACAGCGAGGTCTTTAGAGACGGGAAAGGATGGGAGACAAGGAATTCAGCTATTGCCTTTTGAAGGAAGCATCCCGGCATTTGCCTGGAGTGATTTGGGAAACCATGGAAAACCCAAATCTGTATGCCCGGACGGGGATTCGAACTGCCGTCCTCCTGAATGCGAGACCAGAACACTAACCGTTACACCACCACACTCGGTTTTTGAAGAGAGAGTTCCAATTTTGGGCTGATAACTGACTTCATTAAATACCATCTATTAGTGCTAAGTGGCTGTGTTGCTATTTATCTGCGAACTGATTAAGCCTGCTGCGAATGTCTTTTGTGGTACATAGTATAAAATCTGTGCATATGACACTGAAGTTGGAGCAGTTCCAGTATTAAGAATGGTTGTTACGAAGTGTATCACGAACTGAATTCCAGCAGGGTGTAAGTTGAAACATTTGGCGCGAAGCCGTCTTTTCGTTCCCGTCATCCTACTGGAACTGAAATGCTGAAAGACTAGGGACCACCCAGCCCCAGGCTGGAAGCGAGTTAACGAAGTTCTTGACGCCGTTTTTGCAATGATAGTCAAAGTTTGTACCTTACCCGGGAGTAGGCAGTTACTATGGAAGGCATTACTTCTCCATAGTACCACCCCGTAGATATTTTGTTTTGGTTTGAGCTTTACAGTTCGTCGTCGTCGAGGTGTGGATGGTTTAAGGAACCGGAGGGAATTTCGCCGTAGTCTTTTGAAGCGACCATTTCTGGAATTCGCCTATAATGATTTCGGGAAACAGTGGAAAAGCGAAATCTGGATAGCCGGATGGGGATTTGAAATGGCGTCATCTAGGATGCCATACCAGAACGTTACTGCTCACCCAACATCCTAGATCAGCGGTCGGCAATGCGGCCCGTGACCTCTCTATTTGCGGCCCGTGTCCGTCTTATAAAAATCATATCGAAAGCCCATATTATAAAATACTAGATGACCCGGTGAACTTCGTTTCACCTACATCATATATGTATAATGTATTGAGATGGCAACACCGATCAAAAACTCTTTATTGTCATGACTGTACAATAGTGTCTCTTTTGTGCACGTCACGGTTTATGCAGTTGTTCTACTACAGACACTTATTTCAACCAATAAGGTGCCTACAATTTTGTTTTGGTGTCTAATATAATATGCATTGCCCGTTTTGAAAAAAGTGGATCGGGCGGCAGGACAACCGATGTTCATGTCGTAGTTGTTATAACATTTTGTTACGTTGTGACGAATGTAAAACAATAATTATTTTAATTTTGACGGCTATGTTTTAGTAATAACGCCACATATACATTTCACACACACCCACACGCACACCCTCACACACATTCAGTATACTATATCTCACACTGTTTTAATTTCGATCGATCACTAAACGAAATTTGCTAACAATTCAAATGAATTCAAAATTTTTGTCTACATTAAATGCAACACAGTTATAGCACTTAATCAATTTAAAGATTTCTGATGACCTATATTTTTTGCGGTGCGTAAATATATAAAGATGATGCTTTTCCGACGCGCTAGCACGTGACATATAATTGTCCATGCGCGAAACAGGGAAACTCCAAGTTGATTCAGAAAACTTGCAACGACAGACCTTGCGATTTATTTATGGTCACGCAAAGGCCAGACGCACGGGAAATTGTAGACGCTTAAAATCGAATGGCAAATCCGTTGGAATCATCGGTATACGCGGGATCAAGACATCCTCTCTTTTGTATTTTCCCTTGATGATCTTGGTCTCGATCATGTTATTCATTAGCTTTTTCACAGCCAGTCTCGTTCCATTGCACAGTCGAGGTTGATTAATGTTACGCAGTATAATCACAACTGATCCTACTTTTAATTGTAAATTGTGAGGTGGTAGTCCAGGCAATTCCAGTGAATTTAAAAACTCTGTGGGGTACTTTACTAAATCATCCTGGTTTGTAACTGTATCAACCGATTTGTAAGAAAACAACTCTCCTGGGTCGCATTGAGATCATTGACATCTTTAATAACTGGATATTGTGGAAATCCTGGATCCGTCCCTGTAAATATGTTATCAAAGGTAGCGACATGGCCATCTTCGCTGTAACATTGGCCGCCAGTATTGGTCGTTCACTCAGCCATGTATGGTTACTGAACTGTTGTTTTATGTCCGTAAAAACACGCTGAATAAGCTCCTCTTTTGAGTCGGTGAAGTGACAGAAATGCGTGGGTAGTGTAATTAATCCGGTCGAGGTGTCAACTGCGACTTTACCATTTGCAATATTTAATAACTGCTTCGAAAACACAAACACAGTTTGATCTTGTTGCAAAACCACTCGCGTGTTAGTTGTTAATTGGAGTGTCTTTACATTCCGCCACAAATTAGTTGATTTTAGGCATGCTTTTAGATCGTCAGTTGATCGGGGAATAATTGGAAGAGTCTGACGAAAATCACCTGACAACAGAATCATGGCTCCACCAAAAATGTTTTGGTAGTCACGAAGATCTTTTAACGTTCCGTCCAGTGCCTCCAGTGACCTCTTGTGGGCCATCCTACATTCATCCCAAACGATCAATTTGCATATCTGTAGAATATTCGCCATTGCTCTGTTTTTAGTGATGTTGCAAACTGGTGCTTCGTTGAATTGCATGTTTAATAGTAATTTCAAGGCAGAATGTGCAGTTCGTCCACCTTCTAACAATGTTGCAGCTATTCAAGATGAAGTCAACGCTAGGGCTACTTCATTTTGCGATCTGATCTTTGGCAACAGCAATGAAATTAGGAACGTTTTCCCAGTCCCTCCGGGAGCATCAAGGAAGTAAATTCCACCAGATCCACTGTTCACAGCTTTAATCAAAGTATCGTACACAATTCGTTGTTGGTCATTCAATTGCGGAACATTTGAACGAACTGCTTCGGTCAATACTTCAGTATCGTACTCTTTGTATTGTTCTCTTTGTATCTCGTGGTTAAATGCATCGCGCATAGGACGATTGGGTGATGTCATGCCCAAACACGACAATACTTTATTTGCCACCAATAAACACATATCTCCTATCATGATTAATGTCTCATTGTAAATTTCTGTAGTATAGGATTCAAAGTTTGACAACGCACATGGTGCAACACATCCTGAGACATGTCATCCCTATATTTCATCCACAAATCTTTCGGATTCGAGGGGAAACTTGTCGATATTATAATCGAAAACAACGGGCGAATTTGATGAGGCGATGAGGATATGACGGATTCCTTGAGCGTATTATCCCAATACGAATCGTTCTCGAGCAATCGTAGTAGTTAACACGCCTCACGGTATGTCGCGCACAGATGTCCATCAACTGTTCTCAGTTGTTGAAACGATGTCGGACCATGAACATTCACCAACAACAATTGAAGATAATAACATTCATCGTTAATTGAATTAACTGTGTAGATGCGACATAAAGAGCATCTGAGGCAAATACATTTGGGTGTCCTTCAACTGGTGTTCCTTGTTTCCGATGCTGAAACGATTTCGATGATGCGTTCCAAGTGTAATAGCGTGGCATATCAGCATACAGCGTAGTGCGTGCGAAAACATCTGTTTGACAAACTGAGAAGAAACTTGTTAATGTGGTCGATGGTGGACGTGCCGCCCTATCCACCGCGTTCTCATTATTGAAATACACTCGTTGTCCATTTTCTAGATGAACTGCCAAATGGACTACTGTAGGGTGTCTTTCGTGGATCGCAAATGAAAATATACGCCAAATAGCTTCGTTGCTTCTTATATAGCGACCCATCTGATACTGAGATACTTCATCATTTTGTCATTTGTTACAGCGAAGATGGCCATGTCGCTACCTTTGTTTACATATTTACAGGGGCGGATCCAGGATTTTAGTTTGGGAGGGGCTTGAGCGGACTTTGGTTTGGGGGAGGGAGCTTGGTTTGAGTGAATTTTGGTTTGGGGGGGCTTGCCTTCAGGGGGTGGCTTGAGTCGGGCAAAGGGTAGTATTTACAGTCTCCCCGGGCGTTGAATCCGTAGAGCTAAAAAAAAAAATGGTCTCCAAAATCACAATGTCGGAGGTGGAACTACATACTTTTTTGTGGGGGGGGGGCTTGAGCCGCCCTTCCCCCCCCCCCAGTTCCGCCCCTGCATATTTACATATGTACTTTACCGACTTGACGGAGTTACAATATTACTCATTGATGTGAGCTTCAAAAGCTTTTAACAATAATGGCGAGTACGGCACAATCCAGCGATAGTCTACTTCAAAATCTTGTCCTTTTACCTTCACAACTACCGATCGCCCACCGTCCGCCACTGATCGTCAACGATACAATGGGTAACGGTCATTTCCCGTGGTGGTTTCAGCAATCAGGTCTCTCGGGTATCGCTTGGAGCACTTGCCGTCGACTATACAGGGTGAGTTGTTGTTGAAAACTCCGTAAGTTCCATGTATCATGTGTTTAGTCACTACTGCATTCAATTTTGGGTCAACTATTTCATCGGGAATCTCAGCTGAAATTATGGAATCAATTTCATCTGGCCTTAATTTGTCAACTAACCAAAATAATATGTGCGCATGTGAAAGACCACGCTTTTGCCACTCAACAGAGTACATCCAACAATGGAGTTGGCCATACACACGATGCTTTATAAATGCTTTATGTATAGGCAGTATTTTTCTGTATATTAAGTTGTATAGGTGTGCAATTTTCCATCGAAATCGGACAAAATCTGTGGGTTTGTGTAAATTATGGGGATGTGAAGCGGTTGAGGGGTTTCGTTTTTGGAAAACATATATAGGCAATATTTTTAGTTTGTTTTTAAGTATACGTGTGCAAATTATGGTGGAAATCGGACAAAATCTGTTGGGTTGTTTAAATTATGGGGTGTTATGGGGAGGAGTGGGTTGTTTTTTTGGAAATTTTAATTCTTAGGAACCATCTCTGAAACGCTCTAGACAACTCACCAAAGTTTCACCGTAATCGGATGAACGGTTTAGGAGCGCATAGAGCATAAACAAAACTCACATTGATTTCTATATATAAGATTAAATTGTCATTTTTTAGTATTTTCCTCACAATTTTTCCATTTTTTCTCACCGTTTAAACCTTCCCTGAACTTCCACAAATAGTTCAAGATCAAAATTAGCCAAATCGGCCCAGCCATTCCCGAGTTTTAGCGAGACTAACGAACAGCAATTCATTTTTATATATAAGACTAGATGACCCGGTGAACTTCGTTTCACCTACATCATATATGTATGATGTATTGAGATGGCAACACCGATCAAAAACTCTTTATTGTCATGACTGTACAATAGTGTCTCTTTTGTGCACGTCACGGTTTATGCAGTTGTTCTACTACAGACACTTATTTCAACCAATAAGGTGCCTACAATTTTGTTTTGGTGTCTAATATAATATGCATTGCCCGTTTTGAATCGAGCGGCAGGACAACCGATGTTCATGTCGTAGTTGTTATAACATTTTGTTACGTTGTGACGAATGTAAAACAATAATTATTTTAATTTCGACGGCTATGTTTTAGTAATAACGCCACATATACATTTCACGCACACCCACACGCACACCCTCACACACATTCAGTATACTATATCTCACACTGTTTTAATTTCGATCGATCACTAAACGAAATTTGCTAACAATTCAAATGAATTCAAAATTTTTGTCTACATTAAATGCAACACAGTTATACACTTAATCAATTTAAAGATTTCTGATGACCTATATTTTTTGCGGTGCGTAAATATATAAAGATGATGGTTTTCCGACGCGCTAGCACGTGACGTATAATTGTCCATGCGCGAAACAGGGAAACTCCAAGTTCATTCAGAAAACTTGCAACGACAGACCTTGCGATTTATTTATGGTCACGCAAAGGCCAGACGCACGGGAAATTGTAGACGCTTAAAATCGAATGGCAAATCCGTTGGAATCATCGGTATACGCGGGATCAAGACATCCTCTCTTTTGTATTTTCCCTTGATGATCTTGGTCTCGATCATGTTATTCATTAGCTTTTTCACAGCCAGTCTCGTTCCATCGCACAGTCGAGGTTGATTAATGTTACGCAGTATAATCACAACTGATCCTACTTTTAATTGTAAATTGTGAGGTGGTAGTCCAGGCAATTCCAGTGAATTTAAAAACTCTGTGGGGTAGTATACTAAATCATCCTGGTTTGTAACTGTATCAACTTATTTGTAAGAAAACAACTCTCCTGGGTCGCATTGAGATCATTGACATCTTTAATAACTGGATATTGTGGAAATCCTGGATCCGTCCCTGTAAATATGTTATCAAAGGTAGCGACATGGCCATCTTCGCTTTAACATTGGCCGCCAGTATTGGTCGTTCACTCAGCCAATTATGGTTACTGAACTGTTGTTTTATGTCCGTAAAAACACGCTGAATAAGCTCCTCTTTTGAGTCGGTGAAGTGACAGAAATGCGTGGGTAGTGTAATTAATCCGGTCGAGGTGTCAACTGCGACTTTACCATTTGCAATATTTAATAACTGCTTCGAAAACACAAACACAGTTTGATCTTGTTGCAAAACCACTCGCGTGTTAGTTGTTAATTGGAGTGTCTTTACATTCCGCCACAAATCAGTTGATTTTAGGCATGCTTTTAGTTCGTCAGTTGATCGGGGAATAATTGGAAGAGTCTGACGAAAATCACCTGACAACAGAATCATGGCTCCACCAAAAATGTTTTGGTAGTCACGAAGATCTTTTAACGTTCCGTCCAGTGCCTCCAGTGACCTCTTGTGGGCCATCCTACATTCATCCCAAACGATCAATTTGCATATCTGTAGAATATTCGCCATTGCTCTGTTTTTAGTGATGTTGCAAACTGGTGCTTCGTTGAATTGCATGTTTAATAGTACAGTAATTTCAAGGCAGAATGTGCAGTTCGTCCACCTTCTAACAATGTTGCAGCTATTCAAGATGAAGTCAACGCTAGGGCTACTTCATTTTGCGATCTGATCTTTGGCAACAGCAATGAAATTAGGAACGTTTTCCCAGTCCCTCCGTGAGCATCAAGGAAGTAAATTCCACCAGATCCACTGTTCACAGCTTTAATCAAAGTATCGTACACAATTCGTTGTTGGTCATTCAATTGCGGAACATTTGAACGAACTGCTTCGGTCAATACTTCAGTATCGTACTCTTTGTATTGTTCTCTTTGTATCTCGTGGTTAAATGCATCGCGCATAGGACGATTGGGTGATGTCATGCCCAAACACGACAATACTTTATTTGCCACCAATAAACACATATCTCCTACCATGATTAATGTCTCATTGTAAATTTCTGTAGTATAGGATTCAAAGTTTAACAACGCACATGGTGCAACACATCCTGAGACATGTCATCCCTATATTTCATCCACAAATCTTTCGGATTCGAGGGGAAACTTGTCGATATTATAATCGAAAACAACGGGCGAATTTGATGAGGCGATGAGGATATGACTGATTCCTTGAGCGTATTATCCCAATACGAATCGTTCTCGAACAATCGTAGTAGTTAACACGCCTCACGGTATATCGCGCACAGATGTCCATCAACTGTTCTCAGTTGTTGAAACGATGTCGGACCATGAACATTCACCAACAACAATTGAAGATAATAACATTCATCGTTAATTGAATTAACTGTGTAGATACGACATAAAGAGGATCTGAGGCAAATACATTTGGGTGTCCTTCAACTGGTGTTCCTTGTTTCCGATGCTGAAACGATTTCGATAATGCGTTCCAAGTGTAATAGCGTGGCATATCAGCATACAGCGTAGTGCGTGCGAAAACATCTGTTTGACAAACTGAGAAGAAACTTGTTAATGTGGTCGATGGTGGACGTGCCGCCCTATCCACCGCGTTCTCATTTTTGAAATACACTCGTTGTCCATTTTCTAGATGAACTGCCAAATGGACTACTGTAGGGTGTCTTTCGTGGATCGCAAATGAAAATATACACCAAATAGCTTCGTTGCTTCTTATATAGCGACCCATCTGATACTGAGATACTTCATCATTTTGTCATTTGTTACAGCGAAGATGGCCATGTCGCTACCTTTGTTTACATTTTTACAGGGGCGGATCCAGGATTTTAGTTTGGGAGGGGCTTGAGCGGACTTTGGTTTGGGGGAGGGGGCTTGGTTTGAGTGAATTTTGGTTTGGGGGGGCTTGCCTTCAGGGGGTGGCTTGAGTCGGGCAAAGGGTAGTATTTCCAGTCTCCCCGGGCGTTGAATCCGTGGAGCTAAAAAAAAAAAGGTCTCCAAAATCACAATGTCAGAGGTGGAACTACATACTTTTTTGTGGGGGGGGGGGGGCTTGAGCCGCCCTTCCCCCCCCCCCCCGGTTCCGCTCCTGCATATTTACATATGTACTTTACCGACTTGACGGAGTTACAATATTACTCATTGATGTGAGCTTCAAAAGCTTTTAACAATAATGGCGAGTACGGCACAATCCAGCGATAGTCTACTTCAAAATCTTGTCCTTTTACCTTCACAACTACCGATCGCCCACCGTCCGCCACTGATCGTCAACGATACAATGGGTAACGGTCATTTCCCGTGGTGGTTTCAGCAATCAGGTCTCTCGGGTATCGCTTGGAGCACTTGCCGTCGACTATACAGGGTGAGTTGTTGTTGAAAACTCCGTAAGTTCCATGTATCATGTGTTTAGTCACTACTGCATTCAATTTTGGGTCAACTATTTCATCGGGAATGTCAGCTGAAATTATGGAATCAATTTTATCTGGCCTTAATTTGTCAACTAACCAAAATAATATGTGCGCATGTGAAAGACCACGCTTTTGCCACTCAACAGAGTACATCCAACAATGGAGTTGGCCATACACACGATGCTTTATAAATGCTTTATGTATAGGCAGTATTTTTCTGTATATTAAATTGTATAGGTGTGCAATTTTCCATCGAAATCGGACAAAATCTGTGGGTTTGTGTAAATTATGGGGATGTGAAGCGGTTGAGGGGTTTCGTTTTTGGAAAACATATATAGGCAATATTTTTTAGTTTGTTTTTAAGTATACGTGTGCAAATTATGGTGGAAATCGGACAAAATCTGTTGGGTTGTTTAAATTATGGGGTGTTATGGGGAGGAGTGGGTTGTTTTTTGGAAATTTTAATTCTTAGGAACCATCTCTGAAACGCTATAGACAACTCACCAAAGTTTCACCGTAATCGGATGAACGGTTTAGGAGCGCATAGAGCATAAACAAAACTCACATTGATTTCTATATATAAGATTAAATTGTCATTTTTTTAGTATTTTCCTCACAATTTTTCCATTTTTTCTCACCGTTTAAACCTTCCCTGAACTTCCACAAATAGTTCAAGATCAAAATTAGCCAAATCGGCCCAGCCATTCCCGAGTTTTAGCGAGACTAACGAACAGCAATTCATTTTTATATATAAGATAAATGCATAAAAGAGTGAACGCGATATAACAGCGCAGCGAATGAACTACGCGAAAAGAGCAGGCCAAGTACGAGCGCGAACGATTCCCCCAGTCTCTCCTATGATTGAAACAATAGGTCAGCGTTGGCAATCTTCTTTCGCTCGCCCACCGTCCGTCCGCGCTGGCTGTGTCATTTAGCGAAACAAGTTATTTCATGTGTGCACGCCGCTGCCGTGGCCCTGTACCTACGATTTAGTTATTGTTCTGTGACCTACGAGTACCTACTATTTTGTTTACAGTTCGCTAAGTGTGAGATATTGATAGGTCATACAATTACATAGCGAAATTAAGTGACATGTTTTCATCACGGCTTTTATTCTTACAGCGTGTATTTTGCATTGTTGGTTATAAGTTTTATTTATGGCTACAAAAAATAGGAAGTTAATTGAAGAAAATAGAGTGTTTAGCGATGCATGGACAGACTTATATATTTTTTTTATTATTTGCAATGGAAAGTCGCTATGCTTAAAATGCCAAAAAAAACCTTGCTATACAAAAAGAATATAACGTCAAACGTCACTATGATACCGAGAATAAAGCGAAATTTCCCGGAAAAACAAAATCAACTCGCTCAAATCTTAATTCAAGAACCAACAAAGTGTTTTTATGGTGCAATTTCAAAGTAACGAGTCAAATATACGTGCGAGTTTAATGGTGGCTGAAATACTTGTTAAGTCTGGGCGACCGTTTACTAACAGCGAATTAATAAAACAATGTGCCCTAGCTATGGCTAAAGAGATATGCCTCGATCAAAAAAAGAAATTTGAAAATATAAGCTTTTCTGCCAGAACTTGTTACCGGCGCACTGAAGATTTGGGCGCTAATTTATGCGAAAAACTTCGGGAAAAAGTACAACAATTTGAAAGGTTCTCCTTAGCTACTGAAGAAAGTAATGATGTGTCAGATACTGCCCAGCCTCTAATATTTGTTCGTGGAATTGTTAAGTACTTCAAAGTGTGTGAAGAACTTTTACATTTATGTAGATTGAAGGGAACGACTACGGGGGAAGATTCGTTTTGTCACTTAGAACAGGCAATGACGTCAATGCAATTAGCGTGGGAAAAATTGGTAAGTCTAACAACTAACGGAGGTATAAACATGAGAGGGAAAAACAAGGGCCTGGTGGGCAGAATTAAAACAAAATTGGCACAGATAGTATGTGAAATCCCGTTATTTTTTCATTGCATTATCCACGAAGAAGCGTTATGTTCCAAAGTCGTTTCATGGAGAAAAGTAATATCCTCTGTAAACTATATCAGAAATAATTGGTTGACACATCGTCAATTCCGAGAGTTTCTATTCGAAATGGAAGCAGATCATCAAGATGTCCTTTATTATTCAGAAGTAAGATGGTTAAGTAGAAAGAAATCAACACTTTTATGAATAAGAAAGGTAAATCTGTTCCAGAGCTAACAGACCCTCAGTGGTTAATCGATCTTGGATTTTTGACGGATTTAACTCATGAATTAAATACGCTGAATGTCAAGCTTCAAGGGAAAAACAAACTAATGTCTTATATACATACAGACGAAAAGGCATTCCAAACTAAAAACCGGCTCTTCATGAAACATATTGATGAAAAAAAATTAGATCACTTCCCGAATTGTCTAAAGGCTTTCGAGGAAGGTGGCATTGATTTTAATTGGGATAATGAGAAAATGGAAGACATTTCAATGGAGTCAATTCAGTGACAGATTTGGTGATTTCGAGAAGGTTTCGAACAAACTGAAGATTTTTGCTAACCCTTTTTCATGCGATGTTGAGGACGTACCCAGTAGTTTACAAATGAATTTGATTGAACTTCAATCCAATAAGAGTCTAAAAAACGCCTTTTACTAGATGAATGATTTGGTCAAATTTTATGGTAGCTTATCGTCTGATTTTGTCGAATTGAAAAAGTTTGCTCAGCAGCTTATTTCAATTTTTGGAAGCACTTATTTATGTGAGCAAACTTTTTCAGTCGTCAATTATCGAAAAAATAAATACGCTTCTCGTCTCACAGATGAGTATTTGAGAGATACATTACGTATTTCAACTTCTAACATGAAAGCTGACATACAAAAAACAGCCAGTCAAATGCAACTTCAAACATCACACTGAATTTAGTATCTAAGATCAATTTTGTAACTTTTCTTCATTTGTATACTCATTTGTATTAATAAAATTTGAAAACTGAGTTTTCGCATTTTTCCTGTGTGTGTGCGGCACTGCCTTTACTTTGTTTTGCCACCTTGAGGCCCTTGCCTGCTAAAAGGTTGCCGACCGCTGCCCTAGATGATTGGAAAAAATGTTGCGTTGTCAGATGAGTCACAATTCCAGTTGGTAAGAACTAATTGTAGGATTCGAGTGTGACGCCGACCCCACGAGCCATCAACCCAGGTTGTCAGGAAGGCACTACGCAAGCTGGTGCTGGGTCGATCCTGGTATGGACTGGACTGGGACCTGTTACCAAACTGAACCGACCATTTACTGGAAATGTTTAGCCTATATTTAGCTACTTGGTAACCATTTTGAGCCATTCATGGCCTTAATATTCCAGAACAACGCTGGAGTTTTTCAGGACCATAATGTCATCGGGTCAAAATTGTTCCAGATATGTCTAGACAGTTTCAACTAATTCCCTGGCGAGTTGAACTGGGAATGTCTCCCGCTGTCTTCCACTGTATACAAGTGTCCTTGAGTATTATTGTAAGTTTGTATGACTGTGATGTTGTGTATGTTCAGTGTAGATTGTTGCGTATGAGGAATGAGGTAGGGGTAGGGTGAAGCCTGGATTCAGCCCATTATGGTAATTTGTTTTGAATAACACCAAGGTTTCACCGAGTTTTACGTTCCCGTCCGACGTGTGGAACACCATCAACAGTTTCGCAAGCCTTAACTCCATACGCACTGCAGACAGGTTTGGGACTACCCCACGATTTTGGTACACAATCTAGTAATTCACTTCAGCCCTGCCGCCAAAGTTTCGATGGTAAAAATTTCTTCCAGCACCAGGGCTTTAACAACTAACCCCTCATCAGTTGTAGAACAGCATCATGGTGCTGCAACGACCAGTTCCAAGTGAACAAGTGAGCATTCAGAGTGCTGTATATAAATAAAAAAAATAAACTTCGCTGTTTCCTCTTTCCGCAGTATTGTTTGTGTTATTGTAACTGTGTGTGTTGATGACTGTGAAGGGTGTACGTGTTAATTATATCGTGTTATGGATGAAAGAAGGGACAGGGTGACAGGCGATTCTAGCCTATTCAGGCCTACTATTCAGAAAGATACCAATGGTCACTATGTTTTTCGTCATTCTATGGATCAATCACCATTCTCATTATCGTATGCTCTCACTTCTAACGCACTGTGGGTAAATTTGTGATTTAACACAGGCCTCTGGCAATGAGAAATCATACACCACTGTGGGTAAATTTGTGATTTAACACAGGCCTCTGGCAATGAGAAATCATACACAACCAACTCTCCTTATGGCTTTACGCCTCGTCGACGTCGAGGTCATTAGGGACCAACTCTGCTACCTTGCTTCCCAAATAGCTTAGGGTAAAAAAAACCTCTTCCAGCACCAAGCTCGGACCAGCTCAACCTGTGATACAGGTGGTCCCCAGGTAGAATATTAAAGGTATCATAACAGGAAATAAATTACTTAAAGTTTCTCACGTAAAATGGATACAGCACTCAGACTGCATAAGGCTATACGAGTGTATAAGCCATAAGCCTATAAACAAAACTTGGTAAAAGCCATGAATATTTCAACGACCACACAAATATCTGGTATTTTCAGGATATGTTACTATGCTAAAATCTGTTTCCAGCTGTCATCAAAGTATTAATTTAATAACCCTTTTATGAGGGCCTTATAGTAATTGTGTCTCAAGGGACGACTTTACGTGCTGATAACAAACTATAGGTTTGATTAATAATAAACGCATGTGTAAAATAATTAGGCCTTTGTAAGTTATTGGTCCGTAGTATTATTTTGGTTCTATTATTGGTCCTCGAGCAGAAAAAGGTAGAGAACAATAAGGTAACCCCTTGTCGAATGCTAGGCATACTTAATTCGTCTTAGATGCATAGACCAAAAATGAGGATTAGAAATCGTAAAATGTTGATTAAGTGATAAGATATCCCTTTTAAGGACATCCTGCTTTTCTTAAATAATTATTTCATAAGATTTTTATACAACCCTTTCCTCCTGCTTAGCTAACGTTTGGACAATTATTTCTGTTACTTGTCATATTTTTAGTGCGAACTTGGGGATCCCGTAATGAATACACCAAAACCAAATTACATTCTCTTAACATTTATTGTTAGTACCTACCATTCAATGAAGTTTCTGTGTAATTGGAAATACGCATTATAAGTGGCTACCTTGTTGATACATAATTCATTAGTGAACTATCGCCGTAGTTTCAGGGTTATCTCGCGGGTCCTATCAAGCGAAGATTGTGGTCGTTCAGTTTCATTTTAATTGAAGTTTTTTGCTTGGTTAATGCTTTCGTAAAATTTAGTGCTGAGAACAAAAGCGACCAAGCAAAGTCAATCTTTGGTTTCAATGGATCTGGGCGGTTCAGATGACACTTAGGCTCATATACTGTGTTAGTTAGTCGCTTACTTATCCTTGAAGTTACAACTTCGGAAGAAACTTTGTACAATCGAGGCCCAAGTCTATTAAAGTACCAATAACCAGGTATTTAAGGGATAAATACTTTATTGCTTTTGGCAGCTGTCATAATATTAATAAAGTTTCTTTGTGGGCTATCACACTGCGTCATTTGGTTGCTAACGTTAAAGCCTGACGAATCTCACCAAGAGTATCTGATGAAACGCAATAGGCGTTCCCCTGAAAATGTTCCTCAGCTGGAGCCGAAACGTTGCGTTTAGTACCAAAATGACGCATTTTAACTGCTCAAAAAAGTTTTCCGGATTAGCAATTTTATGTGTTGTTACAAGCACGCAGACTTTAGGATAGCGGCGTTGAGTCACTTAGAAAAATGACCAACTACTCTTCTACAAAGCAACTGAAGCAACTGAATCAACCGTATCATTTACGGATACACTGATCAGCCAGAACATTATGACTACCTACCTACTATCGATACAAACCCGTCCAGGCGATAGCAGCGTCACCTGACGAGGAATTACTGGTAGTCAGACACGCGCACGGGGCATGTAGTATCAGTGAGCGTGTTATCCCTGTTTACAATGGGAAAGGTGCGCGATCTATCTGACTTTGACTGAGGCAGATTGTGATGGCCCGGAGACTCGGCACGAGCATTTCAGAAACTGCACGACTAGTCAGGTGTTCGAGGAGTAGTGTGGTGAGTGCCTTCAACAAGTGGCGAAACAAAGGTGAAACCACGTCCAAACGTCGAGGGGTTGGGCGGCCACCCCTCATTACAGATGTCGGACGTCGTAGGCTGGGCAGACTGGTAAAACAGGACAGGTGGCGAACTGTGGTGGAACTAACATCAGGCTTTAATGCTGGGCAGAGTACAAATGTGTCTGAACACATAGTGCAGCAAAAACTCCTAACGATGGGCCTCCGCAAACGAAGGCCCATGCTTGTGCCAATGTTAACACCACGACATCGGCAACTACGACCGAAATGGGCACGTGACCATCGTCACTGGACGTTGTCGCAGTGATAGAGCGTTGCATGGTCTGATGAATCCTGATACCTTCTTTATCATGCCGATGGGAGGGTATGAATCCGTCGTTTTTCAGGGGAGCAGCTTCTTAACACCTGACGGAGACAAGCTGGCGGCGGCTCAATTATGCTCTGGGGAACATTCACGTGGGCATCTATGGGTCCAGTGGAGTTCATGCAAGGCTCCATGGCGGCCGATAAGTATCGTACACCGGTTGCAGACCACGTACACCCCTTCATGACGACCATGTTTCCCAACGGCAGTGGCATTTTTCAACAAGATAATGTGCCATGTCACAAGACCAGGAGTGTGATGGAGTGGTTCGAGGAACACAGTGGCGAGTTGCAATTGATACGTATGCTGGCCCCCCAACTCGCCAGATCAGAACCTGATCGAACACATCTGGTATGCGTCATCGCCCCCCTCCCCGGAATTTACGGGAATTAGGTGACTTGTGTGTGCAGATGTGGTGCCAACTCCCTCCAGCGACCTACCAAGGCCTCATTGTTTCCATGGCAACACGAGTCGCCACTGTTATCCGTGCCAAAGGCGGACATACCAGCTATTAGGTAAGTGGTCATAATGTTCTGGCTGATAAGTGTAATTAAGTGTGTTATTTTGAGAAGGATAAGAAATAGGTTTCACAGTTATATGGAATAAATAACATTTGTCGAACTTGGTTGGTGTTATTACAGTAGGGACTGTTACACACGCTCTCATGTACACGGTAACGTATTCAGATATACACTAAACAATTTGAAACTTTCACAAGAATTTGCTATATTTTCGTTAAATTTAATGCAGTTATTGCTGTAATATCATTTTAATTTCTTGCGTAGAAAAGTCAGAAAAACATGTCCCCAAAACAATTGGGGTTGTAGATATCGTTGGTCGAAGTGATCACTGATAACACACTCCTCTGTCGAAACAGTCGCTTCTAAAGTCATTCTCAGTGGCACTGTGTTCAATAACTGCAATACTTACTAAGCACATCGAAGTACGTTACGAACGAGAATACTGATCAAATCACTGCAGGAATACGAAACAAATTAGTTCACGTCTCTGATACAAAGTGTGGTTGGCACTAGCGAAGTCGTAGGGTCGAGTAGGCTAAGTGGGGTCTGTGAGCATGGCGACGGTGTGAAGGCGAGTGACGGCTCGAGAGTAGAGTAGGCACAGGGAGGCTAATAGCGCCACGTCTCGACAGCGCGTCGACCCACCGGCAGCGGCGGTCTGCATTGCCTCCGGCCGCTCACCTGCAATACAAACAAACAAACAGTCACAATATCACACGCCACCAATCACTTGGACGTCCATTAATTACGTGAGATGAAATAAGGGGGCGGGGATCGACGGAAATCTCATTTCATCTTTTTAATTTCTTAAAGAATAGTTGAGCTAAAAAAATTATACAAACGACGCCTTTACCAACTTTAGGAGGGGGGAGGGTTAAAACCGCCAAGGGAAGCAGGAGAACTAAAAAAAAGTCTAAAAACCTTCGAGGTTGGTCAGAAGGGGGGGGGGTCATAATATGGGGGTGTCATAATATGGTGGTCATAATATGGTGGTCATAATATGGGGGGTCATAATATGGGGGGTCATAATATGGGGGTCATAATATGGGGGTCATATGGGTCATAATATGGAGGGTCACATAATGGGGGGGCATAATATGGGGGGTCATAATATGGGTGTCATAATATGGGGGTGTACATAATATGGGGGTCATAATATGTGGGGTCATAATATGGGGGTCATAATATGTGGGGTCATAATATCGGTGGTCATAATATGGAGGTCATAATATGGGGGGTCATATAATGGGGGGCATAATTTGGAGGGTCATAATATGGGGGGCATAATATGGGGGGTCATAATATGGGGGTTTTAATATGGAGGGTCATATAATGGGGGGTCATAATATGGGGGTCATAATATGGGGGTCATAATATGGGGGTCATAATATGGGGATCATAATATGGGGGGGTCATAATATGGGGGGTCATAATATGGGAGTCATAATATGGGGGGGGGGGACATAATTTGGAGGGTCATAATATGGGGGGTCATAATATGGGGGTCGTAATATGGGGGTCATAATATGGAGGGTCATATAATGGGCGGTCATAATATGGGGGGGTCATAATATGGGGGTCATAATATGGGGGTCATAATATGGGGGTCATAATATGGGGGTCATAATATGGGGTCATAATATGGAGGTCATAATATGGGGGTCATATAATGGAGGGGCATAATTTGGAGGGTCATAATAGGGGGGGCATAATATGGGGGGTCATAATATGGGGTCATAATATGGGGGTCATAATATGGGGGTCATAATATGGGGGTCATATAATGGGGGGTCATATAATGGAGGGTCATATAATGGGGGGTCATAATATGGGGGGGTTCCGACCAGATCTCACCAAATCTCACCACTGGAAGGAGGGGTGGTCCGAAATTCCGGAAAAACACCTCACGTTATTAATGGACGCCCCTTTACTATAAGTAATTGCATATGCTTATAAATAGTTGTACTTATGTATGTAAATTAATTTGTTGCATCGTACGATTCCACAATCTGTTGTATGTATTGTTTTGGGGATACACTGGTGCAAATTTAAAGTGTAACATCTAGACGGAGTTGTGATAAATAAATGAAATTTGGCCCCAAGTATCCTCATATGAAGAGTATGAAATGGTTAAAAATTGAAAATTTTGCATGTAATAGTATGAGAATTACGAGGCTATCTATTATGCAAAATTACTTTTTTGAGCATATAAGTGGTTAAAAGCATGACGTAAAATGACACTTTTTTATCCACTAGTCCTTGTTGACCAAGTATGCGAAGAGTGGCTACCCACATGTCTTACTGTGAGAGACGTTGGAGAATTGGTGTGTTCGAATTTTTTTTTTTCTTTTTTTTTTTTGAGAACAGTGCCTGTAATTCCTTCTTAGCAATTCCTATAATTTTTGGCTGTTAAAATAAGTAAAGGTATTTTAACATGAAAGTTTGGTTTGTGTTCTTGACTGGCTTTCTCATCCATAACACGCTGTAATTTCTTGTAGAGTGAAAATATTAATTTACAGTTTTTCCTACGTGGGATGACCTGGTTGTTGAAGTAAGCTAATTAACCAGTATAATTAGGAGATCTCATAATGCCCTAATGACTTTCATAAATAAGGATGTGGTATATCAGACGGTAGTGCCTTGGTACAAAAATCAATGTGTGAGTAAGTTTGAGGTCAGGTAGTGGACTCCGCTCCAAGACTTATTAATGCCGTGCAGTTAAGCAACTCGAGTCGATAGGGCAAATGTTCAACTACAATCATATTTATTATAGGTAGAATCTATCGCATCGATTAAGATTAACCAAGGCACTTTCAATAAAGCAGTAATGGTATAACGCAAAATAACCCGCCAGTGTGGCCCAATGCGCTAAGGCGCCGCACACTGGACCAGGGACGTGTTGTAGGGTAGGATCGGCAGTCTTGATTTTTTTTTTTTTTTTAATGGCTTTTGGCATCTTAGGCCATACAGCCAGCACGATAGTAATTATATGTCACTCAGTGCTTTCAGTTTCTCCAGTATGAATTTTTCCAGCTAATGAGACTCACCACAGGACGGACATGACATTCACAGAGACAACACTTAAACACTTATGCCCGAGGCCGGACTCGAACCGGAGACCTTCGGCAATTCTAACCCCTACGCTACCGAGGCCGGCCGGCCGTCATTATGGTGGTTTCTAGGTGGTTTTCCCGCAATCACCAATGCAAATACAGGGACGGTCTCCAATCTCCACCTCATAAACTACACATTATACATACAAAACATATACTTAGCGCACACACAACATAGTTACACATTTCGCAGATAGATGGCAACACAACTTTCCGTTCCGGGAGGCGTCAAGCGCAGCGACAACCCGGCCAATCCCAACACGTCACATCTCGAAAAAGCCGATTCTGCAATAGCGGGATAAGTGCAAGGAAGAAGACGATACGGCATAGTAACTGTAAAATAAAAACTTTCGCTTGTTTTACCCGAAACTTACCTAACATTATTTTTTCAACACAGGATATAGTCGACACCAGTGTTAAATTTCAAATTCTTAGGTAATAGCTTTTAAGAGATAGACCTGGTAACAAAATGATATACTGACAACTTCGATGGCGCTTCACATTTTTATTTACAAGTGAAAAAATTAAAAAAACTCTCATACCTCTGCTTGGGGAGCTATAAACAATAATGTCACAAAAGCTGAGGTAGACTTTTTCTCGACTCCTAGGCTTGTGTTGGGTTCTCGCAGGATATAATTTTACGTAATTTTCGGTTCGTACTACCAAAAATAAGCAAACACATACCGCATGCTACATGAACAACAGAGAACACGTATTTTTAAGGGAACATTTATTGGCAGCTCAATTGAATGAAGCGGTCTGGTGCCTCGATGGTTAAGGTGTCATATACCTTTAACCCTTCTTTCACCTCTGGAACAGCTTGGTGTGTAATGTGAAGGACGCCAGAACACTTCCGTGGTTCGGGTTCCACGTTAAACTGTAGGTCTCCTGTACCTGGTAGCACTACCGGGTTAGGTTAAGGCGGCTAAGACAAGGGCGGAAACCGCATCCAATAGAGACCCTCTCACCAGGTCATTACGACCTCACGGAATTATTATTATTATTATATGAATAAAGGAAAGAAGAGAACAATTTTAGAGATCTGTTTTATCGTTACAAATTTAATTTTCTGGAGGACAAATCTACTCGCATGAACTGAAATTACAGACTGAAATTAAAAGCAAAGTTGTTAATGAGAGAGTACAGAATTCCAGATGCTATGAAACCAGTATTAAAGCGGGAACCTGATCATCGAGCGTGGTGGGTGAGTGGTTAACGCTCTGGCTTCGCATTCGGTAATACGCGGGTTCGAATCCCAGTCCGGGGATCCAGATTTGGGTTTTCCATGGGTTCCACAAATCACCCCCGGTGAATGCAGGGATGCTATCTTCAAAAAGGCCATGGTCGAATTCCTTACCGTTCCTTGTCCTCAGTCCCATCCTGCCTCTAATCACCTTAGCTGTCGACGAGGCGTAAAGCAATAAGTAAAATGAAAAAAACTAAAAAAATATGCCATTTGAATTAAAGCAGATAAAAGAAACTGATTTTCAAGTTATTAGCATAAGCTAACGTTGCCGCCAGTTCTGCAATATCGATACTTTTATTCTGAATTCACTATTTCCACTTACTCGCTTTCAGAAGCTCTTCTCCGTAGCTAGCGTGCGTCCGTCGGCACAATGAACTACGAAACATCTTCAATGCACGCATTACTAGATGATGGCTCGTTTTTATTCCCTAACTCACTCCAACTTAGGTAGAATTCAGTGAATAAGTATTTGACTCCTTCTTCTCCACCCGTTCCCAACATCTTGGGCTCGGCTGCCTTTGATGAGTTTAATTAATCGTTGTCCTGGTGTAATTTGGAGCTATAGTTTTACGGCCGCATGCCCTGGTTGGAGACAAGCATTTTATAGCTATTGCCAAGTCGTACTACGTAATAATAGAGGAAGTGAAGTGTTGCCATCTGTCTGTGAAACGTGTAACTATGTTCAACATGTGATAAGTGTATTTTTGTTTGTGAAACATTAAGTTTATGAGGCGAAGATTTGGGACCTTTCCGGCATTCCCCTTGATGAATGCGAAAAACTGCCTAAAAACCACAGTCAAGACGGCAGATACGGTGAAACCTTGGCTTTTGCCCAGTCCCGTTGTAGCCACCTGATCCACTGTGCGTCGCCTCAGCACACTGAGCCTGGCGGGTCAGTGAATAAGTATTTGACTGCTTTAGAGTCATTTGTTTCATCTGCAAGAACTTTCAGCAAATGTATGCACATAATGTATCTTGTTTTCCATCTTTTCTTAATTTGAACATTAATAAACCTGGCATAGCCTTCCAGTCAGCCTTTCATTTCTAGCATTAGGTCCTTTGCGTAAAATTCTCTCGAGCTTTCCACCGGGATAGCGCTTCGGTAAAAGCACAAGGTGACGTTATGGAGCCTGCCTCTGGCTCCATCTTCGAGGCAGACTCCATAACGTCACCTTTTACTTTTACTGACGCGCTATCCCGGTGGAAAGCTCGAGAAGATTTTACGCCCATTGACTCGCCAAGAAAGCCTATATTCTTTCATTAGTTCCTTTGACTTTTAATAACAAAAAGTAAATGTATTATTGTCCTTTCTCTATATAAAGTCACGATTTTTGATGAACCTGACGATAGAGGGAAATATCGAAACGAACTCCCATGGTTATGTACGTAATTTCGACTAAAGCCACTGCAGTTCTACGTCTTGATTTCCTGTGGAAGGATTGTGCCATGACGGGTCGTATTATGCTAAGCTTGTGAAGCAAGTGTCATTGAGAAGAGAAGGAGGCAAGTTGTGAAAAAGTTGGCTGTTTCATTAGTACAATCGATGCGATTCGTGAGTGTGGGTTTTGGTTGGTGCCGCAACACCTCTTTAGACATACATCTATTTCCAGAGTTCAAAGTTTCTGTACGGAACTTTGGATGAAGTGTGTGGACCACCGGGAGGCTTATGTTGAAAACTGTTATCCGCAACTGCGTAGGGCGTTGAATTAGAATTTTATTGCTAGAACTGGATATAAAAAGCTGTAAGTTACGAAAAAGGTGTCCTAAAAAGCAGAGAGTCGGGATAACATTATGGAGAAGACGTCACAATACAAGTCTACCATTGAATCTGTCTCATGAAGAGAACCAATTTGATTTGCAACATGTTTAAAAATAGCAACAAACTAAGGGGAGGTGGGTTAGCTTTGGAAGTCTAGCCATCACAGTTCCTCCTTCAGAGTTTTATTTGTGGCTTAATATTATGTAACATTCGGGGGACATCTTATGTCAATACCGTTTTTTACACAACTTTTTTGTTTTTGTTTTTCTTTGCTAAGATATATAGTCTTTGGGGATTGGAAACCGGTGAGTTAGCTACATACATAGAAAAAACACGTCTTTTCTATGTGTACCCCTGCTACTTGCAGTGTCTGTACCTAGGCATTATTGACAGTAATCTCATGAAGCGCAAATCCACATCTATACTATTTAATATGCAGTGTCTGTAAATCAAATTTATGAACAGATCATACACAAACAGCCAGTCAGCCTGAGTGAACGATGTAACATTACACATGCTATCCGTCTCTCTGTCACCGTTTGATTAGTTTTCAAAATTTAATGAAATAATATGATATTTATCCCGAAAAAAGTATCCGCAGACCTTCCCAATGATTCATAGCATTTCCATGATTGGTTTAGCCGTATAGTCGTGAAAAAGTAACAAACTGACGGAGAGACAGTTACTTTCGCATTTATAATATTAGTGTAGAGAAGTGTAGATAGATCACAACTTCTTTTTTAACTGTTGTGCATCAGTATCAGGCCACAAACATTAACTGTAGTACTGGGAAACGAAATACCGTATACAATTTGGTTCGTGAATCGATAAGCTTTCGCACCTCGCTGACTTACATTAAGTTACAAAGGAAATTGAAAGTGTTCAATCAGTTGACAAATATACTAGACTGTAAGGGTGCGGTAATGACAATTAATACTACAGTGTTATTTTGTAAAACTCATCTTTCATATTCATTGGAGGAAAGGAGGAGGGTAAAGAGAGTCATGGGAGTTTACAAGCAGTATATTGGTGATGAGGTGTGGAAAGATATCGGTGTAAGAATTAAGAGGTAGGTAAAAGATGACTATGACCACAAGCTAGTACTCGAATTCAGGCACAAGGTGTGGGAAGATTTTCTTTCGTAGTAAGCGGGTCAGGGATTGGAATAAATTACCAAGAGAAATGACGAATAATTGACCAAAGTCGTTGAAAGAATTTTAACATGAAAATTGTAGAGTGAAAAGTAGGTGGGTACAAGAAAGTAAAAATATTGGGGTGTGTAGGGAAACGCACGCTCCATCGCAATTAAATTAAATTGAATTACAGGTGACGAAGAAGGGCTCACCGTCCAGGACGTGGACGAAAACGCAGGCGAAGTCTGCGTTGCTGGGCCTGCAAGAGTACTCGCCCGAGTCCCCAGCGTTCGCGTCCTGTATCAGCAGGTAGCTGGTCGTCACGTCTCCCTTGTCAGTGATTACGGAGACGCCTCCACGTGCTGAGTCGTAGCTGATCACCTGCAACATCACAGTGGTAGCCTGTATACACATGTCATTCCTGCAACATTGCAGTGGTAGTCTGTATACACATGTCATTCCTGCAACATTGCAGTGGTAGCCTGTATACATACGTCATTCCTGCAACATTACAGTAGTAGCCTGTATACACATGTCATTGCTGCAATATTACAGTAGTAGCCCGTATACACATGTCATTGCTGCAACATTGCAGTAGTAACCTGTATACACATGTCATTCCTGTAACATTACAGTGGTAGCCTGTACACACATGGCATTCCTGCAACACTCCAGTGGTAGCCTGTATACACATGTCACTCCTGCAACATTACTGCGGTAGCCCGTATACACATGTCATTCCTGCAACATTACAGTGGTAGCCTGTATACACATGTCATTGCTGCAATATTACAATAGTAGCCCGTATACACATGTCATTGCTGCAACATTGCAGTAGTAACCTGTACACATGTCATTCCTGCAACATTACAGTGGTAGCCTGTACACACATGGCATTCCTGCAACATTCCAGTGGTAGCCTGTATACACATGTCACTCCTGCAACATTACTGCGGTAGCCCGTATACACATGTCATTCCTGCAACATTACAGTGGTAGTCTGTATACACACGTCACTCCTGCAACATTACAGTAGTAGCCTGTATATACATGTCATTCCCGCAACATTACAGTGGTAGCCTGTATACACATGTCACTCCTGCAACATTACAGCGGTAGCGCCTATATACAAGTCATTCCTGCAACATTACAGGGGTAGTCTGTAAACATGTCATTCCTGCAACATTACAGTTGTAGCCTGTATACACATGTCACTCCCGCAACATTACAGTAGTAGCCTGTATATACATGTCATTCCTGCAACATTACAGAGGTAGTCTGCAAACATGTCATTCCTGCAACATTACAAAGGTAGTCTGCAAACATGTCATTCCTGCAACATTACAGTGGTAGCCTGTATACAAATATCATTCCTGCAACATTGCAGTGGTAGTCTGTATACACACGTCACTCCTGCAACATTATAGTAGTAGCCTGTATATACATGTCATTCCCGCAACATTACAGTGGTAGCCTGTATACACATGTCATTCCTGCAACATTCCAGTGGTAGCCTGTATACACATGTCACTCCTGCAACATTACAGCGGTAGCCCGTATACACATGTCATTCCTGCAATATTACAGTGGTAGCCTGTATACACATGTCATTCCTGCAACATTACAGTGGTAGCCTGTATACACATGTCACTCCTGCAACATTACAGTGGTAGCCTGTATACACATGTAACTCCTGCAGCATTACTGAGGTAGCCCGTATACACATGTCATTCCTGCAACATTACAGTGGTAGCCTGTATACACATGTCATTCCTGCAACATTGCAGTAGTAGCCTGTACACACATGTCATTCCTGCAACATTACAGTGGTAGCCTGTATACACATGTCACTCCTGCAACATTGCAGTGGTAGCCTGTATACATATGTCATTCCTATAACATTACAGTGGTAGCCTGTATACACATGCCATTCCTGCAACATTACAGTGGTAGCCTGTACACACATGTCATTTCTGCAACATTACAGTGGTAGCCTGTATACACATGTCATTCCTGCAACATTACAGTGGTAGCCTGTATACACATGTCACTCCTGCAACATTACAGTGGTAGCCTGTATACACATGTCATTCCTGCAACATTGCAGTAGTAGCCTGTACACACATGTCATTCCTGCAACATTACAGTGGTAGCCTGTATACACATGTCATTCCTGCAACATTACAGTGGTAGCCTGTACACACATGCCATTTCTGCAACATTACAGTGGTAGCCTGTATACACATGTCACTCCTGCAACATACAGTGGTAGCCTGTATACACATGTCATTCCTGCAACATTACAGTGGTAGCCTGTACAAACATGCCATTTCTGCAACATTACAGTGGTAGCCTGTATACACATGTCACTCCTGCAACATTACAGTGGTAGCCTGTATACATATGTCATTCCTATAACATTACAGTGGTAGCCTTTATACACATATCATTCCTGCAACATTATAGTGGTAGCCTGTATACACATGCCATTCCTGCAACATTACAGTGGTAGCCTGTACACACATGCCATTTCTGCAACATTACAGTGGTAGCCTGTACACACATGTCATTCCTGCAACATTACAGTGGTAGCCTGTATACACATGTCACTCCTGCAACATTACAGTGGTAGCCTGTATACATATGTCATTCCTATAACATTACAGTGGTAGCCTGTATACACATGCCATTCCTGCAACATTACAGTGGTAGCCTGTACACACATGTCATTTCTGCAACATTACAGTGGTAGCCTGTATACACATGTCATTCCTGCAACATTACAGTGGTAGCCTGTATACACATGTCACTCCTGCAACATTACAGTGGTAGCCTGTATACATAATTCATTCCTATAACATTATAGTGGTAGCCTGTATACACATGTCATTCCTGCAACATTACAGTGGTAGCCTGTATACACATGTCATTCCTGCAACATTACAGTGGTAGCCTGTATACACATGTCACTCCTGCAACATACAGTGGTAGCCTGTATACACATGTCACTCCTGCAACATTACAGTGGTAGCCTGTATACACATGTCATTCCTATAACATTACAGTGGTAGCCTTTATACACATATCATTCCTGCAACATTACAGTGGTAGCCTGTATACACATGCCATTCCTGCAACATTACAGTGGTAGCCTGTACACACATGCCATTTCTGCAACATTACAGTGGTAGCCTGTATACACATGTCATTCCTGCAACATTACAGTGGTAGCCTGTATACACATGTCACTCTTGCAACATTACAGTGGTAGCCTGTATACATATGTCATTCCTATAACATTACAGTGGTAGCCTGTATACACATGCCATTCCTGCAACATTACAGTGGTAGCCTGTACACACATGCCATTCCTGCAACATTACAGTGGTAGCCTGTATACACATGTCATTCCTGCAACATTACAGTGGTAGCCTGTATACACATGTCACTCCTGCAACATTACAGTGGTAGCCTGTATACATATGTCATTCCTATAACATTACAGTGGTAGCCTGTATACACATGCCATTCCTGCAACATTACAGTGGTAGCCTGTACACACATGTCATTTCTGCAACATTACAGTGGTAGCCTGTATACACATGTCATTCCTGCAACATTACAGTGGTAGCCTGTATACACATGCCACTCCTGCAACATTACAGTGGTAGCCTGTATACATAATTCATTCCTATAACATTACAGTGGTAGCCTGTATACACATGTCATTCCTGCAACATTACAGTGGTAGCCTGTATACACATGTCATTCCTGCAACATTACAGTGGTAGCCTGTACACACATGCCATTTCTGCAACATTACAGTGGTAGCCTGTATACACATGTCACTCCTGCAACATTACAGTGGTAGCCTGTATACATATCATTCCTATAACATTACAGTGGTAGCCTTTATACACATATCATTCCTGCAACATTACAGTGGTAGCCTGTATACACATGCCATTCCTGCAACATTACAGTGGTAGCCTGTACACACATGCCATTTCTGCACACATTACAGTGGTAGCCTGTATACACATGTCATTCCTGCAACATTACAGTGGTAGCCTGTATACACATGTCACTCTTGCAACATTACAGTGGTAGCCTGTATACATATGTCATTCCTATAACATTACAGTGGTAGCCTGTATACACATGCCATTCCTGCAACATTACAGTGGTAGCCTGTACACACATGCCATTCCTGCAACATTACAGTGGTAGCCTGTATACACATGTCATTCGTGCAACTTTGCAGTAGTAGCCTGTACACACATGTCATTCCTGCAACATTACAGTGGTAGCCTGTATACACATGTCACTCCTGCAACATTACAGTGGTAGCCTGTATACATATGTCATTCCTATAACATTACAGTGGTAGCCTGTATACACATGCCATTCCTGCAACATTACAGTGGTGGCCTGTACACACATGTCATTTCTGCAACATTACAGTGGTAGCCTGTATACACATGTCATTCCTGCAACATTACAGTGGTAGCCTGTATACACATGTCACTCCTGCAACATTACAGTGGTAACCTGTATACATATGTCATTCCTATAACATTACAGTGGTAGCCTGTATACACATGCCATTCCTGCAACATTACAGTGGTAGCCTGTATACACATGTCACTCCTGCAACATTACAGTGGTAGCCTGTACACATATGTCATTCCTATAACATTACAGTGGTAGCCTGTATACACATGCCATTCCTGCAACATTACAGTGGTAGCCTGTATACACATGTCACTCCTGCAACATTACAGTGGTAGCCTGTATACATACAGTAGCGACAATAAGTATTTTGACAAACACATTTTATAGGAAAAATAAACTTTATTAAAGGAACTTCCTTACAATTATTATGTCACTTTTTCTACTGCTCTATTTGCTTTAGTTTCATAAGAAAACAAATTGAATTTACTTTCGTCGCTCCAGAGCACACGGGACCACTGCTCAGCGGTCCAGTTTTGGTGGTCTCTCGCTAACTCAAGTCGGGCTTTCCTATTCTTCGCCGATATTAAAGGCTTTTTACTGGGACGTCGGCCATGAAGATTTGACTCCCTTAGGATTAATTTGACGGCACTATTTGAAATTTGCACGTTGTGATATTCCCGCAATTCTTTGTTAATGTCGACGGCTGTCTTCTTTGGATCGGCTTTCTTATAAGATTCTTGGTCCGAGGCGTTATTTTACAGGGCCTACCTGTTCTTTGTTTATTATCTGTTGTCCCTGTTGACTGATGCTTGATTTTCCAAATGTTTACGATTTGCCTAGACAAACCAAAATCCTTCGCAACTTGAGCCTGAGTCTTGCCTTTCCGAATAGCACTTATTACGGCGTCTTTTAAATCTTGAGAGTATTCCTTCACTTTCGGCATGTTGAAACCTGTGTAAACAAAGGGTATTCGATATAACGCACATAAGCGGGGTAAAACAATTGTTCTGTAGCAGTAAACTGTAGTGTCAAAATACTTTTTGTCCGATCAAACTGACAGTATCGGTTGTATACTCACCACAGTAACGCCGAACTCTGATACAGGTATTTGCACAGTCGTCTGCTGCCGCAGAGTGACCAAACATAGACAGGGGTTAGCCGGTCGACGCGCATTGCGCCCTCCAGCGGGGAAAATGTGTTTGTCAAAATACTTATTGTCGCTACTGTATGTCATTCCTGCAACATTACAGTGGTAGCCTGTATACACATGCCATTCCTGCAACATTACAGTGGTAGCCTGTATACACATGCCATTCCTGCAACATTACAGTGGTAGCCTGTACACATAAGTCACAGTGAAAACTTTATGAAATAAAAGTGTTTTTTTAATATTTTCAAACTAATCGTAGTATCATGAATTAAAATTTCATTATTTGTAGATTAAAATCATTAATAATAATCTGTTTTTCATATCCATATCTACATAATTTAAATACAACTTAATTGGCATAATTTTTAGTATACATTTATATTATTTATACATAGTATTTGTATATATATGAATATCAATAAACTTAATGTTCAACTAAATTAATATAGTCTTCTCGTGTGACTAGCCGAGTGAGCAGGGTGTTTTCAAACGATATTTCGGCGATCGGAATTCTGTCGCCATCTTCACCAGAAGTCACGCCGAGAGAAACTTCGATCTTATGGTAATTTTCAACATTATTTTCAATGCTTGCATCATCGTATCACTAATTTCAACAGTACTTAGGTAATTCGTACTATCAATCATTTCATCATATTCTAAAAAGGATACAACAGGCTTAAAGTAACTGAAGTGAGAATAATGTACATATTTTCAACATGAAATTTTGATGGTATATGCTAGTAAACCCTAAATTTGAAATTAAAATCAGTTTGCTTATTTAGGTTTGAATTGAAAAATTTAAGACCTTAATTGCAAATTTTTCAATTCAAAATTTCGATAATATGAGCTAATAAACATTAATTTGAATTAATAACCATATTTTCAAAATTCAACACATAAATCTAAATTTTTACAAAAATTTTAATTTTAAAATCCGCGGCTAGAACATTATCGAACAACTACAACCATGTTTTACCATGCTAGTTAAGAAAACTCTTAGCCACTAAGAAATACTCATTACATGCTGTAATGAGGAGAATTGGATTCGAACCAAGGACCTTCCAATCGCCAGTCACGCGGCTTAACCAACTCAACTACCAGACGTCTGGCCAAATACAACACGTCATACTTATGGCTACAGATATTCTGTTACCATTATCATATCGGTGACGCAAATTCATAAGGTTTTACCCACCCAAAAATCGTCCAACGCGTAAAAAGAACTTTCCAGTTCAAAAATCTAACTTACTTCACAATCCGAAGGTTGGTCGAATCTTCTCTAAGGAGGTTTACCAAGCTATTGTGTCAAAGGCAGGAAGACCAATTACTTTCCTCAGGGGCCTACAGTTTAACGTGGAATCAGAACCACGGAACGTCCCAGCGTAGCTCCTCCAATCGAATACAACTCCTAAAAATTCCTGCTCGCCACGGGATTTTTATCCGCGACCGGAGAGAGAAATTTTCGGAAGTAAGCGCCTTAACCACTGAACTACCAGATCGCTCTCTGTGTAAGTATACGTGTGCTAAGTACTATCAAATTCCGATAAAAACTGTGGCTTTGTATGAACAACATTGACAGAAATTAAGATGAGGGGGGAAATGAGGAGAGGGTTTAGGTCAGGGGTTCCAAAAGTGGTCGATACCGACCCCTTGGGGTCGATAAGAGATTTCACGGGGTCGATTAATACAGGGGGGTCGAAAGGGGGTCGATTAATACTAAACTCAATTAACCTGTACAGGAAAAAATAGGAATGTTCTACTAACAATCAGGTCAATAAATTAAAGTAAAGCTCATCCTCTCAATTCTGGTCTGTTTGCGAAGTAATGTGAAGTAAACGATGAAACTTTCAACCAATTACTTTTGCTCACTGAGGAAGGTGGTTGTAAAGAGGTGATAGTAACAGTATTGAGAGTTGAAGAGTGCCTTAGGAAGGTGGATTCATCGCTGTGTGACAAGTTAAAACAGTGCAACAACCATGTTTTCTGTTTTGTAGGTCTTTATTTGAAATTTATTTCACCTATTCAAAGTTTTGTTCCTATTTTTTGAGATTATAATGATAGTGGAAAGTATCTCGTTTTTCTGTTAATTTTATTGGGTGGATTTTATAAATTATTTCGTTGAGTTGTTATGCAGAAATGCCAAAAATGAGTTAATGTTTTTATTAAATACTTGTGGCGGTCGATAAGAAGGCAAATATAGTATCAAGGGGTCAACGGGGTAAAAAGTTTGGGGACCCCCGGTTTAGGTTTTTTTTTTAAATCAAACGTAAACAGTATTTTTCTATTTGTTTTAAAGTATACATATGCAAAGTTACATCAAAATCAAATAAATCCTATGAGTTTGTGTGAAGAACATTGGCAAAAAGAACAAACAAACATTCATTTTTATATATTAGATACAAGTATAGTTCATACTTTCACTGCTGTCCATGCGCAACACATCATACAGATATACTGCTACTATAGTATGTTGGTGACGCGAACTCATAAGAATTTAGCCATCCACGTCATAGAAATATATATATATATATATATATATATATATGTTGAAATACTACAGACAGTTGGCGCCATTGTGCACAGTTGTCCCGTACAGCCACACCTGTTACGTTTGTGTGCATGGAAAGTGTTATAACACCCTCCATATTCACCCGGTCTTAGTCGATGTGTTTGTGTTCTCATTCTGAAAATGAAGCAGTCGATACATGCAAAATATTCTGCTAACAAGGAGAAAATCTTAACAGCGTTCCGAAGGGAGGCAGTTCACAGTACAGCCGTTGGAATTCAAGCCTTCTCCAGTGTTGCCAAAGAGCTCCGGACAACCTAGGCGGCGACTTGAGTATGCTGATAGCTGTCAGTATTGTTAGTTTCTGGAACTGTACTTTGCTGTGTTCATTTTCTAAACCGTACTATATAACAAAACAATAACTCCGGTTAATATGGAATGTACCACAAATACTGGATAACCTTTTACGAAATATAAAAATTTGACCCTAGCAAAAGCGTCACGGTTTTCAAGTTTAACTCACATTTTCATTTTTATTATTCACCACGTGCGCTCGGTTTAGGTCATGCAATTCCTACAAATGAAGACATTAATGACAATAATTAATGTTTTTTACTCAAAAAATTGAATGTTCAGACCAGAGACCATGCACCTATTAATAATTTATCGCTTATTTTGGGATGCATGACCAACCGTATTAATTTGTCAAACGGCTGATTTGTTGCGCGTTTTCAGCTCCTTGTGGTTTTCGCCTCATCGACGACGAAGTCATTAGAGGGGGAAAGGATTGGGAGGGGGGAGGGCAAGGAACGTAAAGGAATTCGGCGATGGCCTTTTAAAGAAGTATCCCGATATTTACCTGGAGTTATTTGGGACAACCATGGAAAACCCAAATCTGGAGGCCCACACGGGGATTCGAACCCGCGTCCTACCGAATGCGAGGCCAGAGCGTTACCGCTCACCCACCACGGTCAGACCACAGTTCCTCTATTGCTGATATTGTGCTTCTATAAATAATGTCTTTGAGACCTTCAAGCCCCCGAAATAAGGGATTTAAGCTAAGTTATCTCGCTGGCCACAGAGTGTTACCTACGCGACCTATCAATTTGTGTGTGTGGGGGGGGGGGAGGGTGGGGGGAGGGGGCAGAGATGTCTACTCCCGAATCTGCCCGCCATTTTGTAGGAAATTGCGTACTAACAATAATAGTATTAAAATGCCTATCCCGAAAAATACCACTTGAACACGTCCCTCAATCATCAGCAATGCCATGAACGCTCTTACTATTAGTGTGGAACAGTGGTTCCCAATTACTTTTTACCGAGTACCAATTAAAGAATGGCTCAGTGGTTGAAGCGTCTGACTTGAGATACAAAGGTCCCAGGTTCGAATCCCTGTCTCGGCGGGGATTTTCTTAGGCTGTTAACCCGAACTTCACCTCTGGCACAGCGTTCTGTGTAAAGTACAACAGAACGCTTCCGTGGTTCGGATTCCACGTTAAACTGTAGGTCCCCAGTAACCGGTAGTACTACCAAGTTAGGTTATAGCGGCTACGACAGTGGCAGAATGTGCAGCCAGTTAAAACCATGTCACCAGGTCATTACGACCACACGGTGTCAATATTATTATTATTATTACTACTTCAAGAATGAGCTCATCCTCACATATCCTTTATAGCTAAAATGGTAGTAAAAAATGAAACCAGTTTTTAGAGATTTGTTAAATTTTAAACCAATATCAAACGTCACCAAAATAAACAAATGTCTAAAATTGTTACTACAACAGTACTAGTAATAATTAAAATTATAAATGTTTAAGTTTAATGGGACAAATGTTCAAGTTTCTCCTTGAAAAATGTTATAAATTCGGATGCTGTTTACCGATCTTCAACCTTGAATCATTTTCGAGTTGAAGTCAATGGCGATGTTTGGTTTTCATATTTGTCTTGTGCGGAAAATCCGCTCTCGCAAAGATACGTCGTGCAAAGTGGTAGTATAAATGTTATTGCTGCTTTCCTAAAATTGTATGGGTCTTTTAGTTCAGCTCAAAAATTTACCGTTGACCGTTCTGCAAAACAACTCTTGGGTCTGCTGTTACATGAAATGTGTATTAGTTCCTCTTGGTCAAAGATGGGTAGATGGTCGGTGGAATGGTTTGCGAAAGGGTTCTTTATCCAGTTCCATTGCGGCGATATTTCTGGAAAGTAACTGCGTAACTCTGTCGAAAGATTTTGCAACTGGCGTTTAATGGCTGATTTTGTATCTTCATTCAAAGGCGAAGTTCGTTTCCAAAGAAACGTTTTAGTTTGGAAAACTGGTCATATTTACATTTTTCAATCAAAGACGTTGAGAGAGAGACTTTTTATTAGTTGATACAACTTTAGTAAATATGGTTGTATCCTGGCATTGCTTATTCAGTCTGGCGAAAATATCTGACAAGTAAGCCATAAAGGGCCAATCAGCATTTTCTCGTACTCATGATGACCTTGTTCGACCGAGAACTCAATTGTATGTCTCAACTGAAATATTCTCGAAACAACTCTCCCCCTGGACAACCAGCGTACTTCAGTACGTAAAATCAGGATCACTTGTTCACTACCAAGCTATCTGTAATTGTCGGCAAAAATTCTCGAGTTTATGCTACGGGCCTGTGCCGCTGCATTCATCCCAGTCGAATACTTTGCACAACCACAGCGTCACAATAATATGGTATAATTCACACACACACGGTTTAACTGCCTTAAAATATATTTTGACGATAGTAATGTTTGCGTAATTGTTTTTTTCAGTTATATTAGTTATTACTAGAGACCGGATTATATGCATTTGTATGTTTGCATATGTATTTGCATATTAAACCCAGTTTCACCGGTTATTGCATATTTTACCTAAAACCCAGTGATGATGCCTATTTTCGCTATATTTACAATATTTTTCGGTAGTGTACGTAGTTAATAAATAAAATCATAGGTTGTAGTTGGCAAAACCTACTAGCAGCACAGCTCTTAGTCTACGACGACTGGCTGAAGAACTACGATCCACGTTTGGGAATGCAAATAAACTGATTTCATCAACAAGGCACGTTCTCGTAATAATGCATACAAAAAAATTGCCAAATTTGCCTTTACCTCCGGAACCAGTGATAACTTGATGGGCGACACCTGTTGAAGCTGTACTGTTTTACAATGAACATTTCGAGGCAATTAAAGGTGTAGTAAACGCCTTTAGTAGTGGAGAGGCTATGACAGTTTATCACAACAAGGAAGCATTTAAAAATTCTAGTATTAAAAGCATAGCTGTGATTAGCATTCGTTTTTCCCACATACCTGCGATTATTAAAAAGCTTGAAACTCAAGGTTTGACGTTGACTGAATATATTCAGTTAATGAATAAAATACGCATTGCCAGAGGTCTTGCTGTGTAAATTTAAAGAGAATTTATAAAATATTTTGAATCACAACCCAGGTTTTGAACTTTTGTGTCAAATTGATAGTTTTAGTAATGGGACGGGTGAACCTTTTACAGAAACAATGACTGCTAACACAGCATCCAATTTCTAATACTGACCAGTTACATCAGTGCATGTGGAAAGGTCCATATCCACTTATAAACATATTTTGAGAGATCGAAGAAACAATCTTACTATTGAATATTTGGAAAAGTACCCGATGTTTATATTTACAAAAGTAAAAAAGTTAAATAATTATAAATTATGGAATTAATAAATATGTTATTCGACTACACACTAATTGCATGCTGATTTTAAAATAAAAAAATCCAAACATTTCTATTTTTATATAATACTAGCTCGTACCCGCGACTTCGTACTCGTGGATTAAGAATTTTTTTGCCAGAATTAAATATAGAAAGTTGTTGGTAATGAAGGATTGGTCCCAAACAATATCGAGTCGGAATAATATGACAGGAAAGCTAGCACTATATAATTGTACCGTCGAACCTGTCTCTTGAAGAGAATCAATTTTCAACATACTTCTGTCACCAGTCGATAAGGTCTCAAAATTTCGTGACTGCAACTGTTAATCATACTGGAAAAAATATCCTGTGCCCTTCATACAGATTTCCTTATAAAATTCCATCACAGCGATATAGCCATTTAGTCGTCAAAACGTAACAAAAAGACAGAGACTCTTACATCCGTATTTATAATAATATTGCTGTGGTTCACACTCACACACTGACTGCGAACAACACCTGAGGGACCATTATAACGTAAAAAAGTGTACACCTACAACATTGCATTGAACCGGAGACCACGACGTTCGTAAGCTAGCGCTTTAACCACTGAGCTGCCAGTCCACTACACGGAAACACGTTACGGAGACGTCCATATCCAACGTGTCTGTCTATCCCCGTATTTCGAAGTTATGAGACAACATGTGTTATTTATACAGATAATTTTTCAACCAAATGTAGACAGTATTTTTCTCCTTGTTTCAAAGGATAAGTGTGCAAAGTTTCATCGAGATCGGATGAAAACTGTGGATTTGTATGAAGAACAAACAAACTAACAAACAAACAAACAAACAAACAAACAAAGAACAAACATACATTCATCTTTATATATAAAGATTATGTTGCATATTTTGATACTTTTCCTGCATATTTTAAGCATTTTTCGTGCATATTTGCATACGTATTGCTAGTTTTTTGTGTTGCATATAATCCGGTCTCTACTGACTACCGTAGCCAAGAGATTACTGGGTGTATCCCTTGGGGTTATGCGTACCACTAATTGGGAACCACGTATATAGATAAATGAATAGAGATTCTGGATTGAATACAGGTTTTTAGTGCAGTCAAGTGATATCATATTTTGTATCCCTCTTTCTACGCTGGGAAACTGTGAAAAGACACAATTCATCGTCCTCAACAAACTTTTTAAGATATTTGTTAACAATAGTTACGCAGAAAAAGTACTGCTGATCATAGTACGGAAAATACTCTAATAAATCCATCCACACCCGAGCGCAATGTCGATACGAAGGCCAGGCCATATACTAAGCCACTTAAAGAAATGAGATTATAGAGACCCATAGGAAATTTTTGTTTAGTTCCTACGCAGCGGAAATCCACTCCCATTGTATTCCCGTCGTCCGTTTACGAGCGCGAAGTAAGTTTCCTGTAAGTCGTAACTCTCCAACTGCTTACGCATAGCAAACTGTCGCCCTGGGAGGATGTAGTCCCAGGCTCTCGTGCAACCTGAGAAGCAACATGTCAACTGTCATACCTAACACAGAAAACTAAGAACCGAAAACACAAACGAGAAGAGCAATTGTTCCCGAAGATTTTTATTACGTTTTTATAGTTGTTTTGTTAATTATCCACGTGTACAACAATAGTGTAAATAATTTACGTTAATATCTTAATAAATAATATTCAACGTGCTTGACTGTATTGTAAGCAAGAAGAAAAATAATTCTTCTGTGACTCGTCTGGTTAAAAAAATCAGGTTATCAATAAAAATCGGAAAACTAACCAATGTGACACCTGATAATGATACTGAAGATGCTACGTAAGGCTGTAACGGAGTCTGAGAAGATTATTTACTTCAGTAACGATGTCTCCAGGAGTAATATTTACGATGGGATATTACAGATTTTAATTATGCAGTTGAAGTGGTAATGTCAACTAGAAGAACAGGAACCTATACCAGATATCAAAGAATTTATAATGATTCTCAACAGCCTTGGTGTAGAGATGGATGAAACTTAAAATAAGTATAAAGGAATTATTAAAAGTAATAGAGAAACTTTCCAAGTTATAAGATATACCCCTGAAGTTGTGAATAGCTTTTTAGTACCTTCGATTTGTTATGGTAAAACCAAATTAAAACAGATGGCAGAGATCATACTGACAACAAATCTCACGCGATCTTTTATTTGAAAGTAATATTAGCAGTACAGATGATGATTTGTATGCAACTATGAGATACAAGGGAGAGACGCGCATTTGTTAGGACAGTGGAGGTAAAACTTAATGCATGGAAAAAGAAAGTGCACAGAAAGATTCTCGGACCAGGAAAGGTAGAAGGGAATATGATGAATTACAAATGCAAGCATATTACAAATAATTGTAAGGGTTTCAAAATATCAGTGCACATAGTGTAAAAGAGATAGAAATAAGAATCTTGGTTTGTTAGGGAGCGTCCATAAACCACGTAGCTCCATTTTGGCTTCTTGTGAACACCCCCTCCCGCCACGTATCCCGACGTGCCTTTTGTCTCTACCCCCCCCCCCCCCCGACGTAGAACGTACGTAGCTTATTTCCCTATTAATTCCAGAAGACATTTTGTACTGTTTATCTGTTGTCAGATTATCGTAAATTACACACGGAAATAATTAAAGACGGAAATAAATATTTACATGCTGTTGTGTGTTCTGAACCTCATTTTAACTGTGACAAATAATATAAATTGAAAGCTACGTGGCCTGGCTCGGACCCCTCTCCCAATCGTAGCCCAGCGTAGCTTTCCAGCCAACCCCCACCCCCCAAGACCGAGAACGTAGTTTATGGACCCTCCCTCATAAAGCAGATATTTTTATGAAGTGAAAACTTTTATAGCGGCGTTGGGCAATGTTTGGAGGGGGGAAATCTATGAGTTCCCAACTTCCCGTCACTAACATGCTATGACGTGTTGCCGTATGATATGCGCGTTGGACGCTTTTTGGATGGGTAAAATCTTATAAGTTCGCGTCACCAACATGCTAATGTTAACAGTATATCTGTGGCTAAAAGTATGACGTATTGCCCTCGGACAGTAGTGAAAGTATAGGTCATACTAGTATCTAATATATAAAAATAAAGGCTTTTTTTCCCTTCGCAGAAACACACTGTTTTTATCCGATTTTGATGGAACATTCCATACGTATACTTTAAAACAAATAGAAAAACATTGTTTACGTATGATTTTACAAAACCTAAACCCTCTCCTCCTTTTCCCCCTCACCTTAATTTCTGTCAAAATTGTTCATACAAAGCCACAGTTTCTATACAAATTTAAGAGTACTTAACACACTTATACTGGTAGCTCAGTGGCTGCCGGCCTCGGTAGCGTAGGGGCTAGATTGCTAGCTCCGCGTGCCGAAGGCCGCCGGTTCGAATCCGGCCGCGGACATGGATGTTTAAGCGTTGTGTGTCTGTGTGAATGTCCTGCCCGTCCTGTGGCGTCCATACATTGGAAAAATACAACATATATGACGACTTATACACTGAAGGCTTAAAGGCTTATAAAAAAAAAGTGGCTAAGGCGCTTGCTTTCAAAACATTCGCTACTTCTGCCCCGGGCACGAATCCCGACAGGCGCAGGAATTTTGAGAGTTGTGTTTAATCATATGAGCTATGCCAGGACGCTCCGTGGTTCGGATTCCACGTTAAACTGTAGGTCACAGAGGAAAGGAACTGGTCGTCCTACCTCTGACACAATGGCTTAGTATGCCTCCTTCGGGAGGATCCAACCAACCTTCGGGTTGTGGACTAAGTTAAGTTTTAATATAAAACAAGGCGTTGTGGTAGCTCAGTGTGTAAGGCGCTTACTTCCGCAAGTCTCTCTGTTTGGTCACGGGTTCAAATCCTGTGGTGATTAGGAATTGTATTCGATTATATGATCCACGCCTGGACGTACCGTGGTTCTGATTCCACATTAAACTGTAGGACCCTGAGGAAAGGAATTGACCATCCTGCCTCTGACACAATAGCTTACTAAATACCCTTCGGGAAGATTCGACCGACCTTTGGGTTGTGGACTAAATTAGATTTTTAGTTTTTGAAGTGAAAACTTCTTTAGGTGCGGTGGGTGATTTTTGGATGGGTAAAATCTTAAGAGTTCAGGTCACCGACGTGTTAATATTTACAGAATATCTGGAGCCGCGTGGTGGCACAGTGGTTAAGGTGCCTGTCTGAGGAAGCGAAAGGTTCGCGGTTCGAATCCCTGTTTTGGTGGGGATTTTCATAGACTCTTAACTCGACTTTCACCTCTGGCACAGCTTGCTGTGTAATGTGAAGTACGCCAGAACGCTCCCACGGTTCGGATTCCAGGTTGAACTGTTGGTCCCCTGGGCAGCATTACCAGGCTATGTTAAGGCGGCTTAGACAGAGGCGGAATGCTCAGGCAATAGAAACCCGGTCATCAGTTCATTACGACCACACGGAATTATTATTATTCAGTATATATTTAGCTATGAACATGACGTGTTGCGCGTATGATATTCATAGTTTCTAGTTTTCACTGTCGGCAGTCCCCAATGACCGCCAATTTGTTTGTTTAATGTACTACAAATTCTTGAAATGTGCCCCCTTTGAAGCTCTACACATATCGATTCGGAGTTAATTACCCCCAACATACGGTGTAGAATTTCAGCGGTGCTATTTGCAAATGTGACTCTGATAGATGCCTTCAGATCCTGAATAGTCGTAGGTAGAGAGGGGATAAACACTTGATGTTTGACTTAACACCCACATGTCCAGTGAATGAGGTGTCCAATAGCATCTAACGTGGAAATGTGACCACTGATTTTTGAATTACACAAACAACAGATGACGGTGAAATATGGAGTTTGGTGATATTCGAGAACGCAAAATGCTTTCTACTTACCGCTTGCCCCTATATTACAAACATTGACACCTGGCGGCGAAAATCGTTACTACTGTATGGCGGAAGATGCAGAACAAAACTTCTATAGTTTCTCTATCCATCCATCAAACAATTATAGTAGCATGTGTATGGCGTGTAATAAATCGACAAAACCCCAATAACCAATTGTAAAACCCCGTAATTAAGAAATTAAAGACTTGTACAAACAATTAATCTAATTGCCACAGTAGAGATGGAAAGACAGTTTACTAGGCCGTGTTCAAACATGTGAAGATCCAAGGAATCCTGAGTTCGAATCCCCGTCCGGGCATCCAGATTTGGGTTTTCCATGGTTTCCCAAATCACTCCAGGAAAATGCCGTGATGCTTCCTACAAAAGGCCATGGCCGAATTCCTTCCCATTCCTTGCCCCCCCTCCTTTACCGTCTCTAAAGACCTCGCTGTTAAAAGAAGTTAAGCAGTAACAATAAAAAAAAAAAAAAAAAAAAAAAAAATAGGAATCCTGAGAAGGCCGTAACACTTTGTTCTCGCAAGCAGACCTGAGGTTGATAGGAGCGTTGCGTTGAAATGTATTACAAAGATTTTATTTGATACGTATGCTCAGGAAAATTATGGTCCTCATACCATGGTGCCAAAGATTAACTGAACATCTAAATAAACGGTAACAACTCGTTTCCACCGAGCGTGGTGGTGTAACGGCTAGCGTTCTGGCCTCGCATTCGGGAGGACGGCGGTTCGAATCCCCGTCCGGGCATCCAGATTTGGGTTTTCCATGGTTTCCCAATTCACTCCAGGTAAATGCCGGGATGCTTCCTTCAAAAGGCCATGGCCGAATTACTTCCCATTCCTTGCCCCCCCCCCCCCAATCCTTTCCCGTCTCTAAAGACCTCGCTGTTAGAGAGACGTTAAGCAGATAAAAAAAAAACAACTCGTTATGAAATAAAATAACCAAAACTGACCTTACAGTATAAAAGCATCAAATCCAAGGCAGCATCAGAATGTAGTTTTGTTGAGTTGATCAAGGACTGCTCTAATTTTCACGAATACTTTTTTGAGGGACGAAAGACAATACTCTTAGTTGAGCACATATTATATTGTTGGTCAATTAACATCAGTCTACAAGAAATATATACACACGATAAGTTTTACAGGGTGATTCAGGAGGATTGGTAAATATTGAAGGAGGTGGTAGTATGAACAACATTGAGTAACAAAGTTTTTATAAACATGAGTTCGATTTACATTCATTTTGGAGATATGCCATTCATAAAAAAACACCAGAAAATGATCAAGAGCACACATATAACTTATTGAACTACGATATTCATGCAAAAACAAACGCTTGTTCTACAACAGTTTTAAATTAAATGTTAGAAAATCCCACCAACGACTTCAATACACAAACTGAAGCACTTTATTGATGCTTGAGTCGACACGTACAGTTCAGATGAGCTCACATCTCGGAAAAAAACGTTACGAGGCTGAAACAACAGCCTACTTGTAAAATATGCGTGTGTTTTTGCATGAATAAAGAACTTCAATAAGTTGTTTGAGTGGTCTTGATCTTTTTTTGAGGTTTATTTTATGCATAACATTCCAGCAACTGAATCTCCAAAACCAACGAAAATCGGACACATTTTTATATGAACTTTTTTACAGAATATTGTTCATACTACAACCTCCTTCAATATTTACCATTCCTCCTGAATCATCCTGTATACGTAAACGTTTCCAGGAACGTTTATGTACTAGCGATTATCCTAGGTGTAGAGGCGAGAAACTACTGAAGTCCAAATTGAATTTTAATTTAATGTTCATAAATGATTAGTATTGCATGATGTCCGTGTTGAAGTCATCCCACAGTACAATCTCAGTATCTGGCTTCATACTGTGGACGATCAGTCTGATGGCTTGAGGGCAAGTGCTTGGGATTTGTAACTGATCGCGTACATACTGGTCTATATGCTGACGATACAGTGCAGTTCACAAAGAGCATCAGAGCACTAAATGCAAGCAACTCGCTTCAGAGAGCCTGCACAAATATTGAAGGCTGGGCCAAAAGATGGCGACTAGCATTAAATGCAGGGAAAAGTCAGGCCACATTTATTACCAGGCGAGTAGTTCCACTGAACCTACCACCCATCAAACTACTCGGTGAACCGATACCATGGACTCAAACCGCGATCTACCTTGGTGTAACCCTCGATAAGCGCCTCACCTGGAAGCACCACATTAAGAAGGTTAGAGCAAAGGCAGAAGGCAGAATGAGGACTCTTTATCCCATTCTCAACCCGACGTCCAAACTAAAACCCGACCAGGCTATAAGAATATATACAGCACTGGTACGCCCGGTACTCGAATATGCAGCGGATGTGTGGGGAAATGCTGCTACCTCACACATCCAGAAGCTACAAATGATACAGAACAGAGCCATACGCTATGCGTATAAACTGCCTAAAGCATAGGTGTCAAACTCAATTTTGCAGAGGGCCGTATATTAAAATTAGAATGTGTAGGCGGGCCAGATTCAAATTAAAAAAATGTAATGAATTATTATAACATTTTATTTATTTAATTGTATAGTATATAATATAAAAACATGATTCTTCTTTCTGTGTCACATTGCGATCGCGGGCCGTATTGATACGGCCCGGGGGCCGGATGCAGCCCGCGGGCCGTATCTTTGACATCACTGGCATTTAGAGACCCCGTCGTCTGTGCTACATGAAGTCAGTGGTCTGCAAAAAACTGGCTTCTAAGTTTTATACCAACTGCACCAATTCTACAACTGGGCAACACACTCCACTTTAACGATAATATCAGGTGGCCAGTCCACCTCATACAGTAATCCACACCGGAGATGACAATCCTGAAAAGCCACACCGATGAAGATAACCATAATAATAATCTGGAAGGAGATGCACCAAGTGTAAGAACTTCCCCACACTCCAGGAGAACAGCCTCCTGGGTAATGATGTAGTCGTAGTCGGGATTTGTAACGTGAAGTATGTGGTTGGTAAGTTTGTGTTGATGTAAACAGTGTAGACCACGCCGAAGTGTTCTGTGACTGACCAACTTTTCACAGGTACTGGTGCGTTGCTCGTTGCGATATACAGACAACGCCCGTAACTGGTTAGGGGTAGCTCCATTTTGGCGTTCTGTGAACCCCCCCCCCAACCCCCACGTAGCACGTAGACTTTTCCCTAATTGACTCCAGAAGACATTTTGTACTGTAATCTCTTGTCAGACTATCGTAAATTTCATACGGGGATATAAATGGCGGAAATAAATATTTACATGCTGTTGTGTGTCCTGTATCTCATTTTAAATATGAAAAATAATATGAAGGAAAAGCTACGTGACCTGGCTCGAAACCCCCCCTCCTTGACTGAGCCACGTAATCCATTATCCGCCTGATCTTTGTTGCGCAACATTTGAGAGGCACTCATATAAGCAGCCATTGGCGTGTTTATATCTCTTCTAAACCAAATCGACTGCACACCTCACAAGTCTCGATAACAATCTCACCCTAGCACCGATTCCTAAGTGTCCATCTCGTACCAATGTGTTTCAAGGTTACATGATGGATATTTGTAGCAAATTTATCATTTCGATGTCGACTCCACTACAGTACACTGAGTGAGGATTATCACAAACGGGACCTCGCTTCGGCTGTCATTCTTAGGCCGGTTGTCCACTGGAACCGAATTTCGTCCGAACCGCATTCGTCAGAGTAACGCCCGATCTGACGGCCGACCAGTTCGTCCTATTAACCTCGTCCACTGCGGCCGAATTGCATCCGACACACATTGCCGATGCCTCATTGTTTCTTCAACACAAAGGGAACGGGGTGCTTTTACAAAATGTATAGGGACTTACATTTCGTAAAATCAGACTTTGCCTTTACGAAATATTACAAGGGTAATGCGCTCCCTTCCGCACACATATGAAATTTAACCTCGCATTTTGTAGAAATTTTCTGACCAAAAACCTTATATAAACATTTTAAATTTATTATTTAACTGTAGAATATTTTACTATATAGTATCTACAAGAATATAGAATTTTTGACATAAAAATTAAAACAACTGAAAATCTTTAAGGTATTAAATACAATTTATTAACATCACTCTGAGCAATTATAAAAGAAAAATAATGCGAAGTTGAGAGTTATTTCCATGTTGCCAATTTCACAAAAATCAGTATTTCAATTTAAAAAATAAATTAACAGACAACAACAACAACAAGATACAAAAAGAAGATTTGTAAGAAACAAGCAAATTTTGTTTTTGTGATGTGAGCTCATAGACTGCAAGCTTATATAGCCTAAATGTGTTCCCGTCAAGAGTGATATCTCATAATCCTTGAGAATATTCCAGTAAGAAATTCAAATAATTTACTGTACAAATTTTTGGTAAAATAATTATTATAACTGCGTAGATGCACTTGAAATAATTGTACTTTCAGTAGATATTTCATTAAAATATTTCTGGTGATTGAGTAACACCACAGTGTATGATAGATTTAAAAAAATACAAATGAAGACTTGTTTATTAGGAGGGTAGTATGCGTTTGTCATTCGGTCGAATAATTACATCCGACTAATCCCATTTCAATGGGATCGGTCTGTCACTCGGCCGGATTCGGTTGTATTCGGCCGAGCAGGTCGTGTCCAGTGAACGCGTGGCGAAGCCTTTACCTGTGTCGGGATTAGTCAGTCATATTCGGCCATTTTCGGCCGAACAGTAGTTCGGACGAATTCGGTGCCCGTGGAAGATCGGCTTTAATCCGTGTAAGCTTCAGTTCTATCACCGACAATAAGTGCTACCTTCTTCACGATTCAGGCTATGGAGTCGTCTCCAACGTTTAGAAACACATTACAACGTTGCGTTCCATTTTTTTAACGAAGTATTACTTAATTCTCATAAAAACGGCAGATTCTGTATTTTATCACGCTTAATTTATTCCTCGGGGAGATTTTACGTGTTGATTGGCACTACGTTAATCTCGATTGGAAAAATTCTATCAGTCGTTCATTTAAGAACCTTGATATCGGATAGTATTGAGCAATTATGATTCATCCTCGCGGATTAGTGTCAAAGTATCAAACAGTCGCTAGCACCTGCAACTGTGCTCTCCTAGCTCAATCATAGGAGGGACTGAAGTTGAAATCCCCACGAAAGAAGCTTTGCTGTGGGTAGGCAATGCACCAACTAATTCTACCACAGTATCCACTTCGAAAGCAGTTCAGCTGCGATGCGAAAGATGAGAAAACCCTGAATATTCTCCACAGCAGTCACCAAATGACTTGCTCGTCTTTCAGGAAGTGAACCATCCCCTAGAAGGACACCTCGTTGACACCCGGAATGTCACTATTTCGGAGCTGGTACAGACTTTTTAGACCTCAGCGCAATGCTGTTTATGTTAGGCTCACAGACCGAAAACGCTCATTGAGCGAAAAAACTACCACAGGGCGTTGTGGCTTATCAGTATCTAACTCCCTGTGTTCACAAAGAATCGGTCCGGGGTGCATTTAATATATATGATTCTCTTCTTACCCATCGCGTTACGAGGATAAAAATAGAAGGTGAGTCGTCATGTGTGGAGAATGTGACCTGGACCAGACGCGAATTTCACGTTGTAACCTTTTTGAGTTAGCCACAAGGCGTTCGGGCTGTTTTTTTGTAAGCGCCATAACGCGAATAAAGTTTTTTGTAGCCATTTTAAAGAAACCAGAACGCGTAGTGGTCGGTTTTCATCGCTCAATGAGCGTTTGCGGTCTTTGAGAGTAGCATATATATATAAATAAAAATCTTACGCAAGGTAATAGAATGCTGGCAAAAATGTGTAGACATTCAGGGAGGGAATGAATAATCCTGCATTCAGTCATCTGAGAAAGTTGAAGCAGATGATAGCATATCAGAGCGTAACACGGAAGTTCATCTGATGGGAACAGACTCGAAGCAGTGTTCTTCGGCCTCCAAGAACGGATGGCGATTGGTAGGTAGCACTCGCATAACTTCTGATCCATTTACAAAACCTACAGCTGGTAATTCTTGACTCAAAAGAGTTAAAATTGTTGGCTTGAACTTGCTTATCCTAATACATTAAGCATTCATTATTTTGAAACCGTATCAGTAGAAGTTCTGTGATAATCATCTCTTGTCAAGATATCGTAAAATTTTTCTGCATATGTTTCCAAGATTTTTTTTTATAGCATGTAACTACTGCAACATATATGTAAAGTTTAACGAACAAATTTGTGTGCAACATATCTCTTCATTGACTGACTTTCCCTTTCAGTTCCTGACGGTACTGATACCTGAATTATTATCACTGACTAAAGATTTCTTTCTCTTTTCCGACTAGAAATACTTTGTTATTCCAGATCCGCAGGTCATGTTCCTGCACTTCTGACCAATCACAAATACCTCAACTTCGTGTCAAATACCAGTTTTAATTTTTGTACATATGAGCGCCCCTGAAGAAAATTTCCATATAGTCAAGCAGCAGTTGTGGGTCTTTTTCTTTCAACGTATACACTGATCAGTCAAAACATTATGACCGCCTACTTACTAGCATGTTGGTCCACCCTGCGCACCCAACACAGCAGTGATTCGGCGTAGCATGGATTCTACAAGTACTTGGTAGGCTTCCAGAGGTACCTGACACCAGATTTCTACGCACAGGTCACAAAATTCCCTTAAATTACTGGCCAGCGGTTTTGTGGGCGCGGCACCTGGGAACGAGCATCTCGGAAACGGAGAGGCTGCTCGGCTGTTTACGTGCTACTGTAGTGAGCGTCTATGGAAACTGTCTGAAGGACGGTGAAACCACGAGTAGGCGACAATGTGGTGGACACCCACGGTACATCACAGAACGTGGAGGTCGGAAGCTTGCCCGCTCTGTAAAGCAGGACAGGGGGTGATCTGTGGCAGATCTGACGGAAGAGTACAATTCTACTGTTTCCAGAAGTGTTTCAGAGCACAAGAATCGCGATTGTGCCACAGATCATCCCTTATCCTGCTCAATACAGTAGCACGCAATCAGCCGACCAGCCTCTCCGTTTCCGAGATGCTCGTTCCCAGGTACCACGCCCACAAACCGCTGCCCCGTAATTTAAGAGAATTTCGTGACCTGTGCTAAGAAATATGGTGTCAGATACGTCTGGAAGCCTAACAACGACTTGTAGATTTCATGTTACGCCGAATCGGTGCAGTATTGCGGTCGAAGGGTGGACCAATATGCTAGTAAGTAGGAAGTCATAATGTTTAGACATCGTGATTCTAATTGCCCCAAAGGGACATATATATATTTATGATGTTCATTTGGGGTCAACTAGGACCACGTTCAGCCTTCGTTTGAATTTGCTTTGGATGTGTACACGTCCGTGTTACAACCAGGGTTGTTAGCCCTAAAGGGAACCTACAAATTAATGTGATATCCGAACCACGGAAGCGATCTGGCATACTTCACATTACCACCTCCTCCTTCACCTCTGTTCTAGAGGTGGATGTCGTGTTAAGGGCTTATGAAAATCCCTGCCGAGACAATGACTCAAACCGGGGACCTTTCTAGCTCCATTCAGACGCCTTAACCACTCATCCACCAGGCGCTAATATTATTGCGTTCCACCATTTAATTAAAACTGCATTTGAGTGGTGTTACTGGGAAAGTCTCTACACTGTCGGGACAAGAATGCTACTTTATATTTTTTATTAAAAGGAAAATACTGTCGAATTACCTCGTCGTGGTGATACCAGAAAATATAAGCCGGTGGTTCCGGTGGATTCTTTATGGTGCATGTGAGGTTGATGGTGCTGCCCTTATTCACGTGTAGGTCTGGACCACCAAGAATCACCGCTGTTGGCACTGAAAAGAAAAAAAATGCTTTAATTTTACATTACTCTTAAATAACATCTGTTTTAGCAGACTTTGTAACTTTGCGTATTTTTTTTGGTTTTTACCTCTGTAGTAAAATGAAACACATATTTATTTTTTTTGCTTTTGGCTTTATGCCTTGTGGACTTCGAAGACATTAGGTGCGGGAAAGAACTGGGGCTAGAGACGGGAAGGAATTTGGTGATGGTCTGTTGAAGGATTCATCCCGACATTAGCCTGGAGTAATTTGGGAAAACCATGGAAAACCCAAATTTGGAAGGTCGGATGGGGATTCGAACCAGAGTCCTCCCAAATGCGAGGCCAGACCGTCACCGCTCACCCACCAGGCTCGATCAAACACATTTTAAATGTAATTTTTGTTGTTGTTTTCACAGCCTTGGTCGAAACGTCGGGAAGAAGAAGAAGAAGTATTTCACCGCAGCGTAATCCCGTAAGAAATTTATATTTACATTTTAAATGCTTTCTACGAGATATTCGAAACAACTATGTTTTGCTTGACTGCATGCAATTTTAATGTGAATCTTACACAAACAAAAAAGGAGGTCACAGAAGAAACACTGCAATTCATGTTTAATAACATCACTAAACCAGCTTATGAAGGTTATCTAATTCAAAAGAAATATGAAAAACGAATAGTGGATCACAGTCCGTGTGCTGTTATCTGCTTGCCAGCAATAATGCTGAATCTGAGATCGTAACAATTAAATGCATACTAAAAAGCTCAAAGAGTACCTTCCACTGATAATACGTCGCATCTGTAGCCTGATGCTACCAATACCTTTTCCAGCAGTTTCAAATGAAGTGGATTTACAGGACAACAAATTACCAAAATATCTGTAGCTTCAGAAAGAATATATATATATATATATATATATATATATATATATATATATATATATATGTTGGCTACTGGCATTGCTCCTTGTCGACGTCGAGGTCGCTAGAGTCGAGAAAGGACTGTGGGCAATGAACGGGGAAGGAATTCTGTCGTTTGCTTTTGAATAAATCGTCCTGGAATTTGCCTGGAGTGATTTGGGGAAGCATGGAAACTCAAATCTGGATGGCCCGACGGGGATTCAAACACGCGTTCTCCCAAATGCGAGGCCAGAGTGTTACCGCTCACCCACCATGGTCGGTCTGTAGAAAGAGTAGTGAGAAATCTCTACAGGAATGCACTCATCGCAACTAATACATTGTCTAACAGTATATAACTTCGACTTAATATTATTTACACTTCCTAAGTTTAAAACAAGCTTTCTAAACTTTATTCTATGTCAGCCATCAGACTATTTTTTTTTTTTTTTTAAATAAGTGAAGTTCTGTATTTTTTAAGGATGTTTTAGTTAGTCAAAACTTGTCACCTAAGGACATTTAACCTAGGCAGGGTTAGTCATCATATGTCAGGGCACGATGAAAACTAGCGAGCCTAGTGGGTGAGCGGTAACGCTCTGTCCTCGCATTCGACAGGACGCAGGTTCGAATCACCGTCTGACCATCCTGATTTGGGTTTTCGATGGTTTCCCCAAATCACTCCAGGCAAATGCCGGAAAGCTTCCTTTTAAAAGGAAATGGCCGAATTTCTTCCCGTTACAAGTCCCCAGTCCCGGCTCTAATGACCTCGACGTTGACGAGGCGTAAAGCCATAAATAAATAAAAAAAACTTCAAGAACTTTCGTCACATTTTGATAAAAATCATCCTTAGTTTTACAATCCTCTGCGTTTTACTAATATATTGCTAAAACAAATTATTATTATTATTTTTTTTTAACACAGCTTCCGCTACTGTCTACACATTTCCCTCCCCCGTGAACATAGCAAAGCGCACTCAAATTCTTGTACCTCTTTGTCATTCGAAAGTTTCTTTCCCCCGAATCTTTTTTGAGAGGGGGGGGGGGGAACGACATAGCATAGACACGTGGTGACCAACATCAACTATAGTAGCAATGAATTAAAGCTGTCCAGTGCAGTCCTAGCAGTTTGGCTCCCGCATCAGCAGAACTGTATGGCCAACCTTATACAACCATTTCTGTCAGATATATTTCGTAAATCTTTAGAAGAAAGAAAAGTTCCTTCTGACTAGAAAATAGCGCAGGTGATTCCTGTTTTCAAAAAATGAGATCCTAGGAATTATCTCACCATATCTCTAACATCCGTTTGCAGTAGATTTTTGGAGCATGTCATATGCTCTAACGTTATGAAGTTTCTTGATGAAAACGAGTTACTTACAGCAAGCCAACACGGATTTCGGAAGAACAGATCGTGTGAAACGCAACTGACCATATTTTCGCATGACGTAATGAAATTTATCGATGCAGGTTCAGAAGTTGATGCAATTTTCTTGGATTTTCAGAAAGATTTTGACTCTGTACCACACAACCGGCTTTTAGCGAAGATTCGAGCACACGGTATATCGGATCAGATTTGCGAATGGATACGCGATTTTCTAACTGGTCGGTCACAGTATGTCGTTGTTGACGGGGAAGCCTCTTCTAAGCTATATGTTACTTCGGGCGTTCCTCAGGGAAGTGTAATAGGACCACTTCTTTTCCTAATTTTTATAAACGATCTCGGTGACAACGTTAATTGCAGGATGCTATTGTTTGCTGATGATGCACTTATCTATAGGGAAGTAAGGTGCTCTGACGATTGCTTAGAAATTCAGCGCGATCTGGATGTTATTTCGGAATGGTGCCATAAATGGCAGCTTACACTTAACTGCAAAAAGTGCAAGGCAATGCAAATATGCAATAAAAAGACTCCGTTTGCTCACGAGCACAAAGTTAACAATTCAGTTGTTGACACGGTGGTTTCCCTGAACAGTACAGTACAAAGTAACATGAAATGGGAATTCCACATAATTTCCGTCGTAGGCAAAGCTAATTCTAAACTATGATTCATAGGCCGTATTTTGAGAAGTTGTAATGCTCAGACAAAGGAAATAGCGTACAAAACACTAGTGCTTCCACATTTGGACTACTGTTGTGGAGTTTGGGATCCATGTTGCAAGGAATTGATTGACATATTTGAGAAATTACAGAAGACAGCCGCTCTATTCGTGACTGCTAGTTACAGTCCTAACGAAAGTGTCACGGAGTTGATGCGTGGGTTGGGCTGGGATTGTTTCGCAGACAGACGACGTCGATTTCATTTGAATTTGCTGGAGAATATGCTAAAATCTTTAATTTGCCAATGCAATGAAATACTTCTACCGCCAACCTAATTAGGTCGCAACGATAGGAGGGAAAAGATTCGAGAAATAAGATGCCGTACTGATACTTTTATATATTGTTTCTTTCCTCTTTCTGTTCGGGATTGGAATGCACAGAATTTGGATTGGTGCTTAGCACCCTCTGACACCCACAATATTTGTGAATTGGAGAGTAGAGATGTAGATGTAGATCTAACAGGAGTAGGTTGTGTGGATCAGAATCTTGTAGGCGGTTCGAATCCCCGTCCAGGCATCCATATTTGGGCTTTCCATGGTTTCCCCAAATCACTCCGGGATGTTTCCTTCAAAAATACCATGGCCGAATTCCTACCCGTTCCTTGTCCCCTGTCCATCCCGCCTCTAATGACCTCGATGTCGACGAGGCGTAAAGCCATAAGTAAAAAAAAAGGAATCTTGTCTCTTTTGGACTACTATTTAATGATGTTTCTTGCTTTCAAAAGTTACTCCAGTTGATGCACTAATTAGACATGTCTCTTAATGATTAAACTCTTCAATTTGCAGAGTTATCTATGGTGTGGATCTCGTTAGTGAGTATAATGTTTCGAAAGTGTATGACAGCCGAACTGTGTACGCTGTCTGTGCCAAATTTAACACCTTGATGTACTAGAAACGTAATAACCAAGCGTTGCGTCACAATACATGAACCTTCTGGTCAATAATCGTAATAAAATGTGAATAAATAAGCAGATAGTACCTGACGTGCTAATGCACCCGTATCAAATATCCGGCACCTATTTCTAAAGCCTTGTATTCATTTGGCTGGCAATCGTTCTTTGTCTAAAGCTGTTTTTTTTTTTAACATGTTGTTCCAAGGCAAAAAGTGGGAAGTATCTAAATAAATGTTCGAGTAATTAGGGAAAAATGTAAAAAATCGTCATCGTCTCAAAATTTCAACCAGTGCCGGTTGCACTTCCCAATATTCATTATGCTGGTCTTTAACTTAGTACAGCGTTTATTCAATATATGTCGAAATTAGAGCTAAAATGTTTTACTTTCTCAGTTTCGAGATCAATTAATTGCTATCCATAAGCGATTGATACTAAACTAGAATTCAAAATTAAGAAAATAAAGGAACGTTTTTATTTTTCAGGTCATAAAAGTGGTATCATTGACCCGTGTTCATCATAGTATGTGTGAGAGGGAGAAAGTATTCCATTGTTAATATACTACACACTGATATGATATGATGTTATGATCTTTTGCAACCTTACATTCTTCAGTGAATAATTTCTAACGTTGATACATCTTGTTACTTTTTACAGTCTTTTATTTAAATTATTTTTTGAAGGATGCAAGCGATGTTAACTTTTTATTCACTCTGACAGAAGAGCTGGAAGGAGCAGAGTTTAATGTGCATAAAGACTTCGTCAAGAAAAGGGAAAATGGTTTCGCAATAATCAAAATGTTTCTTGCACTAAAGAATTTGGAACTTACTCGGTCTGTTTATTCACTCACAATGTTTATAGCATGGCAAGAAGGAGTAGGGTATCGTGCAATTACGATTGCAGTAGGATCAATGCACTTGGAATTAAGAATATCTATACTATATAACAAAACTGTTGAAAAGTTGTGTCTGTATATGAAACTTATTTTAAAGGCAATAACTGCAACTGCTACTGATAACAGAGATGTCTAATTCGTAAAGTTTGTCTGTTTGCGCGTCACACAAAAACTGTAGGAAAGATTTTTAAAAAAATGCACATAGTGATAGGTTATGTCACCGCGTCACATACAGGATTCGTTTAATCTAGGTTATTGACTTAGTTCCCGATGATACACGGGCCAAAACAGTAAATTTTAAAATGTTTGTCTCGCTGAGCGCATCTACCTAACACTTGTAAACCTGTCTCAACGAATCTTTACATAGTAATAGCTTATGTCATCAGTTAGCATCGGGATCAGTAAAATAGGCCCTGATGATATTGATGCCAAAACTGTAAATTCTGAACTATTTGCTTGTGTGTGCCCACGTAACGCAAAATCTAATGAATGGATTTCAGCGAAAGTAAACACAGAGTTATAGATTATGTAATCGGTTAAAGTGTAGGATACCTTTTATACCGATTAGCACTGTATTTCGTCCATGATAAAAATGTGGAATTTTTGCATCTATATGCACGTAACAAGTAAAAACTACCATTTCTAAGAAATTCTTTATAATTAAAGCCTATATCACGTTAGGGATAGTTTAAATTATGTTTTGATGTAAGGTTGACTGAGAAATAACGAAAATTGTTCACTAACATTATTGTTGCATGATTGAATCTATTAACATTGTGTGGCGCAAATCTTCTCACATCATGATCAGCCCTGTATTTAATTTAGTTGAGATGGAGTGCACGTTCCGGTGGAAATTTCCCTACATACCAAATTTCTCCCCTTTCCTGTACCCACCTACTTTTGCCTTCTTCAAATTTCACCTTTAAATTGTTTCGCCGTTTTTGGTAAATTATTCCTCGATTCTCTTGGTAACTCGTACCAATACATTATCCCTTACCTACGAAAGAAAATCTTTCCATATCCTTCTGCCCAAAATCGATTTCCATCTTGTGGTCATGGTCACCTCTTCCCTTCCATGCATTACTTTTAATTCTTACACCAATATCTTTCGACGCCTCATCACTAATATACGCCTTGTACACTAGCAAGTGGAAGTGCTGGAACAATAGGAGAGAAAAGGTCACTCATAAAAACAATAAGAAACAGAAAAAAGAACTGGATGGGGCATGTGCTGAGGAACGAATGTCTGCTTAAGACTGCTCTGGAGGGGACTGTAAACGGCGAGAAGAGAAGAGGTCGGCGAAGGATGAAAATGATGGATGATATAATGATCAACGGGAGATATATAGAAACTAAGAGAATGGCGGAACAGAGGGAGGCGTGGAGGGCTGCCACTGTGCTTGGACCTGCCGAATATGACACTAGCATGACTCTCTTCACCTTCCTCCTGTCTTCCAATGAATCCCATTCCAGCTCTTTTATCTTATCGATTACTGATTGTGTTCTACGGTAATTTCTAGGGACAAATCTAGCAGCCCTTCTTTGCATCCTGTCTAACTCTTGTATTTGATACCCAAAATGTGGGTACCATACTACACTACCGCATTTAAGCAACGGTCTGACCAAAGTTTTGTAACCCAGTTTCTTTACTTCTCTCGTAAATCCCCTCATCACTCTCTTCAACAAGTGAAGGATTTTGAAACCTTTTCCTACTACTTGGCAACGTGTGCTGCCCAGTTGAGCTTGTTATCGAATATTATGCCAATATATTTACATTTAAAGTCTTCAACAGGCAGTTCTTTCCCCACCTTATAATCATAATCAACATTTAGTTGTTTATCTTTGTACCTAATAAGTTGGTTATTCTTTGCATTTATTTTCATCCCATGTTTACCAACCTAGCTTGATTTCCTGTCGAGATCACCCTGCAGCTATTTACAGTTTCTGTCTCGGCGGGGATTTTCATAGGCTCTTAACCCGACCTTCACCTCTGGCACAGCTTCGTGTGTAATGTGAAGTACACCAGAACGCTTCCGTAGTTCGGATTCCACGGTAAACTGTAGGTCCCCTATACCCGGTAGGATTGCCGGGTTTGGTTAAGACAGCTACGACAGGGTCGGAATGCCCAGCTAATAGAAATCCTGTCACCAAGTCTTTACAACCCCACTGAATTATTATTATAACACAATCATTCATTAGAATAATTAACATCAATGGTCTCAATACCATTTGCCAATGGCACTTCTTTTTGATACTGTATTTCCTACTCTAACTTTTTTACAAGGTATGTTTAAATCGTACAAACCATAACAGATCGACATTGCGATTCAGTTAAAGATTGTATATCATAGCTTATATACATAAAAATAATGCAACCTGTTCGAACAGACGATAAGCATTGTTACGTCAAATATTGCTTGCAGATATCTATATGAACAACATTGAAGTATGCCCTATGTGTCATCAACAACCACAATAATTTCCGGATAAATTGCAGTTTCAAGGGGCGGTAGAAACAAATGAAGTGCGTTTTTCTACCCATCCAATATTTTTCTGATAGTTTATCTGCAGGGTGTCAACGAAAGGAGTCCCTGATTTCAAAATGTAAAATCTCGAATACAAAGATAGACAGAAGAATGTGACAAACCGTATTTTTATCGTTCTTTAAGAATTTCATACAAAAGTTTCGAAAAAAGTTGCAAAAGCTGTTATCAGATGGCGCTATAATCGCAATAAATACGTGCCTATAAATTCTGCTTCGAAACCCAGAGCTCCACCTTCGTGACTACTTTTTGCGGGGCTCATTGAAAGACACTGTCTACCGAAAACATCCAACCACTCTAGAAGAGCTTGAATCATTGATCTGTGTGGTTACAGAAACCATTTCCGTTGAGACTTTGCAGTATGTATGTTTTTGCGGTACCTCTGCACTTCGAGCGGCGGACATTTCGAAAATATTGTGATGTGTTTCATTGATTGCAAAAACTGCTTGCAGAGGACGAGTTTATTTGAATATTCTGATACGCCGTACAGCGCCATCTGTTAACAGCTGTTATACCTTATTGTTTAAACTTCTATATGAAATTCTTAAGTGGACTGACAAATAAGAAATGAACGAGTTTTGGAAATGATGGGTGAGAAAAGAAGATTGTGAAATAAGCTTACAGAAATAAGAGACAGGCTGGTAGGTCATATTTTGAGACATGTTGGATTGGTTAATTTGTTAGTGGAGGGAACAGTCGAAGGTAAGAACTGTAGAGGAAGACAGAGATTAGAATATATGAAGCAAATAATTGAGGACGTGGGTTGTAAGGTGTATATAGAAATAAAGAGGTTAGCACAGGATAGGAAGGGATGGAGGATTGCATGAAATCAGACTGATGACAGCAAGATGCTTCCTTCAAAAGGCCATGGCCGAATTCCTTCCCATTCCCTGCCCCCCATCCTTTCCCGTTTCTAAAGACCTCACTGTTAAGAGACGTTAAGCAGTTAAAAAAAATGACAGCAAAAAATAAAAACTTACAGCATTTCAGGTAAAAATACTGTTTGTTGCACTCTTCTGTCGATCTTTGTTTTCGAGATTATATATTTTGAAATCAGGGACTCCTTTATTGGACACCCTGTAGAAGGAGATCCAAGGAAGACGAAAGAACAGGGCGGTTCTGTGCCTCTAATTTGTACAGCCTAGCCAACATTTCTGTGATAGCTGACCTGTGAATTAACTGAACGAATATCAAATTCAGCATTCTAGAAGTCACTGGCACAGCTGGTCAAAAAATAGTTGAATAGTTATATCATATTGTAACCTCCCCTCCTTTGTATTACGATGCTGCTGGTCCTGCCTCCTGTACGTACTTGCTTGGACTGTTCATCATCTTCTTCTATTACCTCCCGTTTATTTCTTGGTGTCTTTGCTACTAACATTGGACTTCTTGCTCCCCAAAGTCTGCTCCCTCTAGAGCCAATACACTCTAGAAATCTTAACGAGGTAAACTTGGGAGAACTGGAATCAAGTTCCACATCTATTAAATTTTTATCTCATGGAACAACACTTTACGAATGAAAACTTCACGAGATTACTATTTTCCCTTGAATATGATTCACTATCTCATTAGTTCATAACTTTCAATATCTTCTTTATAACAACACACATTTTTAATGTTATCACTGTACATATGTGAAGACGCATTCCCACGATCTCTTATAACGGAGGTGGTACGGACGGGACCTCATTAGCCGATGTGTAGGGATGAACGCGCGCCGCAGGTTAGTCCTCGCTTACCTCGCCGCCACCTCCCCACCACGGTGCCTAGTGTCGTTTGGCACAGAGCACTTTACAGCAACAGAAGGGGTGCGCACCGCTGCTGCAAACCGATGACAACAGCGCACCTTTACAGACGCCTGTGATGTTTACCGACACAGAATGGGTAGCTGCGTCTCATCTCCGCTAGCAGAGGCGGCCCTGTTCCCATGGCGAGTTGTTGAGTATTCGTCCCATCCCGTCCCGTCCCGCCTCCGTTACAAGTGATCGTGGGAACGCGACTTAAGAGAAAGCTTAAACACAAAGAGAGTGAGAGAGAGAGTATTACTTATTTTATTGGCCAGATGGCAGTTTGGTCGTCATGGCGCGACCTCGCCACTGAACAACGGAACACATTGCGATCAGACTGCTCTAAGATGGTACAGCACACTAAGATGGGGCTTCACACACTGAGGACGATTACACGTGCGTTAGGTCTTTTATCACGCACGTCTAATGGGATTCTTAAAGCTAGCCAATGATAGGATTTCACTTTAGTTCGGGTCTAGACAGAGCTACCACACTCGACAAACAAACTAGAGGGGGCCAGCATACCAACTCTGACTTATGGACCCCGCCCCCACAAACACCAGAGAGGTTAACCTACCACTCCCCTAACAAGAGCCAGTTTTCGTTTTACAAGGTTAGTTGGCCGCAACAGCGTCATAAAAGGCGCCTACATGCCTGGCGATTGACGTCACAGTGAACGGTCCGCCAAAACCAATAAGGGATTGTGCATAAACTACGTGGCTCGGTCTAGAGAGGGGGGGTTGGCTGGAAGGCTACGCTGGGCTACGTAAGAGGTGGGGGGGGAGGGGTTCCGAGCCAGGCCACGTAGCTTCTCTTTCATATTATTTGTCACAGTTAAAATTAGATACAGAACACACAGAAGAATGTAAATATTTATTTCCGTCATTTAATAATCTCCGAATGTAATTTACGATAGTCTGACAGAGAGAAAACAGTAAAAAATGTCTTCTGGAATCAATATGGAAAAATGCTACGTGCTACGTGAGGGAGAGGGGGGGGGGGGTAGAGACAAAAGCCACGTCGGGCTACGTGGGGGGGGGGGGGGGGGCGGAGTTCACAGGAGGCCGAAATGGAGCTACGTGGTTTATATACGCTCCCTAATGGTTGCCGAATAAGCTTCTCTTCAAAAAGTGTTTTTACTAACACTTCACCATATTGTATTACCTTACTCCTCTCTCTCCATATACCAAGATGTTGCTCTTAATTAATTCTTAATACCGAAGCTTACAGTTCTCTAGTAAGTTTCATTTTTCTCCGTTGTTTTTAAGCTATCACCTTATTAATTACTATTAATTTTCACCACACCGATTACCCTTTCGTCATTAGTATTCCCGTGAGGTTACAATATGACAAAATAAACAACAAAAACTCTTGGTTGTTTTGCTCTTAAAGTAAAAACTATATTAGATGTTCTATTTGTTGTTTACATGAAATATATGCTCAATACTAGAGACGAATTTGTTCCGAGGTAATAGCATTTTTGACCTGGTAACGGAAATGATCCTAAATGGACAACATTCACGGTCGCTCATATATTTATTTTACAGTGAAAAAACATTGAACAAAATCGGCTTAGTTACTGCTTGATAAGGTTGTGGTACAAAAACTAATTTCAATCTTACTTAGTGGGAGGTCCCTAGAAGAAAAGTTAACAAAATTTTAAAGGCGACACTCAGTTTTGGTCGATGAACACACAGTTTGTGCAAATTTGGTGCCCTCAACTTTTTCTCTTTACACGTTGCAGGCCTGTGACATATAGAGGGGCAGCAGTAGGGTTCAGATTCTCTTACAGAATGGAAACTAGAAAAAGGATAGTTTTATTAAAAAATAGCGGACATTTTATTCTTCCATAACTGAATAAAATTATTGATATCATAAATTTTCTTTTCGAAGTATTCCTCTAACTAGTGTAAGCAAGTTGTTTGCCAGTTTTACTTAGTTCATTTATTACGTGAATCGCTGAGGTAAAATATGCAATAAGAAAGGAACCAGAGGCAACCAAAATTTGATAAATTGAGGAAGGTTAAGCTGTTTTGGGAGCGTTGCTTCTTGAAGCTCTTAGCCAAACTGGGCACAGAGTATTTAAAAGGAGTACTTCAGGGAAATGTGAAACGTCAAAAGACTGTGATTTCCGTGTAAAGCATTCCAAAAAGAACTGTTGAGGGTATGATGAAATATCAAAAAATGTAGTCCTTTGAGAAGTAATTGAAATTAGGCAATAATTTTTATTGAACGACAGGGAATAATTTGTTTCTTTTCTTATGGCTTTACGCCTCGTCGACGTCGAGGTCATTAGAGGCGGGATGGGATTAGGGAGAAGGAACCGGAAGGAATTCGGCCATGGCATATTAAATGAAACATCTTGGCACCAGGGGCGTAGCTACTATGGGGCTAGGCGGTGCAGTGCGCCGGGGCACCTACCCTCAGGGGGCCCCCAAGCATACCTCAGGGAGATCCCAAACACAACTCAGGGGCCCCCAGCCTTAGCTGAGGGGGCCCCTACTACCAACACTACTACCAACACAAAGCAAAAAAAAGGTCGCCCATCTGGCCTGAGGACCCAAAATAAATTTTTTGCACCGGGGCCCTTGTTGACCTAGCTACGCCACTGCTTGGCATTCACCTGGAGTGATTTTGGTAAACCACGGAAACCCAAATCTGGAAGCCCGGACGGGGATTCGAACCCGCGTCCTCCGAATGCGAGGCCAGAGTGTTACCGCTCCCCCACCACTCTCGGCGGGTAATTTGTGAAATGTGATACTGTCCTCGTATTAGCTTAAACTGAAAAGATTGACTCTACTGTAGTGGACATATTTTTTCACTTCAGATTAAATAAGTTTATATTGAGTTTCACAAAACGTTAGCTTCAGTGGCGTACGTGACAGAAAGCTGCCGGTTTAGCCGAGCGGAAAATTCCGCCCGCCACCTCAGCGCAGTAAGTTGACACGTGGCATGTATTGCGCGCTCTGCAGAGTTCACATGCGGCAAACAACATGCGACCCTGCTCTCACTTAGGGAGCGTCCATAAACCACGTAGGTCTGTTTTGGCCTCTTGTGAACCCCCCTCCCCTCCCACGTAGCGCTACGTGGGTTTTGCTTCTTGCTTCTATCCCTTCCCCCCCCTCCACGAAGCACTTTTTCCCTTTTGATTCCAGAAAACATTTTGTACTGCTTTCTCCTGTCAGACTATTGGAAATTACATACGGAATAATTAAATGACGGAAACAAATATTCACATGCTGTTGTGTGTTTTGTTCCTCATTTTAACTGTGAAAAATGTTAGGAAAGGAAAGCTACGTGGCCTCGCTCGCAAACCCACCCTCCCCCCACGTATCTCAGTGTAGCCATCCAGTCAACCCCTGACCCCCCCCCCCCCCATTGACTGAGCCACGTAGTTTGTGCACGTTCCCTTATTTACAAGTAATTCCAGCCTCGGGACGCATACGGATCGAATCTGATCAGTACTGTAACACACGTCTCAATTACTCTGCGGTAGTGGGCGGACGGTTAACATTCTGGCCTCGCATTCGGGAGGACGTGGGTTCGAATCCCGATCTGGGCATCCTGATTTGGATTTTCCATGGTTTTCTCAAATCACTCCAGGCGAATGTCGTGAGGGTTACTTCAAGAAGATCATGGCCGAATTCCTTCACATTCCTTACCCTTGCCATAAAAAAAAAAAAAAAAAAAAAAAAAAAAAAAAAAAAAAAAAGTTTAAGGGTCAGGGAACCTAGTCACTCGTTTGACTTTAAGTCCACATCTGTATTTCACTTGTAACTATGATGCAATAAACAGGAACTTTTAGCAGACTTAGCATTTTATTATTATTATTATGTATTTTACGCCCACATTGGAACACTTGAATCAGTCCATCTGCACTTATGTCTTTGCAGTGTTGGATGAAGATTTGTTCTTCTGCTTCCTCTTCTGCTTCCAAAACTGTTTCATTCTTTCTGACCTGCCTGCCCGTTCTTTGTTCTTTGTCAGCTATGGTGTATTGTTTTCGTTCAATTGATTTTAGTTTAAGTCTTTTTCTCTCCTCTATTTTCAGTTTGTTGCATTCTTATATATAACTCTTCTAAGTCTTCCTGGACTTCTTTGAACCAACTGTTTTTTGTTTTACTTTTCCAAAAGTAGTTGAATAACTGTTTTATTTCCCTGGCTTTTGGTAATCTTGTGATGTGACAGAAAGAGACAACTCGTCTTTTTCGCATTGTGTGTATTATTGACTCATTTTCCACTCCGTTAGGTAACAGTCTCTATTGTCCTTCTATTTGGTGTTTCTTGTTAATGATTGATCTGATGATTCTTCTATCTGCTTTTTGTAGCTTATCAGTTGTTGATTTTATAGATAGCTTGAATAATGTTTCCCTGGCATATGCTGCTTCAGGTTTAACAGCGGAGCAATAGTGTTTGAATTTGGTATATATTGAGAGAGAGAGAGAGAGAGAGAGCACTTCATTATGTTAGAGCAGTAGCAAAAACCCGGAAGATTCTTCCGATCCTACGCATCCCACTTATAGGTGCCACTTAAAATGATCACTAACGCCCCAATAATTTTTTGTTATCAATTTACTATTATTACTAATAATATTGAATTATGTAACAATTATTAATTATATGTATACTGAAAAACTGTATTAATGTTTGTAACTTGATTTGTAATATTGTTGGGTTTCCACAGACCGTACTTTATTTAGTAAACGGGGTAGCATAGTGTTGTAATATTTAAATAACATCTTTAACGATGGCCAACACAGCTGTGCGGCCGGTGATTGTTGACTGGACGCCTGCATTGTAGTGTGATATTGTGTATGTCGCGCCACTTGGAGAAGTTAAAATAGTGTGAAACGTATCGGAAACTTATTTCAATATAACATAAATGTTGCGTCAAGTAATGGTATTAATTAAATTCTCTGGTGTTTAGACCTGAGTTTTTTTCATTTCCAGACTATGTCAAAATACTTCTCAATTTGTTTATCCGAGCTAACGGCTTGCACGTGTTGAAAGAGGAGAATTTGGGCCGCTCTCGTCTAAATAACACGCCGTAATCTCAGAAGAATTGGTAGCTTACATTTGACTAACCATGTCAGGATAGCTTACATACGAGTGAACCTGCCGAGAAAGCTTACACACGTAGCAATCAAGAGCTGAAGACGCAGGAAAAAAAAAAAAAATGAGATACCGATGCGATTAGGGAAATTAGTAAGGAAACACATTTAACAGTAACAAAACGCCAACGTCAGCCATCCACAAAGTAGAGACATACAGTACACAACATAAACCAATTTGAGACCTAAAAGTATAAATTCTAGAAGCAGATTTGAAAGTATCTTCGTACTGTAAATTCATTGCACACGTTAATCGTCTTTAAGTGCCCAATTTTAAAAAGGGAGTCGTATTGAAATGATTTAGTTTTGATCGTACAATTTGAGGAATGTATAAATATCCCGATGAATACAAGGACAGGTGATTTGAAGGTCAAAAGTTTGAAGAAATAAATTTTATATCTCAAACTAGGGGAAACGGATGTCATCCTTGCAGATGCGAATGTTCAGTGCTTGACATCCGCGGATGCAGATTTTTTTGCGGAAGCAGAAGCGGATGTGAAAAAAATTATTTAGATTTGAATATTTTGTTAAAAATAAACATAAAATCAAAATAAATATATTTTTATCATAAATTCCACATTTTACGTGGGAATAGTCTATTTCCATACAATACCTCCATATTGATTTGTTTTTTGCCTCGTCTTTCAGAAACAGAAAAGATTGTATGATGTAACGGATGAAATATACTATTTACATAACTACCCACGGGTCAACAAATCAATGTTTGTCTTATGAACTATGGGGAGTTCTCGGCTCGGCTAATTCGAGCGACAAGCACAAGGCCACGCCACCGCACATCTCCGTGCCGCCACCCGCCTTTCAACTGCTTTACAATCCAACTTGTAGGACCTACGACGATGCGATTTTCTGATCTAGGACTCTTGTTGGGCCGTGAAACGGTTTGCAGGACTACATGTAGGATGTGTTGGATGTTGCTGGACTCTCAGACAACCTACATGATACCTTGCCGTCCCATATTCTATGACACGTTCATCTACATCTACATTCATACCCTGCAAATCACAAAAATTGTGGGTGGCAGAGGGTGCTAAGCACCAATCCTAAACCCGCCAATTCCAATCCCGAATAGTGCGAGGAAAGAAGGAATACATATAAGTATCAGTACGGCATCTTTTTTCTCTAATCTTATCCCTCCGGTCATTGCGACCTAAATAGGTTGGTGGAAGAAGTATTTCATTGCACTCGAAATTTAAATTTTTTCGCATATTCTCCAATAAATTCGAACGCAAGCTACGTCGTCTGTCTTCCAAACTATCCCAGCCCAATCCATGTATCAATTCTGTGACGCTTTCATAAGGGTTGTAACAACAAGTCACGAATCTAGCGGCTCTCCTCTGCACCCTCTCAACTGAGTCAATCAGAACCTTGCGATACGGGTCCCAAACCCCACAACAGTAATCCAGATGCGGACGCACTAGTGTTTTATACGCTATCTCCTTTGTTTGAGCATTACAATTCCTCAAAATACGACCTATGAATCGTAATTTAGAATTTGCCTTGCCTACGACGGAAGTTATGTGCATGTCCCATTTCATGTTGCTTTGTACTATCACCCCCAGATACTTCACGGAATCAACCGTGTCAACAGCTGAATTGTTTATTTTGTAATCGTGAACAAACTGATTCTTCTTGTTACTTATCCGCATTGCCTTGCACTTTTTGCAATTTAGTGTAAGCTGCCATTTACGGCACCAATCGAAAATAGCATCCAAATCACGCTGAATTTCTAAGCAATCGTCGGAGCGCCTTATTTTCCTATACATAACCGCATCGTCGGCAAACAATCGCAACCAGCATTTGACGTTGTCACCTAGATCGTTTATAAATATTAAGAAAAGAAGTGGACCTTCCTTGAGGAACGCCCGAAGTAACATTTATCTTAGAAGAGGCTTCCCCGTCAACAACGACATACTGTGATCGACCAGTTAGAAAATCACGTATCCACTCGCAAATCTGAGGCGAAATACCGTAAGCTAGAATCTTCGCTAAAAGTTGGTTGTGTGGCACAGAATCAAAAGCTTTCTGAAAATCCAAAAAAACTGCATCAACTTGCGAACCTGCATCTATAACTTTCATTATGTCGTGGGAAAATAGTTAGATCGTGACTGGAAGAAACATCCTATAATTGTGTGCGACAAGGACACTGGTGTGCCGCGAGAAAGCACGAGTGGAAAGGATTGCTTAGAACATCTTGTTGGACCCCTTCTAGTAGCATGAATGGGTGAGCACATCCTACACCGAAGTCCTAAAAGTTGGACCGCGAATAGATCACTTTATTTTATATGTAGGTTCAAACTTGTAAATTCGTCGCTTATGTAACAACACCGTTCAGTTGATTGTTACTTTTATTGCAGGATCCTGATAAAAAAACAACCAAATGCTTTTTAGCTAAGCGACGATGGACCGAATCTCGTATAAAGAGAAAAGAATAAGATATATAAATTAAATAAAACCTCCGTTATACATCCGTATTAAGAGTTTCGGATGTGGAGGTAGGATTTAATGCAGATGTTCCGCATTTGCGGATGTTCTCCACTTGCGGATGTTTCGCACTTGCGGATGCGGAGTGCGGAGCTCCGTTACATACCTATCCCAAACATATAAATACATTCTCCACTGTTATTAATAGATCATATTACAATTACAGCGTATGTGTGTATTTATTTTATGTGATATGAAATAAAGCGATAGAAGACAATGTATCGATGCTTTTTATCTCAATTATAGGACTGTGAAGACGAAATTGGGAAAGACGCAAGTCAATTTCTTGTGAGACAAGAGAAATGAATTCAGGCTAGCGGAAGAATTATGAAATTTCTTAGGGTAATGTTTGTCTCCTTTACAGACCACTGAAGCTGTTAAGTTGGGGATGGCAGAGGTAGAGCTCAATATTCCCTCCCCTGACCTCTGCACCAGAAGTGGTACTGGCGCTTTACCGCCTAGGAGCTACTGAGCAGCAATATTGAGCCAGAGCAGCCTTTATTCTAGAAAAACGTTCCGAATTAAGTTTTGATGACACGACAATTACTTGTTAACAACAGCGAGTAATGGAATTTCCTGCAGCTGATTGCTCGTAGGCAACACACACAGTGGGTTCGTGTCTCTAGGCTAGTCAGAGCTAGAACTGAACGAAGTGGAAGGACGAAGGAGGAACTGCGTAGGATCACACGAGTTAGAGGACGGTGAAAAATAATTGTCGCAGTGAACAGTAAGACTTTAGACTTCAGAGGTGAATACTTAGAAGTGAATAGACAAGGTGCTATGTGGAGAGTATATTGTCACAAGACTGGTAGTAGGAGCCTTTAAACCAGTAGTCAGTGGTTGAAGGAGTCTATTAGTTAATACCCCGTGAATCCATTTTACCACAATAATAACAGTGTCATTCCTATGCAAGATCTCACACCACATTAACTCATGAAAATAGGGTTTTTGACTGATCATTAATCTGAAAGTAAGAATCAGAAGACAGGAGGGGACGAGGTGACCACAGCGAATCAGTAACATAAATAACAGACCAATTCAAAATTTAACAGCAGTTCGATTCGACTGCCGTGGTAGAACTTGAAATCATCAAAGACCACTCAGTAAATTTAGTGAATTGACTTAAAAAATCAATGTCACTAATGATAACACAATACGCTATTTTTATATGGCCGTTTTTGCTCGAAATGAACTATTGCTCCACCTATCGAATCTTAGTATTTCTGTACGTATGTATTATATTAAATTATGAATTCTTGTACTATGATTATTTACTGTTTACTCTTAAAACCTTGAATAATAAAAAGACAATAAAGTTCAGAGTTTATGTTGAAAGCAGCATGATATCATGTCCATGACTGATACGCAGCATTTTATACGTCCAGTTTAAATATCCTCTCAATCTTCTGAACGTTTCATTATTGTAAGCAATTAGAGTCAAGAGACAGTGAATTTTTCGATAACAATCACGCACAGGAGGCGACGTGAGTTCAGAAGAAAAATAATGATAAAACAAACGATCAGGGCAGAAGGTAATAATTATTGCAGTGACTATTCACAATATTACCTGTCGTTCTCAAATTCATAGTAGCTATTCTAGCGTAAACTAAATTACTTAAGATTAAGGAAAGAATTTTTTACTGCCAAAACCTTGTCTTTTAAGATCGTTGTGATAATTTGCTGTAGATTCTCAAAGTTTTCCATCTTAATATAAAGGTCTCCGATGACTAGTCGAGTGTACAAGGTGTTTACACACTATATTTCGGTGATCGAAAAACTCTGTCGACATGTTTTACGGGAAAGAACAAACGATACCTTCGATCTAAGAAATAAAGATCGGATTTGAGTGATGAAGGTATTCGCTGCTATGCTGCTCTTAGGTCAACCTTCAGGGTGTCAAGGAAAAGTTGCCACTCTTAATTAGCAGCACAGGATGACTGGTCCCCAAACACTGGTTTCCATTCTTGGGAAGACCTAGCGCATTCTTTTCGCATGAAGCTAAAGCATTTTGTGACACATTCACGAATGGCATTGAGGAACACAGTAGCAATTTTAAATATTTCATTATTAGCTG